>OZ017740.1:31403984-33803984 GCA_963969285.1 Odontomyia ornata
ACGGAAAGTGCTTCGGAAAATCAACGGCCTAGTGAAACAAGGAACAGAGTCGAGACTACGTTATAATGATGAGTTGTATGAACTTTTTGACGATCCACTTTTTCCTTTTTGCGTAAAGTTACGTAAATTGCAATGGGTGGGTCATGTAGATAGAATAAAAGAAAACCAGCTACCCAAAAGAACATTGATGGGTAGAGCATAAGGTAGACGTCCAGCAAAAAGACCGAGGACTCGGTTGATTTTGACGTTTTGTCATCGTTTTTTCCTCGTTTTGTGTCTGCTTTTCTTTCTTCTCCCATACATTCATACTGAGGGAGATATGACGTCAGCCAAGATGATACATAAGATGGTGAGGCTAAGCAAAATGTTCAGTCAGAAATTCCAATAAGAAACTGAGAGACGTATTGTTTGAAATGCTTTTAATCGTCAACACTCTGGTCAAGATATCAAAATAAAGAACTTAGCAAACTAAGCGTATTTCACTCTGAACGTACGCCTGACAATTATCACTTTCCGTGGCCCTGGTGGAACTACCACCTACCGTCACAAACTTCTAGATCGACCACTTTTTGTCATGAAAATGGGACAACATATTTCTTCTTGAAATCTCCTTACGAAATACTCTGCTAATATACTCGTAACATGAATCACTGGACCATTACCTAACTAGTTTTTCTTACCGTTTCCCGTTAGCGACTGAATTGTCAGTTTAGCACATTCGTTATAGTGAAACAGAGCTCAGCATGCTGTTGATAAGGGTGAATTCAAGTAGCCACCCTCCTTTTTTTGAGGTCAGGTGCTCCACCCTTAACTCATTGAAAAACACGTCACCTAGTGAATATCTTCAGTTTTCTTGGCGATTTTTCTTCGGTTATCGAAAAGACCGTCCCTGCGTGCTAGCCAACTTGGTCGGATTCTTATTAACTATCTCACCGATCGCACGTCCTCGTGCCGCTTGTGTCTCTGACTGTCAAATGTCAAGATCTCGCAAAGATATCTTTCATTTAACGCGGGTGCGTTCAGTGGTACCGTACCTTAAAGTGAGGCTACGCTGGTGGCTGGATGACAGATCTCTTCGCGAGATAACGCAGCTGATATTATATTTTGGATTCTTAGGTTTGTTTTGCGACTCAAATATGACCGTACTCAATTGTGTACACACGGAATTTCACCTCAGAACGATTTCATCATTCAGTGGCAAACCCCTATCATACAATGCAAAAAGGTATGAATTTTGTGCCTCTATTGTTTCTTGTAAAAGAATCAAACACATCAAAGTAGGCTACAAAACATGGCTTCATTTATTGTTAAAAATTCAACAGAAGTGTTTTTCCAAGAATTTTCTTGGAAAACACTGCTGTTGAATTTCTTAACAATAAAAAGGTATGTAAAATCTCACATAAAGTGAAGTAAACCTTATACATTGTTAATGGGATTTGACACAGTTTTAAGTTAAATTTCATACACGTCGAGATAACTCCTACTCGATCAGTATGGAGTTCTATAAATATAAGTAAGTGTGAAATAACATCAAGCAGGATGTAAAATTCCACTACCTTCTTGTGTAGTTTTCCACACTTTATTGAAAAAACATTTCTGTCAGGTTTCGCAACCATAAGTCTACGTAACTTCTCTTTCCTTCTTTTATGTGCGTGGTTTCCAACATTTTCTTTTGAATAGTAACTAAACACTTCCATTCATAAATTGTTCTGCAGAACTCTCAAACATCCAACTCTCAAACATCCAACTGATCAAAAAAAATATCGATTTATCTGTGTTTATGCAGTCAAAATTCTATCCACAGTTTGAGTAAGGATGACGAGTACCGACGAGTACCATATTATTATCCTTTTGATCAGTTCCCAAGATTTTCTTACTGTGATTATAGTTATGTTAATTCTTACAATTATTATTCCTGACATTTGATGGACTTTTGGCGAAATATTTTGACACATAAATTGGTCATGTTGGAATTTCGGGATGCTTCAATATCTGCGCAAATCGATGAGAAGTTTCAAATGCAACAATTCTCGAGCATGTTGCATGGACAAAATGGAAATATTTTTTAACCCCCAGGCAATAAGCTTCAATGTAGCATCGATTTTATTTAATAATCTTTGATGATTCCAGCACTCGCAGTCATACACTTTATGCTAGAATTCTTACACAAGGCATAATACCAATGAGAGCAGCCTTCATAATACCATTCCTTTGCATGTAAATTTTAATTTCTAAATCATCATCATCATCATCAGCATCTCCTTGCCCATAGCAATTTGGACAAAAGGGTCCAGTTCTCAATATCTTGAGTTATAGAGTGAAATAATACATTCCTTGACTATAGCGGGATAGCAAAAATGTAAAGGGGAAAGACGCAATAATGTTGAAAACGATCATCAGTGTAGGTCCAATTTTAATATATTTTACTCAAAAGTTCATTCAACATTGATACAAAATGAGCAAAGAGAAATTACAGCAGCAAAGTTGATTGCGAACAATTGTCGGGAACACAAAGAGAAGAATAATCGAGGGTTGTTGAGAAATTAATCATTTGAGAGAAGGTAATTATTGTATTGCTGAAATTAAACGGGGCGGAATCATTTGTTATTTCGAATGCAGAAACTTTTTACGCATTCTTAAAAAGTAAGCTTTATTTTTCCTTAAAGCCAGTGAATTTGGCGAAATTTAGTTTTAAATTATGGTGTGTATTATTTTAATATCCGTCTTGCTTTTATATTTTTTTGTGGATATGGATATACTATCGAAATTTGAGTACTAACAATAACGAGGGTAATAATCACCTAGAATCTCGAAATTCTCCTATAATTTCGATGAACAAATTTAAGTTCAATTAAATATCATACTTAGTTCATATGGCGTAAAATTGGTAGTCTTTAAAAGCTTCAGGATATTAGTAACTCAATGAATTTAAAGGGATTCGAAACTAATGTAGTTTAAGAAAATACTCGAGGACTGGTCCATTACAAGTTAATGAAATCAGCAATAATGTTCCAAGTTTTACTTAACTGAACTGGTTTATAGATGATTACCTAGAATATAGGTATTCTTTAGCCGTCCTATTGAAAACGGTTGGAAGCCCCTCAATTCTTTTCAGGAAATCTGAGGTTGTTTTAAAAAGCGGTTAATAGAAATAAAAGGGATTCAAATCAACTGAAATTTTCTTCTAGGTTGTCGCCTTGGAGACTAAAATTTATAAGAGATTAAAATTTATAATGCAGTTTGAACATTATATTCTGAGGCTTTTTGCTAGGATATAGAAGTGTTATAATGCTATTGGAGCATTCTTATCATTTTCAACTAGGAAATATTTGAATCTAATAATGAAACGCTTTGGAAAGGCGGGCGTTGAGGCGCATTATAGATGCCAAACGAGAAGAGAATCAATGGCAAGAACGAAAAAAATCTAAGTTGTCTGATTTTTTGACGAACCAGAGGTCTCTATTATGATAAAACTACGAATGCTACAATAAGTTGGTAATGCGCAACAAATGGACGAGGGGCGAATGCTCAAGAAGGAATTTGTCTGCAATGAGGAGTGTAGACCAGTTAGAATATCCACGAAGCCTTGGTTTGACTTTATAAAGATAGCATATTGTCACTTGGGTTTTAAAACTGAACGATGCAGTCAAAGGGCCGAGATAGCTTTTCCTTATAGTAGCAAAAGGCTGGTACGTAGATCAATCAAAAGAATATAAAGAAAAGGGGTGAGACAACGCACAAAATTAAGATGGTGCAACAGTTATAATGTTTAGGGTATAGCTAACTAATCTATCAGAAATGCGACTAAAGAGCTGCTCCTTCTGAATAATAAACCATGGCCTAAACCCTTGTGGCAGGAATGGCCGATAAAATAGACTGACGGCATATCATACACATATATTTGGTGTGAAATAAAGGGAGAGAATGATATTTAAACTGCTATCAGAGCAATTTATCTAACGTGGTCAGGTGATATACTGATGGAACTTGGGCCATAAACTGCCACCCAAAGATGTTCTCAGCGTTGCAGTCAAGTAAGTTTGAAGCTATGGTAAGTCTCGGTGGAGACATTGACTATGTCATGGACTTGGCTGAGTAAAAGAGGCCATCAAAGAAGTGCTCCTTGGCTTCGGTGGGGTCAAAATAAGATTGATTCAGGAAAACAATTAGGTACGACTTACTGCCATCGTCAACCTGACTGCCAAAAATACCAAAGTATTTTTAATGAGGGGTAACATTAAAATGTGGTATTCTGGAGGGTACTATAAACAGCAGTTTCTGTCTGCTACTGCAAATGCTTTCAATAGAACAACTATGCATAGGCCCAATATAAGCTCTGTGCTTTGAATGCGGTAAAACAGGACCCAAAGACAATTATATACGTTTGAAGTACACTGCACTTCCTGCAAGAATGCTAACCTAAAATCTGAGGAGCTCAATTATGCCCCACTATAGGAGGGTTTTGGGTTTTCAAAGTAGTCCTGGTCAAGATCAAAGCTCTATAGCATTGAAGTGGATTCTGCAAATATGCTTACACTGTAATCTAAATGCCCTACCTTTTACTGCCCAGCATGCTTTTTGCAACACCGCAAAGCCTCTAACAAATGTGGTACTGCTGCCATCTGGTTTCATAGCAGTGCTCACTTCTACACGTAGAGTCATGAAAATGGAGATGGTTTTGTGTGAGCTCGGTGTTCAGAAACAATGTGCAACATCAAATGAACCGATACCATTTTTTCATGTCAAACTCAATACTTATGAGGGCGCTGTCTGGAGCACAGAAGGCTAGGGAAATGTTGCTGCTAGTGATGATGCCTCAAAGATACCTCAGCCAGAAAAGGACTCGTTGCATTGAACATTAGTAATATGCCAATTTTTTACCATTGGCGCTGTGTAGGAACTATACCAACCGTGATATTTGATTCGGAGTACCAAATATCTTGGATACTGGATTGGAGAGTACCAAAGGACTGACCCAGTGGCCATTGGTATATTTGGCTTGGCATCCATGATGGTCTCTATTAACGCTCGTGTTTCTGACCATTCACTTTCGGGTGGGATACCGGGAAAATGGGAGTTGATAGGTCCGATGAACGATGGGCGATGCACAACTCCTGAAAAACTCACCAACGAGGAGAAGACTGACAGCTGGATATATATTGAACTTAACTATGAGCTTCATTGCATCTGCTTGCAATTTTTTTAATGCCATCAGTGTACTGATGGTCGAGTTAAATTGCTGAAAAGTGAAGGGATTATCATAATCTCAAAGCTCAAAGGGCGTGAAATCAAAAAAGGTATACATTCGGTTAGCATCATATAAGTCGGCAAGAAAATGCATTCACCGACACATCAATAGAAGCAAGGCTCACTGCTGGCAAGGCAAAGTGGACTATGTAACCAAGGATCTATTGGCATGAATCACGATAACAGTTACAATAAGTATGCCACCACTCAGTGGACTTACTCATATAACCAACATGGAGGTACCCTCTTCATCAAAAAGACGACTTTTGATAGATGCCGTATAGTCTCTTCTACTGTATAAATCAGAGCCATGGAGCAACGCTCTCAGAAGCATGGAGCTTTTAAGGTTACATGTGCGTATCGGATAGTCTCTGAGTCGGCGGTGCTGATTATAACGGCAGATCTTTACTAGACAATGTACAAATATCTACTTGCATAAAAATGAAAGCAACAAGGAGGCTTCTTCTTGAACCAGCTTTTGATTGATCGTGGCCTTTTCAGTCTTACCTGCGCAATTGGGTAAGTCACAGTTTGTCGAATGCAAATTTTGTTTAGGAGAGGAAGATGAAGGCTCTCACTTTTTTTGCATAGAAAGAATGCGGCGAGTAGCGCGGCAATCTCTTTAATGAAATAAGAGAATTCTCTACGGACAGTTTAATACGAGAGCAACTTGAATCGGTCGACATTTGGAATCATATGGTAAACTCTATACTTTCGGACAGTTTTGACCGTTAAAAAGGGCTTATTTGAGTACAAAACGGTAATAAGGAGGAGGAGGTCTCTTTTTTGACAATCTCTCTTCTTTCCTGCCTTCCTATGAGAGCGAAGTTTCCTTTCAATTGATTGCACCGTGAAGAGTAGCAAAAAAGAAAGGAAGTATTAATATAGATAGATAGCTTATATGAACTCTTAACATTGCGGTCCTAAATCGGCAGCTCTAAAAACTCCCAAGTGGGTCCTTTGAAAAGCTGCTGATTTACTTGTCTAATGGCTTAGCGATCGAACTCAATCATGTTCTCTAAAACCAAATAAGTCATTTAGCACGTTGATTGAATTCTAAGAGTCCTGTCAGAAAAGTATCCGACCAGCGTTCATATTACGCTCGAGGCAAATTATACCCAAACTGATTGAACAACATACTTCTATCGAAATTTTCACATCTTATAACAGTCCTAGGACCCAGATTTTCGAATGACACGAATATTGATTTTAATATCGTCCTATGGGTGTCCTTTGAATGGTAATTTCAACCCCTGACACAGCTAAAAGTCACAGGGAGATATGCTTGGATTGAATGGATCTTGGCAAAGCAGTTTGATATTGATTTTTGTTAAAATTGCTGAAGTCTTTTCAGAATTGTCTGGCCTCTCTGACCATAGTTTTGGTGCAGAGCACATTTCGAAAAAACAACTAACATTGACTTAACATCGCTCCAACTTTGAAATCTTTTCCTCGGCTATAGTTCAGTTGAAATCTTAGACAGTGAAGATTGTTGTTTTGTTTCAAGTTTATAACTAGGGACATATGATGTATCATCGCATAACCCTTTCCGACATCCGGTGATCTGATCTTTTTATCATTCTGAAGAATATAGACCAGGGTGTTTCAGTAAAGCAGTCGGGTAGGCAAACCTACGCTCCTGTCAGAAAGGTTTGTATACAACTTACGATATGCAGTCACCAACAATTAATAAAGTCAAGAAACACGTGAAAGAGTGTACATGTTTAAAAGAAAATCCATTGTTGCTTCATCTGAATTGGTGGCTATTTTGTTGCAATGTAACAAAAATCACTCACATCATGAATTTCCAAAAATATCTATGTTATTAAGAAGATCAAATAAAAACTGTCGTGTAGTCCATTGAATCCCAAAACCGTGTTGGGTTGTTGTTGTTGTGATTAGAGAAATTTTAAATGGCTTCAAGTTGCGTGAATACGATTCAATTTTCTTCAAGCTTGCAGAGTATTGGGACTTTTCCTAAGACTACTTAAATATCAAATTTCGTCGGGGTTGAAGGGTATCTACATGTTTTTATTAGGGCAAATGTGAAATTAGGAGATCATACTATTATTGACAAAGAGAGAGAATATCGAGTTTTAAGGTATTTGTTGTTATTGTATGCATAAATGTTATGTCCATGATTTGTTCGGATCACAGGTGTGGGAGAACACAAATTTTTCGTATATTTCCCTTTCCCTTGTACTCCACAGAGCCAGTAATACTTTTTCAATACCTGTTCTCATCAAGACCTTTCATTTGAAATCTCACATCACCCCTCTTTAACACCGTTGAGAAATTTATTGCTACCCAAATTTTCAAGGAATCATCACTTCTGATACACAAACAAAGTTTGGTGAGTCTAGCTACTGTAGTTCTGGAGAAAACATGCTGCAGCATATAGAAGACAGGTGGACAGACAAAACTGATTCCATTAGAGTTTCATAATTGGTATAAAACCCTGAAAACGGCTAACTTTCGTTGTCAAGAGGAAACAGACATTGAGAATAACAGAAAATAATAATTGAGGTATGCGCAGTCTGAAAATGTTGTATGAAACTTTTGCTGATTGCAGAGTTGCAGAATCGTGATTTTTCTGTTTGCCTTTCCGGTCATCCATCCATGCATCACAGCAAGTTTTCACGCAAACCATAATTTATAGGTAGTCACTTATTTTATTTATTTAATATCCGTAGGCCAATTCTCTTTTTTCTTCTTGAAAAGCCCTTGTGTCTTGTCTTTGGAGTGAGCAGGCATTTTTCGACTGCTTTGGCACAGAAAGTGACTCAGAGGAGTCAAAACGCATCTGGTCAATCAAAAAAGCAAGATGAGCCGGCATTTCTACAAGAAAAAAATATTCACATGCCATTACTACAATATCTGCATGAAGTTCGATTAATCCTATTTGCGTCATATTTTTTTGAGGTTGGGAGGTGAATGCTTTTTACGAACTGAGTGTGGAATACCCATGCTCACGAGTGACTGGACTACCTATTGAATACCTCCCCTGTTAACATGAGAAGCTAGCCTGGAACCTCTCAACACATACCGGCCAGGTCTCATTTTGCTACGCCATGAGGCACCTTCAAGCTAGATGATCCCTCCTCGAATGGGAGGGCAGGAAGGAACGGAAATCGCCAGACAAGCAATTCCCTAGCCCCAGCACCTCCGGCTGCTGCGTTGGCTTCAATTCGATTAGTACATATTCAAAACTGATCATCCTTACTCTAGGGATTCTCGCTTTTATCAAGATGACCGCTTCGATTTTCTCCAGGGCTAGACTGAACCCACGAGCAGTCATCCTGTCTCTCGTTCAACGCATTAGTATACCTAGCCTAAGTTGCACTTGTTCATCGGTACGTCCAGCAACTAGATGATGATGATCAAGCGCAACTCATCTGACATCTTCAGTTTCAATAGCCCAGTGTAAGACGCGTTCCACTGGTCTGGACTAAGAGTAGATCCCTGGATAACACCTGATCTAACTTGTATCCTTCGTTGGCCCTGTATTGTGGTGTAAAGCAGGCTTTAGTCCTTCAGGTAGCCCCTCAGAAGGTGCATCAGATATTCTGGAAGTTGAAAAGGGGTTTCCAGCGGATCCAGAATATCCACCCATCTAACGGAGTTGAAGGCATTCCTAATGTCGAGTGTATGACCTTCGAATTTAATTCAAGCTAACGAAGTAAAATTACAAAAATTACTTCAATGTTATATGATAAAAAGTGCAAGCTAAAGAAGAAAGGGCTTAAAATTTTTTTTCTTTGTTTCTTGGGGTAGAAAAAAATTTTTGGTATTTAAATTATTATGGGTTATTTGGGCGTAGTCAATATAAACAATTTCAGTGAGCTTCATAAAGTAAAAGAATATTAAACAAGTTGGGTAGACAGACCTATGCTCATGTCAGAAGGGTTTTGTACTCAACTTACAAAATGCCGTAACCAGCAACGAATAAAAATAAGAAACACCATGTTCGAGGATCATACTATTATTAACTAAGTTGAAAGAATTTTGAATTCTGAGGTATTTGTTAAAGTTATACCCATAAATATCTCCCTTGATAATTTTTTCAGATTTTTTTAGATCACGGGTGTCCATTCACGAGGGAGAAAACACATTTTTCATGTATTTCCACCCCCCCCCCCCCCCCTCTGTGCCCCTACTGAAGCAAAAACTGTCAGTTTAAGAACTGTTTTGAAAAGCTCTCATAGAGAACTTTCATTTGATACTCATATCGGCTACCTTTCATGAAATTTTTTTCAGGGGCCACTCCTCTGTACTGTAAGCATCGATTCATGGCCTTTTTTTCGAATCCTAGAATGGCTACGAAGCCCTTTTGCTAGGAGCTCTCTCCTGCCTCTTCGACTTGTTTCAATTGTATGTAGTCATCCTCATGATATCTATCATTCCTGAAATTTTCATGCAAATCCTAGCAAAGCTGTAGTGTCTAAGTCGGTAAAAAGCGCATATGGCTCCATAGCCATATGTTTCCATAGTAATACAGGACACATTGTTCCACAGTAATACAGGAAAATTCAAATCGCTATAACTTCGTTAAATACTATTCGATCTTTATGAAACTTTCAGAAAAGATCAATCTTATAAATGGTCATCTGTTTGCTAAATTTTATTGAATTTAAGGGTACCATTTAGATTTTATTCAAGAAAACATAAAATCGATAAATTATACTATTACTAACAAAGTTGAGTGAATTTTGACTTCTCATGTATTTGTTGTTGTTGTGCCTACATTCATGATTTTTTTCAGATTTTTCGGCTGGAAGGTGTCCAATCGCGAGGGGGGGGTACGCGAAAAGTTCGTACATTTCCCCTTCCTCTGCCCCCCTCGGTACTCATAAGGCAATTCTAAGACCTGTTTTGAAAAGATCCCATTGAGACCTTTCCAATGACACCCTACTCGACTACCAACGGTGAAAAAATTTTTTTGAGGGGTCAACTCCCTATATGGGGAGACCCCCCTTAAACCCCTTTGAAAATTTTTTTCACCCTTGAACTTTCAAAAGGTCACCACTTCTGACCTTTCCACAAAGTTTCATGGCTGTAGCCCCTATAGTTTTGGAGAAAAAGTGCTGTGACATACAGACGGACGGACAGACGGACGGACAGACGGACAGACGGACACAGGTCGTGATTGCAATAGGGTTTTTTTTTTAGTACAAAACCCTAAAAAAATGAAATCGAACTAGATAAAGTACATTTTCCTCACAGTGCTTGTATTTTTATTCAGGAGGAAGTACAGCATACAGGTGACTCTATCTCTAGGGTGGATAGGATTCGTTAAAAAAATCAACGACTAATCAGTTCAACATGTACGGCTTGAGTTCTCGGTGTCCTTTGTTTGTCATTAATAATTTCATTAGAGTAGTTTATTTCAGATTGGGTTAGAGAAGATTAGATGACAAAAGACAGCGCAACGATACAAAATCGGTAACGATTTTGAAGGTCCGGAAATGATCAATTAGCGTAGAATGAAAAGTAAGGTTTGAAACACGTTTAAAATCCAGCGATTTTCCGGTGGCTGAAATAAATGCAATACTACCTTCGAGCGCTTCCTGGCTGAACTAGCTGGCTAACAAACAGCTTCCAATTCAGTAAACATGCAACTGCCGCAACTGTTGGCCTTCGAGGTAGGGTTCATTATCACGTTTCTAGACTCTACGTTTAAGTATAAGTCGATTGCGAGGTCGGTTTCAGACTCGCCGGTAATTTGTGACATTGGAAAATCATTACATTGACTTGGAAAATCATTACATTGCTTAAGTTATTCTTTTTGATTTTCAGCATGTGATTGCTACAATTAATGGTATTGCTGTTTGCTTGTGTTAGCTTTTTCCCAAAATTTCAGGTAAGTTTCAATTTATAGGAAAAAAATATTGTAATGTTAATATATTAGGATAAGATAAAGCTTTTGATCACATTTCATTAGATCAATTTAGAGCATATTAGATATAAGATAAAAGTTCACTATTTTGATGAGTTCTTTGAATTATATGTAATTTTTAAAAGAGTTTGTTGGTTTTTTACCTTTTTTCCGAGTAATTGATATGTAATAATCCTCATTTGATAAATATATGATATTAATTTTCTGAATGATTTTATTTTGTGATATTGTTTAAGTTTAGAGTGGCAGATCAGTCATTAAATTTTTTGATCATCTTTTACGGTTGTGAAATTTACCTTGTGTTATTATATAATCTATAATGATGGTTGAAACAAAGCTTCTTCAAATTTGAACTTAAAATAATGTAACATTTATTTCCCCTTGCTTATTCTATTTAAAACAAATTTTGTAGCTGGAATTTTGTATATTACCATGATTTTCATTTGCCTCCGCCTTGGGTGGCCCTAAGCCCATTTGAGAAAGGAGGATCCCTTGTTTCCTTAATCCCATGAGGACAAAAACTACTGAACTTTGCACTTCTTCCATCCTTTTTCCGTATAATATCATCTGTCTAACGGAAACATGGCTGACAGATGGGATTAATAATAGTGAGCTACTCCCGAACCATTTAATCTTCCGCAGAGATAGAGACCGTGATACTACTGGTAAGTCTGACGGTGGAGGTGTTCTAGTGGGTGTACATGTTTCCCTTACCAGCAAATCCTGTGATGATTCTCCATCTTCACCTGTTGAGTGTATAATTGTGCTAGTCTCTCTAACTGAATCTCTTTCCTTCCTTGTATCGTCTGTGCATATCCCTTGTAACAGTCCTGCTATTATTTATGAACGTTTCTTTACAGAATTCTCGAGCTACATTAATGCTCGTTTCCCTTCTACCCATATATTGGAATGGTTTGTATGTCTCCAAAGTTTCTGGCAGTTGCGTGTCTTTCGCTCTTTTTTCTTTTATTTCCCTCTGTTCTTTCACCCAATACAACACTTTTCCTAATGCCAATAACAAATTGCTTGACCTTGTTCTTTCCAACTTGTCACCTTCTTATCTGTCCGCATCGGTGGCACTCTCATCCTTTGTCAAACCTAATACCCACCGACCACCGCTCTCTATTGAGCTTGCTTCACGCTTTAATTTTTTTTAAAGCCGATTTATCGAGTATGGAAGCTAACCTTAATGCTGTGAATTGGTATTCCTTCTTCAGCAACCTCCACACTGAAGATTGTGTTGATAAGCTCAATATGCTTCTTTCATCCTTAATCTCGCAATTTACTCCTGTGTGTTCAGCAAGAAAACCTAAAGATGCTCCTTGGTTCAATTCAGATGTTGCCATTGCGATCAAAGCTAAGGATGCTGCCCGCAGAAAATTCCTATCCAGTGGTCTTCCAATTGACCTCGTTAAATTCAAAGAGCGTCGTGGTGTGGCCAAGAAAATTGCCACCTCTGCGCTTCATGCATATGTTAACCACATTGAAACTACGTTAAGGTCGAATCAAACTCGTGCGTTCTGGTCGTCGTAAAATCTTTAAGGACCTCTCATCATACCCCTGATAATTTTAGTCTAGATGGCGTGACATCGTCTTCTCCTGAAGAATCTTGTGAACTCTTCGCCTCTTGTTTTTCTTCCTTTTTTGGCAGGGCTAAGGATTCCCCTTCTCTCAATCAATCTTTTTGCTGTGCTTCCTCTACTAATTTTTGTACGAACCCCTTGCAGGATGAGCATCTCTTAAATAATCTTGACAACAGCACCAGTGTGGGCCCTGATGGCATTCCAAATATTCTAGCAAAATCTTTATCATCTTCGCTTTGTGTTCTCCTTTCAATCATTTTTAACTTGAGTTTATCCTGTGGGGCTTTCCCCTCCCAACGGAAAATTGCCCACGTTTTTCATATCTTCAAATCTGGTGATCGTAATATCGTTTCAAACTATCGTCCTATTTCCCTTCTTCCTTAGTTTTTGATGCGCTGTATCCACTTGTCCTCTCATCTTTAGCAGTCCAACAGCATGGTTTTGTCAGAGGCAGATCTACACTTACAAATTCACTTTTTTTTACCTATCATATTGCAGTTGCCCTCGATCAATAACAACAAGTGGAGGTTATTTTTACGGATTTCTCTAAAGCCTTTGATTCAATGGATCACTCTCTCCTATTTGAGAAACTTTTAGGGTTCAATGTCCCTAGTTGCCTCTATTCCTGGTTTCTCTCCTGTGTCGTGAATCGTCAATGTGTAGTCACTTTTAACTCTTGCTTCTCTTCTTCTTTTCACCCGAGCTCGGGAGTTCCGCAAGGTTCAATACTTGGCCTCATACTATTTTTTCTTTTTGTCAATGATCTACCTTCCGTTCCTCTTTTATGCTGATGACTTTTCCTCTTTTATGCTGATGACTTCAAGATTTTTCGAGTTATTGATTTCCTGTTAGATGTGGATATTCTTCAAACCGATCTTCAACGCCTTAGTGACTGGTGTGAATCAAACCATCCCTCCTTAAATGTTTCCAAATGTCATCAGATGAAATTCTCCTGTAAAAAAATGTCCTCACCTCTCAACGTATAGGCTTGTTGGCATCCCTTTGAGCAATGCAACCTCCTTCAAGGATCTTGGTGTGCTTTTCGATTGTAAACTGAAGTTTGATCTCCACATTGCTCTAATTATTAAGAAAGACTCTCGCTTAACTGGATTTATTATCCTGTATGTGTCTTTACTTCTCACTAGTAGGTGGAGTACTGCTCCCAAATTTGGAGTCTGTACCACAGCAAGCACATCAATGCTCTTGAGTCAGTTCAACGCAGATTCACATGGTCTTTTTTTTCAAATTCAATCTTCCTTACTCCCCTTATGATGACCGACTACATACTTTGAACCATCCTACCCTCGAGTCCAGACGATCTTTCCTTGACGAATGTCTTTTGCTCAAGCTTCATTATAGCTTTTTACCTCAAAATGTATGCAGGCAAATAAATATATTCGACGCTGCTCGCCCAAATCGATCCTCGCTTCAATTTCAGGTTCAAACCGATCTTCAACGCTAACACCTTCCTCTACTCTCCCTTACTACGCTTACCTCATATGCAAAACCAGCAAAGTCTTGGTCCTCTGCCACAGTCTCTTGGCGAATTCAAAACTTCAATGAAAAATCAAATTTATAAATATTCCTATAAATCGTAATTTTTGATATGTATTGTGATCTTTTTTCTTTATTTCTTCCATATTTTGAATACATATTTTTGTATTTAAATATTGTATTAATTGACTTGTAATTGGACTACTAGTCTGTAAGTTGATTTTCTGAAATAAATAAATAAAATGCTAGCCAATGGTCCAGGAGTCATTACAGAGAGAGACATTAAATGCCGAAAAACGCCAATAACTATAAATACATCTACAGCTCTGCTACTAAATCTTATTTACACATCCTTTGTGGAGACGTGAGAGGTCGAAGGCGAGTTTTTTACAACTGATAACCGATTCGAAAGTAATAACCATCCCACTGGAATAAAGGCTAGGCGACATGCTAACTTCCTATCCGTGGAAAACCTTACGTTGTTTCGAAACCTGCAACAGAGCCTTGGAATGGATTGGACCTATGGCAATGACTTTGGAGCCGAAAAATGGACTATGGCACCAGTTTTGACATATGGATGTTAGATCTGCTACAACCAGAGTGCCAGTACTACAGAAAGATTAAGAGTTTTCGAAAGAAAATGTCTTCGTGCATGTCCTGGTTTATACAGAAAGATGGATTGGAAAAACTATATATCGAATAGAAGAACTTACCAAACTTCTCAAATAATGAGATTTATCTCTTCTTATTGAGATTTCTTCAGAACCATGTCGCAAGATCCGTAACTATGAAGGAAAACCTCTTGATTTCACAGTCGTGCTGCCCTACAGACGGGTATACTGAGATTTTTCTCGCTACTGGCTTCATTCCTCCAGAAGCATTTGTGTATTTGGACACACATATATAGACGGGCCACCGATAAGAAGACAAAATATCCTCCGAATTTGAGTTCACTGGACCTACAATTTCAATGAAGATACTCATTTGCTATATTCATTGAGGCTGATCGAGCTGAGACAGAGCAATCTCGGTATTGGTGACTGAACGACAATGTCTAAATTATTCGAATTTCTTCTCTGTTTTTGTGTCTTTCGTTACTTGGTTTTGGAGTTTCAGCTCATTATTGCTGCATTTAGTGTTGTTGTTTATTTGTGTTAAAAATTAAGCATAAGTTTCAATATTTAGGATAGTTATATGTTACGTTTATTTCATCAGGCTTAGAGATAAGGTTTAATGTTTAAGTTAGGAATATTGTGTTAGCATTCTATTGGTATAAGATAAAGCTTTGATTGAATTTCATTAGAATTAATTTATAACATATTAGATGTAGGATGAAAATTCACTGTTGTATTATGATTATAATTAACTTTTGAATATTGCTGGTTGGTTTTTTTCTACTTTTTCCAATTGAATCGATAAATATGTAATAATAAAAAAGAAATTGATAAAGCGCTTCTGACTTTGACCTGTTCACATAATTTTCTAGTTTCAATATGATCCTACCATACTCTAATACACAAGTAATCAAAATGCTTGCGTTAATTAGTAAAGCGTAGTTTCCTTTGTCAAAAAATCATAGCATCTGTTAATTAAATCAAAAAGTTCATTTTTACGTTGATTCAATTTTTAAATCTCGATTTCATTGGATATGACTGCAATGAAGTATTGTGCTAGGCAATTTATCAGTTTCAGATCGAATAAAATATTTTTCCAAAAATAAAACAATATTCAACGAAGAATATAATATATTTTCATGTTTTATACGAATCGGTCTACTCGAAATACCTATAACAAAAAAGATGCGAATTAAAATATATAATCTTCATGCACACACCTCAGACGCTAGTGTAGCTTCTTCAGCTTTGTTGTAGGTCTTTGGTGGCTGTTCACACTACACCGATGTGATTTATAAGCCTTTTAGCGTATTTTATTAAAATGCATATTCGTTGCTTGAATGTCACACGACAAACTTTATGATTTCCATATGAGCATATATAAGAGGTGCTGAAGATAAACAAGATCTTGGACTATTGTACATCATAAATTGTCTCACAGGGCATAATTGCGTTTCCTTTATTTCTTTAGTTCTTCACCCATCGAAATGTTCGTGCTTCGCGTTCTCAAACAAGTCTTGCAGATTTAATTGTGACTGTTTCACACTTGCTCTTCGATTAGTCGTGATATTTAACACTTGCAATGCCACTGTTGACCATTGAATAGGTAAGCTCTTAAAGTTTGCAATTGCTTATTGTTTAGCATAATTTTGAGATACTGACAATAAAAATCCGTCATATTTTCTCGGTTTTATTTAAACAGTGTTTGATGGGCTATGAATATATATATTAATAGAATTCTTTTGTCATCAGAGCTTCAAGGGCAGTCAATGTCTTAGGGAGGTCACTTCCTCAGTGCGTCATTCTTCCTCTGCAGAAGTAAATACAGATCGAAATAACTTTATGCGAAAACACAAACTGATTAAAAGAGTGTTGAACATGAAAAATTAAAGGCCAACAAGACTAGCTATTCTATATTTCCATATTCGAATTACTCCAATCACACATCTACATGCATCTCGTTACAAGACTTAAGATTCCCGTGAATGCGGAGGTAGTTTTCAATGATTTATGTATTTAGCAATAATCCCAAGCTCTAAATCATTTCCATGGCGTGAAATATTTAAGCGCCAATTACTTACCGCCTAAGTAGCTTAAATACTTTAAGCCTCCATAACGTCTAATCAAATTTCAAATGATATGCAAAAAGAATTTTTAATAAAATTAACGCAAAGCCGTGAAATTGTAAAATTAATAAAATGTGTCCAAGCTATGAAAGGGAAACCTTACGACACTATGCAGATACGTCTAAGTGCACGTTTTTGCTCAAATCTCCACACAACCCTCCTTTTTATGATCCCAATAAGTAAGGGTGAAACTGTTTGTAATGCGAGCATTTAATGGAATTGTGCATGCATGAGGCTGGAGGGTACGTGTTAAGTAATATGAGACGCTTAAGCTATATTGGCTAATAGCCATGTAATGCAAATATTAAGATGTCAACTCGATTGTTATCCATAATGCGTGGATAATTGACTGTTTCGAAATAGTCAGATCCAGTTATTGGACTTTTATGCCACATGGGCACACAAATGGTAAAAAAGACACCAATTATTTCTGCAAGAAGAGAGAAGATCCTAAAAAATGTTAGCCATGTGATTATTTGATTCTGCTTAATATGATGATTAACATGTTTAATATGCACGAGTAGTTGTGGGACTAGCTTAAATCTTAATGGAATCATTAAAAAAGCTCACAAGCAAATACTTGATACCACACAGAGTTTACGACAAAGAATATTTGATTAAATGGATAAAATCTGCAATTATTTTACCCATTAAATAAAAGGCATCTGACAAGGAAACGTACAAATCCACAATATATCATTCATTATGAAGAAGCCAAAAGAACAGCAGAGCCACCATCCCCAATTTCAATGATGGCGATGTAATTCGTTTGGCTTGTAGCAGAAATCACTATGTTTGCAAAGTAGCAGCATAAATCAATGGGAATCGGACATAAATTAAGTTCCTGCGCCTTTTTCTGTCACCCTGATTGTTTTTCGATTTTGCGTTTTTCTTGTAATTCATGGCATTCAGATTACTACCATTTCCTTTCTATCCTTAAGCTTATTAGGCATCACACAGCTTGACAATATTCCGGAATTTTAAAAGACCCCTCAGCTTGGATTTTAGAAATGGTAGTATTGATGTTATATGTATAATTGCAAATATTTGGTTCATACTGATTAAAATTGATTACGAGGGAAGCTGTGTGCTCTGGATAATATATTTTTTTTTAGAAACTTACTACAATATTAGAAACTTAAAACTAATTGCAGGTATGACAAAGACTTCTCTACTATTTTATTCTTGAAAAGCCTTGCTTCTTTGAGTGAACAGGCGTGTTTCGACTTCTTTGAGTCATCTTCAGGCACAAATGTTGCGATTATTCAATAAACAAAATAATAGACTTCTTTTCTACTACTTACTAATTGATATCAAGTTCTTTTCCGTTGTTAATGCACACATCACGGTTATTTTTCCACAACATCTATAGAAACTGATATCAATATTTATAAGTATTGGAAGGCTCAGTTAAAATAATAAGGTTCCAGGCTGGGGCAAGCAAGGGGTCTGAAAATCAATTTAATGGGGATTTATAGGCAAACGTGGCCTAAATATGTCGCATATGTTTCGTTTCATGTGAATTCAAGTATGATGTCAGGCTTTTGCTTGACAATGAATTCCAGGAGATAGTCACGTCAAAGTAGAAATACAATGTAGTTGACACTGATCGAGATAAGATGAAGCCTATTCATGAGAATGTGACTGGATCACAAATTATTTTGAAGCACGTTGACCCAAACGGTGAAATACGAATTTAACCTTTTCATCTTGCTTATTATTCTTCCCGATAGAGGATCAGGCTATTGATAAGCAGCTCATTATTGCTGCTTACATTATTTACATTATTTTCTTCTTCTTCTTCTTCTTAGCACTAAATAGTGCCTCCAACTGTCTCGGTCCATTGCCCGTGTCCTACGGTTTCGAAATCCGAGCAGGGATCAACGGTTTTGGTCGACCGAGTCAGACCAAAGTTTCCTCGGTTTCCCCACTGGTCTCTGGCCTTCAGTTCTCCCAACGAATATCTTTTCGGGTATTCGAATCATGTGTCCAGCCAATAGCAGTTTCCGCAGTCTGACAATCGTTAAGACCTCCTGCTCGTCCAAAATTTCATTCAGCGCATGGTTGTTTCGAATTCGCCATTGGTCCCCATCTACCTTCGCTCCCCTTATTCGCCTCAGAACCCGTAGCTCAAAGGCGTTCAATATATTTGCGGATGCTTGGATTAGGGTCCATGTTTCATACCCATAGCATAACATAGGTCTTATCACAGACTTGTATGTTTGGAGCTTTATTTTACTGTGTATACAGCTGAAATTCAAGATTGTTGAAAATGAATAAAATATTTTTTCGGTGTATTTTGTCTCTTTCATTGCCCATTTTCGTTATTTTGGCGCCTAAATACACAAATTCGCTCACATTATCGATACTGTATTCGCCAAGTGTGATATTTTGGGTGTTTGAGCTATTTTCCCTCGACTGAGTCATGATTTTTGTTTTATTTTCATTTACTAGTTTTGCTTCGCTTTCGATTTTCAGGAACAGTTCTTTGGCAGTTGATAATGATCGTGACAAAATATTGATGTCCTCCGCATAGGCTACTCTTTGGCTCGACTTATATAGTAATTTACCTCGAGTATCGACAGGCAGCTTTCTTTTGACGTACTCCAAAGCCAAATTGAATAGCAATGGGGCCAGCCTATCTCCCTGCTCTAGTCCGATATTTGTGTCAAAGGCATTGGTGAGTTGGTTATTGATGCGGACTTGGGAGGTTGTCGACGTAATTTTGGTAAGATGAACTCATTTGGCTGGGATGCCAAAGCAGAGCATTATTAGGTACAGTGCGTTCTAATCAATACCGTCGTATGCTTGCTTAAAGTCAACGATTATCTGGTGTACGTCCATGTTGAACTCCGAGCATTATTCAAATACCTGCTTGACTGTGAACAATTGGTCTATCGTCGATCTACCTGCCCTAAAACCAGTAGTATTCCCAATAATACTGTATGATAGGCGTATGATCCGATTTTATTGTCTAGGATTTTAGAAATATTTTGTACGCCGTACAAGGTAGTGATATGCCTCTATAATTTTCGCACTGTAGCTTGTCACCTTTTTTGTGGATAGGGACTATATGTTTATTGATTGGCTCCACTCTTTCGGCATATGTTCTTGTTGCCAAATGTGCTGGATGACTTTGTGAATAGCTTTATGAACACTACTACTAACATATTTGATGAGCTCCACTGAAATCTTATCGATGCCCAGCACTTTATTATTCTTTTGGGCATTGATGATGGAAAAAACTTCATCAAGAGTTGGTGGGGCCAATGGAAGCTTTCTGCAGATGTCTATAGGCTCCGATGTTCTAGAGCTGTGCGGAGGATTAAGGAGGTTCTTAAAATATAATGCCCATCTTTCCTTAATCTTGGTTTCATCAGCGATAATATCGCCGATTTCATAACGACATGCGTGGTTTCGGACTGATAACCACGTTTCAGGCTTTTTACAACTTTGTATGCTTGTTTTATATTGCTGCTCGCTAGGCTTACATCTATACTTCTCAATTGGTCGTATTATTTTCTTTCTTGAATCCTAATTATCTTATCTTATTTTCTTAGCTTGTATATTTATAATAAGCTATTTGTTTTTCTTTTTGACATATACGAGGTGAGACAATTAAGTAATGAGACTGATTCCATCAAAACCGTATATTTAGAAATTATTCTACAACTCTACCATTCCCTTCAAAGCAGTCCCCTTGAGCAGCTATAAAACGATTCCGGTGCGTTTTCCATGTTTCGTAACATTTCTGGAACGCTTTAACTAGGATGGCCACGAGGACCCTCATCACGGCCACCTGGGTGTCTGTAATCGACTCAAAATGGGTTCCTTTGATCACTGATTTTATTCTAGGGAACAAAAAAAATCACAGGGTGACATATCGGGCGAATAAGGTGGCTGTTGCAACACCGCGATCTCCTTAGAGGCCAAATACTGGGACACGCTGAGGGTGGTGTGGCATGGCGCTTTATCGTGATCTTCGCGCACAACTTTTTCATCCCAAAACAGTCGGTTAAAATTTGTCTGACTGTTTTGCGGTTCATACCCAGTTCCGAGGCCAACATTCGAATTTTCAAACGCCGATCTTCACGGATAAGGGCGCGCACACGCTGCGCTGTGTCAGTCCGCACCTCGACTGGTCTCCCGCTCCGCGATTCGCCTTCTACGTGTTCACGCCCCTCCTTAAACTCTTTATGCCATCGAAACACCTGGGCGCGACTAAGAGCACTTTTACAATTTTAGCATACGTTTCCGAAGCTGTTTCGCCCAATCTGGCGCAAAATTTTATAGCGATACGTTGGTCTTGATTTCGTTTCTCCATTTCCGTGGCGAGCACCACCAACACATGTCTACTCAACTCAGCAGGAGAACTAAACAAGCTAGTGCGATGGTAAACATATCAATAGAGATGGGAAGGATGCCGGAGAAGGAAAAGGGAATTTCACTGTCACAAGTTTACCACACGCACGGCAATAAAATTAGTGTTATTACTTAATTGTTGGTAGTAAATTGCTTTCTTCTTCAGTGTCAGTTATTTTCCATCAGAAAGTACTGGACACTGAATAAGGAAGAGTTTCCAAAAACGAAGAGAGGTTCTGCTCCATAGTTAGGTTCATCCTAACCTGAAGTTGGATTCCAACCCCGTTAAAAACCCTTCAGTCAAGTCAGCCACAAATTTCCTGGAATTGTTGATTCCAGCGCCACCATCGAACTTTCGGATCTGATACTATCCATGGCTCCAATCTTCTTTGCTGCAAAGTGAAGGTAGACATACATGTTCGCAGCGAGCGTCTTCCCCGTATGATTTATTTAGCTGGTTTCTGTTTTATTGCTAACTTTGGTAGCAGTGCTTAGTAGAAACATCAATCGTCTTCCATTTGTTTCTATTTATTGATAGTTATATTTACTTCCGTCATTGTTGGCAGCTCCAAGTTGACAATTTTGATCGCTGATTTGATGTATTAGAAGCCAGCGTACTGCCGTATGCTTGCTTGAAGTCAGCGTTTCCTCTACCCCAGCCTCCATGATTCGTCATACTATATCCCACGACAAAATGGTAGTAAATTGTCTCGGAGTCGCAAATTAGGCTTACTGGTTCCCCGATGATAAGACGTCAAATATCGAGAAATGCCTATAACTGCAAATACACCTGCAGCTCTGCAACAAAATCCTACTTACACGTCCTTTGTGGTCTTTCATGCGTAGTAACGGTATTCAAAGTAATAAACATGCCGCCAGATGGGCTAACTTCCCGTCTCTGGAAAATCCTACATTGCTTCGAAACATGCAAAAACGGTTCGGAATGGATTGGATCAACGAATAATTCTGGGTGATTTCAACGATGAAGTTGGCAATGAGCTACCTCATCGGGGAATGACTGGAGGATATAGCCTCCACGATGAAAGAAACGTTAACGCCCAGCTCATACGTTCGACGTGCTTTCGATATCGACGCTTACATAAAATGGCCTGGGTATCACTGGATGGCAATACAGAAAATGAGATCGTAGGCCATCTGGTCTAATTGGCGTTCGTGCATACCGAGGAGCCATTGTAACTCGGATCATTACTTGATCAAACTAACCTATTGATGTCGTATGTCAAAGGCGTATTTGGCACAGGCCAGCCGTCTGCGAAAATTCGACATCAAAAGGCTCCAAACGACGTCCGTCGCGGAAGATTTCTCGAAGGCCCTGGAAAAACAGCTGGCTTCCATCCTATCATACACATCGCCGAAAATAAGCAACGAGCTCTGGGTGAAAGTGAAAGTGGCAATTAAGATCATGGCAGAACAGACGGATGGACATCGAGCCCGGTGCAAAAGAAATGATTAGTTTGGTGATGCGTGCAAGAATGCGTTACATAAAGTAGATCAGGGGAACAAACAACACTTAGCTAGGAAAGCCAGGATGAAGATAGAACGATATGAAAATCTCAGAAGAGTAGCGAAGAAGATCATTTGGATTAAGAAAAGGAAATAATATGACGACCAATTGAGTTGCATTGAACTAATCTAGCGAGCAACAGCACAAGACAAGCATACAAAGTAGTGCAACGTTTGAAACGAGGTTACCAGTCCAAGACCACGTTCTGCTATGATGACATCAGAAACACCATTGCTGATGTACACAGGATTCAAGATAGATGGGCATCATATTTCGAAGAATCATATTTCGAGAACCTTCCAAATCCTCCGCACAGCTCTAGAACATAGGTGCTCCGGAACACCGGAGCTCCAGGGCATCGGATCTACAGAGCATCGGAGCTTCTAGATAGTTTCCATTAGCCCCACAAAGTCTGGTTGAAAGCCCAAAAGAATAAGTAAGGGTGGGGTATCGTATTGTCCAGTTGAGCTCATTAAATATGATGAGAGCGGTGTTCAGAAAGCCATTCTATAAAGTCATTCAGCACATTTGGTAACAAGAACACGTGTCGAATGAGTGGAGCTAATCAATTATATTCCCTATCCACAAAAAAGGTGAAAAGCTACAGTGCGAAAATAATCGAGGCATATCACTACTTTGTAGGGCGTAGAAAATATACGCCAACAGTATAATTGGGGAGTATCAAGGTGGCTTTAGAACAGGTAGATCGATGACAGATCAATTGTGCACAGTCAAGCAGGTACTTGAGAAATGCTGGGAATTCAACATCGACGTATACCGAATCTTCGTCGTTGACTTTATAACTCTATGGGGTCTTTATCGAACCAGATACTAAATTTTTTTTCGAAATTTCAAATAAGATTATTAAGGAATGGTTTGCTTTCCTAGAATCATGCTCATTTATTATTGAAACAACACATCTTAAATGCTGAAATTTCATTTATCAAAAGTGTAAATGATTTAATATAAAATACTTGGGTCTCTTAAAGTAAAACGCTTATTTAGAGTCTACTTATGGCGTTCTAAAATAAAACAATTATTTTACGAAAATAGTGGTGCTGGCTTTCCCAGACGACATGATTTTCTTAGCAGATACTCCGATTTGGGTAGTAAAATTATTACAGCGCTTGAAGAATATATTAATCTTGATGTACTGGAAGCTAATATAAACAAGTTGGGTAAACAGACCTACGGTCATGTCCGAAGGGTTTTGTACCCAACTTGCGATCCAGTCACCAGCAACGAGCAAAGGCGAGAAACATGTCAAAGAGATGAGCACGTTTATAATAAAATCCCTTGCTTCTGTACGTTTAATGGTCGTCACTTTGTTGCAAACTAACAAAAATCACTCAAATCATGAATTCCCAGAATAATTTCGGTGAATATGATTGGATTTTCATCAAACCTGCAGAGTATCAGGATCATTAAATATCGGTTTCCATTGAATTTAAGGGTATCCATATGATTTTATTGGAGAAAATGTGAAATTCGATGTTCATGATATTATTAACAAAGTTGAGTGAATTTTGACTTCTGAGGTATTTGTTGTTGTTGTGCTCATAAACACCTACCTATATAATTTTTCAGATTTTTCGGATCGCAGGTGTTCAATCGTGAGGGGAGGGGGGACACAACTTTTTCGTGTGTTTCCGCTTCAAGTGCGCCCCCTGAAGCAAAAAAATACCAGTTTAAGCCCTGTTTTAAAAAGTTCTTAATAAAACCTTTCATTTGATACCCATATGAGCTACCTTTGATGAATTTTTTTTTTCAGCGGCCACTCCCCTATATGGGGAGACCCCCTTTAAGCACCTTGTACAAAAATTTTGTAGTGAAGCTTCGAAAAGGGCATCACTTTACACCTATATACACAATTTTATATTAGTAGCTTATATGGTTTGCGAGAAAAAATGCTATGACACACGGACGGACGGACAGACAGGCACGATTTTAGTAGAGTTTTGTAAAATTATTTTACAAAACCCTAAAAAGACAGAGATAAGTGTCTTTCGAAAGAGTGGTTTCGCCCATAAGGTCAATTTTCATCCTTTTCACTTTGATGGAAAACCAATGAAACTTGCAAAAATATATGAATACATACACGTACTTAGGAGTTGCATTTAACCAATGAAGCCAATTCGAAATAGTTTCAAAAGAATTTATTATTAAGGCAAAGAAAGCAATGACTTGATAGGATCAAAATGGGTTGTTCGAGGGCCCAAAGCTGTTTGAATTTCAAGTCTCCTCAATAGTGCTATATGCCGCCCTAATGTGGAGTCCCATCTACGTAGAAAATCTAGAGGTAGTGCTAAACAACTTTCTACCTCACCTTACAAACAATACCCCCAATTATGCCATCAGGCATGTGACATGTTATGTTCGCATGGAGGTCCGAGTTTTAAAAGCTATCCTTAACTTTATTGAAAGAATTCAGGAACCCTTCCGAAAACGTTTAGCTAATATAAGGTTCGTTGGAGCTCGGGAGATTGGTAACTAAAACAACGTCGATCTGAAACACAACTGGGCTAAACAAACCAAAGCCAAGTTCTTCGAAAAAATAAGAGCAGTGCAAATATGAGAAACCTTAACGTTCGAAAAATTGAAAAAAGAAAAAAATTACTTAGATGAAAAATTTACAAAATATAATAAAGAATCCGATTTAAGTAAGTGCATTAATTCATTAGTAAAGTATGGAAAGAGTGGAGACTTCATTACGACGAGTTTAATCTTTATCCGGATGAGTAAAGCTGGACAAACTACAATGGCCAAGACATGTGGAGAGAATGGACGAGCACAGGCTCCGCAAATGGATATTGAAGGGTAGGATGCAAGGGAAACGTCCAGTTAGGAAGCCGGGAAAATTATGGGAATATTCAACCGACGCTGACAGCAGACCCCTCCTTGGGACTTCCAATTGGCGGACGAGGTTGCAGCACCGCGATGATTGAGTCGGCTACTATTGGAGGTGCAGTCTCAATTGAAGCTATGCCATAAATGATGATGACTACTGGCAACATATATAGACAAAGATATATATAAGGTCCAGCCCATAGGAGCCAAGAAGCTATTAAGCACCCAGAATCATCAACGCAAAGAATTGTGTAGGAAGCAGCAATCTTATTCTTTTCTAGGCTATGCTCTGCCCAGGTACTAGAGCAAGAACTAAACGTGCGCAAATGGCAAGGATCAATGCAAAAACATACATTGATTTTTAAGTCTTCGAGGCTTTAACCTGCGCACTCGAATACTGGGAAAGGTCATCTAAGACTCGAGCGTGCTCTTTGGAGGATTATTATCAGACGTATCTCAAAGAGAATGGAGTGTGTAGGCTATACTGTGTGTCGTATGAAATACCGAAACGACGTCTTCTGACAGCCTGCGGTAATCGGTTCTACAGTAGAAAAACTGATAAGTAACTTGGATGTTTACTACTTACACGAATCATGTTTTTTTGTCGAAAGCCTGTCTTGTGATGTACTCGATAATTAGAATCCATAAATAAAATACAGCAACAAAAATTTTAATTTTATAGATTAGTGTTACACAAAATTGTTTGATTTAACATGTAACTCTTCCATTGCAATCTCTTCCACAAATTTGAATGTCCGCGTTATTTTTCAGCTAAAAATCTTGATACTAAGTTTAAACGGAATGGATCATGCATAAATTTTATAATTTCAAAGTAAACAACCGAAACTCAAAAAAAATCTTATTTTTGTCACAATGTACTTTTCAATCAATGCATAACGACTTATAAATAATCCAAATATTTTCGGAGAAAAATGTCATCGAATATATCATATAAGCGTCCCATGTTCATATGCTATCATGCTCATATGCAAATTTCGGTTGTCTTTTCAACGGTTTCCAAAGTCAAACAATGGGGTTTCCAAGCTGATACCTATGCTGGTGTGTAAAAAAAGAAATTTGAGATCAGTTTCGATAGAATATTTTAGGTTTTGTTACAGTACATCGAAAATGTGTATAAAAGCTATAACACGCGAACTATCACGTCTTGATTTTCTAGGAAATAATCAGGCCTGGCTCTCATATGATTCCCTATTGAATTAATTGCTCTAAAATAAAGGATAATGACGCCGATCTTCCTAAGGTTTTTTCTTATCAAATCCTCTGAACATTTCTTTTAACATGCACTGTTTTGTTATACTCTACTCACTCCAACGACCTAGTAATAATTTATATAAACTCCGAAAAGTCACCTTTCAAACGGAACGTTGTTATATGTGTGACATCCATGTGTGACAACGATCAGCGCTCCTGGGATATACAATAGACAGCGGACTGGTATTCATCGCTTATGATCACGAATTCAGTCACATTTTCATCGATCCACTGAAAATTATTGGGATCGCGGCAAAAATACAAAGGTTCAATTTAAATTCAGTAACAGATATCTCATCATTTTTATTCCGCGGGCGATGACAGCCTCCGTGGACCGACCTGTTAGCGGTTAATCGGTGTGGTAAAACAAACAAACCATAAACAAAATGAGCGAGGACAGAAAAATCAAAAGATGCTCCTTGGCTGACAGTGCTGTGGCCCACCTTGCATTTAAATAGTGATTCAACAAATTATGTTTATAGTGTGATTTTATGTTATATCCATACGACAGCATCTTTGTTTGTATGTGTTTGTATTGACATGGAATGGGTTTATTATCTTTAATAATATTCCAAAAGATATTTTACTCCCTATGATCGCATAAACAGAGTTGGTTTTCTGACTGTAAGATCTATGGCTGGTCTTGTTAGAGCTAATGGGGTCTCCAGAAATTATGAATCT
This sequence comes from Odontomyia ornata, assembly GCA_963969285.1. NCBI lineage: Eukaryota > Metazoa > Arthropoda > Insecta > Diptera > Stratiomyidae > Odontomyia > Odontomyia ornata. The sequence goes on from OZ017740.1 coordinate 31,431,632, forward strand.
TCTCAGTTGTTAATTTTAAAAGCGTCTCGAGGCAATCTTTACGATAGTCGTAAATCAAAATGTTATAGCGCAAGATATGTCGCGATGTTATGGACATATGTATGTGATCAACATATTAACAAGCAGTTTGGGAAAGATGCTTGACATCTTCGAATGTACCTACAATTTTTTAATGTAACAGCAATAAAGGTATGGTTACTACATATAAATTACAAAAATTTAACGAGTTCAGGTAAAATGACACGGAGCTGAGCTAAACAATTGCTCATGTGAAATATATTTAGCAACATTTTTAATAATTCCTAATATAAATGTTATGTTGCTTTATATGATCTGCATTTTGATGATGTTTACTAGTTTACATATTTATTTTTGTTGTTGTTTTATTATGCACATAAATTTTCACGCATAACTTTTGAATGGGAATAGGTAGGGAGATCCTGTTCTCGCCAAAGTGTTCTATTCACTTCGTATTAGCTCCCATTTGAAGAACATGTAAATTGTACGATTTTCGTCGTGAATTATCAGACCTAGGTAAATTTTCATTAATAATGCTGCATTCGAGATAAACATATTTGACTAAAATATATCGGCATTGAGCTTGAGGAATTGAATATCAATGCACTTCCATTAGTATGCGATTCTTAAGGGATTTGATTAAGGATACTGATCTTTTTCTTCATTAGTGATGAAAAAGATCAGTATCCTTAGTGTTCTTGGCAAACAGTATATTTTCAGTAATGCCCTCCATTAGTCCTACAACGTTATACTTACTTTTTTTTACCCTAGAACGTTACACTAGGGTGCAAACGTACCCCACGCGTTAGACCGCAATGTTCGCAGGTAAAAATGAAAATTGAGGAAATGTCGTTTTACATCATTTTCTTCGTTTTTAATTACAAATACGGCTGTGTAAGTGAAATTGCGGAATTTATTGAAAAAATCATACAGAAATTAACATGAACGAAAAAAATGAAAAAAATGCGATTTTGACTTTTTTCACAAAAGTTACTGTAACTTTGCGAATTTTGAACCGATATCAAAAAAAAATAAATGTTTCTGAAAGTTAAATAAATTATCTAGAAACGGTTCCAAATGGAATTTCGATTTGTTGAGAAAAGTGCAATTATTTGGAAGAATGAAAGTTGAAAAATCGGGTTTGGAGAATATCAGAAAAAGAGGCGGGAATTGAAATTCAAAATTTATTTATCGTGAGTTATACATAGAATTGATTGATTATTGGTAGATAATGTAAATTCATACGAAAGTCCGAAAAAAGTACCAATCATGCATCATACATTCATCACACTTGATTTCTCGTTTTTTTGTCCAGCAATCTTGGACAGAAATTACAGCAAACAAGTTTCCCGGGAATTTTTTCTGTCCTGACATTATCCGGCGTACCAAGAATTTGGCTGATTGACAGAACAATACTGCAACGCAAAGTGGGAGTCTGCCTGCGTTTTTCGAGGTGTGGGTGGACGAGTTCGCGAATGAGATTTGAGGAAATCTCGTCTGGTCAAAATTTCGTGCGCAGCGTTGAAATTGTACAGAGTCGCAGCATTTACAATATTATATTTATTATATACGCGGGTTGGCCACCTTCGCGTTTTTTGCGTCGTCGTATACTCATGCCACATTTGATCGAATGTGTCAGGGCCACCTTTTGTGGAATTATAAAATGAAATAATTTCTGGCTTCTGGATGTCCTTATTGAAACCCTCGGTTCGGTGGAAAGTGAAGAGCATAAGTACGACCTTTTTTTGCGTGTGTACGCTAGCAACGTTTTCGTGGCATCGAACGCCCGATCATTGTAATATTATGGTCAGCAAGCATCTTATCGAAAATTCTTATGGACGAAAACCAATTGTCGCATGTTAGATTTCGAGCAGTTCCGTGAATTGTTTCCGTTACAACTTTTCAGACGAAGGGAATGGCCGTGTACATATAATTAGTGCGCGAGTCACTCATCATTACGATTTTAATGCCGTGCTTGTCGGGCTTACTACCGTTGTACACTCTAAAAGGGCATCGGCCTCTAAATGACAGCAGCTGCTCGTCGATTGTACAATATGACGCTGAATTGTACAATGCGGTGAACGTGACGAAAACTTTTCCGAATCGGGGCGAACTTGTCATTTTTTGTCATCAAATCGCAGGCATTTATACAGAAAATTAAAACAAACCAATGACATTGTGCCTCTGTATAAAACATTGCAAATTCCACGCTCCACAAATCTTCAAGGTTGGCGCTGTTGTTTTTCTGCAGTCACGACATATACAGTAAACCGATATAAGCCTTCAACTCACCGATGTTTCGTTGGTCGACCTCGTTGTTTTCGCAGTAAGATGCAATCGCTTTGTTGGTATGGGCAACAATTATATGCAAAATTTCATTAGTGAAAAGTAGCGACAAAGCTTCGAAGGGCGATTTTGCATTTTGTGTTGCACCAATAGTGCTGGGTAAAAAAGACGTAATTTGGTTATTCCTATTCATCGTCGTCTCACGTGCCCTCGAAAACCAGCGCTGGCCGTCTTTGACCCCGATAATGGTCTTCCTCCGGCCTCTGCTACTTGAACTCGAAGAACTTCTCGCCGGTGGCCGCTTACTCGCAGGAGCTTCGATTTTGTCGCTCTTCAAAGGAAATAAAACAAATAAAAAACAGCAAGAAAAAATAAAATTAGTGAATATTCAGAACGTACATTTACAAAAATGAAATAGATAGCACGAAAAAAGAAAATATTATAAAGAGTATTATATTGTGTTTCAGCGGCGACGGAACGTTTGTCCATCCACTTCACACGTCGCCTCTGAGCGCGACAAAGAGACTGCGTGTGGAGTTGGTCAACACGCGATACGGATGGACAAACGTTCCGTCGCCACTATTGGGTTTTGAAAATAAAAATACCTCCGATTCACTCGTTGCTGCATTTTCACTTTGCTCCGTTTCGGTGTCACTTTCGACAATGGATAACTTCTCCGTTTCCGACGTGTCATCCTCAGGGTCGGGATCATTGGTGACACACAACGCTGCAGTTACAGCATTTGCCGAGCGCAAATTGTACTTGCCAGCCATTTTTTTTTAAACTGAAAAATAGGAAATACACTAATAAAAAACACCAAAAATGAGAAAAAAATTGGAAATACAAAAATGAAAATCACCGTACATGAAAAAAGAATTCTTTTTACTCGAAAATTACATTAAATTTGTTGCATACATAATCAAAAACAATAACATAACACTCATTATTACTTACGTAGTAAAATAGCTGCTAATTGAACAGGTATTTCCAAGAATCACAATTTCACTGCAAGCACGAAACACTAACGGGAACGTTGTACTAGGTAGCAAAGGTACCCTAAGCGATTTTCCAAACTTGCCCACACGAAGACCAAAGGCAAACTACTCTTGCCATCATTCCCTACTCCCTTTATGATCTTTAAATTGAATTATGGTTCGGGTCTCTGGTCGATAAATGCAGGATTCTCGTTCCACACAGCCCTTAAGATGGCATGGAGTACATTTGTAACCCAGTGTAACGTTCTAGAGCTAGGAATAACTAGTGAATAAATTCTAAATGTAGATTAAATGCCATTATTCATGATAACTCAGAGTAATGTCTTGAAGGAAGATTTCATGAATGTTTTCCCCATCAGCATTAGACCTTCATTGTTAAAAGATTAAGAATTTATCATTAGATTCTTCTTACATCCTTAGATGATTAAGTGATGGGGAAATTTGCAAAATTTCGCAAAAAACTAGAAAAGTTTTACGACAGAATATAGAGATAATCGACATTTGAAAATTATTTCGTTACAAAAAATCTTTATCTTGCACATCTTTAAACGTAATTTGACAGGAAATTTAAAATTAGTGCCTTTCATACTAAATATTGACGAGTTCTTAACCGACTTCTCAAGAGGTGTTTGTTTCGCTCGTATTTATTTTTTTGTTCCATTTTTCTGGTAGCAGTGTTTTCACCAAACGATCGTTTATAATTTTAATGAAATCCTTCATTTATATGGTTGAAAAGGAAATTTTTCTATTCGATCATTTCCTTGCATAATGTCGACGCATATGTCGACTAAAATGCATGGAAATGGAATGATGCTCCAAGGTCAGCTCTTGCCGATTTGATCGTTAATTAAGGAGTCTCATTGAAAATAGAGCTTTAGCATATACTTAAAAAGTGAAGTGAAAAATAGAGCCTTAGCGTATATGAATGAATGAATTATAAGCTTTATTTTCATCCTTCCTGCGTAGTTAAATAATAACGCAATTAAATTAAGAAAAAATCGCGTTTATTCCATGCAATCTCTTAAATACTTTTGGTTCTGCCAGATCAACGACGATTTGCCTAAAAATTAGCATAAATGCTTGCTTATTGCTTGAACAAACCTCCCAAATTTATGTCTATTTTCCCATTGAAAAGTACAACCTTAAATTTACCATACGGGCAATCCCCTAAGCTTGATTTCTCTTCTGCCTCCTCTCTCTTACGGCTGCCCATTCATTCTGAAACTTTAATTTTCATTCTGTTGAATGTTAGATGAATATTCATTTATTATTTATCTTGTAATTATACCGGTTGGGCCATACAGTAGTTTCTTTTTAAATCACATGTTATTTTGACACTGACAGCTGTTTCCCGCTCAAAATTATGTTAGTGAGTCAATATTAACCTTCCGCGGAACAAAATGAATCGATTCACCCTTGAACATCATTGGGAAATCTTGAAATCTTATTTCCAAAGTGAGTGCTGTGTTGCTCAAACAATGCGTCTTTTGAAGAAAATATTTGCCCGAAGTGAGGCAACCACTGCGCCTACTCTACGCAAATGTGTGAAGAAAGTTGATGAGACAGGCATGCTAGTGAACAATACTCACGGTCCCTGTACTCGTATGGTGCGCACCTCGGAGAATGTGGCTGCTGTAGCCGAGAGTGTGCGACTCAATCCGAGAACATCAAATCTTCATGGATCATGGATCAACATTAGTTGCATGAGCCTCAGAAGGATTTTGCACAAAGACCGCGGATTATTTGCATACGGGATCCAAATGACGCAGGAATTGAAGCCGAATGACCATCCGCTTAAGAACAGCTTGAACTGGATGCTGGTTTTTCTCAAAAAATAATCTTTTCTGATGAGGCACATTTTGATCTCGGCAGCTATGTGGACAAACAAAACTGCCGCATCTGGGGCTTGGAAAACCCACACGAGATTGTCAAAAAGCCGATGCATCCTCAGCGAGTGACATTGTGGTGTGGTTCTGGAGTGGTGGCGTGACTGGAACATTTTTCTTAGAAAATGAGGCTGGAAATGCTGTTTGGTCAACAGGGAGCGCTACAGAAGCATGATAACAGACTTTTTGTGGCTGAAGACTGAGGATTTGGAGTTAACTGACCTTTGGTTTCAACCAGATGGTGCGGCATGTCATACAACCCATCAGGCAATCGATCTTTTGCGCACGAAATTCGGAAATCGTGTAATCAACCACTTTGGGGATGCCAATTGGTCGCCTCAAAGCTGCTATTTGACACCGTTGGACTTTTTTTTATGGAACGCTGTAAAAGATCGATGTTACTCAAAAAATTTAAGTGCTGTAATTGAATATTCAAGAAACCATTCCTCAGATAGGGACCGAACCCATCAATAATATCTTGAAAAATTAAGCTGAGAGGATGGCCCACCGTTACGTCACCTACTTATTAACTTGAACTAGACGTGAACTCAGGTCTCATGATCATAAGCTCAAAGCACTCACGTTGAGCCACAGATCATCTACAATAATTATACCTTACACTAAATAATCCATATAAGGCAGTCACATTCTTGGCGGTTACTATGCGTAATGCTTATCAGCCCAAGACCACGCTCTGCCATGATGACATTGGCAACATCATCGCTGATGAAAACATGATTAAGGAAAGATGGGCATCATCGGTGCTTATAGATATTTCCGAAGAGCTTCTATTGGCCCCGCCAACTATGGATGAAATTTTTTCCACCTTTAAGGCCCAAAAGAATAATAAAGCGACGGGCATCAATTAGATTCCAGTGGAGCTCATTAAATATCGTAGCAGAGGTGTTCAGAAAGCCATCCATAAAATCATCCAGCACATTTCAAATCAATGAGAACAAAATAAAGCTCATGAAGCAGTCGAGAAAGAATACCTCAAATACCCAAAATATCACACTTGGCGAATACAGTATCAAAAACCTGGGCAAATTTGTGTATTCAAGCACCAAAATAACTAGAAATACCGATGAAAGAGACGAAATATGCCGAAAAATATAGCTCGCAAATAAAATATTTTATTCAGTTTTAACGATCTTGAAGACCAGTTGCGTATACAGGAAAACGAAGCTCCAAGTATACAAATCTGTAATAAGACCTGTGTTATGCTATGGGTGTGAAATGTGGGCCCTAACTCAATGATTCGCAAACATATTGAACGCTTTTGAGCCACGAGTCCTGAGGCGGGTAATTGGAACAAAACTAGATGGGGATCAATGGCGAATTCAATACAACCATGAGCTGTATGAAATTTTTGACGAACTGGAGGTCTCAACGATTTTAAGACTGCGGAAGCTGCAATGGGCTGGCAATGTAAATTGTATAGACCAGTGGTTCTTTACCGGTGGTCCGCGGATCACTGGTGGTCCTTGAAAGCATCTAAAGTAGTTTGCGAAGCCATCCGTAAAATTTCTGCTCTCGAACATAACAAAATCTCCGTTGACAATTCCAGCTGAAAAGGTAAATTCTTCGGAGGTACCGCTAGATTACAATAAACAAACGGGTGTGCACGGTTCGAGATTAAGGGAGGAAAAGAAGATTTAGGATTGAAAATGCAAGCTTTAATTTTCTTTTTTATAGTCCAATTTCGAAATTGTTTTCCATATAAGGTGAATTCGAGTCTTGAACATACAAATTTAATTTAAATTGGTTGAAAAATATGGCCACTTAACTGGAGCCCAAAAAACCAATAGTCGTAACTAATTAGAGCCTTGTTTGCAAACAAACAAAAAATTTGAACTTATTTATTGACGATCAGTGCGCTGAGGTTAACGTTCAAATACTGAAGAACATTATTCTGCATTTGAAAAGTTTAAAAAGTAAATTCAACCGATATTTTCCTGACTGCGTGGACAAAGGTATTCGAAAACTTATCCGTAATTCTTTTATTGTCAACATTTATAAGATACCTAATGAAATTCAAGATGAAGTGATTGAAATGCAACACGACAGAAACTTGAAGGACACATTCGAGGCAGGAATTAGTCTAGAAGACTTCTGGAGCAAAAAGGCAACTTCTTTTCCAAAGGTTCGAAATATTGCCATACGATACTTAACTTTGTTTTCATCGACGTTTGTATGCAAGCAGGGATTCTCGGCGCTACTCATAGTGAAAAACAAGTACAGGAATCGGTTGAGTGCCACTGCTGACATACGTTTGGCTCTGAGTAGCATAGAACCTAGAATTCAGATGTTAGTAAATATTATGCAGTCACAAAAATCACATTGAATGTTTTGCGAGATTTTTGAGACTGTATACTTTGTCATTATTACATTTCTACAAGCATAATTAGTACTTTAAAATTTTCATAAAATAAAAACTTTGAACAACCTTTTGGTGTATTATTTGTATGCGCAGCTACATGATCTCTTAATTCATTAGATTTACTGTCCACAAACGGTCGGTGGTCCGTAATAATGTTAAAATGTTGTCAAGTGATCGCTAATCACTAAAAGGTTAAGGACCACTGGTAAAGCCAGACAACGTTCACCCGAAAAGATATTCGTTGGGAGAACGGAAGGGCGGAGACCAGTGGGGAATCTGAGGAAGTGCTGGTCTGACTAGGTCAACGTAGACAGCTCATCACTGCTCGGATTTCAAAATTGGAGGAGGCGGTCAATGGACTGAGACAGTTGGAAGCGCTTGTTGCAGGAAGCGATGGCCGGAGAGGGGCTGTAGAGCTATGAAGAAGAAGAAGAAGTATATGTACATACACACACACACATATATATATATATATATATATATATATATATATATATATATATATATATATATATATATATATATATATGTGTGTGTATGTACATATACTTCTTCTTCTTCTTCTTCATAGCTCTACAGCCCCTCTCCGGCCATCGCTTCCTGCAACAAGCGCTTCCAAGAATAATATTTTGCGCGATACTTCCCGAAAAATGTTTGCACTTTCATCTAAATCGCGTGAATTTAGCGGCAAAAATCGTATGTTCAGGAGCTTTGTGCGAAAAATCTTTAGTTATCAAGATGATGAAGGGTAAAGGATAAAGTTTCCGAGAACACAACTTTATCCTTCATCATCTTGAAAACTAAAGATTTTTCGCACAAATCTCCTATAAACACACGATTTTTGCCTCTAAATTCACACGCGGCCGCAGATATAATATATATCCTAAACTTACGATTTTTACCTCTAAATTCACACGCGGCCGTGGATATAAAATTTTCTCGCCGATCCAATCAATGATAAAATATATAAAGAACTTGAACTTACCTTGAAATTTGCTTATCAGCTCGGGAAACCCCCAATCCATAAGTGCTTGCTGCATTGTCATATATTTTTACACTTTCATCGAATTTAAAGAATGCACTCACTTTAACCAATTATTGCACGCACAATTAATATACTCCGTAACTCACTCCCGGATAGCTACTTCACGACTAAACTGAAATATAATTCCGCAATATCAGATATTTGACGATGACTTACATATTTCGCGGTAGACATTTCGGACAGTCCTATTGTTTACCTTATGCAATATACAAAACTTTTGTATTTCATATGTTCCTTATAGCAATGTTTAACGTGACGGCTTTTGTCGACTTGGTTGCGTGCGGTTGTTTACATTATGTTTAGTTCCAATGCGCAAAGCCGCATATGGAAAAAAGCAAAACAGCAAAAATAATAAAAAGGGCTTGCTTGGTATTTTGTGCATAGGATACATCGCTATATGAATGCAGTTTAATCATAGAACCTATATTCTAGGTTCTATTCTTCATATATTCCCATTTGCAATGAACTTAATCCTAAAATTATAGGATTATTTCCTATGCATTAAAAATGAATATTCCTTTATAGTTTTAGGGATCAATGCTATAAATTTTTGGAGAGGCTACTGTGTAGATAAGCTTTGTAACTATTTTCATAGGGAATTTCACCACAATAAGTGCGCTATACAAAATAGGACAAAATGTCATGCGAAATTTTCTCAGTGTATATATATATATATTTATATGTATATATATATGTACATATATATATATATATATATGTATATATATATATATATATATATATATATATATATATATGTATACATATATATATATATATATATATATATATATATATATATATATATATATATATATATATATATATATATATATATATATATATATATATATATATATATATATATATATGTACATATATATATATATATATATATATATATATATATATATATATATATATATATATATATATATATATATATATATTCATATGTATGGGATATAACGAAATTTGCGACCATGCAGGAGATCGCAATTTTGCTCCGATTTTCACCAAATTTTCAGGAAAGGTGTACTGGATAAATATATCAGTTAAGTTCTTTACCCAGCTATATTGGCCAAGTGAAAATAAAATGGCGGCCATTTTAGATGAAAAATCGTGGTTTTGTTCTGAACAAAGTATAGCTCCAATTCGGATGGGATTTTATCCAGAAGGTCATTGAAATGTGTAATAAATCTCACAATAAAAAACTCAAATTCAAACCGTCTAAAATTAAATGGTTGCCCCTCAAATTTCGAAAAGCGGGCAAAAGTTTGTAGATGTTGCTACCACCAAACTTCTCCACCGATGTCAATGAAATTCGGTACTTTGGTAAAGACTATAAGTATCTAAGGAACTATTTACAAAAATTCGAGATCAGGTGTCGAAATGGCAGCTAGTTGAAGCTCGACATTTTAAAAGCTTCTAAAAAATTTTGACCTGATATGTATGAAACTTAGTTTTCATCGGGTACTAAGTTCTAATATTCTGTGAAAAGGAATCAAAGTCGGAGGAAATATAAAAAAAACTCAAGGATTTCAAACTAATATTTTTAGCTGCCACTTTCACTTAAAATTAAATACAATTGCCCTGTCCTGAGTGAAACTCTGATTTGGAACATTGATTGATGAGACCCAAAGACATAAATATTGTAAAAAATCCAAAATTAAATGCATGCATTCGAAAAGGCGGCCACAAAGGTAAGAAAGTAAGCGCGATTTGCTATGTCAGTGGCAACTGAAATATGAATATTTTTCATGGAAACGTTATAAATGGTTTTACTTGGAAGTATTCATACAACAGACCATTTTTACCCTACTAAAATTGCGACCCGTCTGTCCGTCTATGCATCACAGCAAGTTTTCTCGCAAGCCACATAAGCTAGGGTGTTGAAATTTTCTAAGTAGGTCAAAAGTTGTACCCTCTCAAAAGTTGCAGTGCAAAAAAATATTTTAAGGTACTTAAACGGGTCTCCCTAAACAGGGGAGTGACTCTTCAATATTTTTTTTACGAAAGGTATCCAATATGGGTATCACATGAAAGGTTTTGGTGAAAACTTTTGAAAACAGGTCCTAAACAAGAGACATTTGCAAGGAGCGTTGCATGTACGAAAAATGTGTGTCCCACCCGCTCGCAATTGAACATATTTGGACGGAAACATCAGAAAAAATCATTAACGTGAGTCTTTTTTAATGAGTGCAAGGCCAACAAATATCTCAAAAGTTAAAATTCGATCAATTTTGTTATTAATAGAACATTTTATGAATTTTACATTTTCATCTATGAAAACGAAGGACGACCCTTAAATTTCCCGAAAATCTGTATCAATGCATGGGATATATGTGTGAGCCAAGTTTTGACATTCAGAAGACATTATTTGATTTACTAATTATTTTACAATAACCTTCTTGTAGGAGGACTCCCCTGCTACTTTTAATTGTCCTTAAAGGTGTTTGACTTTCAAAGAGGGGAGCCAATAAAATGTTCATTTGCTTTTAAAAATACGGGTACGTACTTTCTGGCTGGTGGTGCCAAAGGGCCCAAACGTTAGAGAGGTCGCCAGTTTTGATCAATGGAAAAAATTACTGTGATGCATGGATGAACAGATGGACGGAAAAGCAGATCACAAAACAAATAGGGGTTTGTAAAGGTATTTTACAAAACCCTAAAAAATATGTAGACTCGTTTTGAGCTTCAAAGTTAATACGAAATTCAGCAGTTCCTGAACAATTCAGGAAGGCAGATTTATTACTGTAATGGCTGGCTTGGATAATATTCACTAGCGAATTTGAACTTAAAATGATGTGTCCTAAGCACAACACTTTATCCCTCTGCAACAAATGTAATGCAATCACTGAACCAGAAGATTCATCAGAGAAACGAACTCAAGATATCCATTTCTAATAGAATGTAAACATTTTCATCAACCAACGAATATAAGCTCAACAGCACACTTTTGTGATATCCCACTCAATGTTTACACATATGTCATCTTTCAAATAATAAACACCGTATCCTTTCCGACTCTAATTCCAACCAGTGATCACTATCTGTCGTCCTTTAATGCACCCTATTTGATTGTCATAAATTGTCACTGGCATAGTGTCTATTCATTCGCAAATGCATTCGTTTGTAGATGGTATTCCAAGGGATCATCCCTCTACATTCAGGACAACCGTATGAGATTTTCGTGTTTAATAATTGAACCATTTGATGAACTTTTAGGGAACGGGAAAAATTATAATCTCTTGTTCATGTGTTCTGTGTCTTCCTTGATGCAAAGATGGGATTGATTGCTACAAATGGATCAATGCAACCCAAAAACAATGCAGGCTGTAACAGGATGATATTAGTTATTTAGTTTATCAAAAATTTAGCAAAGAATTGATATTTCGAGGTTTATTTTCATTTTCACATAGTACTCTAAACGCACTGAATTCAACGTAACTTCTAATTGGAAAGAAATAAAATGGAAAATGCATTGGCTTTTCAATTTATTACAAAGAACAAACTGCCTATAAAGTCAATATCCTACTACTGTAAGGGATCGCAAATGATACAAATATTTAAACTTTGAGTGTGATGCATATGAAACATCCTTTTCATCCTTTGCAGCCCTTTTATGTTTCCTCTTCACAATGCGGATTCCAGTATTTACCATAAATTCAATTTAAGTTACAATATGAACGTGCAAAAGGGTCTTTTATTTTTGTCCACGGAGTGTGAAATTGTGCACTTGTCCTATCTTTCCCATCTCCCAAACAAACCTCGCTGTTAGTAGCGGGTTTTCATGATGATACATCTTCCCGATTTTCCGGCTGGTTTTCGGGGTAACGAGAATGACAGAGATGATGGTTGCAATGCTATAAGAGTATAAGAACACATCATCGCACTCAATACAGTTTTCAGATGCAGTGTGATTCATTTAAGGATGCAAGAATGCAGGCGAATTCGTAAAATGAAAATGAGGTGCCATGCAAGACGATGAGTGGAAAGCGAGTAAACAAGAAGATATAATTGCAAGGATAAGCTTGTATGCATCCGAAATATTTCTTGAAGACAGAATCCAGATCTGTTAGTTAATTTGGGATTTTTAAATTTGTGCTAGGCTTTTTTCAATTATTAATAAGTAATCTATGGATTTTTCTTGCGCCTTCTCGCAATCTAGAGCTAATTTTAATTAGTATGTATTTTATTTAATGTGTCTAAATGTAAAATTAGCTATACTCGTATTAGGCTAAAATATAAAGATGAGAGATGTACTATGTAAAAATGTTCAGAAAGTTATTTACACAATGAAATAAAATCAGAAAACTCTTTGCAATCGAATAGTCAGGCCATTTTTTATTAAATCTTTATCGCATTTGATCAAAGTGACGGCATAAAAAAGCTTTTTTTTTGTGAGCGAACATGACTTGTAGTATTTTAGGGTTTTAGTATTTTCACTAAATCCAATTAGTTTCGCGACCGTCCATCCGCCTACCCATATGTACGTTACGGACATTTTTCACCAAAAATTACAACAGCTACAGTGATGAAACTGTGCACGTGGGTCTCAAGTGGTGATCTCTCGAAAGTTCCGATGCAAAAAAAGTTTTTAGAAAAACCCGACTTCGAAGTCCCTAAAAATGGTGAAATAAATTTCTTGGGATTAGTGCCAAATCAGTTTATTCACTTTGTTGGACATACTGAAAATTATTCTGCCCAAACGGGGAAATTGATTTAGCACCGATCCTATGAAATTCATTTTACTCTATTCGGGGCATTCCGACGCCGGTATTTATTTATTTTCCTAAAAGTTATTATTTAAAGCTTTTTAGAAATTAATGTTTATATCCATGAGGAAGTTTCCTTGCCCAAATCATCATTGCCTATCCAAGAAAGATGCGGATTCAGAGCATTCTACCAAAGATTATTTTCATCATTTGAAAATTCTTCCATATAAGCTATGTATGTGAACCCACCCTTTTTCCTAAACAACGGAAAGTAATGATAATAAAATTTATTACAATTGTTAAGATTAATTTATTAGGAAATTTGAATCTTTATTTATCTGGAACTGCGGATATAAGTATTTTTAAGCGGCTTAGATAACACATAGACAAAATTTCCAAGTCAATTGAAGAATTCTATATGCGAGCTAATTTGCTATTTGGAGGACTTTGTTTGCTTTGCTAATTTATTTACAAAATTTTCCCGGTTTTACAAAATTAATTGAGCTTAAATACATATTCATATGAACGGTCAAATTGTTTACTTGACAAATTGCAAAGAAATGAATCTGTAATTTATCTGCGCTTTCATATAATCGTAAGTATATTGAGAGATATTTACTGTAGAAATGGAAAAAAACCGGACAAGTGCTAGTTAAAATCGCACGAGGAGGGTTCTGTACGATTATTTGCAATCTAGCGGATATTTTGGGGGTTGTGGACTAAAATACAAAAACCTATTGAAATCGGTTTTGTCTGTCTGTATGTCACTGCAGTTGTTCTCCGCACTTATAGTAGCTACAGACACAAAACTTTGTAAGTAAATCAGAAGTGATGATCTCCTCAAAGTTTGGATATAAATTAATTTTTAACGGTTTTTAAGGGGAACCCCCCATATCGTAAGGAAGCCACAAACATTTTTTTACTGGAAGTAATAATGTGGGGTTTCAAATAAAAGGCCTTGATGAGATCTTTTCAAAACAGGTCTTAAAACAGTGTGACCAGCTTTATGGAGTGCAAGGGGGAGGGAAGTTATGCGAAAAATGTGTGTCACCCTCTTCGCGATTGGACACAAGTGGTCCAAAAAATCTGAAATCAAATTATGGAGATACGTATTTATGAGTACAATAACAAAAAATATCTCAAAAGTCGAAATTTGCTCAACTTTGTTCATAGAAAAAATATAGCCTCTAAATTTCACATTTACTCCAACAAAATCGCATTAATGCTCAACAAAATTTAATATTTAAGTAGTTTTCTTCTTCTTAGCATAACAGCCGTTCTTGGTCCTTCGCTTCCTGCAAACAGCGCTTCCAACTGTCTCGGTCTATTGACCGAGCAGCGATGAACTGTCTTCGTCGACCTAGTCAGAACAGCGTTTCTTCGGTTTCGCCACTGGTCTCCGGTCTTCAGTTCTCCCAACGAATACCTTTTTGGGGATCCGTTGTTCGTCCATACAATTCATGTGGCCAGCCCATTGCAGCTTCCGCAGTCTTACAATCGTTGAGACCTCTGGTTTGTCAAAAATTTCATACAACTCATGGTTGTATCGAATTCGCCTTTGGTCCTCGTCTAGCTTCGCTCCGATTATTCGCCTCAAGACCCGTCGCTAAAAGGCTTTCAATGTATTAGCGGATGCTTGGGTCAGGGTTCATGTTTCACACCCATAGCATAACACAGGTCTTATCACAGATTTGTATAGTCAGAGCTTTGTTTTCCTGTGTATACGGCTGGTCGTCAAGATCGTCAATACTGAATAAAACATTTTATATGCGAGCTGTATTCTTCGGCGTATTTCGTCTCTTTTATAGCCCGTTTTCGTTATTTTGGCGCCTAAATACACAAATTCACTAACATTTTCGATACTGTATTCGCCAAGTGTGGTATTTTGTGTATTTGAGGTATTTTTTCTCGACTGCGTCATGAACTTTGTTTTATTTATCATTGATTTGTAACCCTACTAGTTTTGCTTCGCTGTCGAGTTTCAGGAAAAGTTCTTTGGCAGTTGTAAATGACGGTGACAAAATGTTGATGTCTTCTGCATAGGTTACTACTTGGCTCGACTTGTATAGTAATGAACCTCGCATATCGACAGGTAGCTTCCTTATGACGTATTCCAGAGCTGAATTGAATAGCAATGGGGCCAGCCCATCTCCCTGCTTTAGTCCGATATTCGTGGCAAAGGCATCGGTGAGTTGGTTATTGATGCGGACTTGGGAGGTCGTCGACGTCATTGTCCTTTTGGTAAGATGGACTAATTTGACTGGGATGCCAAAGCAAAGTATTATTTGGTACAGTACGTTACGATCAATACTGTCGTATGCTTGCTTGAAGTCAACGAAAATTTGGTGTACGTCTATGTTGAACTCCCAGCATTTTTCAAGTACCTGCTTGACTGTGAACAATTGGTCTATTGTCGATCTACCTGCTCTAAAACAACCTTGATACTCCCCAATAATACTGTTGGCGTATGATCCGATTTCATTTTCTAAGATTTTAGAAAATATTTTGTACGCCGTACAAAGTAGTGATATGCTTCTATAATTTTTGCACTGTAGCTTGTCACTTTTTTTGTGGAGAGGGAGTATAATTGATTGGCTCCACTTTTTCGGCATATGTTCTTGTCACCAAATGTGCTGGATGACTTTGTGAATAGCTTCATGAAGAGTACTGCCACCACATTTGATGACCTCCACTGGAATCTCATCAAATCTGGCGCTTTATTATTCTTTTGGGCTGATGGAACTAACTTCATGCAAAGTTGGTGGACCAATGAAAGCTCTCCGCAGACATCCATAGGCTCCAATGCTCTGGAGCTGTGCGGAGGATTAAGGAGGTTCTTAAAATATGATACCCATCTTTCCTTAATCTTGGTTTTATCCGCAATGATATGGCCGATGTCATCACGACAGAGCGTGGTTTTGAGCTGATAACCACGTTTCAGGCTTTTCACTACTTTGTATGCTTGTCTTGTGTTATTGCTCGCTAAACCCACATCCATACTTCTCAATTGGTCGTCATAGTATTTTCTTTTCTTAATCCTAATTATCTTATTCGCTACTCTGCTGAGATTTTCATTGTGTTCTCTCTTCGTCCTTATTTTCCTACTTACGTATTCTTAGTACGCCTGATTTTTTTATCTAACGCGTTCTGGCGCTCATCATCAAACCAATCATTCCTCTTGCGCCGGGCTTGATATCCGATTGTCTGTTCTGCCTCGGTCTTAACAGCCGCTTTCACTTCCATCCAGAGCTCGTTGCTCGTCTTTAACGATGCGTCTGATAAGATGGGAACCAGCTGGTTGTCGAGGATCTCCGTGAAACACAGACCGGCCACAGACAACGTTTGGAGTCTTTCTATGTCGATTTTTCGTAGTGGGCTGGTCCTCACCGAATATGCCTTTGACATACGACATCGCTAGGTTAATTTGATCAAGTAATGATCTGAGTAACAATTGGCTGCTCGGTATTTACGGACGTTCAGTTTGCTCGAGGCCCAATCTTGTTGGATCAGAATATGATCGATCTGGTTTTGTGTGTTGCCATCCGGTGATCCCCAGGTCATTTTATGAATGCGTCCATGTGGGAAGCAAGTCGAACGTATGACTAGATTTCTGCTACATGCAAAGTCAATCAGGCGCTGGCCGTTGTCAATTGTTTCATCATGGAGGCTATATCCTCCAGTCGTTCCCCGATGAGATAGCTCATTGCCAACCTTAGCGCTGAAATCAGCCGGAATTATTTTTGTGTTGTTTGTAGGCAATGAATCGACCAGTCTTTCCAGGTGATTGTAGACCGTTACCTTCGTTTCTTCGGTGGGGGCGTGACTGTTTATCAGCCAGATTTTGGAAAATTTCGCTTTTAAGTAGTTTTATACAAGGTCTTATTACTTTGTAAGCTTGAAGCAAATCGAGTCATATTCACGGAAGTTATAGCCATTTGAAATTTCTATGACCACTACACGAACAATATACGATTTGGTTATTTTATGGACTTTCCATCGACTCAAATAGTGCAGTTTTGATTTGACCTTCTTAAAATTTTCAGATAGGATAAATAACATAAATATCTTTGGGAATTCATGATGAGAATGATTTTTGTTACATTGCAGCCAAATGGCGACCATTAAAAATAGAGCAACCATTGATTTTCTTTTAAATATGTACATCTGTTTGATTGGTTTCTTATCTTTATTCCTTGCTGGTGACTGCATATTGTACGTTGAGTACAAACCCCTTCTAACAGGAGCGTAGTTTTATCTACATAGCTCATTCTGAATTTTCGGTAGTGCATGCAACCTGTATGCATGGTACCGAATTGTACAGGAAAATTTCTGGATGTATTGGCTATTATTGAATTCTGTTTTGTCGTATATCTCTGAATGCGTGTACTAAGGCCGATTGATAGAAATAACTTCGATATTTGATTTTTAGGGTCTTTTAGTTCAATACAATTATCCTTGTCAGTCTGTCCGTCCGTCCATCTGGTTGTCCATCTGCGTTCTTCTTCAAAACGGTAGAAACTACAGCCATCAAACTTTGTGAAAACGTCAGAAGTGATAACCTCTTGAAAGTTTCAGGGTTAAATAAATTTTCAGAAAGTTTTTAAGGGGGGTGCTCTAAATAGGGGGGTAACCCATCAATAATTTGTTTTATCACAGGCAGTCGAATGGAGGGTCATATGAAAAATCAACAAGGGCGGGAGAGGGGAAATGCACAAAACCTTCAAGTACCCGTCTCGCAATTGTATACCTTTGACCCAGAAAAACCAGGGAGGCAGGCTTTTACGCATAAAATCGGGTGAATTTTCAAAGAACTGCTATTCTAGAGTGTCTGCAAAAGCATCCACCTTAGCTGAACTTTTGAAGTTTGATTTTATACAAAAATATTTAGAAATCCTCAGAAATCAACGCACTCAGACTTTGCAAGAAGCTCTCCCATTGTTCATTACGGAATTTTGATATCCGATCACGAATTCTGTTTGAAATTTGATTTGCTTCCTGCGTAATTTAAGATCACCAGTTTTCCTAATTCTTTGATGTCGTTCGGGTGTCAAAAGGGATTTGTCACCCTTGTCAGAGTCGTGACTGTGTTGTCCTCTTTTGCCTGTACTATTTCGTCTGTGATTTTTTTAAATTATTTTTTCAGTGTTGCTGGCCGTTTCAGGTGTTTGAATAATGGTTTCTTTAGTCAGTGCGACTTGGAAAGCTAGCCAATCAGTTTTTTCTTTACTTGTAGGAGTTCGTCTTTATATATTCCTCATATCAAGAAGAGTACCGGTTTGTTTGTGGTATATGATACACCGATATCGAGAGGATAACTATTTCGGTAACCGTAATGTGTTGGCTAATTGGGGATATGCAGGCTTAATGGATTATCTGTGATGAATCAATTTAACTAAGTCCCAGCACTGTTGCTTCTCACAGGTCCCCGACTTCGGCAAGGAGAATGGAACCCTTAAAGTCCCGAAGCTTTTTAATATCTACAATGTGCGTATGTGGACGTGGGCGGCTATACACCGAGACTACCATGAATTCAAAAGAATCCGTCCGCACTTGAATTGCAAGGGCTTCTAGAGTTTGTGAAGTAGGTGTCAATATGAGATTATGGTTCACATTCCTTCTCATAAGAATGGCCGTTCCACCTCCTCTACCTGTTGTTCTATGATTTCTATACATAGAATAGTTACCGAAGCGTAGGTGTTTTCTAGGCTTCAAAAAGGTTTCTTGGATGAGAATGATGTCAAATTTATAATCAAATACAAGTTGAGTCTGGTCACCAGTTTTATGAAGCAGCGATTTTGCATTCCATGTGAGGATGGTCATTATTGTTTTTTTGTTAATGTGTTATTGATGTTGTTTTGCGATTCAAGTATGCCTTGTATTATTTCTGCCATCATGTTTAGCATCATGGTTTGAAACTGTGTCTGCATGATGGCAAAGAGTCTGTACATGTTATTATTTGTATTTTGTGAAATATTTTTTGTTGTGTGTTTTTAGTTTGTTGTTGTGTAGGTAGGCTGCAATTTGTACGAACGATTTCCTGACATTCACTGTATTTCGAGAGCATCCATCATAGTTGGCTGGATGTTCCCCACCACAGTTAACACAGATGTGGTACATAACTTGCTCTGTACGGGGGCGTTGCGCTTCGAAAGTGCATATGAGGTGACATACTGCCTTTATATTGTACATATCAGTCTCAGATATGGGAAGGAGGACCTTCGCCTACTTGGTTGTGGCACATAACTTGTCCTGTACGGGGGCATTGGGCTTCGAAAGTACAAATGAGGTGACATACTGCCCTTAAATTGTATCTATCAGTCTCAGATTTGGGAAGGAGGACCTTCGCCAACCTGGATGGTCCATCCCTTAGTTTGATGTAGTGGGTTTCGATGGGGTGGAATCCATAGCTCTCCAGATCTTCTTTGATGTCGTCTATCGACAGTCCATACAGAACCCTGATGACCACATTCAGATTCCTTTCTTCAGGAAGAGTGTAGGTGTGCTATTGAATTTTCGTGTCTGGCAAGTATTTTTCAGTTTTCTGTGGATATAAGATGTCTGTGGAGTTATTTGGACCGCCAAGTAGGCCCTTATGGCAGATTTGTGATTGATTCCGAGTCTTTTCATGTCTTTTAGGAGTTAGGTCCACTTTTCGCGCTCACGAGGAATGACGAGTAAGAGAAGGGGGGCAAGACGGGGTCCTTAACGTTTGAGGAGTAATAAAATGGATATTTTTATGCCATTTAAATCTTTGTTAATTTTAAATTACTCCTACGTAATTTATATTTGGAAATAAGGAACTTAAGGAACTTTGCACGCATAGAACAATTAGAAAATGGTCAATTATGTCAAACATGTCCAACATCCCATCTTACCCTTTACGATAGATAAGACGGGGTACCCTATGGAACAACATGGGGTAGGTGGGACACATTCTATTTTTGTGTGCAAAACTCATCATCCACGCCATTTATGCCAGCATTGCTACAGTGTGTCCAATTCCCGCAGAGAGAACAAGCGGCCCATCCTTCATTTGAATCTAAGTATTTTCCATGACAGTAAAAACAAGGGATATTATTTTCATCATTGTCATTTTTTGATGGAGAAGTGAACTTTTTGTTGGTTTTTTTGTGTTGTTTTTCTTAGGTAATTTGGTTTTCTTATTCTTTTTTTGCTCTTTTGCGTGCCTTTTTTTCTTCTTGTTATCTTTTGATAGTTTCTTTTTTTCATTGTTTCTTGCAATTCATTTTTAAATGGGTAAGACTTTATTATAGCCGATTTTTCTCATTTCCCTCGCAAGCGCAAAATTTTGCGAGTTGTAGGATAAGGCATCACTTGCTGAGGGCTAACAACAGAAAACACTGATTGCTCTGGTGGAGTAGTTGGTCGAAGGTCTATTTCTATATTTCTCGTTGAGCATCCATAAAATTTACAAGCGCTGAGATAGCTGTTGTGATAGAGGGAGTCAAAGGGATCACAGGCACGTGAGATGGCTCTGTTTCAATATCAGATGGTGCTATAGCAAAAGGCATGGTATCTATCAGCGGTTTATCAATAGTTTCTTTATTAAAATTTCCAACTGCCAAAATTGAATTTACTGTTGCAGCCGTTACCATCTCAGGAACAACGATTGGTCTATTTAGCTCAGTAGCACGGTTGTTTGTTGTCGTTACTTCAGACAATCCTTCATTGATGAATAACCTGTCTGTTTGTGGGATATCAGTCGTCAATGATGGAGCAAAGTCACTGTCGGAAAAATCTGTTGGATCGTTTGGCCAAATGCCACTTTCCTTGAAGCAATTCACTGCTGTTGCCATTGAAGAAGCCTGTATAAAGGCTACTGCTACTTGCCGGTTGCTGCGAAGCCAAGCTGTGATTTGTTAGTCGTAGTATATGCTCAAGGGCCTCATGTATCCTACATCCAGAACTTGAAGTCGATGAAACATAAAATAAGAACTCCATCGGTATGAGCTTCATTAATGAGGTCCAAGTTTTGTGTATGGGTGCTGGGGCTATCTAACAACAACAGTACAGGTTAATCAACCATTGCCTCACTAAATTCAACAAACTTCTTAAACTAGCCAAGGAATAGTTCAGCTGTCATCCAGCCAGGAAAACTGCAAACACCCCAAGCTCCAGGAGCAGCATTGAGCATTAACTGTGGGTCCATTCTCTTTCGTGGGAACAACAGCACTGGAGGCATGTACTGACCACTCGCACTAAACATTGTTCCACAGTTATTGTCGCACCTCTCTCCGCAGAAGTTATAGATCTCACTTGTTTTCTACCTTTTCGTGCAATTATTTTCTTGGTTTTTGGTACCACTGGAACTCTTGTTTCATCACAATTACTAATTCTTTCTGGCGAAAGCTTATGCTCATCATAAACGTTGCTGAGGAAGTTGAAAAACGGTTTAACAGCTTGTTTATTAAACCTAGCAGCACGTGCAGCTGAAGTGCTTTTTGGTTTTTGTATCGACAATTCTGGATGCCTGCTTAAAAACCGCTGCACCTAATTTCTGCCAGCTTCTTTTCTTTCAAAGTTGGAGAAATTTTTATTTCCTATTTTTTACTGCCAGAGTGTACGCCAAAGCCCTCAAATCTTTTGTTGTGAGCCCGTAAAGGCGACTTTCCTTATCCATTATATAGTTGCAAAGCTATTTCTCTTCATCATCAGTAAATGTTCGCTTTTTTGGGCCTTAAACTTAAACTTTAATCGAAGTTGCAGTAGTAGTAGGACCTTCTAGGACTGCACGAACTACTTTAACTTTTCATTCAAGGGTCGTTTGTGGCACAAAATATGTTTTAACCGCTAATTTGTACCCCATTTTCTCTTCGATTACAACATCTACCGCATTTTGCATGCTTTGTTCACTCCAGTTTTCCCACTCCGACTTTCTTTTATAATTTTTCACCATCCTGAAACAAGATTAAAAACAAGTTGGGTAAACAGACCTACGCTCATGTCAGAAGGGTTTTGTATTCAATTTACAAAATGCAGTCACCAGATCGAATCAAATCAAGAAACATGTCAAAGACGATTTTATTGGAGAAAGTATGAAATACGAGGATTATAGTATTATTAACAAAGTTGAACGAATTTCGACTTTTGAGGTTTTTGTTATTGTTATGCTCATAAATATCTCCCTTGATAGTTATTTCAGATGTCCCTTCGCGAGGGAGGAAACACATTTTTCATGTATTACCCCCCTGTGCCCCCACTGAAGCAAAAACTGACAGTTTAAGAACTGTTTTGAAAAGCTCCCATGGAAACTTTCATTTCATACTTATATCGGCTACGTTTGATGAATTTTTTTCAGGGCCTCTCTCCTGTACTGTTATCATCGATTAATGGCCAATTCTTTAGAATCCTAGAATGGTTACAAAACCCTTTTGCTAGGAGCTCTCTCCCGCCTTCTTGACTTGTTTCACTTATGAGCATTAATTGTAGGTACTCATCTTGAGTCATTCATTAAATTGAATCAAGTGTTCAAAGCATGCACCTTAAACGCTGAAATTGGGAAAAAATAACTCAAAATTATTCAATCGTCGCATTTAACACAGCCACTATTTTGTGTTATAATTACTGATACCACTAGCTGAACCGATTCTCAAAGATATACATGACACCTATCATTCCTGAAATTTTCATGCAAATCCTAGTAAAATTGTAGTGTCTGAGTCGGTAAAAAGCGCATGTTGTTCCATAGCCATATGTTGCCATAGTAATAAATCCAGCGCCTATTGTTCCATAGTAATATAGGAAAATTCAAACCGCTATAACTTCGCTAAATATGATTCGATCTTTATGAAACTTTCAGAATAGATCAATCTTATAAATAGTCAATAGTGTACTGAATTTCATTGAATTTAAGGGTACCGTTAAGATTTTATTCAAGAAATCATGAAATCGATAAATCATACTATTACTAACAAAGTTGAGTGAATTGCGACTTCTCACGTATTTGTTGTTGTTGTACTCACCAAGGTCTACATTCCTGATTTTTTTCAGATTTTTCGGATCACAAGTGTCCAATCGCGAGGGGGGAGGGGGGTACACAAATTTTTCGTGTATTTCCCCTCCCTGTGCACCTCTCGAAGCGAACTTTGCCAAATTAAGACCTGTTTTGAAAAGTTCTCATCAAGACCTTTCATTTGATACCCATATCGGCTACCTTCAATGAATTTTTTTTTTTCGGGGGGTCACTCCCCTATATGGGGAGACCCCCTTGAATACCTTATAAAATTTGTTTGTAGTTGAACTTTGAAGAGAGCACCACTTTACACCTACGTACAAAATTTGATGTTTCTAGCTTAAGTAGTTTCCGAGAAAAACTGCTGTGACACACGGACTGACGGACGGACGGACAGACAGACGGACAGACAGGACGCGATTTTAGAAGGGTTTTGTAAAATTATTTTACAAAACCCTAACAAAGAAGTTAGAAAGAAGCATAAACTGTCATAAGGAAATAATTGAATTTCTTCGAGGAGCAAGATGGGGTACTCTATACCCCATGTTGCCCCTCTAGTGCTTATTTGAATAAAATAACATGCCTTTAATGACCAATTCAGAATATGGACACAAACATGTTCTTACCTGCTGGTGTAATCATTGATAAACAAGAATAACCTTCAGTTAGTTCTAGAAAACTAATATTGAGGTACAAAGCACAATCGATATATAACGCGGAAATCACAATTAGCTTACAAAAACCGAGTTTTTGGCGCCAAAGCAAAAACGCGTGTACTTATAAGCCGGTCCCTGCGCTGACTGATGAGCAACATGACGGCGCATCATTGAAAGCCAGAGCGGCTGGGATTGATCGTTTGTGTGGCCGTTAAAACGCGTTACCCCGTCTTGCTCCCTCTTCCCCTACCGTTGTTCGTTTCTTATCATCGGCTGGGGATTTGAATGGGGTGGTTGCTGTGGGAGTAGTTTTTGTTGGGATGGGCAGCTCTGGTGAAGTCATTGAGGAACATGACAGTGGCAGAGCAGGAAATTCTTCAACCTACTCAGCAGAGTCTTCCTGTATGGACTCATTGTCCGCATCTTCTTATTCTATAGCTTCCCCTTCCATTGCTTCTTCTTCCGAAGAAGGAAGGGAGGGTGGACAACTCTCTGATGAGGAAGATGAGGACTCCATTTTCCTCTTTTTGTTTTTAGTTTCCTTTTTTGATTTAGCGAGTACCAAATCCCTCAATTGCAACCATAAGCTCTTTGTAACTCAGCGTTGTCCTACCAACTCCAAGTTGACTTCATTTAATTGCTGTTGAGCCTGTCTCAGCTACTGTAAGACTTCACTAAGCTGCGCCTGCTGAGTTTACGAAGCTTTTAACTGAGTAATAAGCAGAGCAATCTGCTGATCCTTGCCCATTATGGATACATCCGCCATATTCCACAACACACCTAAGCAAAACTCAAACACTTTTCACCCTATCCAACTATTAAATATTTGTAATATGAATGTTGAGAAATAAACAAAATAATATGGTTTCGCAACCAGGGAAAGTAAAAGTCGCTTACTCAGAAGACTCCTTGTTTCTGTTTGCTTTGTCCTTCTCTTTCTGCTCCTCACTTGGATCTTCTTTCCTGCTCGCACTTTTCACATTAGTGACTTCACTTGCACTTTGCATCTTCTGCAATAAATTTGAACGATTTCTTATCCAAGTATTGGACGAATAATTCAAGTCGTCGGTTCACGCTATTAGAAAATTTATTTCGAACCGTGGGCTGGTTACATTAACCAACATTATTTGAAATACAAGAACATATCATCCGCATGATGCCAGCTAATATAATAAATGAACCAATTTTACGTATTTAGGAGGCCTTCCTAAGCTATGAGACCAAAGAAAAAATCAACGTAATGGCCAATCAAAGCAATATTAGAAAGCTAGAACTTTGAATGCATGTTATTTATAGTTCAGATTCGACATTAATAAAATGGATATAAAAATGCAGAGGAACGCACTTGAAACCACATGCATAACGCCACACAAGTCACAATAAACAGCCCATGTATTATAAAAAGGGTCGAGGAGCATCAACTGCTCGAAAGTACATAAAAGAGTAGGGCACATGAAAAGCAAATGATGTCTTAAACTTGGAGATCCTTGTGCATTTATTATGGGTTAAGATGATGATTATTAAAAATGCAATTTGCCCTCCTTAGTAGGTCGCTTGGTAAAGAACAGTTTTTGCAGAAATAACCTACTGTAAGTATATCCTTTACATGACTTCTAATTCTCCTTCCAACGAAATCAAAGAAACATGCAGCACCGATTCGAAACGATAGCCTAAATTCTGTTCCTTTAATTTACCACCAGCTAAAAATAAATGTTTTCTATTCCCTAAACCAAAAGTCATACTCGAATGTTACTGTAATCGAGCTAATTAAGTAATCATGTTTTCATGTTACAGCGTCAATCATAATGACGTCCAGCTCAACAGACCGGAAACTAATTGCTTCTGGGACTTTTCGGCATATCCCAGAAAAGGCAATGAAAATATTCTAAAGCAAAAGCATACAGCTGAGCTCCATAAACCGTATCAGACACTCACCGAGATAAAGTTCAAAAAGGATACGAGAAGAAATTTATTTCATACTCCAAGCGTTACATCTACAACACAGGACATAAATAACAAGAAGAAAAAATCTGGATCATTGCCAGACCACCCACTTTCACCCCGTTGTCACCCCGACACTTGCCAGTGTCCACGTACCAGCCTAGATATTGTTGGTTTCATAATTAAAAATGCACCCCAAGACAGTGTCTAATTAGTCGACGCCATTTCGATAGAAAAGCTACTGCGCTTGTGTTTGCTTCAACTCCCTCGTTCCTTGGTTGGATAGATGGAATTGTCACAAAACCCCAACGAAAATATCCCCCAAAATATTGAACCCGATTATGCCATCTATTCTATCTCATCCATAAATAAATGAGACGACATGTAGATTTATATAGGCTTCATGCAAAAGTTATTGTCCTTTTCTCGTCTACAGCATATCTGACTTTGGGCTTGGTGACTTTAGGTGTTGTTTGAATGGAAAAGGTTTTCATTTTGCTTCTTAAGGATTTTCAAATGAAATTGAAGCAGTTTTAAGCTGAAAGAGTTGCATACTGAAACTTATAATCATCCAGTCTTAGAACTTGACTAATAATAATATAAGAAATACATTTAATTAGTTCCTACTTGTAAAATGAAAACACGCATGAAACAATTTATTGTGCAGGAATACATGAATATCTTTTCAAATCTATTTCGAAGTAACATGAAATCATCATAAAATAAAAAAATACATGATCAATTACCAAGGCACGGTTTTCAGGTCATCTAGTTTCACTTTTTTAAGCAAAATCAATTTCTTGCTTTTCAATTATTCTTTCTATTTTATAAATAATGCATGATTTGCAATTGCTTTGTACCGCTCTATCAATAAAAGCGTTTATTGGTCTGAATTTTCAAGCTTTTGCGAATACGACACTCTGGCGCGTATTTAATTTTTCACGCCAAATTTTGTGAAGACAATCGCGCATAGATGTTTAGACCGTTTTATTTTATAGTTTGCCACCAAAACTCAGTTCACAAAACAACATGAACTGAATTTGAATTTCAATAAAATGTGCCACCATGAATTTTGTTGAAATTTCAAACTTTTCACATTTTGTTTTTGTTCACATTTTTCTTATTCTCAAACTTACAATCACACGCATTTATTAGTGCAATGGTTGATTTGGCGGTAATGAATGTGTGTGAAAAATTTGGAGTGTCCAAATGAATTAAGTAAATATCTACATATTATATCGCTACGTTGTGAATCGAAAATTTATATTGTAGGAAAGGAAAGGTGAACCCGGAGTTAATACTGAACGTAAAAATTCATCAAATCAAGCGTTTCGAATAATTTTTCGTTTTTATATTTCGTGACTGAATAATTCACATGATTTTCTCATTTATGTTGGTCTCTTGTTGAGTTGTGAGTTGGATTTTTACCCTCACCTGGAATAATTTGAATGTGACTTTTCAACAATTTATGGAGACTTGTGGCTTGAACTTTTTTGATGTAAAATATTTAGACATGTCTCAGTGACTTATTGACAAATATGTAAATTTTAAGTACGGTCTGCTCATATTAAAGCTGCAGTGGAACTTTTCAATCAAGAGGTTATTAGCTCGACCATTAAAAAAAATTTTCAACTGTAAAAATTTAATAAAAACGATAGAAAATAATAATTGGCTTAAGTCGATGAAAAGCATAATGTTTTTGCTTTAGCACTATAGCCCCTCTTGGGGCTTCGTTTAGAGATAGTTAGAGTATTCCCTTATTTTTATCGAATATATTGGTACTCGAGTTCTGATTTTAAATCAGTACGTATCATAGCTGAACGGATGTATAGTCCATCAAAGAATCACCCAAAACAAACCTCAAAGACATCAACGGGATTCGAACCTGGTATCTTCAGCTTATGTAGCAAGCATGATAGCTAGTGAAAAACTGTAACTTTTTAAAGATATCATTCAATAATTTGGTGAGATGTAAAAGAGGACAGAACACATTTGTTTTGCATCATAAAATTGTTTTATGTACTGTGCGAATGCTATGTGCGAAATTATCTAGACAACTAGTGGTTTTCTGTGGGCAAGTTTAGCGTTTAATAGAAGGCTAGAGCAACTCTCCATTGCAAGCCTCGTATCGATTCTTTGACCACAAATTGAAGAAATTAATCTATCAAATACGAAAATTTAAAAAAAACTATTTCAAAATTTCTCAGCTATGTCCATTTTTAGGGAATTGTAATAGGGGTACCGGTTAATTCATGTGGTTTTTTTCGAAAATTGAAGCTTTATTGTGGAAAATTGCTTTTAGATGATCGAAAATGGTTTGTTGAGCGATGCCAAGTGATTTTGCAAGTTTGGGATGGATCTTGGTCGAGCAATGTCTCCAATTCGTGATCTTCAAACTTTTTTGGCTGTCCGGGCCGTTCATCGTCCTCCAAGTCAAAATTGCCACTTTTAAACCGTGGAAACCACTTCTGGTACGTACGCTCAGCTAGAACATCCACACCATACACTTTCACCAAAATACGATGACTTTCGGCAGCCTTTTTCTTCAATGAAGAAGTACTCCCCACAATAACACCTTATTCGTCACAAAATTCGACATTTTCAGAGTAAAAACAAGTATTGTTGTTTACGCTTCAGCTAAATGCAGCATATTGATTCTGAAACTATATGAAAGTAGCTTACCAACACATATTTGGAAAGGTGAATCACTGGAATAAAACTCAAGTTACGCCATCTGTTAGAAAACCGCACGAACCCCTATTATTAAAATACAAAACCTTATTGAAATCGTGAACTGTCTGTTCGTCCATCGGCCACAGCGTTTTTAATCCGAACTTGCAGCGGCTACAAACACAAAAATTGGTAGTTAGAAGCAACTGCCACTTGAAACATTTTTAAAGGTGAAAGTAGAAATTAAACAGTTTACTTTGAGTTTTGTGAATTTTTTCGGAATCGACTTTCGACCATAATCAGTGATTGGTTTGTAGCTTCCTTGAATACCATTGCATCCTCCATTGTTATTATGTGTCCCTGTGTGATAATATATTTAGTTTGAAGTTCTTCTCTTCTTCTTTGCCGCTGATGCTTCACCGAGATGCTCCTTGATTCATATGCCGATGAGCCTTCTCGTTTGTCCTGTGTACACTTCTTCGCAAGAGGAACATTTGATGCGATAAATGGTAGATAGTTATCGGTTTCAAGTTTCCCCTTCGAGACACAATGTGGGCTGTACCGATCATTAAGGAAGCTAGAGGTATACATGAATTGGATTTTACGGACGGCTTTGCAATAAGCCAGAAAAGGAAAAACTTGATGTACCAGGATGAAGAAAACTGCAAGTTATGGATATTCACTGAAGAAGACTGAATCAATTCCTATAAAATAAAAACTGTTTGTTTCCACTTTCGCGTTGAGCGTTTCATGTAGACGAAGACGTTGAAAACTATTTTCGAAAGAGTTGGGTCTAATACTTAAAGCAATCTTAAAAAGCTATACCTTTAATTTAATTATATGGCTAATGAATTAAAGGTTTGTGAATAAATAGATAATAATTTGCGATTTAATATTTAATTTTATTTAAATAAACGGTAAGCATATGAAATGATAGCAAAATAGACATATTTTGTTTTATGGCAAGTTAATGCTAGCAAAAATAAAATCTTTTTAAAAAATTTTACCCAGTGTAACACCTCTAAATGTAAGCCATATAATAAGTAGCAATAACAAATATTTTTGAACTTACAAGTCTTTACTTTCAGGTTCTCTATCTGCACAATCGTTGCAGTACAAAATTGCATGCTCATACATACGAGTATATATTTATTGCAGCTCTGACATGTATGACTAGCTTTCCCATCTTTTTTAAGCCGGACAGTCTTGATATATTCTTTTAACATTGGAAACTTTTGCAGATGGCCCCACATTACGTCTTGCAAGAAATCTTTTATTCTTTTTGAGTCAGTCCTGACAATTGAGTGACATCCTTACGGTTGTGCAAATGCTCATGAACAGGAGCGAGGACAAAATTTTTAATAATTTACGCCATTTTACGCTGCTATTATTGTAGAATATATGCGTATTAATTCAAGAAATATTCAAAATACCATAAAAATGGTCAATTGCCATTTTTTTAAATTACGAGCTACACTATAAGTAGAAGAAAGTTTGTCAACAGCACCTACCCTACCTTTAGTCACATTATAAAATGTGTTTTTCTCAGGCTTTCTTTTTTCATCGGTGGATTTATCAATCCTATTGTCATGATGTAAACTCGACATAAGCAAAACTACTTTGTTTTTTTTTTTCTTGGAATATGAGCTGCTACCGTATGATCTTTCTGAAAGCCAAACATCGATGAATAATGTATCTTTTTGTCGTGTATTTAAAAATGCTGCTGGCACCGTTTTTTTTTTTCTTTTGAATAGTACCCACAGATGTTAATTTGTGTTCTTTGAGTAAGTGATTCATCAATTCAAAGCAACTAATTACCAAAAGTGATGCTTCGGTTTGTTTTTGAAACGGGCCTCACGAGGCAGTCCATAAGATCAATTGGTTTATTACTAATAGAATATGCACCTTCAACTTGTTTTCTTTCATAAAGCAAATGGGCTCCACGACAGTTTTCGACAAATGCTTTAAAAATCTCTCGGATAGGAGCCAAATTGTCTACAGGATTTCTTTTATCGCGCGTTATTAAGTCATCAAAACAAAGGGTATTTTGAATAAAATGGAAACGTTGCTGCGACATTTTCAACTGAAAAATATCAATGCCTGTACTATCTGAAGCCCAAGCACCTGGATTCTGTCTTCCAGATCGATGCACACCAGCAATACACTGAAGCCCCTAAAATGCCAAAAAATCACTTCGACAACACTCTTTCATATCGCTGTATTTTGAAGCATCGAGCAAAGCCGCTAACTTGGTTTTTATTCGAGTATTTGTATACATTAGAATCTGTTGAAAAATTGCGTAAATCCGCTGGCGTTCGAGTTCTCTTCGGTCCATTTTTTTAATAATGCTAAAGACAACAAGATAAATCAGTTGAATGTTTTCTGGAAATATGGCCAAAAATGCCTTAGGTGTATAGTTGGGCTTAACGTACCCTTTGCCGTGTTTGTCAACGTGTATTCACCCATGCAAATGCAGCAGGGCTAAGTGGGTGTGAAAAACGAGAAAAAGGGTTTCTTAGCTACAGCTATTGAGCGGAAACGTAATGTCACATAATGATTGTAGGAAATATACGCAACTAAAAATGTCCTGGGTCTCATAGACCCAACTGTGCGCTCGCCGGGTTAAGAGAGTTCTTCCTTCCTTAAAGTATCTATCAAAGGTAGTTATGTAGGCTATCAAATAAAAGTATTGACAAGAACTTTCTAAACCCAGTTTCAAGCATGCGTGATTCGTATTGTGGCGTGCAGAGGGAGAAGAAATGTACGAAAAGGTTATTCCTCCTATTGTAATTGCACTCCTTTGATCCAAAACCTCTGAAAAGAACATTATGGTGATAGTTTTCTATGAATAAGATAATAACTAAAATATTTTAAAATTCACTGAACTGTTTTAGTAATAGTAGAATTTCAAATTTTAAGTTTTCACCCACTCTACTACTCTATGTGGTTTTACATTTAAGCAGTCCTACAATATAAAAAGTCCATGTGGCATAGTGGTTAGGCTGCTCACCGCTTGCCCAGTAGTTCTCAGGTTCAAAGGTCGGTAGTGTAAATGATTTTGTGCTTGTGGTGCTTCTGTCAGGCTGTGATGGGTACTGATTTAAAAATCATGTGATCATCACACAATTCTGCATATTAACCGTATCGCCTTATCGAATATCCTTACTGGCAAGAAATGAGATTCCATAACAAATCTCAACGCCAAGGTCCAAATTGGACGAGTACAAGATGATAGTTAGATTAGACCCTTATATTCTGTAATTGCTAAGCATAACGGTAGAAGATATATACATATTTTCACGGCTTCAATAGCAATTTCATATTGATTTTGTCGCATGCGTTTTGTTTCTTCACTTGCGGGGCAATGTTGATCCCAATCATATCTGTAAAAGAAAGAAAGAGTAATCAGTCACCACATTAAAAACTTGCTTAAGTTGAGGTCCTAATATGGAATACTAATCCATATTGAGGCCTCAACTATATTCCATATTGTAAACAATATGGTGGCGGGAGGAAAATAAAAGTAGCTATTTTTTATTATTAAATATTCATATAATAACAATACAATTTAAAAACTATATAATTTGGTTGGATACTTACCAACTTTTTGAGATATTCATGTAAGGATAATAAGAGAGCATATACTTAAAACTTACGTAAATACCGGATGGATGTTGCGTCAACAGTATTGGACGCTCTTACCCACGTCTACTGCCCCCGAACGCCACATGTGCATTAGCCGTCGAACACGTATAGCAGGAGAGTACCATGACAAAAGTTTAGAATATGGTTAGTTTTAGAAATATTACGGTATTCCATATTAGGAACGTATCCCATAATTGGTAGCTTTCCTCTATATATTAAGCATAAACCTAGGTCATTATTTAGTTGGGGTTAGGGTTCACGTTGCCACAGAAAATCATGAAATAAAAAAACTTTTAGAAAAAAAAGGATAATCAACTTCAAAATGCACAAAAAAAGGAGAAATAAAATTTATGGAATCAGAGCCGTATCAGTTTCTTCGTTTGGAAAAGTGAGTAGTAGTAGCTTTATAATCAATTGTGACTAAAATGAGGGAAAAGTTGATTCAGCCCCGATTCCATAAATTATATTTCACCCTTTTGAGTAAGTTTTGAACTCGGTTTCCCTTGTTTTCTAAAAGATTTTATTATGGCCATGTTTTACTTTCTTTTTTTTTAATGTGCATCTTGCATTCTACGAAGATTCAATTAGAAGACTTGAAATTAAATATATTAAAATATGTCTCTCAAAGTTATTGCTCCTCTTTATCTTTGGAGCCAACAATCGATAATGCATAGTTTCCCAACTATTGTTTATCCAGTCAAAACATTAAATTCAACCTCACGAAGTACTTATGGGTCAGGCTCTACCGTTTAAATATAATCTTAAATCATAGGTATAGTTATAGTATTTAGAAGTTATGATTTGTTTTGAGACTTGGTACTTTGGCTGTTCTAGTAAATAAATAAAAGGTAAATGAATTAATTAATGCCCCATTTGACCATCTTTAATCTATATGAAGAGAAACTCCCGTAGGGTAAACTTGCTTAATTCGTACTTGTGCTTAAATCGTACTCCACCTATAACTCGTCTCGAGTAATAGCTATAAGGCTATCTGATGGTAAGAAATACAAATAACCATCAGCCATATGATTATTTGACAGATAGCAGAGTGTTTTGCAGCTCGCAACAAAAAAATTAAGAAGGTAAGTTTCTTTCAATCATTTTGGTTATATTTTGCACAATTTGCGAAGATTATTCTTCAAAGTGTAAAGCATGTAATTTGTTCTGGAATGCGTAGTGTATTAGCACGGACCTGTATGTTTTAATCGGGAGTGATGATACACAGCCATGTTTCGCGTAAATTTGTTACCTATAAATTGAACGTTTTTGACGCTTGTGCCTATTTCGTACTCCTGGTAATTTGCTAAAACTTACCGGTACGATTTAGGAGCACCGCTATACTTTCATTTCTCAATAAACTAAGCCAATCCGTAAACTATTATTAAAAACATAAACGAAGAAGTTTATGACAAACCAGAGCTTTATAGCTGCTACTTTCAGGTTAAAATGTCAAAAAGTAAATATAATTCTTGGACTAAACAAAATATGGGTGAAGCGATCAAAAAATACAATGATGGCACCTTAGGATTCAAACAAACACAAATTCAACGTCTGAAAGATTTAACTGATGAAATTGAATGCTAACTAGTCAGACACGTTTTGTAGTTAGAATCAAGATTTTTTGGTTTAAAAATCTCCGATTTACGGGGCTTAGCTAATCAATTAGCTGAAAAATATGGACTGAAATAAAGATACAATAAGGAATCGTAGCTGGCCGGATGGAGGTGGTACTATAAGTTTATGAAGAATCATCCAGAAATAAGGATAACTCCGGAGGCAACATCCATGGCTCGCTGCAAAGGATTCAACAAAAAAAAAACGGTTATGGCGTTCTTTAAAAAATAGGCCAATTTACAGCTGAAAAAATCTATAACATGGACGGGGCTCGCCTAGGCACAGTTCGCAAGCCTTCTAAAATTTTGGTTCAAAAGGAGGGGGACTACCGAATACATTGTACGAGTGTTTAGAAAGTGGATGGATTGTAAGTACATTATTTGTCAAATGGCTTGAACATTTTATGAAGTATCTGAAACATAAAAAATCTGAACAAAATCAAGTTCTTCTAATTTTGGATAGCAATCAACACACTCGCAATGGAGTTTGAAATAATCATGTTTTCTCTACCAATGCATACAACACACAATATGCAACCCTTAGACAGGTGGTTTTTCAAATCATTGAAACATAATTTCAGTGCTGCTTGCTCATCATGGATGTGGAATAATCCTGGTTCCGTGATATAAAACAGGTCAACATGGTCAAAATTTTGGGATTGGCATGTCCACGAGCCGTTTGTATGGACAAAGGAGTACATGGCTTCGAATCGTGTGGATTATGGCATTGCAATCGGCATAACATTAGGGATGAAGAATATGTTTTTCTTTACGAAGATTCTAGTGTAAGTGGACGAGCGAATGTCACCCAAAGTCCTGAAACTGAAAGACAGCATGAACGAACTAATACATACGTTAAAATGTATACCACAATACAATGAGGATAATGAGCAAAACCAGCTTGATAAAGTTGAAAGATCGTTGAACACCAAAGCTGATGTTTCCAATGTTAATACAGTTGGAGCAACGCTTGAACGAATATCCTCATTACGAGCTATTCCTAGTGGTTCAAAGCAAATAAAAAGAAAAAGAACAGGACCTCTTGTTATTTCAGAAAATTCTTATAAAGAAAAACTTGAGAATAAAATAAAAGAGTCCATAAATAAAACCATATTGAAGAGCCCCTTTGAAAAAAAAAATAAATCTTTTGTGAGGTCAAGAAAGCAAAATAAGAAAATGAGACCTACGCACATGTCAGAAGGGTTTTGTATTCAATTTTCAAAATGCAGTCGCCAGATTGAATAAAGTCAAGAAGCATGTCAATGACGATTTTATTGGAGAAACTATGAAATTCGAAGACCATACTATTATTAACAAAGTTGAAAGAATTTCGACTTCTGAGGTTTTTGTTATTGTTCTACTCATAAATATCTCCCTTGATAATTATTTCAGATGTCCATTCGCGAGGGAGGAAACACATTTTTCATGTATTTCCCCCCTGTGCCCCCACTGAAGCAAAAACTGACAGTTTACGAACTGTTTTGAAAAGCTCCCATGAAAGCTATCATTTCATACTCATATCGGCTACGTTTGATGAATTTTTTTTCAGGGGCCACTCTCCTGTACTGTTATCATCGATTAATGGCCAATTTTTTCGAATCCTAGAGTTGTTACAAAGCCCTTTTGTTAGACACTCCCTCCCGCCTCCTTGACTTGTTTCACTTATGAGTGTTAATTGTAGGTACTCAGCTTCAGTCATTCATTAAATTGAATCAAGTGTTCAAAGCATGCACCTTAAACGTTGAAGTTGGGAAAAAATAACTCAAAGTTATTCAATCTTTGCATTCAAAACAGCCACTTTTTTGTTTTACGATTACTGATACCACTAGCTGAACTGATTCTCAAAGTTATTCATGACACCTATCATTCCTGAAATTTTCATGCAAATCCTAGCAAAACTGTAGTGTCTGAGTCGGTAAAAAGCGCATGTTGTTCCATAGCCATATGTTGCCATAGTAATACATACAGCGCATATTGTTCCATAGTAATACAGGAAAATTCAAACCGCTATAACTTCGCTAAATATGATGCAATCTTTATGGAACTTGCAGGGTTGATCAATCTTATAAATAGACATCTGTGTATTGAATTTAAGGGTACCGTTAAGATTTTATTCAAGAACACATAAAATCGATAAATCATACTATTACTAACAAAGTTGAGTGAATTGCGACTTCTCACGTATTTGTTGTTGTTGTACTCATCAAGGCCTACATTCGTGATTTTTTTCAGATTTTTCGGATGGAAGGTGTCCAATCGCGAGGGGGGGACACAAATTTTTCGTGTACTTCCCCTCCCTGTGCGCCTCTCGAAGCGAACTTTGCCAAACTAAGACCTGTTTTGAAAAGTTTTCATCAAGACCTTTCATTTGATACCCATATCGGCTACCTTCAATAAAATTTTTTTTTTCGGGGGGTCACTCCCCTACATGGGGAGACCCCCCTTAAATACCTTATAAAATTTTTTAATAGTTGAACTTTGAAGAGATCACCACTTTACACCTATATACAAAATTTGATGCTTCTAGCTTAAGTAGTTTCCGAGAAAAACTGCTGTGACACACGGACGGACGGACGGACGGACAGACAGACAGACAGACGGACAGACAGGACGCGATTTTAGAAAAAAAAACAAAGGACTACAACTGCGATGACTGCCAAAAATTGGTGAAAATTGGCGCCCGAAATTGCTAACACTAATTCATTTACTTTCTTGTTCATTATTGATTAAGATTTTGATGCGCCACATTGAAAACATCAAAAATCCCCGTTGGCAGCACCAGCCGGAAAGGTAAATTTCTCGTATGTAGCGTAAAATTTCAAAAAAGAATTTGGCTTGCCTACTACTAAACTTCTTTCTGCAATTTTCGTAGTACCACATGGGTATTTATTAACATAAAAAAAATCTGGCCACGTTCGTTTTTAGAAACCTTTTATCGGGGCGCAAATATTTTGCTAATTAAATTGAGTTGCATGCGTATGGATTACATATTGTTGTAAACATATAAATACCGGTTTCGCCCTTCTCGCATCTGCTGTTTACACAGTTCACAGTGGTAACCACACAAAGGCTTAAATAGCTCGAATAGTTAATTTCAAAAGATTTCCATAAAAGTTTAATCAGCACTTGCATTGCCATTAATATATACATTTCAATTTTTTTCTGAACTGTGAGGGCTGTCATTTCGATTTTTATTGAAATCGGCTGCTAAAAATATTAAGCTGTAAATTTTCTACTGTTTTATTTGTCATTCGATTTGCATAATCAAATTAAATTAACTTGCCTTAATAACTTATAATTTCAAGTTTCAACGGGATCTGTTGAGAATCTTGGCTGCTAGAGGGCTACAGAAATAAAAAAAATTGTATGCCATCCGCCTGTATGGAGAGACCCGCCTGTATGGGGAGACCCCCCTTAAATACCTTAAAATATTTTCTTGCACTGTAAATTTCAAGAGGCACCACTTTTGACCTACGTAGAAAATTTCCTCATTCTAGCTCATGTGGTTTGCGAGAAAACCTGTTATGACGCACGAACAAACGGGCGGAGGGACGGACAGACAGACAAGTCGCGATTTTATAATTTTTTAGGGTATTGTTAAAAATATTATACAATATCTTAAAAATGATCTGGTTTATAAGTTCTTTCAAGTAAAGTCATTTAAAACGTTTCAATGAAAAATATTCATTATTTCAGTTGGCACTAAAATAGCGAATTGCGCTTGCCTTCAGACCTTTGGGGGCCGCTATTTTGAATGCATGCATTTGATTTTGGATTATTCTAAATCTTTGTATGCTAGGACCTCATCAATCAATGTACTATCTCGTTCAAATAGGAGTTTCACTCTAGACAGGGCGAAATAATTCAATTTTTCAAGAAAATCGCAGCTAAAAATATTAGGCTTTAAATTTTTGACTTTTTTATTTTTCATTCAATTTTAATAATTTCCTGCAAAATACAAGAACATAGTACAGAGATTCATAATCCCAAGTTTTATCAAAATCCGTTGGAAAATGTGACCGCTAGAGGGCCACAAAAACATGAAAAAAACGCATATTTAAACGGCCGCCATTTTAAAATTTGCTCATGCATGATCACCAAAATATCAAAGACTGTAGGTGTAAGTAATGTTTATCTTAAAACCAAGTTTCATATATGTCGGATCAAAATTGCGACGTTTAAAAGCCTTTGAAATTTCGACCTTCAACTGGCCGCCATTTTGTTTTTTGCAACTTGACCTCCAGGTTTTTTACGTAATTCTTTAGATACTTATAATTTCTATCAAACTACCGAATTTCATGAAAATCTGTTGAAAGCTTTGACCACTATTACAACAACAAAATTTTGCACGTTTTTCGACATTTGAGCGGCCGCCATCTTGTTTCTGCCGTACCGACTTTGGATTTTTTATTGTGAGATTCATCACATACTTCAATGAACCTTTGTACCAAATTTCATCCAAATCGGAGCTACACTTTGGTCAGAACAGAAATCGCGATTTTTCGTTTAAAATGGCCGCCATTTTGTTTTTGCCCGGCCGATATAGCTGGTTCACAAACTGAACCGAGATAATTACCCAATACACCTTTCCTCAAAATTTGGTGAAAATCGAAGCAAAATTGCAACCTCTAGCGTGGTCACAAATTTCGTTATATCCCATATATATATATATATATATATATATATGATGCTCTCCGCAATAGGTAAATTTCTCTCGAGAAATTTACCTAATAAGATCGCAAAGAACGATTTGAGAATATGTCAGTACGATTTAAAATAAATAGCGCTTATTCGCACTTTTTTCAAGTTTTTAAAAATAGTTTATTTCTCTGAAATTTATAAAATTTTCCTTAAATTTGATTAAATTATTAATAAAACAGTACCTAAATACTTAGAGTAAAATTTAAATGATCTTTATATATGGTAAATTGATAAGGGTTTTTAGTTTAGGGCTTAGAATCAGGCAACTTTACCCTACAGTCCTCTAAAACAAAAAAATGCTTTTGTAAATGCAGGTTGTCAATACTACTGTCAATACTACAATACTAGGCTGATTGATTTGAGTAAAAGTTAAGGGAATGTTTTTTGGTAATCAACAATTTTTTATTTGCAAAATTAAGTTTGCTTGCTAGTGTTGGACCGATTTTGTTTTGTTGCATAAATGCAACATTGCGCGTTTCTAAAACGTTCCTTTAGCTGTTTATTTGAATTTGAATGTTTCTTTTTCAGTATCAAAATGAGTCGTAAGTTCAATAATTTGCCTACTCAGGACATTGAAAGGACCGGGTTTTCTAATAAGAGGTGTTATTTTGATATTATAAAAACATGCCATTTTTAATACAAATGATCGAATATTTATTTCATTATAAAGAAAAAGGTATGCCGTTAATAGTAAAAAATAACATCAGGCAAATGACCACCACGACCATGCTTACAGGACCATATCCTTTTCATGAAATTTTCTATAACCAAATCGCAAAGTGGCTGACCTATGTCCTCGACAGCCTCACGAATTCCATCTTTGAGGTCTTGAATTGACATTGGGGTGTTGGCGTAGACCTTCTTTTTCACGTGGCCCCAAAGGAAGAAGTCGCAAGATCTCGGTGGCCAATTATGATCACCTCCTCGAGAGATAACACGGTCCGGAAACTTTTTCCGTAAAAGATCAATGGTTTCGTTATTTGTGTGGCAAGTAGCACAGTCTTGTTGAATGTAAACGTTGTCCAGATCAATACCATCCAATTCCGGCCATAAAAAAATCATTAACCATCTCTCAATAGCGCAATCCAGTCACCGTAACTGTTGCTCCAGCCTCATTTTCGAAAAAGTAAGGTCCAATGACTTCGCCGGACAGTCACACATTGAGGATAAAGAGGCTTTTTAATAATAACTCTTGGGTTTTCCAAGCTGCAGATGCGACAATTTTGCTTGTTGACGAAGCTACCGAAGTGGAAATGGTCCTCATCAATCAAAATGATTTTTCAATGGAATTCCGGATGATTTTCTTGCATTTCAAGGACCCAATTACCAAAGAACGACGTTGTTGATGATCGACCGGCTTGAGTTCTTGTGTTAACTGAACTTTATCAGCCTTAAGACCCAAATCCTTTTGCAAAAGACGGTGTAATGACGTTTGTGGAATGGCTAATTCCAAAGAACAACAAGGAATGTAGAAACCTGGGTTTTCTTCAACACTTTCGGCTACAGCAGCAATATTCTAGGCTGTTCTTGAGTGACGTGCAAGGGTTTTATTCTGCACATCACTAAGTTGCCCCGAGAGCTCGAATTTTTCCACCGATTTCTGTATTGCGGTCCGACAAGGTGCTTCACAACCATCCAAAAATGTTCGAGTTTTACGAACCGTCTCTGCCAAATTTTCACCATTTTTATAATGAATTTTAAGAATTTCAATGCGTTGTTGAGGCGCGCATCGTTCCATTTTTATTAATGGCGTAGTTTTTACTTATCAAATGTCAAAAATGACATCTTCAAAAGTGAAATAGCGAAATAGCGGGCTATTCAAAATAACACCTCTTATTGGGACAGCAGTGAAGACAGTCTTGACTTTTCCGACGACAATGATATGGCCGACTTGACATACAACTTTCAGCAAAATGTTCTGACGTGGACCTAGGGGTACGGACTGATTGGAAAATAAATTTCAGACTACCTGCATCCTAGCAGCTACATCCATCTATACTCAGTCCAGTAGCAATGTAACGGATCCAAGTTCAGCCTTCCCTTCACCTAGTGCTAGTTCTGTTGCGGCTACAAATATATCTAATCGTGTGCCTAAGGCCAATATCATGTGGAAAACGAAGAGCCTGAAGTTAAATGACGGCCAACTACGTTGGCATCTCTCGAAACATTTCATTTGGATACCCTTTTCCAGGTATTTTTATATTTGCATTATGGACCTTTTAAAATATCAGACTAATTTATACTCTGTTCAGAAAGAAGCTAATAAACCTGTAAATGTAACTAGTGAAGATAAACGCCAATTTATTGGTATCGTATATTACATGCCAAAAGTTCATATGCCAAACAAATATATATTGGTTTGAAAACAATAGCTTTGCCCCGATACAAGAGACAATGCCCTCGAAATGATTCGAAGTACTTAGGCAGTCATTAGACTTCAACGATAATAGCGAAATGTTACCATACGACTACATTCATTCTGATCGATTGTATTAAATCCGGCCATTGATAGAGCCACTCAATCAAAACTTCAGAAAAGTTCTTTTCGAAGCACATTTATCTGTCGATGAACAAACGTGCTAGACAAAAGCTCGAAGCGTGTTGAAACAATATTTACGCGACAAACCCCATATAAGAGAATTCAAACTTTTTGTTAGGTGTTGTGTATCTGGATATGCATATAAATTTGAAGTCTATAGTGGACAAGAAAACAGAAACGCAGCCGGCGGGCCACAGTTCGCATCATCTAATGTGGTAGCTCGCCTTGCCCGCGAAGTTCCTACCAATCAGAACTACCGGCTATTTTTTGATAATGACTACACTTCCATACCGTTTATTGAATACTTGTCCAGTCGCAGAATATTGGCTCTAGGAACTCTAAGAAAGACCCGTATTCCCAACTGGAAGCTGCCAGATAAGAAAGTTTTTGAAAAAGAACCACGTGGTCCGTCAAAAGAACAGGTCGGTAACGGCGATGGAGTTGATGTGGGTGTAGTCACTTGAAGAGATAACAAAATAGTCACTCTTGCATCCAATTTTGCAGGAAAATACCCAATATCTGTGGTAAGGAGGTGGGAAAAGCCTAGAAAGCAATACATTTCTGTTGAAAGTCCTGTTGTGGTAGCGGAATATAATCGACATATGGACGGTGTCGACCTATTGAATAGTGTGATAGGCCACTACAAAATTCGACTCCTTAGTAAACGTTAGCATCTACGAATTTTTTACCGTTTGGCGATGTGTAATTCATGGATTTTATACCGAAGAATACATGCTGCAAAAGCTAGTACCAGTAAAACGCTCAACTCTGCTAAATTTAGATTAGCTATAGCAGAGACGTTATGCAAAAAAAAAAAAACAATCAATTGTACAAAGCGCGGAAGTGATGTTGAACGTGTCATTCAAAATAAATGGAAGAAAGGTCCAGCTCAGCATGTTCCTCCAAAAATGTGAGCTTGGACCAATACGGACACTGTCCAGTTTGGCTGGATAAACGGATGAGATGCTAATTCCCAGGCTGAAGTGGGTTTACGCCAACAGACTGTGAAAAATGTGGGGTTGGCTTCTGCTACAATAAGCAAAATAACTGCTTTAAAAAATTTCGTGTTCCATTTTTTTTTTGTATTATTGATGTCTTTATTAATATGGCAATGTTTAATTGAAAATGTTTAAGTTGGCAACAATACAAATATTATATGTTGTTCAAATGTCTATGTTGGTATACGATTTTCTTTGTATCACTTTCGTCCTACTCTTCTAAAAATCAACACGTTGTATCAGTGAATTAAATAAAAGACTAGTGTGTTCATCACAAAAGTGCTTTCTTTTTATTTCAAACATCAGGTTATGGGCTCTGGCACATATAACAGTTTGATGTGGATTGATGTTATTTACGGCGGCAGCAAAATCGGCGAGAAGGAAAAAGTGAGGTTAATTCACTACAGTTTGCGGCATCGTGATCAACCTCGGGCACTGTGTAACATCGTCGATGATGGAGGGAAATAACAATAACGTCAATGTGATCAAGTTAGAAGGGGCCAGAAATTGGAATATATGGAAATTCCAAACAACAGTACAGTTGAGGGGCCATGGATGGTTAAATATTGTGGAAGGGAAACAAGTGAAGCCCGGAGTGACCAGTGAGATATCTGCATGGGAGTCTAAAGATGCCAAAGCGCAAACGTTATTGGTAACACGAATGTCGGAAGAGGCAATGTTACATATAATTACATGTACGAGTTCTGCCGAGATGTGGCGAAAACTCCACAGTGTATATGAACAGAAAACTGAGACCAGTGTGCATATTATACAACAGAGATTTTTCCAATACAAGTTCGAAAGAGGTATCGACATATCTGTTTTCTTATCTAAGATACAAAAACTATAAAACCAATTGAAACAAATGGGTGAAGAAATCTCAAATAAATTTTTAATCACGAAAGTGCTAATGTCGTTAGCAGACGATTATAAACATTTTATTTCGGGTTGGGAGTTGGCGCCTAATGACAAACAAACGTTTGATAAACTAGTGGCTAGATTACTGATTGAAGAAGAGCGAGTAAAAGGGAAGAACGAAGGCGCACAGCAAGCGACACCTTCTGCATTTTTTTGTGAAAAATAAAGGACCACCAAAAGTTTTCACATATGGTTAAAAGTGGACAATATCAAACCAAGAGTAAAAGTAACAATAAAACGCAAAGTGAAGGGAACGTGAGTAATAATAATAACTGTTTCTATTGTGGCAAGTTCGGACATTTTAAAGCTCAGTGTCGTTTTCGAAAACAAAAAAATGTTAAGAGGTGAAAATAAAACGAATAGTAACGCATTCATGGTATCTAATCTGTCGCATCAACTGCAAAAATCGAAGTGGCTAGTCGATTCTGGCGCTACTGAACATATGTGTCGAGACCGTGCATTGTTTACATCATTCTCAAATACTTCGCCAAAACCTGTAATCATCGGTAATGAAGCAGTGATAAATGCGATTGGTTATGGACAGATGGCAGTTCAAGTATCGAACGGAAAGGAGTGGATTGACACAGTTATAGACAGAGTGTTGTATGTTCCTGAGTTAAAAACGAATATGTTTTCGGTCAATCGCGCCACAGATAAAGGTTATGTCGTAGTGACAGATGACAGCTCATGCAAATTCTTCAAAGCAAATAAAATTTGCGGAAAGAATTGGAAATTCGTTTTATTTGGATTTACGCTATAATACAAGTAATAATTGTGAAATTGCGAGTACTGCAGAACTAGCGTCGAACGGTTTAAACGAGTGGCACAGAAGATTGGCGCACCATAACTTCACCTACGTCAAAGCTACTTTTCGAAAAAACAACATTGAGATTAAACAAACATCCAACCCGGTGTATAAGAGTTGCTTGATTGGGAAAATAAACAGATTGCCATTCAAAAGAAGCGAATACAAGAGTACCAGGACATGTGAATTAATTCATGCTGATACATGCGGTCCCATGGAAGAATCTTCAGTTGGTGGGTTAAGATACTTCGTTGTGCTGAAAGATGATTATTCGAATTTCAGAAGTGTGTATTTTGTGAAGACAAAAGATAAGATCAAGTATATAATTGAGGACTTTATAAATAAGGCCGAGAATAGTACTGGAAACAAGGTGAAGACATTCAGAAGTGATAACGGCCTGGAGTTTGTGAACAGGAATGTGAAGGAAATGTTTACAAGGCGTGGAATAACACACCAAACCACAGTCCCATACACCCCTGAACAGAATGGCAAGGCTGAGCGAGAAAACAGGACATTGCTGGAAGCGGCCAGGACAATGATACATGAAAGAAATTTACCAAAGAAATTATGGGCTGAAGCCATAAATACTGCAGTGTTCGTGTTGAACAGGACTGGGAAGAGCCATGAGGATGGGCGATCTCCATTTGAGGTATGGACTGGGAAAACATATAATATCCATGAGTTAAGAGCCTTTGGTACAGAAGTATATGTACACATTCCAAAAGAGAAGAGACTGAAGTGGGATCCAAAAGGAGAGAAGGGATTGATGGTCGGATATGAGGAAGATGTGAAAGGTTATCGTAGTTACTATCCTGAAAAGAATGTGGTGGAAACAAAAAGAGACATTGTATTCTTACAGCAAGAAGAGAAGGAAAAACATCAAGTGAAGAAAGGTGAAGAGCAAACTGTTGTGTCCTTAAATCTTGA
Organism: Odontomyia ornata; assembly: GCA_963969285.1. Lineage (NCBI taxonomy): Eukaryota > Metazoa > Arthropoda > Insecta > Diptera > Stratiomyidae > Odontomyia > Odontomyia ornata. The sequence continues at coordinate 31,476,346 of OZ017740.1, forward strand.
AGAGGAGACATTGCAAGAGAATAGTCCCGAGACAGATATTGATGAAATAACAACCCTTGACCACAATTAGATAGAGACAACCCACATAAGTAATATCTAAGGATATAATTTGGAAGATGACAGTGACTACCTGCCATGCAGCGAAAAAGAACATCTATTGGACGGGATTGATTCACCAATAGAAAGGGAAAGGTGTAAGCGTGAGCGTAAACAAACTGATTTCTACAAGTGTAACAATGTGCAGTCGGACCAAAGTGAATGTGATCCCATCACATATGATGATGTCATGAGCCGAAGTGATGCCGGTAAGTGGAGTGCAGCTATTGCCAGGGAACTTAAGACTCTGAGTGACAATAATACGTGGGAATTTTGTAAATTACCTGTAAGTGCAAAGCCTATAAGCAGCAAATGTGTTTTTAAAATAAAAAATATAAATAATGTCAAGAAGTAAAAGGCTAGGCTAGTTGCTAGGGGGTTCGAACAACAAGATATAATCAACTTAAGTGACATTTATGCCCCAGTTGCTAAGCTAGCAACTTTCAGGTTGTTTGTAATAATTGCAACAAAATATAATTTACCTATATACCAGATGGATGTCACTGGGGCTTTTCTATATGGTGATATTAAAGAAAATGTATATGTAAGTTTACCAGAAGGGGCCTACAAAAGAAAGAATAATATTGTAAAGTTAAACAAGTCATTGTACGGGTTGAAAAGTTCACCTAAATCCTGGAATATTAAAGTTAATTCTGTATTAACTAGAGAAGGCTTTATAAGGTCTAAATGTGATCCATGTTTGTATTAGAAAGTATAGTGGTAAAGATAAAGCATTTGTAGTAATATATGTAGATGACTTGCTAATCTTTGGAAGTAATGAAAGTGAGGTCACTAGCCTTAAAACAATGTTAAACAAAAAAATTCAAAATGAAAGATTTAGGGCAAATTTCAGAATTTTTAAGGAATACATGTAGAGCAAAACTTTGAAAATGGTATAACTATATTATCACAAAGAAATTACTTAGAAAATGTATTAAAAAGATTTAACATGGAAAATTGCAAACCCATGTTGACATTAGATACCACTTCATTAAAGATTTAATCAAAAATAATAAAATTTATATTCAGTACATAAATACATGCGAACAATTGGCAGACATGCTAACAAAGTCATTAAGTAAGGAGTTATTAATTAAGTTTCTGACAAAATGCAATGTCAAATAAAAAGGAATTAGAGAATTTATAATGTTTCCAGTCATATGTTGATGTTAAGATTTATTTGTTTAAAATGCATAAACATTGAGAAGGGGTGTTATTAATATGGCAATGTTTATTTGAAAATGTTTAAGTTGGCAACAATACAAATATTATAAGATGTTCAAATGTCTATGTTGGTATAAGATTTTCTTTGTATCACTTCCGTTCTACTCTTCTAAAAATCAACACGTTGTATCAGTGAATTAAATAAAAGACTAGTGTGTTCATCACAAAAGTGCTTTCTTTTTATTTCAAACATCAGATGTAATGCTGCATTTCTGCAACAGACAGTTTTCTTAAGAAAAAACAATACTTTTGTTTAATGAGATTTTTAAAATTATTTATACCACTAATTATATCCCATTCGCAACCTTTTTACTAAAATGATAACCTTGCGCTCTAAATGGTTAACAGCAGCAGATAATTTTTTCTTGTCAGTGTAGAATTTTGCGATGATATAAATATATACGAGTATATATTTTTTAAAGGATATATTTTCTGCTGAATTTATGTTTCTTATGGACCAGTAGCATTAAGAAATTCCGATCAAAGCCAAGAACTTACTTCGGTTGATTACTTATCTAGTGCAATAGTATTTTTTTTAACATTCACCTTCTTAACAGGCATTAATAAATAAGAAAACTGGTAATTACATTTGTTTGTGCATCCAAGTCAACATTTTGCGTGAAATATAGCAAACGGATATGATACATCCCATATTTCCATTCCACCATTTTGATTTTCATAAATCAAATATGAAACGTTATCGCCTACTACCACCAAAAAGAAGAGCAGCACACAATAGCCAGTCAATTTTCTTCCTTTATTGCAGTCGAACTCACCTTGTCCCACGATCTTCACCGGTCGGCAAGTCAAATCTAAAATTATCACCCAACTCCCACCGTCACTTTACCGACAGCATCCAATGTGGGTGCAGAATATCATGAATGAGCCAAAATGAAAACTCGAAGAGTTTTTAATCGGTGCTTATCAAAAGAAAACCCAGCAGAAAGTATACAACCCCTTTGAGAAAATGCATTTCATATACGTGCAGTCCGAAAACATTGAATCTTACTACCCCTTTGCTGTTGCTGTATTGAATGATTTCGATTTTCGAAATATTGCTTGCTACTTTTAAGCTCCGCCCATGAGAGCATTTTCTTGCTGATACTTGTTGCATGCTATATATTTCCCCGATTTCGAAGTTGCGTTAGAATTCGAATCGAAGGTTTCGTGCTGTGTAGGTTTGCTTTTGATACCGATGTAGAAGAATATATGAGAATGGAAGAAATTGTTTGCAATTAGACTTTTTACTTCCTATTGGACGGTAATAGGAATATGATGGAGGGTAGTTTTTCTTGGAGAATTGATTTTCCTTTTAAATTCTATGTTTAGGCGATGTTTGATTTGTATTGGGTTTAAAGTTACAGTTAAGTGGAAAATCGATGAAACTATTTTTGGGCTATTTTCATGTCTTTAAAAGGCTGGAAATGTAAGTGTACGAGTATTTTGGAGAAATTGTAAAGGGGTTTTGAAGTTTCAGGTGTTAACAATGTATCATGGTTTTGTAGGTGTACTGGTTCTATTAACAATAACATGATTGTGATTTGCATGCTTATTCAGAAAGCTTTGTCATATTTATTATGTCTTAATTGTTAACTAAACAAATGGAATCATATTACTCAAGCATATTTTAGCAGTTTGAGTTTTTAATTTTAATTCGCCCTACATTAAATTTAAAACTAAATTAAAATACAATAATAATTCGTTGAATGTATTTCAAATTATTAAAAATACTGTCATCATGCCAGGAATATCGTCGAACACAGACAGTGAGACAATTTGATAGAGACTTATGACAGCGACGGTAACATTAATTGGTTTTTAGGTAAATTTTTCGAGAAAAATCTTACGAGGAGCACTTTACGTATATATATATATATATATATATATATATATATATATATACATAAATATATATATATATATATATATATATATATATATATATACATACATACATAAATATATATATATATATATATATATATATATATATATATATGTATACATATATATATATATATATATATATATATATATATATATACATATATATATATATATATATATATATATATATATATATATATATATATATATATATATATATATATATATATGTATATATATATATATTGTAATGATTTTACGTTTACTTGCGAACGCGGAACCGACCTCTCATCGGTTCTAGACGTTAAGTCTGAGTAGTGCCAACGGATGGTACCAACCGGTCAACCAATCCGTGCACCGTAACCCATTCACGCGGTGGCTGCTTGTCGGCCAGCTAGATCGGAGAGGATTTCGGTCGCGGGTCTCCGAATGGGTTACGCTCTTTTACATATTTCACCCACCTATACACGCCCGTTTTCAAACGCGTTACATAACCACACCATACGGAGAGGAAACCTACTTTACGTTACTCCGTATTTCTTCATCAACCAGTCAAGAACAAAAAAACCTAATTTTTACTTCGCGTTCCCGAATTTCCGACGCGGTACCGAAAAGTATGCTACGTTAACTCATCCCGACGAAAGCTACTCTAATAAAACGGCAAAACAACAAAGGTACCGCGTACCGCGCGCAACGCGAAACCGACTTCAGCGGATTTTCTCAAACCCTACCCTCGCGACGGCATACTTACCCTGCACCCCATTTCCCGCTGAAAAGCAGAACCACTGGAAAGGATAGTCTATTTTTTCGTTAGCAATTCATGTTGTTTTATTCATTTCAATATTATTTTAAATTTATCCTACTATAGAAAACGGCATTAATGTAATATACATGCTGTGTTAAACATTCAATTTTAAATTAAATTTGTAATGTTAATAAAATAAGTACATTCATTTGTAAGTGTAGATGCTTTCGAGGTTAATATAACATTCGCCTTATTAAACGATTTTTTTTTTCATTTGATTTTTTATTTTTCCAAACGTCGCCTTTTGAATTGGAGCATTTAATGCAACAGGTACAAACTAGTTTCTAGTGAAATGTAAATCTAATTTTAGCTATGCAAAGTAAATTTAAATGAAGAATTGGATTTGCTGGGCAATATTTTCAAGAAATTATTATAAGTATTCAATTACGTTTGTTAACTTTCTAAATTTGATACAAAATCTTTGATTTGATGTAACATCCAGCGAGGAATTATATATTCCTTTGCTTCAATTCGAGCTCAGCTTGAAAAAAAATTTTTTCTTCAATAGAACTGCGTATGATTTGTAGCTTAAAATTTGGTAGCGGAAAATTTTGTTGATCGTTGGGTAATTTATTTTAGCAGATATTTAATTATTCAAGTTATATTGACGAACATAAAATATCTTCTGGATATGCAGAATTAAACGCCGCCTGACGAATATTTTCGCGATTCCCTCAAATAAAATGCCTACTTTTTTGATCAAATATTGTAATTTCTAAGAATCACTAAACAATCTTCAGTTTATTATTTTAAAAGAAAATCCTCTCTCGAAAGTATAGACTCCACAGATGCCTATAGTATACTACGCAGGTTCAATTGCAGAACCAACTATATAAAAAAATATAAATTGGTTTAGGATACCCTCTATACTTTTAATCCATCCAAGATAGTTAGATTGAATCTAACTCAATGTTTTATGCACACTTGAGTCATATTTCATATTCAAACATGCTATTCAATAATTTGCAAAATTTTTAATTATTCTGAATAAGTTTTGGTACGAAATTATTTCATTTTACTTTCAGATGTTTCTTTTTTATCAATTTGTGCTTTAATGTGCGTACTGCAATAGTTTTGTTATGGTATTTTTTTGCATTTGAAATCAGGCGGGCAAATGGACTTTTCACATTTTAATGTCCAGAAATTTTCAAATTGGTACCAATTTTGAATTTAATTAATTTATACCTAAGGGCTTATGCCACCATGTTACTATGAAATTGTTGTTAATTATTCTGACATCCCTAAAATTCCACAATATTTCAGAAATATTTTTCTCATTTGCTTTTTTCAATTGTAAATCGTATAAACAAGTTGCAAATGTTAAATAATTCTTCTCTTTCATACTAAAACAAATTTCGATGATGTTTTGTTTTCATCTTCACTTACAATTCCCGTACGTATAAAATGTACAAATGAAATTTTAGCGCTTAAAACAGAAACGTTAACCTTCACGAACTCCTTATGGCTTCTAAGTTCTCTTCTGCTATTTCACTTAAATAATTTACAAGTTGCAACAAATAATAATAGCAGCTTTCATAACCCCTCATGTGTTGATTTTTAAAGATACACGGATTTACCCAATTATAAAAAAAAGAATTATTTCGAATAGTTTTGACTTTACAAAATTACTTACAATAAGATTGAAAATGCTATGAAATAAATTTACATGGTTCGTTACTGAAATGAATACATTTCTACCTTGTGAAATGGCAATAGTATCTATTATGGTGTAAAACAAAAAGTATTCTAGAATGCTTTAGGCTCTCTGAATTTTACATCAAAGATGATTATGATACGGCAAACATTTACAGAATAATCGGGGAAAATTTCTAAACTTTATACGTCTTACAGCAGTGGTGTCTAGAATAATTAATAATTTATAGCTACATTATTTCAACTATTTACAAATTTCATTTTGATTTATATTTACACATTTAGTAAGAACGAGCATAGGAAAAAACACATTTGCAATGAATGGCCATTAGTTGGAATGAAATGCAATTGGCTTAGGACTGTTTTTAGAATGGCAATCATCAAATTTATGCGTTGTGGACACAATGCATTCACGAGTAGAATCTTTCGCGACCTTCCAAAAATGTAGTGTGAATCGTAAACGCGAACGTTTTGGAATATTGGCAAAATATCTTTTTGAAAGCATCTCTCGTTTTATTCCAGTGATTCACTCAGGCGTCCCTAACATTTGCATTGTGATCTTTCGGTTATGCATATTTTGTGTGTTTAATCATAGTAATACCTTCCGATTGGATCGGATTTAACATCATGCAACATACTCACTGCAATATGGCCTTGTAGATACGAGGTTTACAAGCAAGCACCGTGTTTCCAGCTCTTTGAGGTGCGTGAGTGGTTCCAAACCGCTCAACTCCTGAATATTGCTCCCAAATTTTCTATTTGCGGTGTTTTGTATCCTCATTGCAATCGTGGCAGATATGTGTCGAGCGTATGGATTTCAAATGACGGATTGGCGAAAGCATCACAGATTTATCGTTTTTTTATACACGACCACTTGCAAAATGGCTAAGCATTAGCGGCGCATTGATTGTATCGGTCTAGCGAGAATTAAGAACTAAGTTACATCACCAGTTACCCTCGTCCAAAAGCATATTTACCTGAACTGTTTACGTTGGGTTTAGGTGGTAACACAGAATTTTCACTTTATCCACAAAACTCACAATAGAATTTACACACTAAAATTCCGCTGCGATACAAGCAATTCCTTTTTATGACTCTCGCTACCCACACACTCTGCCACCATGTGGCTGTCAAAATTCTGTTGGCATCCCTCGATAAAATAGACACCTAGCAGCAAAGTATGTTGGTAGTGGTCACCAGCGGCGTCGCATGATTCATTACAATATGTACATACGTATAGATACATATACACAGGGTGCGTAGGCAAAATCTGGGAAGAACACGTAATTTATAATAATAATTATTTATTACTTATAAACTAACATTTACCACAAAAGTTTTTTATCTATATCTGTTCTAGGTATTCTCCTTTAATTCACAACTCAATGTGACCCCCGCTTGCTTCAGTCACCGTTTAAATTCTTCGCCTGGATTGCGAGCACGCCTTCTTTAACTGCTCTCGTTGTAAATTGGTGAATGCTGCTTCAGCAGCGACCTGTAGGGATGCCCCATTAAGATGTCTGGACTTGTTAGCAACACGTTCAATTATGCTCCACACGTAGTAGTTTAGGGGTTTAAATTAGGGCGGTTGGGAGGCCAAAATTCTTTGGGCCAAAACATGTCCAGTTAATCTGATAGCCAATTTTGCACTCATTGGCTCGTGTGAGCTCGAGCGTCGTTCTGCTGGGAAATGTATGGCTTCGGTTGCTTACTGTGTCAATCCACGACTTTACAATCGTCATTTGAACCGTAAGTAGACTTCCTTTGTGTTTGTTTCTCCCAAGATCCTCCAAAATAAGGTCTTGGTCGTTTGAACAACTTCCGGGGTCCTTGCCGTCTTCTCCGTTGCATGAGTTTTCCTTACAGGGTTAGCAGAATCTTCCTCATAATTTTCCGCGGCCGCATGCTTCTAAGCAATATCGTAAACTGTCAATCTTGGATACCCGAAAAACGCATAATTTCTGTTGGCGACCGTCCGGCGCGAAGGCTTTCAAAAACCGCCACTCTTTGATCGTTTTCCGCGCTCGATTGCACAAACATATTTCGAAATCGCAAAAAACGAAAAAATCACTTTTAGCAGCTCATAAAACGATGCGTATCTCAAACACTAGTGAATATTTTGACATGTAAATTAGACATAGGTGTCACTGACAGTACTACAAACATAAAAAAAAATTCTCCAAATCCTTCGACGCGCGCAGCTTAAATTCAAATGTCACCTGTAATAAACATAAGCAGTCGAGCAGCCCCGTGGTGATCAGGAGTGGCTGCTCCTGAAGAGATAAGGTGGTCACCCCGTCGAAACTGCTTAGTTTGTTGTTTTACTAGTGTAAAGTAAGCAGAGATGCAGAGATGAGTGGTTCACTCCAGCCACTTTAACATCTTTAGGTTTGACATTCCCCTCGTAATGCAACGACCTTCTTCTGTGAAAGTAACGGTTGCTTTTTGTGTAATGTTTGCGTTTGTCTCAAGCCTCCGTGTCCGCTAACTTTAACGAGGCAAAAAAATATTGAATTACTGTAGAGTAGCTTAATTGACACCTAATAGAACTTTTCTAAAGATAATAAAAATTGATCGATGCGTCTTGTAGAGTAGAGTACGCGTGATAAGTATTTTGTAGTGTAGCTTTGTGGCTCGACAAGAACCCGCCTCATATGATCCCGCAAATGCTAGTCGTCAAGCACGCGTACGCGGTCATTAAGCGAAGCTAGTTAGCTGAGCTCGGTGTTGTTTATAGCTCGCTGACACTTATGCCAGACCATCGGCACCCGTGTCCTACACGGGCATTAAAAGAATCATTACAATGGCACCCAACGTGGGGCCCGAAGGGGAAACAACATCACTCTCCTTCGAGTTCTCACATTTTAAATTTTGCTGTCATCAGATGAACCGATTCAATTTTTATTGTCGCCCTCACCATTTGATATTAACGTAGCATACTTTGGAGGGTTCCGTAAAGTAAAGATAGAGTCACCGATAAACTTTGTTTGTCTTGTCTTCGGTATGATAAGGTCTATAGCATCTTCTGGAGTTCTTCGTTCGTGGTGGCTCTGCCGCCTGAACATGCCGATGATGTTATAGAATAGTTCGTCTCTTAATGTTACCAAAAGAAAGGTTTGCACATTTTTATAAAGTTGGAAGTCGGACAGTTCTAATTTTGAACAAACTGATGGTGCCAGGGGTTGCGTCAGTTTTTGCTGGGAGCTAATCTGATGACCGGCAGTGATAAAATCCGCATCATCAATTAGTCCTGACCGACACCCGATTTGTTTTTATGATTGGTTAGCGGTTTTTATTAGCATACTTTCGTTGAAGACATTATTTTTTGGTCACAGTTATATACAAATATCTACATATTGGGTTGTTCAATAATTGATGACGTGAACTGCATGATAGATGGTGAACTGCATATTTCATGTAGTAGTGATTCCGTGGCTTATGTTATCATATACTATACTATTTCCAAGTTAAACTTTAGACTATCTTCAGTAAAAAACTAAGCGTCATTAGTAAACGACAAGCTGGTTACATAAAAACTTGAAAATGGACAGTCAAAGAGAGCATTATCGGCATATTTTATTGTTTTGCTTCCGAAAGAGCCAAAATACGGAGTTTATGGTGAGGGCTGCCTTACTGAACGCCAGTGCTAGTGTTGGTTTGCTCGCTTTCGTTCTGGAAATTTCAATGTGCCAGATGCACCACATACTGGTTGTCCAACCATTACTGATGACGACAAAATATAGGCGTTAATCGAAACTTACCGCCGTATGACATTTCAAGAGAAAGCAGAAAAGCTCGACATATTGAATTCGAGCATTTACTTGTACTTACAATATGTTTTTTAACGTAAACAAACTGGATGTTTGTGTTCCTCACGAATTAAAGGAAATCCGCCTCACCAAATGCATTATCATATGCGACTCATTGCTGAATCGTAACCAAAACGACCCATTTCTAAAAAGAATCATAACGGGTGATCAAAAATATATTGTTTACAATAACGTAGTCCAAAAACGATCATGGACCAAGCAAGATGAGCACCCATAATTGACATCCAAAGCTAATATTCACCAAAAGAAGATATTGCTTTTTGTGTGGTAGGACTGCAAGGGTACAGGCTACTTTGAGCTGCTTCCAAAGAACCTAACTATTGATTCCAACGTATACTGTCGTCATCTATTGAAATTAAATGAAGAAATCAAGAAAAAACGTCCTGAAATGGCCAATCGCAAAGGTGCGATGTTCCATCATGATAACGCCAGACCCCAAATCTCTTTGATAATCCGTCAAAAATTAATGGAGCTCAATTGGGAACTGATGCCACATCCACCCTATAGCCTTGACTTAGCACTATTAGACTATCATTTGTTTCGCTCCTTCTTCGAACGTGGAATTTTTGAATTTACCGAAATATGGCAAACGGTCAACCAACGAAATGGTCAATATATCATTGATTAATATTTGTTGTTAATATATATAAATTTACTTTGAAATATATGAAAAACGACATTAATTATTGAAAAACCCAATATATATATATATATATATATATATATATATATATATATATATATATATATATATATATATATATATATATATATATATATATAAGGGTGTTTCATAACAAGTGTACACACGTGAATGGGCCTTAATTCTTATTTATCACCATTTTCAAGTCCATATATTGACAGATAAGGATAGTTTGGTCTTTTGCAATTCTAACCATGGCATCATACACATCAGTCGAATGTTTTATTATTGTTAAAACTTTTTACAAAAATAATGAATCGCCAGTGCAAACATTTCGTGTGTACGTGAAATCGAATAATTTCACGAAATGGACCCATAAATTGGCCGGCGAGATCGTGTGATTTGACTCCTTGTGACTTCTTCCTTTGGGGATCCCTGAAGGATCGTGTTTACGCTGATGCTCCCCAGACTACTGAAGCATTAAAAAACAAAATTCGAGCCAATATACGCCTAATAACGCCGGAAATGTATGAAAATGTCATCGAAAATTACGATCATCGTTTGATAGTCTGTAAAGCAGCACGAAGTGCACATCGCCCGAAGTAATGCTTCATATTTAATTTTAAGGGACCAGATTTTCATAATAAATAAACATTACAGCTCAATCTTTACAAAAACTATGTTATTTTTGCCCACAAAAAAGTGTACACTTGTTATGAATCACCCTATATATATATATATATATATATATATATATATATATATATATATATATATATATATACATATATATATATGTATATATATATACATATATATATATATATATACGAGTATATATACATATATATATATATATATATATATATATATATATATATATATATATATATACATTTGTATATATATATATATATATATATATATGTATATATACATATATATACATATAGATATATATACATATATATATATATATATAAATATATATATATATATATATATATATATATATATATATATATATATATATATATATATATATATATATATATACTCGTAGTGATGGAGCATAAACGCATAATCCGAAGGTCCCAGGTTCAAATCTCGTTGGGAGCAACGTGATTTAGTTCAGGTGATTTTTCGGACAGACTATGAGTGTTCGCTCAGTGGTGATATGTACTGATTTAATCAGATCATATCATAGCTGAGCAGGCAACGGGAGCATGGTACTGACCAAACCAACTTCCGAAAAAATCAATACGATCATGAAAATGAGATACTCTAACTATCTCTAAGCGAAGGCCCGAGAGGGACTGTAGTGCTACAAAGAAGAAGAAGATATAGTGATGGAAAAAGTAATAGTAACAAGTTGTTCCGTGGTACTTATTTAATCCTGGGCAGATATATACAAAGCATACACTGTTTGATATATTATGTGTTGCAAATATTCAACGTAAAAGGTTTGTATAAAATATGGAAAAAATTTAATTTGATTTTTTTACCGATTTTAAAATTATCGAAACAAATGTAGAATGTATTTTGTTTTGAGAAAGTATTGACATTACGGTTAGAGTGTATTATATTCTTTTAATATTTTGTCGTGGGTCCTTAGTTTTTATTACTGCTGCGCATCTTCGTCCCATAGCATTGACCAATTTGGCACACGTTTCAGCAGGAATGGAGTACTACCCAGCTTGAATCTTTGACCGAAATCCGTCCTTATTTGTGGCTCTACGGTCCCCTTTCTTGTGCTTTAGAACTTCTCATAGGTGTTCTATGGAATCAAGATCAGGAGATTGCGATGGCCACTCAATATCTGCTACTTTATTATGCCCAAGCCCCTCTTTCACTATTGTTTTTTGTTTGGGAGGTGGATGTCATTTATGCACTCAGTCTGGACTCCCATGCTCGCAAGTGACTGGATCACCCACTGAATACCTCAAATGCTAGCCCAAAAATCCAGCCTGGAACCACTTGACACATAACCACAGGCCAAGTCTCGTTTTGTTACGCCTTGAGGTGCGTTAAAGCTTAGGGATAATTCTGCTAGACACGCGATCCCCCAACCCCAACGCCCCCGGCTACTGTGATTCCCTTTTATTTTTTATAACTGTCCAAACATAATGTGCCACCTGGTTCCATTTGTCAACCGATTCGAGCATCACTGCGACTATACTTTCCGCAGTGAGCTCTCTCGTCTCCCTGTAGATGTCCCTTCACAGCCTGTCCCAATTCGTATAAGCAAAAAATGTGTGGCAGGCATTGGCTTCATTTCCAACGAGGGCAACATATATCATGCCTGCAATAGCTTTCACTGCTGAATCAGTGACCATATTTCTGCTCCATTCAGCAGCACTGAACTCACAGCACTCATCAAGAAATTGATGAGAGAGAATTTAGAGAGAGAATTTAGCCTCTTTCACCTGTCGTTTCGATTCTTTTGTCGCTTGCATATATAAAAACTTGAGGGCTTGGTTTCCATTGTTCTTCATATAGTCCATGTATGCTTCCCTTTTTTTAAAACTTGCCTCAATTGCTTTTTTCGTTATATAAGCACATTATCGAAATCTGATATTTTTCTCAATAGTAGAGCTTTGCTTAGAAACTATGATGATATTTTTGAGTTCAATAAGGCTATTTGGTTTCCACTTCTTCAGTTATTCTTGCACGTTTAATTTGGAGAGCTCTTTATCTAATATATCTGATGCCAACTTCTGTTTGTTCAGGGTTTGGCCTTGAAAAACTTTTTTTAAACACGATGATCCAGCTCCGGCCAGTCCTCAAATGTGTATGTCATGTTTTCAGCCACTTTTAGATCATTGGTTGCTGTAAGGTTCAGACAGATATTTGAAACTGGGCGAGTGATTTTGTTGTTGTTTATGATAACCACTCCATTCGTTTCTCGGGTATCCTTATAAATCCTTGATTATGGTGATTCTATTAGTACATCAATGTTTGTGTCCGCTGCTTGGATTAACTTTTTTTTTCAGTTGAGTTGAGTGTAATGTATCTAGTAGTGTGCAAAAGTCTTGCGCATTTATACGATTAGGTTTGTAGTACGTCCCCAATTTTATTTTTTTACCCGCATGGCGTACTTCAATAATAATATCGTTGTATTTATCAGGCGTCACTCTCCTGGTGATAAAATTGATTGTAATTTTACATATATTGCTGTGCCTCCAATTCTTCCAGGCCTGCAAGAGAATACCGCAGTATATTCTTCAATATTATAAAATCGTGCTTCGTCTGGGTCAATTCATATTTCATTGAGAATAATCAAATCTACATCAGGATTTTGCTGCAGGTAAATCTGAATATCATTGAGCTTGTGTCTTAAGCTTCTTATATTAGCGTATATGATTGTCAAATTTGTTCCACTTCATTGATTTGTAAGATTAACAATCATCGAAGTTGCAGTCGGTGCTCCTTCTGGCGATCAATATTCTGCGTTAATATTCCGGACACTCTACCGAGTCAGCTCTGTGGGAATGAGCGCATTATTATTATTTCGAATACAGTTGCAGTTCTTCTCAAGCATGCTTTTGCAGTCCTTAAGGTCATGCTGTAATGATTTTTTTTACCTTCAGCTCGAACGCGGAACCGACCTCTCATCGGTTCTAGACGTTAAGTCTGAGTAGTGCCAACGGATGGTACCAACAGGTCAACCAATCCGTGCACCGTAATCCATTCACGCGGTGACTGCTTGTCGGCCAGCTAGTTCGGAGAGGATTTCGGTCGCGGGTCTCCGAATGGATTACGCTCAACTACAATATTTCAGTCACCTGAAATTGCCCGTTTTCTAAACGCGTCAACATTCAGGTGACTGAAATATTGTAGTTGAGCGTAATCCATTCGGAGACCCGCGACCGAAATCCTCTCCGAACTAGCTGGCCGACAAGCAGTCACCGCGTGAATGGATTACGGTGCACGGATTGGTTGACCTGTTGGTACCATCCGTTGGCACTACTCAGACTTAACGTCTAGAACCGATGAGAGGTCGGTTCCGCGTTCGAGCTGAAGGTAAAAAAAATCATTACAAATGGCGCCCAACGTGGGGCCAAAAACATCCTAAGGGGGAAAGAACTTCGCGTCTTCTGACGAGTTGGTCCTTTACGGAGGATGTAAGGTACTTTGGTACTCGAGTCCCACTATCAGGAGCAGTGGAATTGTGTGATACACACTAGAAGTCGCTTCACGTGAGTTGTAGCTTCCGCTCTCCTTTGTTTGATTTTTTTTTTTCTCGCGACAGAATCCTTCCGATGTGTTGTCCCAGGTTAACCCCTGTAAGGACCTTCTATTTTCTTGATGGAACTGCCAGTCTGATGGGTTTACCTATCAGCATGGACTCTCAAGAAAATAGAAGGCTACCTTGCCTTTATGTCGCGGAAGGATTCTAACTATTTCTTATGCGTGTTAGACGAGTGGTATCGGTTCAACGTTCGATGGCGTATGCTGGAGTGGCGAAGCCCGGAATGCTTCTACGCGTCGGGAATTTTGACCGCGTACAAAGTCGTTACGGTAGCTCTACCACTTGTCTCGTCGAGTCACTTTAACGTAGTTTAGAGACGGTTTTTTGTAATGTATGTGGGTATGGGGTTAAATTTCGTAAATCGACCGAAGCACCCTTTCTTCGGCAGATTACCACGCACTCTCATTTCCCGCTGAAGAGGTCGACCACTGGAAAGGAAAGTGTGTCTTAAACAATTTTTTTTTCCCAGCCTCTATTATTAGCTCGCCACTAACGGCCACTAATTTAGTGATAATATTTAAAATCTTTTATTATTCTATAAACTTTAGTAGGAATAAGTATATTTTATATTTTATAATTTTTTTTCTTCCTCTCATTTCATACTAGCAACCACCCATAATAAACCCACACGAAATGGCAACGAAGCGGACGCCCGATAAGCGGTGGACCCGGTCCAAAACGGTCCAACCCGCGAACTGTGGGATCTGCTTCGAAGACGTAGTGGAGGGCGTACACAGCGTGCGATTGGATTGTGGACATTTATTCCATCGTGCCTGTGTACAACAGCTCCTCCTCACGTCAGAATTGTGTCCCTTATGCCGGCGACCCATAGATCGGTCTGCCCTAGACGTCCCCATCGGAACGCCCCTACCGACGCGTGGAGCAGTGGCGAAAGGAGCTCCAGAAGCCGAACCGTCACAACCACTCTTAGACCTGCAAGGAGCAGTAGGCGGTGAAGTTCCGGCTGCGAGTGTCGTGTCCGAGGTGACAACCATGCCTTCCGCCCACTCCATTGACACCCTCGTGGCGTTGATGAGGGATATGTCGGAGAGGATTGGCAACCTGGAGGGAAAGATCCAGAATCTCCCGTTGAGCCAACCACCCAGCCGCGTGAGAACTCCGCTTGGCTGGGAGCCAAATCCCAGTGTGGCGATGCCCCACTCCCGACAATCCGAGCAATGGGTCCCACCTCCAAGGAACTCGGGAATGGATCCCAGAGCTCCCGAATACAGACCGCGACACAGTACCGGACCTCCGTTGGTACCTCCAGCCCCCGAGGCAGTTCAGTACAACAGGTCAGTAGAGGATGTGATTCCCCCCGGGAACGCATTGACACTTTTCCGAGACCCGACGCCTCGTATCATGGAGAGTTGGCGCCTGAACTTTACAGGGTTCAACGATATGATATCGGCGGACCGGTTCCTTTTCCGGATTCAGGCGTTGATATCCAGCACCCTGGGAGGGGATTCTTCGGCCTTCCTCCGGCATGCACATCTTTTGTTCAGCGGCGACGCTGCCGACTGGTACTGGAGCTTTAAGGAGTCAACGCCACGTCCCACTTGGCACTCTTTCAGTGCAGCCTTCCGCAATCGATTTGAGGATGGCTTCACTGAGAGAGAGCTAAGAGAGCAAATAAAGAAACGGAAACAAGGCGCTCACGAACCGTTCGACCAGTACTACACCAGTATAGTGAGATTGAGCACTCGCCTGCGAAATACCATGCCCGAGGACGAATTAGTAGAAATTATCAGAGAGAACATGCGCTGGGATCTCCAGAACAGCCTGCTACATTTTCCCATCAACACCATACAGGGATTGCGCCTCCATGCGCGTAGACAAGAACACTTGGATGAGCGACGAGGTACCTTCCGCCCACAACCTCGCATAACGGGACCAAATCCCCGAAATCATCACACCGCGGAGTTGATGGCAGCAGACCACCTGCTTGCTGATCCAGTACCAGTACCGAGGAGCGGAGCACCACCGGAGCTTGAGGACCCAGCATTGATTGATCGACCCTCCCTTGAAGCACTTACAAGCCCGACGGTCTGTTGGAACTGCCGACAACCGGGACATCGGTTCTACGCATGTCCAGCGGAGCCGACGCTTTTCTGCTACCGCTGCGGGAAGGCCGACACATACGCACCTGACTGTGCAAATTGCAAAGGGCGAAAAAACTTGCCACCGAGTGCCGCGACCACCCGTCGGCACTCCTAGACCCCGGACGAACCAATCCAGACCCCATCACCAGCTATGACCCAGCTCCCAACATGACTCCAACTCTGCTGACTCGCACCGCTAAACACAGTTCTCCCGAAGTTCCACAACCGACGCCGTCCTTCGCCGAGGCCAATGCGCAGGGAAATGATAGCGAGACGAAGGTTCCTTGGCATGTAAAACCTTTTCATGTCAGGTTGCGGAATTATTTGGCTACTCGACAGCGCATCTTCCATGAGGAATTGGCCACAAATGTCCCACCGCGAAGCAAGCGAGCCACGCGTCGGATGCGGAGCTTCTGGAGAAAAGTCAGGCAGTCGAGGAAAGTGTTGAAGGACATATACTTAGACGAATTATTGAGGGATGATGTTCGGCCATATGCGTCAGTACACCTCCTGCAAAAACGAGTATCAGGCTTAGTCGATACGGGAGCCAGTGTGAATTGCATCTCTGCCGAGTTTGCAGGGGAGGTACTGGCAAAGCACGCGGACCAAATCCGTCATTTCACCTCCTGGTTAAGCACGGCGGACGGAACTCGTCACTCTGTAGTGGGAAAAATTATGACGGATGTCACCTTTAAAGGGGTAACTAAACCTATGGAATTTTTCATCATACCTCAGTTAACCCAGAATCTTTATTTAGGAGTGGATTTCGTTCGAAAATTTAACTTGGCCCCGGCACTATTTTCCAGTTCGACCCTGGAGTCCGTCACCACCGTTCCTGACCAATCTCAACCCACTAACTTACTACGGCATACACTGGATGTAACTCAGCAACTGCGTCTCGACTCGGCTATATCGGCTTTTCCATCGCACGAGAAAGAAGGTCTCGGGCGGACTGCCCTGGTGTTCCACACTATAGATGTGGGGGACGCTAAACCCATAAAACAGAGACATTTCGCCATATCTCCGGCGAAGGAAAAATCGTTATATGCCGAAGTGGATCGAATGCTATCATTAGGCGTAATCGAAGAATCACAGAGCGCGTGGGCTTCCCCAGTCACCTTAGTTGTCAAGCCGAACAAGGTCCGGTTATGCTTAGATGCCAGACGCTTGAACGCCGTCACAGTCAAGGACGCATATCCTCTACCGTTGATCGAAGGCATTTTGAGTCGATTGCCTAAAGCCCATTTCATCACGAGCTTAGACCTCAAGGACGCCTTCTGGCAAATTCCTTTAGACCCCGGTTCAAAGGAGAAAACAGCCTTCACAGTCCCAGGTCGGCCC
This sequence comes from Odontomyia ornata, assembly GCA_963969285.1. Classification (NCBI taxonomy): domain Eukaryota; kingdom Metazoa; phylum Arthropoda; class Insecta; order Diptera; family Stratiomyidae; genus Odontomyia; species Odontomyia ornata. The sequence continues at coordinate 31,494,179 of OZ017740.1, forward strand.
CTATATCAATTCGTGACCATGCCATTCGGATTGTGTAATGCCCCCCAAACGATGACGCGCCTTATGGATAAGGTGATACCACCTCATTTGCGGCACCAAGTTTTCGTTTACTTGGACGATCTGCTGCTTATAACCGAGACCTTTGACGAACACATCGACCTGCTTCAGGAGGTGGCTCTACACATCCGGAGGGCAAGATTAACCATCAACATAAGGAAGAGCCAGTTCGTGATGACGGAGGTGAAGTATTTAGGTCACATCATTGGGCATGGGCATATCAAGACCGATCCGGAAAAGACTCAAGCGATTGACGTTTTTCCATTACCCAAGACCACCAAACAGTTACGCCGATTCTTAGGCTTATGCGGATGGTACCAGCGTTTTGTACGTGACTATGCCACCATTACCACTCCTTTGACCGACATGCTGCGTAAGGGACGTAAATTCGTCTGGGAAGAGCCCAGCTTGCGAGCCTTTGAAGAGCTAAAGAAGAGTCTGACTACAGCCCCCGTACTGCACAGCCCGGACTTTGACAAACCGTTCTCAATCCATTGTGACGCGAGTCAACATGGGGTGGGAGCAGTCTTAGTCCAGGTTGCACAAGACGGCGAGGAGAGACCTATAGCCTTCATGTCTCACAAGCTGAACCCAGCCCAGCGAAATTACACGGTCTCCGAGCAAGAATGTTTAGCCGCGGTGTTGGCAGTGAAACGCTTCCGAGCCTATGTGGAGGGACACACCTTTGAAATCGTTACGGATCACGCTTCTCTGAAATGGCTAATGAGCCAGACTGATCTCAACGGCAGACTGGCCAGGTGGGCACTGAAACTCCAGGCATTTGACTTCACAATTCGCCACCGAAAAGGAAGCCAGCATGTAGTCCCCGACACCCTATCCAGAATGTTCGCCCCTGAAGGAGCCGAGTTGGTCCAAGAGGACGACAGCCCCCAATTGATCGATCTGGACCATCCTGCCTTCAAGTCAGCCAGCTACACCCAACTGATTCACACTATCCAGAACCAACAGCCCCAGCTTCCTGAACTGCGGTTGACGGATGGATTTATTTACAAGCGGATGGGACACGCATCCGGTGACCCCATACAAGAAGAAGAACAGTGGAAGTTGTGGGTGCCCGAAGAATTAACCACTGATCTTATCAGGCGGGCTCATGACCACCCATCAAGTGCGCACGGCGGATACGGTCGTACACTTAGGCGGTTGAAAACCTGTTTCTTTTGGCCTAAGATGGCACAACAGATAAAAGCGTACGTAGCCTCCTGTGAGCTATGCAAGTGCACTAAAGCGCCCAACACCATTCTTCGACCACCCATGGGTAAGGTTGAGGTCCCCGAACGCGTGTTCCAGCGCTTGTACATTGATCTTATCGGTCCTTACCCTCGATCTGCTTCTGGTCACACGGGAGCTGTCGTGGTCCTGGACCAGCTCTCCAAATTCCCTATCATAGAACCACTACGTAACATGCACACTGGACCAATAATCAGCTTTTTGGAGAACCGAGTCTTTCACATGTTTGGAGTTCCGGAGAAACTTGTCTCCGACAATGGGGTCCAGTTCACCTCCAGCAAGTTCCGAGACCTAATGTCCAAATACGGCATCATCCACCAACGAACTGCCGTCTATTCACCACAAGCCAACGCATCCGAACGACTGAATCGTACGCTCATAGCGGCCATTCGCGCCTATGTCCACCCGAATCAGAGGGACTGGGATCGCAAATTGTCCGCCATCACTAGTGCACTGCGCTCGTCGTACCACGCCACGACCGGCATTTCGCCGTATTTCGCAGTGTTCGGCCAGTACATGATCTGTCATGGGAGCGCTTACCGGCTATTGCGGCAGCTGAAATCGCTAGAGGACCCAATCGTGGTTCTAGAACCGCACGGAAAGCTCCAACTTCTGCGAGATCAACTGCGGGAGAAGATTGAAGAAAGTAGACGGATGGGAGAGGAGCGGTACAACTTGCGATCTCATCCTTCTGGCTTTAAGGCCGGCGACGAAATATATCGTCGAAACTTCCGACAGAGCGATGCCACCCGACATTACAATGCCAAACTAGACAAGAAATTCGTGAAGTGTCGAGTCATACAAGTCATAAGCCCCACCCGATACCTCATCGCGGACATGACTGGTAAGACCCTGGGAATTTACCACGCAAAAGACCTTAGACGATGAAGTGCAACTAATTCCCACGAGAAACCTTGGCTTATCCCAAATCTCTGCCTAGACGAAGGCCTCCGAATAACACCTGACTTCCTACTATATAGTCACTGCCGAGTCTTCACGAACAGGGTTGTAGCCTATCCTTCGAAACGGATCTTCGACCCGCCACGTCCCTAACCAAGACCTGTTACCAAGGAGACGGGATCGTAATTACTTCGATTTTGGGGGGGGGAATGTGTAATGTGACGCCTGCGCCCAGGAATCGAAGTGATTCCGATCCCGAACCCTTGTAACCTGCCAGATGGATATGTCCTCGAAGTGCCAGCGGACTTCATCTGTTGTGCGGATATCGTTGTGCAGAAAATATTTTTTTTTTTTCTGTCCAAATATTTGGATCCGTGGATATAAATATTCGAAATATAGAATTAATCCAACCCCGGCACATTTCGAGACATAGCCATCTGGAAATGCCCCTCCACCGTGGCCATCGAGAAAACTATGCCACTGGCGACATCTGAAGAAGCACATTTCCGCCATATGAAGTGCCATTCCACGCACATATGTTTTGTCCGAGGTGACAACCGGAACTTTTGACAGCACATGGAGGCGCTAAACGTCATCGTAAAGTTCTTCGTGATAATATCCAAGGTATTACAAAACCAGCTATACGTCGTTTGGCGCGACGTGGTGGAGTGAAACGTATTCCCTGTTTAATCTGTGAAGAAACGCGTGGTGTGCTTAAAGAGTTTTTGGAAAACGTTATTCGTGAGGCAGTGACATTCACCGGAGCAGAAACATTAGGAAAGAGGTTAGTTTAGTTAATAACTAATTAGAAAAGTTTAGCAATATTTTGTCTGGTCTGCAGCGGAAGGCAGTGTGAACTGCGGACTAAGTGGGAATATACCTTCGATAAAACAATCTCTCTTAATGAATCCAGTAGGAGAATAATTCAACACCAAAATGATTTGACACTTCTTCATGCGGAAATTCGAAGTAACGCTTGCTACTTTGTTCAAATTGATCAATTGGCGTATCGCTTGCAATCCGCAGTACAGATTGCAGTCTTCGATTCAGCAACGTACATTGTACGGTATAAACATATGCTATTAAAAGTGATCAACATTGTCCGCGGGTATGCTTCTCACGTTATCAAAAATGCGGCGCTAATATTGAAAGTCGAGTGGACACAGCCACATGGCGGGAATTCTGCAAATGTGATGGTCGTATCACATATAATCCGATCAACTCAACTTACAAGGACAGCTTCATTGCCCGCAAAACCATCCTGGAATATGGTTCTGGTCAAATCTTTGAACGATCCGGATTTGTTGCTTGATTGTGCTGTTGTGATTCGAGATAAGTATCCAAAGGCTAAATATTATTTTCTCGTTCTTCCCAAGGTAGATATACCAAGATTTATCATAAGGAAAGAAAATCGGGGACCTTAAAATCAGCCTTCATGCCGTTCCAAGCATGCAACGGCTACATCTGCATGCGATATGGCGGATTTTCAATCGCCTTGCCAATATGTTGAGGAAATATTAAATCATATGTAAATATTTAGTACATAAGATTTTTAAATGAAGTCAGGATCATTACTAATCAATCTATATGGATTCAAGTGGACTTCGAATTTAAGTGAATATGATTAGATGTATGTCGCCAAACGCAGAAGCTAACAATAGCCAACTAATAAACTGCAAACGATCGGATCAAAGTAAAAAGACTCTAAAACTTAGAACACTTGAACCTTTTTCGTAACAATATCAAAATATGTAACATGTTACTTAACAGGGTCAAGGTCACGCAAAAGAAAAAACGAAGTTTTAATTAAGTACTCTGATAACGGCACATCGATATTGGAAAACTGTATGTTGTTTTTAACCATTCGCTGCGAACTCTCATGCGTTTAGAAGATGAGCTTGATGTAACAGTCGCAAAATGGAAATACCATCTGCCAACCAAATTTAAAGTTCGCTAGTGATAATGAAAGTCATAAACAGAAAAACATTTGTTTTCAAATGGTTGCTTTTTTAGTGTATAAATTGCCTCTGATAACAAGTTTCTTTTCTTTGTGACTGAAATTTCGAATGGCACTTCAAAACGATTCTCTGAAGTAATTTATCGACTAGTCAATAAATTTGCTGCCGTTCAAGTGAAAAATTACCAAAATAGAAAATATTCCTGAACCATTTGGAAGTATTCTATTCCGTCCTTGTGAAACAGCCTAAAGTAGTAGATGCGATATTTTTTTTTATGAACTTTAAAAGAAACGTAAGCGACAATTGATCAGCGAAGTTACACAAAATAAAATATTCCATTGAAAATAAAAAAACACAAATAATTTCCTTATTTAAAGACAAAGAAAAAAAACAGAATACCGGCTGCTTGTATTCAAAATACACGTCGACTCGTAATTGAAGTAAAGTATAATTGAAAAGAAAAATTATTTTTTTTTGTATAGTACAGAGTTGTGCCTTATTTGTTTGAATAGAAGAAAACATAAAGAAAAAAAAACTTAAATGTAGTTATAATTTTGTTTTGAATACTATAATAAGTAATCGACTATAAGGAAGAAGAGATAAAATGGTTAACTTTCAGTGTTGTCAGAAATATTGAAGAGAATGTACTGCTAATCATCTCACAATATTATGATGCTATCCGCCCAATCATACATATTTTGAGTTTTTATTTATTGGAAAAATATTCAATTTATGTGTCATAAATTTAAATTAATTCGATTTAAGTAAGCATGCAATTGAAAGATTTAAGTAAAAAAACGGAAAAATTGAGAAAAAGAAATGTGAGGCAAAAAGGCAGCCTATACTTCCTTTGAAATGTCTAAATTGTGCAAATGTTAGTTTTTGAAACTTAATCAGTTTTAACTCTTCTTTAGTGATAAATCGCTCTTATTTCTTGAACACGATACATGTGAACGTTTTAGAAATTCCAAACCATTTCTAGCCCTCGAATCCTTTCCCCATGAGAAATAAGCTCGATATGACTAAATTTACAACAAACAAGCAACCAGCAAATTTGTTTAATGCTTAGAATATACGAAAATCCTTAGTGATATGTTTTTTTAAACGCAAAATTTAAATCCAAAACATAGATAAAAGATAGTTTGTGTTTTCTCAAATTAAAGCTTAAAATAAGAAAAAGTAGACTACTAAAATCATGTCAGATAAGGAGAAGTATCTAAGATAAATACTTACACGATTTTTTTGTTACAGATTTGTAGATTAGAGAATTTTCTCGGTTTTAAATGGAAGTTACTAATATTTATAATAGAAATCCTAAGTTAATTGAATTGAATAATAATATGAATTGCTAAGTTAACACACGACTTTCCTTTTCAGTGACTCTTCTTTTTCAGTGGGAACAGAGAGTGTAGGGTAAGTATGCCGTCGCGAGGGTAGGGTTTCTGCAAATCCGCTGAAGTTGGTTTCGCGTCGCGCGCGGTACGCGGTACCTTTGTTTGTTTCGTCATTTCCTTAGAGTAGCTTCCTTCGATTTAAGTTCGAGTAGTATATTTTTCGGTACCGCGTCGGTGAATCGGTAACGCGCCTATAGGATTTTGTAGCGTTTTTGATTTGAGATCTGTGGATAGATCACATCCAGAACTAACGTAATGTAGGTTTCTCGTTCTGGATGAGTAATTGTTGACGCGTTTGAAAAACGGGCAAGTTCAGGTGACTGAAATATTGTAATTGAGCGTAATCCATTCGGAGACCCGCGACCGAAATCCTCTCCGAACTAGCTGGCCGACAAGCAGTCACCGCGTGAATGGATTACGGTGCACGGATTGGTTGACCTGTTGGTACCATCCGTTGGCACTACTCAGACTTAACGTCTAGAACCGATGAGAGGTCGGTTCCGCGTTCGATCTGAAAGTAGAAATTCATTACAATGCTTTCCTCCACATTTCACACAGATTTGCTATTTTTTCTTCTTTGTAGCACTAGAGCCCCTCTCGTGCCTTCGCTTCCTGCGAATAGCGCCTCCAACTGTCTCGTTCCATGGACCGCGTCCTCCAATTTCAAAATCAAAGCAACGATAAACCGTTTTCGTCGACTAAGTCAGACTAGCATTTTCTCGGTTTCCCCGCTGATCTCCAGCCTTCGGTTCTCCCAAAGAATATATTTTTGGGTATCCGTTGTTCGTCCATACGATTCATGTGTCCAACACGTTGCAGCTTCCACAGTTTTACAATCCTTGAGAATTCTGGCTCGTTAAAAATTTCATGCAGCTCATAGTTGTGTCAAATTCACCATTGGTCGCCGTCTAGTCTCGCTCCGATGATTCGCCCTTGGACCCATCGTTCAAATGCGTTCAATATATTTGCGGATGTTGGGTTAGAGTCCGTGTTTCAGACCCATAGCATAGCACACGTCTTATCACAGATTTGCATAATTGGAGCTCTGTTTTCCAGTGTATGCAGTCGATCTTCAAGATCATCAAAACTGAATAAAATATGCTATTTGCGAGCTGTACTCTTCGGTATATTTCGCCTCTTTCATTACTGGTTCTCGTTATTTTGGCGATTAAATACACAAATTCACTCACATTTTCGATACTGTATTTGCCAAGTGTGATATTTTGTATACTTGAGGTATTTTTTCTCGACTGCGTCATGAGGTGTGTTTTATTTTCATTGGCTTGTCGCCCTACGAGTTTTGCTTCGCTGTCAAGTTTCAGGAAGTGCTCTTTGGCAGCTTTTAATGAACGTGACAAAATGTTAATGTCACCTGGGTAGGTAAGTGGTAGGCTATGCTGATCACTTGTGTAGTAATGTACCCCATGTAGCTTCCTTATGAAGTGCTCTAGAGCCAAATTGAATAGCAATGGGGCCAGCCCATTTCTCTGCTCAAGCCCGACATTTGTGTCAAGGACATCGGTGAGTTATTCATTGATGTAGGCTTGGGAGGTCGTCGACGTCATTGTCATTTTGGTAAGACGGACTGATTTGGACGGAATGCCAAAGCAAAGCATTATTTGATGCAGAACGGTACGATCAATACTGCAGTATGCTTGCTTAAAGTCAACGACAATTTCGTGTGCGTCTATGTTGAACTCCCAGCATTTCTCAAGTACCTGCTTGACTATGAACAATTGGTCTATTGTCTATTCTGGACTCATCAGCGGTGATAATGCCGATGTCATCACAACAGAGCGTGGTTTTGGGCTTATAACCTCGTTCCAGAATTTTCACTACTTTGTTTACTTGTCTTGTGTTGTTGCTCGCTAAACTTACATCAATACTTCTCAATTGGTCGTAATAGTATTTTCTTTCCTTAATTCTAATGATCCCCTTCGCTACTCTTCTGAGATTTTCATTGTGGTCTATTTTCATCCTGGTTTTCCTACTTGTACCTACGTAATCTTTGTACGCCCGATTCTTTTTCCCTAACGCATTCTGGCACTCATCATCAAACCAATCATTTCTCTTGCGCCGGGCTTGATGTCCTATCATCTGTTCTACCACGGTCTTAATAGCCGCTTTCAATTCCATCCAGATCTCGATGGGAGCTAGCTGGTTGTCGAGGTTCTCCGTGAATTTTTGGCCACAGACGCCGTTTGGAGCCTTTCGATGTCAAATTTTTGCAGCGGGCTGGTTTTCGCCGAATATGCCTTTGACATACAATATCAATAGGTTAATTAGATCAAGTAATAATTTGAGTTACAACTGGTTCCTCGGTATGCACGGACGTCAAGTATGCTCGAGGCTCGGACTATGGTCGATTTAGTTTCTGTAATGCCATATGGTGATATCCGGATCAATTTATGAATGCGTCGATGTGGGAAGCAAGTCGAACATATGACTAGATTGCTTTTACATGCAAAGTCAATCATCCACTTGCCGTTATTGTTTGTTTCATTGTGGAGCAATATCCTCTAGTCGTTCTCCGATGAGGTAGCTCATTGCCAACCTTAGCGTTGAAACTACCCGCAATTATTTTTGTATCGTTTGTAGGCAATGAGTCGACAAGCCTTTCCAGGTGATGGCAGAACGTTTCCTTCATTTATTCTTCCTTTTCTTTGGGCAGAACATGTTCGTTTGTCAGCCAGATTTTAAAGAATTTTGCTTCCATATGGGTTGCACACAAGCGTTCATCAACTGCCTTAAAAACAATAACATGCGATTTGAACTCCCTATCCACAATGAAGGTCACTCCGAATTCTCGTTGGCCAGTAGGCTTCTTGTCTTGAATATCATTTGTAGTTCAGTTCGTTTCCTGGATTGTCAGTATTTTTAATTTATATTGACTGGCCTGTTGTAAAAGGTCCTTAGCAGCGCCATGATAGTTGAGTGATCTGACTTTCCAGGATCCAATGGCATAGTCCCGTGTCGTAAGTTCAATCCATTCCAAGGCCCTTTTGCAGTCTTCGAAACATTGTAGGATTTCCCAGGAACGGGGAGTTAGCCCGTCGCCCAACCTCCATCCTGGCTGCATGATTATTGCTTCGATTCCGTTATCAGACCCGGAAGACTCGCCTTGACCCCCTAACGTTCCCACAAATTTACAATTTTAACATTTCTTGGCGTTAAATGTTCCATCATTGGGGAACCAGTAAGGCCAATGTTCGATCCCGAGAACATTTACTACTATTTAATCGTGGGATTCAGGATGAGGAATCATGGAAGCTGTGGGCTGGGGAAACAAGGAGTTTCCTCCTCTTTTCTGAAACGGGCTTGGGACCGTCTATTGCGGAATTCATTCTATACTACAGTCCCAATTTTCAAATGGAAACATTTTAACCTCTATTCAATTATTATATAATTCATTAATTGTATTTTGATATTATTTGTAATAAAACGCATATATGTTATTTAAAAATAATAAAAAACTAGTTGGGTAGACAGACCTATGCTCATGTCAGAAGGGTTTTGTACTCAACTTACAAAATGCCGTAACCAGCAACGAATAAAATTAAGAAACACGTCATGTTCGAGGATCATACTATTATTAACTAAGTTGAAAGAATTTTTTAATTCTGAGGTATTTGTTAAAATTATACCCATAAATATTTCGCTTGATAATTTTTTCAGATTTTTTTAGATCACGGGTGTCCATTCGCGAGGGAGAAAACACATTTTTCATGTATTTCCCCCCCTCTCTGTGCCCCCACTGAAGCAAAAACTGTCAGTTTAAGAACTGTTTTGAAAAGCTCTCATAGAGAACTTTCAGTTGATACTCATATCGGCTACCTTTCATGAAATTTTTTTCAAGGGCCACTCCTTTGTACTGTAAGCATCGATTCATGGCCTATTTTTTCGAATCCTAGAATGGCTACAAAGCCCTTTTGCTAGGAGCTCTCTCCTGCCTCTTCGACTTGTTTCAATTGTATGTAGTCATTGTCATGATATCTATCATTCCTGAAATTTTCATGCAAATCCTAGCGAAGCTGTAGTGTCTAAGTCGGTAAAAAGCGCATATGGCTCCATAGCCATATGTTTCTATAGTAATACAGGGCACATTGTTCCATAGTAATACGGGAAAATTCAAATCGCTATAACTTCGTTAAATACTATTCGATCTTTATGAAACTTTCAGAAAAGATCAATCTTATAAATAGTCATCTATTTGCTAAATTTTATTGAATTTAAGGGTACCATTTAGATTTTATTCGAGAAAACATAAAATCGATAAATCATACTATTACTAACAAAGTTGAGTGAATTTCGACTTTTCATGTATTTGTTGTTGTTGTACTCATTAAGGCTTACATTCATGTTTTTTTTCAGATTTTTGGGATGGAAGGTGTCCAATCGCGAGGGGGGGGTACGCGAAAAGTTCGTACATTTCCCCTTCCCCTGCCCCCCTCGGTACTCATAAGGCAATTTTAAGACCTGTTTTCAAAAATCTCATTGAGACCTTTCCAATGACACCCTACTACCCCTTTGAAAAATTTTTTCACCCTTGAACTTTCAAGAGGTCACCACTTCTGACCTTTCCACAAAGTTTCATGGCTGTAGCTTCTATAGTTTCGGAGAAAAAGTGCTGTGACATACAGACGGACGGACGGACGGACGGACAGACGGACTCAGGTCGTGATTGCAATAGGGTTTTGTATTTTAGTACAAAACCCTAAAAAACGTTATGGATTTTAATTCGCTGGGAGAAGGATAAATTTGAATGGTTCTGTATTTTTATCACGAATTTGCCTGTTGACTACTCTATAAATGCATACGTCTAAGTTTCAGTACTATCTCACTGCAGACGATGCTTCTTGCCTAACGACCACACGCATCAACAGTAGCTACTTTGATTCACAATAAAATGCTAAAATCCTGTCGGTCATAATTCAAACAATCGCCATCCCAACGTTCGCAAATTGATTGAACATTCACAGAATTTTGACCGGTCCCACAAATTGATATCTTCTCGTTCTCATCCATTCATTCTATACGGATTCACGAGCCCAACGTACGTTATCCACCTAACGATTGTGTGTGTACACATGTGAGCTTGGATATCTTTTGGTTATTCTTGAAGACAATCCGAAGAAAAAGAAAATATTGTCGTCCTAAAAATTATATCAGGAGCAGATTATCGTTGTTTTGGCAATAGCACGGACTTTAGAAATTTATTTATTGGTTGAAAACTCAATTTTAATGAAGGTCCTTTCGACTTTGTTTGCCATTCTTTACACGCCCCTGCTCTTTCTACTTGTTTTAACGATGTCTTCAATTTCGAACTAAGGAAAAGAAGTTACCAAATGACAAACACTTTTATTGAGAAGCATTCGTATCTTCAATTCTGAATATATGTTTTGTTTATTTTAGCATTTATTAAAAGGGCTGCCAGACCATGTTAATAATTTCCATTAAATTTTCCCGTTATGTATGAACTCCCAAAAAGACTTTCCTAAAATCTTTCTAGAATACATAATAAAAGAGAAAAAAACTACTCATCATTACTTTTGTAAGCTCAAAAGCATGACGGCTATACCTTGTTCATTTATTAGAGCCCTACATGACTGGCAGCACTTCTATAATATGTTTACCGCATCAATACCTTACTTTGTCACAGTATTAATCTCGAACTCTTTTTTTGCTACCTCCAATTTAAATAGAAATTGGAAATTCTAAATCACCAGCTGACAGATTTTTAGAAAATGATTGGGATTTCATCCTATCTCCATACAAAACCAGCATCGCAAATAAATCTGAAAGAAGCGTTTTTTTTTAAAGTTATACAACCAGAACAGACATAAAAATTCTCTTCTTGCACGCTTCCTTCTTGAATTTCGTGAAACAAAAGGAATATGGACTCATTAGTGCAATTTGCATATGCACAAATGCAACAAAAGGAAGAAAGATGAGATCACGCAAAAATCCACTGCCTATGATGATATTTTTGGTTTTCGATTTGATTTGACTTATGGCTACTTTGAAGGACGGTGAACAAGGTCCAGACAGACAAAACCCTGAATTCGGATGCAGAAGCAAACATGAAAATTTTAAATTGACTAACGAAGGCGACTGGGTGTCTGATAAGATCTTGGCGACATTTTGGTGCCCGTGTTGGGCTTGTTTCCTTTGTATAATGAATATGAAATTTCAATATTGTTTTGCATTCATGTTTCATACTCACATATGATTTGAGACAATGATAGTGGGAGCATAGAAATTTTGAACTTGGGTTTGATGAGTGAGTTCATTTTTCACAACCTTCAACCAATGACTGATTCAGACTAGTTGATGATTCTAGTTCCTATTAAAATTTTTATACAAATACAATGTATGAGATCTGTGCAAGAAGTGTAAGCTAAAAGTGAGTTTCGCAGGTAAACGTAGACTCTTATCAGAGGGGTTTTATCCTCAACTCATTATATGCAGGCCCTTTATCTTAAGTCATAAGTGAATAAACTTAAGCATTCTATTAGCTACAAATATGTGTTTGTTGGGGCGGCCATTTTGTTGCAGTGTTACTGATGCTTTGACTGAATTATATCTTAAAGAAATTTTTATTAACCATCTTCTCTTTAAGGAGACTAAAACTCTGGTGCGATCGATCGAAGTCCATACAGTAGTAAAAAGTTGTTTTGTTGTGGATGTTACCAGTGGTAATCTGAATGCCAGTGACACCATTAAATACAGTTAATTTTTTGGAGTTTATAGGTTTTAACAACCCTTTATTGGGCTTCCTTAAAATCATATCCGATTGAACTTAAGAGTACCTACTACTTACAGATACTATTGATGAATATTTCAGATACTATTGATGAATTTAAAATCATACTCTTGATCAATATTGTAACATCTATTGATTGGCATAGATATGTCCGTAAGGTTCTATCTTTTATGGAAAGAAACAGTTTGAGCTGAACAATTTTAATTCGATTTTCTGAAAATAAAATAACTTGAAAACTTTTATGTTGAAAGTTATAAAAATATTATATTTGTCACCTTCACAATGATTTCTTTCATTTGATATGTCACAAAGTACGCTTGGCAACACTTTTTCATCCCTCATTTTTAGGGTTTTGTAAAATAATTTTACAAAACCCTACTAGTTTCGCGACCAGTCTGTCCGTCCGTGTGTCACAGCAGTTTTTCTCGGAAACTACTTAAGCTAGAAACATCAAATTTTGTTCGTAGGTGTAAAGTGGTGATCTCTTCAAATTTCAACTACAAAAAAATTTTATAAGGTATTTAAGGGGGGTCTCCCCATATAGGGGAGTGACCCCCGAAAAAAATTTCATTGAAGGTAGCCGATATGGGTATCAAATGAAAGGTCTTGATGAGAACTTTTCAAAACAGGTCTTAGTTTGGCAAAATTTGCTTCGTGGAGCGCACAGAGAGGGGAAACACACGAAAAATTTGTGTCCCCCCTCGCGATTGGACACTTGTGATCCGAAAAATCTGAAAAAAATCACGTTAGAAGTCGCAAATTACTCAACTTTGCTAGTAATAGTATAATTTATCGATTTTATGTTTTCTTGAATAAAGCCTTAACGGTACCCTTGAAATTCAGTACGTAGATGTCTATTTATAAGATTGATCTATCCTGAAAGTTTCATAAAGATTGAATCATATTTAGCGAAGTTATAGCGGTTTGAATTTTTCTGTATTACTATGGAACAATACTCGTATGCTCTGCATTTATTACTATGGCAACATACTCGTATGGCTATAGAACAACATGCGCTTTTACCGACTCAGACACTACAGTTTTGCTAGGATTTGCATGAAAATTTCAGGAATGATAGGTGTCATGTATATCTTTGAGAACCTGTTCAGCTAGTGGTATCAGTAATCGTCAAACAAAATGGTGGCTGTTTTAAATGCGAAAATTGAATAACTTTGAGTTATTTTTTCCCAACTTCAACGTTTAAGGTGCATGCTTTGAACACTTGATTCAATTTAATGAATGACTCAAGATGAGTAACTACAATTAATGCTCAGAAGCGAAACAAGTCAAGGAGGTGGGAGAGAGCTCCTAGCAAAAGGGGTTTGTAACCATTCTAGGATTCGAAAAAATTGAACATTAATCGATGATAACAGTACAGGAGAGTGGCCCCTGAAAAAAAAAATTCATCAAACGTAGCCGATATGAGTATGAAATAAAAGTTTTCATGGGAGCTTTTCAAAACAGTTGTTAAACTGTCAGTTTTTGCTTCAGTGGGGGCACAGGGGGGTAGTACATGAAAAATGTGTTTCCTCCGTCGCGAATGGACATCTGAAATAATTATCAAGGGAGATATTTATGAGTATAACAATACCAAAAACATCAGAAGTCGAAATTTGTTCAACTTTGTTAATAATAGTATGATCTTCGAATTTCATATTTTCTCAAATAAAATCGTCTTTGACATTTTTCTTGATTTGATTCGATCTGGTGACTGCATTTTGTAAATTGAATACAAAACCCTTCTGACATGATCGTAGGTCTGTTTACCCAACTTGTTTTAATTTATTTGTTTGACTTACATCTGTGTGGTAGGGTCACGAGATTACAAATATATATTATCGGCTCATAGATTTGGAGTAAATCGGCGGTGACAGACGAACAGACAGACACACGAGTGAGCCTATAATGGTTCGATTTTTGCATCTGGATGTATGGAATCCTAAAAAGCAGACACTTGTCTGCAACTGCAATCTTGAGAAAATACTTTCTGGAGGGGCAGAAGAAAACTATTTCAACTAAAGATCATGTTCTTAAACTGAGAAAAAATATGTTGTGTTGCAATTTGACCCAAAAGAAATATCAGTCATTAAATGTGATGCGAAAAGGATTCTCATGTCAAAAATATTTCTCATTTCAAAATAATAATGTTATTATCTTCGGCAATAAAATTAAAACTATTTGGTGAAAGTTTGAGAAATTCATCTTCAAAATTCAAAAAGGTACTACTATATGAATTCGTTGAAAGAATAAGGGTGGAACAGAAAAACTAAAGAAATCACTCCCTCTAATATATCTATGGACACCAAAAGCTACTGAAACAGTTTTTAATTACTCCGTAATTGCTTCTTCTTTGACAGTACTGCCTCTTCGCAGTGACCTCTTCTTTCTGGGACTAGGTCTAGTTCAGAATCCCCAGAGTTGCCGGCCTCTAGTTCTTGATTATACTGGACTTCAGGACAAAGCAGATATTTGGACTCTTCTTTTCCGTTCTCTTGTCATCCCAGTAGGTGTCATTTCTGATGGAAATCCTTGTGGTGCACTTTCTCTTGGAAAAATCGTATGGACAAAAATATTTCCATCAATATCAACTTACAGTTAACTTTGCCTTTATTCTCTGAACTAAAGAGTGGTCTAACCAAAACGCACGATGTTAATTCTAAATAAAACAAAAAAATTTATTATAACAGAAGGATCTATGACTATTATGTGTGAAACAAAATATTGTCCAAACGCTCGCCACGGCTACGGTAGCATACTTCTATCCGATGGTGCATATTTTCAATGACTCTGAGACATAATTGAGGTTCAATGTCGTTAATGTGCTGAATTATCTCATCCTTTAGCTCTTGAATTGTTCTTGGCTTATTGACGTACAATTTGTCTTTTAAATATCGGCTCTTCTGCTACACTATCGCGAACCACAGCCATGTTTTCCGCACAACGAACTGGGCAAGCATGCACAGGTGATTTTACATTTCCTATAGACCTGGTTTGCTGGAATTTGCGCACAATTCTCCCTATTGTGGACACATTTGGTCGATTATGCTGACCAAAATATCACGAAGTTCACGAAATGCACTGTGATTTGAACGCTTATTTTCGTACGAGGCTTCAACAATCTTAACGCGCTCCTTAATTGTGTACCGTTCCATGGTTGAATTTGTCAAACACTGAAACAAAGAAATGTCAAATCAAGTTGGGCAAAAAACTTGACTTTAAGGCGTGACCTGCAATTAACACCGTGCATTATTGTTGGACCACCCTTTAAAAGCAAAATGATTGTACTTGGTTACGTTGGGGGCTTTTCTGGCTCCATTTTTAGCAAAGAAGTTTAACTAGTTAAAAACTTGATGGAACATTGCTTCTTTCATCACCACTGGGTACAACAGAGTTAACACAAGAAGTACGGGTGGACTTTTCAACCCATTCAACGAGGGTTTGGATGAACGCGCTAAGTTACCCTAAAGTTTTTCTTTAGGAAACCAAACGTCCAATCATATGAAAGCTATGTATGGCCAACAGATACGAAAGAAAAGATGATCTTCTGGTTTTTCTCATAATATACCAACCAAGCCAGATATCCCAAGCGAATGTTATTTTCGTTTTGGCCGACAGAATTATCAGCATGAATGATCAAAGTGTCTTCTCCATGTCTGTTGGTTTCCAAATAGTGGTGGTAACGATTAGGTTTGATCTTATAGATATATTAATTCTCTTGAGTAAAAGGTAGCTTACTTGTTTGTTTAAATACAAGCCAAACAAACCCACTCTAACATGCAACTAAAAAGTATATGGGCCTGAGTTGCTGTGCATTGCTTGGTAAGTGAACTTGTTGCGTCATGTTGAGGCTGTAGTGGACTGTGCTCTAATAATTTTCTTCAAAATTTTCCTTAGTTTCTTTGATTGTATCCTTGAAAAACTTCCTATCTTTTGTAACTAATTGTAGGTAGGCTCTCATCTTTTCAATAATTGTTTTCTTCTGATAACAAAGCTCTAGAAGCTCCAGATGAGAAGTGATTTTGTCAAAGTGCACACAGATCAGAATTTGGTTTCATGGCAATTATTTCTGCGTAAGTTTTCTTCAAAATATTTAAAAAAAATTTTAACGACAAAAAGCTTTTCTGGCATGTCATCACTAACATAGCTTTATATATTTCGAAACTGTTAGCTTTTGAGTCATTATGTGGTAGCAATTTTAGACTTGCATTTTATATGGTGCCACTTCAACCTGGCAAAAAGATAGCCTGCTGCTCTGCATAGTCATGAGCAAATCTAACAACGAACTGAGTGTTTGAAAATGAAGTCACATTCTTGGACACTTTACCAGTATTGCCATGGGTTTTCGCTATAAGCCCTTTCTCATTATACGTTATCGTCGGAGGTTTCAGTCACTTGATTTTTATTTGATGAGCTAACATGTAAGTTTTCTTACAAACTGGCCACCCTTTAACAATACATTATGTTCTAAATTACCTTCTTTCATTGTGAACTGGATGGCTGCGGGATGTTGTTTTCGAGACCAAAGTTAGGCAACGTAATTGTTCTCAAATTACTAGGTTTAATTGTTGATACATATATTTTCATAATGATCAATCTTAGCACATTCACGTGTCATCTTATTGTCTGAAAATGTACTGCTACATTCTTCTTAACATCTACAGCTTAATTCTCAAACTGCAAAACAACAACTATGTCATTGTCAGAATTGAATGTATCGACTAAGCTATCGCAGCTATAATCTTGTTCCTTACTTTGATCAAGAACCGATAGACTTAAATCGCAGATAAAGATATGTCTGTCAGATTGCTTAGGCCTAGGCCTGCTTTACAAGTCTGAGAGTCTGGATCATCTTCATCATCACTTGACTGTTCACTATTACTTAACTGTTGAACAGTAAAATAGTCTTCATACACTTCATGTCTTCTTCATTGATATAGGATTTTCGATTTTACATGAACGCAGCCTTAAACTTTTTTAATGAACTGTCAATGTCAAAACGTTATCTAAAGTTTCACCATAGTAAAATTCACGAGCCAGCAACGTTTGGAAATTATTAAAAATTACTAGTGAAGTTCTGAGTTGGTGGTCGCAACGTTAAGAGCACTCACTCCAATTTTCGGCCATAATTATCGTCCCACCCGACAGGCTGTGCGTGCTATAGTGGATAAGTTCGAGTCCAAATATTCACTACTGGTTGTTTTGGTGCCAAAATGATGTCGTTTCGTAAAGTGAAGGAAATATCGCAGCCGTAAATGCATCGATCCAAAACGAACCAAATCAGTCGATTTCACGTCGTTATCAAGATTTGAGCGAAAAGATCTTGGCTTACATGGTTACGAGATCAAAGATACTCAAGAACTTAAGCTATTTGATTATTCAAAATGCCGAAACTTCTCCAATTGGGTTCTCACAAAGCTTGAAGAAAATAAAGAATTTCATCGAAAATCATCTTCAGCGCTGAAGCTCATTTCTGGCTCAAGGGCTTTGTCAATAAGCAAAATAAGCATTATTGGTCAGCAACAAACACACATGTGCTTCTTGAAACACCGTTGCATCTGTAAAAAATTACTGTTTGGTGCAGTTTTCATGCCGGAGGTGTGAGTGGGACGTATTTTTTCTTGGATGTAAACGACCATCATGTCACCGCCAATGGAGAGTGCTAAGAAGATTATTTCATAAGTTATTGACATCCCATAAGTTATTGACATCAAAGATATGTGGTTTTAACGAGACGGTGCCAGTAGCCACACAGAAGAAGAAATGGTCCGGTCAAATGGCCGCTTTGTTCATGCGACCTAACGCCATCGGATTGTTTTTATGGAGCTTTATCAAGTCACTGGTCCATACTAACAAGGTAGCAACTTTTGACGAGCTCAAAGAAAATATTCAACTCGAAATTGCCAACGTTCCAGCCGGAATGTGTGCCAGAGTTGTGGAAAACCGGGTCCAAAGAATCGACCGCTATAAACGGGCTCGTGGTGATCATATGGCCTAAATTGAGTCTTATTCATAAAATATAATGCTTGCGCTACATTCGCAATAAATTGGAACTCAATATCTCAAATATTTCTGTGTTTTATTGATAGATAAAATAGTTATATTCTTAATGGAAAACTCGTTCTTACAAACATCGATTCAATTATGAAGTTTAACAGTTTCACTTATTTTTGAAACGTTATCAACACAGCTCAAACAGTACACGCTTTAGTGATGTTTGCAAACACCAGCAAAATAAAAGTAAAACTAAACAGCTGAAGTTTTTCAACAGCAGCTGTTTGTTGGCACGAAAAACCGACTACTTGTTGCTTGATATTATTTTTCCATAACGACATGGTGTCCCTTTTCACTCGGTTTCTACACATCGAAGACAAAGTAAACTATAATAATCGACGAAAAACTGAAAGTCGATAATTTCGACCTCAACTAGTCGTGTTGGCTTTTCTGTAAAATTGGCTTCGCTGACAAGAAGTTAGTTTTTGCTTTCCACATCACACACAGGTACTGAAAAAAATGGAAACCATTAAATCTTGACGTGGCTACGAGTACTAATACAATACTCATTTGGTTTCTATGAAATTGACTACAAATAATAACATACGAGTATACTATTCACACCATTTTTGTTTGTAGGCATACCCCACTATATAGAACCGGACTACCGTTAATGCGATCTAATAACAAAATAAGAGCTTAGTTTCTCGTAGAATCAGAGACCCATCAGCCTCATTTCTTCTCCTTCATAACATTTTGAAAGAGCAATATTAAGTAAGCTACAGGACTAAGAAAAAACATTTTGTCTCTGGCCAACTTTTTAAATTCAGAGCAATACACATTAGAGAACTCATGTTGATAGTTTAACAGCTACCAAATCGGATCAACTACAAAAAGACAACTGAGTAAGCACAGTCTGACATCGATAACGTATTTACCAAACTCTGTTATGCAGGGATAAATTTTAAAATCCTTATAATAATGGCAATTGGCCGTGTCAAACATTGGCTCATTTTATCTCCCTATTTGATCGTAAATATTTGGCCTATTGCCAGCCATTACTCGGAAAAATTAGTCTGTGTGTTTTTAAGTCTACTTAAGTACTTAAGTAGTTTTGACTCAATTACTGCTATCTGATATTGACTTTTCTTACTCTTAAGATTGTTTTCTTTGCCAAAATGACCTGTTTGGTATACTCCAGTGCTAGATTAAGTCCGTGAGCAGCCACACTCAGCATATTCGCGTATCTAGCCTAAATTGCCCTTGTTCAAATGTTTGCATTGCCGGTCAAAGGCGGTGCATCTAGTGGCTTAAGCCTCAGTAGCACATCGTACGAGATCTTCCTAAAGCATGGCCTAACGATGGAGCCTTGTGCAATACCTGAAGTAGCCTGAATCATCTACTGACATTTCGCTTGGTTATAGAGTAGGCTTCTGTCTTTTAATAGTCCCTCAGGACTACATCAGATATTTCCGTCACTGAGTCTTCCAATAATGAGTTTTTTGAGCACTTCTAAAGCATACGTAACGGATAGTATACAGGCAATAACTCGCAAATCTCTTTCTCCTTGCTGATCACTACACGCCTGGTAGGTTCCCAACGCATCAGGAAGGCTCCTTCACGCCGACAATCATAGAATGTACTAAGCAGTAAGTTAATACAAACGTGAGAGAGTAGTGGCAACTCCTTAGCTAGCACATTATCTGGTTCTGGCACCTTCTTTGCTTTCATCACCAGGACCTCTTCTTCCAGTTCAAAAGGCATGGAGATATGTGGGAAAAAAAGCCCTCACTATTTCTTCCATCTTTTCTGCTTCATGTAAGTAGGTCGTGCGTAGAGCCCCGAGCTTTCGCATGACAAGGATGTAGCCTAGGCTCCAGGAGTCTTTGATTACATTGTCTACTTAATCTTACTAACAGTGAGCTTTACTACTATTGAGAAGTCAAAGAAGGCATTTCTTGGCAACATCTATACTGATAACATGGTACGGCCAACTGATATTGCCAAGGCAGCTGATTACACGATTTCCGAATTTTGTGCGCAAAAGATCGATTGTTTGATTAGCTGTATAGCATGGCGTGCCATTATGTTGAAATCAAAGGTCGGTTAAGTCCAACTCCTAAATCTCCGGCCACAAGAAGTCGGTTAACATACTTCTGTAGCACTTCATTTTCGAAGAAAAACGGTCCAATGATGCCAGCACTCCAGAATCCACACCACACTGTCACTCGCTGAGGACGTATTGGCTTCTTGACAATAACGCATGGGTTTTTTAAACCCCAGATGCGACAGATTTCTTTGTTCACATAGCCGCCGAGATGAAAATATGCCTCATCAGAAAAGATGATTTTTAGAGAAAAATTGGCATCCGTTTGACCTGTTCTAATGACCAACTGTGAACCGATACCGAAGCGAATGGTCATTTGGCTTCAATTTCTGATTTATTTGGATCTTTTAAGCAAAGAATCCGAGGTCTTTGGGCAAAATTCTTCTCAGGCTCATGCGACTAATGTTGAGTTGCTGCGATCAATGGCGAGTTGATGTTCTTGGATTGAGTCACACACTCTCGGCTACAGCAGCCACATTCCCTGAGGTGGGCACCGTACGAGTACGAAGACCATGAGTATTGTCCACTAGCATGCCTGTCTCATGAACTTCCTTCACAAATTTGGGTACAGTAGGCACAGTAGCTGCCTCATTTCGGCCAA
Source organism: Odontomyia ornata (assembly GCA_963969285.1). Lineage (NCBI taxonomy): Eukaryota > Metazoa > Arthropoda > Insecta > Diptera > Stratiomyidae > Odontomyia > Odontomyia ornata. Next base: position 31,515,198 of record OZ017740.1, read on the forward strand.
AACTTCTTTTCAAAAAACGCACTGTTCGAGCAACACAGCATTCACTTTAGAAATAAGATTTCAATACTTCCCAACATTGTTCAAGTGCAAATCGATTCATTTATTCATTAATACTGACTCACTTACATAATTTTGAGCGGAAAACAGCTGTCAGTATCAAAATAACATCTGATTTAAAAAGAAACTACTATATGGTCCACTCTGCATATGCCGCTGTTCTCTCATATTGACGGGTCATTCAGTTTTGATCCAGTTTATTTCCAATGATGTTGTTCGTTTTGAATGCAGTTTGTATTTCCTTGGGAAGTTTGATAGTCCACTACTGGTCGTTCTTATGAGTTTCAGCTAGTTGGTGTCCCTGTTTTTGTGTGTATTGTGTTACAAGTTTGCCAATGTTATCCGTTATTCCTAGCAGTTCTGTAAATGTTGTCTGGTTCGTTGGATTAGTAAGTAGGAGTCATGGAGATGGAGTGAAGTCTCTGCAACATTGATCTGTACGTTGCTAGTTTATGTTGTGTGGGGTGATTAGATGTTACGTGTATGGTAAGATCAGTTGTGGTAGATTTTCTGTATATTTTGTTGTCCAATCGTGTTTGTTTGCGTGTCATGGTTATATTCATATAGTTGAGTTGTTCGTTTCCTTTTCTATAGTAAAATTTATATACGGGTGTACTTCATTCATATAGAAAAGTCATTCGTCGAGGCAGCAGACCATCATTGCAGTCCTTCACGGACATGATTTATTCACTCAATTCACTAAAAAATATTAGGATAAGCTTGTGGAATGGTCGCAACAGTTTTGACTGGCTGGTAGTGTTGTAGTCACTTATTTTGTTCATTTGATATCCGCAGCCCAACTCTCTTTTTTGTTGAAAAGTCCTCGGCCTTCTCGAGTGCCGATACATTCGGTCAAGATGATTTCGACTCCTTTGAGTCATCTTCAGTGTCTAAAGGATATGTTGAAGGGAATGACTTTATATAGTCGTAGTATGGGTTAAGCAGGTAGTACTGAATTAGGTTAGGTACTAAATTAGGTCAGAGAGAGGGAAATTCGGTTTTGTTTTAAGGAAAAAAATACCTCAAATTTGAGTATTTAGGCGCCAAAATCACAAGAACTGCGAATGAAAGAGACGAAACATGCCGAAGAGTACAGCTCACAAATAAAATAGTTTATTCAGTTTTGATGATCTTGAAGACCAGCTGCATGCACAGGAAAACAAGGCTCTAAGTATATAAATCTATGATAAGACCTGTGTTCTATGGGTGTGAAACATGGACTCTAACTTAAGTGTCCTGAGGTGGATAATTGGAGCAAACTAGATGAGGACCAATGGTGAATTTGATGCTACCACGTGCTGTATGACGTTTTTGACGAGTCAAAAGTCTCAACGATAGTAAGACTACGGAAGCTGCAATAAGCTAATCACGTGAGTCGCATGGACGAACAATAGATACCCAGAAGGTATTCGTTGGGGGGTCTGAAAGGCGGAGACTAGTGGGGAAACCAAGGAAACGCTGGTCTAACTCGGTCGACGGGGACAGTTCATTGCTGCTCGGATTTTAAAATTGGGTGATGTAGTCCACGGACCGAAATAGTTAGAGGCGCTTGTTGCAGGAAGTGAGGACCCAAAAAAGGCTGAAGTGCTACGAAGAAGAAGAAGAATAATTCAAGATGATTCTCAAATTGAAGAATTTGAAAGTTAAGAAAACTTCATCGCTTTGAAACAAAGGTGAAGTGTGGATTTAAGCACTCCAAGCCTTCGTTATATGTTTCAAATTAGTTAAGTGTTGAAAATGTAATTCAAAGGTTTAAGTTGCTTTGTTTCAAAGTTCTTGAAATGGTAAAATTAGCCAACTCCTTACAAAACTTTGATATTGATATCACCTTCTACAGTACGTTCTTGAAATGAGATACATACTTTTAGGGATACCTCAATGTTAAGATTTCATACATTACACTCATGCAATTCATATAATTTTTTATATCGTGTTACCCAAAAAACTACGTTAAAATAAAAAATTTCTTTTGTACGAATTTTCTTTTCAAAATTTTGCTATTGTTCCTGGAGGAGTGCAGTTTTTCAGAAGAAATGAATCTAATTATAGGCTTTTAATTTAAGTTTCTTTATTAAAAGAAATCACCCTAAGTCACCATTGAAAAATAACTTAAATTACTCGAATTCAGACAATGCTTAAAAACTATTGAATACAAATGGATGACAAACAACACCTTATTCATCCCTCGTGTAGAAAATTGGTTCAGCAACTCCTCGAGTCAATGTTATTTACTGAACAAAATTTGTCGTTTGTAATCAAACCCACACCGACATGCAATTAATATTTCATATTATCATGAAACACATAATAAAATGAAAGCCCATATATGTGGGTACAAAAGTATGTTAGCATATTTCAGGTCCACGTTTACGCTTAAATACGAGTAAAAAGGGCTTCGTTGGAAAGCGATAAGACAACTTCATGTACAAAAATCACTCCAAGCGAAAATGAAGCATAAAACTTGCCTTATTTTGTTTATTTCGGTCCACCTAAATGATGATAACATGGAGGCTGTCCTAACTTACGACGTATGCAGCCAGGGTAAAATATTCTATATGTGATATAATTTTTGCATATCCGAGTATGGAATATTAAAAACACGTTTGTTGTCCGCTCTGAACCAGTTCTTGTAGCAGCAGAGGGTGGTTAATATTTTGTTGATACCGTCCATAAAGCTCTTAAGATGTTGCAGGCTCCTCGGGATAGTCGGTGCCAATCTTAAGATTTGCTTCACTTATGCACAAAAATAAATTGGAGTTATCATATTCGCCGGCAGCCAAATGAATGCTGTGCGCACACAGATTTACACCGCATCAACCATTGAACATTGAGAAGAGCATCTTCAGAAGAACATGGTAATCTATCTGAAACTGTAGTTCACATGAGGTAACACTGACTCTTTCTAAAGTTTGTTCACTTAATCACTTCAATTTGAGGATATTTCTTATCATATTTAGATAAAATTAGGAAAAAATCTATTTTCATGATGCTACCGGTCTTAGTGAACGGTGAAAAAATTGCATTAACATCAATCAAAAATTAACTGAAAATAAATGTATACAATACTGTATTCATAACTGCAATCCACCACTGTATGCTGTGCTAGTTTTTATGCTTTTTGAATCTTCTCTGTCTGCTCGATTGCTACGTTTAGTATAAATTCTGCTCGAGTGCGATAACAGGACGCGCCGACTGTTTAGCTATAAAATTCTCATATAAGGCTAGTGGTAAGGTATCACCAAATTCATAAATCAAGCGACTAATTAATGGGATTTTTAGCGGAGACCACAGTCAGTGTCTGTGTAAAAGGAGAATCAACGTGTACGTATAAAAAATTACAAACTAAATGAATAAATAAATCGTTATTGCAAAACTGATAATGTTGCTGTCCCTACTAGAAAGTGGATATCAGTAACATATGAGCATAAGTAGAGATATACGAGAACGTATGCAACTGTCAAGGAATCGGCATTGGTTGATTGCTGTCGGTACCTTTTCAAGCAATATTGAACATTAATTTTTTATTAGGTTATCAGGGATTTTCTTGTTTCGGGAGATGCTATAGTTTTTCTTGTTATTAGAAGTCAGTCTATATAATTTTATATGACCAGAAAGCTTCCTCGCTGAGAAATGAATTGAAGCTTCTGCTTAAAGTGAAATAATACATTACCATGATTACGAAGGAACACGAAACACATTATAAATAAGACATCGAAAAATAAGTACAATGTTAATACAAGGTAATTTATGCTTCAACCTTGGACTTTAGCTTTTCTTGATTAGAAGCAGAAAAGTGCAAAATATTTCTTTTTGCATGAACTCTACCGTCTTTTTGCAAACAAAATTATGCACTCCTTTTTGGAACAATTAGTATATGTATATTGGCATTTCATGATAGTTCTGTGCTAGCTTTGTGTTTCAGAATTTTTAACAATTTTTCAATGTGCTGATTGAAATCCTACCTTGTTATTTTAGTGTCATCCAAATGGATCACTTACGAGTAAGTAAAACATTACCAAACTCGGGTGTTGCTCAGGGATCTATATTTGGTCAAGAGCTGTTGGACGTGTCTTACGACGGGCTACTGAGACTGGAGATGCCAGATGAGTTACGCTTGGTCAGCTATGTGGATGATGTTGCGGCTCTGGTCGCTGGACGCACCGTTGAACAAGCGCAACTTAGGCTAGGTATGCTAATGCGCCGAGTGAGGGACTGGATGACTGCTCGCAGGCTGAGTTTAGCGCTGGAAAAACCGAAGTGGTCATCTTGACTAAAAAGAGAATCCCTAGAGTAAAGATAATCAGTATTGGAGACATACAAATTGAATCGAAGCCAGCGGTGTAGTACCTGGGGCTACTGATCGAGTCGAAGATGATTTTCTCTGAGAAAATCAGGGCAACGGCTGAAAAGGCTGCTTCGGAAATATCGGCTCTGAGTGGCCAACGCAGGGGGACCCAGCCCATCAAGAAGACGCCTCTTGATGAGGGCTGTAGGGTCAGTGCTACTGTATGGAGCAGAGGTATGGGGCGACGCTCTCAGCAAGGAGGTACACCGAAAACGTTTGGCACAGGTACAGAGAAGAGGGGCACTGAGAATTGCATCTTCGTATCCAACAGTTCCGACTCGGCGGTGAGAGTGATTGCATCAAGTTTTGGATCAGCATCCTTGCAAAGAATACAGTGTGCCTCCTTCGTACACTCTTTTCTTTTATGTCCCATTTCACCGCATTTTTAACATAGGGAACTCCTATCGGGTCCTTTGCATACTTGTGTGGTGTGACCATAACCAAGGCATTTGAAACATTGAAGAGGCGTTGTTCTTCGCCGTATCCTACAGACAACCCACCCAATTCGTACTTTGCCCTTGTTCAGGAGTTGCTCGGCGTCCTTTTCGGTCAAGTCAACTATGGCCATGCGTTGTCCCCTGTTATTTTCTGGTGTCAGTCTCGCTTTGATCCTTCCCACGGTAGGGAACTCCCTTTTGATGGCCTCTTCTACCACGGCCAGATCCGTCACGCAGTCAATGTCTCGTATTTTGATCGTTGCCATCGGCTCGAGTGGGGCTATAGTTGCGCTCTTACCGAGGACTTTCTTTACTGCGTCACAGAATGCTTCCTTATTGCCGGCCTCTGCTCTAACTTCGACCAGTATGTGGCCCGACCGCGTTGGTCCTACTACTTTAATGGTAGTATTGGTGTCTTCGGGCCTTACGTTTCCCCTGATGTCCCGCAGTACCTCCGCGTAGGATTGGCCATCTTGGGCTTTACAAGCAGTGCCTGCTGCCGGGGTCTTCGTCGGGGCTTCTACCTCTCCTGTTTTGCATCAGGTCCTTTTTCTAATTGGGCTTCAGTGCGAACTATACTTTCTGGCTTTTTTTGAAGGAGTTTCTTTGCAGCTTTCTTCGCTCCTTTTGTAAGCACTGTCTGGAACCCGTGATTTGGTGCTCCACGCCCATTAAGTGCCACTTCCTTCCTTCTTTTAACCGGATCTCCTTCGATTGGGCTAGACGCCATTCTTTTATTGACTTTTTTTGTGGAGCTATCTGCATGTCGCCTTTAGATTTTGCCCCAAGCGCCTCTTTAGCCATCTGTTCGTCTTTGGCCCTTACCAGCTCCTCCGATAGTGCCCTATACGATCTAGGAGCTCCTCAAGTTCAAGGAGCCCCACCTTTGCTGCTTTGCTGATTTTTGGGGAGTCGCATGCAGATTGTATTCTTTTCAGAACATCTCCCGCTTTTCGAAGTAGCCTTTCTTCTTCGTATTGCTGGGCCGCAATTGTACCTTGCAACCATCCTTGGGAGAGGTTATCGCGTTGCATTTCCGAGTGCAGTACTTCCGCCACATTTTCAACTTTGGCGGTCTCGATGTACTGTTAAGATCGTGCCAGCACCCGCTGATTGCGTCATCGTTATTATTTTTTGTTTCATTTTTTGGATGTTTTAGACCTTTCGATTTTGTTTGCTCCAGTTTTATTGGGTCCTCCCCTCGGAGCCGCTATCTCCGTTTGTGTGTGTAGTCGCCTTTTTGGTTCCATGGTTATCTTTGCAGAGCAGGGAGACCATGCGAGGGTTGGCACAAGCCCTTATGGGGACAAGTTAAATTTATTAGTTGCTACAAATTAACTAAGGACAATCTGGAGGACAGAGTGGTAGCTTCTTTCAAGCTTACAGTGCCCTCAAATTGTGATACTATTTTGAATCCTGAAGCTTGGCCGCCTGGAGTACTTATTAAGCCATTCAGCTCAAGAAGAAGGAAGTCTTTTCGTGCACCGGGTAGACAGCAACCTACAAACTAGTATAAGATTTAATGACTGTAGCTTAACTTCAAATATTTCAGTATATTACTAAAATGTAAGAGGGTTAAGGACCAAGCTTGACAAGCTCTTTTTATCGTTACAACTCAGCGATGATGTATTTACATGTCTTACGGAAACCTGGTTAAATAGTAACATCTTAAACTCGGAAATATCCCTTGATTTTGATATGTACCGTTGTGATCGGGACTTGGCCTCTGCAAATAAAGTAGATGGAGGTCGTATTCTTGTAGCTGTTAGTAATACAGTGCGTAGCTCCCTTTGTGCTGATTTTTGCTTTTCCCGTGTTGTGGATTGTGTGATTGTCAAGATCTTTCTTCCTAACAATACATCTTTATTAGTTTCCTCTGTCTACATACCTAGTAACTCTCCTTTGTATGTGTATGAGACATTCTTTGACGAGTTTTCCTCTTATGTCTTATTGCAACATCCGCAATCTTTAATTCTAATATGCGGTGATTTTAATTTGGGAACAGTGCAATGGACGAAGAACCTTCCTTTCTCTGTTTCATCAACCGATGCATCTTCTTTATCCCTCTCCTCGTTTCTATCACTCTGTCGGGTACTTGACCTAGTTCTTTCTAACTTTCCACTAAACTGTCTATCTGTTTCCACTGCATTAAATCCTCTAGTGAGTATCGATAGTCATCATCCGCCATTATCGCTCGATCTCTCCATTACACCTTTGTCAAGTCGTACGTTTGCTTCTTCGCCAAAATTTAACTTCTTCAAAGCAAACTACGAAGCTTTAGCCTACGAGCTGAGCTTGATTGACTGGCAGGAGTTTTTTGATAATTTGGAGTGTGAGGAAGCTCTGAATAAGTTTTATAATTACCTCTATGAGTTGATTAAACACTTCACACCTTTACAAGCTCTTCGCAAAGTAAAGCAGAAACCATGGCTAACCAAGCAAGTACTAAGTGCCTTGTATGCTAAAAGTAAGGCACACCACCGTTTCAAGCGTTGTGGTACTGAAGAATCCAGAGCCCGCTTTTGTGATCTACGTCTCGCAGCAAAAAAAGAACTGAAGACTGCAATGAAAAACTACTTCAGTAGCTTGGAGAGTTCCCTCGTGGCGAATAATGCGAAACCATTCTGGTCATACATTAGATCCTTTAAGTCCTCCTCGTCTGTCCCTCCTTCAGTCCGCTGGAATAATATAGTTAGCTCTTCTCCACAGGATATTTCTAACTTGTTCCCTCAGTTCTTCTCGTCAACTTTTATTCCTTCTTCTCATGTCTCTAATCCAGTTAATACACCTGTACCTCACTCCATTGACATTTCTTCACTTTTCACTGACCATATCGAAGTTGAATCCCTCATTGATTCACTTAATCCTAATATATCACCTGGTCCTGACGGCTTGCCGAATATTTTTGTCAAGTCATTAGCGTCTTCACTTTGTATCCCTCTGGCATTTCTCCTCAACCTCAGTCTAAAGACTGGTATTTTCCCTACTTATTGGAAAAGAGCAAACGTTGTTCCTATTCTTAAAAGTGGTGATCCTTCTTCTGTGTCCAATTATCGTCCTATTTCCTTAATTTCCTGTTTCTCAAAATTACTTGAGCGTCTGGTACACAACCGGCTTTCAGTTTCATTGACCCTTATCTTGTCGAAAGAACAACATGGGTTTCTCAAAGGTCGCTCTACGACTTCAAATTTAATTGAATTCACCGATTTCATTGCTAAGGCCCTAGACAATCGATTGCAGGTTGATGTAATCTTCACTGACTTCTCGAAGGCGTTTGACACGGTCAACCATCAACTTTTCTGTTATAAACTGAAAACTTTTGGGGTTGTTGGACCTCTCTTATCATGGATGGACTTCTACTTGTCTTCTCGTATATGTTGTGTTAGTTACTGTGGAACTACATCTATTCCATTCTATCCGTCCTCTGGTGTTCCTCAAGGTTCCATTTTAGGTCCCCTCTTATTCCTATTGTTTATAAATGATCTTCCTTCGGTTATCGCTTCCAATTGCCTACTGTATGCCGATGATTTTAAAGTCTTTCGAACTATCAGGTCTGTACAAGATTGTCAATATCTTCAGATGGACCTGATTGCACTAAGTAACTGGTGTTCGTCTAATTACCTCTGTCTTAATGTTGCCAAATGCTATAAAATGACTTTTAATCTAAATCGTTCTCCGCTGAATTTTACCTATATGTTGAACGAAGTCCCACTCGCTGCTGTGAGCTCTGCTAAGGACCTTGGCCTTACTTTTGATCCTAAGCTCAATTTTGATGCACACGTTCTAATCGCGACTATTAGGGCCTCGAAAATATTGGGACTTATTTTCAGGCACGCGCATAAATTTAACAATATATCTACTCCTGTCCGCTTGTTTATCTGTCTTGCCCGTCCTATCCTCGAATATTGCTCTGTAGTTTGGTCTCCCCGACACCCCTACCTCATTGACTCGTTAGAGGATGTCCAGCGTAAATTTACTCGTGTCTTGTTTTACAAATTCAAAATCCCATATCAACCCTATGACTGCCGTTTATCCTTCCTACATTTGCCTACTCTGTCATCCCGTCGCATGTATCTAGATCAGTGTTTTCTGTATCAACTCTGCCACAATCAAATTTCATTGACATTGCTTGCAGACCTACGTCTTCGTCAATCATCGCGTTCTTCTCGGGCAAACAATTTTTTCGTGCCACCGTATGCCCGTACAAATTTATATTTTCACTCTCCTATTATACGAATGGTAAGGAATCATGATAGGCTTGAGCTTGGTACTTTTTCCGACTCATACCTAGTTTTTAAATTGAGGTTAAGAAGCCTGATTCTTAAAGCTCAACTGGAGTAAATATTAGACTTTATTTTATTTTTTTGTGTGCTTTAATTTAATTTTACACGCATATTTATTGTTGTTAGTACCATTGAATTTCTTTTTTATATTAACTTTAACACTTAATTCTAATTTTCATTAATTTTCTTTTCTGTTTGTTTTGTTCCATTTTGTAATTGGATAATGTTTATCTGTTAAATGTAATTTAAATAAATAAATAAAAAAAATAAATAAATAAATAAATTTAAAAAAAGTGCTCAGAGCCAGACCAGCGCTAATCGGGAGTCCGTCTCAACCGAACCTACACCACCAACCCAAAGCATCAATTCCAGTTCGTTGTCCAAGCGTAGTCCAGATCCAATCAGAGTCATTACCTGTCATCCCAGGAGGGAACCTCACGTCGCCCCCGATATCCTCGGGTCCGTGGGGGCGGCGCTCCCCAGAGAATTCTAGCTTCCAAGAGTGCTCTTGTCGACCACATTCCCTCTGCTTGAGTGTTAACAATTGTTCTTTTGTCTATCTACCTGCTCTATACTGTTGGCGTATGATCCGACTTTTTTTTTCTAAGATTTTTGAAAATATTTTGTCCGCCATAGAAAGTAGTTTTTTCATAGTGTTCTCTCTTTGTCCTGGTTTTCCTACCCACGTAATCTTTGTACGCCTAATTCTTTTTATGTAACACAATCTGGCACTCATCATCGAATCAATAATTTTCCTTGCGCCGGGCTTGATGTCCGATTATCTGTTCTGCCACGGTCTTCATTGCCACTTTCACTTCAATCCAGAGCTCGTTGCTAATCTTTAACGATGCGTCTTGTAAGATAGCAGCCAGCTGGTTGTCGAAGGTCTCCGGGAAATTTTGGTCACAGATGCCGTTTGGAGCCTTTCGATGTCGGGCTGGTCTTCGCCAAATATGCCTTTGACATATGAAATCGAAAGGTTAATTTAATCAAGTAATGATCTGAGTTACAATTGGCTCCTTAGTTTGTACGGACGTCAAGTATGCCCAAGCCCCAACGTTGTTAAATTAGTCTGGTTTTGTTTTTTGCCATCCGGTGATACCCAGGTCATTTTATGAATGCATCAATGTGGGAAGAAAGTCGAACGTATGACTAGATTTCTGCTACATGCATCGTGGAGGCTTTAACCTCCAGTCATCTCATTGCCATCCTTAGTGTTGAAATCACACAGAATTATTTTGAGTCGTTTGTCGGCAATGATTTGGCCAGTCTTTCCAGGCGATTGTAGAACGTTTCCTTTGTTTCTTCATCCTTTTCTTCGGTCGGAACATTGCTCAGCCAGATATTGAAGAATTTTGCTTTTATACGGATCGCACACAATCGTTCATTGATTGCCTTGATATAAATAACCCGCAATTTGAACTCCCTATTCACAATAAACGCCTCTCCGAATTCTCGCTTTCCAGTAGGCTTCCCACTTTTGGATAGTGTATGTGATCTCATGTCCAGTTAGTTTCCTGGTTTGCCAGTATTTTTAATTTATATTGACTGGCCTGTTGTAAAATGCCCTCAACAGTGCCAGCGTAATTGAATGCTTCCAGGATTGAATGCCATAGTCCTTTTCCTGATTGCGAGGTGGTTGCCGTGAGTTCAATCCATCCCAAGGCCCTTCTGCAGGTTTTGAAACATTTTTAGGTTTTTCAGGGACGGGGAGTTAGCCCGTCGCCCAGTTGGAGGTTTCCAATCCGGCAACATGTTTATTACTTCGATTCGGTTATCAGGCCTGGAAGACTCGCTTTCATGCTCTCACGTCCCCACAAAGGAGGTATAAGTAGGAGTTAGTAGCAGAGCTGTAGATGCATTTACAGTTATAAGCATTTCTCGGCATTTAATGTCCCATTATTGGGAACCAGTAAACCCAATGTGTGAGCCCGAGAACATTTGGTACCATTTAATTGGGGGGTTTATGATGACGACGTATGGAAGCTGCAGTTTGGGGAAACAAAAGGGTTTCCTCCACCTTTCTTAAACGGGTGAAGTTACTACTATAACTATTATCTCTTCTATAAGTTGTCTTTTATTTTAAGGTAGTGTTGGGGACGGTTGAAACATTATTTGTGGGTATGGTTGAAACAACGCAGACATTAAATTCACTTGAATATATGCTAAGAGTTCACGCCAGGAAGACTTTTACTGAGAAAGTTGACTTGCCACTTGACACTTATGAAGTATTAAAAGCTGGAACTTCGTTATGAAAAGGGTTAAGAAGCATTTAATAAATCACTGTTAACTCTTAAGATGTATATAAATGCGAGATGTGTCTGGCAAAAATGATGAAGAAATGGGATATAGAGTAAACAATAGGGCTTTTCATGAAGCTTAGGAGCGAAAATATTCAAAATACTTGATTCGTATTGCCCATTACAATCGTGTGGGTACCCATCAATTTAATCAAATTCGGTATGTAAGTAGCCATTTAGAAGGTTCTTATACTTTGTAAGCAAGAACTTTCATTGAACTAAACAATAGAGTTTTGATTGAACATTTTAGAAGTTTTCAGAAGAGATGAATAACAAAAATATCTTTAAAATTTTTGCCATTCGATATTATAAGTAATCCAGGAACGAAATGGCGGCCACTTAAAGTGGTAAAACAGTATTTGATTTTACCGGATTATTTGATGTATATGCTTTTGATTTATTATTGATGTCTGCTAATCATATGTTGAGAGATCTTGAAAGTCCTTATCAAAAGTTATAGTTTGACATCCAAATCGGATATCTTTTACAACATAAATGTTTATACAATAAAATCTTAGAGATGTTATCACTTTGGAAAATTTCGCAAAATTTTATGTTTCTAGCTTTTTCAGTTTACAAGTAAATTAGTTTTGACAAACATATGGGCAGGTGGACAGCTCGCCTTTTTGTTTCAGTTTCTTTCTTGCGACATTTAAGCTCAATCTTTGGGTGATGCGACATATCCTAGGGGGAAATTAATCAGTATTTTCTATTCCCGCTTCTAAACTTCTTGTGATTTTTTTTTTGTATATGAGATATCAAATCTTTCCTTTTTTTAAGGGTTTTGCAAAAGTCTTGACCTGCCTTAATCTTGATAGAATCGTGCTGAATGTTAAACGGTTTAAATGCCAATTACATTCAAAATAAGGATGCTTGGCATAACAACTCAGTTGGTACAACCTTAAAACAATGTGCCCTTAAAAATATTTGAAATGAATGAATTGATAAAATAAAATCCCAAAATTATCCAGCATTCAAATATTGTTCTTCAAATCTTGTACTACTGCAAAATCTTATTTAAATTACAACCTGTCTGTCCATCTATTCGTCCGTCCGTCTGCTTGTCACAGCACTCTTTCACCGAAACCAAGCAGCCACAGGCAACTAAGTTGATACATCAGCAGTGATTGCCTCTTGAAAGTCTTCCTATCGAAACAGTTTTCAATGCCCAAAGAGGGGAGTTCACCATATAGGGAAGAGGACATTTAGAAATTTGTTTCGTAAGGTAGTCATGCGGGGTATCAAATAAATGGTCTTGATAAGAACTTTCCAAAACAGGTCTTGCAATGGCAGTTGCTGCATCGAGGTAGATCTTTAAGGGTATAATAACAACAAATATAGGGCTTTCCAATAAGAGGTGTTATTTTGATATTAAAAGAAAAATGCCATTTTTTAATATAAATGATCGAATGTTTATTTCATTCGGTATGCGGTTAATAGTGAAAAATAAGATCAGGCAAATGACCACCACGACCACGCTTACAGGACCATATCCTTTTCATGAAATTTTCCATAATCAAATTCAATAAGAGGTGTTATTTTGATATCAAAAGAAAAATGCCAGTTTTTAATAGAAATGATCAGATGTTTATTTCATTATAAAGAAGAAGGTATGCCGTTAATAGTTAAAAACAACATCAGCCAAACGACCACCACGATACCTTACAGGACCATATCCTTTTAAAGAAATTTTCCATAACCAAATCGCAAAGTGCCTGCCCTATGTCCTCGATAGCCTCACAAATTCCATCTTTGAGGTCTTGAATCGACGCTAGACTACTGGCGTAATCCTTCTCTTTCACGTGGCCCCAAAGGAAGAAGTCGCAAGGTGTTAAATCACAAGATCTATTCAAAATAACACCTCTTATCGGAAAACCCTATACCTTAGAAGTCGAGATTTGCTAAACTTCTTAATAACAGTATGGTACTTAAATTCTTTATTTTCCCGGATTAAATCGTATGCATACCCTTAAATTCAAAGAGATTTGATATTTAATTAGTCCTTTATAATAATATAATACATTAACAAAACAGAATGGTATTTATAGAAGTAATCGCCATTTGAATATTCTCTGATTAACACAACTGTGTTGACGTTATATAGACTTTCAAATGAATTAGACACCATAGCTGTTATCAGATATTCTTAAAATTTTCAGATAAGGTGACTATTAATCAAATAAATAACCATCTTAAAAATTTTATCCTGTCATTAGTAATAGTACAACAAAATGATGGCTGCTTCAAACGGAAAAACAGAGTTCTTTGTTAAGTGGAATATTTAATGTACCTATTATTGATTTATTATTAATGTCTCCATATCATAAGTACTAAACCTTTCTGAAAAGAGTGTTCTTCTGTTATCCATATTGTTTCTTGTAAAGTATACAGAATAGGTTGGTTAAATAAAAAGCTTAAATACATGTTATAATTTTTAAGTCATTGTATCTTTCAAATTCTTAGGTTTAACAAAATACCGCTCAAAAATAATTCACCAAGCCATGAACACTCATTCCACCTTTTGTAGCGCATATTTCATTAGGATTTATTTCTCTGTATCAAAAACAATTCGTTTCAAGCATTCATACATCTTACTCAACCTAACTTTGAATTTCACCCCAGATACAAATAAATTCCACCAAGCTCCACTTTTGCCGAATTTTCCCACTTTCCATTTAATTCCAATTATAGTAAAACAACGGGCCGTTAATCTTAGTAATTTCATAAGTCAATAAAAGGGAATTATCGGCCGATAAACCAATGAGGTGAATCAGTAGCACAAAAATCGCTGCGAGTGTTCTGTTGCCGATAAGAAGGTAGGAAGCAGCTTGGGACGAAGGATTCTTAACGTGGAAATGAGTTTATTGAACGACTCTAGAGACAAATTAGAAGGCGAGCTACATTGTACAGCAAGAAATATAGTTCGTTGCCTTAAAGTTTGGGTTGCAATCTTTGGGGAAGAAAGACCTAGTGATATTCATTGGATGGTATCGATTTATTCGGAGAGACTTGTATCAGTAAGATATGATGGGATAAAAAAATATATTTTTTATTGCTCGTTTACCACTTACTACCTGTTAAATTTTTCTTGAAATTCAATTGTAAATATCAAATTTTTAAAGCAACTTGTTACTTCGCAATTGTAGCTAGTTGACCCATTTTTAAATTAGAAAGCCTCCCATTGTTGATTTGAATATTCCTTTTATATCTACCCTAGCATGAGAAAATCGAACAATTGGAGTGCGAACGCGTTATTTCTCAATTCATCGAATGAAAAATACGCAATGGCGGAAACGAGTGCAATAACCCGCTACCACCCACTGAATTCTTCTTGATTACCATAAAAACTAATTACGCTTAATGAAATTTCATAGCATTTCTTCATTATTTGTCTGCATTTACAAATTACCAGTCCGAAGGCATTGTATTTAATTTTTCAACATTTTTCCTGTTGTTGCTTATTTTTCCTCTATTTTTAATGCCGTTTCATACGATTTTCATTTTTTACAACGATAAAATGAATACTTTTGAAATGGCGAGACCCGTGGTGAGCATGTAAACCAACCGGAACGATTCTAAAATCCATGAAACATTGCTGGTAGGTAGGCTAAGCTCAATATTATAATTCGTTCAGTACCTTCCCCCTTTTCATGCTCATTTGTTTCCTCTAATGATATTTTCATGTTAAAAAATTACACTCTTGCAGATAAGATTGGAGGTGTAAGGTGTTAGATGTTATGGTTGAATCACACTTGAAATATAATGAAATAAATACAAATTTGTTACCGCCATGGGCGCATGGACTTCAACTTTGAAGAAGAATGGACATGCTATCAAAATTATTCACCCTTGCTTGTCTTCAGAATGAATTGTTGGGATTGGGAGTTGTTGCGTCAGGAGTAAAGTAATATTTATGAATGTTAAAATTGTATGCTGAAGACTACGCCTTCTTTTCTTACCGATTTTCCATTTTCTGGTTGTGAGTTATGTACTATGCTAATTTTATGATCATATACAATGCAGAAATGCTGAGAGAAATTGTAATACTGTAGCCGCAACATTACCATGGAATCTAAACGTATTAATACAATAGGCAATAGATATATGCAAGGTACGCCATTTTAAGCCAGAAAGACGACGTAGAATGAATTATATTAGCACGAAACAGGAATGTCAAATATGATGCTGATTTATGGTCGAGTGTTTCAAGGGGTTTGCTATGTTTTAAGGCTTGGTGCCCCTGCTTAGGTAACATAAGGATTTCATGGTTATAGGCTCCTGAAAGTTTTTAAATGACTACGTTAAAAATTGAAGAAGAAGTAGAATAATGTTCGAAATCATTGTAAAAAAAAAAAATAATGACATTATGAGTTCATGACGCGCACAAAAATTGAGCTGTGATTGGAGATGCAAAACGCCTGTGAATCCGTTTTGATACTTTATAGACTGGAAAATAAAAGTGAGTTTCTCCAATAATAAGCGAAGTATAAGAATTATCGATACCGGTGGTTACTTGAAACGCTTGTTTTATTCAAGATAATAAACTAAACTACATAAATTTAAAATACATGGAAAATCTCACTTCAACATTTTTGCTTTTTACTAGGAAACTGTGGTTTCAAGATCAGGTATCAGCTCATGGGTGTGAATAGACCTATAGATAATCTCAGTGACTTGCTGTACAGTGTATATAATTTGTATAAACCAAGAAAAAAACTGATCGCTAAAAAACTAAATTTCATTCACTGAGATTACATGGAATTTGCCATAAATATAATTCGTGGATACAAAAACAAACAGAACTTACTTAAAATAAAAATCAAAAATTTAGTCACTCGCCTTCTTTGGAGGTTGCATCAATCAATGAACCCATGAGTTAAAGCCTGATAAGAATTAAGGGATATCTCACAACTACTTTCTCAATCAAAAAAAAATCAAACGTGGTTTTTCATGCGAATTTCTAAATAAGTCTAGCGAACAACAACATAAGACAAACATACAAAGTGGTGAAAAGTCTGAAAAGACGTTATCAGCCCAAGACCACGTTCTAACGTGATGACATCGGCAACATCATCGCCGATTAAACCAGGATTAAGGACAAGACATTCAAGACATGAGATCGCACACAATATTCAAAAGTGGGAAGCTTACTGGAAAAAGAGAATTCGGAGTGGCCTTCATTGTAGATGGGGAGTTCAAATTGCACGTTATTGATTTTAAGACAGTCAAAGAACGGTTGTGTGCGATCCGTATGAAAGCGAAATTCTTCAAAATCTGGCTGATTAATGTTCACAAAGACCGAAGAAAAGGACAAAGAAACGAAGAAAACGTTCTACAATCACCTGAAAAGACTCGTTGAATCATTGCCTACAAACGACACAAAAATAATTTTGGTTGATTTCAACGCTAAGGTTGGCAATGAGCTATCTCACCGGGGAATGACTGGAGGATATAGCCTCCACGATTAAACAAATGATAACGGCCAATGTCTGATTGACTTTGCATGTAGCAGAAATCTAGTCATAAGTTCGATTTGCTTCCCACACCGAGGCATTCATAAAATGATTTGGGTATTACCGGATGGCAACACACAAAACCAGATCGATCATGTTCTGGTCCAACAACGTTGGGCCTCGAGCATGCTTGACGTCCGTGCATACCGAGGAGCCAATTGTAACTCAGATCATTACTTGATCAAATTAACCTATCGATGTCGTATGTCAAAGGCATATTCGGGGAAGAGCAACCCGCTGCAAGAATTTGACATAGAAAGACTCCAAACTGCGTCTGTTGCCGAAAATTTCACGGAGACCCTTGATTACCAGCTGGCTCCCATCTTATCAGACGCATCGTTAAAGACGAGCAACGAGCTCTGGATGGAAGTGGAAGCTGCTGTTAGGACTGTGGCAGAACAGATGATCGGACCTCAAGCCCAGTGCAAGAGGAATGATTGGTTCGATGATGAGTGCCAGAATGTGTTAGATAAAAAGAATCAGGCGTAAAAGAATATGTGTGTAGTGAAAAGCCTGAAACGTGGTTATCAGCCCAAAACGACGCTCTGTCGTCATAACATCGGCAATATCATCACTGATGAAATCAAGATTAAGAAAAGATGGGCATCATATTTCAAGAACCTCCTTATTTCTCCGCACAGCTCCAGAACATCCGAGCCTATAGATGTCTGCGGAGAGCTTCCATTGGCCGCATCAATTCTGGACGAAGTTTTTTCTATCATCAAAGCCCAAAATAATAATAAAGCGCCGGGCATCAATGAGATTCCAGTGGAGCTCATCAAATATGGTAACAGTAGTGTTCATCAAGCTATTCACAAAGTCACCCAGCGCATTTGGCAACAAAAACATATGCCGAAAGAGTGGAGCAAATCAAATGTATTCCCTATCCACAAAAAAGTTGACAAGCTACAGTGCGAAAATTATAGAGGCATATCACTACTTTGTACGGCGTGCAAAATATTTTTTTAAATCTTAGAAAATAAAATCGGATCATACGCCAACAGTACTATTGTAGCAAGTCGGTTTTTGAGCAAATATATCAACAATAGACCAATTGTTCACAGTCAAGCAGGTGCTCGGAAAATGCTGGGAGTTCAACATAGACGTACACCAAATTTTCGTTGACTTTAAGTAACGTACTGTACCAAATAATGCTTTGCTTTTGCATCCCAGCCAAATAAGTCTGTCTTACCAAAATGGCAATGACGTCGGACTAAAGCAGGGAGATGGGCTGGCCCCATTTCAATTCAATTTGGCTCTGGATATGCGAGGTACATTACTATTCAAGTCAGGCCAAGTAGTAGCCTGTGCGGATGAACTGCCAAAGAACTTTTCATGAAACTCGATATCGAAGCAAATCTAGTAGGGCTACAAATCAATGAAAATAAAACAGAGCTCATGAAACAGTCGAGGAAAAATACATCAAATACACAGAACATCACACTTGGCGAATTCAGCATCGAAAATGTTAGCAAATTTGTGCACTTAGGCGCCAAAATAATGAAAACGGCAATGAAAGAGACGAAATACGCCGAAGAATACAGCTCGCAAATAAAATATTTAATTAAGTTTTGACGATCTTGAAGACCAGCTGCATACACAAGAAAACTAAGCTGCAAGTGTACGAATCTGTGATAAGATGGGTGTAAAACATGGACCTTAACCCAAGCATCCGCAAATATATTGAACGCCTTTGAGCGACAGATCCTGAGGCGAATAATAGGAGTGAACCTAGACGGGGATCAATGGTGAGTTCGATACAACCATGAGCTGCATGAAATTTTTGATGAGGTGGAGGTCTCGACAATTGTTAGACTGAAGAAGCTCCAATGAGCTGGCCATGTGCATCATATGGATGAACAACGAATACCCAAAAAGGTATTCATTGTGAGAACGGAAGGGCGGAAGCCAGTGAGGAAAACGAAAAAACGCTGGTCTGATTTGGTTGACGAAGATAGTTGATCGCTGTTTGGATTTCAAAATTAGAGAACGTGGTCAATGTGCTGAGACAGTTGGAGGCACTTGTTACAGGAAGCGAGGCCCCGAGAGGGGCTGTAGTGCTACGAAGAAGAAGAAGAAGGATGGAATTGTTTTGGTGGAGATTGTTTGACGCGTTTTAATTGGGCATCTGAATCGGTGGATGATGAATTGTATTCGGATTTAGTCTGCTCACAGAAGAACTGTGACTAGAGATCCTCTCTGAACTAGCTAGCCTGCCAGCCCCCACTTCAAAGTAGGCTAAGGGTCTCCGGACTTGTTGACATATTGGGTACAGTCCGATGGCACATGGAAAGACTTTACGTCTATAAGCCGAGACGGACGATGAAAAATCCTTACACCAATTTTTGTTCAGATATTTTATGAGCTACAGTATCGAGTTCTTAGAGCGTAAAGAATTCTAATAGCGAGCAGTACTCTGCCGCTTCAGGTCTGGCCTATGAAAGAATAGTCACAATCGGTTCTATAAATAGTCCAGGTGTTGTCAAGATTTGTGTAACTGCTATAAGCTAAGTTCCCGTGGAAGTCAAAACATGAAAATGGTCAAGGTCTAATTTATTTATTTTACTTCTCAAACAATTACAATAATGTTTATAGCGTTTTATGCCATTTAATGGTGAGTTTTTGTTAGGAATGATACTTTTGGACCCTTCTCTTGCTTTCTGGAGTATTGAGACATGCTGGGACCTTATATGTGAGCCATCCTTCTTCACATGATTAAAAGACAGTCAGAGTTGCTAACGATATCGAAAAAATACAAGGCGTGAAGACTCAAACGGTAGACTTTCCTGATGATTCAACACTTTGAGATTAGTTTTTGTTTTGTCATCAATACAAGCAGAGTCTGCCATATCATGCATGTACGCTAGATAAAGGTGAACACAATCAAACAATTTGCGGTCCCTGAGTCTAGAAAGTAGATATTTACTTCTTTACTTACTTCTTCGCTAAAGAAGATCGAACGATAACGATCGAAAATCGATTAAAAAAATAAAATTAAACACGCAAGATTAAAAGGAAGGCTTTAAAACTTTTTTAATTTTCGTATGAAGAGTCAACAAGTTGCGTAGACAGACCTACACTCATATCAGAAGGGTTTTGTACTCAACTTATATTAGAAATATACAATGTCAAAGAGATGTGCACGTCAAAAAGAAAATCCATTGTTTCTCCATTTTCAACGGTCGCATTGTTGTTGCAAACAAAAAAAAATCACTCAAATCATGAACCCCCGAAAATATATACGTTACCAATATTATTTAAAAATTTTAAGAAGATCAAATCAAAACTGTAGTGTCTGATTCGATGGAAAATCCATGAAATACTAAAATCGAGTGTTATTGTTGTTGTAATTGAAGAAATTTCAAATGGCTATAACTTCCGTGAATATAACTCGATTTTCATTAAACCTACAGAGGGCTAAGAAACTTTATAAAACTACTTAAATATAGAATTCCGTTGAGTTTAAAGATATCCATACGATCTTATTCGAGGAAATTCGAAGTTCATACTATACTTAACAAAGTTAAGCGAATTTTGACTTTACTCATAAGCACTTATCTCCATAATTTTTTCAGATTTTTGGGATCAAAGGTTTCCAATCGCGTGGGAGGGACACCAATTTTTCGTGTTTTATCCCTCGAAGCAAAATATGTCAGTTTAACACCTGTTTTGAAAAGATCTCATTGAAACCTTTTATATGATGCTTATATCGGCTACCTTTGATGAAATTTTTACAATTGGCTCCTCGGTATGTACGGACGTCAAGTATGCTCGATGCCCAAAGTTATTGGATCAAAACATAGTCGATCTGGTTTTGTGTGTTGCCATCCGGTGATACCTTGGTCATTTTATGAATGCGTCGATGTGGGAAGCAAGTCAAACGTATAACTAGATTTCTGCTACATGCAAAGTCATCAGGCGCTGGCCGCTATCATTTGTTTCATCGTGGAGGCTAGAACCTCCAGTCATTCCTCGATTAGATCGCTTATTGCCAACATTAGGCAATGAGTCGGCAAGCCTTACTAGGTAATTGTTGAGCGTTTTGTTCGTTTCTTTGCCTTTTGATTCGATAGGGGCGTGTACAGTTACTCGCCAAATTCTGAAGAACTTTGCTCTCATACGGGTTGCACACAACTGTTCATTAACTGCCTCAAAATCAATGACGGGCAATTTGAACTCCGTATCCACAATGAATGCCACTTCAAGTTCTTGGTTTCCAGTATGCTTCCCACTTTTGGATATTATGTACGATCTCATGTCTTGAATATCACTTCCAGTCCAGTTTGTTTCCTGGATTGCCAGTATGTTTAATTTATATTGACTGGCCTGTTGTAAAAGGTCCTTAACAGTGCCAAGGTAATTGGTTAATCTGACATTCCATGATCCAATGCTATAGTCCTTTTTCCGTTTGCGAGGTTGTTGTGGTGATTTTTGAAGCATTGTAGGGATTCTCAGGGACGGGGAGTTAGCCGCTCGACCTCCATTTCGGCGGCAAGGATATTTCTTCGATTCCGTTATCACGTTTGGAAGATTAGCCTTCACGCTCTTACGTCCACACGAAGGAGGGGTAAGTATGATATATTAGCAGTGCTGTAAATGTATTTCCAGTTATTAGCTTTTCTCGGCATTTAATGTCCCATTATTGGGGATCCAGTAAACCGAATGTGCGACCTCGAGAACATTTACTATCATTTAATTGGGGGGTTTGTGATGAAGAATCATGGAAGCTGTGGGTTGGCGAACAAGCGGTTCTCTCCTCCTTTCTCAAACGGAAATTATAAATATAGGGCAGCTTTTATTGGATGAAAGGCAACTAACTCAAAAAACTTGATTAATTTAGCTAATATTAGCGCAACTATAGACATTTTTCTTTCCTCTCAGAAAATTGGAATGGGATCCTTAATTACAAAGAAAAGTCAAACTCGCTTGTTAGTGACACATATGTATGTATATGTTTTTTGTTTTATGCAAAAAAAATGACAATCATATGAAAAAATTACAATGATAACAACGACTGGCGGTGTTCACATTTCTAAAAGACCTTGAGATTTTCAAGAGAATATCAAAAATAGCATGTAGCGTCGATGTTTTAAGGAACTACTTATTAACAACATTATTTGCCTAACAAAATTTTTCTGACTGAAGCATTCTTAGCTAATTCAGCTTTTGGTATATACAAAGATCTAAAATGCTCTTCCATCGATAATGTATTTCACGGCTGACCCTGACATTTATGAGTCCTAAATGCTTAATAAGATTTACATAGCTCACATGCCTCAAGAAGGTAGTGAAATCACAGTTCCAGAGAAAAACGTTAAGTTCAAGCTCCTGCCTTACCAATGAATAATTTCTTTCATATTTCCGTTATCTTGGCAATTTATTCATGTATTCTGCAACCTCACTCATTATCATGGCCACTGTCATCTTCCCACCTCCAATTGTATCGGGAAAATGCAGACAACACAAGAAACCGCGCAAAAATTCAATGTAATTCTTCCAATTTTGAACAACTGGCCGATGATGATGATGACGGTGATCACGATCATGATCAAAACCAAATTGAATTTCTTATATGGTTCGTTCAGATGTTTCCAATACTTGTACTGAAAAGCATCAGTGCCGATATTTATGATCAGGCAGCGTTTCCATGTTATTTATGTCTTCAAAAACACAAAAATGTAAAAGGTTCCTCGAAAGAATTCCTTCTTCTGACATGCACTCCAAAAAATATACAGCAGTATATGAATGTGCGCTGTTGTTAGCTGTTTGGTTTGTTTGCGTTCGCTAAGTACAAGAACAAAAGCCGAATGTGAGAAATTTAGGCGAGTTTTTAAAGCGCGAAAAATGTCACTTCGGTCTCGATTGTCTCCTGTATTGTGGCTGTTTCTTGTTCAAAAATATTTTTGATATTTCTTGAGCGAGCCGAAAAAATATTAAAAATTCCAATAAAATAAGAAACACAGGGAAACAGATAACTTGTGAATTTCGATCAATCTTCTAACATGCCTGTATTATTAGGAGAGGTACTGTAGCATGATGGAGGCGTGTTAAGGTTTCATGATAGTTTAATGCTAAATATTATTTTTCCTTAAATAGTTTTCTAAGCTTTCAGATACAATAGAGCGTATATGATGCATCAAATGAAAATGATTTGCATACGTTAAATTTCGTTTTAATCAAATTGCAATCTAATTCATCTTCTTAGTGAACCCCCAGAAGATTTATCATGGATATCAATGACCAATTGCTTACCCTAGGGGAGCCACTTCCTGTGGTACAATTATCATACCGCGGAATCATTAAATGATAAATGATAGTATCAGTCTGTGGCCGTTTGGACGTCCCGTAGGTCGAAATGATAATCCACTGAACATCTTGATTATATAGTACTCGTATGCATCGCGGCGATCGGCATTGTGAAGAATTAGGCATGTTAAGGTTTCCATTATCACCTGTTTTGGTCATTTATCATATGTTAACACAATTTCTGGAATTATTTCTTACACTTCGGCTTAAGAACGGACTTTTGATGTTTGTTTACACTTCACGCCTTTGAAATGCATTATTTATAGCGCCTTTCAATGATAAATACGATCAAGTGGAAGTGGCATGTGTACAACCTAAAAGCCTAAAGGCCGCAGAGCAACGTAAGCCGCCTGGGGTCCCGGCTAGCGATTCACGGTGCTGACCATGGTCTGAGAACAATTGCCTGATTCATAAGAAATTGTACCTGTACGATAAAGTCTCATACATGTCTGCCACTTGGTCTGCTCCAGCTGATCCTCCCCCGTTAACGTACGAATGCAATTCGATTGCAACTGAAAATGAGAGTTGAGCAACGGACGACTGGCGCGTGCGTCACTTGAAGGTGCAGATGCATGAATTTATAGATAAGTCATGCATCTTTGATATGGAATCGGATATTTTAACCTAATTCGAATGAGTTAAAGATTTTCAAACTACAAAGATTCAATGTTGCATTGATGACTTTTGAGGATAATAGTTATAATATACAGCAAGCATATGGAGAGGATTCAAGGAAACAAAAATTCGCTGAATGTGTGATTCCCATTACACTCAGTACTAAAACCGCACATCTTAAGTCATTCACACCCGTAAGCCATCTTACAAATGCAAGATCGCTTAGCTCGACCCAAGTGAATAATTGGTGAAAAATTGTTGAATTCGTTTATTTTGTGACTACATACGTACCAAGCAGCCAATGTCGAGGGTTTAAAAAGTATCAACTACTGAAAGACCACGTCTGGGTTATAGTAACAATCAAACGAATGTTTTGTAAGGAAAAACACTTGCAATTGCATTGAAACTTGATAAATTTTGGTAGCAAGAATGTAAACGGTAAACAATATCAATATCAATGGCGATAAAGGATCTACGCGAATTTGCTAACATGTGTAGCGTTTACAGATGCATGAGGAGTGAAGAATTAATTGGACAATTGATATAATGGTGTGTATAGTCTTGCTGTTGTTCTATATTCAACAATTTAGCAAATGTTGCATTTTGTATAGAAGCAATTGACTATTTTGTGTGTTCATTGTAGAGTGATAGAAATAAGTAACGTTGACTTCAGTCCCAAGGAAGCAACATTTATTCCTAATTTGTTAAAAAATATACGTTGCAACGAAGGCAATAGGAAAGAATCTCTGATCTTAGACCCTGGCGCAATCGAACCCATAATGAGACTCGAAACTATATGACCCATCCTTTTAACGGGGCATGGATGCTTTCAATTTTACCTCCACAACATTGGTAAGTTACGGTCTTCTACGGCTTTTTTCATGAAGAGACGTCTGCCACACCTTTGTTCCGTTCAATAGATGGGACCTCACTACACTGATAGAAAAGTCCTTATCCAAACAAACTATTTGGTGATAAACTTACGATTGTTGAAAAATTGTCTCCTCCGTTTTAAATTTGTATTTAACGAAAAATGAATACATAGCGTTTCGGCGCGTTATTTTGATTTGAAATCAATTACGTCATGTGTGAAATCCAATAAGTCATTTTCCAAATCAGACACACTAAGTGTAAAATCAAAACGTCACGAAGTAGTTGATGTCAGAATTGCAATAACGCATAAACATACATATGCGCACTAA
Organism: Odontomyia ornata; assembly: GCA_963969285.1. Taxonomy (NCBI): domain Eukaryota; kingdom Metazoa; phylum Arthropoda; class Insecta; order Diptera; family Stratiomyidae; genus Odontomyia; species Odontomyia ornata. The sequence continues at coordinate 31,540,256 of OZ017740.1, forward strand.
AGTTGTTTATTCATAGCCCACATTGTGTAGTAGGTATGTTAGAGTGCTCACCCCGTAAGCCGAAGGTTCCTGGTTTAAGCCCCATTGATGGCATTGATGCTTCGAGTAATTCTTCGGTAAGCCACAAAGAGCTAGATCAGCTGTATTTAAATAAGTAATAGTTAAAGGTATATGAATTACTAAATTTCCCCTACTTCGAATATCCTGAGAATTTGATATATTATGAATAATAGCTCCTGCACATTTAAATAATAAAGCCTTGAATAAAGCATGAGTTAATAAATGAAACAAGTTGAGTAAGCAGGAGAGTGCTCCTACCAGAAGGTCTTTGTAAACATCCTAGGGTTAGAAACAAGTTTTCTAATGGCGTGAATCGATAACTTGAATTATTCATCCAATACTTAGATATGAAATCGTTCAAATTTATACAAAAAATGTACAGTTTCTTTCATAAGCACAGTGCAGCCGCCATTTTAATCTAGCTTAAATGATTTTTCTGAATGCTCGGCCGATTGAACATGTTCAAGTTAAACACTATTCCTTAAATTTTCATGAAAATTGAAAGAAAATAAAAGTGCCTAAGTCAATTTTAAATATATATAGGGTTTTCCAATAAGAGGTGTTATTTTGAATAGATCTTCTGATTTAACATCTTGCGACTTCTTCCTTTGAAGCCACGTGATAGAGAAGGCCTACGCCAATAGCCCAGCGTCAATTCAAGATCTCAAAGATGAAATTCGTGAGGCTATCGAGGACATAGGGCAGCCACTTTGCGATTTGGTTATGGAAAATTTCATGAAGAGGATATGGTCCTGTAAGCACGGCATAGCTTCTTCTTTATAATGAAATAAACATTCGATCATTTGTATTAAAATTGACATTTTTCTTTTAGTTACAAAATAACACCTCTTATTGGAAAACCCTATATCAACCATAAACACGTGTTATTGTTGGTATAATTTCATATAATTGAAATGGCTATAACTCACTTGATTATGATTCAATCCCAATTAAATTTTGTGAACACATATATCTTATATCAGTCTATATAATTGCAAAATTTCAAGAAGTTTAAAGGTACCGTTTTGATTTTATGGGCAAAAATGTAAAATCTACAAATCATACTATTATTAACAAAGTTGAGTGAATTTCGATTTTTAAGGTATTTGTTGCCCTTGTACTTATAAAATTCCATGTTCGTGATAATTTTCAGATTTTTCGGCTGAAAGGTGTCCAATCGCGAGGGGGGGGGGGGACACAAATTTTGGGTACATTTTGCCTTCCCCTGGACCCCCTAATTCATAAAATGATTTTTTTATTTCAGATTTCAAAAGTTCTTATCAAGACCTTTCATTTGATACCCCCCTCAACTACCTTTGATGAAAAAAAATTTTTAAGGGCCAATTCGTTATTAGGGGGGACCCCCCTTAAACATTTTTTTAATTTTTGTTAAGGCCTTAGCTTTTGAGAGATCATCACTTCTGACCTTTTCACAAAGTTTGAGCATTCTAGCTTTTATAGTTTCTGAGGAAATCAGCTGTGACGCACGGACAGACGGACGGACCAGGGTGTCCATCCGTCCGTTTTTATACGGACATGTCCGTGTTTTATGTGCGCTGTCCTGGTTTCCGTATTTTTCGGGAAATGTCCGTATTTTCGACCAATTTTGCCTAAAAATTTTTTTTGCTTAAATTTATGGATTTTTCGCTGTTTTTCGTACCAACAAAATGAGCGATACGTACGATAACAACGTACGATTAGAGAAAAAATCGATTCTCGACCCGCGATCGATGTATCGAACTACGGAACTCATAGGGACAATTAGCAGTAAACACTACTAAACAGAGACCAGCTGTATAAAATGACCAAATCAACTCGAAACTCTATCAGATTTACGGGAGTTTTCGTTGTCTTCGAGCAAATTTAGCGAGACGTTTCTTTTTTGGTGTGGAACAGTGTTTGAAAACTAAAATTTCCGCGTCTTTGTTCATCAGTTGCAACTCGAGATCGTCCATCGAATCTCATTGTAAACAGTAAGCACGATATACTCATTAATCAGGTTATGGTCGTTGTTGATGTTTTTTTGCCGATACGTTCATTGTAGTATTTAGGCTCGAAGGCTATTTGCGAATTTACAATACAATATATTATTTACAGGTGACAGCTCACATCTTGGGCGTTGGAGAATTCGATCCGAAATTAATGGAATTTATTTTCATAAAATTGATATCGCACTGATGACGAGATGTCTCTTTCAAAAGCAAAACGATTCAAACCAGACGATGAATCCAACACATCAAAACGCAAGTGTAAATTTAATTAAGATTTGAAAAATCAATTTCCATGTTTTGATTTTGGGAAAACAGAATGGCATGGACATTGCAAAATATGTGACAGTGAAGTGGTTCGTATCTTAGATTGTGTATATTTTCATCTTTTTTGAACGTTTTATGATTAATAATATACATAATCCCAGACTCTTCATACAATTTTATGATTATATTCACGCTATTATATACAAAGCTATACACATTATTCACGAAATTCTAAACAATATTTACAAAATAACAAATTTCTCCGAAAATTTGTGATATTTAATTTCAAACTTTCAGTTCGAAAAAATTTTTGAGCTACTCATAAAGTTCAAAGAAGTTCCCTGTATACATATATAAGCATATTTCTGTTAATTTTGTTATGTACTATATAATTCATATTTTTGACCAAAATTTACGATTTTCCTAGTTTCCTCACAATTTTTCAATTCAAATTCCAAATTTCATTATTAATTGATAATTGTGCTCTTGATTCTACAGGAGCAAGAGACTTGAAAGCACACATTGAAACTGAGGAACACAAAAGAATGATACGCGATGCATCAACTTCTCAATCCATGAAAAACTTCATAGTGCAGAAGTCAACGCCAGAGGCATATGCAGTATGGGCAGCTGAGGGCACGTTGACGTTTCACACAGTAAAGCATCACCAGTCTTTCAGATCAATGGATTGTACGGGAAAACTCTTTCGCGATATTTTCAAAGACTCAAAAATCGCAAGCAAAATTTCTTGTGCTCACACGAAAACGGAAGCAATTTTAAATGCAATTTTGTCGAATCATTCAGTTGAAATGATTATGGAAAGCTTAAAAAACATACCGTTTTTAAGCATCGGTACAGATTCTAGTAATCATAGAAATTTGAAAATGTTTCCGTTAATTAGTCAATATCTCGATCTTTTCGATGGGGTTCAAGTCAAACTACTGGATATCAAAGAAACATCAAATGAAAAAGCGAAGACTGTTGGAACATTACTGGTTGACGCGTTAGAAAAGTCCAGTTTGACTAAGAAACTTAATGCATTTGTCGGTGACAATGTCAATACGAACTTTGGGCGCTTGCAGCGCAAGCCTGGAGAGAATGTTTTTACATATTTAAAAGAAATGGTGAATGAAAATCTCATCGGCATTGGATGTCCGGTCCACATTTTAAACAATGCGATTCACCATGGATTGAACCAATTCGGTTCATTTGATGTAGAATGCATAATTTCTAAAATTTTCAATCATTTTTCCATTTATACGGTTCGGACGGCGGATTTGAAAGAGTTCTGCGATTTAGTTGAAATAGAGTATCAAACTTTGTTGTCACATACTAGGACAAGGTGGCTCAGTCTTATGCCTGGTGTTGATAGAATGCTCCGTATGTACCCAGCGTTGCGTTCATATTTTTTGTCGACAAATGATGCGCCGAAAGTTTTGGAACAATTTTTCAACGATGATTTCGGTGAGTTGCATTTTCTGCTTGTTCACTATCTCATGTCAATTTTCCACAACAAATTGAAGAGCATGGAAAGCGAAAGTAACAGCGTTATTGAGATCTTATCAATTATTGACTCTGTGCTCGAATGTTTGAAAAGCAGATGCGACTCAAAATTTGTACCAATCAGCATTAGAAAAGTACTCACTGACCTGAGAAATGATGGCAAAGACGTAGAATGTGACAAATTTCTCAATTCTATGTTTTTGGTGTACAACAAAACAGGCGAATATTTGAAAAAATGGAGCGCATCGCTTCGTCATTTGCAGGATTTTGATTGGTTGGATTTCAAATTGGGAAAAGAATTGGAGTATGAATCAGTCGAAAAATCTGTTTCGTTTCTCGATTCCAAGAACGTCAAAATCAACGATGATATTTTGTTTGATCAAATAACCAATTTGAAAAAATTTCTCAAATCAAAAGAAAATGACAGCGAGTTTTTCAAGAAACCTTCCAGTTTGAAGATCTGTGATTTCTTTGCTGCCAATTCAAATATTTCATCATAATCCGAAATTCTGAAAATTGCCCAGTACTTTTTCGCTATACCGGCACATAATGCTAACTGCGAAAGAATTTTTTCCCTTATCAATACGCAATGGAGTAATGAAAGAAACAGGCTGAAATTGACGACTGTAACAAATATTGTCATGGTTCAACACAATTTCAAGCATTTTTCGTGTTCAGAATTTCACAGCTATTTGGGGAAAAACAAAAAACTGCTGGAAAAAATTGGTCAGGTGGAAAAGTATCATCAATGAATATATTGTTTTATGCGAGTCAAAGAATCTGTGTATGGTATAGTACATATGTGACGTGCGCCGAAGAAAGGGGCCTTACAGGGAAAAATTAGATTTTTCAGGGCGAGCGGTTGAAGTCGACCAGGCAGACGCTATTGTTAGGAGAGAGGTACCTAGCAACTTGATTATCAGCAAAAATAATGCTGAGAATTTTTTTTCGATCGTCCCATTCAAAAGAGAAACTCAAAAACTATAGAAAAGTGTAAAAATCTCAAAATCTAATTTTTCCCTGTAAGGCCCCTTTCTTCGGCGCATGTCACATACTCGTATATTTAGAATAAAAATTGGTAATGTAACAGAAGTAAGAAACGGACTTTATCTCGACACTCGACAACCATGTTACAAGCATCACTTGCAGTTTGTATTGATTACCAGAATGATGAGACAATAAAATGTACTATTCTGCAATCTTTTTCGTTTTTTTTCCAGACAGCGCGAGTTTAAAGAGTAGGGAAATTTCAGAACACTGATAACTGATCTGTGACTAAAGGGTGGTGAGTGGCGCAAAGGGGGGGGGGGGGGGGGGGTCGTCAAATGTCCTGGTTTTGGGTTGTGACCAGATGGACACCCTAGGACGGACGGACGGACAGACGGACGGACAGACGGACACACAGGTCGCGAAAATAGTAGGTCTTTGTAAACATTTTTTTTACAAAGACCTAAAAACGAAAATTATCAAGTTTAAAATAAAATGAAACCAGTGTTCAATAACATTAATTTGATAAACACTTCAGATGTTACAAATGTATTTTATACTAAGCGGCACGTATGCATTTTGCCGACCATCTTCAGCGGTAAACACGAAACTGCTAGTGAAACAATTACAACAAAAGCAAACACATTAGCTAATAACAGTTAATTTAAACATATAGGTTTCTGCCGGATTAAATTAAATATAAATTGCCGGACTGTTGTCAATATTACATTAAAGTTCTGTTATGTTATTTCAAGATATTATGAGTTTTGATAATTGATGCAAAAGCTAATAAAGCTAATAATAATAAATTTGAATTTATTTGGCTATTGTCGAAATTTACTAAATTGTCTGTTATATGTATGAATAGAGGATTCATATGCGTCGAGTTTTCGTGGATTAGTTACACTTTTTAATAATTTAAAATTATCAGCTAGCAGTCCCGCGTAGTGCCTTCCTGGGTTGTTCAAATCCAATGCGTGTGCAGCAATACCTTCATTTACGTCTTTATTCTTGATGTATCTTTCGTGTTCCGTGAGACGAAATTCCACTGCACGTCTAGTTTGTCCAATATACTTCATATCACATTCTGTGCAATTGACTTGATAGACTCCGCTTTTTTGTTTAGGTGAAAATGGATCTTTCGTAGAGCCAAGGAGTGAGCCAAGCTTGCAGGTGTTATTATATACAATCCTTAGATTGGCTTTACTGAATTCCCTCAAGGTAGTTGCAAATCTTTGGAACATATGCCATAGATGCAAGCGATTGAATATTGTTTGCTATGGAGTTTTGATGGAAAAGGGTTGAGGCTCTCTCTTTTTTTATTTTATGCATGCATTTGGCAATCAGTTTGTCCATAAGCGCCTTATCATAGCCATTTGTTTCTGCCAAGTGTACGATATGCTCATACTCATTCTTAAAATCTGCGATTGATAATGGCAAAAGACAAATACGATATATCATCGATCTAAATGCTGCAATTTTGTTTTGATGTGAGTCTTTGGTAATATATCTGACTGTTGTTGTTAGCTTTCTATAGATCGAAAATTTTATTTTTCTACTGTTGTGCGTAATATTTAAGTTATGAAAACGCAGCGTTTTTTCTTCATTTTCTGATTCGATGGTAAATTTTATACTAGGATAACGGCTATTGAGCAATTCCAAAGTTTGATATACACTTGCTTCCTTACGACAGCGAAAATATCATCTACATAACGCCACCAAACCCTTGATAAAATTCCTTCATCCTTCAGTTCATTTTCAAATTTGCACACGAAGGCGTGGTGGTGAAAAACTGTTCCCCATACTTTATTCAAAGTCGCTCAAGTATTATTTTCTCCTGAACTTGAAGCAATTGTATTTCATGCATGCTTCGATGCAGCGTATGTATGCGTCAACGTGTTCGATGAAGATGTTTCATTTTTGGAGATGATCTCTAATTTCTTCGAATGCAAAATGAACGGGGGCGCTGGAAAAAAAGCTGTGACCTTAAAAATAAGCCATTCGTCTTTCTTGACTTCTATATTTTTTACCTGAAAACCCTTCAAAACCGTTTCATCTCATCGACTATCCATTTGGTCAATTTAGAGAAAGGTGAGTTGACGCACGAAGCTATTTTTCTCATTTTATCTCCAGTTTTATGGATTTTCGGCAGCCCATACATCAATGGCGCTTGTGGGGTTTGGCAGCACTCTTAAGAAGTGTTTATTAACATTAAGACATTATGTATGATGTCTATGATGGACTTTGCATCTTTCACCATTTTATTTAGAGGACAAAGTCGAACCGCAAAATTATTTTCGGATATCGATTTCATGATGCGTTCATCATAATCGGTTTTGTTAATTATAACAAACTTGTTCTCTTTGTCAGATTTCATGTAAAATACATAGCATTGTTTTAACGATCTTAAGGCACCATTCCATTTAATTGTTTTGCAGTTAGGCTTGTTCGTTCTAAATTTCGATCAATATCGACCACATTTATGTTCATCTAACAGGTTAAATTGTTAGAGAAAAGTTTTTGAACTTATGGAAAATGTTGCACCAGGAAATAATTAAAACAATACTAAAAATTTTAAATAACAACATCTGTTATTTGGTCAGCAACTTTATTAAACACGACGATAATCATGCAACTAAGGAAAATACTCATAATTTTATCACAAAATCAATAATATAATATTAGTTGAACTGATAACTTTTATTCTTCTTCTTCGAAGCACTACAACTCCTCTTGGGCATTTGCTTCCAACAAAAACTAGCACCAATCGTTTTGTTCTAAAATTACAAAATCCAAGAAACGATGAACTGTTTTCATCGAGAGAGTCAGACCAGTGGTTCCTCTGCTTCTCCACTAGTCTCCGCTCTTGAGTTCACCCAACAAATATATTTCTGGCTATCCTTTATTCGTCAATACAATTCATTGCATCTTCCGCAATATTAAAATCGTTGAGACCTCCGGCTCGCCAATAATTTCTTACAGCTCATGATTATATTGACATTACCAGTGGTTCCTTTCTTGCTTCGCTCCGATTATTGGCTTCAGGCCTCGTCTCTCTAAGGATTTCAATATCTTTGCGGATGTGTAGATTAGAGTTCATGTTTCATCATTATAGAATAGCACCGTCACAAAAGTGCATAATAGTGGTATCTTAATGAAACTGGTACAGCAGCCATCTGGGCTCAAAACTGGGCTGATTTCGTAATGAAATGCTATGGATCGAGGGATCGAGGGATGCAAATATGATACCGCTAAAAGATCCGGTATCATATTTGCAGATGACCATGTACTCATTGGGGGAGACTTCAATGCTAAAGAAATCTTATGGGGCATATCCGAAACTGATCCGCTGAAAAAACAAGCCTTAGAGATGGTGGCCAGAGTAGAGTTTACCATGCTGGGCACTGGCGATATGCCAATTTTCTGCCTTGTGGGCTCTGAGGAAACCATACCCGATGTAATATTTGCCCTGAAGTCCTTAGTAAGGAGGGACCACAAGTGGATAATTTTAAATTACTACCCGATCAGTGATCATCATCACATTCTGATTGAGGTGTGTGTTGCTTCCTCGCTTTTCACGAATGGTTGGAACATATGGCGAATGGATATCGAAAGGCTTACCGAGGCAGGTTCGCATTGCTGGAAGATTTATAGGGACTGAAGGGCTAGCAGCTCAATGGTGAACTCAACTATGAGTATCGTCACGATTGCTTGCAGCACTTCTGTATTTGGTCGGGGACCCCAGCACAATAAGCCTCCAGTGTACTGTTGGTCGACTAAAATCACTGAAAAGCAAAGGGAGCGATACAAGCTTCAGCGTGAAGCTCAACGAACACGGAGTTCAAAGGAACGATACAACCCATTAGTAGCATATAACTCGGCAAGGAAATGCTTTCGTAAACTGAATAACTGCAGTAATGCTTGCTGCTGGCAAGATTTAGTGAGCACTGTGTACATGGGTCTATGGGGCCTTTGCTACAAGCTAGTTATGTGGAGGCTTGATACCATAATCAAGCAAAACAGCAGTCAAATACCCACTCTTAATGCGGCTGAAACTGGAAGAGCAGGTCCGATCACTGAAACTAAGGAAGCCTCCAGGTCCAAATGGCATTCCATCTGAGGTATTGCAGCTCATCATCACCATTGTCTTGACTTGCTGCTCAGTAGATTCAACGCGAAGCATGTACTGATCAGCAATTACAAATGGAATCCTGGGTCAACGTTTGTATATTGCCCGTTATGTATGCTAGACATTGCCGGGGAGAGAAACTAGAGAGAAACTTATTAAAGGAAGACTTATTGGCGCGATTCATATTGCTGGAGATCGACCTCCTTAGTAGTATTGCTTGGGATTAGAACGCTCCACCATTGATTCAATTCTAGAAGGTGTGAGTTTGGTCCAAAAGTTGCAGGAACATCAGTGTATCAAGCGATGGGTAGTTCTGTTGGTGAAAATAGTTGTTCGGAATGCCTTCAACTCTGCTAGATAGGACTACCTGAAGAACTAAAGACTGCTATATGATACGATGTAGGGCCGACGAAGGATGGAGTTCACATTGGATGTTGCTCAAGGAGCTATCAGACTTGTGGAATATATCGTGCGACGAGCTGCTGAGACTAGAGCTGCCGGATGAGTTGCCCCTGGCCAGCTTTCCGGATGATGTTGTGGCATAAGTTACTGGACGCATCGTCGAACAGGCGCAACTTACGCTAGTTATGCCAATACGCTGGATGAGAAAACCAAAGCGGCCATCCTGACAAATTTAAAATCGATAAATCATACTATTACAAACAAAGTTGACGGAGTTTCGATTTCTCACGTATTTATTGTTGTTGTACTCATAGGGGCCTGATTTTTTCAGATTATTCGGATGAAAGGTGTTCAATCGCGAAGGGGGTACTTGAAAAGTTCGTATATTTCTCCTTTCCGTGCCTTCCACGTTACTGAGAAGGCGATTATAAGACTTGTTTTGAAAAGATCTCATTGAGACCTTTCCAATAACACCCTACTCGACTACCAATGGGGAAAATTTTTCTTGCAGGGCCATTTCCCCATATGGGGAGACCTCACTTAAACCTTTTTGAAAATTTTTCATACCCTTGAACTTTCGCGAAGTCACCATTTCTGACCTTCCCACAAAGAAATTTTGTTTAAGGAATGCTGGTGTCCTAAGTGAAAGAACTACATTGTTCTTTCACCCGAGCATTTTAGCTATCAACTTAATAGCATTTTTCGCTCGCCCATGCTGCAGCATATATATATATATATATATATATATATATATATATATATATATATATATATATATATATATATATATATATATATATATATATGGGTTCGTGGTCACCTGGAACCCCCGCAGTCGAGCTGCCCCGAGGTGACTGATGTGGCAGCTCCTGAGGAGTATGTCGGTCACCTCGTACGAAACTGCGAGACTTCCCACAAAGTTTCATGGCTGTAGCTTCTATAGTTTGGAGAAAAAGTACTGTGACATATAAACGGACGGACGCACTGATAGACGGACACAGACCGTGTTTGCAATAGGGTTTTGTATTTTGGTACAAAACCCTAAAAATATACTACTGTCTCAAGCCATCCCACCAGGATACCAGTAAAGATATAGTATGTACCCGTATGTGAAATATCTTCGACAACAAACCAATGAACTGCGAATTGAAGGGGCAGAATGAATATATGAATGTATTCCAACGCCGATGAATTCTACATGGTGAGCTAGTGCATAAAACATAACTGGCATAACCCTCATAAAATTGTACAAATTAACGACATCATCTATCATGCTACCCTCAATTATTTTTGGAATGAAATCAAAATTTATCCCATCTTTTCAATAATATTAGCTATTCCTCCGCAAAAGGGATTTTTTCTCTATCCTTTCAGAAATTACAAGGCTACAATTTTAATAACAAAGAGGACATGGAGACTCTTTAGTCAAGCATGGAGCAGAGGACTCACTCACAAGGAACAATACTTGCAATCCTAGGAATGACATTGCTAATTACACTGTTTCTCGCGCTACAATCATCTTTTGGAAAGAAGCCATACCAGGATTATTAGGATCATCAGCCATTCCTTCACTGGGACCTCCAAATATTCAGTTCCTGCTTCCGTCGTTCTTATCTTAGGGGGGAGGAGATACGAGCCCCAACTCCCAACATACACGTGCCAGCCAATAAATTCTTCAATAAGTCATCTTCATGAAGCTTATTCAAAAGTTCGAATTCTCACATGCATATTTTGTTTCACTTGCTTTAAATTCCACATTTTGCTAAATACTCATGTTCAGAATAGTTTTGCCATGGATATTGTACCAGGGTAGCAGCTCTGTAGAATCACAAAAGCTGCATCAGCATTCTTATATTTCACATTCAATTAAATTCAGGAAGAAGTTTAATATGTAATTCATTCTATTCTTCTTCTTCGTAGGACTACATCTCTTCTCGGGCCTTCGCTTCCTGCAAATAGCGCCTCTAATTGTCTCAGTCCATTGACCGCGTTCTCTAAATTCAAAATTTGAGCAGCGACGAACTGTCTTCGTCGACTGAGTCAGATCAGTGTTTCCTCGGTTTCCCCACTGGTCTCCAGCCGTCAGGTTTCCCAATGAATACCTTTTTGGGCATACGTTGTTCGTTCATACGATTCATGTAGACAGCCCATTACAGCCTCCGCAGTCTTACAATCGTTGAGACGTTTGGATTGCTAAAAATTTCATACAGCTCATGGTTGTATCTATTTTGGTGACTGTAATAAAGACCACGTATAATTAAAAATAAATAATTTTATTAAAATAATTTTTTTTATTAGACTACTAAGTTAAATATACAGCTCTCGAGAGGAGAGACAACGATAACCCAATGATTGGCAGCAGTCCTGGGTAAACAGCACAAAGTGAAGATGTGAACACATGAGGAGGTATACTTCTACTTCAGCTCTAGAGTGGACATGAGTGTTTTTGGTCTTAGTTGCACAAGATTGATAAGTTGCGGTCCCCCAACAGTAGATAGAGCGAAAGATAATGCCTGCACCACATTTTTCGCAAGCAAAAGATGGAACAGTTTGCAACGGGACCTCTGCAATGAAGCAGTAGACTCTTCTTTGGATAGTTTAATCGGAGAGATGTTTGGATCGGTTGATAAATGGAACCATTTCGAGCTGTCTTAAGAGATAAAAAGGACTCACAGCAGCGGGGACATCAAGGTTGAGTGATAACTTTTGAAGCAATTCCTCTTCCTCCTTTCTTTCCCACTAGAAGAGGGCTCCCAAGCTTGAAAGTGCCCACCGGTGTAGCCTAAAGTAATGTTCCAAATGGTTCCAGGCTAAGTTCTTAAGTTGACAGGGAGGTATTTAGTGGGTAGTATAGATGTCTTGCGCATCTGGGAGGCCATACTTAAGTTGTATATAGCCTTCGCCCTCAACCATAAAAAAAGGTTTGTCATCCTGTCTATGCAGCTGGTCTTCAAGATTGTTAGAACTGAAAAATATTTTATTTTGGCTACACATATTTGCCCACATTTTTAATGCCGTATTCGCCAAGTGTGATATGTTTGATGTTTTAGGTATTTTTTCTCAACTCCATCATGTATTTTGTTGTTACTCATTGATTTATAATCCTAATATTTTCGCTTCGCTCTTGAGTTTCAGGGGGTTGTTAAGGGCCGTGACAAAATTATGATGTCATTCACATAGGCTACCGTTACTGGTAGCATTCTTATGACGCATTCCAGAAGCAAATTTAATAGCAATGGAGCCAGCCAAATTTTTCAGCTTCAGTCCGATATACGAGTATATGTCAAAGCCGTCGGAGAGTTGGTTATTGAAGCGGACTTGGGAGGTTGTCAACGTCATTGTCATTTTGGTAAGATGAGCGGATTTGGCTGGAATACCAAAGCAAAGCATTATTTTGCACAATACGTTTTGATCAATGCTTGTTTAAATTCAATAAATGTTCGGTGTACGCCCGTGCTGAACTCTCAGCATTTCACTAGTTGACACCAAAAAATTGGTCTATTGTCGATCTACCTGCTTTAAAGCTACCTTGATACTCCCAAATAATACTATTGGAACATAATCTGGTTATATTTTTTTAATCTTCGAACATATTTTGTACGCTGTACAAAGTAGCGCTATGGAGCTATAGCTTTCGTATTGAAGCTTGTCACCTTTTTTGTGAATACAGAATATCATTGATTGGCTCCACTCGTTTAGCATATATTCTTGTTGCAAAATATGCTGGTTAAATTTATAAATGGTTTTCTGAGCACTGCTGCTACTATATTCGATTAGTTCTACTGGAATCTTATCGACGCCAGGTGCTTTAATGTTTTTTAGGCCCTGATGGTGGAAAAAACTTCATCCACAGTTGGGGGGGAATATCAGGAGCTGCGTGGAAGATTTAGGAGGTGCTTAAAATATGATGCCCACTTTTCGTTAATCCTATTTTCATCTGGAATATTATGTTACCGATGTCATCACGGTAGAGTGTGGTCTTGGGTTGAGACCCTTCGCTTTAGCCTTTTCTCTACTTTGTATGCTTGTCTTGTGTGGTTACTCGCTAAATTTACGTACATGCTTCTCAACGGTCGTCCTAGTATTTTCTATCTTTATTTTCAATGATCTTGTTGGCTACTTTTCTGAGGCTTTCATAATGCTTTCTCTTTGTCCTGGGTTTGTACTAATGACATTGTTTGTATTTCTAATTTTATTGTCTAGCGTATCCAGGGAACTTTTGTTCATTGAACTCAAATCAAATGAATTTTATATTTGATTTTACCAATGTTTTTCTTTGAGTGCAAAGAAATAGGATAGCTTTCTTCAGATAGTAACTCAGGTATGGAGGCAGCTGTTTTCTAGCAGTCTTTTTGTCCCTCCCTTCTAGCTGAAAATGGGCTTCCTGCTGACAGATGGTGCCTTAAGGCAATGAAAACTGAAGATCTAGCCCAAGTTCTCAGGTTCAGTGGGGAGCTGTTGAGTGGGTTGTCCAAAAAATTTTTGGGACTGGAAGCCCCGTGCTTAAGTTTTAAATAGTTTTGCCTCACCGCCACATAAAATCAGCAATTTTCAACGAGACCAGTAAGGTAAGAAGTTATGATCCCATTTCCGATTTGATCAAATTGAATTTCTTGTTGAATTTTCATCATTTCATGCGTTTCTTGTTAACACACTCCTTGATGCCTGCCAATGTTATTGCTGCATAAACAGTACTTTATATAAAATAATTCTACGGAAAACGCAGTTAAATAATTTAATTAAATTAATTGAACTCATTCTGCTATCTTATATTTGATAAATTATTATCAAATTGCAGAAGCAAATTTTTTTTCGTCAATTTGCTAACTCTAGTGCTGTTGTATTCAATATGAATTCGCTTATCACCAAATAATGTAGCCAATACTGTATGTAATCTCTTGAAAAGCAGTGAAAGTCTTACACTTCTTGGTAGTGTAAAAATGTTGATACATAAATGATATTGTGTTTAAAGCTGATAATTTGATGACTAGGCTGATTAACCAATCACTATTGCGTCTTATAAATGTGCTCTTCAAAGCCCAATTAAAGTTTGCAACTTCTCCGTCTATCCATCTGTCTGTTAAATAACTTTTGAAAATGTTACCACTAAACTTTACGGGTACAAAAAGGATAAAAAGGTGAGTTCTCAGAGAAACTAATGGAAAAATTAAAAGATTTCATCAAGCGAAGTTCTCTCTATACGATTACATGAAAGTGACCTTTAATTTTGTAGGGTATCGTAAAACAATTTTTTTACAATACCCTTCTAAAATCACGACCTGTCTATCCGTGTGTCACAGAAAGCTTTCTCGCAAAGCTAAGATTTGGTGAGTAGGCTGTAAACTTGCAGCACAAAATAATTTTTCTAAGGTTTTAAGAGGGGTCTTCCCAAATAGAGGGGTGGTCCTTAAAAAAATTTTGTTAACCTTTGAATGCACATTTCACATCAAACTTCATGGCATTTGTAACCTCCATTTCATAGATAATTTTTGCATCTGTTGTAATCTGGCGTTAAGCTTGCATTCTTTATTGAAATATTCACTTCTTACGTATCAGGGCCCATAACCTTTTGATATTCAGTAATGTTTCCATAAAACTCAGGTTAGATTTCTATGAATACGATAATTATTATTGAGCACAAAACGATATGATATTCGTATAGGAAAGAAGAAGTACAACTGCGCCACTAGTGTTGGCAAACAGAAGCAAAAAAAAAAAAAATTTCGGAGTCCCCTACGGTCCATCTTATAAATTTATATTTATTCAACAATTTTACCAAGTGAATAAATATGGGTATCCTTAAATTTAAATTTAAGTAGTCCAAGAGAAGGTCCTTCTAATCTGGAAGTTTCAATAGAGTTAAATCACATTTTGAAAGTTCTCGGAGTACAACAAAAACAATATACGGTTTTTCTTAAATTCAGGTTTTCTATCGAATCAGACACCATGATATTTCCAGGTAAAATGAGTAATAAAAACATCTTTAAGATTTTGTTGATTTGTTGTAGATTTGTTGTAGATCACGTTAAAGTTTTTGTTGGGTTTATTCATTATTGGTGTATGCATATCGTAGATTGAGTACAAAACCCTTTTGACATGAGCGTTGTTCTGTCTACCTAGCTTGTTTATTATTTATTACGTTGTTTTTGCATTGCAAGCTCTTAAACTCTACACAGCTATTTTAAAAAACTGTGTACTGTGTACGATGAAGAACTGAAGACAAAGTCGCTTTGCGCTTGTAAAATACTAATACACACAGTAATCCCTTAACATTCTCGGGGGTTAGGTTCCTGAAAACTGCCGTGAATGTTAAATCCGTGAATATTGAGTCTACTTTCTTATGTGATAAGGGAGGCTACGTTCCACAACGGCAACAATTGAGATAAAATTCAAGATTAAAAAAACCTTTATTCAAAATTATAGTGTGTAAAAAGAAAATAAAATAAAAAAATGTGTAGATACATGTTTTTTTTCCATTATTAGTTTTCGACGCAGATGGAAAGAACTAACTCGTAATTGAACGTTGCTGTGCTGATAAATCAACTTCTTTAAGGATTTCTACATAAGGATTTAAAGCGGCCTCGATATCCCTTTTAAACTGCAAACTTTGATTAAGAGATGGGTGCCAATCCATTGCTTTTTGAACAAGTCGATCCCTCAAGGTTAGAATTTTTCTGAGCTGTTTTGAAGAAAAACTTTGACCTGCATAAACAATTTTGAATGAAAAAACAAATTGATAAAAACTAGCCAAAATACTTACCCGCATTTTCTCGCCTCTCTTCCTCGCACTCAACATCTTCAAATTCTTTAGTTTTCTCTCCTTTTTGTTGCAATAGGTCTTCATCCGATAACTCCTCTTCATGAGAACTCAGCAATTCGTTAATTTCGTCTTGTCTCATATCGTCAAATCCTTCAGCACCAAACTGATGTGCTAGTCAGACTATTTCATCTTCCTCATCTTAGACTGGTGGGACAGTGCTTTCTTTTCCATCCATGTGTGGCCATATCTGTCTCCAGCAAGCGTTGATTGAGCTAGATTTCATTTCCTGCCAAGATGCATCGATGTCATCGATGCAATCGGCAATGTTAAATTTCTTCCGGCAACTTGTTACTGTTTCATCTGAACAGCATTCAATCGAATTTAAAATTCGCTTAAAACTGTGTTTGGTGTAATAAGCCTTAAAACCTGCGATCACCCCTTGATCAAGTGGTTGTAATAATGATGTCGTATTGGGGGGCAAAAAAATCACATCTATATTCGGATTAGTCCCAACTAAACTGGAAGGATGACTCGGAGCATTGTCCATAAGCAGAAGCACCTTGAAAGCCAGGCTTTGCGGAGTAAGATATTTGTTTACCCCTTCAATAAAAGAAGAATGGATTTATTCCTGAAATAAGGCACCGGTGACCCATGCTTTACTATTAGCCGTCCAAAAGCAGGTAGCTGATCTTTATTTTTTCCCTTTAGAGCTCTTGGATTTTGGTATCGGTAAATTATCATAGATTTTGACAGGCCAATGGAAAAGTCCCTGGTCTGATAGACAGTTGGTGGTGCTGGTATTAAATCCATATGATTTTTAGTTAGTAGCAACCTTCAAACGATACGTGTCAAAATTTGACAGCAGTCCGGCCATTAGTTTGTGAGATATTGCGTTGTGAGTGTAGCTACTTTTGTTATTTGAAAAAAATGAAAAAAAAAGAATTTCGTGTGCTGATAAAATATTGCTTTTTGAAGGGAAAAATACAGTTGAAGCAAAATCTGGGCTTGATGAAGAGTTTCTGGGCTTCTGCACCAGGAAAATCAACCATCATTGATTGGTATGCTAAGTTTAAACGTGGTGAAATGAGCACCGAAGACGGTGAACGCAGTGGATGCCCCAAACAGGCTGTCACCGACAAAAACATCAAAAAAGTTCACAAAATAATTTTGAATGATCATAAAGTAAAGTCGATCGAGATAGCAGACATTGTGAAGATATCATCTGAACGTGTACATCATATCATTCACGAACATTTGTACATGAGAAAGCTGTGTGCAAAATGAGTGCCGCGCGAGGTCACAATCGATCAAAAGCAACAACGTGTTAATGATTCTTAGCAGTGTTTGAAGCTGTTTAAATGCAATAAACCTGAATTTTTGCATCGATATGTGACAATAGATGAAACATGGCACCATGATTTCACTCCGGAGTCCAATTGACAGTCAGTTGAGTGGATTGTACACGATAAACCGAATCCAAAGCGAGGAAAAACACAACAGTCAGCTGGCAAGGTTATGGCATCAGTATTCTGGGATGCGCAAGGTATAATATTCATTGATTACCTCCAAAAGGGCCAGACCATCAACAGTAATTATTATATAGCATTATTGGATCGTTTAAAGGATGAAAATTTTAAAAAACAGCCCTATTTGAAGAAAAAAAAGTGCTGTTTCATTAAGACTATGCAGCGTGTCAGAAACCAATGAAAACAATGGCGAAATTGCATGAATTGGGCTTTGAATAGCTTCTGCATCCACCGTATTTCCCAGATCTGGCCCTCAGCGACTTTTTCCTGGTCTCAGACCTCAAAAGAATGCTCGCTGGAAAGAAATTTAGCGCGAATGAAGAAGTAATCGCCAAAACTGAGGTCTATTTTGAAGAAAAAGCAAATCTTACTACAAAAATGGTATCGAAAAGTTGGAAGATCGCTACAATCGCTGTATTGCCTTCAAAAGCAACTATGTTGAAAAATAAAATCGAATTTTGCCATAAAAATGTGTTTTACTATGGTAGACCGGAGACTTTTCAATTGGCTTATTATCTTACAATTCCCTGAAGCATTTGCAGCAAAGAAGCACGGTTTTTGGCATCCTTGAATCCTGGGGCAGTTCTTTCAGCTTTAGAAAGATATGTTCGATTCGATATCTTCTTCCAAAAGATGCCAGTTTCATCAGCGGTAAAGACTAGTTGTGGAAAATACCCTCCTCTCTTGATAATTTTCTGAAGACAGTGGAAATTTTCCTGCTGCTTCGTGATTAGCAGAAGTAGATTCCCCAACTAATTTGATGTTGTGCAAGTTAAGTTGCTTTTGAAATTCTCGAACCACTGCTTGCTTAGAAGATAAATTCAGAGCGAGAATTTTCATGAATGTTATCGTACAGTTTTTTGGCCATTTCTCTGATCAAAGCTGAACTTAAGGGCATTTTCTTTTAAGACATATCTTCCATTCATATTCCTAAAGCTTGTTCGGTCTCTTTAAGCACTTTATTTCTAATTTGTGACAGTCTTTTTGATGACGCTACTGAAGTAGCACCCACACTGTCCCTGATTGAATTTTCTTTTGCCTTGAACGAATGAACTGTGGATTCATTTAATTTAAACACAACGGAGGCAAAACTTTCTCCCGCACGTAAACAAACTGAAAAGAAGGAAAAATGAATTTGGAATTTGGGTCGAATTGTTTGCACAAGTTTTTTGTTTCTTTCTCAGTTTTTTATGTTTTGGTAGAGGAGGCATTACGCGACACAATTTCCACGAGCGAATAAAACGAGCTGAAAAGAAGGAAAAATGAATTTGGAATTCGGGTCCGATCCATGCAATGCCGAAATGGAATTTTTTACACTAATTTTTTGTTTCTTTCCCGCGAATAGTGAAATCCGATCGCGCGAATATTAAATTTTCCCCATTTTTTCATCCGTGAATATCGAACACCGCATATGTTACAATAAGACCGCGAATGTTAAGGGATTACTATACTACTGTTTTTAATTGATAAAACTTACCCAGTTTAGATAGGGGCCACTGCTTTGGGCTCATCCGGTACTGAAGAACTAAACGTTCAGTATGCCTGAGACGTGGTCTCCTACGTATGGTCTAAATTAAAGTATACTATAATTATGATGATCCTGGGTCAAAATTGACGTACTTTGAAAAGATACAGTTTCAGTCCGGCCTGAAAATAAATTGGTGCATATAACTTTATCTACCGTGAGGCGCATGCTAATTATGGTTTCCACCTCAACATTGAGTTTTTAACATAGTGTTAGTATGAATCCAATAAAAAAATGAATGTTACTTCCCTTAATCGGAATTCATCTCTTTTCTTTAAAAAGTTGGCTTTTCAGAGTTGCTTATTAATCAATTAAAATGCATATTTGCAATTACATACAAATGCAAAATTTTACAACCCACAACATTGTTCTTTGTCCAGAATAATTTAAAACATATCCCCATTTCAATGACTTCATCAAGAAAATTATTATTCCAAATGACCTAAAAAGCGAGAGGCAAAACAACTTAATTTTCATGCATTAAATATCGTTTGATTCGAAATTATAGCCCTTTTAAGCAAATAATGAACATTTCAAAATACCATTGTGGACAATTTATTTGCTGGTAGCTCTCATGCTAAGTTTCCACCGCTGTTGATCGTAATAAGCGATTAACCATGATCATTTTGATCGGCTGATTATCACAGCAGGAGGTGTGTGAATCCAAGTGAAGCGAAGAAAATATCCCGCCTGAGGTGTGGATGTAGTTTTAACGAATATTGTGTTAAAGGTGTTTGTTGGATTAGCAAATGGTCGGTTATTATCACCGTGTTATGCTATGAACACATTAAATTGCCGAAGGTAGAAGACAGGTATTTAAAGTTTAATTTATAGATCGTGGTCAAGAAAATGCCGATCGAGCGCTAGTAGTGACTTTAGATTGAGTCAATAATTTATTTTAATCTTTTTAAGGGAATAAAATGATTGTTAAGGATTTTGAGTAGAAAGAGTTTATCGTTAAACTTTTACTTATTTGATTGTTGAACTTCTTGTTAGTTATTTTAATTATTCAATTACGATCTGCATTTATGAGCTTTTATGTGTACAGGATTGTCAAAGAAGTTTAGTTCTAACTGCGTTGGAATGAGATATCCTTTCATAGTCTGATTTTATAGCTCATTGGCCATAATACCCAGGAACTAATACTAACGACGAATTTCATCAAATTCTATATTGACAGTGTTTATGCAGAGACTAGCGTACTTAAATATTTTAACAGTCTCCGCAAAGAGCAGTTGAATGATTTAGATGATATACAAAATCCCTTTTCCTAAATTTTAGCTATATAGACTCGAATAAGAGGGAAAAGAAAATACAATTGCAGAGCAATCACTACAAAAGAAAGTTAAACAAGTCAGTAACACGAAGGGAACATATGTTTAACACAGGGTAAGAGTAAATCTACACAATGCAAAACTTTTTATGTCCTTTGATATTTGCGGGACTCCAAAAGAAGACAACGACACCTCAACACTCGAAAGTATCTGGCCAGAAGGCGAGAGAATTTGCTAGCAGCATCAGCATCTTCAATGGTAGCAGCAGACGAAGAGGAATCATTTTACGTTGGTTACTTGTCGCCGTTTGTTCTTTAGATTTTCAAGAAGTTCTTTTCCTTATTTGCACTTGCCTTGAGACAAGGCTTACCCATTCGATAGGTACGATTATACGTATGTTCTGTTACGCGACAATACTTAAGCAAAGAAGATGCTGTATTCCGCCCAGCGTATGCACTGTACGTTTGTACGTAGGTGCACTTATTCACTGCACGCTTCAGAAGAAGAGAATGTTATCGGTGTGACCTTGCAAGTGATTTTCTAAAAGTAAGCCGCATCGGC
Source organism: Odontomyia ornata (assembly GCA_963969285.1). NCBI lineage: Eukaryota > Metazoa > Arthropoda > Insecta > Diptera > Stratiomyidae > Odontomyia > Odontomyia ornata. The sequence continues at coordinate 31,561,238 of OZ017740.1, forward strand.
ATGTGTAATATTTATTTGGCGTAAATTGGAAACAAACAATAATAAACAATATACATGAAACGAAATCTTTTTATCTCACTTAGTATAATCGTGTAACCAATGAGGGATATTCGATGGGGAGACTTGGGTTTGATTGTTTCGAAGGGAACAATTCCGCGTATGTGCTTATAAAATATCACAATAAATGTAATACCTCTCAATTGAATACATACTTATCATACGTTTTTGGGTGTTAGCCGGCAAAATAATGAATTGCTTCAAAATAGAAATGCCTTAGTTTTTCTCAAACTTAATTTACTGGAGTAATTTCTATAACTACCAATGTTGATACTCAGCAAAAGAGCACAATTCACAACAGATTGCCAACGTTCGCTGCAATTCAATGTGCAATGTATGAAGTACTCCAGCAAGATGGGATTTCCTAAATGAAGACACTAATTGATTGCCTTGACGTAAACGAATAAATCATATCCACCTGTTTCCGTACAAGGCATGCTCGGAAAGCTGAATATTGTGTGGGCGTATGTATTAAATATCGAACTATACACGCAAATCATTAGTCCGCGATGCGGTGCAGCTAAAAGGATGTCCTTATTTCAACGTTTGCAGCAGCAAACAAAAGCCATTAGCAACAGCCGAGTCAGCGGCCAAAACTTATCTGCATACACTTAAATCGCATGCATGCGGCTGTTATGGATATTTTTCCAACTTTTTGTTAAGTTTTAATCCGTTTTCTCATATGCATATGGCCGAGAAGCGGAATATCAGAATATCAGAAAATCAGAATTCCTGGCGAAAATCTGCAGGCCATAACCAAGGATGGTTTTTACTTGAATCGTTGATATAAGAAATTCATTTGCATATGGTCGACCAAGATGCGAGTCCAAGAGCCTGAAGATGAGGACTAGTTTCTGAGGGTTTTTGTCATGGCGCAATGTGCACAGGCCCAGGGATTTGGTACTTAGCTCGATTTTAAATCGTTCACATTAAGGTGGCTGGATCCCTGGCCATGGGATACCGAGCACATTTGTTTATGTTGCAGTCAGCCAATTAGTAAGATTGTAACTCAGGTCCATTGTAATGTAAAAAGAATTGTATAAAAATGTTTGCAGGTAGCAATGCTGACAGTGGTCTGTGGGATTAAACAAAGAAGACATTCATGGAAAAGATTTGCTTCGATGAACGAGAACAGTGGCTATATGCTTAACATCATCGTTTAGTGGGAGTAATTTATATGATTTATGTGAAATAATGTTTTGCAAAAATTTGAAACAATCATTGAGAATTTTGCATTGTAATTTCTTCGATATTTTCCACCCCATAATTATCATTTATATGTGAGTTAGTTATATGTTCGACAAAACAACCCCTTCATTGAATGCGCATTAAAAAAAAACAGCAATAACCATTCAACAGCCATTGAATTGCTTAACAAGTTATTCTAAGGGAAGTGAAACAACACCTTCCGGCTAAATTGCATCTAAATTATCTCCAACTGAGACTGCCCACACCAATTGAAAGAACAAACCCAAATATTGTACTTGAAGGCTTTGTTCAAGTGTGGAAAATAAAATACTCAGCCTGGCATAAAAAAGCATCCTTGCATCACATCGTGCAACTGAACAGTTGGGTAGCATCTGTCAGGGTAGTTAGTGTGAAATTATAAACAAGTCAACCCCAATTGTGCCTCGGGGAAATTTTTACGATTGTATCTGCGATTTAATAAAGAGGGAGGAAATCAGTCATGATAGAGGCGGAATAGAGCGATATACGATTGACATTGAATTATTTTCCAATACGTTTTTCTTCTTTTCCAATTACATAAAATGAAGATCTGGTAGCGACATTTTCAAATTATAGAACTGATTCAGGTGTACTTATGAACGGAATACATACACATATTTGTATTTATGAGTAAAATATTACATGTTCGTATTTGCTGGAAAAAACAAGTCGAGTAAGCAGGAGAGTCCTCCTACCAGAAGAGCTCTGTAACCATCTTAGGCTTCGAAACAAGTTTTCTGATGGCATGAATCGATGGCTTGAATTATTCGTCCAATATCTGTATAAGAAGTTGTTCAAATTTATCCAAAAGTTGCAGAGTTTCTTTCATAAGCAGATGACAGCCACAATTTAGTTTAAGCTAAAAAAAATATTAACTCTGCCGTAGACTGTCCCAAGCCCGTTTGAGAAAGGAGGAGGGAGCCCCTTGTTTCCCCAATGGGCAGCTTCCATGATTCCTCATCCCAAACCCCCAATTAAATGGTAGCAAATGTTTGGAGTTGCACATTGGGTTTACTGGTTCCCCAATAATGGGACGTTAAATGCGGAGCAATGCTAATAACTGTAAATACATCTTCAGCTCTACTATAAAATCGTACTTACACCTCCTTTGTGGGGATGTAAGTGGGTGAAGGCGAATCTTCCGCGTCTGATAACGGAATCGAAGTAATAACAATGTCACCGGAATGGAGGTTGGGCCTCCTTGTCCCTGGAAAACCCTAAAATGCTTCGAAACCTGCAGACGGGCCTCAAAATGGATTGGACTCACGGCAATGACCTCTCAATTGGTGAAAGTACTATGGCATTGGATCCTGGAATGTCAGATCACTCAATTACCCTGGCGCTGTTAAGGAGCTTTTACCACAGGCCAGTCAATATAAATTAAAAATACTGGCAGTCCAGGAAACGAGCTGGACCGGAAACGATATTCAAGACATGAGAACGAACACAATTTTCAAAAGTGGGAAGCCTACTGGAAAACGATAATTTGTAGTGGCCTTCATTGTGGACAGGGAGTTCAAGTCGCACGTTATTGATTTCAAGGCAATAAACGAGCGGTTGGGTACGATCCGTATAAAAGCGAAATTCTCCAAAATCTGGCTGATTAATGTTCACGCCCCGACCACGGAAAAACGAAGGAAACGTTTTACAATCACCTGGAAAGACTAGTCGATTCATCACCTACAAACGACACAAAAATAATTCTGGGTGGGTTGGCAATGAGATATCTAATCGGGGAATGACTGGAGGATATAGTCTCCATGATCAAATAAAAGATAATGGCCAGCGCCTGATTGACTTTGCATGTAGCAGAAATCTAGTCATACGTTCGACTTGCTTCCCACATCGAAGCTACCAACCTCCACATCTTTGTGACAAAGTGGTTTCTACACACAGCCCAGCGTCACATATATGTGACAGTCAATTTATTAAATAATGCTGAAACATTTTGGTTTTAACACAAAACTTTCCAGTTCTAGAACAGTCAAAAATATGGAGGCTGCCCTTGGTTTAGGATTACAATTGAAGATGTAGGTTACGTAGGCCATGTGAAATAGTTCAAATATTTCTATTACTCGGAATCCTGAAAAAAGGAAATGTTGCTTGTAATTAAATGTTCTATAGATGCTTGCGTTTGGAATCTATGTTCACATCTTAGTGCTAATTGGTATGGGTTATGCTCTACTTGTGGGAAAACTCGAAAACAAAAATAAATCTAATGATGGAATTTTATGACTCAAAGGTATTTGGAAAGAGTTTCATTTAAGGCTTAAGGCACATCACGACACAACTATCGCAACTTGCGATTTTTAGCCGCAAATTTAAGCATACTGTGGCAAAATTTGCTAACTACCTCCAGGCATGCGCTGAAATGATATGCTCAATTGAAGGTATGTCCTTGCCAGGAATACATATGCCAAGCATGCTAAAATCGTAAGTATGAGTCTTTCAACTTATAATTGTACTTAGCCGATATACCTCCTTATATGACTACATCAAATTTCCAAATAATGTGTGCATGCGCGAGTATCATGCAACCCAAAAATCCTCTTACCTAGTAAACTGCTTTTAAGGGAAAATTACAGACGTTTGCGACAGTTGACCTGGAAAGAAATGTCGCAAAGTTGTGGTGTGCGCACTCGCATTTAACCATGTGTTAATTGCGATCGTTTAGCCGCTATCGTGTCCTCATGTGCCATAAGCCTCAACTGAACTGAAGATACAATGAAGCAAAAAATGCAAAACATTTGAAAGCCAGATGTAATATTATCAGGAGTAGTTAATTGAGAAATTTAGGTTTAGTCTCACTGAGATTTACATATTGAATGGAAAATTCCCAAGGCTTTCGGAGTTATAAAATATATCAAATCTCAATAGTTTCATTCAAAGAAACAATCTTGTTTCCATTAAAAATATTATCGTTAAAAAACTTGTGAATAGTAATAACAAAAAAAAACATAAAATTCAAATTACTAGGTAAGTGACTAAAGTTTAATAAATAGGTATTGCACTATTTTTAAAAGAACTATACCGCCCAACAAAATGATGAGGAAGAGATATGTTGTTTACACCAGTGATGAAAAAATGGCGAGCGATGAAGATATACAGGATCCAACAGATCATTTCTCTTTTGCGGATAGTGAAGAAACGAGTAGCTCATTAAATTCATTAATGACTGGTGGAATGCATGATAGATTACTGGATCGGAAACAGTTATGCCCTCGTTAAAAGTGGCAACAGTTATGTGTTACAAAGTGATTCAGAGTGGTTTCTACACGGTGCAATCCTGCAATCCATGAGTTCACTGAAGAAGAGGGACTAAAAGTGAGTCTTTCAGAGAATAGTTCATCCCTTGACGCTTTTTTATTACTATTTGACAATGCAATGGACCAATACTCAAGCTCAAATTTTGACAAATAGCTTAAATGTTTCCGCACATTCAAATCTAAAAAAGTGGACTGCAGTTTCAGAGTATTCGGATGCCTTCATCAAAAACATACTGAAGCACCAACACACTTCATAACTACTAATTGTTCAGTAAAACTATGAGAAGAAATAGATTTGAGTCAATATTTTATTGTCTAAATACTGAAATACACGATCAAACAAATCGTCTTCATAAAATTGATCACGTTTTGAGTCGCGTACTTCGTAATATTCAAAGTGCTTACTTTCCAGTGATTTACAGTGGAAAAAATACTGTAACCAGTGATTATGGCCACTCTTTTTGTGTTGTTTACAAGTTTTTGGAGAAATATTTAGGAAGTCCAGTTAACCACCTCTCTTTACAGCGATAAAACGCACATTGTGGCGAATTCGCAGAGATCGGAAAGTTAATCTCAAAATAGTAATGGATAAAAAAATTAAAAAGTTAGGCAGACAGACCTTCGCTCATTTCAGAAGAGTTTTGTACCCAACCTTTCCGAAAAACGGTCACCAGCAACAAATAAAGTCAAGAAACATGTCAAAGAGATGTGCACGTTTAAAAGAAAATCTTCTTCTTCTTAGCACTAAAGCCCCTTTCGGAAGACCGCGTCTTCCAATTCTGAAATCCGAGCAGCGATGAACTGTCTTCGTCGACTGAGTCAGACCAGCGTTTCCTCGGTTTCCCCACTGGTCTCCGGCCTTCAGTTCTCCCAACGAATACCTTCTTGGGTATCCGTTGTTCGTCCATACGATTCATGTGTCCAGCCTATTGCAGCTTCCGCTGCCTTACAATCCTTGAAACCTCCAGTTTGTCAAAAATTTCATACAGCTCATGGTTGTATCGAATTTGCCATTGGTCGCCATCTAGCTTCGCTCCGATTGTTCGCCTCAGGAGCCGTCGCTCAAAGGCGTTCAATATATTTGCGGATGCTTGGGCTAGAGTCCATGTTTCACACCCATAGCATAACACAGGTCTTATCACAGATTTGTATACTTGGAGCTTTGTTTTCCTGAGTATGCAGCTGGTCTTCAAGATCGTCAATACTGAATAGAATATTTTATTTGCGAACTGTATTCTTCGGCGTATTTCGTCTCTTTCATTGCCCTCTTTCGTTATTTTGGTGCCTAAATACAAAAATTCACTAACATTTTCGATACTGTATTCGGCAAGTGTTTTTTTTTGTGTACTTGAATAATTTTTCCTCGACTGCGTCATGAGCTTTGTTTTATTTTCGCTGATTTGTAGCCCTGCTAGTTTTACTTCGCTGTCAAGTTTGGCAGTTGTTAATGACCGTGACAGAATGTTGATATCGTCCCCATAGGCTAATACTTGGCTCGATCGTAATGTACCTCGCGTATCGACAGGTCGCTTCCTTATGACGTACTCCAGACCCGAATTGAATAGCAATGGGGCCAGCCCATCTCCCTGCTTTAGTCCGATATTTGCGTCAAAGGAATCGGTGAGTTGGTTATTGATGCGGACTTGGGAGGTCGTCGACATCATTGTCATTTTGGTAAGACGGACCAATTTGGCTGGGATGTCAGAACTACGCATTATTTGGTACGGTACGTTACGATCAATACTGTCGTATGCTTGCTTGAAGTCAACGAAAATTTGGTGTACGTCTATGTTGAACTCCCAGCATTTTTGAAGTACCTGCTTGACTGTGAACAATTGGTCTGTTGTTGATCGACCTGCCCTAAAACCACCTTGATACTCCCCAACAATACTGTTGGCGTATGATCCGATTTTATTTTCTAAGATTTTTGAAAATATTTTGTACGCCGTACAAAGTAGTGATATGCTTCTATAATTTTCGCACTGTAGCTTGTCACCTTTTTGGTGAATAGGCAATATAATTGATTGGCTCCACTCTTTTGGCATATGTTCTTATTGCCAAATGTGCTGGATGACTTTGTGAATAGCTTGATGAATACTGCTGCCACCATATTTGATGAGTTCCACGGGAATCTCATCAATGCCCGGCGCTTTATTATTCTTTTGGGCTTTGATGATGGGACAAACTTCATCCAGAGTTTGTGGGACCAATGGCTCCACAAGATGTCCGTAGACATCTTTCTTAAAATATGATGCTCTCTCTCGCTGTCATCACGACAGAGCGTGCTTTTGGGCTGATAACCACGTTTCAAGCTTTCCATTACTTTATAAGCTTGTATTGTGTTATTGCTCACTAAACTTACATCTATACTTCTCAATTGGTCGTCATCGTATTTTCTTTTCTCAATCCTTATTATCTTATTCGCTACCCTTCTGAGATTTTCATAGTGTTCTCTCTTTGTCCTGGTTTTCCTACCTACGTATTCTTTGTATGCCTGATTCTTTTTATCTAACGTATTCTGGCACTCATCATCGAACCAATCATTCCTCTTGCGCCGGGCTTGATGATCGATTGTCTGTTTTGCCATAGTCCTTCACTTCCATCCAGATTTCGTTGCTCGTCTTTAACGATGCATCTGATAAGATGGGAGCCAACTGGTTGTCGAGGGTCTCCGTGAAATTTTTGACCACAGACGCCGTTTGGAGCCGTTTGATGTCAAATTTTTGTAGCGGGCTGGTCTTCGCTGAATACACCTTTGAAATATGACATCGATACGTTAATTTGATCAAGTAATGGTCTGCGTTACAATTAGTTCCTCAACATGTACGGACGTCAAGTATGCTCGAGGCCCAACGTTGTTGGATCTGAACATGATCGATCTGATTTTATGCGCTGCCATCCGGTGATACCCAGGTCATTTTATGAACGCGTAGATGTGGGAAGCAAGTCGAACGTATGACTAGATTTCTGCTACATGCAAAGCCAATTAGGCGCTGGCCGTTATCATTTGTTTCATCGTGGAGGCTAGATGATCCAGTTGTTTCCCAATGAGATAGCTTATTGCCAAATTTAGCGTTGAAATCACCCAGAACTGTTTTTGTGTCATTTGTGGGCAATGAGTCGACCAGGCTTTCCAGGCGATTGTCAAACGGTTCCTTCGTTTCTCCGTCCTTCTCTTTGGTCGGGACGAGAACATTAATCAGCCAGATTTTAAAGAAATTGGCTTTTATACGGATCGCACACAACCGTTCATTGACTGCCTTAAAATCAATAACGTGCGATTCGAACTCCCTATCCACAATGAAGGCCACTCTGAATTCTCGTTTTCCAAAAGGCTTCCCGCTTTTGAATATTGTGTGCAATCTCATGTCTTGAATGTCGCTTCCAGTCCAATTTGTTTCCTGGATTGCCAGTATTTTTAATTGATATTGACTGGCCTGTTGTAACAGGTCTTTCACAGCGCCAGGGTAATTGAGTGATCTGACGTTCCAGGATCCAATGCCATAATCCTTTTTTCGTTTGCAAGGTCATTGCCGTGAGTCCAATCTATTCCGAGGCCTGTCTGCAGGTTTCGAAACACCTAAAGTTTTTATAGGGACGGGGAGTTAGCCTGTCACCTAACCTCCATTCCGGTGGCATTGTTATTACGTCGATTCCGTTATTAGGTGTGGAAGATTCGCCTTCACCCTCTTTCGTCCTCACAAAGGAGGTGTAAGTAGGATTTAGTAGCAGAGCTAGTAGGATTTAGTAGCAGAGCTATAAGGTGTTTTTACAGTTATTAGCATTTCTCCGCATTTAATGTTCAAAAATCCATTGTTTCTCCATTTTCAACGGTGGTGATGTTGTTCCGAACTAACAAAAATCACTCAAATCATGAAATCCAAAAAAAATGTATTTTTACTCGTATAAACTTTATCTGGAAATTTTAAGAAAATCAAATCAAAATTGCTGTGCCGGAATCGATGGGAAGTCCATAATATACCAAAACCGTGTGTTATTGTTGTTATAATTGCAGATATTTCAAATGGCTATAACTCCCGCGAATATGATTCGATTTTCATCAAACTTGCAGAGTATTAGGTCCTTATATGTAACTACTAACCCAGAGATGGTGCAAGTAATACTAGTAGTAGTAGTTTCCATAGAGTGCAAACTTTTACATGAAACGTGTAAAAATTTCACGTCGATCGGATCACAGACAGCAGAGTTATCGAGGTTTGAGTAAAGTCACTTTGTAATTTGTTTGTAAAATGGAAAAAAGCAAGTTTTGCGTGTTGATGAAACATTACTTTTTAATGGGTAAAAACACCGTAGAAGCCCAGCAATAGCTTCAAAAACATTACCCGGACTCCTCTCCATCGAAACTAACGATTTGTCGTTGGTATGCTGAGTTTGAACCAGGTCGTACGGACACAAACGATGCGGAACGTTCAGGTAGGCCATTGGAAGCCGTTACACAGGAAAATGTGAGTGAAGTGTTAAAAATTGTAATGAAAAATCGTAAGGTGAAGGTCCGTGAGATTGCAGAAAAAACACAGATATCATCTGGAAGCGTATTTACTATCCTTCATGAAAAATTGAGCATGAAAAAGGTTTTTCCCAAGTGGGTGCCGCGATTGCTTTCAGTGGAACAAAAATAACAACGAGTCGACGATTGAGAGAATGAACGAATTGGGCTTTGATTTGCTTCCCCACCCCCCGTATTCACCAGACTTAGCCCCCAGTGACTACTGGCTCTTTGCTGATCTCAAAAAAATCCTCCAGGGAAAAAAATTTGGCTCGAATGATGAGGTCACTGCGGAAATTGAAGCCTATTTTGAAGCAAAGGATAAATTCTTCTATAAACATGGTATAGAAATGCTGGAAAGGCATTGAAAAGATTGTATCACCTTAAAAAGAGATTATATTGATGAATAGAAATGATTGCTGAAAAAAAATGTTGTTTTCGTTGTTAGTCTCGGGACTTATTGAACGATGTGTTAAACTACTCAATATTTTATTGAGTTTAAGGGTATCTTTACGATTTTATTGGGGAAAATGTGAGACTCGAAGATCATACTATTATTAATGTTGAGCGAATTTCGACTTCTAAGGTATTTGTTGTTGTACTTACAAACAGCTACCTCTATGATTTTTTTAGATTTTTCGGATCACAGGTGTCCAATCGCAAGGGAGGGACAAATTTTTCGTTATTTCCCCTTCGTATGCACTCCCTGAAGTTTAAGGCCTGTTTTGAAAAGTTCTCATTAAGACCTTTCATATGATACCCATATTGACTACCTTTCATGAATTCTTTTTGTCGGGGGGTCACTCCCCTATATGGGAAGACTCCCCTTAAATGTCTCATAATATTTTTTTTTTTGTAATTGAACTTTCAAGAGAGCACCACTTTATACCTGCAGGTAAAATTTGGTGTTTCGAACTTAAGTACTTTGCGAGAAAAACTGCTGTGACACACGGACGGACAGACAGGTCGCGATTTTGGTAGGGTTTTGTAAAATTATTTTTCAAAACTCTAAAAAGGGAGGAATCTGTTTTCGCAAGAAAAGGAAATATTTTGGTTCAGAAGTGGAAAAATAGGCGTGATGTCTTTACAATATCCACAAAATACTAAGTGTCATTCCAAGAAGTATCAAAACGAGCCCACGCTGTAACTAAGCTGTTTACTGTAGCTGATTATAATAATAATGTCGGGCATTGACAGAGCTGATCAAATGATTTCCTACTATTGTATTATGTGTAGATAAACGTTTTGTGATCTACGAGTATCATACAAAATACATTTTTATATTAAAAAATTGTCTCGACATTTTATTATTTATTCGATCTTGTCTTATTCAATGTGACATAAATATGTGACACATGGGCTTTAGCCGGCAGATTTAACGATAGCCCAACGTCACATATCTTATTTTACTTTTCAAATTTTCTAAACAAATGCTTATTTTACTTTTTTCAAATTTTCTAAACAAAAATATGTTAAATATATGCCAATTCATGGCGTATAAAATAAAAAAAATTTTGGGCTGTGGTGGACGTTTTTCCCCTAGGACATTGGTAGCGGACGGGTTAAACATCGTAAACAAATATTATTTGAAACGGAGCGATCTCCATTTAATGTTTTTCCCGTATAATGCGATTTCCCATAACGCGGAACATATCTCCCACGTTACCCGTATGTTTACTGTCATATTTTTTCAAGTGCAATTGGTGGATCAAAAATTCAATTTATTTGCATCATGCAATCAATCATCGGTATTCTTCGATGATTGCCTATTATTGTACAGTGGGCGCGATTTGCTCAGCTGCACTCGGATGGGATCTGCACTCTTAAAAGTGAATTATTTCATTTGGGTCAATATGTGAGGAAACTATGACATATTTTAGTTTTGTGACGATTTCTTTTCTTTCATAATGTTTCATGCTGTTTTTGCGGTTAGTTTGCTAGTTGAAATGAATCCTCACTTATTTCACGGCGTAATTTGCTTAGACGCAGTTAATTGGCAGTACGATAGTCAAAACAAACGTGCAAATTTATATTTTGAAGTTGAGATTTAGATAAAAGTAAGTGTTATGAATAGCTCTGTGATTTTTTGAGACCTTGCTCTTCTTAACCTTCAGCTCAGTGAGTGAAGTAGCCAAAGGGACGTATCTGACGACTGCAAGAAAAGCATAAATAGTGGCTTACAAGGAAATCCGTTAATCGAATAGGCAAAATGCTCTAAAAATATCAAGATCCGAGAAGGTTATCAGGACATTTCTTAAAAAGGGCCTATTGTATGGATATAGCGATAAATCTGAACGAAATTTGAAAATATTAAAGAGGGAAGTAATACGAATAGGAGGAGAAGCCACAAAAAACCACCTGAGTGCATCACAAATTATTTCTAAAATAGACTTACCTTTCCCAAAAAGACAAGCTCAACAGATTTTACATTCTTCGCCAGATATAGCTTATAACAAGTTGGGTAAACAGACCTACGCTCGTGTCAGAAGGGTTTTGTATTCAATTTACAAAATACAGTCACCAGATCAAAGACAATTTTATTATTAACAAAGTTGAACGAATTTCGACTTCTGAGGTTTTTGTTATTGTTATACTCATAAATATCTTCCTTGATAATTATTTCAGATGTCCATTCGCGAGGAAGGAAACACATTTTTCATGTATTTCCCCCCCCCCCCCCCCCCCCTGTGCCCCCACTGAAGCAAAAACTGACAGTTTAAGAACAGTTTTTAAAAGCTCCCATGAAAAATTTCATTTCATACTCATATTGGCTACCTTTGATGAATTTTTTTTTTTCAGGGGCCACTCCCCTGTACTGTTATCATCGATTAATGGCCAATTTTTTCGAATCCTAAAATGGTTACAAAGCCATTTTGCTAGGAGCTCTCTCCCGCCTCTTTGACATATTTCACTTATGGTTCTAATTGTGGGTACTCATCTTCAGTCATTCATTAAATTGAATCAAGTGTTCAAAGCATGCACCTTAAACGTTGAAGTTGGGAAAAACTAACTCAAAATTATTCAATCTTCGGATTTAAAACAGCCACCATTTTGTTTTACGATTACTGATACCACTAGCTGAACCGATTCTCAAAGATATACATGACACCTATCATTCCTGAAATTTTCATGCAAATCCTAGCAAAACTGTAGTGTCTGAGTCAGTAAAAAGCGCATGTTGTTCCATAGCCATATGTTGCCATAGTAATACGAGTAAATGCAGCGCATATTGTTCCATAGTAATACAGGAAAATTCAAACCGCTATAACTTCGCTAAATATGATTCAATCTTTATGAAAGTAAGAGTCAGTAAAAAGCACATGTTGTTTCATAGCCATATGTTGCCATAGTAATAAATGCAGCGCATATTGTTCCATAGTAATACAGGAAAATTCAAACCGCTATAACTTCGCTAAATATGATTCAATCTTTATGAAGGATAGATTCATCTTATAAATTGTCATCTGTGTACTGAATTTTATTGAATTTAAGGATACCATTAAGATTTTATTCAAGAAAACATAAAATCCGTAAATCATACTATTACTAACAAAGTTGAGTGAATTGCGACTTCTCGCGTATTTGTTGTTGTTGTACTCATTAAGGCCTACTTTCATGATTTTTTTTTCAGATTTTTCGGATCACAGGTGTCCAATCGCGAGGGGGGGGGGGACACAAATTTTTCGTGTATTTCCTCTCCCTGTGCGCTCCGCGAAGCAATTTTTTTTTGAAAAGTTCTCATCAAGACCTTTCATTTGATACTCATATCGGCTACCTTAAATTAATTTTTTTTTTCGGGGGGTCACTCCCCTATATGGGGAGACCCCCCTTAAATACCTTATAAAATTTTTTTGTAGTTGAACTTTGAAGAGAGCACCACTTTACACCTACACACAAAATTTGATGTTTCTAGCTTAAGTAGTTCCCGAGAAAAACTGCTGTGACACACGGACGGACGGACGGACGGATAGACAGACGGACAGACAGGACGCGATTTTAGAAGGGTTTTGTAAAATTATTTTACAAAACCCTTAAAAACAGATAAAATAACCTCGATTGACTGTAGTGCATACGCAGGCTCATCTTGAATTCTCGGAAGAACATATGAATTGGAGAAGCCAATGAGAGAATGTCATATTTTTTGACGAGAAGAAGTTTAACTTGATGAACCGGATGGTTTCGGCCATTATTGGCACGATCTGACAGCTAATTATCCACCAAGGATGAGCTGGAGCTTTGGCGTTGGAAGATTGGATTTGGGTTCGGGCTGCCTTTCATATTGGGGAAAAGTACAATTATGTTACTTATGAAATTCTTTTTTGTAGCTAGATGATTGAGTTGCTTATTAGAATATTTTTTTCTGAAAAATTATCAAAGAAGAAAAATGTTAGAAGAAGGTGGTTTTGACGTGTGTACTAGTTCTCATCGGGCCAGAAAATACAATTATGTGTTTAGCCAACAAAAAGAAGCACTGGAAAGTACACAAGGTGCTCGATGTCACTTCAATACTATTTCTCGAAGATTTTGAGGAGCGATATTTTATCTTTCAATACTATAAAGCTGCCGTCCACGTTTCAAACCACACAAAGAAACGGTTTTCGGAACAGAGCATTCCTTTGATGCAGTGATTGGCTTTAAGTTCGGAGCTGAAACCAGTTAAAAATGTTGAGGGCATAATATTACGTCAAGTTTATTCGAATGGAAGGTAAAGGGCTTTCCAATAAGAGGTGTTATTTTGAATAGACCGCTATTTTGGTTGATGTTACTTTTGAAGCTGTCATTTTTTGACATTTGACAAGTAAAACTACGACATTAATAAAACTGGAAAGATACATGCTTGAAATCATTAAAATTCACTATAAAAATGGTGAAAATTTGGTAGAGACGGTTCGTAAAACTCGAACATTTTTGGGTCGTCGTGAAGCACCTTGTCGGACCGCAATACAGAAATTGGTGGCAAAATTCGACCTGTTGGGACAACTTAGTGATGCGCAGAATAAAACCCAGATTTGTCCATTCCTCGTCATTCTTTGGAATTAGGCATTCCAAAAACGTCATTACACCGTATTTTGCATAAAAATTTGGGTCTTAAGGCTTATAAAGTTCAGTTAACACAAGAAATCAAGCCGGTCGATCATCAACAATGTCGTGTCTTTGCTGATTGGGTCCTTGAAATGCATGAAAATGATCCGGAATTCCATAGAAAAATCATCTTAAGTGATGAGGCCCATTCCCACCTCGGTAGCTTCGTCAACAAGCAAAACTATCGCATCTGGGGCTCGAAAACTCAAGAATTATTGTTTGGTGCGGTTAATGGTCCGGTGGAGTCACTGGACCTTACTTTTTCGAAAATGAGGCTGGAGCAACAGTTACGGTGAATGGATTGCGCTATCGAGAGATGATTAATGATTTTTTATGGCCGGAATTGGATGGTATTGATCTGGACAGCGTTCATTTTCAAGAAGACAGCGATATGTGCCACACAAGTAACGAAACCATTGATCTTTTACGGGAAAAGCTTCCGGACCGTGTCATCTCTCGAAGAGGTGAACACAATTGGCCACCGAGATCTTGAGATTTAACACCTTGCGACTTCTTCCTTTGGAGCCATGTGAAAGAGAATGTCTACGCCAACAGCCCAATGGCGATTCAAGACCTCAAAGGTGGAGTTCGTGAGGCTATCGAGGACATAGGGCAGCCACTTTGCGATTTGGTTATGGAACATATCATAAAAAGGATATGGTCCTGTAAGCGTGGTCGTGGTGGTCATTTGCCTGATGTTATTTTTTGCTATTAACCTTCTTCTTGATAATGAAATAAACATCCGATCATTTGTATTAAAAAATGGTATTTTTCTTTTAATATCAAAATAACACCTCTTATTAGAAAACCCTGTAGTACAATACCGTCAGAGAGCTTCGAATTGGAAGTTTTAGGTGGTGAAATAAACTCGCTATGCGCTCATTGAAAAAATGCCCGAAAGAGTTTTTAATATAATTCAGGTGAATGGAGCGAAAACGAAATATTGAAACCATACGTTATTTATAACTATTTCATCTTAAGATTCTATTATGGTATTTAAGTAATGCGTCTAAGCAAATTGCGAAACCAATTTTCAAATTATCTTATATAGCAAGGAAAGACGTGTGTTTTTTTTATTTAAAGAAAGTGTAAATGAATTAGTTCTGTTAACAAATAAAGTTTTGGAATATCATTCCTTTAGCACACTCCTAGCTTAAAAATTTGGCGTGCGTCTAGGCAAATTGTGCGCACTGTAAATAAGTCGACATGTATTACACTACACGCTAAATAAACGATACTGAAACATTTCAAATAAAAGTATCAAATCAAATATCTTTGATTTATTCTTTAATTCTATTGGTAGCAAATTGAAATCCAATTTCATATTCAACAGCATCTTCTTTTCAATTCACCCCAAATTTTTATCGTCACGTTTATGAAATTTTCTTTTGGACAGTGAAAATAGCTAATGGGCATTAAATCAAATAAAACTTCTAATAGAATATTGAAAAATCTATGGTTAAAGAGTAGCCGCAATTGATATTTCTTTGACAGTACAAAGCTAAATATCGAGATAGAAAGCATAACCTTTCATCCTTTGAAAGGAACATCAACAAACGAAAGCAAATTTGTGGCAATAAATAAATAAAATATTTCCGTACATTTGTTGTTATGATATGGGAATCTGTCTAAGAAGCTCAAATAAAACATAAATCGTGATCGCCAAGTGGCATAAGGTCACGTATTATTTCATATACATTACTCTTTGCACACAGGAGCTATGAACCGGAGAAGAATATATGGTGAGAGAAAAGAAAGTGGATACAGGGAAACTGGGGATATTCAGTCAATTTTGATGGTTGAAAATCATTGATGAAACTTAACCTTTTTCCTACTACATTGAACTTGTAAATTCACTTTTGGTAGGAAGCTACCACACTACCCTATAAGTTAAAGAGTATCATACATACTCTATGGTGAAAGTTGCAGACGCCAAGACCAGCGATTGAAGAAGGATAAGTGCCTAGTATATTCGCCAGCAATAAATAATTCCCGTATTTTATTGGAGGCAATGTTAGAAGTACTACCCTTAATGATGGACATCATCTTTTCCCTTTTTATATTACTTAATACCAATTTCACCTTCAGCACAGGGAAGCAGTGGAAGGGCAAAGCTTTTTAGATATAATCCTTGCGATAAGAAAATGATTTCTTAGAAGTGCCTTAATATGATGTAACTAAATAGAAAGCATTTAAACAGGAAAAAATATTTCGCAGTAGAAAGCAGAAAATAGAAAGACTAATTTCGTATTTTGTTCAGATGGATTTCTGATCGAATAGTACGTTTCAAGCAATAAAAATCAGGATAGGGAGCATAATTGATTTAACAAAATTTGACGTCAGTATCCAAGTTGCAAATGAATCCTAAAAATATTCTTTATTTCAAATGTGTTCACTTCATCTGTCTACCGTGCAAATCACACACCCCAAACAAAGTTGAATTGCCAAGGTTAAGATTTTCTACTCAAATCCACACGCTCGGATCCTCCTTGTCTTTAAAAATTGCATAATGTTTTCGGATGTACATAACATTTTCTAAAGAATATTATATCATCAATACAAAATATTTGTAATACATTTTGTTCGGAGCTTGTTACAGGGCCACGTTTTGTACCGTAACTTGTAGTGATATAAATATCTCAATGGTTATAAGATTTGTTTGTGAATCAAATTTATGTGCATTTTATGCATAAATTCTCCGAAGAATAATCGCTAACCAAGATTTGATTTGTTATAGTATACAAAACATTGCAAAATATGTCAATTGTTTGGGATGAGAAAATTCCAGATAACGAAATCGAATGTTCGAAATTGATTAGAAATGAGAAATTTTTAAAATCAATGTGATTGCTCTAGAATTAAATCAATTTATTTAAGTTGTCGCATGTTCTGGAAATAAACTATTACGTACTTTGCATTAATCAAGAATTTAATAAGAAATCTTTTGTAAAAAGTAGAGGAGAAGCTTTGCAGTGAATAATTTGTTAGAAAATGTCTTAAATGCAATATTTTGTAATCGGTAATACGTTTAATGTACAATTCGAACAAATTAAACGGAATTACTTTTATTGTATCTAATGGATATTATGGAAAAAAAATTAAATCACATTTTATCTCAATTTAAAGCAATCTGTTCTTTTATTCTTACAACAGGTTCATTTAGCTATTATTGCTTATATTCCTAATTTCTTCAAAAAAGCATAATGCGTGAGCAACATTATTAGTAACTATCCAACATTTAGAGTGTTCGTTTGGCTTCAAGATCTTGATTTGGCGTCGCAAAATTAAACCGCAGTTAAAAATTGTAACGATATATCTATGGATCGGTCCAGCTGTATTTAAAGTGGACCATATGTACCACAGAAGGATACTACCATGCAGGATGGTTTCACTTGTAGACAAAGAATTTCTATGTGATAGAAATATGTCAAGATTTTGATGGTGGGCTGGTCAACACCCTAAAGCTTTTCTTAGTCCCCGTGATGAAATGGACATATTGGATTGCACATTGGCAAAACAAAACAAAGAGCGTAGCTTAAATGTAACACTGGATGCAATAGATTAAGGAAGCACTTCATTAAATGGTTCTATACGTTAATATAATTGGCAACCAATAAGGTTTTTTTGTGGTAGGGAGGTGAATGCCCAATTATGCACAGATTGTGGGACGCCCATGCTCGCAAGAAGGCGACTGAACTACCCATTAAAAACTTCCCCTGTCAACCTGAGAACCTAGCCTGGAACCGTTTGACACATTACTTCGGGGCCAGGTCTCGTTTTGTAATGCCGTGAGGTGCCTGCAAGCTGGAGGATCCCTCTTCTAGCGGGAGGGGAGAGAGGAAGAGGAAGTGCAAGACAAGCGATCCCCCAGCCTCAACATCCCCGGCTACTGGGAGTCCCTTTTATCTTTTCGGACTGCCCGAACATAATGTGCCACCTGGTTCCATTTGCCAACCGATTCGAGCATCACCACGACTTTATTATCCAGGATGAGCTCTCCCGTCTCCCTGTAGAGGTCCCTTTGCAGCCTGACCCATTTCCTGCACACACAAAATATGTGACAGGCAATACCAGCAATCGGGGGACCGTGACTTACCAATCTTGTGTAGGTAAGACTGAAATCACCCATGCCCGCTCAAAAGCTGGGTCAGATAGAAGTCAGCCTCACCATGCCTTCGGTTTAGGTATGGCTTCACATCCGAGATGAGGCGTGTAGTCCACCTTCCCTTCTTGCGATTCACCCAAGAGTGCTGCCAATCGTTGAACGAGCGCTGTCTCTCCTCGTGGACAACCATCTCCCTCGCATCCCCGTTTCGATGCAGATAAATAGAGCACCGCTCCCTAGCAAGAAGGGCGACAGGTATCACGCCTGCAATCCTCTGCACTCCTCTTCCCTGTACCTGTGCCAGGCGTTTTTGGTAAACCTCCTTACTGAGAGCGCTGCCCCATACTTCTGCTCCGTATAGTAGCATTGACCCTACAGCACTGATCAATAGGCGTCTTCTTGATCGGCTGGGTCCTCCTGCTTTGACAATAAGTCGACTCAGAGCCAATACTCCCGAAGCAGCCTTCCCAGCCATTCCCCTGATTCGCTCAGAGAAATTCAATGATCAGTAGCCCCAGGTACTTCACCGCTGGTTTCGATTCGATTTGTAGGTTTCAAATACTGACCATCCTTACTCTAGGGATTCTCTTTTTTGTCAAGATGACCACTTCTGTTTTCTCCAGTGCTAGGTTGAGAATCGTAATAACAGCCTTTGCAGGACAAGAATGAGGACAGTATCATGAAGCGTTCAATTAATGTTTCACCAACACTATATCCGACAATTGGTTGCAATAAGTTTTAAAGCATAACTTAGAAAAATGTTTATATTGAACTTTGGAAATTTGGTTACATGGGCTAAGGCAACTTAAAATTACACCTCAAGAACGTGGTTCAAACACCAATACTAAATAAGATTATTTAATAAAAGCATGCTTCTACCAGAAAGATTTTGCATTCAACCTATAAAACACCATAAATAAATTCGACCATCAGTTTGTGTTGACAGCATGCACACCCAATTCTGAAATTTAGGAACATAAGACATAGGACATGAAAGTGTGATTGCGTGATTTAAGATTGAACTTACATCCTGAATTGATGAAAAAACAGCTGAATGGTGGTTAGATTTACAAAAGAAATCAATTGGCGGCTCCACGTGATCGCTATATTCTGGCCTTACTCTTGTAAGTGGGTTTTGAGCACAAAAATCAGCTGTTATCCACAAACATTGCATTATTGAAATGGCCTTGATATTTCCATTCTATCGCAACCATATTCTAATGGGCCTTTTCTCTCTGCTTGTTAAAATAGCTCTATAATTTGGTGGGGAAAAATCGACTAGAAGTTGAGACATGCATTTTTAAGGACATGTTGCATCCAAATTAAACGTATTTATGTAAAAGTACTGGCACAAACTAAATATATCGATCATTTCTTTCATTTAGTAAACGTTTATGTATTAATTCGTGAAGAGCCTCAAGGGCTTTGTATTCTTTCTCTGATAAAATAAATTGAAAGGTAAGATTTTTTATGAGTTGACATATTTGTAGCTCAGCAAAGATATCTTGCTTGACTTTTGAATCACGTATTCTAGGAAAATTTCATGGCAAGCATTTATTCAGTATGCGACCAGATTGTAATAATTTGTGGCTTGGTCTCGGAGAGGGAGGGATCTGACATTCGTCACTCTCTTTGTCCGGGAACTGTCACGAGATTTTGCGGCTTCATTTTTCGTGGTTGTCGTCGGCTAACCTAGTATATTGTCCATCATCACAAGCTTAATCAGTGTTCTTGGTGTGGAGTCGTGTTCACATGAATCCAATAAAAGTAATTGAACAGGCGTTAGCCGCCATATTATTTACAATTAATGTACTTTCAATTCTAGTTTGTGGGGAAAATTGAAGGGAATTAAGAGTGCTAAAAGAGAGTGCAAGAGGAATCTCACCTCAGCTTGTATTGTGGCATTGAAAGCAGTCTTCTATTTTGGAGTTGCTGGGTTTTGGGATGAATACAGCTAAGCGTTTCCTCAATTAACATCACGGCCGACGATCCGAAGACAAAACCATATCGCGGTGCACCTGCGATTGTGAACATCTGGTGCGAGAATACTACTTGGTTCTAACGCATCAATAGTGAAAGGTGAGCTAGCTCAATGATTTGAAACGGTTGTGGTATCTAAAGTACACGACAAAAAGAAAATAATAGTTACGTGTGGGGTGCATTTTAGATCTAGTTATGCCGCAAGTGAACGATTAGTGAATGTAGTTTTCTTTCACCTGTCAGATCGCATCATTGAATGAATTTATCATGCTAACAGTTATGTTAGACTGTTAATCCTATGCTTAATAGGTGATATTCGTTTGCAGATAGTATATGAGAGGAAACCCATGGTATGAATATTTTTTGGGAGGTGAAGTGTGATATTGTGACATTTAATCAGGTTTGGTGAAGGAAACGCTTTTTTTTGTAAAAAATTGTGAGTAATAACTTAATTCGTCGAGAAAATAAAAAAAAAAAGTTTTATGACAGAATTTTCACCAGCCGCATACACAGGAAAACAAAGCTTCAAGTATACGAATCTGTGATAAGACTCATGTATTGCTAAGGGTGTGAAACCTGCACCCTAACCCAAGCATCCGCAAATATATTGCACGCCTTTGAGCGACGGGTCCTGAGGCGAATAATCGGAGTGAAGCTAGACGGGGTCCAAGGGCGAATTAGATACAACCATGATTATAAAACTGCGGAAGCTGCAATGGGCTGGCCACATGAATCGTATGGACGAACAATGGATACCCAAGAAGATCTTCGTTGCGAGAACTGAATGTCCGAGACCAGTAGGGAAACCGAGGAAACGCTGGTCTGACTCGGTCGACGAAGACAGTTCATCGGTATCGGATTTCGAAATAGGAGGACGCGGTCAATGGACCGAGATATTTGGAGGCGCTGTTTGCAGGAAGTGAAGGCCCAAGAGGGGCTGTACTGCTAAGTAGAAGAAGACGTTGTTTCCGAAGTCACCACTCTCAAATCAATTAGTGAAATCAAGAACTGCTTATGTAAGGAAGTTTTTTGGGGAAAAATTATAATCTTTGAGCTTGATTTTCTTGAAAACCTTAGACATTTTACGCAAATGGCCAGAACAAACATGATTCCTTACACTAACCTAAATTTAATGCTATCAGGATTGCCCTCTGCGTCCCTTATCAAATTGTTACAGAAATCATCTCATAAACTCTCTAATAATCTACTGGTTAAAAAATTGTCCATGCAGATTATTGTCTAGCCAGATTTCAATTGTACTTGGAAACAAAATTTTAGTGGGCGAGGGCTTTAGAGACTAATCGGATTCAAATGTTGCTCAAGTAGAAATTGTTGCTTACTTTTCTAAGGATGACTACCAATATGAATTTTTAAACGAAGAGCATTTTAATGATGGAACCGATGTGTTTGAAGTAGGCTATACATACTTCACGGTTAGATGCAACATTACAAAAACATGTGGAGGACAATAATTTCAAATTTTAATGTCCATAATGCAATTGATTGTGTTTCACACTTGCAATATGCTCCTCTGGAAAGCATTAATCTGACATGTGCTTTTTGTCCGACGACACTCCACTATACCATAGACGGTCTGAAGCCCGATTGAGAAAAGAGGAGGGATCTATGTGTATCCCCAAACCCAGCTTCCATGATTCCTCAACCTAAGTCCCATGAGCAAATGGTAGTAAATGGTCTTGTGGTCGCACATTTGGTTTCCTGGTTCCCCAATGTTGGGACACTAAATGCCGAGAAATGCCAATAACAGCAATCACACAAATCTTACTTACACCTCCTTTGTGGGGACGTAAGAGGGTTTAGGCAGCTCTTCCACCCCTGATAACGGAATTGAAAGTAATAACCATGCCGCCGAAATTGGGGTTGGGCGATGGGCCCTGTAAAATCCCACATTGTTTCAAAACCTGTAGCAGAGCCTCAGAGTTGATTGGATCTACGGCAACGACCTCGCAACCGAAAAAAGGGCTTCGGAATTGGATCCTGGAATTTCAGACCACTGAACTACTCTGGCGCTGTTAAAGACATTTCACAGCAGGCAAATCAATATAAATTAAAAATACTGGCAATCCAGAAAACGGATTCGACTGGAAGTGATATTCAAGACACAATGTTTAAAAGTGGGAAGCCTGTTGAAAGAGGAGAATTCGGAGTGGCCTTCATTGTCGACAGGGAATTTAAATCGCACGCTATTGATTTTAAGACAATCAATAAATGGTTATGTGCGATCTGTGAAAATGCAGAATTCTTCAAAATTTGGCTGATTAATATTTCCGCCCTGAACGAAGAAAAGGATGATGAAACGACGGAAACGCTCTTCAATCATCTGGAGAGGCTAGTCTACTCATCGCCTACAAATGACGCAAAAATAATTCTGGGTGATTTCAACGCTAAAGTTGGCAATGAGCTATCTCATTGGGGAAAGACTGCAAGATATAGCCTTCTCGATGAAACGAATGACAACGGCCAGCGCCTGATTCACTCTGCATGTAGTAGAAATCTAGTCATACATTTGACTTGCATCTCACATCAACGCATTCATAAAATGAACTGGGTATCACAGAAACACACAAAACGAGATTGACCATGTTTCGATCCAACAACGCTGGGCCCCGAGCATACTTGACGTCCTTACACACCGAGGAGCCAATTGTGACTCGGATTATTACTTGATAAAATTAACTTATCGATATTGTATGTCAAAGACGAATTCAGCGAAGATCAGCCCGCTAAAAAAAAAGAATATCAAAAGGCTCCAAAGAGCGCCTGTGGCAAAAAATTTCATGTAGACCCTCGACAGCTAGCTAGCTCCTATCCTATCAGATACATTGCTGAAAACAAGGAACGAGCTTGAGGTGGAAGAGAAAGCAGCAATTAAGACCATGGCAGAATACACATTCGGATATTAAATCCGGCGCAAAAGAAATGATTGGTTTGATGGTGAATGCCAGAATGCGTTAAATAAAAAGAATCAGACGTGCAAGCAATACCTGGATAGGAAAACTAGGATGAAGAGAGAACAATATGGAAATTTCAGGAGAGTAGTGGATAAGCTAATTTAAACTAAGAAAAAATAATTTCGATGACGACCAATTGAGGAGTATTGATGTAACTCTAGCGAGCAACAACACAAAGCCAAGCATAAAAAGTAGTGAAAAGCTTGAAACGCGGTTATCAGTCCAAAACCATGCTCTGCCGTGATGACATCGGCAACATTATCGCTTATAAAATCATGATTAAGAAAAGATGGGCATCATATTTCAAGAACATCCTTAACCCTCCACACAGCTCCAGAACTCGGAGCTTAGGGATATTCCCAGAGAGCTTCCATTGGCCCCACCTATCCTGGATTGTTCTACCATTAAAACCCAAAAGAATAATAAAGTGCCAGGCATCGATGATATTTCAATGGGGGCCATTAAATAAAGTAACAGGGGTGTTCAGAAAGCCATCCATGAAATCATCCAGTATCCATAAAAAGGTGACAAGCTACAGTACAAAAATTATAGAGGTAAATCACTACTTTGTACGGCGTACAAAATATTTTTAAAGCTTTAAGAAAATTGAATCAAATCATATGCCAATAGTATTGTTGGTGAGTATCAAGGTGGTTTTAGCGCAGGTAGATTATCGATAGACCGATTGTTCACTGTCAAGCAGCTACCTGAAAAATGCTTGGGAGTTCAGTATCGACGTCTATCAAATATTCGTTGACTTTAAGTAAGCATGTAACAGTATTCATCCTAACGTACTGTATCAAATAATGCTTTACTTTGGTTTCCCAGCCAAACTAGTCCGCCTTACCAAAACGATAAAAACGTCGATGGCCTGCCAAGTTCGCATCGATAATCAACTCATCGATGCCTTTGAGACAAATGTCGGACTAAAGTAGGGGGATGGGCTGGCTCCATTGCTATTCAATTTGGCTCTGGAATATGTCATCAGAAAGCTACCTGTCAATGCAAGATGTCCGTTTGTTTACAAGTCCAGCAAAGTCATGGCATATACAAACGACATCAACATTTTGTCACAGTCGTTGACAACTGTCAAAGAATTTTCCTGAAACTTGACAGCAAAGCAAAACTAGTGCGGCTAAAAATCAATAAGTATAAAAAAACTCATGACGCAGTTGTGGAAAATACCTCAAAGACCCAAAATATCACACTTGGCAAGTACAATATCGAAAATGTGGCTGAAATCGAATATTTAGGCGCAAAAATAATCAGAACTGATAATGTAAGGGACAAAATATGCTGAAGAATACAGCTCACAAACAAAATATTTTATTTAGTTTTGACGATCTTGAAGACCTGCTGCATACACAGGAACACAAAGCTCCAACTATAAAAATCTGTGATAAGACCTATGCTTTACCATGGGTGTAAAACATGGACCTTAGTCCAAGCATCCGCAAATATATTGATCACCTGCGATAGTCAAGTCCTGAGGCAAATAATAATCAGAGCAAAGCTAGACGGGGACCAAGGGCAAATTCGATACATCCATGAGCTGTATGAAATTTTCGATGAGCCGGAGGTATCGAAGATAGGAAGACTGCGGAAGCTGCTATGGGCAGGCCAAATGAATCGTAAGGACGGATAACTGGTACCCAAAAAGGTATTCATTGGGAGAACTCTGCATCGGTGACCAGTGAGGATACCTAGGAAACGCTTGCCTGACTTGGTTAATGAAGACAGTTCATCCCTGCTCGGATTTAGAAATCGCAGGACGTGTTCAAAGGACCAAGATAGTTGGAGGCACTATTTGCAGGAAGGAAAGGCCCGATAGGGGCTGTAGCGCAACGAAGAAGAAGATACTCAAAGCTAAGTATATTTTCCAGCAACATCTATTCACGCACTTATCGACTGTGCAATTTTGATTTTCCTTCGATGGGTACAATCGAAGTTTTAAGTGCAATAGCACGTTTCGACCACCACCAAAAAATTCATGCAAAACGTCTATCGACGGGAATGTCCTATTTATCATGCATAGGTAACTCAGCTACAAATTCATATTTTAACACAGTTGGAGAATCAACCTTTTGTCTGTGATCTATGTGATCACGACTACGTGTCGAAATAGCAATTGAATTTGCTAAAAATATCGCTTTCTTAGAAAGGATGTTTATGTAAAATATGTATTGCCCAATATAAAAATGTGGGAAGGTCATACAAACATCAGTACAGGGTCCATTATAGCTCTAAGTACTGATGCTCTGAATACTCGAGGAGTTAGAATCGTAGGGATAATATAACACATTTTAAAAAGATTCATAGCAACTTGGCTTCTGTTGAATGAACAAAATCATAGCGTCAATATTGATAGATTGATTATTAAATCGTTGGTTCTATTTTATTGCTGAAAACATTTCGTTTGCGAAATTTGAGACATGTGTTGTAATATCGCGAGGAAATTATCCTAAGAAGGATCTTATGAACTCATCCATACTTAGGTCTTTGTAAAAATTTTTTTTACAAAGACCTACTAGTTTCGCGACCTGTCTGTCCGTCCATCTGTCCGTGCATCACAGCAAGTTTCCTAAGAAACTGTAAAAGTTGATTGTCTCTCAAAAGTTTAGGTCATACCAAAAATTTAAAATTTTTAAGGGGGTCGCCCCTAATAACGAAGTAGCTCTTAACATTTTTTTTTTAATCAAAGGTAGTTGAGTTGAGTATGAAATGAAAAGTCTTGGTGAGAACTATAAGAATCTGAAAGAAAAAGGCCATTTTATGCATCAGGGGGTCCAGGGGTGGCTTAATGTACCAACATTTTCTGGATGGTTAGAAAGACCTTCTGGTAGGAGCACTCTTCTGCTTGCTGAACTTGTTTTTAACTGAATAAAAGTTAGTCAGTCACCTTTTTAAAAACAATACTCATCTATTTACATGATTCGGGAGAGAGAATATTTTTGTTTCTATTACTTTAATTAAATTGCATAAATTTGAATGAGTCACCAAGAATTAAGAAAAGTCATTTTTTGTTAAATTGTCCAAAACACTAAAACTAATGAGTTTTCATTAAATTCCGTGATTTGAAATCTTTGTTGTCTTAATTTTTTAAGTTCTGTATCATTATTTCGATCTTAGTGAATAGTCTGTATTGAGCCTTGTTCCTTTGATGTAATACCTCCAAGCATTTTGGCTTATGATCCTTTTATCCGGCACTTCTGAGAGTATTGTGTTGTCGGTGTTTACTACGTGCTTTTGTTTCAATTTTCCATTTTTTTTGTAAAACGTTTTCTAATTTCCTCAGAAGCTTAATAATTTTTCTTGAAAAAGCTTTTACAAGTCAAATTAAACTAAGAAATTTCACCAGGATTGGAAAAATTTCTCCGAATACCCTGTAAGCCTGAAGAAAATCGAATCATTTTCAATGAAGTTACAACCATTTGAAATTTCTCTAGTTCTAACAACAACAATACACGATTTTGGTACTCTATGGACTTTCTATCTAGTCTACCGTCTTGATTAGACCTTTTAAAAGTTTTCAGATACGATGAATAACATAAATACTTTTGCAAATTCATGATTTGAATGATTTTTGTTTCATTGCAATAAAATGGCGACCGTTGAAAATGGACCACTATGAATTTTCTTTCAAACATGTACATCTCTTTGATGTGTTTCTTAACTTAATTTGTTGCTGATGACTTCATATCGTAAGATGAGTATAAAAACCTTCTGAAAGGAGCATAGATATGCCCACCCAACTTGTTTCTACTTCCTCTATTATGGGTTTACAGAGCCTAATCCTGACAATGTAACTTTCCGATCTCTGTTCATGAGTGGACCATCAAAGGGTTTTATCTTGGTCTTTTCAGTATTATAGCTTTCCGCTGTTCTTCTTCTTCTTAGCACTACAGCCCCTCTCGGGCCTTCGCTTCCTGCAAACAGGGCCTCCGCTTCCTGCAAACAGGGCCTCCAACTGTCTCGGTCCATTGACCGCGTCCTCCTATTTCGAAATCCAAGCAGCGATGAACTGTCTTCGTCGAGCGAGTCAGACCAGCATTTTCTCGGTTTGCCCACTGGTCTCCGGCCTTCAGTTCTCCCAACGAATACCTTTTTGAGTATCCGTTGTTCGTCTATACGATTCATGTATCCAGCTTATTGTAGCTTCTGCAGTCTTACAATCGTTGCGACCTCCAGGTCATCAAAAATTGCATACAGCTCATGGTTGTATCGAATTCGCCCTTGGTCCCCCTCATGCTTCGTTCCGATTATTCGCCTCAGGACCCGTCGCTCAAAGGCGTTCAATATATTTGCAGATGCTTGGGTTAGGGTCCAGGTTTCACACCCATACCATAACACAGATCTTATCACTGATTTGCATACTTGGAGCTTTGTTTTCCTGTGCATACACCTGGTCTTCAAGATCGTCAGAACAGAATAAAATATTTTATTTGCGAGCTGTATTCTTCGGCGTATTTCGTCTCTTTCATTGCCCGTTTTCGTTATTTTGGTGCCTAAATTCTAATATGTTATTTTGAAATTTTCCCCTGTTATTTAGTGCTTTATTTCATTAGTTTCGCTTATATTACTATATTTATTTGAAATCCTCAGGCATTATGTATTAAATTTAGAGATCGTATCAAAGAGCTCAGACATCTCATTTATGGCAGCAGTCTCTGATAAATACAATTAAATATTGTAAAATAGTGGTTCGCATAGTATGTTTTGGCCTGAATATTCATGTTTGGGGCTATTAAGCTGCAGAAGGACGAATTTATTAGCCTCCATATGCCTTTCATATATGTCATTCCTTCTAGTAGGGTATATGTATAAGTTTTTAATATTATTTGATACTTTCTACTCATTCTGTTCAGATTTTAACCAGTCCATCGATCTGTAACCCTAAGTAGCATTTCACCAAAATTTTCGTAGCTAGAATCATTCAATTTGGTGGGAGGATCAGAAATAATACTCTCTTAAAACCAAAAGTAAATATGGAATTATTTTTCAATAATTGGTGGTTTGAGGTATCAAATGAAATACGTAAGCAATAACTTGTCATCCGAAACCTTCAAACTGATTTATTATTTAAAGGGGTGTTGCAACACCTCTAGCTTTTTGTGTGATCGCTTTATTTGTTGAACAAAATATATACATTTTCAAAATCATAAAGGAGTCGCCAGTTCAAATTTTCATGATCATAGTGTAAACATGTTCAAATTTTCAATCAACGGTCAACAAGAATAATCAAAAGTACAGGCCATAATGGTCAATTATTTCACTATTAAATATTGTTTGAGTTCATGTATATGTATTTTCAGTTGTATATATATCAAAGTTATTTCTAGTTTTTTTTCAACCCCCATTGTACACCAATATCAGTTTAATCTGCAGAAGCAACGCAGGTGGCCCAATCATAATTCAAAACATAATTGAGCACTCTCACGATGGCAATAGAATATTAATGCAACTGCAATCATCAAAGGTGGGATGAAAAGTTTTATGCCGCTCAGAACAATCTTTGTTTCTTTGTAAGACATTGTCATATTTTTATCATTGTATTTCGTGCATATTTTAAAGCCATTTGGCTCTGCAGTGCAAGAAGAACAATTCAAGATCGAGTTTTACAAGAATTTCAACGCTTGCTAATAATGGACCGAATGCGAAATACGAGTATATAGTATAATTCTTGAGAAATAAAACTTCCGGTTGAAATTTTTTCATAGTGGATTCCTTATAATTTAAAAAATTTTGCACTGAAATATCTGAACTCAACAGCCCTCATGTATATTTTCCTTGAAAATTCTTCCCACATTAGGTGTGCTCTCGCAGATAAATATCACTTAGCGCCAACAGTATGTTAGCTACCGTAAATGCATCGTTAATATAAATGTATGAAAACTAAGCACAACATTCCATTAATCATAATTTGTCATCGTCGTATTCTCCTCTCATTGACACAAAGTATTCCAAATTCTGTTGAAATGTGACAGCAGTCATGTTTTTAACATAAAGTGATTAATGATGAGCATTCTCGTCGAAAAGCGAAATTATCAATCGATTTTTCAGTTGCATTCAGCGAGATGGTAAAAAATGCCCGAAAGAAATACAAATATACACATATCATCATCCAACCGAGAACATCACACATAAGTAACAATTAATCATTGAAATTGACTTTTGAATATAAGGATTTGCTGTGTTTGCAGTGCGTAAAGCGAACCAAAAGGATTGAAATTGAAATTGCGTCACCATCATCAATTGAAATTAAATTTTGAGCACAATCGTTGGGCGCTACAATTGTAGATGAGGGTTGTTGCTAAGATTTTGAGTAAATATTCATGCCTCTATTATTTTTCTCACCCAAAAGTAACTTTTTTGCCTACTGTCAACCGTTGGCATGAAATCAAGAGCATCATTAATTTTATTCAGAAGAAAATCAACCCCCGAACTGGAACATAAAGTTTGAGTTCACAATATTCATTGATACAAGAAAGAACAAGTTGGGTAGACAGACCTATGCTCATGTCAGAAGGGTTTTGTACTCAACTTACAAAATGCAGTAACCAGCAACGAATAAAATCAAGAAACATGTCAAAGACGATTTAATTGGAGAAAATGTGAAATTCGAGGATCATACTATTATTAACAAAGTTGAACGAATTTTGACTTCTGAGGTATTTGTTATAGTTATACCCATAAATATCTCCTTTGATATTTTTTTCAGATTTTTTAGATCACTGGTGTCCATTCGCGAGGGAGGAAACACATTTTTCATGTATTTCCCCCCCTGTGCTCCCACTGAAGCAAAAACTGTCAGTTTAAGAACTGTTTTGAAAAGCTCTCATAGAGAACTTTCAGTTGATACTCATATCGGCTACCTTTCATGAAACTTTTTTCAGGGGCCACTCCTCTGTACTGTAATCATCGATTCATGGCCTATTTTTTCGAATCCTAGAATGGTTACAAAGCCCTTTTGCTAGGAGCTCTCTCCTGCCTCTTCGAGTTGTTCAATTGTATGTACTCATCTTCATGATACCTATCACACCTGAAATTTTTATGCAAATTCTAGCAAAGCTGTAGTGTCTAAGTCGGTAAAAAGCGCATATGGCTCCATAGCAATATGTTTCCATAGTAATACAGGGCATATTGCTCCATAGTAATACACGAAAATTCAAACCGCTATAACTTCGGTAAATACTATTCGATCTTTATGAAACTTTCAGAAAAAATCAATCTTATAAATAGTCATCTCTTTGCTAAATTTTATTGAGTTTAAGGGTACCGTTTAGATTTTATTCAAGAAAACACAAAATCGATAAATCATACTATTACTAACAAAGTTGAGTGAATTTTGAATTCTCATGTATTTGTTGTTGTTGTACTCATTAAGGCCTACATTCATGATTTTTCTCAGATTTTTCGGATGGAAGGTGTCCAATCGCGAGGGGGGGGTACGCGAAAAGTTCGTACATTTCCCCTTCCCCTGCCCCCCTCGGTACTTATAAGACAATTTTAAGACTTGTTTTGAAAAGATCTCATTGAGACATCCTACTCGACTACCAATGGTGAAAATTTTTTTTTGAGGGGTCACCCCTTATATGGGGAGACCCCCCTTAAACGCCTTTGAAAAATTTTTCCACCCTTGAACTTTCAAGAGGTCACCACTACTGACCTTTCTACAAAGTTTCGTGGCTGTAGCCTCTATAGTTTCGGAGAAAAAGTGCTGTGACATACAGACGGACGGACGGACGGACGGACGGACGGACGGACGGACGGACGGACGGACGGACGGACAGACGGACAGACGGACACAGGTCGTGATTGCAATAGGGTTTTGTATTTTAGTACAAAACCCTAAAAATGATTAAAATGTAATTGTTTTACCCTCGAAAAGGAGCTGACAGAGCTCGAATTTATTTTAAGGTTTGAAATACATTAAGTGTGTTACAAGAAGCGGTTAGTTTGTTAAATTAAATAATCAATCTTTGAACTGTAATATGAGTTAGAGAGAGTACGCAGTGAAAAGTAATATTTTAGAAGACCATCATTAGCATCTTCAAAAAGGAACAGGTTGAGTAATGATTTTGTACTTACGCTATGAAATACAGACACCAACAAATTTATATGCATATGACGCACTTCATTGCCATATACCTGAAATGCAAGGTATGAAAGAAAAACGTTTGTTACCTCATTGAAGCGGCCCCCCCTTTTTCACAACATTTCTAACATCATCTACTGGAAAAGATCATATATAAATTCATGCAATTAATCTTGTATGAAAATTTTCAGAGATAACCCATGATCACCTATGATGAGACAGCCCAAGCCTGGCCTTGCCCTCCAGGATTATTCTCCTTTAATCATCACGGTTTTGCGGCCTCTTTCGCCAGTCCCACTTCCAGCAAGGACCTGCTGTCATCTTCTATTGTATCGTCTTCGAGTCCTCAGTATTCCCCCTGGAAGTCTACCTTATACTCTACCCTTCAATATTCTTTCATTTTATTTTAGATAACTGAGAGATGACACACAAATCGTCTGTTATTGTGGAAATCAGCGAAAATTCAAAATTCATTACCTGTGCAAATAACGTAAGATTTTCATTAAACTTATAGAAAATAGTGAGCCTGTACTAAATCAAATTAAATACCACTCGCGGACCAAAAACGACTAAGATGAAGCGCTGACAACGCTCCACTTAGTATTTAATTGTTATGGAATCAGGACAATAGCCTAAGATCGAATTGAACAAACGGCGATAACTATTCCAAGTATAGGGTTTTCTATTGAGGACATAGCAATGAATAAATAAATTTCAATAAATCGATTGCGAGGCATGCTGTATGGCTAGTGGGACCGTCTTGTTGAAACCACATATCGTTGATGTCAAATTCATCCAATTCTGGCCACAAATAATCTTCCAACTTAACTCGATAGTCCTTTCTATTGACGGCAACGTGACGGTCGTTTTCATCCATGAATTATTACGGCCCAATCGTACCTTCGGCATGAAAACCGCACCAAACAGTAATTTTTAGAGGATGCAAGCACATGTGGGTTCGATGATGACCAATAACGCATATTTTGTTTATTAACAAAGCCATTGGGCTTCATCGCTGAAGGTGATTTTTCGATACTAGTAATTAATAGTAATTTTTAATATTTTCAGACGTTGCTGGTTTGTGAACTTAAACATGCTAAAAATGTTGACCTCAAATAACTTTTTGACGTAGACAGTTCATTAAACAGTTTAAGGCTGCGTTCATATAAATATATAAAACTGCTATGTCCCTAATGCAGACCCATATAGTATAGGACTATTCTTTTGAAACTTAGAACTTTAGGTCATTGAACAGACCAAGTGCACTGCGGCACTTTCTAGATGACATAAAGATATACCGTATCATCATCCACATAGTGCAAGAAACTAGATGACACGGTAAAGACAAGTTTAACATGCAAACACACACCATATTTGAAAGCGGGAAATCGCAAGGAAGCCGTGAGTTTAAACTGGTTCTTATTGTGGATAGCACATTTCAACGAGTTGTCACCAACTTCAATCCCACGAAAAGATCTGTGCAATTCTTATCAAGACCAAACCCTTTAATATTTGACTGGTCAACTGATACGTTCCCAAAGAAGATAAGGAAGAAGCAATCAGGGATGAATTTATAGCACCTTGGAAAACACTGTCGAAGCATTGCTGTCAGATGACCTCCAAGACTATAAACAAGGATCATCAGTTCTCCCAAAACACCAGATAAACAAGTTAAACGATAGTTCAGTAACATTCACATATTGTCGTATATCAGTACTGGAAAGCCATATCAACATTTCATTGCAAGCTAGAGAAAGGAATGATGACATCAAAATCATATGGAAGACAGTAAGAAAACCGGAAACAGAATTGACAGAAAATGTCTTGGGGATCATCAACCAACTTGGAGCAAAGAAGAACTCTATAATATCCTCAGATTACAAGCCGAAAATGTGTGCCGAAGAGCCATCTAAGTAGCCTACTCCATTGACTTATATGCAAGGTAGTAGGTATGTCCTGTGCACAAAAAGGTGGACAAGTTAAGGCGAGAAAATTAAAGAGGCATTGCTTTATTTTGTACGTCTTGTAAAGTGCTCTTCAAAATCATAGAAAGTAAGTTAAAGCTGTACTCGGAAGGAGTACAGCAGGGGTACTTTCAATGTGGATGGTCTACAATTGACCACATATTCTCAGTTAAGAAGGTGTTTGAGAATTGCTGGAAATATAACTCAGACGTGTACCAATTCTTTATAGACTTCAAAGTAGCTTATGGCAGTGTAAATAGAAATGCCTGGACGAAATAATTCTTCATTTTGGTGTCCCACTAAAACTAGTCTGAGTAGGTAAAGTCACGATGCTAACCACAGAGTTCCATGTTAAGGTAAATGACAAACTAATGGACAGCTTCAGAATGGAATTGGCCTTCAAGTACCCCAATGCTCCTTAATATTGTGGTGGTGCATATTATCTAGAAGAAATTAGCTGAAACCTCTGCGATATATAGCAGCCTGGAATCTGAAGCAAACCAAATTAGCCTAATGAAACCCATTCATGACTCAAACGGTCTACTTTCTATATCTTGGAGCCAACCTCAATGGAATAAACACCGCAAAGGACAAAACTGGATGACGAAAATAAAGCTTACTATTCCATTTTTCCCATTCAAATGTTCAGAATTGTGCACAAGCAAAATGTCACACAGGCAAAAAGAGTGATAGTAACCGGAGGTAAACTAGGAAAAAGGCAGCAGTCAAGCTGCCCCGAGGTGATTGGTAGAGGCAGCTTCTGACGAGGAAGGAACCGGTCACTTTGCTAGAAACTAATTGCTTTCAGGAAAAAATTGGTGTTAGAACCGAGATAGCTATCAAGTTTCCGTAAGTTAGGTAGAGGTGAGTGGTTCATTTTGGCAACTTTTAACATCTTTAGGTTCGACACCATGTTTTTGCTCTCCTTTCTCCTTGTTACGCAAGACTTCTTTGAAGAAAAAGTGGAGGGTTTTTCTTTTCTTTGATGTTTGCATTTGTTTCAAGACTTCGTCACCCCTTACTTTGGTGAGATGAAATTTTTATATGTTTTTAGAGTTGCTTGATCAACACCCAGTAAAAGAAAGTTTCATAAATAATAAAAATTTATCTATTTATTTTATTTTTTTTTTAATTAGAAAATCCTATTTACAGATTTACTTAATCCAATTACAAAATAGGCGAAAATAAAGAAGATACAAAAACAAAATTAAAAAAGAAGGCTTCGTTAACCATTAATATTGAGAGCATTCCATACTGTTGATTTAAAAATTTGCGAAGAATGCGGTGGAGGACCAAGCTGAAGATTATTGTATTGTCTTATAGATCGTACCAAAGGCGAGTACAGATACGTGTCGGTTTTTGCAAATGTAACGATAAAGTGATCGGATGATCGTGTCCTCAATGGCGCACGTGCATGTAATGCATTGCATAGGTCCGATGCTAAGAGGCCTCTGGAGAGCTTAAAAAGGAAGCATAAATCTAAAAATTGTCTTCTAATGTCGAGAGGTGGGATATGAAGGAAATTTAGACGTTCACTGTAGGAGCGATACGAAAGGTTATATTTATATTAGAGAGTGCGTGTGAACTTGCGCTGGATTGATTCGACAGCTTCCGATAGATAAATGAAACGGGGTGACCATACTTGACAGGCATACTCGAAAATGGAGCGGACCAACAGGATGAAAAGGCGAACACAGGTATGAATACTGAATGTTCTATGGGAGCATCGTAGTACAAAACCAGCGATTCGCGATGCTCTAGAGGTTATGTCAGCTATATGTATATCAAATTTTAAATGTGTATCCAGTATAACACCTAGGTCTTTATAATGATCCACCGTAGATAGCAGTGATCCGTTAATTGAATACGCATTGGCAAGAGGCGTACGCTTATTGGTGAAACACATATGCAGACATTTGGACACGTTGAGAGGAAGGCGATTCATAGAGCACCATCGAAAGAGGGAGTCTAAGTCAGATTGAAGGTCACTACAGTCCATTTGTGAATAGACGTTTTTAAAGATTTTTAAATCATCTGCGTAGAGCAGACAATCTGATGTCAACACAGTTGGTAGATCATTTATGAAAACATTAAATAGAAGAGGGCTGAGGATTGAACCTTGAGGTACTCCAGAAGAAGGAGAGAAAACGTACGAAGAGCAACCACACCAAGTAACCAATGAAGAACGATTTGTCAGAAAGGAGGATAGCCATGTAAGAAGAGGGCCAGAGAGGCCAAAAACCTCAAGTTTCTTCAGTAATAGACTATGGTCTACTATATCAAAGGCTTTGGCGAAGTCCGTGTAAATCACGTCCATTTGCTGACCTTCATCAAGTGATAGGGCAATCACATAGGTAAATTCAGCCAAATTGGTTACCGTTGACCGTCCCTTAACGAAACCATGCTGCTGTTTAGCGAAGTCATTGGAGATTGCATCATATATTCGGTTATGAACAATTCTCTCAAAAAGTTTTTCAAAACACGAGAGTAGGGATATAGGCCTGTAATTAAGTGCTAAGCTACGGTCCCCTGATTTGTGAATTGGAAAGATGTTGGCTCTTTTCCAAATTGCTGGGAATGTCCCTACAGTCAGGCTGATATTAAATGATATTGACAAGGGTAAGCTTAGGGATTAGGACAGCGTTTTCACAAAAATTTTCGGGACTCCATCTGGGCCCGAACTCACGTTAACATCAATGGAGTCGATTATAATTTCGACTTCGGAAGGTGTTGTCAAAATGGTGCTCAAATGAGAGGAATGGTTAGTTGGGAGAATGGGTAAGGGTGTCGAAGATGATTGGAAAACAGAAACAAAATGGTCTGCAAATATATCGCATATGACCTGACCATCAGACGCTTGTTTCTCATACAGGCTAACAGAGCTAGGTATATTTGAAGTGGATTTGAGGGAGTTGACATATGTCCAGAAAGATTTAGGATTGTTTGATTGTAAAGAGGCCTCGATGGTGTTAAAATATGAATGCATTGCGCGCTTGATGACCATTTTGGCATTCT
This sequence comes from Odontomyia ornata, assembly GCA_963969285.1. Taxonomy (NCBI): domain Eukaryota; kingdom Metazoa; phylum Arthropoda; class Insecta; order Diptera; family Stratiomyidae; genus Odontomyia; species Odontomyia ornata. The sequence continues at coordinate 31,597,508 of OZ017740.1, forward strand.
TACGTAGTTGTTTATAAGACGAGAGATACGTCTCTGAACCGAAACGCTGTAACTTTTAACGCGCTATGTCTTTTAGCTTTAAAGCTTCTGAAACTTTTGCTGTGAACCAAGGAGCATTCTTTTTGCGAGGAGGATGACTACGGGGAACGAAATTCATTATAATATTATTAAGTTTATTATAGAAGGCCGTGAAAGCATCATTGACATCAGTAAAATGAGAGAGAAACTGCCAATCGATCTCAGATAGCTCTAATTGAATAGCTTCATAGTTTGCCTTGTAGAAGTTGTATCTAGAAAAAGCTTTGTTATTCCTATGGCGTGAAATGCAAAGCGATAGTTGCATTTCAAGTGGAGGATGGTGAGAATCAGGTTTGACATAAGGGGTTGGTGATTGAGAAACTGAGATAATGCTCATGGGGTTTTTAGTAAAAATGAGGTCCAGCAATCTATTATTTAAGTTTGGGAAATAGTTTAACTGCATTAGCAAGCATAGAGACGAAAAGGATGACAACGAAATCGATATCTCATTATGTGACACAATCTTTCTAGAGCTTAAATCCCATTCAACCGTTGGCATGTTAAAGTCACCGCAGATCACAAAGGACGCAGAGGGGTATGAAACATTAATGTAATTAGAAAGTTCAGAAAAGAAGAGAGTATAGACTTGTAGAGAGTAAATATTAGCAAGCTAGATGATAATCTCAAACCAACTACAACGCATTCAATAGGAGGGGAGAAGGTGATATCTCGACAGAAGAAACTTTCAAAAGGTTTACGGACCGCAATCAAGACACCTCCGCCATGGCATTTACCGGATATAGCTCGGTCCCTATCTTCACGATATACATAATGTAGAGGAAAGAGTTCTTCATTCGCAATTTCCTTTGAAAGCCACGTCTCAGTTAAACATATAACGTCATCATTTGCCAATATGGATGCTAAATTCATATCATTCAGCTTGGTTCTCATTCCGCGAACATTTTGATAATATAAGTTAAGATAATTAGTTGATGTGTGATTGTATTTTTCATTTAGTTTCTGGTTCTTGTTCTGTTGGCTGATCGAAAATTTTTGTACGGCCTTCGCTCCAAATGTTTAACAAGTATACCAGTTGGCCAAAAGTCTGGTTTAGAAAGTTCCTGTAATTCCATTGGAACGGTAAGTTTAAACGACGCTACGATTCTATTTATCTCTAAGCGAATGCCTTAAAGGGGCTGTAGTGCTAAACCAAAAAAAGCATGCGATTAACTGAGTTTTAAGATAGTAATAACCTAATCGTATTCTTAACTTACAAGTATAATTTGATGGTTATGAAGCAGTAATTACTCCATATTACTAAAAGGATTAAGAGGACAGGGTTGTTTGAAATGAACTGAAAGGATTTTGTCAAACTGACTATAATCGAAGCCTTTAAGAATGAAGTCTTAGTTGAGTGAAAATTTTATTTTTCCTAATATTTTAATCGGAATGCAGCAAGACAGCGGCTGATGGCAAAGTCAATACAACCATGAGCTGTATGAAATTTTTGACAAGCCAGAGGGTCTCAACGATTGTAAGACTGCGGAAACTGCAGTGGGCTGGCCAAGTGAATCATATGGATGAAGAATGGATACTCAAAAAGGGGCACTGAGGAAATGCTGGCCTGACAGCTCATCGCTGCTCGGACCTCGAAATCGGAGGACACGGTCAATGGACTGAGATAGTTGGAGGCACTTTTTGCAGGAAGCAAAGGCCTGAGAGGAGTTTGAGTGCTATAAGATCTCCACATATAATGATGAATCCTTTAAAACAGGTTGTCCAGTGGGATACAGATGAAAAAACTTTCAGAATCTGAGCCCAAAATTTCATTTTGCGCACCAAAGAACTAATTCGAATACAGTTGAAGTTACAAGAATGGTATTTTGTTTGAATATTTTGAATCAGCTTAGAATCCAGCAATATTATCTTAAGCCAAAATCAATGGCGGAAATATCTGTATATTTCGTCACCGTAAAATTTTCAGCAGTATGCATCATTTTCGAAAAATGAAAAATCAAACTTTTAAGCTTTTGCAGGCTCATATCTTTGAAGGGGGACATAAAAGGCTAAATATAATATATTATCTAATAGAAAATTCGAGATGCTTTAATTTTCTCCTTCAATTTTTCTCCACGACAAATTTGCAAAATCTTCCTTAATAACTGAAAAATAAGAGGAACAACATATTCCTAAAACTTTTCAATTTTGACAAAATGATGACTTACTTAATTCAGATGATGTTGCCAAATTTGTCATTATTTATTTATCTGGTATAAATTATTCTATCACCTAGTCGCGGTCATGCTGGAATGCCGGTTCTCAGGAGCTCACTTTGTTCAGGCCAGCAGCATGGGCCCAGGATATTTTGAATGGTAGCTGTAATTTCTGTAATTGAAAGAAATGGTAACGTCCTGCGAGACAAGAGGCTACTTTTTGCTAAATTTTCGCTGATAATAAGCTTGGTCTTAAAGCTGGCTTTATCTGAAATTGTTTCTTTTAGGCGCCAGTTTGACATCTTTGTGATGTAGTCTTTTGATTGACGATGAATATAGGATCGTCATTTGTGTGCCATGATGAAAAGTGTAACTAAGTTCCTGCCCCAACCTTAAGATAATTCACTTCAAATTTAAATTAAATCCAATTCAACTTAATTATATATAATTCTACCTTGTATGGCTATATCTTTATTGAGCTTCTCCCTGGGAAATTCAACTTTCATAAGAAAACATTTACTCAGATTTTCTTTACTATTTATACTACAAATGACGTTTGATATTTCACTAGTTCGAAGTATTTTTCGATTCGCCAATCTACATACGTTCTTATGTTGTTTAATTTACTGAGATAACTTAAAAAAGGGCTCCGCGCAAGCCATAATCATTATTTGACACCGCTTCAGTATTTATTCGGTCCAAATTCCATAAAATTAATTTTCATTTGTAATCAATTCACAACTTGCTTTAATTGATACGCCAAGAGAAAAAAACAATTTTTAAGAATCGTAAAGTTACAGCTTGAAATAATTAAAACCAAAACAAATACTGAGAAGCCTGAAGAAGTGATAAATGACTTGTTCCTGTGCAGACCCGTACCATGTCATAGAATCGTGTTGTGGCACCTTAATGACATGCAATGGGTCGGAATAGCAGGCAGCCAAAAGAAGGGACGGGAAGTGTCTATTGTGTTGGCTCGTATCAAAAAACACCTAAGATGTTGATTTGTATAGAATTATGTACAAAGATGGTTATAAAAAGTCTTTCAAATCAAGCCTTCCGCTACCCATGCATTTGTGATTAGTTCAACTATTAATTCTCAATGGGTACGCTCTAATGATTTCTGGAACAATTTGAATTGCAGCGATTGCAGTAAATGGAACAATCTCCTCTGCTACTACTAGTACAAGATTTTTCACTTAACATTCTACTCTTGGAAGTATTGTTTTGAAATCCATTGAGATATGGGAAAACAGTATATGACATACATATCTGTGTGATCACTCTTAATTAAAGCTTAATTTAGCTGGTTAAGCTTTATGACACGGTTGTTAAATGCTAGCAAGTATTGTACAATTAATAGCTCCTATGCATTAATACTCGGAAGTAAAGAGCATTTGACCGAATGTACTCTGCACATTTTCCTTCCGTCTTCACACAACTGACCAGCAGATACGCTCATCAATCAGATTAAGGCTTAGATACAATAATCGGAACAATACTTGGAATTTTGTCAAATCTAATTCTTGCAAACAATGCACTAATCTGGCAATGAAAGAATTGTCGGGGGTGAAAAGATGCACCTTCCAAACAAACCACTCAATTGTGCCGACTCGTCGCTCAAAATTGAATTTGTGGGCGTTTATAATGGTCAAGAATATTAACGGATTGTTTGATGACCGCTGATGACCACTGGTGGTGAGTGGTACTCATGTTTGGGGTTAAAATACGTGTCACAGAAGACGGATGACGGCTCAGTGCAGTTGTTGCCATATGCTCAAGCTTCTTTCTGCATTGTTGAAGATAATAAATAATTTGCTCTATTCATTGTATTCTAACTGATAATGGTAGCCCATTGCAATTGGGTTATATGCCGGCGGGTGGATCATGAATAAATATGTAATTGTTGAATTTGATAGGAAAAATATCGACTTAGCAATTATAAAATACGAGGAACGCTCAACTCATTGTTTTTATGAAACCTCCCAACAGGGTTCTGGAATTCTAGTCACGTAGCTGTGATATTTTTATGAAAGTCAACTATTGTTCGTTGTTACTTGGGCATACACATATGTGACGGATATCATTATGAAGAACATGGGAACGTGGTAACGTTTAATTCACCATAAAATTGAGTTTTATTAAGTTAAATTCGTACATTTCATTGTCATTTTCAGTTTATTGTTTTAAATTTTCATTTATTATCAGCGAGTGTAGCAGCAGTGCTGAACGATTCCATCTGTTTATGAGAAATGCGTTTAAGCCGCCTCCACATTTTGCTCTGAAGTTGGGGCAAATTCAAAATTAATGTGGGAAAACAATGTGGGATGAACACTTTCAGACGAAATTGATAAGGGTACTTTATTATTGCTGTTTTGCATAATGATGGATACGTCTAGATAGGACACCTGCTATTCATGGTTATACCTACTACGATGACATCTGAGTGTTGAATTGAGAAAATAATGTGTATGATCTCATGAAAAAGCTTAAAATCTTTCCGGCTTCATGACTTGAATAATTATTTGCCCTGAATACAACTGTCACTGAATTTCAGAAATATTGCTACAACTTAAATGAAGACTTAATGCAAGTGAGTAGAATCTCACTGAACCAGCTGCAAGGTACGGTGTGTTTGGATATTATAGATGCATTCAGCAACATACCAGGAAAAATCCTTTATACATCCCTTCATGCTACCTTTGTGTATATTTTTCCAAAACCAAACCATTAGAATGGCTTGAATTAGTTTAATTTAAATTTGATTAAAATTTGAAAATACCTTTACAAATTCACAGGAAAAATGTTACATTTACAAGTCCTACCATTATTAACATATTTGAGGAATTTCAACTTTTAAGGCACTCGTTATCGTTGGACTCATAAAAACCCACCACCATGAATTTTTCACCTTCAAAATGTATTTTTTCATCAAGAGTTAATAGCCTATACTTTGAATGCTGAAATTGGAGGAAAATAACTTAAATGTATTCAATATTACCGCCACCATTTTGTTTTACGATTACTTATATCATCTGTTGAACCCCGAATCTCTTTTGACCATTTCGCATGAACTAATTACTTATTTAAGCAAATGTAAAATTAAGCAGGAACAGTTTGAAGTTATTGTAGAGCTATCCATAAAATTTTTATATGCATAAACAATTAAATGCGTTAGTTGGGAACGCACAAAGCATTAAAAACAAACAAATTGAAGCGTTGAATTTCGCTGTCAAAAATAATGTAGACAAATTTGTCATAACGGACACTTGGTTAAGGCCAAATGATAGTTTTAAGCATCCCTACTTTCATATATGCAGATACAATCGTGTTAATAAAGCTGGTGGAGGCGGAGCCATAGCTGTTAATAGAAAAATTAAACATATTGTATTGCCTAAATGTCGAACATCGGTAATTGAAAATATTGGCGTTATCAGCGAAGAACTAATTTAAAATTGTACCGTGTTTGCTTTCCTGGGACCAAATTGAGCAAGGAAAAAGGGGAACTGTTCAGAAAAGATCTGAAATGGTTTGACAAGGCTGACCAAAGGTATCTACTTTACGGAGACCTGAACGCTAGACATTGGCACTGGAATTACACACGATGCAACAAAATGGGACACATTTTATTTAACCCCACCAGAGAGGCAAAAATCTACGTGCATTTCCCTAAAGCACCCACGTTCTACTCTCCCCGTGAAATTGGTTTTACTCTGGATCTGGTTCTTAGCGACAAAAATATTACTCCCCCCGAGTTGAGTGTCTTGTAAGCCCTCTCATCTCCTCAGCTCTTTGCAATATTTTCCTTAGAAACGACTAGAGGTAAAAGTAATGTACCAAAAACATACTACTGCTATAAAAAGGTAAAATTGTCTGAATTCCGGAGTTTTATTAATGAGAGAGTGAACTTATCATCAAGAACCATAGAATTGCTCAACACTCCATGTGAAAAGTGAATTGAAGAATTCGCAAACACTATCTGGCAAGCTATTGTGAGTTACCAAAACGATCAAAAGCTTCTTATAATTTAGAATTTGACGAAGAAAACTAAGATCTAATAAGAAAACAAAATTTTTTGCGGCATAAATGACAAAAAACCCGCATTCGGTCTCTCGAAATTGGTGTTAATAGCCTCACTTTAGCAATTAAGAACAGAATTAATGAGCTCCGGATCCGATGGAACAACATGCTAACAAATCTGGTCTACAACTCGCGGAAAGTCTGGTTTTTAAATAGAATTTTTAAACGAGAGTCTCATACGTTATCTTACTCGATAATAAATAACAACGAAGAGCATGTTTACTTCAATCGAAGAAAAGCAGATATACTTGCAGATAAATTTAATCAGTTCCATGATATTTCCAATAGGTTCTGCAACAATCTAGCAGAAATTATGTTGACTAAAGCTTTGGAACAACAACCCAACCAAACATCTTTATCTCCTGGTGCATTAATAAAAGCAAGAGAGTTAATAGGTTTGCTTCAAAAAGTTAAAAATGACAAAGCTCCGGGCATCAATGACCTGCCAAATATAGTATCTAAAAATTTACCCAAAAAAGGAATAGTCTTCATTTGCCTTATATTCAACGCTTGTCTTACTCGTACCTATCCTGAAGCGTGAAAGAGATCTACACTTTCCCGAATACTATAGACCCATTAGCTTACTGCCAGGTTTAGGTAAGCTCTTTGACAGGGAAATCCTAAAAAGATTAAATGATTTATTGGCTAACAATGATATCCTAACTGATTTCCAATTCGGCTTCAGAAAAAGATTTTCGGCAGAGCATCAGCTTTTCTGTGTTACAAAGGACGTCAAAGCAGCGATGTACGATAAATTGTCTGTAGGTTTGGTGACGCTGGACATAGAAAAAGCTTTTGATACAGCCTGGCATGATGGTCTTGTCCATAAACTTCAGAAATATAACACACCACCATACTTGTTGAACCTTTTACAAGCATTTTTAACTGACAGGAAGTTCCAGGTCAAAGTAGGGGAAAGCACTTCCCCAGTGTAAAGTATTACTGCCGGTGTTCCGCAAGGCTCCTGCCTAAGCCCATCACTATATATCATCTATACGCCTGACATCTCTTCCTTACCAAACTGCCAAGTTGCAGCTTTCGCATACGACATTTGCATATACAGCATAGGCGCAGATCCAAATTCCATTATTGCCAGCCTTGAAACGGCGTTAGAACGTTATACTTTTCTTCTGAAAAAGTACTAAGCGTTGCTGGTGTTAGTCCAATATATAAACTCGCTGCATTGTGCCGTGATAAATAATCGCAAAAGCAAATGACTTGCCAAATCCGCTAATTCGTGCCCTGGCGAACTGAAAACCAGCAATTGTTACCACCTATCTCTTTAGCCGTAACCTAGCCTCATCGATTTTAGCTAGTTATAAGTAGATAGTTAAGTTATGTTAAGCTAAAAATAAGTTCAGTAGAGGTTTTTGCCGAAATTTTCCTCTAGCAAATTAAAATATTCACATAGAAATACGATACTACTCATAGTTCTAAGTAATGTTCAAACGATGTTTAAATGACTTTGTCAGAACACGTACTATATTATGAGACCTCTGTACTGCATATATTCTAATAAAGAAAATTATATACAAAACATTCATTGAACAGATTCTCAAAGATGTGCATGATATACTTCCTTACTGAGATTTTAATGCCAATCCTTACCTTACCGTGTCTGAGTCAATTTGAAGCAAATATTAATCAATACCCACGTATTTTACACCACCATAACATCGTTAAATACCATTCGAATCTATTGAAATTCTCATAACTTATTAGCCTTATAAGTGATCATATACATCATTGGATTTAAGGGTACTCTCACGATTTCATACCACAAAACGTTAAAATTAATAAATCATACTATTACTAACACAGTTTAACGAATTTTAACTTCTCAAGTATTTGTCGTTGTTGTTCTTATAGAGAACTACTGTTGCAAATTCCGGCCATACCGACACTCTCCCGTTCACAACTTTAAATTGCCTCCGTATCATCGCCACATTTTTTTGGGCACATATACCTTTTTCTTTGTATATTTATTTAATAGGGGTACCGGTCAATTCATGCGGTTTTCTAACAGATGGCGTAACTTGATTTTTATTCTATAATTCACCTTTCCAAATATGTGTTAGAAAGCTACTGTCATATTTTGTGCCGAATAACGTGTTTGTCGGGGAGTACTTCTTCATTGAAGAAAAAGGCTGCCGAAAGTCATCGTATTTTGGTGAAAGTGTATAATGTGCATGCTCTAGCTGAGCGTACGTGCCAGAAGTGGTTTGCATGGTTTAAAAGTGGCAATTTTGACTTGGAGGACGATGAACGGCCCCGACAGCCAAAAAAGTTTGAAGACCAGGAATCGGAGACATTGCTCGACCAAGATCCATCCCAAACATGCAAAATCACTTCGCGTCGCTCAACAAACCATTTCCGATCGTCTAGAAGCAATTTTTCACACTAACAATTTTCAAAAAAAACCGCATGTATTAACCGGTACATCTTATTAATTCCATCCTCTTACCCTATTTTCGATTACAAAAAAAAAAAATATTAATCTTATCTTTCCCACTAACAACACTTCCCATTAACAAAATTTCATTCGATACCTTTTTACTAACCAAACCTAATTCCTTCCTGTATACTAACTAACTTTATTTATTATCTCCCACTAAAAAAATTTTATTTGTTATACTAACAAAAACCCATTCTTGCAGCTCTACTGACAAATTTCATTTTATTGCTCATTAAGAAAGGTGCACAGTTGAACTCGCTAAATGGATGAATGGTAGATCAACAGAAGGTGGCTCCGGTGGTAGTGTTGCAGACTCTCAACCGGGGGTCCACTGGGACCCTGGGTTCGAGTTCCCCGAGCAAAGGAACACTCTTTTTTGATCCGCAAAAGCAGTGTTTTCCGTGTGTATGACGATTTGCATATAACCAAACGCTATCATGGTTATGCAAAACGCCATATATGCAAAATAGAAATAGTTGCATTTGTCGATAGGGAAAATATGAACTTCGACTACGTTACCTCGTTACGGCAACGGGAATTGGGAAAAATAGGATTGCGGAATCGGTCTTTTGCGTTGGTGAATCTGGATTTGGCTTTCAAAGAAGAGAAAGTTTGTGCGGTGTCGAGAAAAGATTTTTAATTAGGATCGCGGGAACAAAAAGGTGTGATTTGGATTGGAAGACGAAAGTGGGAGCGTGAAGTGATTTTGATTTGGAATTTGGGAAATATTTTGTTTTTCAATTTGGCTTGCGGGAATAAATGTTTATGTGAACGAACACTTTGGATTGAATCCTTATTGACGGAAGTTCGGGATAGATAAAAGAGAAAAAATATAACAGAAATTTGATTGAGATTCGGTTGGTAAAAATCAGAAGTAAAAGGAGTGAAGAGAGAAATAAATGAGAAACCATTAACTACAATTTAAATATACTTAAAAAAGCTAACCATCAACATTGTGGTGGAAGTAAAATTAAGTGTGATACAGAAATCACAAGATTAAAATTATCAGGTGTCAGGTTTATTAAATTATAAAAAAGACTGAAGAGTGAAGTGAGAATCGAAAAAGCAAGTGCGGAATTTCGAATTTTCTTCTTGTAGACAGAACAGAAAAAATGGGTAGACAGCAGATGGTGTTTGTGAAAGTGGCCGTTTTATATATTTTTTTTGCGTTACAGATATCTCCATCCTAATTTACAGTGGCCCCATACTTCTTTTATTGTCTCTTGGTGAGCGCTTGGGGTTCTGCAAGAAGAGGAGTGAGTATAAATTTGACTTTCACTCTATTTTATCAATTTTTTTGTATTTTATCAAATTAGTTTATATTTGTTTATATATGTAGTATACTTAGCTAATCTTTGTTTTGTTCATATTAAATTATATTGGATTCTGAAGGCGGCAAATTTGCTTTTGGTGCTTATAATTTTATCGCAAAATCTGTGAATTAATGTTGTAAATTTTCATTTTGTTAAATAAAACGACCATGTTTGTCTAAGAAAAAAATATTTTTCATTTCTCAAAATGACCTCTCCTTTCCCGTATTTTTCCCTCCGTGGTAAGTTTTATATGTAGGATTGCTCAGCATGGCCAGAGGGAGCCCCGGAAAACCCGCAACACGACTGAGCACTAGCCGACCTCAGTATACCAGCCCGGGCTACGCATCCGTCTGCTATCACTTAATGCCTGCAACTGCGGTAACTTTCGTGGTTGTAGCACTGCTTCTATGATTTTTTCAGGTTTTGCGGACCACAGGTAACCAATCGCGAGGAGGGACACAATTCTTTCGTGTTCTTCCACTTCGCCCGCATACCCCGTCAACAATATTGTAATTTTAATGACAAAGAAGATCTTATCATATATTAAAAAATATCTTTCTATTCCTATTCAACTATCTAGCGTAAACATTTTTTTTAAATAGTTCACATACATATATGGCAGACCCCCTAAATGCCTTTGAATTTTTCTATAGTTGCTATGACGCATTTACGGACGGACAGACAGGTACCGATATTAAGAGGGTATTTAAACATTTTTTTACAATACCCTAAAAACGGAAGCCACCCGTAATGTTCAAAAGAACCTTAGGCAGGACATTAGAAACGGAGTGTTGAAACTAGAAGAGCTCCTAGACCGGGTCGAATACTAAAGAAATGCTAAACTAGCTAGTGAAGTACCAATTGTGACATTGCCTAGTTCATCTCTGAGCCCAATCAAATGAAGACTAGGTGAATGGAAGGAGAGTTTCGAAAAGGTGTTACCAAGGCAGCAAAAAAGTTGCTTAACAGCCCTTTTTATCCAAAATGCAGGCTAAGCAGCCTCAAAAAGAAGTAAAAATCAAGGAGGTATCCGATACAAAAATAAACAATGGCCTAGATTACGAAGGCAGGCACTTACCGATGCCCAACGTGAAATAAGAAGAGCCGCAAAACTGGGAAACATTGAGATGTCAGTTACAGCGGTACACCTAACTTGGTCTGGTGACCAACTAATCGATTTCAGAGCATAGACGGCAACCAAGAAAATATTCCATAACATGGTCAAAGAGCTCCTCAGAGCAAAACCGACAGTTGCCTCGCTGTGGCCCATTGCAACTCATGAGATCCGGGGCGTTGACTGTGTTACGGCTGATTCAGACTACGACACCATAAGCCGTGAATTTAGTGTATGTATGGAGTACCTTTATGTGATCTCCAGTATTTTGACTTCTGATATTTATTGTGAAATTTATTCTGACATAAAAATAGCAGCTGTATAAACAGCATGTGCCTAGGTGTCTTTTGTAATTGACAAGTTTTCTAGCAGTTTGGAATTTTCGACACACCATTTATTGTGGACATGAATAAAAAAAAATGCTAACTACAAATTTGTGGATGAACAGCTCAGACACTAGTTTAATATAATTGCAAATAGATACTACCCAGACACTAACAGTTCCACATAATCGAACAAGGTACGGGTAGATGAGTCTATCAGAAGATCGTTTCTCAGCTTAGGTGGGGCAAAATAAGACTAACTAACTGCACTGTTATGTAAAAATGAAACATAGACCCTGACGGGCAAATTTGAAAAGCCGATTTTTGAACGTGAAGAGACCATGTTACAACAATGAGTTGTAGAAATTACAAGGTGCTTTCCAAAATGAACGAGACTGAGCTAAAATAGAAACGACAGGAGCTTTGTTCTGATAAATTTGAGTTTATTTATTCAAATCAGTCTCCTTTGGCCTCAATACACTGTTTTGCGCGATCCAAAAGCTTTTTGAATGAGTGTTTCAGTTCATTGACCGGAATGTCCTTCAGGATGTCGGTACAACCTTTTTGGATGCCCTCTACGGACGCAAAGCGTTTTCCTTTCATGGCCAAATGCAATTTTTCAAATAAAAAGCAGTCACAGGGAGCCATATCAGAATACGGTGAATGATTGATGGTTAAAATGCGATTTATAGTCCAAGAATCAGTTACCAAAAAAAAATTGAGCAGCGCGTTAAGGTTGTTGAAGACTTTTACGAAAATGGTCGTTCAAATCAAAATGCATTTCATGCACTTCGTGATTTTTTTGGTCAGCATAATCGAACAAATGTGTCCACAATCGGGAGAATTGTGCGCAAATTTCAGCAAACCGGGTCTGCATGAAATATGAAATCACCTGTGCATGCTCGCCCAGTTCGTTCTGCGGAAAACATTGCTGTTGTTCATGATAGTGTGGCAGACGAGCCGTCTTGCCTGGTCGTCGCGCCCAACTATTGAACATCTCACGAACATCACTGATGTGAATTTTGAATAAAGATTTGAATTTACCCGCTAACAAGGCTCAATTGGTTCAAGAACTGAAGCCTACTGAACATTTCAAGCGTCAGCAATACACCGAATGGTTCGTTGAACAGACAGAAGGGAATGGTGAGTTTACAAAGAAAACCATCTTCAGCGATAAGGTCCACTTTCACTTCAGTGGATTCGTTAACCAGAAGAATTGCCGCATTTGGGCAAATGAGAATCCACGAGTAATTGTTGAAAAGTCGAAGCGTACGCAAAGAGTGACTGTTTGGTGCGCTTTATGGGCTGGCGGCATCATCGGGCCGTACTTCTTTGAAAATGAGGACGGCCGAGCAGTTACCGTGAATGGTGTTCGCTATTGCGAGATGATAACGGACTTCTTGTGGTCGGAAATTGAGGTTGTGGACCTGGACAATATGTGGTTCCAACAGGATGGTGCCACTTGCCACACAGCTAATGAAACAATGGCTTTTTTGCGCGAGAAATTCAATGGCCGTGTTATCTGACGTTGTGGCGATGTTATTTAGCCGCCACGATCATGTGATTTGACACCGTTGGACGTTTTTCTTTGGGGATATATAAAAAAAAAGTGTACGTCAATAAGCCAAGAACAATTCAAGAGCCAAAAGATGAGATAATTCAGCACATTAAGGACTTTGAACCTCAATTATATCTCAGATTCATTGAAAATATGGACCATCGGATAGAAGTACGCCACAATCTCCGTGGCGACCATTTGACCGCTATTTTATTTCACGCATAATAGTCATAGATCTTTCTATTATAATAAAAAATATTAACATCACATAATTCTCTGAAAACTTTGTTTTTTATTTACAATTAACATCGTGCGTTTTGGTTAGACCACCCTTAACTGTCAACATGCGTTTTTATTTCTGTAATTCCAAACAATTGAAACGGAGACAACTCACTTGATTATGATTTAATTTCCATGAAACTTCCTATTGATAAGGGTCTTTTATCAACCTATAAAACGCTTTCGATTTTTGGGGAAAAATGTAAAATTTACAAATTATATTATTATCAACAGAGCTGAGTGAATTTAGATTTCTGAGGTATTTGTTGCCCTTGGACTCATAAAGACCTACTTTCGTGATTTATTCAGATTTTCGGCTCAAACGTGTCCAATCGTGAGGGAAGGGGACACAAAGATAGTTCGCGAAATTGCTTTCCTCTGGACTCCGAATGCAAAAAGTGACTTATTTTTCAGATTCTGAAAGTGCTAAGAACTTTCATTTGATAACCTACATTTAAGGAAAAAAAAATTCAAGGGCCATTTTGCTATAAGGGGGGAACTCCTTAAAAAATATTGATGTATTTGATAAGACCTATACTTTTGAGAGGCCACCACTTTTGACCTTTCACGAAGTTTGAGCTTTGTAGCTTCTATAGTTCGGAAGAAGAAGATATATGGACAGACGGATGGGCGGGCGGACAGACAAACAGGATGAAATCTGGTAGGTTTTTGCAAAATTTCTTTCAAAAAGCCCTAAAAATCATGGAGTTAGATTCAATAGCAAATAACTTAGAGGCTGATGTTCGTTGAGCCTTGCTAATAGTAGTAGGATTTAACATTTTCGTCAGTAAAACTGTATTGGTATCATTAAATTGGATGAAATCAGCTATCTAAGCAGTTCTTCAAAATATCATTTTATTCTATAAGTTTCAATAAATTTTATTGATTTGAAATTCCTCGCAACACAACAATCATTTACGATTTTTCTACTACATGGGCTTTCCGTCGACCCAGACACTAAACTTTTGATTGAATCTTCTCCAAATTTTCAGATAAGATGGATATCAAAATTACATTTAAGATTCAGGTAAGTCAGTCAGTTCTTTTGTAGCAAGAATAGATTTTTTGGGCATGTCATAAAAGTTCCGTCTACCCAATTTTTTATTGTTGCAACATTTTTTAAAAGAGCTTAAAATTCGAATCCCGATATTTTTATGTTAAAGATCAAGTGTGTGGTAAAGAATTTAAGAACGGAAAAGCATTCGATTTTCTTTTTATTTAAATTGATTTAAATAACCGTTGCATTTCAGCATGTAAAAGGTGCGGCTCAGGAGTTAGTTTCCAGGTAACGAAACAGTCAATTGGAACGGTAGTGAAGCGGTATTGTTCGGGAGTGTGCTAAAGAGATTCAGTATAGTAGATGTTTAGTGTGTACCTTGAGTTATCGCTAGAGCACCCTTCTTTCAGTTTGTAAAAATGTCGAGGGAAGTCAAGTGGTAAAGTGCCCGCAGAGTAAATTACTAGTGGGGACTTCAGTGAGTACTGTAAGTGTTCAGTTCTTCGACGCGGGAAAATTGAAACCGGCAAGCCGAACTCTGACTTGGTGGCTTATTTAGGCCCGACTGGAGAAGCGCGTGACACTCCCACGCCCATTCCTGGACCAGGTCCAAACCCACGTTGGAGCATCTTTTCAGTTATGGTGTAAACTGGTATAAATTGTCCGGTATTACTACAACAAAAATACATAGTTATGGAGCAATATGCACTTCCAATTGACTCAGAGACTACGGGCGTGTTACGATTTGTATGAAAAACTCAGGAAGGATATATATAATGGATTTCTTTATAGAATTCATTCAACGAGTGACATCAGAAAGCATAAAACAAAATAGCAGCTCTTTCAAAAGAGAATCAATACTGAAAGTACAGGCTATTAACTCTTGGGTGACAAAATCATATCGATACGTGCAACAACAGCAAATACCTTAGAAGTCAACATTTACTCAATTTTGCTAATAATATAAGTATACAACATAGCCCTATAAAAGGTCCTTGTACTCTCTCAATTTCAATTAAATTTAATAATATTTGTGGAAGTTATAGTCCTTTGAATTTTCTCCGATTACAGCAAAGACACAGATTTTCTACGATTCTGGTTTTCCATCGAACCAGACACTATACTTTTGATTGAAGCTTCACTTGGTTTCAGGACAAAATGATTAAAAAATCCCAGTTGGCAGCACCAGCCGGAAAGGTAAATTCCTCGTATGTAGCGTAAGATTTTGGAAAAGAGTTTGACTTGCGTACTACTAAACTTCTTACTGCAATTTTTGTAGCACCACATGGGTATTTATTGACATAAAAAGTATCTGCCGACGTTCGTATTTAAAGACCCTTTATAGAGGCGCAAATATTTTGCTCATTCAATTGAGTTGCACATGAATGGATCACATATTGAAAATCGGCAGATAATGAATTGTTATAAACATATAAATACAGGTGTTGCCCTTCTCACATTTGCTCTTTACCCAATAGTTACCACACAAAGGTGATAACTTTTCGGCTTAAATAGCTCAAATAGATAATTTGAAAAGATTTTCATAAAAGTTAAATTAATAGCACTTGCGTATTTATATTAATTGTAATTGCGTTGCTATTAATATAAATATTTTCAATTCTTTTCTGAATCATCAGAGGCCACCATTTTGCATTTTTAATGAAAACGGCTGCTTAAAAATATTAAGCTGTAAGTTTTCGACTTTTTCATTTGTCATCCGATTTGCATATTTTTTTTGTAAGTTAAATTAACTTGCTTTAATAACTTATAATTTCAAATTTCATCGGAATCCGTTGAGAAACCTGGCTGCTAGAGGGCTACAGAAATTAAAAAAAAATTTAAGTCCCTCTTAAGCACTTTGAAATTTTTTTTACCCTGCAAATTGGACCACTTTTGAACTACGTAGAAAATTTCCTCATTCCAGCTCATGCGGTTTGCAAGGAAACTTACTGTGACGCACGAACAAACGGACGGATGGACGGACGGATGGACAGACAAGTCACGATTTCATAATTTTTCAGGGTATTGTTAAAAATATTTTAACAATATCCTAAAAATGGTCTGCTATATAAATACTTCCAAGTTAAGTAATTTAAAACGTTTCCATGAAGAATATTCATTATTTCAGTTGCTACTAAAATAGCGAATTGAGCTTGCCTTCTGACCTTTGGTTGTCACCATTTTGAATGCATGCATTTGATTTTGGATTATTTTAAATCTTTGTATGCTAGAACCTCATTAAATAATGTGCCTAACCTCGTTCAAATCAGAGTTTCACTCTGGACAGGGCAAAATTATTCAATTTTTAGTGAAAATGGCAGCTAAAAATATTAGGTTTTAAAATTTCGACTTATTTATTTTTCATTTGATTTAAAATTTCTTTTTGTATAAGACAAGAACTTAGTACAAAGATCGATAATCTCAAGTTTCAAAAATCCGTTGGAAAATGTGATCGCTAGAGGGCCACGAAAACCTGAAAAAGTCGCGTATTTAAACCGCCACCATTTAGAAAATTGCACATGCATGATCACCAACAGTTTCAAAGTTTCTTTGTCTAATTGATTTCTATCTTGTAATCAAGTTTCCTATACATCGGGTAAAATCGCGACTTTTAGAAGACTTTGAGGTTTTGAGTTTCACTGGCCGCCATTTTGTTTTTTGCGACTTGACCTCCAGTTTTTTTAACATAACTCTTTAGGTACTTATAGTTTCTATCAAACTACCGAATTTCATTCACATTGGCTGAAAGCTGTGGTCAAAACTACAACAACAGAATTTTGTACACCATTTTGTTTCAGCCGTACCGACTTTGGATTTTTTATTGTGCAATTGATCACATACGTCAGTGAACATTTGTACCAAATTTCATACAAATCGGAGCTATACTTTGGTAAGAACAGAAATCACGACTTTACGTCTAAAATGGCCGCCATTTTGTTTTTGCCTGGCCGATGAAGCTGGTTCACGAAATCAACTGAGATATGTAGCCAATACACCTTTCCTGAAAATTTGGTGAAAATCGGAGAAAAATTGCAACCTCTATCGTAGTCACAAATTTCGTTATATCCCATATATATATATATATATATATATATATATATATATATATATATATATATATATATATATATATATATATATATAACATATTCTCCGCAAATTTCTCGAGAGAAATTTACCTAAAACGCAACAGTATTTTGTATACCCTAATTGCATCCCTAAGAGTATAGCAATCACTTTTAAACTACCGCAGATTTTCCACTTATATTCCAGGTAGTTGATTGAATCTAGGAGGTCTTCTATGTTTGCATGTCTCCTTCATGTGAACCGCAGGGCCAATAGGAATGGAAGGTAGACGGTTGCCATTATGCAGCAACACAGCCTTCAAAGTAAGCTTGAAGGAGTCTACGAAGAGTCTCCAATCAGTTGGATCATGCTTCATATTCAAAGGAATCAAGTTCCTATGACGTTGTCTGTTCTTAGTGATTCTGACATCATTCAGCAGGAGATTCCATTGCTGCAACTTTGATCCTAGAAGTTCTGCCTTCTCCTGTGGCAAATCAAAATATCTAATGACATTACTCAACTCCGATTGACTCAATTTATGCGGTTGATAATCTTTTTCTCCTTTAAAATCAGGGTCATACGATTTTGAACGTTCATTGAGTGCTCCTTCTACGCTGTCTTCATTTTCTGCTTCCAACTCATAAGTCTGGGGTGGTTTAGGAACTGGTAGATAGTTTGAACGTGGAATATCACGAATAGCTGATGGAAGATTCGGGTATTTAACAGTTTTTAGCCATCGCCTATGTGGTTAGTGGGCTCCCGCCAAATCATAGGCACAGCAACAGCCATGGATCGTTTTTTATTTTTCAGCCATTCTTGTAATATAACTAAACATGAATTGCAACATATGTGTGGAGACCATGGCTTATTTTGATTTCCTACATTCATATCAAAATAATGTTGATATGCAGTCTTCACAAGAGGCGCCAAATTGCGTTTTTGTGAGGCAAGCGTTATTTTGCCACAAATGTAACAAAAATTATTAACTAAATTTACACATTTCCGTGGCATGTTGATTTCTCTCTTTAAAACACTGCAAAACAAAATGATATGCACGAAATACTATAAATTTTACCGTTACCGCAATAGTATCACACTCAGTAATCTTCTGGCAGTCAAATTATAATTTGAAAAAAAAAATTTACGTGTGTTTTGACAATTAACAATGTTGCCAATTTCCAAAAACAACCTTTCCGCAGATTGAAAAAGATGGTCGTTTTTGCATTCAGTAAACGAGAAGACATATGATAGGACTAATTTTAAGGCCGAAACAATTTCATTGTTGCGCAGTGTTATTGGTGTTTGCATATTGTACGTTAAGTAAAAAACCCTTCCGACATGAGCGTCGTCCTGTCTACCCTACTCGTTTGAATCAGGGCGCAATAAAAGAACTGCTGTGAGATAGTACACTGTTTGGATAGCTATATATGCTATGAAATACAATATAATAAGCAATAAAATGTTGATAAATGTAACTATTCAGAGTAGTATTCTTTACATCCCATTTTTTTATTGGAAGCTTCTGAACTTTCACGGTTTTGCTTCAAAGGACAAGAGCAGTTTATTTGGTTTGATTCTACTCGTACATCCATTCATTTCAGCTAATTTACTTCAAACCTAAGAAAATCATGTAAAGAAATGAAATTCATCCCATTTGCAAATATGTCCTCATATTTTACAATAGGTAGACCAAGTCTGTAAAACTTGTCACTCATTCTTTATTTCTACAGAAGCAACTATCTTCTCATTCATAACATTCATGATGTAGTCTTGGCAAATTTCAAAAGAAAGCCTACGTGCGCTCTTCATATCCGTGCATGTACAAAATAAAGAATAGGTACTTAATTTGAACATTATCAACGATATCGCGACAAACCGTGCACAACGTGCCAAGAGAAACGTGGGAATGTATCAGAGTCCCGAATATTTCTAGACCAAAATCTAACCTTCAACAACCTTCAGATGCATGTTGGCGCAACTTAATAGTTTAATTAAGTAGTTGCACAGAACTGAATTTATCGCGAACAGAGCTCCGCATATACGGTGATGGTATGACAAGTGATCACGAATCTACGAAAAATTACCAATGCTATACGCATCCCATATTTTACCGTTTCACGAATGGGCAACATATAACAAAAACACAGTTTAGTCAAGTGCATGATGCGGACACAAAAAATTATTATGAGCGAATATTTAATGTTGTACATCAAGGTATAGCTGAAATACCGCCAGTAATTTGCTAAAGTAACGTCTGCAAAAGTTGATACTGAAACAATGATTGGTTACTGAGTTCACATGATGGATTTCTCCACATATGGATTATCTTGCAGAAGGTACTTGAAAATCATGTCGAAATTATTCTGTGGTTTATCGAATCCTTTATTCTGCGAAAATTTTCAAATTGACTGTTTCAAACCGCTGTTTGAAAGCTTTTCCAAGTGTTCGACTACTTATGACCATCATTCTGAACAGGTGTGTAATGTGTGGGAAAATAGCCCGAAATGCCTATGCACAAATCAAGGCACGGCAAGACGGCCAATTCCAAAGACGATGACATACTATCGTACTTAATAAAGATAACAAAACGTACAACAGACATGCTAACAAACATACTGGCACTGGCACTGCTCGTACCAACATAAATATTAGCAACACAACTTTTCGACTATCGAATCCATTCGGAAAATGAGTTTCGAGTATCTGAAATGCCTACTGCTGAGACATTCCCCATATGGGACTGGGAAGACCTCACCTAGGCAAGCATGTGTGCATATTACGCTCGCCGTGGTGTCTTTGCAATTTATAATTCAGGCAATGTCGGCAACATATTCTTGCGGCTGGCCGTTTTATTATTTATCGCGAATATCATTTTTCTTCTTTGAATTTTTGATTTTTGCTTTTAGTGGTAGTTAATGTCGGTCAGTAGGTTTTGCCGTAAGACATACTAGGGCCGATCAATGAAAGATGCATTATTCCTGCTGTCGTTTTATTATATGATTCCGTTTCAGGTTGTCGTGCATGGATTGCCAATGAAATCTTCCGGGAACGACAGGCCGCAAAGAAGGTTACCAAACGATGATTTGATTTTCGTGCTTTGATCATATTTGATTGAATTGCTTCTGTTTATGCATTATGAAATGGTAACAGGCGCATGAGCCAGCTTGAGTATGATTGGCAGCAGATATTGAGGACAGTATTCATCGAATGAACGTAGCAAACATAAATTTGATTAAATAATCATATATATATGAAGAGCAATAACTAATAATATACAAGGTCTTTAAATTAATTTAGTCTACATATTCCTTGTTGCAGATAAGTAGTCCATAGTATCAAAAGATGACCTGTCCATGCCGGGCTAGTATAATACGTTGGTTTTTTATTCATATGTGATCTACAAGTATTAATGGGTAATAAGTTAATATAAAAGAAAAGTAAATTTATGTAATTTTTGTAATAATTAGTCTTAATAGCTTTGCACTGCATCTACCTTTGATCACTTCGATCCTGTCAAGGTTTTTTTTTGTGCTGAAAGGTGAATGCTATTTACGCACTGGTGCAGGACTCAGCTCACAATGTATTTGGACTCCCTTGTTATTGGAGAGTTCAGCCTGAAATCGTTTCACACATTACTTTGGGATAGTCTTCGTTTTCTTATGCCCAGTGATAACTTCGAGGTGCAGGAATCCATTCTCTAGCTAGAAAGAGGGGACGGAAAAGGATTACTATAAAAGGGAACCTTCCATTTTCAACGCCTCCCGCCGGTCCACCACACCTTTTTTAACTGTCAGCACTGCCGGAGCATAATGAGCCACGTACTTCCATTTTTCAACCGATGTAACCTTCTTTCAGATTACAGTCTTCCGGGAGAGCTCCCCAATTTCGCTCCAGTGATCATCACGCAGCTTTTCCCATCTTCAGTAGATTAAAAAGTGTCGCAAGCATCATCTACCACTCCCTTGCAAAACACTCAGACTGAAGACCGTGACATATCGATCCTTTGCAGGTAAGACTAAAAACATCCATGCCTGCTTACAAGCTGGGCTAGGTAGAAATCAGTCCCACTGTGCACTAGATTGAGCCACGGCTTCATGTCAGGGACCAAGCGAACAGTCCATCTTCCCATGACTGTTTTTAATCGCCCTCTCCAGCAACAGCCCCTCGGTCACCCTCGCTTCTGCGGGGATAGGCGCTCTTTTGCTCCCTAACAAGTAGTGCAATGGGCATCACACCAGCAATCACGAATACCGCCGACTTGGAGGCTGTTCGGTACGCGCGTGTGATTTGCAGTGCTCCTGTTTCAACCACTTTTGGTGCAACTCCTTGTTTAGAGCACCACCCCATAGTTATGATCCTTATAGTAGGAGAGATTGTACAGAACTCATTATGAGTCATCTCCTTGATAAAACAGATTCCCCTCTAGTGGCCATCAGTTGAGTAAGTGCCACTAAATGTTCTGCCACCTTCACGGCTGTTGCTCCCATCATGCAAATCATATTTGAGTCTATCAGTACTCTCAGATATTTCACTGCTGGTTTCGACTCGACCAGTATTTCCGTGATACCGATAGTCCTTTCTCTGGTAATAGTTTTCCTTCGTTCATGTCGTAAGGCAGAGTGTGGGGCTCAATTAGTCTCTTAAGATTCGCAGATTCGCATAAGGTGTTGTAGCACTTAGAAAGGACTTTCCAGCGCTTTCATGACATGCACCCGTCTGGCAAAATTGAAAGCATTTCTGAAGCCTAGAGTAACTAGTTAGACAACCCTTTGAACATAATTGCTTTACGTCCCGATATGCTGGGCTACGCTTACAACTTCTTCAAATAAGTCAATAGTAGAGCGACCTGGTTTGAAGCCATACTGCCTAGGAGATAGATTGCCAGAAACGCAGACAACGTCAGCTAGTTTTCCTTTGTTAAGTTTTTCGAGTACTTTCTCAGCTGTGTCTCTCGTACATAGTAGTCAGTATGCAGAATGTGACTCAAGATTTCCATTACTTTTACTGATCGGCACAGGCCTCACCATCTTCCAGCATTTAGGAATATCTCTTCACACAAGAATGCATTGAGCATAGTGAGCAAAAAGTCACAGGAGAACTCGTAAACCATCCGCAACACCTCAACTAGAATTTTGTCTGGCCCTGGAGGCATTCTTCTCTCTAAAGATACCATTGCTTCTTCTAGTTCCATCTTTGTGAAAAGTAGGCATTTTACTCGTATTTTAGCGTAGATAGTCTTTATATAGGCTGAACGAATAGGCAAGGGAGTCCACACAACCTCCTCCATCTTTTCCGTATTGTATGAGCAGGGTAATCTAATCCAAGTTCCATGGGGCACGGTTCACGCTATCTATTAGATATTGCCAGTGGTTTGTATTACTGCTATTGATGAGCTTATGGAGACATTTTCTAGCTGGATTATAAGCTGTTTCTCCTTCTTCGTAGCACAACAGCCTCTCTCGGGCGATGCTTCTGCAGATAGTGCCACTAATTGTCTCGGTCTATTGACCGCGTCCTCAAATTAAATCCGAGCAGCAATGAACTGTCTTCGTCGATCGAGTCAGACCAGCATCTCCTCGTTTTCCCCACTGGGCTTTGGTGTCCAGATTTCCCAACAAATACCTTTTTGGGTATCTGCTGTTTATCCATACGATTAATGTGGCCTGCACATTGCAGTTTCTGCAGTCTTAAAATCCTTGAGACCTCCGGCTCGTCAAAAATTTCATACAGCTCATGGTTGTATCGAATTCAACATTAGTTCCCGTCTAGCTTCACTCCGATTATTCCCCTCAGGGCCCGTTGCTTAAAGACGTTCAATATAACCGCGGATGCTTGGGGTAGGATCCATGTTTCACACTAATAGCATAAAACAGGTCTTATCACAAATTTGTATACTTGGAGCTTTGTTTTCCTGTGTATGTAGCTGGTCTTCAACATTGTTAAAACTGAATAAATAATTTTATTTGCAAGTGGTATTTTTCCGCGTATTTCGTCTCTTTCATCAGGAATTCTCGTTACTTTGGCACCTAAATACACAAATTCGCTCACATTTTTGATACTGTATGCACCAAGTGTGATATTTTGGGTACTTGAGGTATTTTCCCTTGCTTCATTTTATTTCCATTGATTTGCAGCCTTACTAGTTTTATTTCACTGTCCACTTGGCTCAAATTGTATAGTAACGTACCTTGTTTATCCTTATGACGTACGCCAGAGCCAAATTGAACAGTAATGGGGCCAGCCCAACTCCCTACTTTAGTCCGATATTTGTGTCAAAGGCATCGGTGAGTAGGTTATTGATGCGGACTTGGGAGATCGTTGACGTCATTGTCATTTTGGTAAGATGAACTAGTTTGGCTGGGGTACTAAAGCAAAGCATTATTTTGTAGTGTATGTTACGATCAATACTGTCATATGCTTGCTTGAAGTCAACGAAAATTTGGTGTACGTCTATGTGGATTGCCGCTTAAACCAATCTCAGTCTGATGGTGACCATGAGGCTAGGCCTTAAAAGGTAGGTACTCACGATAATCATATTCGACTATGTACGTCTAAGTTGAACTCCCAGCATTTTTCAAGTATCTCCTTTACTGTGATCAGTTGGTCTGCTGTCGATTGACCAGCCCTAAAACAACCTTGATACTCCCCAATAATACTATTGGCGTATGATCTGATTTTATTTTCTGAAATCTTTAAAAATATTTTCTACCCCACACAAAGCAGTTATATGCCTCTATAACTTTCGCACTGCAACTTGTCACCTTTTTTGGGAATAGGGAACATGATTGATTGGCTCCACTCTTTTTGCATATGTTCTTGTTGCCAGATGTGCTGGACCCTTTATGAGCACTGCTGCTACCATGTTTGATGGGCTCCACTGGAATCTCATCGATGCCCGGTGCAATATTATTTTTTTGGGTTTTGATGTGGAAAGCAATTTCATTCAATTTCCCCGCAGACATCTATAGGGTCCAATGTTCTGGAGCTGTGCGGAGGGTTAAGAAAGTTCTTGAAATATGATGTCCATTTTTCCTTAATCCTGTTTTCATCAGCGATGATATTGCCGATGTCATTACGACAGAGCGTGGTTTTGCGCTGATAACCACGCTTTAGGCTTTTCATAACTTTGTATTCTTGGGTTGCGTTGTTGCTCGCTAGACTTACATCTATGCTTCTCAATTGTTCGTCATAGTGTTTTCTTTTCTGAATTCGAATTATCTTCTGAGATTTTCATAATATTCACTCTTCATCCTGGTTTTCCTACCTTGGTTTTGTTTGTACGCCTGATTCTTTTTTTCTAATGCATTCTGGCATTCATCGTCGAACCAGCCATTTCTGTTGTGCTGGGCTTGATGTCCAATCGTCTGTTCTGCCACGGTCTTAAAAGCCGCTTTCACTTCCATCCAGAGCTCGTTGCTCGTCTTTAACGATACGCCTGATAAGATGGGACCCAGCTGTTTGTCGAGGGTATCCGTGAAATTTTTGGGCACAGGCTCCGTTTGGGGCCTTTCAATGGCAAATTTTTGTAGTGGGCTGGTCTTTGCAAAATATGCCTTAGACATACGACTCGATAGGTTCATTTAATCAAGTAACGATCTGCGCTACAATTGGCTCCTCGGTATGTACGGACGTCCAGTATGCTCGAGGCCCAACGTTGTTGGATCAGAACATGGTTGATCTGGTTTTGTGTGTTGCCATCCAGTGATATTCTGGGAATTTTATGACCACGTCGATGTGAGAAGCAAGTCGAACGTATGACTAGACTTCTGCTACATGCAAAGACAATCTGGCACTGGCCGTTGTCATTTGGTTCATCGTGGAGGCTATATTCTCCAGTTATTCCCCCATGAGGTAGCTCATTGCTAACCTTAGCGTTAAAATCATCCAAAACTATTTTTTTCGTTTGTAGGCAATGCATCCATTGGTGATTGTAGAATATATCTTTAGTTTCTTTGTCCTTTTCTTCGGTCGGGACGTGTACATTCATCAGCCAGATTTTGAAAATTTCCGCTTTGATATGGATCGCAAGCAACCGTTCATTGACTGCCTTAAAATTAATAACGTGCATTATGAACTTCCTATCCACAATGAAGGCCACTCCAAATTGTCGTTTTTTAGCAGGTTTCCCACCTTTGAATATGGTGTGGGATCTCAGGCTTGAATATCATTTTCAGTCCAGTTCGTTTCCTGGATTGCCAGTATTTAAATTTATATTGACTGGCCTGTCGTAAAAACTCCTTAACAGCGCCAGGGTAATCGGGTGATCCGATATTCTAGGATCCAGTGCCATTGCGAGGTTATTGCCATGAGTCCAATCCATTTCGAGGCCCTTCTGCAAGTTTGAAAGCATTGTAGGAGCTCCAGAAGTCTATCCTGCAATTGGATTAGGTCAAATTAAATAGCACGTGGACTCCAAAGTACTGGAAAATTGATCGACTTGTACCCAAATTTGAACATATACGATCAAAAAGCCTTGCAAAGAGGGTAGGTAGATTACAAAATTAAGACGGTATCCTGAAAATATTCACTCTGTGTAGCGAAACATTCATAAAGTATCAAAAAAGCCAAAAAAGTTGTCTTAGGATCGGCATGCAAAAATGCAGGAAAAATTTTCCTACCATTAAAACAGGTAGATCAATGCTACTGGTTTCAACAAGATCGTACCATAAGCTATACTGCCAGAACAACAATTGCTACTTTGAGAACACATTTCTTGAATCAATTAATTTTGAGAAACGGAAACGGAGAAATGGCCCTCATTATTTTTAGATCTTAGAGTTCCAAATTTTATTCTTTATGTTCATTTGAAAAGAAAGGCATATGCAAATATATTCTAATGTTTGAAATAACTTGGGGATTATAAAAATAGCTCAAAAAACTCTACAAAAAGTCATCCGCTAAAAAGAACAAAAATTTTATAATTAGAGCGGACATCAAACCCCCAGAAAACACATTTTATGTTTCGAAAATTCACTTTTTTTTAAGTGTTTATAGACGTTTTAAGGTCTTGTAAAATAATTTTACAATACCCTCCTATAATCGCGACCTGCCTGTCTATCTCTCTATCCGTCCGTCCGTTTGTAAGTCACAGCAAGTTTCTTTGCAAACCACATAAGCTAGAAGCATGCAATTTTGTGAGTAGGTCAAAAGTGGCGCCCACTGTAAAGGTTTTTAAGGGATTGTTCCTATATAATGGGCTAACCCTTTATTTTTTTGCTAAAGATACCCAATGTGGGTATCAAATGAAAGTTATTGATGAGAGCTTTTCAAAAAAGGTCTCCAACTTTAAAGAGTGCAAGGGTGAACCTGTGATTCAAATATTCTGAAATATTTATGGAAGTAAGTCTTTATAAGTGTTGATAAACTTTGTTCATAATAGCTCTTTTTTAGAATTTTACGTTCTCGTTTATCAATTAAAAGATGACCCTTAAATTTGCCGAAATCCGTATCTGAGTTTTTAAATATTGATTGCATGTTTTTTGAAAGTTTCATAAAAATCAAGCAATAAAAAACCAATTTACAACCACTTGAAAATGTGAACCCAAAGTGCTCCAGGAAATCGACGGCCTGAACAGAGGGGAGATTACATTACAGTGATGGTTTGTATGAATTATTTGATAATCCACCTGTATCCGCTTGCGTAAAATTACGCCAATTGTAATGGAATCGCCATGTACAAAGAGTGAAAGAAAACCGGTTACCCAGAAGAACATTAAAAGGCAGTGGAAAAGGTAGATGTCCAGCGGAAAGACTAAGAATCGATGGGAAGTCACGACAGAAGCAGACATCAAACCCTTGCTGGGGATGATCAACGTGCGGACAAGGTCGCAGAACCGTGATGATGGGAGGAAATTTATCCTGGAGGCCATGGCCAGGCTGTCGTACTATAGTGATGATAGTGACGAAAATTTATCAAGTACAATAACACGTGGTATTGTGGAGATACGCATTTCCAAATACATGGATACTACAGATATAAAAGAATTTTAATGAAAACTTTAGAAATGCTTTCTGACATTCATATATTAAAATGACAATTCAAACGACGAGGGCAACAGACTGAAAATATAACGACGGCAAAATAAAATATATAATAGCCCTATATTATTTTTTAAGCCCATTTTATGGAATATATGTATGAGTAAAATTTTGATATTCAAAAGACGTTGCTCGTATTACTAATTGTTTTATAAAACCCTTCTGACAGGTGCACTCTTCTGCTACTTCGACTTATTTTAATTTAAAGCCGTGAAGCTACCTGCATGATGTAGCTACTTCTACCGAGTAGTAAAGTCAACGAAGAGGTATACAAAATGCATCTTGGCGTCAAAAAAACTTTGGAAAAAGTGCCATAAAGGTTGTCTTGGGTACAAGTTAAGTCAATGTGGAAGGGTGGTTTAGTATAAACGTTAAAAGTTCAAAAAAGTGACCTTGATGACTTATTGGTTGAAACGCCAATTGAAGTAGTCACTGCCGATGGTGCTGGACTGTTTCCAGAAACTAATCGTGGGAGCGGGCATACGTTGCCAGTAGCTGACTACTTCAGTAAGTAGATGGAATTATACGGTATACTTATCAAGGATCGGTATTGGTGACAGATCAGGTTGTGGAACGTTGGATCTGTTGAGGTGGAGTACCATGTGAACTTCAATCTTACCAATTTCTTGATATTTTGACTGCTCAGTCTCAATGCATAGTCAAGTATGATAAAAACCGCTGAACAAGCACCTAGTCCAAGTCATGTCCAATAACGCGCGAACGCAGAGCCAACATAAATCACTGTTTCTCATAGCGAATCACACAGCTGAGCACACAGCAAAGGAGGAAACACAATCAAAAGCACCATTTGGAAATATTGGGTGTACAACTTAATAATCGGAATTTGACGCTAGATGTCCGTATCGTGAAAGCTCGAACTTTTTATATATGTCATTTTGAAGGTACATTTGACAGCTATCAAAATGAGTCAACAAAACAATTTTATCTTGTGTGCATCATTATTATTTTTCACGATGAATAACCTCGAAAATTGGAGAAAAAGACAGCACTTGCGGGAGGTTCTGTTGGGTCATTTTTTTGCAAAGAAAACTACTGCGGAAAGTCATCGTTTGCTTGTTAAAGTTTATGGTGACGATGTTTTGGCAAAAACACAGTATTTTGAATGGTTTCAACGCTTCAAAAGTGGTGATTTTGACATAAAAAACAAAGAAGGCCCAGGACAGTCAAGAAAGTTTGAAGATGAAGAATCGGAGACGCTACTCGATGAGGATACATGTCAAACGCAAGACGAACTTGCCAAATCGTTGAGAGCGACTCAGCAAGCCATTTCGAAGCGTTTGAAAGTCGCCGGATACATTCAGAAGCAAGGTAATTGGGTCCCCTATGAGTTGAAGCTGAGAGGCGTTGAACGGCGCTTCTGTATGTCTGAAATGCTGCTTGAGCGCCATAAAAAGAAATCATTTTTGCATCGGATCGTGACTGGGGATAGAAAATGGATCCATTATGATAATCCCAAGCGTTAAAAGTCATACGTGAAGCCGGGCCAACCAGCCAAATATCCATTGCGCCAAGGTTATGCTGTGTATTTGGTGGGATCAGAAGGGGCCGTTATATTATGAGTTGTTGAAATTGGGCCAGACAATTACAGGTGACCTGTACCAAACACAATTAATACGTTTGAAGCGTGCCATCATCGAAAAACGCCTGGAATATGCGACCAGATACGAGGCCATAATTTTACAGCATGACAACGCTCGACCGCATGTTGCAAGACCTGTGCAAAACTATTTGAAAAATAGTGGATGGGAAGCTTTGGCCCATCCGCCTTATAGTCCGGACCTTGCCCCGTCTGACTTTCATTTATTTCGCTCGATGCAAAACGCCCTCACCAGAATATGCTTCACTTCAGAGCAAGGCATCCGAAATTGGATAGATTCGTTTTTGGCCACCAAGCCGGCGCAATTTTTTGGGGTGGAATTCATAAATTGCCTGAAAGATTGGGAAATGTAGCTTCCGATGGACAATACTTCGAATAAAATATATTGTAAGATTTTTCCACAATAAAGCATCAAATTTCGCTGAAAAATTCCGGTTATTGAGTTGTACACCCTACGATACAGTTATCTGCTGATGTTAAATTTAGGATTACACCAACGAAAAACCCATAATCAGTTCCCAGTATATTTTTAACATAGGACGTTACCTGGATAATGTACAGAAGCTTGTAAAAGGACGACTTTGCTTGAAAACTCCACTGATTTCAGCAGCGGGGTCTACATTAATTATACAATTTTCGTCTAGAAAAGGTACTTTGCCAGAAGCTGCAATAAAACTTGGAAAGATCGTAGGAACATTGAACAAGCTAAAATGAAAATTGTTCATGATGATGGAAGCAGAACTAGATAAACAGGTCTGTAGAGAAGGCAGTTGAATGTTTTGTGAATAACGTTCTTACCTTCTGTATTTGGAATTGAAAGGATTAAAGAAGTTGGCATTAATTATATAACTAAGGACAGTTGTGAATTTGTGTGTTTAACAAAGTTCATGAGCTTAATAACCGGACCAGGTTTCATATTCATAGAAGGAACCCTGAACAATCACATCGTACTTACAAGAGTTTTGAATGGGGTTAATAATCGTTTTGAATGATGTTAATAATCGTTTTATGGCACAATCTTGGCATCAAAGCTGGCCCTCCATTTGCTTTACTTTTATTTACAACACGTTCGGCACCCCAAGATTTTTAGGTCATTCAGGCACTTGCCATTCATAGACCAATGCATAATTGGCCACCAGTAATTAACCATTATAAGATCATTATATAGGCTTAACTACTCCTGTGGATAGATGGTCAAAGTCTAATCCATCTTACGATCTTCAAGTATAAGAAAGGAGATTTGTTCGTTTCTATAAACTAGTTGCAAGGATGTTGAAATTTGAGAAAAAATTTTACTAAATGGCTATTTCAGCAATCAATTATGTGCAAAATAAATCAAGCTAATAAAGTGTTTTTAAATGCTAGCTACAGCAGCAACATTTTATGATCATTTGGCATATTTTTAACGATTAGTTTCTCCGAAATCCATGACGTTCCTAATAAGACCAATTTTTAATTTAATAGCACTTCAGTCATACTTAACAGATCAATAAAAAGCCCATAAAAATGCTTTACCATTACCTCTCCTCATTGGACATTTCTCCCATCCATAGGATACGACGAATAAGAAATCAATCAAACCACACTCCCCTTTCACATAGCATTGAATTTTTCTCATCTTCTCTTGTTTTCGATGAGTTCTGTTAGTCTGTTTTCACGGATTGTACTAATATTAATCCAGCAATTACTAAGAAACCAACTATGAAATGGAAATTTATTGATTTCTGATGTCTATGGGAATTGGGATGCGATAGGGTCTACATAAGGTCTATCTACTCGTATTGTATCTTCTACTTCATCGACTCACTGCTACAGCTGTAGAAGCAATGTTACAACGTATCCCACTAATGGTAGATTTTTCAACTAGTTTTGTTGATTTTGTTTCTAGGAAGCAATTACTCAATAATCTTGTGGAGAGATATTATTTTCCTCTCATTGGATTAATGATTAATCAATTCGATAGGTTTGATTGTGGTCTTCGTTTGGGATAAAGGAGCGAATGGAATAAAATCATCTAAAGGCTATTTGGTATCAGATAATAGAATGAAGCAATAATTAGATTTTTATGGATTTATGGGGAAAATGAGGACGTTTTGGGTTACTGGGATCGAATTTGAAGAAAAATCAAGAATTTCAAATACGCTTAAAATGTATCCTCTATATGCATTATTTCCCTGGAGCTATGAAATTAATAAAAAAACAAAAAATAACCTAAATTACGGACTTAGTGGAAAGGACGTAGCGGATATTTGAATTTGTTTTTTTTGCACAATGTTTTAAATAAATGAAATCTTAGCACAGAGGTATGTTGTGAATCTTAAAAAATTATGTGTGTTGCACGGCAGATCTTAAACTAGGATTACTTTTTGATTCGTTTTCCATTCATTTCGTAACGCCAACCTTATCTGCCTTGCATTTCCCTTTCACTTGAATATTATTGTCTCTAAGCGATTACAAATTACCCCTCCTTTTCATTTGAAATTTCGGTGTTATTAATCTACTTGCTTACAGTACTAGATCCGGAAGCTGATTTCTGCAGGCATCAGCATTTTATGTTTTTATTTCCTCAGAGACTAGAGAAGCTAGAGAAATCAAATCTAATGAACATCTCAGATGTTGCTGGTTAATGAAAGCTTGATAGTCGAAAAAAATTACAAAAGATTTTAAAGGGCTGTCTTCCCATGTAAGGATTCGAACCCATAAATTTTTTTTCAAAAAAGATAGTCTAATAGAATATCTAATGGAAGAAAAATCTTGCTGAGGTCATTTAACATCAGTTATTAAAATTATGATTCCCATTGTGAAGTAGCCAGGGAAACGAGAAAAATATGAAAAAAATTGTGATTTCCTTTACATCTATGATTTAACATATATATCTTTAAAATGTTTCATGAGTTTGTGCATAATTTACGAAACGTAAATGTCTGAATTTCATAGGCTCAGTGGGAAACTCTTGTGATAGGAGCGTACTTCTACCTACTCAACTTGTATTCAGTTAAACCAAGCTCTAACAAAAAGTGAATGCGAGTGTAAGTGTAATTAGGACCGTGATGCCTGTTAAAAATTGGTCGCAGCTGCATTTAATTCAATATATTAGTGAGTTTATGTCGAGAATTTGCGCTAATGTACAGAACGATTTTGGAAATCTAGCTTCCTTTCCGGAGGTTCTAAAGAAAAGTTAGCGAAGTTCTAATGAAAAGTGAGCCCAGAAAAGCGTACAATGCACCGAACGTACCAAATAATTCTTCCACCGCAATACACTTTCCACACCATTTTTCGCCGACACTATACGCTATACTTTCAACGCTGTTGCAGCTCCTCCACTGCTGTTTTTGCTCGCTAACGCTTTTTAGCTCCTGCATCGCTGTCTTAGCTCGTCTTTCCTAAACGCTCCAAGAATGGTCTGAATGTCTCAACGCCTTCACAACACAAGAAGATTACGTCAAAACAGTAGTGAGGCACTCTGAGAGTGTCCGGTGGGAAATTTAGCTTCCTTTCGCGAATGATTATGTAAAGGTTAAAAACAGCAGTGATGTACTCTGAGAATGACCAGTGGGAAGTTTAGGTTCATTTTGGAAATGATTATGTAAAGATTAAAAAGTTGACTATAGATAAATGCAGAAAGAATTCAGGAACCAATGTGACAAATTTAAAAATCTAGGATGCAGATGATATGGCAAAACACTCATTACAATAGTTTTTTGTGATAATTACAATATCTAAATATTTTTGGCTCTGTTCTTTCAACATATTGTCTACGATGTTTTTTAGTGTCAAAAATGAGCGGACTTCTTCAGGACATAATCTTTGAGCCTCTTCTTTTGTGAAAAATGTGTTTTCTATGATCTGCAATTGATCTGGTTCTAGTACTTTTCAATTACCGATTTTAATTAGAGTATTAGAATATAGGAAAACGCTGGTCTGACTCGGTTGACGAAGACAGTTAATCCCTGCTTGGATTTCGAAATTGGAGGAAGCGGTCAATGGACCGAGATAGTTGGAGGCGCAATTTGCACAAAGCGAAGGCCCGAGAGGGGCTGTAATGCTAAGAAGAGGAAGAAGAGGAGAAAATAGGACGTCATTTTGCCGCATTACCTGGATGAGTTGTATCAATTAATTTAGATCTACATTGTTTGAAGATTGGCGATGATCCAATTGGGGGTAACTGCTGTAAGTCCCCGATTAAAATGATATTAAGTCCAACATATTGTCCACAATGAAATGTATTTTTTTACAAATTTTTCCTGCATTGATCTATATACATATTTTTAACGTTTACATAATCGTTTGCAAAACTAGGCTAAAGTTCCCACCGGACACTCCCAGAGTGGCTCACTGTTTAAAGGCGGTGAACTTAAAATGGCAACACTATTCCTGGTGGCAGCAGATTCCAAGGTTCCCGGTTATCTGGAAGTTAGTTTCGTTTGGCCATTTATTAAGAATCAACTCACGCCGCAGCAACGTTTGGAAACTCTTCAAATTCATTGATTAACATTGATCCACAATTTTATATGAAAATTTTATACAGTGATGAATCACACTTTTGGTTAAGCACACTAATGGTTAATGGCGGCGTCGATTATCCAGATTTAGTAGTCGAAATACCATTAATCCAGAAAAAGTCACCGTTTTTGTGCGTTTTGTGGCCCTGTGGGATAATGGTCCATATATTTTCAAAAATAATGATTCTCATAATGTTACAGTTAACAGTGAGTGTTACAGAGACATGATTACTAACATTTTGGTACCTCAATTGAAAAGCATTAATCTTGCTGATATGTGTTTTCAGCAGGCCGGTACCTTATATCACACAACGCGTGATTAAATCAATTTACTGGAAGATGAACGATTAATTTCGTTCGTGTGATTTGACACAGCTCGATTACTTTCTTTGAGAATAATTGAAAAGGGTCTCCACGCCGATAAACCAGAAACAATTGAGCACTGGAAAGCCAACGTTTGACGCGTTATTGCCGAAATGCAGCCCAATTTACAGCAAAGAGTGTGTGCAAATTGGATCTCTAGATTACGCCACGTACATGCGGACCGTAGTGGCCGCATGCCTGAAATCAGCTTTAAATATTTATGATTAAAAATATCTTTTGAAAAAAGCAAATTTCATGGATATTAAAAAAAAATTTACTTCGTTTTAATTCAATTTAAAAAACACTTTTACATGTTCAGAAGAAAATCCATTGTTGCTCCATTTTAAGCGGTCGCCGTTTTGTTGCAGTGTAACAAAAATAACTCACATCATGAATTCCTTAAAAATGTTTATGTTATTGATCTTGTTCATACCTACGACAAATAATTAAGAATAAGTTCCCCAGTTAGCACATTTCATTCAAGTTCACTTACCTGAGATTCATTGATTTTATTTTATTATTAAATCGTATATTTACTTCTCATTTTTTAGTTCATTTTATGTTCATTTGCCTGTAATTGTTCTTCCTGTTGTTGACCTAAGAAATTTAATTCTGGAATAAGTACAACGTGCATAGCTTAAATAATATTCACCATTGATTGTTGAACATTTTAATTGCAAAATTTCAAGCATGACGGTCAATAAAAATTACTGTTCTCGTAACTTCAGAGCAAGTCAATTGTTTGATTCCACGAAAGAAATCATAGTTAACGTGCTGCCAATGTTCCCTTGTATCATTTTCTTCGATAGTTACGCTATTTAAATGTCGTCATAACATAGATATCTTACAAATAATCAAATGAGTGTATATTTAACACTACCTTCTATAGTTAAATGGTTCAAATACCATCGGAACCTATTTATATATATGCATATTAACATGACTCAAGTGCCGTCGTAATTCGGTAGAGTTTGAGTCGAAACTTAACACATCTTACCTGAACATTTTAGAAATATCAAATCAAAACTGCAGATTCTGATTATGTATTAATGAAGCAGTTCACCCCACAAACTACACGATAAATCAGCAATGTACCCACTAATTTTATCCGCCACGGGTATGCTATTTAGGCGGAAATATTTTGCCACAACTTGACGCATAATATTGCGTAGCAATACCTAGCAGACATCGGTCACTCGTACACCATTCCCGATATCTACCACTATCACCACCTGATGTCAGTGTGCGGAGTAAAGCTCTGCCACTGAACAAGCATTTGACGTCGGTAGTGTGGTGTCAGATTTGCGAGACTTCCACCGACGTCGCATTTGGGCTGCAATTAATTGAAAGTAATAATGAAATATATAATGATAGCCACCAACTAATAAGAAAAAATAATAAAATATATAATGATTCCAAAGTATCCTAAGTCATCGTGATAGCTCTTGACAATCTTTCAATGAACAGCTAACGGTACCACAAACTTGAAATTTGCATCAACGCCACGCATTAGTCGACCGTTTATTTAAGCTGTAAGGATTACTCCAAAATGCACCTCGACTATTTCCTTAAACTTTGGGTGCTGTCATTGCACTGCAAGCAACCAATCATCTTGGTCAATTTCAACAGTTACAATATTCTCTGCAACTGTGTTCGCCTCGTGTGGTTGCTCATTTGGCTGACAGCTTAACGCATCAGCATGTTGCAACCGGATTCCTGTAGCTTAAGCCACCAGCGAACTACTCTTAAAATTAAGCGGTTTTGTTAATTTAGTCGTAGTTATTGCTCCACAGTCGGTAGTAACTCGAAAGTGTCTACCCAATAGGTAAAGTTGGAAATGCTCCACCATCTCAACAACTGCGAGGACCTCCAACTCATGACTACTGTATTTTTGCTCGCTGTCAGTGCAATGTTGGCTGTAGTAGAATACTGGCCTTTGTGTTCCATGTTTGCTCGATTGCATTAAAACTCCAGTTAAGACCACGGAGCTGGGATCGGTATGCCCCTCATGATCCACTCTTGGATCATAAAGTGCAAGTACGGCCTCATTACATATAAGAGCTTTCAACTCGTTGAATATTGCCTCTTCAGTTTCGTTCCATGAAAATGCTGGTTGACCTTTGGTTTTTGATAGCATCGTCCATGGCTTTGAAATTCCAGAATATACCTCAATAAATTTTCGGAAAAATCCAGTTGATTATAAAAATTGCCTTAGTTCTGTGACATTTTTCAGCGGCGGAAAGTTTATTATAGCATCGATCTTTTCACTTCCTGGTTTGATTCTATCACAGTTTATTCGATGTCCCAAAAATTTAATTTCGGTAGCAAAGAGCATGCACTTTGACGTCCAAAGTGTAAGTCCTTCAGTGTATGTAGGAATTGTATCAAGGTAGGCCCTCGGCTATGTTCATGCTAGCGATTATTCCATGTAGCTTATAAATTTTCTCGATTTCATTCGACGGATTAGCTCGATTAAACGGCATTACATTATACTCAAAATGACCATGGTGAGTAACGAAAGCGGTGTATTGGCGGGATTCCTCCTCCAAAGGAATCTGATAGAAACCTCATAAAAGGTCAAGCGTCGTGAAATATTTATTTCCTGCAATTTGCAACAAGTGTTCTTCAATGGTAGGCATCGGAAGCAGTTTTTTCTAGTTAGATCAATCATCGATGATCTTCTCCATTTTGTTTCTTCACCAAAATAATCGGTGAAGAATAGACAGTACTACTTTTACGGTCTATGTTGTTAGCCAGCTGCTCAGTTATAATCTCCACAACCTTATCTCGCTTTGCAAAGAAAAACGGTAAGGGCGTGAACAAACTGATTCGTCAGAGTTCAGTATTATATTCATCGTTTTGGTTAAACATCGAGCCATTCCTGCAAAATGTTCAGCAAAACAATTTCGAAATTCAGCAGTCACATTTCGAAATTCTTGACTTTAGGGAGCGGTCAACTCAGTAGTAGAATAATTGTTCGGCGTTTCTTTAATTTCAATTCGGCACTCATCCAATTCTATCACCAATCTCTGAGAATCACTGCACAATGCGTATAATCCAACAAGGAAACTATTAGTTATCAGGTGGTCCTCAACGACGTAAAGCTCGGTGTTTTTGATAAGCTCGTCAATCTTAAGCATTGCTTGCATCTTGGTTATACAGTCGATTCTTTCACCTGCAAAACCCTTCAGCACAATCAGCGAGCACTCCATTAAATTATATGCCCGTAATTAGCCAATTAGAGACTTGCTACTTGCTGGATCTATAAATGCATCAACCTGATCAGCATCAATTAGCACGGTTTTTACGATTCTCTTCGGGGTTGATTTGGTGGTCATTTGATTAATATCTCCCCGTGACGATGTGGCGATTTTCGATTTTGACATCCTTCTGTTGTATGCGTGCTTTTGTGAGACGTCAAACGTTGATCTCGTCGCTGTAGTAATGGGCAATTACCGGAGATATGCCCGGGTTTCCAGCAGTTGTAGCACAAACGTCCTGAAGAATTCCCGTGAGCTGATTCAATGATTGGTTTTGTCGACGAAGTTGTAAAACTCGGCTGAGGATTTTTCGGCGTTCGATTCTCAGTGGAGGATTTCATTAATGACATTACAGCTGATTTCCAGCTGTTGGCTTTGTATTGCTTCAGACAACTCAACGGTTTATTCACAGCTGCAAAATTCAAACATGCCATTGCATTTTGTATTTGAAGATCAGTTAGTTCTTCCTGTATGTGTCTGATAATTGCCGCGTGATTTAATCCCGCTTTTTTGCCCTCCGCGTGCATTTTATAATAGCATTTTGTCACTGTCTCACTCAGCTGTTCAATAATTTTTGTCATTCGGTAGTGTACATAAGCCTCATTTTTTACACACAGAAACTCCGATTCAAATCAACGCGCGAACTCTTTAAAATTTTCAAATATGTGATTCATTGAGTCCCTCCACAGCTTGGCTGGGCGACGAACTATAGCCTGAATAGCAAACAAGACAATTTTATTGTTCCACTGACACACTGACGAAAGCATTCGTGGGCGCTGAACAAACTAACGCGCCGTTAGAGACATATCCGATGTCGGGTTGAACTCAAGCAAAATCTACATGTTGTCTCGCATATTATAAGTCGAAATTGTCTGTTCACTCGGTTTATCAGTTGGAATTAGTTTCAGCGTAGCTAAGTCTTGCACTTATACAGTCAATATCTGCATACTTTCATGCAGCTGCGACACTTCCGATGTATTGACTGTTTCGTCCATTTCAAGGCAATCGCCACCAATTCCTGCCGTTAATCGTAAAACTAACTCATTTTTATTACCGCTTATCAACAAACTACGCGCTCGAAGCTGGTTTATTGATTCTGAGTTTGACAATATCTCAATACGGTATGTCGACATTTTATAACTAAAAACCAAAACGACTCAGGTAATCAGCTATGCTTCGTACACTCACACTACCAACCAAAACGAGTATTTTTGCGGTTCTCTTTGTCCCTTATACGAAAAGTGCATGCACCAACACGTCGCACACACAGGTAGGTTATATAATATATTTATTTTTTTACAGAGAAATATGTGCATGTACTTGCACGCCACGCACACTCACATGAATGGGTTACCGAGCAAAGAAAATTACGAGAAATACCAAAAAAACGAGCTAACTTATTCGTAGGGCGCTGACTAACTTCTTAATTATATTCTTTATTCATACCGACTCTATTCACGGTCAGGGATCGTCTGCTTCCGTCTCGGTAATCGTGACCTCATTGACTCTTATCTGGCATTGCCAGATTCCTCAATAACTTGACAAAAATATAGATTTACGTTAAGTTAATGTAAAAAGAATCGAATAATCGATAAAAAGTTTAGCGCAAACAAGTAGCTTATAAGAAAAATTAAGCTGGATATAAATTGCAGTCGCAAAACATATTTAATTTGCATAAATACAATGTACAGTGGTGGTCATCACCTATGTATGTCTATTGTAAGAATAATAATTTTTTTATTTTTTTTATTTGTATTTTAGAATTTTATGTAAAGATGTGGGAGTTAAAAGCAAGCGCCAAACGCCTTCTTATTTCAAGTATTTTAAATTATTTAAACTTAAAAGTGAGTTGCTTATCTTCCTATGCACGTGTAACCGCTTTCTCAACGGGAGACGTCTTAACTCCAAATAAAAGACCAGCGTATAAATAGTGAAAGTTCTGTTTATTTGAATTGCTTTCACGTAAATACTATTTTAACATAACTGTAAATACATATAAATATTAATATAAAGTAAATGTTTACCAACTACAATTAAAAGCATATTGCTGATAAATTGATACCACCATATGTTAAATCTGCTAGAATGAAAATCACAAGAGTTGACCATATTGAAATATAAGCTGACGTTTGATGATCATATGATGTTTGTTTCTATTGTGGGTAGAGTACATTATACTATAGTGTGATGGCCTGAAGAGAATTATTGTATATACGTCGAAACTATATCCATTTCTCATTTTTTTTTTATTAATTTTTCAAAAAAATAATGATGCAACTCCATTAACCAGCTACGTACAAAAAATATTCATAAGTGAATTGCAGCTATCGGAGCCATCCGAAACAATATCTATGCATCTGACCGTTGCAATTAAACCTCAGTGTAAAGCAGAAAAACTTATAGATTTACATTAAGTCGATGTAAAAATGGCCGAATGATCAATAAAAAACTTAGCATAGAAAATTTTGTAGTGCTTAAGAGTATTAAGGTTAGATTAAACTTACTTTCCATTTGGATGCAGTGTATTTTCAAAATTCAAGCATTACTAAGAAACATAAACGTCAGAGAGAATGGATACGAAATGCATCGTGAGAATTGAAGCACTTTATGATGTAGCGTTAAGTTTGCGCGTTATCGGTTCGAATTATTGATTCGAATTTCAGATAAATTTGATGTGACGTCTCCCACTAATTTTCGCATCTAGAACTAAATCAATTTTCCGTGCGGGTATTCTAACTTGAACGAAATTAAAGATTCAACATAACTTACCCTAAAAAGGATACGTCCTATTCCCATCATTGTTGAATTTTCACGAAGCATATGTTTTCAATTATATTTCGTTGACCATTCGGGGGTTAAGGTACAAGAGGAGTGGAATTTTCATGAGAGCAACTAGAGAGCCACTTGAGTGGCGTGAAAGGCGGGGGGATTTCAATTCGTATGGGAGAGGAAAGCATGTATGTAGTAAAAGTCCTTCACTCACGTATGGATGAAAATAAGCTCATTATATGTCTTTGCTAAGAAACAAGTCTACACATGGTTCTACTCATATCCGGAGCATAGTATACTCACCTAGTATCCACACTCAATCTACCCTCCGGAAAAATCCGAACATAAGTCGAAGAGCCCACCATAAATCCTCGGCAGCAGGTACGTGGTAAACGCTGATGCGAGGATTTGCGCGAATATAAACATGTGTTTCGATGAGAGATTTCAGGATTACCAGATCTCAAAAAAGTAATAATTTCGCAGAAAACAAAATCGTTCTATGCATTCTTTAGTTCTCTATAAAGATCTGGCAGCACTCCCATGCTCTGAAATGCGTAAAAGAACACGTGCGTCGCAAATTTTATTTGCTTTTTGTTTCGTTTTTTGAATGCAACAGGCCGCGGCTCAATTGACGTGCCCCGGATCAGATGACCGGCCTCTGGGAAAATTCAGAAAAAGTGGTTTGGATACTATGTGAATGTACTATGATTCGAAGTTTTCACTAAACAGAACTAGGCTGTCTGCAGTCTCCAACCAGGGTAGACTGCCATTGACAGAACTAAAGACATTATCGTACAATTCGTTGTTGTGTTCGCCAGAATTCAAATTGTAAAGTTGATTTTGCATGGAAATTTCAACAAGCAAAACAAAAATTATTTGCAACCTTTGGGCCTAAAACAACTCTTTGTGTTATATGTATATCCCATAACACTTGATGGCATAACCGTATGGTTCCCAACTCAGTACTACCCACAACGTATACTATTTAAGTGCGTTTATCCAATGAGAAGCAATATATAGACCAAGCTAATCGTGAGTT
Organism: Odontomyia ornata; assembly: GCA_963969285.1. Classification (NCBI taxonomy): domain Eukaryota; kingdom Metazoa; phylum Arthropoda; class Insecta; order Diptera; family Stratiomyidae; genus Odontomyia; species Odontomyia ornata. The sequence continues at coordinate 31,638,513 of OZ017740.1, forward strand.
CTAGCAATCAGATACTCGATCCGAAGAAAGTTTCACAGGATTGATCAATGAATCTTTGTGCGAAAATAATTAGTGAAATATTTACAAACCTCTATTCTCCTCTAAGCTCTATTCAGTAAATTGATCAAATAATGTAGACCAGTTCAATAAACTTACAGTTAAAGATATTCATATATGAACAATCACTTGGAAGTCCTGGAAAATTTTTTACAGCAATTTTCAATCCTCAAGTAAACGAGTAGTCACTTTCAAATTCTGGTTAGCATATTTAAAAGTCAATCCATGTTCTTGATTTAAGAAGAAGAAGAAATTCATATTTATTTTGAATTATTTGTGAAGCTTAAAAATTGCAGACAAATAAGTTTCAATCTGTTAGAATTTTGCACTATCAAAACGGTTACAAAACTGGTTAATACATTAGCTAAGCTCTCCCAATAAAATAATATTGTTTACATTTGGTACATGGTCCCTATGAATGTGGAAACAACTATAACCGATTCTCCTGCTCTCTTACTATGTTCATATTCCTGAAATTTCAGGTAGACACAACAATCAATTCCCTGAAAATTCTTGATTTAAAATGTGTTATTTTCAAATAAACACAAATTATAAAGAAACGTCGCTTATATTGCGAGCAGCGATATTTTTATTTGTTTTTACATATGTATGTAAACTAAATTTAAGCTCACTTTCAGCACTCAAGCAGTTAAATGAAGCCAATGAAAATACTCCCTTAACAACATTTATACTGCATTAACAATAATAATGAGCATAATTTTTATCGTCAGATCTCGGCAACGAAAAAAAACTGTTGACTTATCTTCGTTTGTACCTTTTTGCTGTGAATTTATTTATCCTTTTCTTAATTACCCATTATTCTTACATTCATCCGACGGAAAATGATGACGACAAGCGAAAAATATCAAATGAGACAATTTTCATTTCATTCAGGATAGAGGCGCCATTGTCACGAGAAGAAGGCAAAAGGGATGACTACGTCCATCCGTCCGTCGTCCAGTGATAAGGAATTATTTATGTGCCGCCAAAATTCAGGACATTCGTTTTAGTGTTTTTCTTCCTTGACATTTTCTTGATTGTCTTCCGTGCATCTCTCGTGCCCTCCGCCTAGGATGATATCATATGAATGTATAGCTATAAAATAACGGAAAGGACAACGACTACAATTTTTTATTTTACTTAAATATTTTTGTCATTTGTTGTCCTTTTTGTGACATATGACCAGAATAAAGAAAATATGTCATTTAAAATCCTCTACAAAATACTTTTTGCAATCATCCACCTGTGTGGTGTGAGCTGCTAACATTAACTGGGTAAATTTAAAATAAGTTGAAGTTCACGAAATACAAGGCATTTAAACGTACGGTATTATCCTACAACATTCTTTAATTTGTCGAATTTTGACAAATGTCGCACAAAACAATATCTCAAACCAACTCTTCTTAAAGTCCAAACTCCTGTTGGTTTCATGTTCATAATATGAATTTTGCAAAATATTCTAGTCAGTTCATCTTGTCCTTGAAATTCAAATTCCTAAATCATTTTTCACTTCGCCACAGGCGACTTTGTTGCTGGACTATACTCAGAGTTTTTCATGGAAATGCTGGTTATAAATAATATTTTATACAAAAGCATCTCAGTTGTAAAGTATCTTCTTCCATTAAAACGTACAACTATCCTTTCTTCTTGATCAGTTATGATACCCTTAAGAAAGGATTCAGAACCAGGTAACTTACATCTTTTTGAGACACTAACATGTGTATCTCAGTTGGATGTCTTACAAATTACGGTTAAGAGGTTTACGATCATCCATACTGCAAACTAGACAATTTGCACTGTGCATCGCACAATCTTTTGTGCATCCAACAATTTGTCAAATTGATGGTTCTGGGCATGCAAATATTTTCAGTAATTACAAGTGTTGGATTTGGTTAATGATGTTCACACTATTGTTCTCTGGTCGTGAGTAAAAGTACTATCCGTTCATTGTTATTTCATGGAAGATTCCAGGTATTCTCTCGAGTTCTAAGTGAAAGGTGATACGGAGATTTGTTGATTATTAGAAAATAGTAAATGGAAATTTCTGTATCAATTGCTCATCCCTCTTTGTTTTTAAATTGAGCTTTTGTAACCTCCATGCAGAGAAAAAAAAAGTTCGACTAATGGTTCTAGCAATTAATCATTAAAAATATTAACGGGCGTCTCTTTTTGAAGAATCGGCAAATATGAATCACCGCTGGCCGAAATAATAACTGAGCGAAAATTCAATCAATTAGCTTGCATGATTTCTGGACTATTCCAGGATCTATGACAAGGCAGTTTATATGCTTGACTGAAGATTCTTAATTTCCAATTGCCATACCGATTATTTACGGCAGCCGGAAAAAATAATTTCAAATTAAAATTTTTCTACAAGTATTCAAAATTATCTGAAGATCATATTACTTAAAAAATCACGCTAAGACATCAACCACGTCGATGACTGTGTTGAGCGTTATAAAAACTTTGTAGGTAAATTTATTATTACGGCAACAAAATGCCTTTTTTGACTTTTTTCTCTGAAATGTTTTCATGCATTATACTGTCATGACACAGGTGAAGATGACGAGTATGAATTGGCCTATCGTGGTTATGGTGCATTGTTAAGGTGACTATAGAATTGGTCCGTCGATGAACTTCACTGGCTCCATGACTGGTATCTTTGGATTCCAACACGAAGCAGATATCATTTTTTGCTCCCGCTGGTTGTTGTTGTAGTGGCATTGGCGTAATCAAGTAGCTACGCCGATTTTCTTCGGCTCAAAGTGGAAGATGAAAGATTTTTAGCTTCTGAAAAATTGATAGATCTTTTCATCGGTATTTCGTGATTGCCGGTATTGATGATCGTCTTTTTAATTTTATGGTTTTTGATCACATGCTAAGAAGCTGGACTATGATATGACTTCTTATATGATTGAGTGTGATACGGTTGATTTCGTTTAAAACGGAGGCATTGAAATTGTTGGCGCTACGTTTTCTAAAAGATACCAACCTTGGGAACCCAGGAGTCTTGATACTAATAAATTGGGGTTGTTCCTATGTATTTAATTTTATGACTGTTTATAAAGCATTGTTAAGTTTCATTTTGTAGATGATGACTAATCGGTATATGATTTTTAACAATTGAAATAAGTTGTATGGATGTGTGCGTTCCTCTCCATAACTTTTTTGAAATAAAATAACGAATCGATTAAAATTTTTTCTATACAGTATATCTTTTCATATGTATTCTAAGGTTGATTCCTTTTTTAGGGTTTTGTAAAATAATTTTACAAAACCCTACTAGTTTCGCGACCAGTCTGTCCGTCTGTCCGTCCGTCCGTGTGTCACAGCAGTTTTTCTCGGAAACTACTTAAGCTAGAAACATCAAATTTTGTATGTAGGTGTTAAGTGGTGATCTCTTCAAAGTTCAACTACAAAAAAATTTTATAAGGTATTTAAGGGGGGTCTCTCCATATAGGAGAGTGACCCCCCGAAAAAAAAATTTCATTGAAGGTAGCCGATATGGGTATCAAATGAAAGGTCTTGATGAGAACTTTTCAAAACTGGTCTTAGTTTGGCAACATTTGCTTCGAGGGGCGCACAGTGAGGGGAAATACACGAAAAATTTGTGTCCCCCCCCCCCCCCCCTCGCGATTGGACACCTGTGATCCGAAAAATCTGAAAAAAATCAGGGATGTAGGCCTTGGTGCGTACAACAACAACAAATACGTGAGAAGTCGCAATTCGCTCAGCTTTGTTAGTAATAGTATGATTTATCGATTTTATGTTTTCTTGAATAAAATCTTAACGGTACCCTTAAATTCAATGAAATTCAGTACGTGGATGCCTATTTATAAGATTGATCTATCCTGAAAGTTTCATAAGGATTGAATCATACTTAGCGAAATTATAGCGGTTTGAATTTTCCTGTATTACTATGGAACAATATGCGCTGCATGTATTACTATGGCAACATATGGCTATGGAACAACATGCGCTTTTTACCGACTCAGACACTACAGTTTTGCTAGGATTTGCATGAAAATTTCAGGAATGATAGGTGTCATGTATATCTTTGAGAATCGTTTCAGCTAGTAGTATCAGTAATCGTAAATCAAGATAGTGGCTGTTTAAATGCGAAGATTGAATAATTTGGAGTTATTTTTTCCCAACTTCAACGTTTAAGGTGCATGCTTTGAACACTTGATTCAATGTAATGAATGAGTGAAGATGAGTACCTACAATTAATGCTCACAAGTGAAATAAGTCAAGGAGGTGGGAAAGAGCTCCTAGCAAAAGGGTTTTGTAACCATTCTAGGATTCGAAAAAATTGGCCATGAATAGATGATTTCAGCACAGGAGAGTGGCCCCTGAAAAAAAAATTCATCAAACGTAGCCGGTATGAGTATGAAATGAAAGTTTTCATGGGAGCTTTTCAAAACAGTTGTTAAACTGTCAGTTTTTGCTTTAGTGGGGGCACAGGGGGGAAATACATGAAAAATGTGTTTCCTCCGTCGCGGATGGACATCTGAAATAATATCAAGGGAGATATTTATGAGTATAAGAATACCAAAAACCTCAAAAGTCGAAATTCATTGAACATTGTTAAAAATAGTATGATCTTCGCATTTCATATTTTCTCCAATAAAATCGTCTTTGACATGTTTTTTGATTTGATTCGATCTGGTGACTGCATTTTGTAAATTGAATACAAAACCCTTCTGACATGAGCGTAGGTCTGTTTACCCAACTTGTTGAAATTAAATGTTTGGAGCTTTGTTTGCTTTTACCACGCATCCAAATATTAATAAACTGTCTTCTTTAGCGATGAGATATTTTCATATCATTAACCATCGATTAGTCACATGAGATCACGTAACTTTATAGCCAACTAAAATGAGTAATATCTAACGCAGCGTGTATGCGTTTTTAAAACGTTTTTGTTTTCTTCTAATGCCGCAAAATTAGTCCCAAATAGTATGCCAAAGTAAATCCACGTACTTCTACTTACTTCGGGCCAGCTCTCGTTTTGTTACGCCGTGAGGCACCTTCAAGCTGGGGAGTCCCTTTCCTAGCGAATCCTAGAATGGCTACAAAGCTCTTTTGATAGGAGCTCTCTCCTGCCTCTTCGACTTGTTTCAATTGTATGTACTCATCTTCATGATACCTATCACTCCTGAAATTTTCATGCAAATCCTAGCAAAGCTGTAGTGTCTGAGTCGGTAAAAAGCGCATATGGCTCCATAGCCATATGTTTCCATAGTAATACAGGGCATATTGTTCCATAGTAATACAGGAAAATTCAAATCGCTATAACTTCGTTAAAAACTATTCGATCTTTATCAAACTTGCAAAAAAGATCAACCTTATAAATAGTAATCTGTTTTGAATTTAAGGGTACCGTTTATATTTTATTCAAGAAAACATAAAATCGATAAATCATACTATTACTAACAAAGTTGAGTGAATTTCGACGTCTCATGTATTTGTTGTTGTTGTACTCATTAAGGCCTACATTCATGATATTTTCAGATTTTTCGGATGGAAGGTGTCCAATCGCGAGGGGAGGTACGCGAAAATTTCGTTCATTTCCCTTTCCCCTGCCCCCCTCGGTACTCATAAGGCAATTTTAAGACTTGCTTCGAAAAGATCTCATTGAGACCTTTCCAATGACACCCTACTCGACTACCAATGGTGAACATTTTTTTTTTTGAGGCGTCACCTCCCTATTTGAGGAGACCCCTTAAACCCCTTTGAAAAATTTTTCCACCCTTGAACTTTCAAGAAGTCACCACTTCTGACCTTTCCACAAAGTTTCATGGCTGTAGCCTCTATGGTTTTGGAGAAAAAGTGCTGCGATATACAGACGGAGAGACGGACGGACAGACGAACACACGTCGTGATTGCATAAGGGTTTTGTATTTTAGTACAAAACCCTAAAAACTGTCAACGTCACTGTGTATAATCGTAAATTTTTTGTGTTGTTGTGTATGGGTCAACAGAGTTCTTATACGAACAAAATGTTCAGAAAAGTGCAATAGATTGATGTAACAATTTTATACTTCATTTTGGCGTACATATGCTCATAAAAGCATGTACTCGTATTTATAGTGAACGTGACTCACGCTCCGTGAGCTGTTAACGTGTTTGATGGAGAGGCACTACCTTGTTTACGAAGTTATAATGGTTCGAGAAGTGTATCTGTAGATATATAGAGTTAACCATTTTACGCTTAGGAAAGTAAAGCTAAAGAAAACACATGAAATATTCAGATACAAACAAAAGTTTTTATTCAATATAAAGATTGAACCTTGCCATTATACGTGAAATACAACATCATTCAAATGTCTTCCACGGGACCTCTCACGGGCCTCAATCCTTTTGAAGTAATTTTCAATGACTTTTGGGCACATTTTCGGCAATATCTCGGCCATAGCTTCACGAATATTGGTTTTCAATTGCTCAAGATTTTGCGGATTGTTTGCGTTAACACAATCTTACGCATAGCCCCATAAAAAGAAATCCAAAGGTGTTAGGTCGTACGATCTTGCGGGCCAATTGACACCACTCAATCTCGAAATTACGGGTCCTGGAAATTTCTCTTGCAAAAGTCCTCGATTAGCCTGTCTTGTGTGGCTTGTGGCTCCATTCTGTAGAAACCACGTGTTCTCCAGATCATAATCTTCAATTTCTCTCCAAAAATAATCGGTTAACATCCGTCCATAGCGGTCAGAATTGAGTGTAATGGCTCTTTCTTGATCGTTTTCAAAAATACGGGCCAATAACACCACCAGTCCATAATGCAACCCAAACGGTCACTTTTTCCGGATGCAAAGGCCTTTCTGCGATCACTTGAGGGTTTTGAGAGCCCTGTATGCGGCAATTCATATATTTACGTAACCACTGAGCGAAAAATGAGCCTCATCACTAACGAAAATTTTGTTCGAAAAATCGTTATCAATGGCTTGTTGTTCAATCACCCAATTCGCATACATTCTGCATTGTGTTTGGTATTGAGGCTTAAGTTCTTGAGTGAGTTGGATTTTGTATGGATACAGATGCAAATCCAAATGCGAAATCCGCCACAATGAGCCGTAAGACAAGCCCAAATGATGAGCACGTCGAGGAATCGACAAATTCGGGCCTTCCTACACACTTTGAGTAACGACAGCGATATTTTCAGGAGAACGAATGTTGCGATGATGCACAGGCCTTGCAATATCAATAATCGAGCCAGTCTTTTCAAATTTTCTCACAGTGTTCGAAATTGTGTGCTGTGTAGGTCGATTATTTCGACCGTAATCGGATCGCAAAGCCCTAAATGTTGATACAGCAGAATCACCATTTTTTTAATAAAATTTCATAATTTTAACGCATTCTTTGACTGTTAAGTCATCCATATTTATAAATGGCAAACTTTAAACTTAAAAAAATCGCTTTGAATGTCATTTAATTTGGACAAATGTCACATGGCAGGGTTAAACTTTCCCAACCACGAAATGGATAACCCTGTATAAACAACCAGCGTAGGCTCAAAGCAAAATTTTTCGAATGTTAGGTGTTGCCGTTACCTGAGTGATAACTTACCATTGAATACTCGAATATTATCAGTTCAATAGAAGATTTCTTGGATTTTTCTTATAATTTACTACTGGAGTAAAACTCAAAGCGTGTTCAGCCAAGTGTGCGTAACTCATCAACGAGTGCTCGTCGGAGGAGAACTAGGTGAGTACCTTTTTGATTATCAAACGGAAAAAAATATTTTTTTTTTAAATTAAAATCGTTTAATTAAATGATTAAACCAAAATTATTACATTCGTTAAAAAAAAAAGAAATAAACGCATTGAAGCTAGAAATATTTTGTGACATACAGTAAAATATTCCGCTAAAGATAAAGATTTACAAAAGAAAACAATGAATGACAAAAATAAGCAGGAAACTATTTAAAATCCTTCCATTTTTAGACGTTTTTTATCATGTTGCATACGTGTAATCTATTTTATCGGTGAGCAATTTAAATTGAATATTTAGTAAGGTTCACTTTTGATAGATTCTTTTTTGAGTAATTAGGGTTTCGCAAAATAATTTTACAAAACCGTACTAAAATCGCGACCGGTCTGTTCGTCCGTCCGTCCGTCCGTGTGTCACAGCACTTTTTCTCGCAAGCTACCTAAGTTAGAAACATCAAATTTTGTATGCAGGTGTAAAGTGGTGCTCTCTTCAAAGTTCAACTACAAAAAATTTTCTAAAGGTTTCTTAAAAACTGAATGATATACACGGAAGTTATAGCTGTTTGAAATTTCTCCAATTACAACAACAATAACACATGATTTTGGTATTTGATGGGCTTTCCATCGAATCAGTCACTGCAATTTTGACTTGATCTTCTTGAAATTTTCCAATAGGGTTAATAACATTAATATTTTTGAGAATTCATGATTTGAGTGATTTTTGTTGGTTTGCAACGAAATGGCGGCCGTTGAAAATAAAAAAACAAGGGATCTTCTCTTGAACGTGCACATCTCTTTGACATATTTCTTGACGTTGTTCATTGCTGGTGACAGCATTTCTGAGAAGTTGGGTACAAAACCCTTCTGACATGAGCGTAGGTCTGTTTACCCAACTTGTTTTTGTATTAGAATTATTCAATATAAGAATAAATTGCCTCAAGGTGTTAACTATTCTTTATGGAGAAATGTTCAATTAAACCAACTCGGACTTAAAGTAATTTGATTTATTCATATGATTATATAGAATGAATATATATATCGAAGCAAACTTTGGTCTTTTTATTTATATGGAGCCCTGACTTGATATGGGACCCGTCACGGTGGCTGCCACCTCCACTCACGAGCTAGCCGCGGGGTGAGCTCATGCTTTTTTTGTCGTTACAGTTGCTCTTGCAGGGCTGAGTGGCCTTCCGCTTAGCTTTCCCATTTATGTCAAAGTGTTATGCGACTCCATCATATAAAACCTTAACATGCTCGAACATCTGAAGCATTCTTATTTTTCATTTAAAGGAAAAATTCAGGCAAATTATGCTTGTATGAATTTTTCAATTTAATAGAAAATATACGGCCACGTCTACAATGGATCTTGATCCTGATGGAGGGGTGCCAGTAGGCACCGCTTCTACCTGGATGCCCCACTCTTATTTGGGGGTCCATCTAGCGGAGTTGAAGGTGTTCTTAAGGTCGAGTGTCACCAACAGGATGATCTGTCATTTAGTGCGGCTATATGTCTCTGCCTTTTGAATCACGCTCACCACCTCTGCAATCGCATCAATGGTAGAGCCATGTCATATGAGTAGCAGGTTGATAAATGACTTTGTGTATCTCTTGCCGTTTTCATACGATATCTTTATCGCAGCTGTATTTTGGTTAGATATTTATCTCAAAAGATACTTTCAAACTTGTAGAGACTACAAACCAAGCTCCCTTGCATTGGCCTGATCCATTCCAACCATCAGGGCATTCTTCAAGCTTTTGCTCTGTCCACTGCCACTTTGCTTACAGGGAATCTCCTTCCGCTTTTCGTAGATATCTCTAGGATTGACATCATGAAATAAACCATAATGTTCATAGGACCTTTAACCACTGCTGATATCTAAACGCCAGTTTTAGTCAGTTTAGCGGTGACTTGAGAATCATCACTTTTGTAAACCATTTTTTAGTTCGTTCATCTAAGTATTTAGCATAAAATTTCGAATAGACGGTTGGAGCATTGGGATCGTACATAAATAACGTTAACATTTTTTTGGTATTTTCAACCCCCTCTTCCCCTTTGTTACAACTCTAGTTTAGTAATTTGCCTAAAAACGCCCCTAAACGATCAATATATTGATCAATATGCATTGATCAATACATATTGATGGGCTATATTGACGCTATATTGACGTCTAGGAGAGCTTCAACCGTATTGATGGCATATTGAAGCATATTGATGGAAATTCAAATTGAAGCATATTGATGGAAGCTATATTGAGGCTGATATTGACTTTAGAGCTATATTGATCAATATTTGTATGATCAGTTGTGTTTCAAATACCAAAGAGGGAAAGTATACGCGATGTTCGACGCAAATGAAAAATTAGAGTGTGAACGCAATTACATTTTATTATTAATAAAGCTCTATCGCGATTCTCCAGACCTATGGCAGGTGAAAAATGAAGGCTATTACAACCAAAATAAAAAGCAGCTAGCTTTAAAAAGAATGGTTGAGGCACTAACTTTGTTTAAGCTGGACATTACAATCGATAAACTAAAAAAGAAAATTAATTCCTTGCGAACTAATTTCAACAAAGACTTCCGAGCTATAGAAAACGCAAAGCGATCTGGTGCATCATCCAATGATGTTCCTCAACCAAAGTCGTAGTATGAGGGAATTATGTTTATTAAAGATCAAATGGAAATAGCGCAAATGGAGAGTTCAAAAGTAAGTAAAATTTATTTATGTATGATCTCCACGAAACTACAGGAATCGCGGTAAATGGAATGTGTTAGTGACTACAAAAGCGGGTTAGTTGTAATAATTAAATATATGTGATTAATAGCTGTTCCATTTGTTCGTGATTATTGATAGTGTCCAAAATTTATCCCCTGTAGACGCTCGTACATAGTGCAAGTAAACATGGTACGCAAACCACGTTTGAGCTGATGTTGCTTGCCTATGGGGCTGTACGCGAACTGACTTTTTGGTCTCTCGAACGGTACGACCAAATCAAAGCTGGTTTGATTTTCGTCGATATTTGTGCGTGGAGCATTGTGTTCCTGGTACCATGTGCTAGTAACCGCGGACTAGTTTGTCAACATTTACTCGAAAATGTAATTTTATTAATATTTTTTGCTATTATGATCCATAGTAGAATGATTAGAAGATTATCAACTCATCATTTGTTGACACAATTTGACATCGAAATGATAGTTTTCACAGGAAGTTCGAGTAAATAAGTTTCAGTTCTGTTTACCGTCTGCGGATTGAAGTCCATATTTACTTGTACCATGTTGAGCATCTACAGGGGGTATAATATTGGCAAAAACACAATATACATATATATATACATATATATATATATATATATATATATATATATATATATATATATATATATACATATATATATATATATATATATATATATATATATATATATATATATATATATATATATATATATATATATATATATATATTAAAATAAAACATAAGTGGGCTCCATCCCTCGAAAGTTTCGGGCATTTAATTTTGATGGCTTGATAAAGTTTTTCTCCTCTAAATACTATTACATCTTGATTTCTTTGGTTTCAGACTGAAAGTCAATCGAATAAAGCTGCAGAGGAAGGAGGAGAACGCCCTGCAGACTGTACATCGAAGCTGCGGAAAAAAACAGAAAACGAATTTAAATAGCTCAACAGATGAGCTAGTCGGGTTAGCCTCAGCATACTTTAAGAAGCCCGAAAATGAATGCGATATCGTGGCGAAAGGTTGAGCCTTTAAATTAAGTCGATTGCCTGCAGATCAGAGGAAATTTGCCGAAAAAATAATCAAGGATACCCTGTTTGAAGCGGAAATGTGGAATTTAAGTAGCATGGTGCTCAGTTTATATCTTCGGACAACTCGTGCATGCAACCCATATATATGGCATCACATTCTCCGTATTCAACTCCTTCAACCACTCCATCAACCACTCCCTCAACCACTCCATCACCTGCCATGAGCCCCTCTGCACTAAGGGAGGCATTATATTTTCCTCAAATTTTTATTCACCAATTCCCTCAAGCTGGAGCTTGCATGGGTGAGTTCAGTTCCCAACATTCAGTAGACATCAACTCTCAAATTCAAAAAGATATTCCTACGGCAGCAGAATATTTATCTACGTTCTCCTCCTTTTAAATTTTGAATCCATCTATACGAGTACATTATATAACAGTAATACTACTTTAAATAAATAAATAAGAAATCGAACTTCATTGTTTATCTTTCTTAATTAGTTTGATTTGAATTCACATGACTTTTTTCAGAATTTTTGGATCAAGCTTGTCCAGTCGTAAGGGGCGTAAGTGAAAAATTCACACATTTCCCTCCCCCCTGCGCACCTTGAAGCTGCTATCGTTATTGTGGTGATTTTTATGTATGAAGTAATAGCAACTACACCAATTAGTATACATATTTTTTATTCACATTTTTTTAAAGACCAATTCAACTTAATTCATTAGGGTATCTTTAAAAATATCAACAAATGCAACCATACTAAGTATGTTATAAATTATATTATACTTTATCAATTAAGAATGAATTATGGACTACTAAAGCTGCTTTAGGATATTTTTATTTTGAATTGATTTTCAATCTGATTCCTGTTAATAGCATTATCAACGTAGAATATTATTTCGCCATGGCACTGAGCCAGCGGATGAGTTGAAATAGTCGGTGAAATCATCCCTTGTTTGTTTTGCTTGAACACTTGAGTTACCTCTAAGAGTTCTTTGAAGTTTCAGAGTCGCTTGTACTTCCTTTTGCCATGATTCTTCTTCAGTAATGCCATTGGTCGTGTTTTCGTAGTCGATATCACCTCTTTGTATGTAGTAATTGCTTTTTTTTGACAAATAGTTGTGTAAATGACAACAACACATTACTATTTTACGAGCCTTTTCAGGCTGGAATTTAATTGCTTTTTGGAATATTTTGAATCGCTTAACCAAAATTCCAAAGGCATTTTCAACAATCCTTCGTGCTCGAGATAGTCTAACGTTGAAAATACGTTTATCATCAGTTAAGTTAGCTCGACTATAAGGCTTCATAAAATTTGGATGTAACTGAAAAGCTTCATCTCCTACAAGCACATACGAGAACATCTTTTCCGTGCCAGGCAATTTTCTGGGATCAGGAAGATTCAATTGGTTCTCTGACAACTTTTTCCAAAATACTGTATTTTTCATAACTCCACCATCTGACACTCGTCCGTTGGCCCCAACGTCAATTATCATGAATTGATATTGAGCATTCACAATGGCCATGAGTACAATGCTGAAAGTACCTTTCTAATTATAATAATAAGATCCTGAGATACGGTTTTTTTATCAGTCCATGTTTTCCATCTACACTACCGAGGCAATTAGGAAAATTCCACTGTTCTGCAAAGTCATTTGCAACTTTTTTCCATCCGTCGATAGTTTTCGGAACGTAGAACAGAAATAAAAAAATTAAAAATTTTTTCAAACAAATGATTTTTTATTTCACATTGAAAGTCAACTAGTAGAGGTAGAATCTGAACTCGCTACAAACTTCCCGATAATGCAAAGGAGAAAAAATAAAACTAATCAAAATTATCAACCTTTTCTTAGTATTAAGTTTTAAATACAGAAAAACATTATTACAGTCCTTTCATTAGCTTGGTACTTTACTAACGAACGATTTTTCAAAGGTTGATATTAATTATTTTGAAACTCTTACCTGTATATTTTCCTTCAAAGCATCAATTATAAATTGGCACGTTTCCATAAAAATTTGCTCCAGCGTTTGAGGAGCAATAGCACACGTAAACTTAAAATCCGCCAAGTCCATGCCAGAAGCTAGGTACCTCAATGTTATGGAAAGCCTTTGACTCGCCGGAATTGCTTGACGCATTACTGTATCCTGTTTTTGAATTTTGGGGCTAATCAGCTCCAATAAATTATCAAAGGCCACTTCATCCATTCGGAGGAAATTTTTATAGTCCTCTAGTTCTGTCACGAGAAGATAGTTGAGCAGACGTTCATGTGTAAAGTGATCTCTTAGCTTATACCATTCCTTTGACCAGCGCTGTCTTCTCTTGTTTCGTTTTTTCATCTCACATACAGCTAAAGTCAAGGTAAGAAAACCTAAGTCTATACGTGACACCATTCCTTGATATTGAGAAAACTAGGAAATCTAAATAAAAACTTGCACAACGGATCGCGAATTTTTCAGGCACACTCACCAACGTATAATCGAAGAATGTCCAGGCATCGTATTGATATGCATATTGAAGCTACATTGAAGCGTATTGATGCTACCTTCAATATTATTGACCAATGCATATTGATCAATATATTGATCGCTTAGGAGCTACTTAAGATTACTACGCATTGAAGAATAGCAAGATGAATCATGCCACTTAACAATCTACGACAAAACAAGTGGAGTAAATAGACCTACGCTCATGTCAGAAGGGTTTTGTATCCAACTTCTCAGAAATGCAGTCACCAGCAATGAATAACGTCAAGAAATATGTCAAAGAGATGTGCACGTTCAAAGGAAAATCCATTGTTTTTCTACTTTCAACGGTCGCCATTTTATTGCAAACCAACAAAAATTACTCAAATCATGAATTCTCAAAAATATTAATGTTATTGACCTTATTGGAAAATTTCAAGAAGATCAAGTCAAAACTGCAGTGACTGATTGGACGGAAAGTCCGTAAAATACCAAAATTATGTGTTATTGTTGTTGTGATTAGAGAAATTTCAAACGGCTTTAACTTCCGTGTATATCATTTGATTTTCATCAAACTTACACAGCTTAAGAACCCTTAGTAGGACTACGTAAATATCGAATTTTGTTAAGTTTAAGGGTACTGATGCGATTTTATTAGGGAAAATGTGAAATTCGAATATCATACTATTATTAACAAAGTTGAGCGAATTTCAACTTCTAAGGTATTTGTTGTTGTTGTACTCATAAGCCCCTGCCACTATAATTTTTTCAGATTTTTCGGATCACAGGTGTCCAATCGCGAGGGGGGGATACAAATTTTTCGTGTATTTTCCCTCCCTGCGCGTCCCTCGAAGCAAAAAGTATCAAATTAAGACCTGTTTTGAAAAGTTCTCATCAAGACCTTTCATTTGATACCCATATCGGCTACCTTTGATGAAATTTCTTTTTCGGGGGCCGCTCCCCTATATGGGGACACCCCCCCCTTAAATACCTTATAAAATTTTTATGTAGTTGAACTTTGAAGAGAGCACCACTTTACACCTGTATACAAAATTTGATGTTTCTAGCTTAACTAGTTTCCGAGAAAAAGTGCTTTGACACACGGACGGACAGACGGACGGACAGACGGACAGACTGGTCGCGAAACTAGTAGGGTTTTGTAAAATTATTTTACGAAACCCTAAAAAAGAGACTTGGCATTTGAAAATGATATATTTTTTATTATTAAAAATTTTTGACCTGAAGAAAGTACTGACTTTCGCAAACATGTCTAGAGTACTATTGATGATCTATAATCATTGGAGCTTCACGTGCAATTTGATCACTTGGAATAAATTTCGTGACAACATCAAAGCCATCTATACGCAGTTGGGACCAAATCTCATCAAGAATTTCTCCAGCATGCTGAAAGTCCCTCAATTCCAATCCTAAATCTATAGTTTCTCCGTTCGCATCGAAACGACTGCCATGTTTTTCGTAAGTAAGTATCATACCTGAGAGGGCTCTGCTCATAGGTGCCAATCGTCACTCTACTCGGTTAAATGCAGATCTCGCCGGTGTTTACTCCATGCAATATTTTTTTTATACCGAGGGTTTTTATCAGGTCCGCCATCAACACACAGCATCAAAACTAGTTTAATAAAACCATCATCGCGTTTTAACAATCCGTTGAAATTCATTAATCTGAAATAATTTTTCCAGATCTTGAGCATGGGAATCATCTGTTGAGCTGCTATGTTAGCCAATTTTAATGGCAATATATGTTGGTCCTGAACGGGTAACAGCTTCCTTCTTACCTAGGCAATAATCTTTTATTTTAATTTCGGCATATCCGAGGGTATGAGCTCATGGCGTTGGGCAACTACCCAGTCGTAATCCGGCAATCTCACTTTATATTCTAAGTGCATTAGAATCTAAGTTCATTAGAATTGGAGGTTGTACCTTAGCTACAGTCTTGCCCAAAGGAATTTTAGCTTTGTCATCTTGTGATATTATACGAGTACAAACCTAATATATAAAAACTTAGAATCAGAAGAGAAGAGCTCAAGAAAGATACGTCCAATAATATACATAATATAAAAGTTCGTACATTTCCCCTTCCCCCCTCGGTACACATAAGGCAATTTTAAGATTTGTTTTGAAAAGATCTCATTGAGACCTTTCCAATGACACCCTACTCGACTACCAATGGTGAAAATTTTTTTTTGAGGGGTCACCTCCCTATGTGGGGAGACCCCCCTTAAACCCCTTTGAAAAATTTTTCCACCCTTGAACTTTCAAGAAGTCACCACTTCCGCCCTTTCCACAAAGTTTCATGGCTGTAGCCTCTATAGTTTCGGAGAAAAAGTGCTGTGACATACAGACGGACGAACAGACGGACACAGGTCGTGATCGCAATAGAGTTTTGTATTTTAGTACAAAACCCTAAAAAATGATTAAGTAAATGAAATCAATACCTGTCTTGGTCCGAGAATTGAAGCAATTTCTTCGAGACCTTCTATAGTTGCTTTGCAGAAGTATTGATGTATGTGATGTTAGTCAGCTTGTGCCCGGCAACTGTAGTTACATGCCTTTTGCCTTCTACTGTTGCAGAATTTCGGGGAAGAAGTTTTAAATATACTGATGTACGGCATGATGTGTATCCCATCAATTTAAGCTCTGCGTCAAGCTTATCTAAGGTTTAACATGCTCTAATTGCCTCAGAGCGTCGTTTATCTTCAGCTGATCCAGAATGTTGAACCATATCACAAATTGCTGTAAGCAAACCACTTTGATCAGTTTCTAATCTAGGGCGACCAACATCTTTTCTAATTTGTAAAATTTCAGCTGCTTCTGGAAACTCTCTATGCAAGTCTTGAATATTTTCACGTTACTTTTTTCGATATACTTTCTGCTTCTCTGCTCTCAATTGCTTCTCTTTCAACTTTTTTTTGCTTTAGATAAATCTTTTTTTCATTTGACAATTTTTTTTTCAACCATACTTTCTGCAAAACCAGCATCTCTTTTTGTCACAAGATAATTAAGTTCAGTTTCCTCTTATTTAATTCAACGGATTATCTTTTTGAGGCGTTTGAAATTTAGACTGACTAGGCAGCAGATTATTATCGACAGTATTTTAAGGCTCTTTGCTGTGATTTTAATATCAGTTATTGTAAAGAGATACATATTTGTTTGTAAATAGTGCAAGAAATCATTTGATTTGTTTTAGCATAAAATTAAACTTCAACGCAAGCTAATATAATCATACATCGAAAGATTCTTACCAGGACTTTTTTGAAGAGAGTGATCTTGTTTCAGATTGAGAGAATCATTTTCCACGTTACCTTCTATGTTTCTTTTGTTTGTTACATTTTTGCTAACCTTTTAGATTAAAGATTTTAAAATAAATATTCAAGAACTTAAATTTATCATATGATAATATTTAAGCTGACTCAAGTAAAATGGTATTCGCAGACAACTGCACTCAAATTCTGAGAAAAAGGTCTTTGGGTACTTATTCCAACAATATAAGAAGCAAATAGACGGTCAGTAGTAAAAACATAAGAAAAACGAGTTGAAAAAATACTACTTATAGCACATGAGTAAGTAAGCAGTTAAGAGCTACGTATGTATACTAAATTTTCAGGAATATGTCTCCGAGCCACCTTAAATAACGATTTGATTTAATTTTATATGAAAAAGCAATTTAACAAACTTTATAATTTACGGGTTGATTCCAGTAGCCTTTTGAAAAGTTTCCGGACCCTTGTGAACGTTTCTAAGCTCTATTCAGATTTTATTGCCCTTATCTGGCACTGCTTTTTTTGATAACTCTCACAGATAACGCTTTTTCAAAGTATAGTACAGACGATCATACGTTGACGACATTTGTAGTAAGTGATATTTAAAACTAATATCACTTTAAAAACCTTTACAAAATCAAGAGCGATTTCCGACTTTCAACCTGTAACGGCAAGTGAATTTCAAACTTTTGACAGTAAAAGTTGAACGCACTACCACCTACAACTGATACTAAGTTAATCGCATAGTGCTATCCATTTTACGCTTAGGAAAGTAAAGCTAAAGAAAATACCTAAAATATTCAGATGGAAACAAAATTTTTTATTCAGTATAAAGATTGAACCTTGCCATTATACGTGAAATACAACATCATTCAAATGTTTTCCACGGGACCTCTTACAGGCCTCAATCCTTTGAGGTAATGTTCAATGACTTTTCGGCACATTTCCGGCAATATCTCGGCCATAACTTCACGCATATTGGTTTTCAATTGCTCAAGATTTTGAGGATTGTTCGCGTAAACAGGGTCTTTCGCATAGCCCTATAAAAAGAAATCCAAAGGTGTTAGGTCACAGGATCTTGCGGGCCAATTGACATCACTCAATCTCGAAATTACGCGCCCTGGAAATTTCTCTTGCAAAAGTGCTCGATTAGCCTGTGTTGTGTGGCTTGTGACTCCGTCCTGTTGGAGCCACATGTTCTCCAGATAATAATCTTCAATTTCTCTCCAAAAATAATCGGTTAACATCCGTCCATGGCGGTCAGAATTGACTCTTCCTTGATCGTTTTCAAAAAAAGACGGGCCAATAACACCACCAGACCATAATGCACACCAAACGGTCACTTTTTCTCGATGCAAAGGCCTTTCTGCAATCACCTGAGGATTTTAAGAACCCCATATGCGGCAATTCTTTTTATTTACGTAACCACTGAGCGAAAAATGAGCCTCATCATTAAAGAAAATTTTGTTCGAAAAATCGTTATCAATGGCTTGTTGTTAAATCACCCAATTCGCATACATTCTGCGTTGTGTATGGTCTTGAGGCTTAAGTTCTTGAGTGAGTTGGATGTTGTATGGATGGAGATGCAAATCCAAATGCAAAATCCGCCACAATGGGCCGTAAGACAAGCCCAAATGTAGAGCACGTCGAGGAATCGACAAATTCGGGTCTTCCTCCACACTTTGAGTAACGACAGTGATATTTTCAGCAGAACAAATGTTCCGATGATGCACAGGCCTTCCAATATCAATAACTGATCCAGTCTCTTCAAATTTCCTCACTGCGTTCGAAATTGTTTGCTGTGTAGGTCGATTATTTCAACCGCAATCGGCTCGTAAAGCCCTAAATATCAATACAACAGAATCACCATTTTTATAATAAAATTTAATAATTTTAACGCGTTCTTCGACTGTTAGACGATCCATATTTCTAAATGGCAAACCTTCATCTAAAAAAAAAACACGCTTTGGATGACATTTAATTCTGACAGATGTCAAATGGCAGGGTTATACTTTCCTACCACGAAACGGATAACCCAGTATTAATACGTGACGTGCGGGAGTTTTAAATTTTCGAGATAAATAATAACTTTTTAGGAAGTATTATAATGTTACTTATACATTTTGCAGACATTATTTCATCATCAATTTCATATTTCACTCAATTACGATGCCTTTAGTGGTATCACTCAGCTCTCTATTTTGAATATCACATAAGCAAATTTAGATATGCTCACCGCAGGCATCAAGTCCGCATTTCTTCAAATCAGCGAATTTCTGATATAACGATTTGCTCTTGATTTATTTGCATTCCAATCGAAACATTGAAACTAGATCTTGGCCCTAGAACCTAGTTGCCTTTCTAGAGAATTAGCATACGCGTTTTAACTCTAAATCAGAGCATTTCCAATCTCCGTCTGCACACCATCAGGACTACTGGTACGTCGTCTCCGGGCCTTATCAATTGAACATAATCTCAACGTCTGTCATATCCATTTAACATTGTCCCGAAGCCTTTACAAGCAAATTGTTTAGATACACACATGATATGTATTTTCTATGCAACGCGTTGTCTGTCGTTATTTTCAACATCATATCATTTTTACATATTTTCTTCCTTTGCACACAAATATACACTTTCCTTCCCGACATGTTTTGAGTCCAAGTTTTCAAGATCTACGCCACAAGATATAATTCAAATCATTGAATATAATATTTCCGTTCGCATAAATTCTCATCTCATTTGAATAAAATATTTTCGATCCGGCCAAGTGTAGTGTATCTAAGATTGAGTGAGGAAAGTGTAAGACAAAAACGGGATGGTATGCATAAAGTAAAGTAAGGTAAAGTAAGTAGCCTCGAAACGACGACGTCAACAAGGCGAACCTGCAATATTGGTCCCAAACATTTGAATGCTCGTACAAGAATGTACGTGCTAACACGAAACGCTGTCACACATGCGTACGAATATGTCGAAAATTGCCACTTGTATCGGGAACAAATCGCGATATTGCATCGAGTGCCATAAAATCCTCGTCAACCTCACACATGATTCTTGAATGTACGTAAGTTAAGAAAGAAATCAGTAAAATATAATTTTCTTCGATACCTTTATGCAAAAACATGATGTATGTTGGGGCTGTGTTGCGATGAGTCCAAGGAGGGCTCGAAGCCTTTGCTTTTCATCATTCCATTTGTATGATTATTTTGCATATTGAGGATTAATACCATTGATAGAATGAAGAAAGAAATATAATGAAATATAGTGTACTGCAATATGAAACGGATTTTCAAAAAACGATGACATACTCTTACCTATGTGGTTATTTGATGGAATCCGAAAAGTTACGTGAGTAAAATTGGCTCCAAGTATGGGAGCATTGAAATATTGTTCATGAATATATTTTTGGAATGGACAGCCACAGGAGACCTTAACATCTGTGCACACTAGTGTAATCCCAGAGTCTTTCACTGGGATTCGTGATGGATTAAGTAGAACTCTCTCCTACTGGAAATTATCGCACTTTCCTAAGTTCTAATTTGCAGCACCGATTACAAACTTACCATACGGCCAAACTTCTATTTATTCAACCTTCTATGAGGATTCATTTCTCTGTACAGATAAAAACTTTAAACTGTGGGGTGAGGCAATCACCACACATATACCCCTTTCTGACACATCTCTGTCAGCCTTCTTCTTCTTCCTTTTTTTCCAGGTCAATATTGTCTACTAGCTTTTCCTGATGTTGGTTGTCAGGGCTGTCTTATCCCCCACGGCCCATCCCGATCATCATCCGTCTCGGATGAAGTTCTCGGTCACGCTTTCATTTTATCTGCTAGAGAATATATCTGC
Organism: Odontomyia ornata; assembly: GCA_963969285.1. Classification (NCBI taxonomy): domain Eukaryota; kingdom Metazoa; phylum Arthropoda; class Insecta; order Diptera; family Stratiomyidae; genus Odontomyia; species Odontomyia ornata. Next base: position 31,659,638 of record OZ017740.1, read on the forward strand.
TCAGGTTCCTCCGTATCCATGCTTACTAGGCTTATAGTGATCATGCGTTAGTATCTTTTCTACACAAAATGGTCCTATATATCTCAGCCTAACGTTTTTTAATTTGGTTTTACTTTAGCACTATAGCCACTTTTGAGCCTTTGCCTGGACATAGTTAGAGTATCTCATTATCTTGATCGAATGTATTGGAACTCTAGAAAATAATATCGTCAGTATCACTCTTTGGCCATGTGTCCATCCACAGTTGCAAACGTTCTGATTTTAAAACAGCATGTATCATAACTGAGCGGGCTTATAGTCCGTCCGGAGAATCACTTGAAGCAAATCTCGTTGTCGCCAACGAAACTCAAACCGATCACGCAGCAGTTTTGGTCTATCGTCGAAACTCCTTTTCAGTTCTTGCTCGATTATTGCCGTTAACAATATGTTATCTAGGTATCTCATTTCCATACCAGTCAACAATTTGAAAGGCGTTGTATTGATGCTCCATTTTTTCAACGCATTTAAACCATTTTTAGGTTTATCTCAGGGGCCAACTTCATGAATACGGGAATTATCACACCGTTGGCTCTTTCACATTGCCCGTTCCAACGTGGAAAGTCAGTACAAACTAAATGTAGTTCTATATTGTTGACGCTACAATAGTTTTTAAATGCGTTAGATGTGAATGCAGTCTCTCTATTAGTAACAAATCTTCTCGCACTTCCAAAAAGAGCTGATATAACTTCTAATTTTTTAGTCATTTCTTCGGTCGATGCTGACTTTACGGTAAAAATCCACGTGGACTTGGTAAACGCATCTACGACAGTCAAGATATAATTATAACACTTTCTCGTAGACGACATTATACCGAGGTGATCCATGTGAAATATATTCAGAGGAACCTCGCCTTTGGTAATAGCATGTAGAACCCCTTCCAGTCTCTTTGATTTTCTATTCGATATGCGCACACTATGTAGTTTTCGATGTACCTCTGTAGTTTCCGCTCGCGACAAGGTATGAAAAACTCGCTTCCTATCAACTCCTTGACATTTTTAACCGCAAAATATTCTCGTGCATGAAAGCAACTTATTACATCCAAATCCATGATATCGGTAAAATACATGATTCTCATATTGCATTACTTTAAGGGTTTGTTTTATTGCTTTTATTTTTTCTTCGCTTTTCTGGGCTGCTTAAACCTTAATATTTACATCGTCTCATATCATCATTTCGGTTGCTCTGGTTAGCACATCTACGTGTGCCATCCGCCTCTCTGGAAGATGCTAGATTATCTATCTAAACTCTTATAGACTAATAACCTGCCGCACAATTCTATAATGTAGTTCCTTTTTTTCCATAGTCAGCTACACCATTGAACAATCTGGGACTATTTTGAAGTTGATGCCAAGCAAGTAATTTCTAAATTTTTTGCCGGCTTTGACTATCGCCGGAAACTCTAGCTCGTACGAATGATAGTTTTTTCAACGTCATTGGTCGTACGACTGTAATAGTAGCAGGCATTCAGCTTCTTATCACTCGAAAACCTTTGTGGGAGAATCGTCGCTATGTACTCCTTACTTGCGTCTGGGTGAAGTTCAGTCTCAGCGTCAGTATTGAACAAACTCAGCACCGATCGACTGGATAACGCTCATTTGATATCGTTAAATGCCGCTATATGCTCATCTCGGAAGATGAACATGGTTCCTTTTTAACAGTTGCATCCTCTCTGCAAATCTCACTATAAACTTTCTAAAGTAACTAGCCAATAGTCTTTGGCTATAGAAACTTCATAATTTTATCAATCTTTGATAGAGATGGTTCCATTCTCCCATTGCTGATGACTTAGTCGAAATATTTCACTTGTTATTCTAAGAATATGCACTTCTTCCAATTGAACAGAAGCCCGTATCGCTCAATTATATCTAAAACACGTTTCAGTTTAACGTCGTTTGATGGTATAATCAGATCAACGAAAAATTTTAAGACTGTTTTATCTCTGATGAGTTATCCAAATATCATTCCGCTTGTGCAGAATCCAAATGGCATTTTGCAAAACTCGTATTGACCTTCCTGTGTCACAAGTGCAGTATACTTTCGACTTGACTTCACCACCAGAACATGGAAATATGAATTCTTCAAATTAAGCGTTATATATACTTGAGCTGATGCTAAACGGTCAAGCTGATCCTCGATTCACGGCATTGGAAATCGGTCTCGCACGACCTTACGATTAAAACTACTATAGTCCGGGCAGAGCCTATGTATTCTCCTTCCATAGGACAACCACTGGAGTAGCAAACCAGCTTGTTGACGGCCGTACTACCCCTTAACTTAGCCACTCGTTCAATTGCCTTTCCACTACAGGCTTTTTAATCGCGCCAACACCTTAGTCGCTGATATACAGGAGCCTCGTCTGTTTTAGCACAGCTACCGTCTCCATTTTTTATATTCAGTTCTCCTTTGATGCTTATTTCTCCACATGTGGATTTATAATATCCTTAAATTGGCTTTTCACATTCAACCCATGTTTGTGGCTGTCATCCACAATTCTCATTATCCAATTTCCATTGTTACATGATACGCCAACAGTTAAAATCGCTTTCTCTTTGTCTTGCGTACGCTGTTGAATCGTTACATCCTCAAATGTGATAACATAGTTCACACTATTTAAAAATTGTTTGACAATTATTACGCCTGCACCCATAGCATCCACTGGTGCGATGTAAAACTCGAGGCGAAATTTATTGCTCATAATTTCAGCTTCCAGGGCGATGCTACCGATTGCGTATGAAATTGCGTTACCAAACCCTCGAATTCTCAAATTGCTTGGTATCGCCTGAGGACATGTCATTTTCACCTTATGCCAGATATCGTTTCTTATTAAATTGAAATCACTATACGTGTCAATTACTGCCAACAGAGTATTTTCACCCACTCTCATAGTTATAATGTTTTCATCACCGACTAACCACTCGGTAAAATTAACTCTCGGAGCTGGCTTTTCCTCTCGCGGATTCTGACGCAATAAGTGGCCGTACGCTGAATACTCGAAACATTCACGTCCGTTTGATTCATCCGGGCATTCTTCGGTGCGATGTTTTCTTTCACTGCGTGAGAAATACTTTGTTCTTTCATTCATCTGGCAAACTTTAAGTTTATTGTCACCTTTATGCATACTTACTTTACTTCTAGATTCGCTACGCAATTTTTCTTACACTTCTAACTCTTTCATAAGTCAACCATCATTTTTGCCTTATACAACAACGCTTTATTCACCACATCGTTCTGTATTCCATCACAATTGTATTTGCACACAGTTGGATCATCAAACTTGCCTATTTTAGCCAGCCGCTGCATATTGTTTCACCCCAGATATTTCACGGGAGCCACTATTGCACCCAATCGAAATTAAGGTACTCCAGCGGGGCTTACGGGACCGGTTCAGTTTGTCCAGAGACGGGCGTGGGGTGCCACTCGCTTGTCCACCAAGGCCTCAATAAGGCGCCAAGCGAGAATACGGCTTGCCGGCTTCTTATTCTGACAACACGGACCAACCAACGTCACTACTCCACTTTCTTCTTCTTCCTTCACTCGCCCTTTTCTTTCCTTTATTTCGATTACGGGGTGTGCAAAAATACTACCCCTTGAGTTTACCACCCTATATATGCCACCCCCGAACACTGACACAAAACTTCCAACCTGTTATCTATATTTACACTCCACCCCCGAACACTGTCACTAACTTCTGATATCCTATCTTTTTACGCGATTTACCACTCAAGCCGCACCTGTCACAACATACATAACTTCAATTCAATTCTTTAAATAAAATTTAACCTTTTTTTTTTCCTGGAATGTTAAGTTTAATAACACGGCTTAAATTTCTAATATACAAAACCATTAATCAATTACATTGCGCAAAATCTTTAACTACTTCAAAATATCTATATCCATCACACTAAAGAAGAAATTTTTTTTTAAGAATGAAAACTTAGTGACTACGCTTTCCTAAAGGGGCCCCTTCTCTGCTGCCTCCGTTGGTGTTCATCCTCTTACGTCACCACCTGTTGCTCACAATCCTGCCTCGTCGTTTTGATCTGTCCACGTTCAATCGCCACTGGTTGAATAAACTTCCAACTCATCGCTTTTCCACGTCTTCTGTACGTCACCACTTGTTATCACCACAAACGCTCGTCGCTTCGCTGTTTGATCTACTTTGCCAAACTCAAGAAGAAAAAGAGGAGGCGCATCATTCGTCGTGTGCTTTTATCATCTCTTCCTAACGGCCAATGTCCCGCTCTCCGACCGAGTTCCTTTGTCTCGGGTCAGCCACCTCTTCGGAGTGGTTCTTCATATTCTCGAGGAGTGGTTTCACTCAGACGCAGCGTGATTTCTACTCCACCTTCAATCACTGTGGTGGCGATCATTTCAAGTACCGCTGAATTGGCTGTACATCTTGTCTGACAGTTTGTACTGTCAGATCAGTTTGTAAATAAAAGTGAAATGGATTACCGTGTAAACAGAAGTGAACTGTTAAATATCATTCGCGTTAATGAAGTGAAATCGTTCGTCGTCACTAATGTGTTGTGAGTTGTGTGGGTTCTTCTCAGGTCGGCATTGCCACGAATCGTGTTTCCTCCCCAGAAGGATGCAAGCGAAGTGTTATCAAAGCAAGTAAATGTTATCAAAAACCGCAACAATTCGATAAATTTAGGTCCCCCGCGTAATTTTCCATGAAATGACCATATAGAATGTGATTAGTGGAAATACATAGCGGGACGCAATATCAGAGCGCGGAGAATCTTACGATTGCATGCGCAATTGATTCTGATGATTGTTTTCATTCTTGGTTATGATGTTTATTGTCAGATGTTTATCTCTGATGTTTGATTTTATCATGGATTCGCAGTACACTTTTGACCGGTGCCAATTCAATGTCTTTCGCATCACGGCCTCACACATAGGAATTCCGTGAACCGTGAATAATCTCGCGTACGGGAGCTTGTTATTTTTTTCCAAGCGTGGTGAATCTTGCGTCGACTTCCCATAATTTCACTTAATGTTTTCCATTATGCTATACGGTTGTTGAGCGGGTTAGGAGGTGTCCTAACCCATTTTTTTTTTGCAGTAGGCACGTAGAAGCTTTGTCGCTTTTCGTGTTCTCCATTGACAGAGTTGTTCGATATTATGCGACTTGAAAGTTCGGATGTTGACTTGACTTTGGCTGCAGGCAATCCTTTGTCATGGTACTCAGTATTGAAGTCGGTCAGTGCATTTCCACAACTCGTCTCATAAGAGCACTTCCAGTCTTTAAACGGCGTTGAACTTTCTCGTTCAGGATGTGAATATTGTTGGCCAGTGGTTCTAGGTATCCCTTCTGGACCCGAAGCGGCATAAACTTTCACCGCAACCTGCCTATCTCCCAGTATGGGTTGTATTTATTTATTTTTCTCATTATTTAAAACTCAAAACTACAAGTATTCGTACTTAGCCTACTGCTGCGAGTACAATTAGGAGTGTCAAGCAAAACCCTAGTCGAGTGCGGCTTAGACTTGCTTAATTTAACGAGTCACGCGAATGCTATGATAGTGTTCGGGGTGAGGTAATGTTGATGCCCCTCTACTTTATCAGTAAAAATATCATACGCCTTATCATATCTCTGTACATGTCTACAGCACTAAGCTCATTTTTTAAATTCCACTATAAGTTGAAAAATCATTAATTGGACGCTGTATACTACTTTTATAAATCGGTGAACGGAATTCTATTATCTAACTATTCTATTCTTGCTCTTTCAAGATGATACCACTTGCTGAATAGACTTTAATAGTGAAAATTAAATAAATAGAAATTTCCTACCTTTTGCATTACTAAACTCCTTAATAATTGCATCGTAGTCCAACTTAGATGCTATACCAGCCTCAATGGATAAAACACCTAACGCTGAAAGTCTTTGCTGACTCATAGTATTTCTTAAAAAGTTTTTAATAAGCTTTAGTTTAGAAAAGCTCCTATTTAAAGGTATTGCTAATAAAATTCGAATTACAATATAAATGTTTAAGTAAATTTCCTTTAAATTATTCTCGGTTATGTATTGAAGCAGCTGTTTTACGTCTCCGACGCAGGCGGGAAAATTCGGCATAATTGCTTGCAGTTCTCCATACAACTTATAAGATTGGATGTCACTGCTCGCACCCATTCGTAGGACTGACAATGTTTTAACAAATGCTCTTTTTGAATATTTTTGAGTTTGCTTAACTCAGAGAGGAAAACGTAAACTGCAAAATGTTGATTCCAAGATGTAAATCTTGTATCCATCAATCATAGTACTAAGTTTTCCAATAAGAGATGTCATTTTAATATTAAAAGAAAAATGCCACTATTAAATATAAATCATATATTTTCATGAAATTTTCCGTAACAAAATCGCAAAGTGGCTGCCCTATGTCCTCGATAGCCTCACGAATTCCATCTTTGAGGTCTTGAGTCAACACTGGGCTGTTGGCATAGACCTTCTCTTTCACGTGGCCTCAAAGGAAGAAGTCGCAAGTTGTTAAATCAAAAGATCTCGGTGGCCAATCGTGATCACCTCTTCAAGAGATAACACGGTCTGGAAACTTTTTCCGTAGAAGACCAATGGTTGTGACTCTGGTTGCTAGACGCACCGTATGCTAATGCACCGAGTGAGAGACTGGATGACTACTCGCGGGCTCAGTTTAGCACTGAAGAAAACTGAAGTGGTCATCTTGACAAAAAAAATAATCCCTAGAGTAAGGATGATCAGTATTGGAGACATATGAGTCGAACCGAAGCCAACGGTGAACTACCTGGGGCTTCTGATCGACTCGAAAATGAGTTTCTCTGAGCAAAAAAGGGCAACGGCTAAGAAAGCTCCTTCAGGACCGAGCCCATCAAGGAGATGCCACTTGATGAGTGCTGTAGGCTCAGTGCTACTGTACAAAGCAGATATATGGGTGACAGAGAAGAGAAGAGGAGCACTGAGAATTGCATCTTCGTATCTGACAGTGTCTGATTCGGTGGTGAGAGTTATTGCAGTTTTGATACCTGATACCTGCTAGAGAGCGCCGCGCTATTTATCTGCGTTGAAATGAGGATGAGAGGGAGATAGTTGTCGCGAGGAGAGAAAGCGCTCACTCAACGATTGGCAGCAGCATTGGGTGAATTGCACGAAGGGAAGATGGGCTGCGCGCCTCATCCCGGATGTGAGACCGTTGCTAAATCGAGGGCATGGTGAGACTGGCTTCTATCTGACCCAAGTTTTGAGCGGGCATGTGAGTTGGGCATGGAAGCAGGTTATATTTGGGCGGTCCTGAAAGATAAAAAAGGACTCACAGCAGCCGGAAGCGTTGGAGCTCGGGGATCGCTTGTCTGGCACTTCCTCATCCCTTCCTCCCTCCCGCTAGAAGAGGGATCCCTCAGCTTGAAGACGCCTCACGGCGTAACAAAACGAGTCCTGGCCCAAAGTAATGTGTCAAACGGTCCCCGGCCAGGTTCTCAGGTTGACAGGGGAGGTGTTTAGTGGGTAGTCCAATCACCTTCTTGCGAGCATCGGAGTCCCAAACTCTGTGCGTAAATGGGCCCTCACCTCCCTACCACACAAAAAAAAAAAAGCCAGCCAGCGACGATGTTGAGTTTGACTATTACTGAGTCTTCTTAAAAATAAAAATGAGAAATGGCCAACAATCATCATCTTTGGGATAATCCTCATCGCTGCTATTTGATGGCTGTATTGGACCACTTATCATCAATATCATGACCTTGCAAATCGGTTAGGGAAAATGTCCACATTCCTGGATCAGAACTTATAACGTTTCCTTGATGATGTCTTTCATCATCGTTAACTGACCGAGAACTTATTTGTTGTTCAAAAATTGCGCTCTTTACCTCAGATTCTGATTGGGTAGAGTTCGATGCTATTTCTACTTCCGACAGTAGCTTACTACTCAATTCATCTTAAGTACTTTCCAAATTGAATTGTGTACTATTGCAATATCCGACGTCAAAGAAATTAATTCTTCTGATTTTGTCACGCTATTAGATGTTTTTTTCATCAATTCTGAACCTAAATCCCAATCTGATAAGACTACTTCAGCTTTTTTTGTCTTTTTGCGGACTCAGATTCCCATTTTCTCCGGATATCTCTATCTCTCTTGCGGCCTGGGCATGACCAGATGAACGTCGTTTAGCGTATAATGAACGTATTAGCAATAATAACATAATAATATTGCTTTTACATACATCCACACGTCTACAGGTAGTTTATGAAAAATTACCTTGAGTACTCGTAGCTTACTGAAATTCTATTTGAATAAATCAAGCTGATCAACAACCACTGCGTTTTAATTTAATTGTTATTATTTTCAAACCTTGAACACAATATTACTCATTCTCACTCACAATAAAATAATGGAAATGCTTACGGTACCCTGCTAAGTCTCGCAAGCCATGGAGAAAGAGTGGAGGTAGATACGAATCAACCAAAACCAGAATCGTTTGCACGTACGGACCACCTAGATAGCGGTTATCATGTTCTTCAAAGCATGTAGTATTTGGCCTCGCATATGAATAAATACTTATGATTCTTTCTCCGAAGTAGCGGGGGGTGGAAAAAACCTTATAGCCGATTCAAACCTGCTTTGGGACATTTACTATGGATTTTGTATCAAATTAGACGGCGCAGCACGTATGTCTTACATATACCGGTTCCTGTAGTTCGTTGTTAAGTGTTGACCAGGATACACTGCAACTTTGCAAACGGTGAATTGCATTAAAATAGCATATACTGTCAAGATAAAAAGGTATTCTCACGGCAAAGAAAACTCATTCTTTATATCGTTTTAACGTTATTGATTATTGGAATGATGTGCTTGCCCATTATGGAAATTTCCCAGCCCAAACATTAAGTGAGATATGCATACAAGTATGTTGGTAAATGCCATCGGATACACCCTTGGAGCTTCACGGAAGTGTACTGGCATTCTATAAAAGGGTCAAGAAACCCAATAAGCACAATTTAGTTCTAAGTTACCCAGGATTGTAGATATCACACCAAAGATAAGAGTGCAATTGTGATATGAGAGACAAAATAGGGGGCGGTTGCAAAAGAATACTGTAAGCCAAGATAATTGCCGCCAATGGTCTCATCCGTCAGCGTAAATGTGAACGATCGTGGTCACTATTTCAGTATACTATGCCATGTACTGGATAATCGATGTGTTACGCCAAATACTAGCAATTCGAATGGTTTTATAGTTTAGCTTAGAGTAAAATCATTTACAGCTTTCACTGGTATCAATACTTTTCAAACTTTTATTGAGTTAGAAAAGGCTCTCAAGCGCGAGCCCCCTATAGCGCGAGAGCATAGGCGGTCACGGTATGTTATGATTGTAATTTGATGAAAGTATGATACAGTTTTTTGACTAATTTTTTAATTGTCATATTGCTTAAATTTGGAGTACCAAGTTGACCATTAAGTGTTTGATTATTTAAATGTCTTGAAATTCGCTTTACGTTTTTATAAATTTTATAATGATTGATTAAATAAAATGCATTTGACTTTGACTTTTCTCATGAATACATGCTCCCATGATTTGTCACCAATTATTTGGACCAAAGATGTCCAGTCCCGAGGGGTTTGCGAGAAGTTCATATACTTCCCCTACCACTCTCGATGTAGATTAGGGCGTTTAAACACCTGTTTTGATATGATCTCATTGAGACTTTCCATATGACACCAAATACGACTAACTTTGATGAAAATAAAGTAAATTTTGGCACAAACCCATAAAAAATTATTAAAAGACATTGATGCAGTTGTCTAAAAAACCATGTTTGCTATGATATGATTCTGTAGTAATGGAAATGTGATTCAAATGCTTCGCAAAAACTACCAAAAATATGATTGCTCATAGATTTTAATAATGACTTCTTGTAGTTTTGCCTTAGAAATCGAACCATTTATAATATTTCTCTATCAATTTATATGAAAATCAATCTGAAAGTAGATACCAACTCACAAACTCAACATAATTTCGAATCCACCCATGGTATTAAACAACTCTCTCACATCTTTTCATTCACCTAAAGAAAATATGAAAAGGATGAAAACGAATCGAACGCGTAGGTTTTTGACATGGTTTGGTGTATGGGTATCACATCTCGAATATGGTGGCCTCCGACGAACATAACTCAACATAGTGTCACCGATATGGATGACAAGACGCTACAAATGTTAATATCTTCGTCCACCACGTAAGAAAATATAACCAATAATTAATTGTAGTGTTTCGTATATCACACACGTATCTAAATTGGACTCCTTCAAAAACGACCTTCGTTTAAATATTATGTGGTGTTCATTTTGTCACATGTTTTGATAAGCACATATTATACAATATGAATGCATGCGTCTTTGTATAGTCTGAGAACATATTGATGATGCCTTGGTAGACAGGTTTCCGCTTTTGCGTATAGTTATAATCATGTTTTAAAAAATATTTGAAAAACTCAAAACTGAAATGAAAATTTATGATAATATCCAGCCAAGGCACAATTTTCAAGGGCTGATTTGGACGACCTGGACAGCAGAAATACCAATCTTGGTCGATAGTCCATTCCAGTGTTGATTTATTTTTATTTTCGATTAGTGGTGACAAGAGTTGAAACAAAGGGACATATAAGTTACGTTATACCATAGAATTCCCGTGCTAAAGGTCCCTTTCAAGCTACATTATGCCGTATTGGAGTTGTTACACTAAAAGAAGAAAATATTAGCAACCGTCTTGTATATCATATCTTTGCAATTTAAACTATCTTGATAGAACGTTGCATTTTGATTCGATTTGAAGAGATAGATAATAGAGATGAATATTGAAAAATATTTGTTTGCACCCGTTTTCAAATTATTGTATGAACTTTTCAGCATGTTTATTCGCGACACCACTGTGTGAGAATAAAAGAATTACCCCGTCTCGTCAACGCACTATCGGTGGATATTTCCCAGCCAGACGATTCGGCGTCTTGTTGGAGAATTTCCAAAGATTTTTTGATTTGAACTCGCTTTTTGTGGTAACTTCTTTGATTTCTACCTTCGATCGTTGTCTTGACTTTCAATAAATTATGAAAGAAAATGTTTGTCAGCCGACGAATACGAGGTGTTGTTAGTTAAAGAATTTTTTACCCAATAATGTTGACACATATCATTAAAATATATTTATTTCGGCGAAGGTTCAAAAGGGCAGTGAGTTAATAAGCTTCATTTATTCCAAAGATGAACAACCAGAATTGTAGATTACATTGGCGTAGATGACGGCCACCCATGATATTAAAGATTAGGTAGGAGTTTTGTCCTGAAGGAAAGATTGCCTGTAACCCATTGAACCTTTTTATTGCAGTTGAAACGCTCCAATGCATTGCAAAGATATCCGAACTGCAGTCGAGCATTGTTTTTTATTCTGTTCCCATAATTTAAATGTCAGGCGGCGATAAAAGAAAATTATCTTTGGAGTCCGGTAATTTTCTCGTTTAGTTTGGTACGTTTATAATTTCATGATCACTGGCCACGATGCCTTCAATTGGCGAACTCGTGCAAGTCGCTATGGTGTATAATTGATGAAAATAAACGATTTGAAAATTTTAAAGAGGGATGGTTGGAGTGAGCGGAAATATGGTATTTAATTAGCGGATGATCAAATTTGAAATTCTACAGCTATCTAAAGTTGATATGTGCAAATTATGACTGATTATAATAAACGATCCTGAAATATATTGAAGAGGGTTGATGAACGTTTTAGATCAATTTTGAAAAATACGCTTCGCTCTGTTATCAACACATGGGGAATTCGCGTATCTAATTGCTACCTTTAGTAATTAATCTTTGTTTTTAACCGACTTCCAAAAGAAAGAAGGTTATGAATTCATTGCGTATATTTTTTTTTTTTGCTTTTTTTTTGTATGTTCACGCATAACTTTTAAACGGAGATAGATAGAAGAGTCCTGTTTTTGGCAAATGATGCGTCTTTCTTCCAGTTAGGTCCCGTTTAAAGGATAAGAAATTCAAGAAGCGGTAAAGGACTTTTACTGTTAAAACTAAAAAAATTCCGACTTTCAACCCGATTTTTCAGCATAACCGATCGACGCGTGAAAGGATTTTGTTTGCAGAGGTTTCAAATGAAAGACAACATATTGATCTAAAATGTATCGGAACAGAATTAAAATCCCTTCAAGGACTCTGTAGATATTAACAGTTAAATATGATATATTGATGTCAAGAAATTAAATTGAAATGATATTTCGTACGAAAAGTGCCAATTAGCAAGCATTTGTTGGAGATGCCGAGTCCTTTGGTGACGGATGATAAAAATTTCCAGTATCTTTAATTTTTAGCATAAACGGTACATTTTAGTCCATCATTTCTACTGGAAATAACCAATAAATTAATTCTAAATGTGGCAGAAATACAATTCAACAATAGTAAAAGGGAACATTTCAGGATGCTTTTCTCTTCCGTATTCATTCTTTGCTTACCAATGAGCTTGGTATAGGATCCTTCTTACATCCTTAGACGTAAACGTTACATATAGGATGACAAAATTCCCCGAAGAAATAATATGGAGTGAGTGATTGCAAATTATAGAGTTGAATTGTTACTTTCCAGTTAATATTATATCTACATTACAACATATGCCCAGAGATCTAAAATTAGTGATTTCCATACTAAAAACCGGCGCTAATCGCAACCTAAAAAGGGATACATTTCCTGCTATAATTGATCATAACTGTACAGATGAAGATGAAAATGCATAGCCGAGTTTTCATTGAGCTATATGGTATGATTTTCTTGAAACTTTCATGAAAATTAGGTGCCATAGTTAATTGAAAACGAAAGAAATGAGTATCGAATAAACGTGAACGAATGATGCGGTCAAGAAGGATATTTTTAAGTAAATTTCACGAGATTGATATGTCTACACACACTCACACACACACACACACACACACACACACACACACATATATATATATATATATATATATATATATATATATATATATATATATATATATATCATATCTATATATATATATGGCTATGTGTGTGTATGTGTGTGCTTTTGCTTCGATTTTCTCCAAATTTTCAGCAATATTTCTGTTCTGGAAAAGTATAGCTCCAGTTTGTACCAAAACTAGTACAAAGATTCATTCAATTGTGTGATAAAGCTCACAATAAAAAATCCAAACTTGAACAATTGGAAACGAAATGGCAGTCGCTCAAAGGTCGAGAAAAGTTGAACGATAAAAAAGCACTTCAGGGTCAGGTCAGAATATAAAAATGGCGGGCTATGCAAAGTTCAAAATTCGAAAATTTCTCAAAGCTTCAATTCATATTGGATTATTATCAAATCCAAATTCTAGGTAGACTTTGATGAGATCATGGATTAAATCTACCAGAGTTAAATTCGATTCCTATGAACGCTGCAGATTTTAGCCGTAGTGGTTTTTGCATTGCAGTAAAATTTATATTTTAATATACAAGAACATGATACAGTGTATTCAAGGAACAGAGTTTTGAATGGTTTGAAATGAAAAAAAATTGCCACTAAAAATGGTGAAATAAAAAACTTTTAGAAAAAAAAGAAAACCGACTTCGAAATGCCCTAAAAAGGATGAAATATTTTTTTTGAAAGCGGTGCCAAATCAATTTCCCCATTTCAACATAGAAACTTCCACCATCTGCACCATCACAAAAAAATGGGGGAAAATATGATGTGGCACCGCTTTCAAAAAAATTATTTCATCCTTTTTAGGGCATTCCGAAGTCGGTTTTCTTTTTTTTCTAAAAATTTTTTCTTTTATATAGTTTGCAATTTTAGTTTATTTGAGACAAAATTTAGTCTGAAACAATTGAAATTATTCCCAACTAGTGTATTTTAAATATTTTTTTTTTCGAATACTAAGATTCTGGCGCAACAGATAAACTAGGAAAGGAGAGAGAGCACTGATGTTTGTGACCTTCAAGACGGTATCTCAAAAGAATATTTATATTTAATATTCTGATAAAAGATAGTTTTAATCTGTAGATAAGTTATTTATTATTTATTGAAATTAATAAATATCTTATCTACAGATATTTATTAATTATTTAAGTACACACCTTAAGAACTCACCACTTGAAAATTATATCATCTAAATGCAAACTATACTGGTTACGGCATTCTTTTAATCGAGTAGTAAAATCTCCCAAAATGGTTTGGCATGTAGTTTCCGTAATGCAATTTCGTAATGGATATTTTCTCTCAATTGCACCAGATGCAGCACGGTTATTGACGTACACTTTATATAGATCTGAGACATACCTGCAAGGGAAGCTCCATATTACTTAAATTGAGAGAATCTGGGGGCCAATTCATGAGGGAAATTTCATCAGCTCGTAGCAAAGACGAATTGGAAGTATGTGAAATGACCCTATCCCACTGGAAACACGTTCTATGATTAAAACCAAAAGATTTATACAATTCAGGTACCAAAAAATCATCTAACATCTTCACACAACGTTGATCTATCAAACATCAATTTTCTTTTTAGACGAATTTTACCAAAGCACAATAGAGGGAATCATTTGAAGACTATTCGCAAAGTAATTGTCATGATCAAAGTGCGATGTTAGAAAATTCATTTCAAATCTCTTTAAATATATAAAAATTTGCACATATGAACTTTCATTGACTGAAATTTGCATTAAACATTTTACTAGACTTCGTCACCGACTTTTTAGCACCTTTATCGGTTTCGAGCTTTGTTTTTTGTAGCTGTCTTCTTCACACATGACTTCATCAAATAAAGCGCTCATTTAGGGCATCAGTCCCCCATCGGACACGTCTTTATGTGATAGATATACTATGCGCCCTTAGTATCCATTCTTCAGGAACCCTCAACGACAAGAAAGTTGACAATGAAAACCGGACTACGAAATCAGAGCCTGGAATGCTCACTCTTTACAAAGAGAGCTCTATGAAAACTTCTTCAGGAAACCTCTTGCTACAAAATCAGCATCCTCGTACTTCTGGACACAAGATTGTTTGACAGATTGTCACCCAAGTCAAAGTGATCTAGCAATAATATGTGCTATGCGAATCAAAATCAAGTTCTTCAAAACAAGGATCAAACGGAAGAGATGTTTTGAAGGATACATTAGAATATTTACTTTCATAAATTGACGTGAAAATACTAGTTCGAGACATCAACGCTACATTCGGAAAAAAAAATAGTTCACAGAGGAATAACTAGCAAGCCTGTGTAACTTTAATGAGAATAGCCAGGAGCTTATCGAATTTTTCTCATTAATGTACCAGTTTCTTACAACTGTGGTCGCTTAAGGGCAAGCTCCATAAGGACGGTCGATTGTTTTTGGAGGAAAAATATAGTGAAGCTTGATATAAGTGCGTACATACTGATTAACGTGAGATTGATTAGAGTGGGTCGAAAGAGCCGAACTTGCCGGCAGTTGATGTGTCTCTGCAAGAGAGTGCGCTAATAAGGACCGTTTGAATGTTTTAATTTGGCCTTTGGGTTGAGTAGGACCTTTTTTTAAGAAAAAATGCGGGACTTGTGTCTCGAGTGACCAGTTGTTTCTTGGTTAGCTTGCAAATGAATTAAATGTTCAAACGTGATTGTTTCCACCATTTTATCGTAGCGCATTTTTAACAGAAATGCCTGTCCAAATGTCGGCAAGAGAAGTGGTTCCGAATGATGGCAAGAGTTCTGAAAGCCTCGAAACTCCCTAGGTCACCGAAAGCCATACAACTTTAGCTGATCTGGTGATTGATGCAGGATGCACGAGCGAAGATATTACTCTCAGTATAGCTTAGCATGTGGCAAAACTAAGGTAATCTAGTGGTAATACCTTTGGCTCGAAATGTATAAAATCAAAAACGAAAAAGCTCCAAATAGGATGAACAATTACTGCATGGTATACAGAAATGACCTTGGGTTACAACTATGTCGATGCGATCACAGATGAGGAAGAAGAGCCGCTGCTATGATCTACTGAGAAACAAGAGAAAAGCGGAAGTTGGACAATTGGGACTAGAGCTTCAATAAGCTGAGAGTGCCTTAGAAACTTACGGAAAACGGCAAAAATTAATAGAAAAGTAGTCTTCCTGCGTGAAAATACCAAACTATGGATCGATGACTGTAGAATAGAGTACAAGTGCAAGCAAGCGGAAAAAATGGCAGCAAGTATCTTGAAATAGTATCTTCTCGTTGTCTCGGTGAACCAAAATGACCCTTGTCGAAGTATAAAGATGCACAAAAATATCGTGGATGAGATGTACAAATACATGGGCAACAACTTTGACAAACCAATGCCCATCGTGGATGAAGCGAGATCAAAATGCCTGGTTGCAATGAGCAGTTTACACCGTGTTGGTGTAAGGGAATGGTTGAGGCATTAGGTAGTGTTTGAAAGGCGCCAAACTGAAGGTTGTGAATAGAGCTAATATCCCAATTACCCTTAAGGTGAAGGTAGTTTTGTCTTTGAGTATATTGGCAGGAAGCGCTGTTGAACTACTGCAGTGACAAAAGCTAAACATCCTAATGGACTACAGGAAAGAGATAGTCCTTCGGATAAATAAATTAGTAGGAGACACTTTCTATCTTTGATTTGGCAAAAACTTATCTATCTTCACCCCAACGATGCTGTAAGAAAGATGGGAATGAAAATACTCTGAGCAAAAAAGTCAAAAGAAATCTGGGGATAAAAGAACTACAGGAGGTGACGGAACACCCGTGGGCATTAGAATGCGAGGTGCCAAGAGCTGTACTGCAGTAGCCAGCTAAGTATGGAACAAAGCACATCACATATGAGCCAATATATGAAGGCTGAGAGTGATAAAGATAAATCTGAAACTTTTTAGTGCAGCTTTGGTTTCATTACAATATCTTTTTGAAGGGATTAGCCACGGCGTAGTTCTCTGGAGGAGAAATCAAGGGCTTAGTGTCTCGCAGCTTCAATAAAATTGTCTCACAGCTAGAAGGTAAAAAATGGCCTGCCATCCTAACGAAAAAGTGTCTTTTTAAATTTAGTTACTGCACCAAAGATCTCACTTTCGTGCAGATTGAGGGTATGAAGAGGCATGTGTAGATTGTTTCTGCTTATATGGCGTATGACCAGCTATACTGATAAAACAGCTAACAGCGCTTGTTGAAACAATCGCAAAGAATACGCGCGATTTGGTTATTTGTAGTAATACTAATTGCCATCACACAATCTGGAGAAGCATGAACATCAATGACAGAGGGTGAGTCCATGAATATTTAATATGAATCTTTTCAGAGGAAAAATAGAGACACTCTTACGTACTATTGTCCTAATAGTCATAATGTCATAGTCTTAACATTGTATGCTAACTTACGTATTGTGGAAACTGAGAATTGGAAAGTTCGTGAGAAACTGCGAGTCTTACATCACGATTATATAGAGTTCAACGTAGTGCTTGAAATAAATGAAAACAACGAAAATTATATGAATTCTGTAAAAATTATCTTGGGCTTGTGCTCCGATATTTTTAAGGGAAAAGTCGAATTAAGGAAACCAAATAATTTCTGAGAGGTGAAAGTGCTGACACGGCAAGTAAAATATCTATTTGAAACGTTCAAAATTGGCAAAAAAAATATTAAACCCAATCTGAAGGATATCAAAAAGCCAACAACTGCTATGGTGAAATAAGGATCTGGAAGTTTCTTGCAGAAAGGACCGAAAATTTTTCAATGCGGCAAAGAGCAACAATCACCAGTAAGCAAGGTCCACGTACAGTTGCGCTCTTATATGGTTTCAAAAAGGACTCAAAAATATCAAGCGAAATAACAAAAGTAATTTTTTCACTCAAACCGAAAAGGTATTTATTTATTTATTTCAAAATCAACTTACAGAGTAGTGGTCCAATTAAATAGATAAATATAAAATGATACAAATTCAAAATAGAGAAGAAATTAAAGAAGGAAGATTACAATTCAAGGATATAAAACTAAGAATTATTGGAGGATTTATAAACTTGATTGTTCATGAAACTTTGAAATACGCCGAGAGACTATGGCGTGTGCATACGAGGTAAGCGTAGTATGGGAGAGTGGAAGATGTTAGTACATGCATACAATGAGATGAGGCCTATCCATGGGAGCTTGGCTGAATGACAAGTTATTTTGAGTCATTTGAAAGATCTAAGCGCTGAAAAATGAAGTAAATTTTGGATCTCGTTTGTTGATTCTTTCCAATAAAGAATTAAGTTGTCTGTCGATACTAAGAAGTACTTCATTGTTACCACTTACATTATTTACAGCATTGTCTGCTGATCCTCTCGCGGCGAGTGCAAAGAATACCCCGGGTTTGGTGAATTTGGAAGGTATCGCACTATTATTTTTTCATCGCCTTATTTCAAAGGTTTAGACTGTAATAAGTTCGGTTTCTCGTGGAGCTTCCTTGGGAATTTGAAGTAGATCAGCCGTGTTCTCTCCGCAGTCTAGACTCTTAAATAGAAACGTCTGATTTCTCCATGTTTGGGGGTATAGGTGAAGCGCAGTACCTGCTCTGAATTCAGAGCATCTTTGATTAACTTAAAGTCATCTAGTGATTTCGTTTTAGTAGTTAATTTCTTTGCGATTGCTCTTTTGATTTCAAAATTGCTTAATTTATTTACGGCTGCCAATAGCTAAGGCGTATCTTTTCCGCTTTACCCGAATACATTTACTAGTGAGTTGGCTTCTTCTCTTTGTTCTTATTTTTGAAATATTGAAGAAAATTTATATGAATATCTTTATCGGAAATACCCTTGACATCGTCTGCTATTTCCATGTCTTCTGTGAGCCCTTCTAGTGCCACAAAATAGTTTTGACTCCTATTATTGCCACCAGCAGTCAAAATTTCCTCTAGCATCGTTTGATTTACATTCTTCATCACAATCTTTTACTGTTCGATTTATTTTTGCTACTACGGCTTTTAAATCTTCACCTCTTTTTTGGCTTGCTATATAAGGGACTGTACCTGTAGCTTAGGTTCTTTGTTTCCTTTACGGATTTTATTCATTTTTTCATTATTCCTATGAATTCTTTTTGATGTTTCCCCGGGCTCCTCCAACGGGGGGAAGCCGTCGGCCTTCCAGCGGTCCCGAAATCGTCTTGAAATATGTCATTTTTCATTATGTATCGAAGTTAAATTGTGATATTCGATAAAAATTATTTGAACCAATTGCTCTGACGGTATGATAATTTCCAATAAAAATTGATTTCCTATCGATGTTTAAAAAAACTACCATAACTTCATTAAATACTATTCGAACATTAAAGCTGACGAGCCTTACAAGTTACCATCTAGATATCAAAGAAATTTTATTCAAGAAAATGTAAGCTTGATAAATCATACTATTACTCACAAAGCTGACTGAATTTTGACTTCTGAAGTATTTCTCGTTGTTGTACTCAGAAAGAACTATATACACGATTTTTTGGGATTTTTCGGTCAACAGGTGTCCAATCGCGAAGGGGGGCAGAATTTTTTTGTGACCTTTCGCTTCCTCTGCCTACCTGTCAATCGATATTGCAGTTTCAACTACGAATATTGAAAGATCTTATTAAGATCCATTCGATGCGTTTGGTGAAAAAATGTTTAAGCTGTCGCAACTTTACATGGGGGTCCCCCCTTAGAACCGTTTGAACAGGCGGATGGATACCAATATCAATAGGCTATTGCAAAAATTTTTTTGCAAAAACCTAAAATTGAGTTTTTGCCTACATTGCACTATTCCTATATCTTTGACTGTCAATTGCTGACTGGACACTAGGTGTTATGTATTGAATGATGCTAGGTCTATCTATATATAACACATACGAATCATGTAATTCGCAATTTTCTTTTTGCCCTACCTTTTTAAGGTTCACCCTCTTTATACGAGGATCCTCTTTAAACTCTGTTAACATTTTTTTCATCCCAAAACTTTCAAGAAATCATCACTTTTGGCCTTTCCACAAAGATTGATGGCTATAACTTCTATAGTTTTGTAGCAAAATTGCTGTGACATACAAATAGATGGATGGACCGGCACAGATCGTGATTTCAATAGGGTTTTGTATTTTAGTACAAAACCTTAAAAATGATCTTTTCATAGGCACATTGACCAACTTATTTCCAACTTTTATTTATGCAGCTGGGGTTCTGGACTCCTTTTACCTATGGAACTGTTAATTTTTATCATAGAATTACACCTTTGCATGTAATTTTCACTCTTTCAGAACGAGCAAAACACTGAAGTAATAATATCACACAAAAATCGTTGTTTGTGAGTACCAAAAATGGGTTTTCACCCTTTTGCAGGGCAATGATTACTCATTATAGTGCTTTTCCTATTGATACATGAAATTTAATCTCTTTTGTGAGAACATTCACTACCTTCAACAATGAAAATTGCACGCAACGTTACAGAGTGATGATGAACCTTGAGAAAAGGTAGTTGCTGGTCCTAAACTTCATCAAACAAGTGTTACCTTAGCAGGTCAACTGGTCTGGGCACGCTTAGATTACTTCAACGTAGCCACTGGCAGGCTAGTTAGTCCGTAGAAGTATTTTAGTCCTAGGTCTTCTGCGAGCAGACTAGACCCGAATACATTTTTCCAGCCACCGATTCAAATGCCAAATTAAAATGCGTTCCAAAGATTTTCCGAAGAACAATTAGGCCTTTACAAAGCCACCAACCAATCAACAATGGAATCATGTGTTCCCGATCTCAATACCAATATGATGCAAAACGTAAACTATTCGAATTAAAATAGTCTACGCTACCAAAAACAACCAACCCAAAGTAAGGCACCGCGTAACTTAACCGAGCCAATCAGTCACAGATTATTAAAACCCTACCCAGCATACTTACCTCCCGTTACCTTCTGAAAAAAAACTGGCTGTCTATTGAAAAGGAAAGATTTTTTAACGTTTAGCAATTCATTTTTAGGGTTTTGTACTAAAATACAAAACCCTATTGCAATCACGACCTGTGTCCGTCTGTCCGTCCGTCCGTCCGTCCGTCTGTATGTCACAGCACTTTTTCTCCGAAACTATAGAGGCTACAGCCATGAAACTTTGTGGAAAGGTCAGAAGTGGTGACCTCTTGAAAGTTCAAGGGTGGAAAAATTTTTCAAAGGGGTTTAAGGGGGGTCTCCCCGTATAGGGAGGTGACCCCTCAAAAAAATTTTCACCATTGGTAGTCGAGCAGGGTGTCATTGGAAAGGCCTTAATGAGATCTTTTCAAAACAAATCTTAAAATTGCCTTCTGAGTACCGAGGGGGGCAGGGGAAGGGGAAATGTACGAACTTTTCGCGTACCCCCCCCCCCCCCCCCTCGCGATTGGACACCTTCCATCCGAAAAATCTGAAAAAAATCACGAATGTAGGTCTTAATGAGTACAATAACAACAAATACATGAGAAGTCGAAATTCACTCAACTTTGTTAGTAATAGTATGATTTATCGATTTTGTATTTTCTTGAATAAAATCCAAACGGTACGCTTAATTTAGCAAACGGATGACTTTTTATAAGATTGATCTTTTCTGAAAGTTTCATAAAGATCGAATAGTATTTAATGAAGTTATAGCGATTTGAATTTTCCTGTATTACTATGGAGCAATATGCCCTATATTACTATGGAAACATATGGCTATGGAGCCATATGCGCTTTTTATCGATTTAGACACTACAGCTTTGCTAGGATTTGCATGAAAATTTCAGGAATGATAGGTATCATGAAAATGAGTACATACAATTGAAACAAGTCGAAGAGGCAGGAGAGAGCTCCTAGCAAAAGGGCTTTGTAACCATTCTACGATTCGAAAAAATAGGCCATGAATCGATGATTACACTACAGAGGAGTGGGCCCTGAAAAAAATTTCATGAAAGGTAGCCGATATGAATATCAACTGAAAATTCGCTATGAGAGCTTTTCAAAACAGTTCTTAAACTGACAGTTTTTGCTTCAGTGGGGGCCAAGGGGGGGGTAAATAAATGAAAAATGTGTTTCTAAAAAATCTGGAAAAATTATCAAGGGAGATATCTATGGGTATAAGTAAAACAAATACCTCAGAAGTCACAATTCGTTCAACTTTGTTAATAATAGTATGATCCTCGAATTTCACATTTTCTCCAATAAAATCGTCTTTGACATGTTTCTTGATTTTATTCGTTGCTGGTTACTGCATTTTGTAAGTTGAGTACAAAACCCTTCTGACATGAGCATAGGTCTGTCTACCCAACTTGTTTCTACTAATTAGAAATATTAAACATGTGATAATAATTTTATTTGGGCTGAATAGTATTTCATATTCTCTAAAATGTATTCCATTGAATATACTAAATATATTTCCGGAGAGCTTCCATTGGTCCCACCAACTTTGGACGAAGTTTGGTCTACCATCAAAGCCCAAAAGAATAATACAGCCCAGGGCATCGATGAGATTCCAGTGATGCTCATTAAATATGGTGGCAGTAGTGTTCATAAAGCTATTCACAAATTCACCAAGTATCAGCTCTGAGTTGACTTACGGCCAACGAAGGGGGACCCAAGCTATCAAGAAGACACCTCTTGATGAGTGCTGTAGGCTCAGTGCGATTGTACGGAGCAGAAATGTTGGGCCACGCTCTCAGTAAGGAGGTATACCGAAAACACTTGGCACAGGTACAGAGAAGAGGAGCACTGAGAGTTGCATCTTCGCATCCGACGGTGTCTGAATCGGCGGTGAGAGTAATTGCAGGCATGATACCTGGCCCTCCTTACTAGAGAGTGCCGCGCTATTTACCTGTGTCGAAACGAGGATTAGAAGGAGATGGTTGTCCGCGAGGAGAGACAGCGCTCGCTCAACGATTGGCAGCAGTCTTGGGTGAATTGCACGAAGGGAAGGTGGACTGGGTGCCTCATCCCGGATGTGAAACTATGGTTAAATCGAAGACATGGTGAGACGGACTTCTATCTGATACAGCTTTTGAGTGGGCATGGGCGTTTTCAGTCTTACCAGCACTAGATCGGTAAGTCACGGTCCCCTGATTGTCAGTGTTGCTCAGAAGAGGAAGACAATGCCTGCCTTACATTTTTTGCGTGCCTTAAATGGGACAAGCTGTGAAAAAACCCCTACAGGGAGACTGGAGAACTAACCCCGGATAGCAAATTTGCGGTGATGCTCGAATCGGTTGACGAATGGAACCAGGTTGCACATTATGTTCGGGCACTACTAAAAGATAAAGGAGACTAACAGCAGCCAGGAGCGTCTGGCACTTCCGCACCCCCTCTTCCATGCCGCCAGAAGAGGGATCCCCCAGCTTAAAGGTGCCTCACACCGTTACAAAACAAGACCTAGCCCGAAGTAATGTGTCAAACGGTTCCAGGCTAGGTTCTCAGATTGACAGGGGAGGTGCTTACTGGGTAGTCCAGTCACTTTCTTTTGAGCATAGGAGTCCCACACTCTGTGCGTTCAGCTCCCTACGAAAGAAAAAAAATAAAATCATCTAGCACGTTTGGCAGCAAGAACATATGCCGAAAGAGCGGAGCCAATCAATTATATTCCCTATTGACGAAAAAGTGATAAGCTTCAATGCGCAAACTATAGAGGCATATCACTACATTGTACGGTGTACAAAATGTTTTCAAAGATGTTAGAAAATAAAATCGGATCATACGCCAACAGTATTATTTGGGAGTATCAAGGTGGTTCTAGGGCAGATAGATCGACAATAGACCAATTGCTTACTGTCAAGCAGGTACTTGAAAAATGCTGGGAGTTCAATATAGACGTACATCAAATTTTCGTTGACTTCAAGCAAGCATACGACAGTATTGATCGGAACGAAATGTACCAAATAATACTTTGCTTTGTCATCCTTACCAAAATGACAACGACGCTGACGATCTTCCAAAACCGCATCAATCACCAACTCACCGATGATATTGAACTAAAGCAGGGAGATGGGCTGGCCCCATTGCTATTCAATTTGGCTCTGGAGTACATCACAAGGAAGCTACCTATCGATACAAAAGGTACATTACTATACAAGTCGAGTCAAGTAGTAGCCTATGCGGATGACATCAACATTTTGTCACGGTCATTAACAACTGCCAAACAACTCTTCCTGAAACTCGACAGCGAAGCATAACTAGCAGGGCTTCAAATCAATGAAAATATAACAAAGCTCATAACTCAGCCGGGGAATATAGTATCGAAAACGTGAGTAAATTTGTGTATTTAGGCGGCAAAATAAGGAAAACGGGCAATGAAAGAGACGAAACACGCCAAGAAATCAGCTCTACAATAATTTGTTTTATTCAGTTTTGACGATATGGAACAGGAAAACATGCAACAGGAAAACAAAGCTCTAAAGCAATAGGAAAACAAAGCTCTAAGTATATAAATTTGTGATAAAGTCAAAGTCAAAAGCGCTTTATTTAATACTAATCGTTATAAATTTTAAAAGAATATAAAGCAAATTCCAAACAATAACAATCAAAAAACTTAATGGCCCAAATGGCTCTCTAAATTTGTACGTTATCATTAACTCATTTCATCAAAAAAAACTATAGCAAATTCAATTAATTACGATTATTACATATTTTTAAAATTTAATTGGAAAAAGGAGAAAAAACCAACCAACACTATCCTAAAATTATTTATAATTAAAACACATCAGTGAAACTTTGATCCTACACCTAATGTGTTGTAACTTATTTCTAATAAAATACAATCAAAAACTTTATCTTATACTAAAAAAATTCTGTAACAATGTTCCTACCGTAAGTGTTTTATCTTATCTCTAACGGAATATAATAAACATTACATATACCTAACCTATACCTAATTTTTAACAAAAATAAACAGCAATACTAAATGTAGCAATAATGAGCTGAAACTCAAAAACTAAATGACGAAAAACACCAAAACTGAAAATAAACACGAATAATTTAGACATTGCCATTCAGCCACCAATACCTGGATTGCGCCGTCTCAACCCGATCAGCTTCAACGAATCTAGCAAATGAGTATCTCCATTGAAATCGTTGGTCTCGTGAACTCAAATTAGGAGGATATTTTATCTTCTTATCGGTGGCCCGTCGATATATGTGATATATGACTGGGACGCCGTCACAATCAAAAATATATCGATTCATGTCCAAATACACGAATGCTTCTGGAGGAATGAAGCCAGTAGCGAGGCAAGTCGCAATATACCCGTCTGTAGGGTGGAACGGCTGTGAAATCCAAGGGCTTTCACTCACAGTCACAGATCTTGCGATATGATTCCGAAGAAGTTTCAATATGAAGATATCGACCCTCGTCACTTCAGCAGTTTGATAAATTCTTCTATTCGATATATAGGGATTCCAATCCACCTCAGGCTTTCTGTACAAACCAGTACATGCACGAAGACATTTCCTTTCGAAAACTCTTAATTTTTCCATAGTACTAGCGCTCTGGTTGTACCAGATCTGACATCCATATGTCAAAACTGGTCTAACCAGGGTCTTGTAATAGATAATTTTGACCTTTTGATCAATGTATCTGGAATAGAAGAGCTTTCGAAGGGCCATGACTACTTTTAGTGCCTTACTGAGCATGATTTTCACATGTTCAGTATAGTACAGATACTGATCGAGATAAACACCGAGGTATCGAACACAGGATTTATGTGGAACCCGTTCTAGACTACTCTCACCAGCCATGATGTGGAAATCTTTCCAATTACGTTTCAAGTCTTGACTGACCCCCTGCAGTGTTGTCCGAAACAAGATTGTTTCACACTTCTGCGCATTGATTTTCATTCGCCAATTGTCAGTGTACAGCTGTACATCATTGAACATTTTTTGGAGATTGCTCTGAACTATTGTAGCTTTTCGGTCTGCTGTATAGATGATTAGATCATCAGCAAACGCTACCAATGATCGCGTTGGCGAGACGTTAAAATCAAAGCCGTTCAATAGCTTGCGAATGAAGATTGAGAAGAGCAAAGGCGCAGTAACTGTTCCCTGCTGTAGACCATTCAAGATCTTGAACTCGCGCATTGTTGTCAGATTTCCATCAGTTAGAACAAACGATTTCCCGTATAACATATTACACATCATGGCGACAAGGTGTCTGGGGAACTTGCCCTGAAGGAGTTTAAAAATTAGTCCATCTAACCACACCGTATCGAAGGCTTTCTCCATATCAATGAGACATGCTCCAACACATTGTCTATTATTTAGTTTCCAACAGATGTCTGAGGTTACTTTCGCTATTGCATGTGTGGTCGAATGCCTGGCACGAAAACCAAACTGGCAATTCGGCATCAACTCATTTTCCTCAATGTGGGCGTTTAATGCTCTGTTGAGTATCACTTCAAACACCTTGCTGATGTTAGGCAGCAAGCTGATTGGGCGATAGCTTTTAGGGCATGAAGATTCTTTTCCTTTCTTCAAGATCGGAAATACCTTAGCTTTTTTCCACTCATTTGGGAAATATGAATTGCTCAACATGTTGTTGAACAATATGCAATAGTTCCTAATAGCAACCTCAGGCAAATGTCGGAGAACTACATTTGGAATACCATCAGTACCACATGATTTCTTGTTGTTTATCTTGCGAAATATGAAACAAAAGTCTTCATAGCTGACAAAATAATTTGTGATAAAACCTTTGTTGTGCTATGGGTGTGAAACACGCTTTTGAGTGACGGGTCCTGATGCGAATAATCATAGCGAAGCTAGACGGGGACCAATGGCGAATTCGGTACAACCATGAGCTGCATGAAATTTTTGACGAACCGGAGGTCTCAACGATTGCAAAACTGTGAAAGCTGCAATGGTCTGGACACATGAATCGTATGGACGAACAACGGATACCCAAAAAGGTATTCATTGAGAGAAGTGAAGGCTGGAGACCAGTGGGGAAACAGAGGAAACTCTGGCCTGATTCGGTTGACGGAGACAGTTGATCACTGCTTGGATTTCAAAATCGAGACAGTTGGAAGCATTATTTGCAGGAAGCGAGGCCCCGAGTGGGCTGGAGTGCTACGAAGAAGAAGAACAAGTGCCTTCGAAAAATTATTTAGATTTTCTTACCATTCTATGAGGTCACTGAACAACGTGAATTGAGAAAAGATTGTGTTAGATTTAAATATAGTTTTGAATTTACTTTTATCAGTCTGAACATTTATTTGCTGGTGATGTATTCTTTCAAACAATTTTAACGAGGTTATAATAAACATCATTAATATCAAAAAACTATTCATGTATTTTCCTCGAAATCATTCATTTAAAAGGAAATTAATAGTGTTAGATGCTCAACTTTATCACCGTTGTTTTTAGTTTTATTGCAATAACATGCAGTAAACGAGCAAAAGTTTATTCGAAGATGCCAACCTATCGATCAAGTCGGAAGTAAATATAATAAATTAGCAATTTGATATCGGATTCGAATGAGATGAACTCAGTCTAACACTAATTTATCAATAGTACTCTTACCAATAGTCTTCGTATCAGATAACAACAATAAAATATGAAAAAGAAAAAAAAACTACGAAATTCCAAAAGTTTAAATGTTAATGACTTCTGACAACAGCCCGTCATCCTAGGACTACTAAAATGTTCAGTTTAGTCATAACAAGCGACGGTGTCAAAGGTATCGATTTGCCACCATTCAATTTTCCATTTATCTTCCGGGGATTTCATCGAGAAAAGCTTCAACAATAGTTCCGAGTCATTGCCATAACTCTTCATTCAATTTCACCCGAAAAATCGTAGGGTGTGTATTTTTGGATAGTCGAGTGCCTCGAATTACACTTCACACTTTATAATGATGACGACGTGGTAGTATCCAGGAGCCAGCACGATAAAAAATGAGTTAAGCAGGTGACAAAACAATTTTCACGGAGCATTCTTCAAAGACATAAACGTTGGAATGCGCTCAAGTAATGGAATTTTCGTATACATTCTTTAAGGGATGTGTCAACACATTATAGGCCCATATGCATTTTTGTTTGGCATAAACAAAGGAAATTCAGTCAAAAAATTTGATGATTAGCTTCGGGAAAACTTTCATTTCCAGCAAATTATGGAGGCATCTGTTTATATAGAATAAATCGTGATCAAATTTAAATTGTAATCCTTACCATTAAATTTGTTAATTTTTCCGCAATATCTTCCCGAACCTCGAAACTATAAGATTAAGAAAGTCAATTAGTCGTTGCATGAGTTAAGCATTAGCTAGTCATAAATTCTTATTTGATTAGGAGCATACATCAGGAAAAAGCAATTTACTTTCTATTTTAGGAGGAAAATCCATTTAAATAACTTCTTCGCAGCCATTTATTCCCGCTCTAATGTCCCGCGTCCTTTGTTTTATAGAAGACGATTCTTTTAATTCGAAGTGTTATGGCAGGGATGCGGTCTATTTCAGATATGGTGAACAAATAAACAGATCGTTCAATACTCTTCGATATGAGAAAAATTAGAATCGAAGCTGGTTCACGGCCTTTAATTGTTTTTTAAGACTATTCATGACCGAAAACCGTATTAAAGGAATTAACTTGACTCCCAGATACATTTCAAATTTTCATTAGTTTTTATAGTACGGTTCGAGTTTTTTCCGGGAAAGTATCCAAAGAAAAAAACAATTTAATGTACGCTGGAAAAACATACAAATCGATTTTTTGAATCGTTTTCTGGTGAATTGTAAACATTAGTGGAAAATCCATCGATGGTGGCATGGATGTTAGGTTTCATACATCTTCCACTTTATGCAGAATATATCATCATATACCAGTAGATACATATGTACATATAAAAAATAAATAGGTATATGAGTAACGAAAATAGAGAGGGATTTCACTATTTTCATTCAATCACAGATTTTTTAGGTCGATGTTTTATTTGTTTTCCCTACAGCTAGTGGCGGATTTATTGGCTGTTGGAATGAACCGCACAATACGAAAATATTTCCATTAATATGACATGAACATAACTTTGCTTTTCATCCACCGCATTTTCAAAGATTGGTTTTATGGTTGTTGCATTGAAATTGTTAACTCCGTTTGAACTAATTAAGAATAAATATACATCGTGCTAAACGACAGTGTTACATGCGTCAATTTGATGCATTAAACAAATGATGCTGTAATGTACGATGTTGGTGGTAAAAATTGAAGTCAATTTAGTTGATCATAAATAAATTACAAGGAAATTTCATAATACGGTATCATATCCATATCATGATTATGGATTTTCATTTTGGCTGCAGGGACAGCACATTGAACGGAAAAGTTTGTGAAAAGATATCTACATAAATTCAGTAATCTTCTCGTCACAGATGGTGATCTACGTACATATGTCTTTTAAATACGCTAGATGAACGTAATCTTATACGCAATGAAGTCGGTTTTAGTTATACATAGGTCAGAAGAAATGTTTGTCTTTAAAATGTCAGCTTTAGTTTGGACCAGTCGTTTGAGAAACTCGTGTAAACTATGTTAATATTTAGTAATAGTTTAAAATGTACCTTAAAAATATTGTGCTTAAAATTTCCGGGGCATCAGGAGATTAGACGAGCCTGAGGTCTGCAATGGGCAGATCACATGGGCGCACAGCAAATACCCAAAAAGGTATTCGTTGGGAGATCTGAAAGGCGGAGATCAGTGTGGAAACTGAGAAAACGCTGGTCTGACTCAGTCGACGAAGACAGTTCATCGCTGCTCGGGTTTCGAAATTGGAGGATGCAGTCAATGGACCGTGACAATTGTAGGCGCTTGTTGCAGGAAGCGAAGGCCCGAGGTGGCTGTCGCGCTGCGAAGAAGAAGATCAGGGAACTTGAGGTAGGCTTAAAAGTCAATATTTCTAATTCCAAATATCCACCTGTTCTTTAAATCAAAACTTATCTCATATTAGGTTCCTCATTCTATACGAAAAGCATTTCTTTTGTCGCGTTTATTCTTTTTCTTTCCAATTCCTTTGATCTCCTTTTAATATTTGAAATTTGTCTCATTATCTTCATAGTCATAGGTTTTTCCCTCATAAATATTAATAAATTTAGAATTTAATTTGTTAAGCAATTATGCCCCCCTATTTTCTTATGCCACCTTTACAAGTCCAGGCTCTATATAACTCGTCCATTAGAGATTCTATTTACGCAAGCATTCTATAAAAAAGAATCAACTGAAACGTGACTTGAGCATTTAATATGCAGGAGAATGTCAGCGATTTAGACGATCGTCAATCCTGCTACTCTTTACAGAAACAGGCTCCGGGTAAAATTTTGTGCCAACTTTATGATGTTATCGTTGGGGTAAATTTTGTTTATAATTGAGTTGCTAATATAGCAGGCTCAATCTAAAAAATTTTGTATGAATACCAATTTCGAGGTGTGTAACAGAAATTAATAGTAGCGTTATAAGTTTAGCACAACAATGAAATGGTGGAGGGTATTCTCCCAACTAAGAGCTTCGAATAAGGTTCTACGGGTTCGCTCGCCAACCAACCAACACAAAGCTGCACGTCTTAAAATACCTCCTGTTCTTAAGTTCACACTTGATTAATTATCACTCATTTCGCCTTTTAGATTAATACTGGGCAAAACACTATCAATTTGGTTTTCATAGATCAGAATTCTTGAGCCTTATGGGCGCTTGGGGAGTGTTGTTACGAACCAAACTCTCCACAAACGTGGAAAATTAAGCTTTTATAATGGTATACCAAGAAATGGATGAAAAACAAATCGTTATGTTTTGGCGAGCAAAAGAATTGCTGCAGAGGTAAAAATTTTCACTTACTTTAATTATCTTACCCTACTCTCTAATTTATTTTACGGAGTGGTTTTTTTTCCTGTTTTTCGCATAGCCATCCTCAACTCGTACAAATCCAATTTTCTTTTATCTCATCGAACTTTCCGTTCACGAGCGAAACATTTTGCTTTTGGAAATTCGGTACATCATAGCCTTGAATTTCTTTTATTAATTCAACTTAATTAGTCCACATTCTTGTTACCGAATGAAGTTCAATATAAAGATATTCTCATTCTTGTTGTCGAATAAAACATAATAATAATAAACCTTGGCACACCAGTCCAAATCCGTAGCTTGGCGTTGAGATTTATTGCTAGGGTATCTTATTCCATGACCTTTTAGGTACTGGACTCGAGGTGATATGATCAATATCACACTCAACCATGTGATTATTAACTAATTTTTCAATTACTACCCATCACAGCTAGGTGAGCTGATAGTCTGACAGCAGCATCAGGAGCTCAAAATCGATGCCGCCACCGAGGCTTGAGCTTGAGAGTCGCTGTGCAAGTGAAGTGTGCTCTAACCCACAGCTCCATACGGACTACAACGAATAAAATATGATTTCGCAAAATCACTATTATAACGCCAGAATCGCCACAGCAAAAAAATAAAAAGCGCCTAAATTCGCGATCTTTTACAGGCTTACGTATCGGCCGTTTCTTAACATCATTCGGGCACATGTCAGTCGCTGGTCATGTACCTCCCGAGAATGTTTTATCCCATGCTTGGGAAAAATTATTCCACTCAAAGTGATTTTCACTCCATAGCTTGTAGTGAAAGTAGGTAGATATACATATGCCCGTAAAGGACTGCAGCTATGGTCTGCTGCCTCAGCGAAAGAGGATGTTGGAATCCGCTGAGATTGGCCTTGTATGGGCAAAAAAACTCGCCCCACGTGAGGCGTCATATAGTGAAATGGGTATAGAAATTGTCCGTAAAGGACTGTAGCGACGTTAAGATCCGCCGAGATTGGCCTTGCCTGGCAGACTAGCGTTGCGGTGTCGTGGGGTGGGTTCTTTTTCCCAGCACGAGGACCCACTAAAAAAGAATTTCGCATCCACGAATTCCGGGGTCAATGAAATGGGTCGAAATCGAAAAGGAGGTAACCGACTAAGGGTCAAAGGAAACTGCTGAATCAAAGGACAAACTGGACCTGGGGAAGACAGACGGACTTAAGAGGACTTCGTCGTTACCCAAAAATTCTTAAGGCCCACAAATAAGAGTGGGGTATCTAGATGGAGGTGGTGCCTCGCACCCTCCCAACCGGATTAAGATCCAAACGTATACGTGGCCATGTATTTCCCATTTGAGTAGAAAACTCAATACAAAAGTACTTTGTATGACTCTTTCCCTCAAAGGAGAAATACAAACGTAACCGATTTATGCAATAGCTTTATGCAATGAAATCACATAACCCTATATCATAAAAGGTCACGTGAGCGGAAGGCCACTCTACCCGGCAAGAGCCCCTGTTAACGAAAGAAACGGAGGAGCGCGCCCAATGGCTAGCCCATGCTAGTGGAGGAGCCTGCCATCGATGCAGATCCTATACCCAGTCAGGTGAAAAGATCGGAAGGTATAGAGTTTAACAATTCATTTTATTCATTCCTTAAACTTCGAGTACTTGAAAATTTACGTATAAAATGATGCAAATTACTTTAATATATTCTATATCATGGCTTGTGTGTGTAGGAGCTGCGTAAATTTATTTACAATACACATGCGATATTATTAAATAAATAAAAAGTCTATTTTCAAAAATGAACTTGACAATTTTGTATATTTTTTCATCATATTTATCTCTTTTTCTCCTTAAAGAGATGTCATATAATATATATTTAACACGAGGATCTCTTCCTCGGGGTAGTAAACACATATAGTTATATTCCTAATATGCATATTTATCTCAATATAGTCGCAATAAGATTTCTAATAATTGTAATATATTATATATTCAGAAATAAAACGTAGATCGCAATCAAAATAGCTTATATAAAACAAAGCCAAGATTTGGAATTGTCATTATATAACAAATGTTTGTCATAGAATATACTTCAGATTTATGCTAAGTTCCATCAGCATCAATAAAATTTATCTCATTAAATACAATTGTTATTTTTTCCCCACATATATATGTATATATATATATATATATATATATATATATATATATATATATATATATATATATATATATATATATATCAATCTATTTATAATCTCAGTCACGTCGCATTAATATAATTATTTATCCAGTCATACAATTTATAAAAGGTTATCCCTTAGCGGAAAAGTAAATGAGGTTATTACACTTTGACTATATTAGTGAGCTGATTTTTACACTTGGAGATGCTTTACCGAGTTTCAAATGTATGAGATGATTTTGAGTTCTATATATTTTGGTGGGGGAGCAATGTGAACGTGGTAAACTTACGATTTTTTGCCTCTTTCGTCAGACAAGCTGAGAAGACTGCGTGCACAATACTAAATGAGTCGAAACCAAACTCCTTAATGTAAGCCGCAAAGTACTGACAAGCCATTCTTATTTCTCCAATTTCCATTGTTCTCGCGCTGATTTGCTGGCTCGCGGGAAAGCATGCGCTTGAGAATACGGCTCGAATGAAGGAAACAATGTCAAGATAACGAATGCATTCTACACTAAATTCATATGAATGCATTTCATGATATTTTACTTGAAATTTCAATGGGAGAAAAAGGAACACATTTTGTTGAAGTTTTGTTAATGGGTAGGTATTTTGGTAAAGAATTTGAATCTTCCAAAGAAACTGCTCGAAATACTATCAAGTAACCTACGACTTTATCAAAAGGAACTCGGAGGCAACCACAAATTCAACTTCGAATTGATTCCACGATTGGAATGTCGAGATCCTATTTGCGGTACGGAAGACAAATGGAGCCGCAAATTTTCACTTTCGAAGGGTGCCCCTGAACACTTCAAGCAGTAAACAAATCGATTTGTACAACTCCCACGTACGTTTTTTGGAATCTAATTTTGATTTTGTTTCACTCCTATTACCAACTTTACAACGCGGCCAGGTAAATATCGCAGTTGTTTTTCGCGTCTTCCTCATGACGCGGTCCAAGTAAAAGTCGGTCTTCCCATTTTACTTTCCACATCACAGGCAAGGACTCCAATGGTACGCTCTTCCTTTTCGTCACAGTGACTACTCTTTTGAGGCACCATAAGAATCAGGGTTCAGAAGTGCTCTCTCGTTCGCAAGTTTTGACCAGGTACAATTTGTCAGCCCAGGATGAGTTCTGACCTGCAAGCAACGCGTATCTTTTCATGGATGGTCATGGACTCGCTAACCAGCCAATCCGTGAAGTCAAAATCCATGTCATGGATGACACTTACGCACCGCTTGGTTTAGGGTGCAGATTAGAATTTGCCGCAAAAATGGGTAACAACTTCCGAGTACACGAAAGGACTCTAATATCATTTGGCCTTGCTAGTCATACAATGGTGGTAAACCACCAATGTTTAGATCAGAAGCAGGTCCAAACGATATTGATTTTCAAGGCCAACACACGTTCGGAATTTATTGGTTGCTGGGGCACGATCAGTGCAATATCCCTTAGAGGTTACCTACTCGCCAAAAATCTGGACACCTTGTAGGTTTACCTAGAGACGTTGGACTGTCTCGTGCTTATGACTGTTGATACAGTCGGGCTTTTCGGGCCCCATATTGAGCACCGTTTTGTAGTGAAAGCTGGTTGATATAAGTCCATAAAAGACTGCAGAGATGGTCTGCTGCCTCAGCAGAAGAGTATGTTAAGATCTGCCGGAATTCCTTTGTAGAGGGTCCTTGTGCTGGGGAAAAGAACCCGCCCCACGACACCGCAACGCTAACCTGCCAGCGCATCCACGCTGCCCCAGACAAGGCCAATCTCAGCGAATCCCAACATCCTCTTCTGCTGGGGCAGCAGACCTTTTGTTCCACTGAACGAGTGGTCTTGGGGGGATATTGCAAATTAGTTAAATGGCGTTCCGTTATATCACCATATGTCGCAATGTTATGTTTCCTTTTCAGAGTATCACTGGGTATTTTGCAAGAGAGAATATATCCGTGATTTATTATATGGTTCTCCTTAGTGAATATTTTAAGTAACATGAAAAACAATGAAAGCAGTGGTGGCGATAATAGAAATTACCTCCGATGATGATCAAGTTGATTGCGAGTCGAAATACCTTCGCGAATTGTTTATCGAGGACATGCAATTAACTTGATCTCATCGTGGTCATTTCTATCATGTCCACCACCACTGAACATTATAAGTAACATAGTAAATAATCAGTGCGGTGTTGGGGATAATAGAAATTACCATGATGATGATAAGGTTAATTGCAAGTCGGAATACATTTGCAAACCATTTATTGAAGACTTGCATTATCGTACATCTGATGATTTGTGCAAGATGCATTTTGAAAAATGAAGGATACGAAAACCAAGTATTTTCATGGCTTTAGCTTTCTCACTTATTTTCGCGCTTATATGGTGGACAATGCCCAAATGGCTAGAACACATGCTGCACCACGCCAAGATATCACGATGGAGATGTCTTCGTGGACCCAGTCAGACCAGCGTTTCTTCAGTTTTACCGCTGGTCTCCAGCCTTCAGTTCACCCAGCGAATACCTTTTTAGGTAGCCGTTGTGCGTCCATTAGATTCATGTGTTCAGCCCATTGCAGCTTCCGAAGCCTTGCAATCGTTGAGACCTCTAGTTCGTCAAAAATTTCATACAACTCATGGTTGTATCGAATTCACCATTGGGCCTCCTCTATCTTCGCTCCGATTATTCGCCTTAGAACCCGTCGCTCAAAGGCGTTCAATATATTTGCGGATGCTAGGGTTAGGGTCCATGTTTCACACCCATACCATAACACAGGTCTTATCACAGATTTGTATATTTTGGAGCTTTATTTTCCTGTGTATGCAGCTGGTCTTCAAGATCGTCGAATAAAATGTTCTATTCATGAGCTGTATTTTTCGGCGTATTTCGCCTCTTTCGTTACTGATTTTCGTTATTTTGACGCCTAAATACATAAATTCGCCCAAACTTTCCGTACAGTATTTTTCAAGTGTGATACTTTGTGTATTTGAGATATTTTTCCTTGACTGCGTCATGAGCTTTGTTTTATTTTCATTGATTTGTAGTCCTACCAGATGCGCTTCGTTGTCGAGTTTCAGGAAGTGACAAAATGTTGATGTCGTTCGCATAGGCGTCTACTAGGTGCGACTTGTATAGTAATGTAACTCGTGCTTTGACAGGTAGCTTTCTTATGACGTACTCCAGAGCCAAATTGAATAGCAACGGGGCCAGCCCATCTCCTTGCTTTAGTCCGATATTTGTGTTGAGGTATCGGTGGACTGGTTATTGATGCAGGCTTGGGAGGTCTTGGACGTCATTGTGATTTTAATAAGATGGACTTACTTGGCTGGATGCCTTAGCAAAATATTATTTGGTATAGTACGTTACAATCAATATTGTCGTTTGCTTGCTTGAAGTCAACGAAAATTTGGTGTACGTCTATGTTGAACTCCCAGCATTTTTCAAGTACCTGCTTGACTGTGAACAATTACTCTATCGTCGATCAATCTGCTCTAAAACTACCTCGATACTCCCCAATAATACTGTTGGCATATGATCCGATTTTATTTTCAAAGATCTTTGAAAATATTTTGTACGCCGCACAAAGTAGTGATATGCCTCTATAGTTTTCGCACTGTCGCTTGTCACCTTTTTCGTGGATAGGGAATATAATTGATTGGCTCCACTTTTTCGGCATATAGTATGTTCTTGTTGCCAAATGTGCTGAATGACTTTGTGAGTAGCTTTATGAACACAGCTGCCACCATATTTGATGAGCTCCACTGGAATCTCATCGATGCATCATTATTTTTTCGGGCTTTGATGATGGAACAAACTTCATCCAAAGTTGGTGGGGTCACTGGAAGCTTTCCGCAAACATTTACAGTCTTAAATGCTCTGGAACTGTGTGGAGGATTAAGGAGTTTCTTGAAATATGATACACATCTTCCCTTAATCTTGGTTTCATCAGCGATAATATTGGTGATGTCATCACGACAGGGCGTGATCTTAGGCTGATAAGCACGTTTTAGTTTTTGCACAACTATTTATGCTTGTGTCGTGTTGTTGCTCGCTAATTTCACATATATATTCCAATTGGTCGTCATAGTATGTTCTTTTCTAAATTCTTTTTTTCTTATTCGCTACTCTGCTGAGATTTTCATAGTGCTCTCTCTTTGTCCTGGTTTTCCTACCTACGTATTCTTTGTACGCCTCTTTCTTTTTGTCTAACGCATTCTGGCACTAATCATCGAACCAATCATTTCTCTAACACCGGGCTTGATGTCCGATGGTCTGTTCTGCCACGGTCTTAATAGTCACTTTCACTTCCATCCAGAGCTGTTTGCTAGTTAACTAGTGATTTATAAATGCGGAATTTATATTGCCTGTACAACTCTGGAAATATAGAGCAATAGGCCCTACTTAAGGTGTTCAATCATATCCTTTTTGGCACCTTATCTATTCAGGCTGGCTTCAGGGTAGATGAAGGCATGCATATTTTCAAGGCTAATGTCGCCTTTGGTGAGGTTTTCTCAGAATCGAGTGCTCTTCTGAATTTGAGTCATAAATTCGGTTTAAGCCCCAGTAACTTGTAGGCTAATTTGGTTTGCTTCAGATTCTAGGCTAAGAAATACTCCTTTGGTATCTACTATTAATGGCGGAATAATATTGACGTCAGCGGCATATGTTACTTATTGCTTGGACTTGAAACATGGTGTAGCAGACTTTTCAGCTGATATCTTTCTGAGGACGTGTTCAAGCGTAATAGTAAAGAATATTGGGGCAAGCCTATTCTCGCATTTTCATTATGAAGCTGTCCGTTAGTTTGCCGTTCGCCTTGACCTAAGACTCTGTGGTTAGCATCGTGACTTGTGTGACATGTGTTTTAGTCATGTTAGGATGCCAAAGTCAACCATTATTTTGTATAGGGAATTTCTTTCGACAATGAGTTAGTGCGCTTTGATGTTGTATTTTCAGCACTTTTCGGGTACTTGATTAACCGAGAATACTTGAACACTTGTAGATTGTTCGTTTCAAAGCCTCCCCGAGCCTCCCCTATAATACTTTCATAGTGCGGCTTTAATTTTTTTCTATGATTTTGGAGAGCACTTTAAATGCAGTAAAGTGATGTCTCTAAAGTTTTTGCACCTTAACTTGTCTCTCTTTTTGTGAACAGGACATAATATTGTTTTTGTTGTTTGTTTTTTTTCTTGCCTATAGCACTACAGCCTCTTTTGGGCCTTTGGTTAGAAAAAGTTAGAGTATCTCTTTATCTCAATCGATTGTATTGGCACTCGAAAAAATGATATGGTCAGTATCACGCTTTGGCGGTACGTCTGTCTACCCAGCTGCAATGTGTTCTGATTTTAAGCCAGTATGTATCATAATTAAGCGGGCTTATAGTCCATTTGAAGAATCACTCAAAACAAGTCCCATTGTCACCAAAGGGTTCAAACCAGGGACCTTCGGCTTATGAAGCGAGTACTTGAAATACCACACTACGCAGACTTTGCTTTATCCATAATTATAAATCGGTTCACGTTAAGTCATGGATATCAAGCACTATGCATCGTGCTCAGTGTTTATATGGGGGAAAATAAATTCTACTACGAACCCAGGAAACCAATGTTCACTATTTTGCACACCATCAAACGATAGTTGCAATACTCAGGTAATGGATAAGACATTTGGCAGCAGTACCCACTATCATATACATGACAATATGTAGGCAGACTTTCTTCGCAAATTTATAAGGCGGTATAAGAAGAATGGTGCAGGTGTCAACGAAAACTTGAAGTTTTGTGCACTTAACATTTTTTTTCCTGACAATTTGAAAAATATTGTAATTTTGCTCATTTCGTTCTAACGTAACATAGTTGGAAACCTTTGATATCGGAAATTTAACCCCGCCATATTATGGTCTACACAAATATTTGTGAACAAAACGTTAACCCTCTAAATTATTTGAAAAAATCTAATGTAAAATGTGAATTAGTATAACTTCTGCAAAATTTATAATCTTAGTTTTTAAAGCCATCCCATCGAAGTTTCAAAAGTGGATATCTTCAACCCTAGATACCTAATATTTTTCGCTTCGACGACTACGCGACTTAAAAATCACTGTCTCTTTCTAGCACTTGCAGCGATCATTGCAACGTTTCTGGCCAAATCAGTGCTTGTTGAGCTCTTTTGTTAGGCAGTTGAGTTGTGCAGGTCAGTGTAATATTTTTTGGGATTTCACAATTGTACTCGTCATTTTGATGAATCGTTAGGATTTACGTATATTCTCTCACAACTTACGGTTTTTCTTGCTTGCAGTTTTTATCATGTCTTCAAGGCGGTCATTGACTGTTGAAAGAACCGCGTGTTTATTAATGGACGAGAAAGATGTTATTGCGTCAGCTAGTGAAAGCGAAACTGAAGATCACGTTGAGGTTGATCATTGTGAAAGTGATTTAAGAACGTGTTTCAAGTGCTTTAGTGGATAATATGATGGAGCCACAAATGCCTTCTGTTCTGTATAAAATTACCTCAGATAATGATCTCAGTATTTTGACGTTCTCAAGCAGCACAGTTCGTAGTCGGTCTCATCATATTTTGGCTATAAGTAATGGTCGAACAGCAACAATAAATATTATGCGCGTTATCAGGGGACCAGCCCGCACAGTAAAGGGTATTGTTGAACCACTTCTGTTATTTGAACAGTTCATGACTGACCTAATAATAGAAGAAATTGTCAAATGAACAAGCGTTGAAATTGCAACAAAAAGAGAAGAATATAACCAAAATACAGGGTTATCCATTTCGTGGTAGGAAAGTATAACCCTGCCATTTGACATCTGTCAGAATTAAATGTCATCCAAAGTGTGTTTTTTTAGTTGAAGGTTCGCCATTTAGAAATATGGATCGTTTAATAGTCGAAGAACGCATCAAAATTATTAAATTTTATTAGAAAAATGGTGATTCTGCTGTATCAGCATTTAGAGCTTTACAAGCCGATTATGGTCGACATAATCGACCTACAAAGCAAATAATTTCGAAGAGACTGGATCGGTTATTGATATTGCAAGGCCTGTGCATCATCGCAACATTCGTTCTGCTGAAAATATTGCTGTCGTTACTCAAAGTGTGGAGGAAGACCCGAATTTATCGATTCCTCGACGTGCTCAACATTTGGGCTTGTCTTACGGCTCATTGTGGCGGATTTCGCGTTTGGATTTGCATCGCCATCCGTACAAAATCCAACTCACTCAAGAACTTAAGCCTCAATACCATACACAACGCAGAATGTATACGAATTGGGTGATTGAACAACAAGCCATTGATAACGATTTTTCGAACAAAATTTTCGTTAGTGATGAGGCTCATTTTTCGCTCAGTGGTTACGTAAATAAACAGAACTGCCGCATATGGGGCTCTCAAAATCCTCAGATGATCGCAGAAAGGCCTTTGCATCCGGAAAAAGTGACCGTTTGGTGTGCATTATGGTCTGGTGGTGTTATTGGCCCGTATTTTTTTCAAACAATCAAGGAAGAGCCATTACAGTCATTTCTGACCGTTATGGACGGATGTTAACCGATTATTTTTGGAGAGAAATGAAAGATTATGACCTGGAAAACATGTGGTTTCAACAGGACGGAGCCACAAGCCACCCAACACTGGCTAATCGAGCACTTTCGCAAGAGAAATTTCCAGGACGCGTAGTTTCGAGATTGAATGATGTCAATTGAGCAATTGAAAACCAATATTCGTGAAGTTATGGCCGAGATATTCCCGGAAATGTGCCAAAAAGTCATTGAAAATTACCTCAAAAGGATTGAGGCCAGTAAGAGATCCCGAGGAGGACATTTGAATGATGTTATATTTCACGTATAACGGCAAGGTTCAATCTTTATACTGAATAAAAAATTTTGTTTTCATCTGAATACTTTATGTGTTTTTTATAGCTTTACTTTCCCAAGCGTAAAATGGATAACCCTATACATCGACCCAAATTGACACTTGCAAAGAAGAGATCAGAGCTCTTTTGGGTATTCTCGTGTTAACTGCAGTTCTAAAAGACAATCATCTGACCTTTAAGGAAATATTCAACACTGAGTACTGTGCCACAAGATATACATCGTGCATGAAATGTGTGAGTTTCTTCAGCGTTGTCTAGGTTTTGATGATAAAGCAATCCGCTCAGAAAAACAGAAAATCGACCCGTTCACACCTGTAAGGAATATATGGGAAAAACTTATAAGTCAGTGTCGCCAAAACTTTATTCCTGGAACAAATGTCACTATTGATGAGCAGCCATTAGCATTCCAAGGGGGGTGTAAATTTACGATGTATATCCCAAATAAGCCTGGCAAGTATGGGATTAAGCTTGAAATGATGTGTGATAGTGGCACAAAGTATATGGTCGACTGTATGCCATACCTCGGAAAAGGAACAATGTCATGCGGTATGCCTTTAGCAGAGTACTTCGTAAAAGAACTTACACGCAGTATACATGGTACGAACCGAAGTATTACGACCGAAAATTGGTTTACGTCAGTGCCACCAACTAAACAATTGCTTCAGCAACCTTACAATCTGACAATTGTAGGGACATTACGATAAGAGGGGAATTCCAGAGGAAATGAAAAATAAGAAAAAGATACAAAACAAAAATAAGCAAAGCAACGTAAATATATCAAGAAACGTTAACACATCCATGTTTGTATAAGATGGACCCATTTTACTTCTTTCATGCAAACCTAAACCATCAAAAATAGTGTACATGCCTTCATTGTGATGCAGAGGGCTCAGTTAATGCAGAAACAAAAACGCCCCACATGATTGAATTCTACAATAGCACAAAAGGTGGCGTAGACACCTTCTATCAAATCTGATCAGTAATGTCCTGCAGTAGAAACACTAATAGATGGCCAATGTATGTTCTCTATGGCATGATGAATATAGCATGTATCAACAGCTACATAATTTACTGCCACAATCCTTCCGTACATGGTCAAAGCATAATGAATAGGCGTGATTTTATGAAGAAGATGCATTCACAGCTTGTAGAACCCTGGTTGCTCGATTGGAAATTCGACCCATGCCGAGCCAATTTAAGCAAAAAATAACGGATAAATTATCTTCAAAAAATGACAAAGATAAAACGCCAAGTAAATCATCATCTTGTAATGACCTGCAACTACCCGAGTTATCAAAAAGTAGTAAAAGAAAAATCTGAGGTCTATGTTCGCATAAAAAAAAGGCGAATGAGAAAATCATTTTCGTTAACTGAAACACTGCATTTTGCAGTGAACATATAGTTAATTTTTGCAAAACATGAA
This sequence comes from Odontomyia ornata, assembly GCA_963969285.1. Classification (NCBI taxonomy): domain Eukaryota; kingdom Metazoa; phylum Arthropoda; class Insecta; order Diptera; family Stratiomyidae; genus Odontomyia; species Odontomyia ornata. Next base: position 31,701,909 of record OZ017740.1, read on the forward strand.
CTTCAAAATATTCTTTTCTTCTTCTTAGCACTACAGCCCCTCTCGGGCTTTCGCTTCCTGCAAATAGCGCCTCTAATTGTCTCGGTCTATTGACCGCGTCCTCCAATTTCGAAATCCAGGCAGCGATGAACTGTCTTTGTCGACCGAGTCAGACCAGCGTTTCCTCGGTTTCCCCCTCTGGTCTCCGGCCTTCAGTTCTCCCTACGAATACCTTCTTGGCTATCCGTTCGTCCATATGATTCATGTGGCCAGCCGATTGCAGCAGACCTCCAGGTCGTCAAAAAATCTTATACAGCTCATCGTTGTATCGAATTCGTTATTGGCTGTCGTCTAGCTTCACTCCGATTATTCGCCTCAGGACTCGTCGCTCGAAGGCATTCAATATATTTGCGGATGCTTGGGTTGGGGTCCATCCTTTACAACCATAGCATAATACAGGTCTTATCACAGATTTGTTTACTAGGAACTTTGTTTTCCTATGTATGCAGCTGGTCTTCAAGATCGTCAAAACTGAATAAAATATTTTATTTGCGAGCTGTATTCTCCGGCGTATTTCGTCTCTTTCATTGCCCGTTTTCGTTATTTTGCCGCCTAAATACACAAATTTACTAACATTTTCGATACTATATTCGCTAAGTGTGATGTTTTGTGTGCTTGAGGTATTTTTCCTCGACCGCGTCATGAGCTTTGTTTTATTTTTATTGATTTATAGCTCTACTAGTTATGCTTCACTGTTGAGTTTTAGGAAGAGTTCTTTGGCAGTTGTTAACGACCGTGACAAAATATTTATGTCATCTGCATAGGCTACTACTTGGCTCGACTTGAATAGTAATGTACCTCGTGCTTCAGCAGTTAGTTTCCTTATGACGTACTCCAGAGCCAAATTGAATAGCAATGGGGCTGCTTTAGTCCGACATTTGTGTCAAAGGCATCGATGAGTTTGTTATTGATGTGGATTTGGGAGGTCGTCAACGTCATTGTCATTTTCGTAAGATGGACTAATTTGGCTGGGATGTCAAAGCGAAGCATTATTTGGTCCAGTATGTTACGATCAATACTGTCGTATGCTTGCTTAAAGTCAACGAAAATTTGGTGTACGTCTATGTTGAGCTCCCAGCACTTTTCAAGTACCTGCTTGAATGTAAACGATTGTTCTACCGTCGATCTGCCTGCTCTAAAACCACCTTGATACTCCCCAATAATACTGTTGACGTATGATCCGATTTTATTTTCTAAGATCTTTTAAAATATTTTGTACGCCATAAAAAGTAGTGATATGCCTCTATAATTTTCGCACTGCAACTTGTGACCTTTCTTGTGAACAGAGAATATAATAGATTGGATCCATTTGTTTGGCATATGTTCTTGTTGTCAAATGTGCTGGATGACTTTGTGAATAGCTTGATGAACACTACTGCCACCATATTACATGAGCTCCACTGGAATCTCGTCGATGCCCGGCGCTTTATTATTCTTTAGGGCTTTAATGGCGGAACAAACTTCGTCCAGAGTTGGTGGGGCTAATGGAAGCTCTCCGCAAAAATCTATAGGCTCCGATGCTCTGGAGCTGTGCGGAAGATTAAGGAGGTTCTTGAAATATGATGCCCATCTTTCCTTAATCTTTGTTTTATCAGCGATGATATTGTCGATGTCATCACGACAGAGCGTGTTTTTGGGCTGATAGCCACGTTTCATTCATTCGTATGCTTGTCTTGTGTTCTTGCTCGCTAAACTTACATCTATACTTCTCAATTGGTCGTCATAGTATTTTCTTTTCTTAATCCTAATTATTTTATTCGCTACTCTTCTGAGGTTTTCATAGTGTTCTCGCTTCGTCCTGGTTTTCCTACCTACGTATTCTTTGTACGCCTGATTCTGTTTATCTAATGCATTCTGGCACTCATCATCCAATCATTCATTCCTCTTGCACCGGGCTTGATGTCTGATCGTTTGTTCTGTCACAGACGCCGTTTGGAGCACTTCGATGTCAAATTTTTGCAGCGGGCTGGTCTTCGCCAAATATGGCTTTGACATACGACATCGAGAGGTTAATTTGATCAAGTAATGATGTGAGTTACAATTGGCTCCTCGATATGTACGGACGTCAAGTATGCTCGAGGCCCAACGTTGTTGGATCTGAACATGATCGATCTGGTTTTGTGTGTTGCCACCGGGTGATACCCAGGTCATTTTATGAATGCGTCGATTTGGGAAACAAGTCAAACGTATGACTAGATTTCTGCTACATGCAAAGTGAATTAGGTGCTGGCCGTTGTCATTTGTTTCATCGTGGAGGCTGTATACTCTAGCCGTTCCCCGATGGGATAGTTCATTGCCAACCTTAGTTTTGAAATCACCCAGAATCATCTTTGTGTCGTTTGTAGGCAATGAGTCGACCAGGCTTTCCAGGCGATTGTAGAACATTTCCTTCGTTTCTTCGTCCTTTTCTTCGGTCGGGGCGTGAATAATAACAAAGCAGATTTCAAAAAATTTTGCTTTTATACGCATCGTCGTTTCCAGTCCAATTCGTTACCTGGACTGCAAGTATTTTTAATTGATATTGACTGGCCTGTTGTAAAAGATCCTTAACAGCGTTAGGGTAATTGAGTGATCTGACATTCCAGGATCGTTTGCGAGGTCGTTGCCGTGAGTGCAATCCATTCCGAGGCCCATCTGCAGGTTTCGAAACATTCAAAGGTTTTCCAGGGGCGGGGAGTTAATCCGTCACCCAACTTCCATTCCGGCGGCGTGTTTATTACGTCGATTATGTTGTCAGACCCGGAAGACTCGCCTTAGCCCTCTTACGTCCCCACAAAGGAGGTGTAAGTAGGATTTAGTAGCAGTGCTTTAAATGTATTTACAGTTATTAGCATTTCTCGGCATTTAATATCACATTATTGAGGAACCAGTAATCCCAATGTGCGACCCCGAGAGCATTTTCAATTTTTTTATCAAGCTTAAAATGTTAACTTCAATTGGGGTGTTTGGGATGAGGAATCATGGAAGCTATGGGTTGGGGAAACAAGGGGTTCCCTCCTCGTTTCTTAAACGGAGTTACTTCAAAATATTAGTCTTTTGTTTTTTCTCAATTTAGTTATAGTATTATGATGAAGGTATGCCAAATAATAAAAGGCAGTTTTTTTTTGTTAATTTAATTTTCATTTTTATAAATATATTGTTATTTTGATCTCATAAGAAGCAGTGAACTACAATAAATATTTCATAATAAATACAAAATTGAATTAAATAGAAATTTATTGTTTTCTTTTAAAGTTTCGTAGCTAGTCTTTATAAATACGCAACAAACATTACCAAAAATACATTCTTAGTTAAAAATAAAGCACATTAATACATGCTCGTCGAATCGACGAACAGTTAGGGTTAATGGTGGGCAAGCGAACGTTAGGTTTCTAGGGTTAAAAAGGAAACAATTCCATAAAAGTTAGAACACGAACAATAAAAAGCGATAAAGGAATCGTTTGTATTAGTAGGAGGTTATGTAAATTTTTTTACGTATAATGCAAGATAATTCAAGCTTTTATAATTATATTTGTTTTCTAAACTATAGTTGTAAATATAGAAGTAGATCTTTGCTTTCAAATCTACAATATCCACTTCAAGATTTTGTTTATGTAGTACAACGTCACTAGGGTCGTATCGAGTTACTCTTAGATCGATGGCTTAAGTCGTTAATTTACATACTGCCAAAATTTCATATTTTGGCAGCTGTAACCACAAGCAACCCATTATTCGAACCCTTCGCGACATTAATTTTCATTTGAAATTACTTTCCAAATGCTAACTAGAAACCCTCATTTACGTAATTGCATTCACGCAATCTCTTCCTTCAACCACTTTCATTTCAAATTAAGACATTTTGAGTGAAAAGTTCAAATGACATGCACTTTAAAATGCTCTAAAAATATCCATTTAATGACCATTTAAGCCAAAATCTCACCCTCCCTGAAATCCAGATATTCCATAAATAATGTAAATCCTGACAACTAAAATTGTCATTTAACACTGATCGCACACGATCGGTCTTAGCACTGATCAATGCCATCATTTTCTGGCCCCTTCCTCGTTCCAACGAGAACCTTTCAATGAGGATTACAATGGAGAATAAGGAGGAGGATATGGATTTTCCTTTTTGAAATTTTGAAATTGTCATATGTCGCGTGCCACAGTTTTGCTATGAAATAAATCTGTACTTACATGCACAGGAGATGACTTAGGCTTGGGCTGAAGTAAGACTCATCTTCACTTCGCGGGAAGCCGTTTTGAAAATCTCATTTAACTTTTGGGGTGAAATTAAGGAAGAATTTTTGGCAGTGAAATGTTGTAACTTATCATCGGGAGACAACATTCCTTGAATAGGGGATTTCCACAAAAATTACATTTGGTTATTAATAGCGACAAGACATTTCTCTTAAGCAAATAATGGTGAAATAGTGGCACATGGCAGGATAATATATTTGAGTTTTCTATAGAAGTCGGTGTGTTTTTATATCACAAATCTGTCAATCATTAAATCAAGGGCTCTTATGGAATGAAAGATGGAGTAAATTTCGTCAAATTCAGACATTTACTAATTGAACGAGTGAATATTTTCCCTACTCTACTCCAAAAACAACAATAAAACAAATCATTTTGTAATACCGACGTGAAAATTCAAAATCTAAATGACAGCATACACCCTTTGTTTCTATTCTACTTCCGATTCACATTGTGAAATTATTGATCACACATTTGACCTCATATTGAAAATTTACTGACGTTTCAATCAGAAAATTTTCAAATAAAAACCTTGAATAGGCTAGTGGTCATTCGCTGCAATCGGACGTACACACACCCTTCCGCCGACAATAAATTCATCCCCGCACATTCAATACCTACTTACATATTACAGGACCTACCCACAGGTCATGCAACTCCCGAATCCAATAAATGTCACAAAATTTATTGCTCGTCTATTGTTGTATTGAGTATTTTCCCAAAAAAAGAAGAAAAATGAAATAGAATAAAATCGAAATAAAAGGATATAAAAGGAAATATCACACACAAGTTTACTGAAAGGCGGCAGCGGTGGCAAGATAATGGACAGCAAGCATGACGACGACGAGTGGTCAGTTGAACGTATGAATAGAATACAAGTGAAGGATTTTGAAAGGGACACGATTGTGACAACGGGTCAAGAGCAGATGCTCTCCAATTCCAGATACAATTAAAATACTTTTCATGGTCATTTGATATGTGAGGCCGATAAGCGGATTCAAACACATTATTTTGGGATAATTTTCAAAAATGAGAAATTTTAAATAACGATAACAGGATTTGATGATTTCCGAAATGATTCTAATATTAATCAGATTGGAATTTGAAATCTGGTGGTGGTCTGAATGCTACTGTGAAGTTACTATCACGGGAATTCAGTTTCTGAAGTCAAAACTATTTCAATTTTTTTATCAAGCTTAAAATATTAACTTCAATTTTGATAAAAATGGTCCAACTGAATTTAATGATAAGTTTATCAGTTAAGTAAAGGTACAGTCTGTAAAACCAAAATTTTAGTTTTTCCTCCTCTTATGCTGATTCTCTTTTCAGCGTTTGAAAAACTCACCTCTATCAAATTAATTTCAATTTATAATGTCTTTAACATATTCTGAAAGTCATGGTCTGAATTCTTGCGTTTTGACTGGTGTTGAAAGCTTAGTAAAGTTGTCCTTGCATAACGTTTTTATTTGCTAAGAATAAACACGTATGATCTCAATAGTTTTCTTTCACAGAGAGAAACGTGCAATGAAATTTTAATGATTTTTCACCCCATTGCAATTGTAATAAAAATCATTCTTAAAATTTCTGCAGTGCTGTAAAATTTTTCATTAAAGCAGTCCCAATGAATTTTACTTCAAAAATAATAGAATTCATTACAATATTTGCAGTACGCGTTACCACATATGTAGTGAATTTAATTACAGGATGCCAATAATATTACTTAAGGACTTAAATAATAAACAGTAAAATCCTTCAAAATATTATTGAATTCATTTAATTCTAAATGCCTCGAATTTCAAAATTATCACCTCAACAACAAAGCCTTTTGGTAGTGTACTAAATCCATTCAAACACTTTCTGATCCCAAAAACTGTGTAACTCCAACCTGGCCTCTATGATTATGTATCTGTAGTCCTTACGTCTGATCTACAAAAGGTCATGCGAATTAAATCCCTAATTATGGATATGTATATAATACATTTCCGCAGACATCTATAGGCTCCGATGTTCTGGAGCTGTGATGAGGTTTAAGGAAGTTCTTGAAATATGATGCCCATCATTCCTTAATCTTGATTTCATCAGCGATGATATTGCCGATTTCATCACGACAGAGCGTGGTTTTTGGCTGATAACCACGTTTCAGGCTTTTTACTACTTTGTATGCTTGTCTTGTGTTGTTGCTCGCTAAACTTACATCTATACTTCTCAATTGGTCGTCATAATAGTTCTTCCATTAGTCCTACCAACTCTGGATGAAATTTGTTCCATCATCAAAGCCCAAACAAATAATAAAGCGCCGGGCATCGATGAGATTCCAGTGGAGCTCATCAAATATGGTGGCAGTAGTGTTCATCAAGCTACTCACAAAGTCATCTAGTACATTTGGTAACAAGAACATATTCCGAAAAAGTGGAGCCAATCAATTATATTCCCTATCCACACAAAAGGTGACAAGCTACAGTGCGAAAATTATAGATGCGCATCACTACTTTGCACGGCGTACAAAATATTTTCTAAAATCGTAGAAAATAAAATCGGATCATACGCCAACAGTATTATTGGGGAGTATCAAGGTGGTTTTAGGGCAGGTAGATCAACAACCGACCAAATGTTTACAGTTAAGCTAGTACTTGAAAAATGTTGGGAGTTCAACATAGACGTACAACAAATTTTCGTTCACTTCAAGCAAGCATATAACAGTATTGATCGCAACAAACTATACCAAAGAATGCTTTGCTTTGGCATCCCAGCCAAATTAGTCCGTTTTACCAAAGTGACAATGACGTCGACGACCTCCCAAGTCCGCATCAATAACCAACTCACCGATGCCTTTGATACAAATATCGGACTAAAGCAAAGAGATGGGCTGGCCCCATTGCTATTCAATTTGGCTCTGGAGTACGTCATACGGAAGCTACCTGTCGATACGCAAGGTAGATTACTATTCAAGTTGAGCCAAGTAGTAGCCTATGTGGATGACATAAAAATTTCGCCACGGTCGCTAACAACTGCCAAAGAACTCTTCCTGAAACTCGACAGCGAAGCGAAACTGGTAGGGCTAAAAATGTGAACAAAACAAAAGAATATCACACTTGGCGAATACAGTATCGAGAACGTTAGCAAATTTGTGTATTTAGGTACCAAAATAATAAAAGAGACGAAATACTCCAAGAATGCAGCTCGCAAATAAAATATTTTATTCAGTATTAACGATCTTGAAGACCTACTGCATACACAGGAAAACAAAGCTCTAAATACAAATCTGTGATAAGACCTGTGTTATGCTATGGGTGTGAAACATGGACCTTAACCCAAGCATCCGTAAATATATTGAACCCCTTTGAGCCACGGGTCCTGAAGCGAATAATCGGAGCGAAGCTCGACGGGGACCAATGGCGAATTCGATACAATCAGGAGCTGTATGAAATTTTTGACGAACCGGAGATCTCAAGGATTGTAAGACTGCGGAAGCTGCAATGGGCTGGACACATAAATCGTTTTGACGAACAACGGATACCCAAAAAGGTATTCGTTGGGAGAACCGAAGGCCGGAGACCAGTAGGGAAACCGAGGAAACGCTGGTCTGACTCGGTCGACGAAGAGAGTTCATCGCTGGTTGGATTTCGAAACTGGAGGACGTTGCCAATGGACCGAGACAGTTGGAGGCGCTGTTTGGACGAAGCGAAGGCCCGAGAGGGGCTGCAGTGCTAAGAAGACGAAGAAGAAGAAGATATAATACATTTCCAAATAAAACCACTACGTATTTAGTAAAATTTTGCTTTCGTAGCAAATTCATTTGTTTTTGTGCAAATAAAGCTATTTTTCCGATTTCGCAAGGTCTTAGCATCTTTGATTTAGGTGATATTTTTCTACTAGTTCCGCGACCTGTCTGTCCGTCTGTCCGACCATCACACCTAATTTCCTTAGAAACTATAGAAGCTAGAATGCTCAAACTTTGTGAAAAGGTCAGAAATGATGGTCTCTCAAAAGTTAAGGTCTTATCAAAAATTTTAAAAATTTTTAAGGGGAATTAGCCCTTAAAAAATTTTTTTAATCAAAGGTAGTCGGGTGGGGTATCAAATGAAAGGTCTTGATTAGAACTTTGAGAATCTGAAATAAAAAGATCATTTTATGAATTAGGGGGTCCAGGGGAAGGCAAAATGTACCAAACATTGGTGCCCCCCTCTCGCGATTGGACACCTTTGAGCCGGAAAACCTGAAAATTACCAGGAATGTGGGCCTTTATGAGCACAGGGGCAAAAAATTCCTCAGAAATAGAAATTCACTCAACTTTGTTAATAAAAGTATGATTTGTATATTTTACATTTTCACCCATAAAATCAAAACTCTACCTTTAAACTTCTTGAAATTTCGCAATTATATAAACTGGTATAAGATATGTATGTTCACAAAGCTTAATTGAGATCGAGGCATAATCAAGTGAGTTATAGCTATTTCAATTGTATGGAATTACAACAACAAAAACAAGTGTTCATGGTTGATACATATTTAAAGTTGACCTAGAAACTTTTATTTTCTTTCAATTTTTATGAAAACTTAAGAAATAGTGTTCAACATGAATATATTCAATCGGCCGAGCATTCAGAAAAATCATTTAAGCTAGAGCAAAATGCCGGCTGCACTGTGCATATGAAAGAAACGGTGCATCTTTTGCATAAATTTGAACGATTTCATATCCAAGTATTGGATGAATAATTCAGGTTATCTATTCACGCTATTAGAAAACTTGTTTTTAACCCTAGGATGGTTACAAAGACCTTCTGGTAGGAGCACTCTCCTGCTTACTCAACTTGTTTAAGCACTATAAACTCAATCTTAAGGTTGAAAAGATTAGACAGCCTTCTACTCGCACGTGTCAACAATATTTATCGGTGGATTCTGGGCTACAACTGCCCCCTTTGATTTTATTGAAATTGCACCTTAAGAATGCCCGAAACTTAATCCGGAGTGAAGTCAGCAACCAATAGGCAGAGAAATTGAGGTATATTAGCCCACAAAATCCAGATGGCTCGTTCGGAGAAGTGAATCATATTACTCTGATACGGTGAAAGCTTCCGGTAAAATTTGGTTAGACGGGCTAATTTTTAAACTGCTTCAGGGCATGTTCTCCAGACACCTTGCCTCCATGATGGGTTAAAACTTTGAAGACCAGCTGCATGCATAAAAAATAAAGCTCCATGTATACAAATCTGTGAAAAGACCTGTGCTATGCTACGTGTGTGAAACATGGACCTTAACCCAAACATATTGAACGCCTTCGAGAGACGGGTCCTGAGGTGAATAATTGGAGCGATGCTAGACGGGGACTAATTGCAAATATATCCCAATTGCAAAACTACGTTATCATCTACCAATCTTTACAAATTTAGGGACACCAAGTGGATTTCCTTTGAAACGACATACGCTTCACGTATTGTTAAGAGATTTAGAAGTTGAGGAACGTTTGAAACCTTAATTGCAGTACAGTAATCCTTTAACACTGGCAGTCTTGACATTTGCGGGTTTTGTTATTTACGGATGAAAAAATTAGAAAGTTTCAACGCTCGCGCCATCCGATTTTTTTAATTGAGAAAAAACAAAACACTTATGTAAAAGATTTGACTTTCGCAACGATAATAATGCTTTGAAAATGAATCGGACCCAAATTTTCTTCCTTCTTCTCAATTCATTTTATTCCCGCGTGGAAATAGTACCACGAAATGCTTCTTCCTTCAAAATAAAAAAAAATCCCAACACGGAGAAGTGTTAAAGATATAAACTATACAACGTTCCCAATGTGTGTTAGGTGTCGCCCTTTTTTTTCTAATGTGTAAAGTTATTATTGTTTTGTTGGGACCCTGTTGTAAAGTGGTAGTACTTATAACGTGATATGACACGTTTGTTTCTTCTTTTCACGTCATCTGACTAAAATAAATGTCGTTTTCTCTTTAGTTTTCGTCTGAGTTTTATTTTACGAATCTTAACCAACTCAGTTCCTCTGTTTTTTGTTGCAGTAGGTCTTCATTCAATAACTTCTTTTCATGAGAGTTCAGCAATATGTTAGTTTCATCTTGTTTCACATCGTCAAATCCTTCACCTCCAATCTGGTGCGCTAGCCGGACTGTTTCCTATTTTTCATCTTGGACCGGTGAAGCAGTCTTTTCCTTTTCAACTATATGTGGTCGTATCTGTGTCCAGCAAGCGTTATTTGAATTAGGTTTCATTTCCTGCCAAAATGCATCGATGTCACTGAAGCCATTGGAAATGTGAAATTTCTTCTAGCAACTCGTTACTGTTTCATCTGAATTGCACTCAATAGAATTTCAAATTAGCTTGAAACGATGTTTTGTTTAGTAATGCTTCAAAGCTGCAACCAATCCTTTATCAAGTGGTTTCAATAATAATGTCGTATTCAGGGGCAATAAGATAATTTCTACATTTGGATTAGTGCCAACTAAACTGGATGGATGACTTGGAGCGTTGTCAATAAGAAGAAGCAGCTTGAAAGTCAGATTTTGCGAGGCAAAATATTTGTTTTACTTTTTCAACAAAACAACAATGAAACTATTCCTGGAATAAGACATCGTTGACTCATGTTTTGCTGTTGGCTCTCCAAAAAATAGGTATCTGATCTTTACTTTTCCCCTTCAATGCAACTACTCTTACAATTCCCCTAAATATTTGCACACAGCAGTAAAGTAACACGATATTTGGCAGCCTTGCATCCTGGGGCAGTTTCTAGAGTTTGCGAACTTTATTTCTGATTTGTGACACCTTTAATGCCGCTGTAGTAGGTGGCACTTTCCACGATCAAATTCTCTTTAGCCTTGATAGACCGAATTATGGATTCATTAGGCTGTAACAACGAAGTACCTGGAAATTGTAAAATTCCCCGGGTAAATGATACTTAAAAAAAACATTTTGTTAAGTTGTTAAGACTGTCCTCAATTACTGTGTCAAATATGAGGGCGATCTGTCGAGCAGTTTGTTTACAGCAGCTACTTAAGTCGGTTCACCTCAGTAGTGCGTTGCGATTTTCGTGATATTTTTTATTGTGACTTAACTTCCACAATCACGTATTGTGATTTAACTTCCACAATCACGAATTGTAATTTGACTTCAACAATCACTTGCCTAGAATTTGGATTATGCCCTTCGCACCAAAATTTATTGGACGTCTAACGACTCCTTGCACTCAAGCTGAACGTAATATTTTCTTATTAGTTTGCACGATCACGATCTGTGTGTCGGGGCTATTATCATGCTGCAGGCTGTCTATTCACCACCAGTGCGGAAATTTTCGCGACACATGTGGTGCCTTTGGCTTGGACTTTGTGGTCATTCTCATGGCTGATGAAGTTAACAACTTGCTCGGCTCCCTCAATCCCGTTCCTTACAAGTTTACGATAAAACTGTTCGGCTCTCAATTCGATTTTGACAATTCGTGAATTTTGCTTTACTTCAACAATCTTGAAACCAATATATTGGTTTTTCCTATATCCGCCTGTCAGCTGTCAAAAATCTCGTAAAAAAATCTGCCTAGTCGGATGTTGTAGGTTCGGCTATCGCTCGAGTAACTTTTGAAATGGCAAACGCGAGATTGGTGTGAGTAGTGTAGGTCAAATTGTAGTAACCGAGCAGTCACCTAAGCATACTGCTCGAAAACCGGCATAGCACTTATCTGAAATTTTAATTGCAGATTTGAAATTTTAATTATTCCTTTCTGCTGGGGCTAGATGTGATTTAAAATAATTGGCAGAAGTAGTAACTAATTCATCTACACCCTTTCCACGACAAAATATAAGAGAGAACCTTTCACTGATCGGTAGGGTTGTTGTTTGAGACCGTATAAAGATTTTTTTAAATGACATACACCACCTGATCTATTGTTGAAGTCCTTATATTGAATCATAGATATCAACATCAGTTTTACAATATAGGAATGTAGTTCTCTCATCAAATTGCCTGAGTTCAAGTTTATCTTCAGCTACAATCACAACCAAGTACCTGGCAACCGGGCTAAGAGTCTCACCATAGTCCAGCTTTACCCACTAAAATATACCGCAAATAACTAACCGAGTTTAATATCAACCAATTGAACCATCAAGTTTGATTTTACTCTAAGTACCCATCGAACATCGATGATGCGTTTACCCAGCGGTAATATATAGTACTATGTCTCACATGTCGTTCTCTTCAAACCCAAGCTTTCTTCTTTCATTGCACTCACCCAAGGAAACTAACCTGTAGCTATACGTTTTAGAGTATTTAAAAGAATAGTAAAATACCCTACTAAAATCATGATTTATCTGTACGTCTGTGCGTCACAGCAAGTTTTCTCGCAAACTACATAAGCTGCGGTGATGAAATTTTCTACGTAGAACAAAAGTGGAGCCTTCTCAAATGTTGCTGGAAAAAAAAATTTAAAGGTGTTTAACGGGGTCCCCCCATATAGGGGGTGACTCTTGAGAAAAAAATGTTCACCAAAGGTAGCCAATATAGGTATCAAATGAAATGCCTTGATAAGCGCTTTTCAAAACAGGTCTTACACTAGAAGCAATTGCGCGGTAATGTGCGAAAAATTTGTGTCCCCCTGGCGGTTGGACATCCTTGGACAGAAAAATCGGTAAAAATCAGGGTAGGTCTTTATGAGTATAATTACCTCAGAAATCAAAATTTAGTGCAAGTTGTTCCGTAAAGAAAAAGAATTTCGCATTCACGAATTCCTGGGTCACAAAAAGGTCGACCGAAGTCGAAAAAAATGAGGTTACCAAATAAGGGTTGGAGATTGCAGACGGAAAAGGATAAGCTGGATCTGGGGAAGACAGATGGATATAAGGGGACTTCTTCGTTATCCAACGATTCTTATGGTCCACAAATAAGAGTGGGGCATCCAGATGGAGATGGTGCCCCCTCGCACCCTCCCAAGATCCAAACGTAGACGGGGCCATATATTTCCCATCTGAGTGGAAAACTCATACAAACAAAGTTTGCATGAACTTCCCCATCAAAAGAGAAATATTAACGTGACCAATTTATGTTATAGAACTATGTGATCGGATCACATAATCCTATACCATAAAAGGGCACGCGAGCGGGAGGCCACTCTACCCAGCAAAAGCCCCTGTTAAGCGACACAAAACGGAGGAACGCGCCCGGTGGCTAGCCTATTTTAACGGAGGAGCCTGCCATCGATGCGGGTCCTATACCCGGTCAGGTCGAGAGAAAAGGAAAGACCAAAATTATGAACTGGACGTTAACAATATTTCAAAAAAAGAATTTCTTCGGTAAATAGTACTTCATCCAAATACAGTGAAACGTAAGTTATTTTGAATTTAGATTACTTAAACCGAAACAAAATTTTTCAGTCTAAAACAAGTAACTATGTAAACGAAATGTCCGAACAGACATTTTGTTTGGTAAGAAATTTTGAATTTTGTTTCACAAGAAAATTTTAAATATTGAACATTTTTTGTAAATTTGGTGAAAATTTCAATTTCAATTTAGAATAAACTGTGCTTTCAATTTGATTTTATACGGTTTTCTTTTTCATTGCAAAAGGAAAAACAGAAAAAGGAGATTCACAATTTGTTGGTTGACGTAACATTTTCATGATCCACCTTTAAAAACATTCAACGATTGAGTGCATCTCCTGTTCGGTAATATTCAAAATAAATCCTGAGATCCTGAGAAGCATCTTTTGTATTTCCTTCTATACGAATGGCTCTGGATAATATTGAACACCACTTTATACTTCAAAAATAAATACAAGTATAGAAGATGCTCTTTTACAAACACATAAGTTTATAATAATGCGCTTTTTGGCTTTACATAGTAAAATTCTATTCGCGTTTAACAAAAATTGCAAAAATCATATAAAGGAAATATACAAGTGTTCAATGAGCGCTTGTTTTTTTTTTTGTTTATAATTACTATGACTTCGGCGGAATGGTAGGTAAAGCGCGTTTACCTTTCTAATGAGTTTATTTCTGCTTATCTGATATGGAAAGTATGAACCGTACGCGTAGCCTTCATTTTCTTCGCGAAAATTGTTTACAACTAGTCACCGTCAATTACTGTTTAATTTACTATTATTACCATGATGTGATTACATGCTAAAGTTCATTTTAAAAATAAGGTATTCTGTGCATTTAATTGCACATTACTTATTTCATACACTTTAATAGTCAATCACCAGACAATCCCTTTCATGATTTATCATTCAAATCGCATAAGTATTAAGATCAAAATTTTCATTCACGCATTTTCATTCACAATTTGTTCCTTCTTAAAGTACTATAAATCCAAAACGCGAATACATTCACACATAAATCAGGCACTCGCGCATTCACGCACGGACTAACACACTTGCATTCAGCGCATTCATACTCGTATTAGCTAAAATATTGGATATCATGTATCGGATTTGACTGAAAATCATTAACGGGTCTAAATTAAACAGTGACGAGACGGACGATATTCTTGGTCGGTAAAACCTTCACTTCGCGCTCACAGTTTTTTTTCTTTTTTTCACATCATAATGCATTTAATTCAGACATTCAAACAACTTGATTGCAATGCACATCATTTGCACATTCATTGCATGCACATTTCATTTCATCAGCGCGTTGCGAGATTTTCTTCGAGCGAACGCGAAGTTAAGTAGGGCAGTATATATATAACATTTACCAGGTAAATCAAAAATTTAGCAACAAAAGTAGGTAAATTATAGCTCGGTTCGCACTAGCTGTAATTCTAGATAGCCCAGTCATATTGGGTAAAAAAACGGGGTCAACCTCGGAATGAAAGATAATAAGCTGCAAATTGGTATGAACCTTTGTTTTGTCATTCTAAATGTTGTCTCAAAAGTCACAATCGTTATCGTGTCCGCGTCTCAAGATATTCAAGGTCAAAGGTCACAAAAATCGGTTTTTCGCGAATATCTGGCTTCCTATCGGTTAAATGAGATTTGCATTTATTATAAAAGTTGTAGGCTATAAAATTCCCTACAACTTTTGTTTAAACTTTTTTTTCATACGACCAACCGTTTTGAAGGTAGAGCGCGAAGAGTGCACATCGTACAGTCATATACGGCCTAATGCAAGGTCAAGCGTGAGTTATGGTTATCAGTACGTTATAAAGTCAATTATTTACTTGGAAATTATAATTATTAAACAATGCCTATTATTTATGTACTAACTAACACTTCCACCAACAAGTGTAGCAGCTCATCAACACATAAAACGTGTCTACTACCAGATTCAAACGTGGTTAGGGAAGGACTTAGAACCTAAAGAATGGGGCTGGATGCTTGAAAATGAAATCCTGGAGCCCATACGAACGTTATTACCTCCAGCACCAGCCGAACTACTAAACGTAATATTTTGCAATTGCAAAAATGGTTGTGGTTCCCGCTGTGGATGCAGAAAATCAGGGCTACAATGTTCTTTAGCTTGCGGCCAGTGCAACGGACAAGCTTGCCTCAACGCTTCACTGTATCCAAGTAATCCCGATGAAGAAAATACATATGATCCCGATATTCTGGAAGGTTTGGAGATGAACATGACAGATAATGAGGATGATGACAATGAATCAAACATTTTTGAGCGACAAGAAGAAGAAGACGACGAACAAGAAGAAGATAATTAGCTTCCATTTCCAATTTCATTACAATTAAAATCAACAAAGATACTTTTGATATTTGAACTCACATTTTGATAAATGTATATTATGCCGTATTTAATAATAAATAAAAATATGTGTAAAATATATACTCTTACTATCATTTTAACTTAAAATAAAACTAAAATATATAATCCAGAATTAATAATATTTTATACTTAAATAGTTAAATATGAATAATTATATATAAATAATCAAGTTACTTACTTTAATTAAATATAAATAATTAATAGTTAGTACATAAATAATAGGCATTGTTTAATAATTATAATTTCCAAGTAAATAATTGACTTTATAACGTACTGATAACCATAACTCACGCTTGACCTTGCATTAGGCCGTATATGACTGTACGATGTGCACTCTTCGCGCTCTACCTTCAAAACGGTTGGTCGTATGAAAAAAAAGTTTAAACAAAAGTTGTAGGGAATTTTATAGCCTACAACTTTTATAATAAATGCAAATCTCATTTAACCGATAGGAAGCCAGATATTCGCGAAAAACCGATTTTTGTGACCTTTGACCTTGAATATCTTGAGACGCGGACACGATAACGTTTGTGACTTTTGAGACAACATTTAAAATGACAAAACAAAGGTTCATACCAATTTGCAGCTTATTATCTTTCATTCCGAGGTGAAAGCCCTAATATGACTGGGCTAAGTCTCGAGCACCTATAATCCGTGGTAGCAAAGTGAGGAGCAACGACGCAATTGCTCAAATCGGTTTTATCGATGGACAAATCCGAAAGAGGTCAATAAACTCGTTTCGAAATATTACTTGGACAGTCAACTCGAAATGAAAATGCCGAGTTGTTTGCTAGGGGAGACGTTACAACCCACGGCGATGCTTGATTTTGCCAGGTTTCAGTGAAGGGTTGCTAATAAATGTTCGGAAAACCGAAAAGTACATTTGAATTTCATTTAAAATTGCGCTAACTACAGGCATGCAGTCATTTTCGTTCATTCATTGAATAGACCAAGAATATGCATCTACTTATCTTGTGATAATCATGTGGACGAGAGTTCGCTAGTAGCAGAGATAGCTGTTGTATTGGTAAGCCTGTGCCCGTCGGCAAAGCTGCCGCCCTCGCCGGTGTTCATGTAGACGTTGCTGGGTCTCGGTTAACCTCAACGAGACTGTCCTTTGATGCTATACCCACTATTGCGGCTGCTGCAGAACTCCTTCGTCGGAAAACGCCCCTAATTTCGACAAAGCGATTCGCGGTTACTCGGGACAGCCCTCACCACTGCGAATAAAGGAACACATGTACAATTATTTTTCTCTCGACTAAGATAAAGGCTTTTCTTCGCAATAGCTCACCTGAACATGATAATGCGTGGAGATCACGTAAATAAGGAGTGCCTTAGTCAGTGGTCAATATTGCATGTAAATTATGTTGACTTTTCAAGACGTCTCTGATGCAAATGCACCATAATCTCCTTCACGCATCCAAATACCGCGACAATATATCCGGTTGAACAGTACTCAGATTTTGCAGCCACCGACGTTAGAAATGAAGCGCAGATAATGTCCCGCAATGCTGAAATTTTTTTTAGATCTTATTAGTAACAGAAATTCCATACAATAACAAAACATGATCACTCACTAGCTGATCAAAATCTAAATTCCCGAATCGAATGGAAATCAAGGATCAAATTATAAATCCACTACACCGAACAACTATACTCGCGAATACATACGCTGGCATAAATAAATACGGTGGCGTAGCGAGGCTTCAATGCAAAAATCATTCATTCGGTAGGAAAAGCGATATTCAACCGGCACACCTCACGGACGCAAAACCTCACTTATCCTAACCACAAAAATTATTTGACATTCGTCCACTTTGTATCAATCTCACTTCATTCCCAATTTAGTACATCGGTAAGGTGTTCATGCACTGTAAATTTTAGGTGACTGATTTAAATTTCTGAAAACAAAATTTAAATGAAGTAAAGAAAATGAAAAAAATTTTAAGTAGTAATAAAAATTAAATCTCATGAGAAATATAATTAAAGGGAAACATATAAATTTAATATAAAGGAAAATTGATATAAAATTACATTGAATATAAAAAGAAATTGATAAAAAATTACATTTAGTAATAGTAATAAGAAAGAAAACTATTTTACAAATGACAATTATGAATGGAAATAATTAATTTTTTTTCTAAATCTGCCACATAAAATCACAATTAGGGGATAGGAGTTTGCTTGAGAAACTGTTCGATTAACCCTTTCGGTACTGACGGGACATATATGTCCCACAGCTTGTTTAAAAATTACTGGTGGGCTTGCTACCTATTCTTTTAACGTTAACTTCTGTCCCAGCCGTAGTATGAGGTCTATTTAACAAACCGTCAGCTGATCAATAAGATATGATCAGCATATGGGTATTTACAACTTAGTTTGTGTGACAGTGATAACGTGGTTTTTGTGTTTTATCGATTTTTTGGTGGTTTTAGCGAAAAAAAATTGGAAATATGAGCAGGTATGTTTCGCTATTTTTTACTAAAAGTAAATATACGAAAACTGAGTTGCAGTAAACTCTTTTCAAGTTACCTTTTGTGAGTTCTGTTTGGGATAAATATGTCCCATTAGTAATATATAATGGGACACATGTGTCCCAGTCGTATCGGAACAAATGTAGCTCTAATGATTTGGAACCTTCTCAGGGACAGTAACAAGCGTGCGTTATCGCAAAAAGAAATAGAATATTTCGTGGAACACTTGTCTGAACTTGAATCAGACGACGACGACACATTTTGCACTGATGACGATTCAGAATTTCTACCAGATAGCGATAATGTTGATGAAAGTGACGGTGAGCTGGAGGAAATGGAAAATTTTGTGCAGGAACAAGAATATGCAAGCATTCTGCCAAGTACATCTATAATGTGGACCGAAGCTAATGACACATTCCTGCCAAGAAAAAATGTACCAGCGAGCTTCCATTATTTTAGCTGACCTTCACCGTGGCTCTTCAATATTGGAAGTATTTTTCAAACTTTTCCCCAAAAGCCTTTTTATATTTATTTCGGATTGCGCTAACAAAAGGCTAGAAATTTTATCCCAAACTTCTAACAGGCAACAAATCAAATCTTGTCCTTTTGAAATAATGATTGTTCTGGGTAGCATAATGGTAATGTCCTACAATCGTGTACCAAAAGTCCACATGTATTGGTCCCAAAATGCATCTTTGGGAAACACAACAATAAAAAAAGCCATGAGCCGAGATCGATTTCTTCTTTTGTCTTCAAAACTATACATGAACGATCCAAAGAAGCCAGATAACGCATCAAACACCTACTATGTGGATGAGCTAATTGCGTGTCTCAAAATGACTTTCCAGCGTGTACGCTCAGATTCACCATTCCAAAGTATTGACGAAATGATGACAAAGTACAAAGGTAGGTCATCCCTAAAACAATATCTGCCTTTGAAACCCATAAAGCGAGGGATAAAGCTATGGCTGCACTGCGACTCAAAAACGGGATATGTTTATGATTTCAACGTGTACGCTGGAAGGGAGGAAGGACAACAGATTAGCACTCTTGGTGAAAGAGTGGTTAGAAAACTTTGTGAAAACATAAGGGAGAAGGATGTTGCGATATGCTGCGACAGATTTTTTACATCTGTTGAATTGGTCAATTCTTTGAATTTCGCTTGTGTGGGAACCTGCATGACGAATAGAAGAAATGTACCCAAATTTGAGGGAAATCTGTCTCAGAAAGGAGATTCAAAAATGCTGTGCAACAATTTTGGATCATTGGCAATCAAGTGGAAGGACACGAAGGAAGTTTTAGTCCTAAGTAATTGCCATAAGAATAAAATTGCTGAAGTGAAAAGAACTGCAAAAGATGGTTCCAAGCAAGCAGTACCCTGCCCAGAAGCTATCGCGTTTTATAACGAACATATGGGTGGAGTTGACCTTGCGGATCAATTATCGGCATTGTATGATCCAAACAGAAAGTCGAATAAATGGTGGAAAAAAGTATTTCAAAAAATGTTGATGTGCGCAGTTGCCAATTCGTGGATTGTATATCAAGACCTACAACACAAGAAAACACCCTTCATCGAATTTTTGGTGAGTCTTGCGGAACAACTAATTGGTTTCGGCAAAGACCGAGCAGCATTCCAACGGAAAATTACTTCAGGTATCACGTTCAGGTACAGTCCTAAACAAGTCATTACTGATCAACAAATTTGTATCTCTAGGTAGACCATCACTCAGGACTAAAGGTATGTAGAACATTGGTGACCACTTGCCAACAGAAGGCGAAACCCGGCGCAGATGCTGTCATTGTGCAAAACGGAAAATTGAGAAAGGACGAAAACAATTTGTGTAGCGTGTGATGTTGCATTGTGCAAAGAATGCTTTATTGTTTATCATACTTAAATTTGTCATTTTTTTAATATTTTTAAGGTGTAAATGAAGATAATCGATAAAAAAATGCGAGTTCTTTTCGTCACTGTAGGGATATATTTTGCTGCTGTTGTTACTAGTGGGACATATATGTCCCGCGACTATTTCTTGAAAACTACCGCACGGAAAAATTTAAAAATAAAACGGTAGTCCTTTTAAATGTTATTCTCCACAATTCTTCAATTACCCTTTTCGTATCACAAAAAAAATAATCCGTACCGAAAGGGTTAATACAAAATAATAGTACATTTTACGAATTTTACCTTCTGATTCATAAAATCGGAAGGTGATCCTTAAAGTCGCCTAAATTTCATATCTAAATTTTCTGATATATGTGTTTTACATCAGAAAATTTAGATAAATTTTGTGACCGTTTCATAAAAAGCGAGCTATAAACAGCTATTTTATAGACTTTTGAAAATTTATCAATTCCAGCAACTATTACTCATGATACTATTTAAATGCACGTTCACAAGCACGCAAACACTACAGATGTGTAAAAATTTTGATAAAAGTTTTAGAAGTAGTTTAAATATTCCTACGTTATCATGACTACTCAAAAATTGAGGTCAACAAATTGAAAATTAGAAATTGAAAATAAGAATAACCATATATAAGTTTTCCGATCTCAATTCATGGAATATATGTATGAATCAATTTATAATATTCAGAAAACTTTATTTGAATTTCAAATTGTTTTACAATACCCTCTTGGTAGGAGCACTCTCCTGCGACTTTTACTTGTTCTATTTTATTTCTTTATGTACATTAATTAGTTTAGGATAAATCTTTTTAAATTTTGAATTTTTTCTCAGTTGTTGCCAACGTGGAATGTAAAGGTCCTTATAATATAGGAAAATACACTCAATATTCGCCAATTTAACATTCACGGCAGTTTTCAAGAACATAACCCCCGCGAATGTTAAGAGACTACTGTAATTCTACTCTGCTGTGGCATATCAAGTATTGTGCGTAACTTTTGACGTCTATTAATTATCTAGCCCTAGTTAAAACTTGGACTGGCGCTCCTTGAAGAGGACATCATATCATAGATAACTTTTCCATAAATAGAGCACTTGCAGGTTCGGTACTTTTCAGTTCTTTAACGTCAAGATAAAAGGTTTTCCAATAAGAGGTGTTATTTTCAATAGCCCGCTGTTCAGTAGATGTCTCCTCTGAAGCTCTCATTTTTTAACATTTGACAAGTAGAAACTACGCCATTGATAAAAATGGAACGATACATGCTTCAACAATGCATTGAAATTATTAAAAATCGCTATAAAAATGATGAAAATTTGGCTGAGACGGTTCGTAAAACTCGGACCGCAATGCAGAAACTGGTGGAAAAATTCGAGCTGTTGGGACAATTGAGTGACGTGAAGAATAAAACCCGTGCACGTCTATCAAGAACAGCCGAGAATATTGCTGCTGTAGCCAAAAATGTTGAAGAAAACCCCGGTTTGTCCATTCCTCGTCGTTCTTTGGAATTAGGCACTCCACAAACGTCATCACACCGTATTTTGCATGAAGATTTGGGTCTTAAGGCTTATAAAGTCAGTGAACACAAAAACTCAAGCCGGTCGATCATCAACAACGTAGTGTCTTTGCTGATTGGGTCCTTGAAATGCGTGAAAATGACCGGGTTAACTCTCGAAGAGGTGATCACAATTGGCCACAGAGATCTTGTGATTTAACACCTTGCGGCTTCTTCCTTTAGGGCCACGTGAAAGAGAAGGTCTACGCCAATAGATCAGCGTCGATTTAAAACCTCAAGATGGAATTCGTGAGGCGATCGAGGACATGGGGCAGCCACTTTGCGATTTGGTTATGGAAAATTTCATGAAAAGGATATAATCCTGTAAGCGTGGTCGTGGTGGTCATTTACTGATGTTATTTTTTTAACTATCAACGGCATACCTTCCTCTTTATATTAAAATAAACATCTGATCATTTATACTCCAAAATGGCATTTTTCTTTTAATATCAAAATAATACCTCTTATTAGAAAACCCTGTATTTTGAATGCTTTTGAAATAGGTTTTCTTATTCCTAAATATAAAGCCAAGCTACGATACATCCAAAATATTTGTGCGGAATGATCGCGTGAGTTATATTAAATACCAAAAATTAATCAATCAAGGTCATTATACATATTAGCTACGAATTTTCCATTAAAAAATGTATTCCTTATCTTTATTACCTACTGTACGAGTATTAACATTTTTTAATATTTAATCAAGACAAAGTGCCCGCAACCAGAAATTCGCTTATTAAGAAATTCCAGTGTAGTCAACTTGAATATTTCATTTTATGTCAACGTTTAATATCCTACACTTCTAGTTTTTTCCACTAGATTATGACATATTGAAAAAAGTCCCGCCAGTCAGTTCAAACCAATCTACTCCAAAAACTGTAGCTTGTTTCCAAATAGAAAAATTAACAAATATAAATCTTTATTAGCTACATTAAAATCAAAATGAAAAAATAATGAATAAAACCCATCGAAGGCCACGCCATTTAGTCAAAAAATTATTTTCCATCATCAACACACTTAAATATTAGTGCTATCAAAAAATTTTCGAAAACAAATCGAATATAAATTCATTCGAAGAACTAATAAATCGTTTTCATTTTGGTTTTAGTAATATTTTTAAATAAGTCTTCGTCTTCTTCATCCGCGTTGTCCATGTTTTATTTTGATTTTTGTTTTATTTGGTTTCTTAATCCATAAACACTGTTTGACTAATGATGTCTGAACTCATTAGTCTAGCTGGGTTGTGGCCCACGCGTCTTTTAACCACTCACATGAATACCGAATAGGTAAATTAATAAAACAGCGACAGGGAAACTAAACTTGTTCATATGAAAATTATTAATAAAAAATAAGCAGCATTGACATAGTATAAATTGAAATAGTTTTAAATCTATTTAAATGTGCTCATCCGCAATTTTAACATTAAATCAATCTTTGAAACATATTATCTAATTTTTGAAATGTTTTATAATTTAATTGGAAATTTCTATTTGATACAAAGACTTTTACTTAATGCGTTTCAAGATTCACGGCGACGAATTTCCAGAGCTTATTTTGTTTTCATTCAAAGATATCCAAATTCGGATACATATCAAATTAATTTTTTTAAGATTATGCATAGATCTGGAATGTGTAACTACGATTATGTTAACAGATAATGATTTACGGATTTTAAACGATTCGCGTGGACTTACTTATCGTGTACATAAATGTATGAACATTTTATTGAGGATGCATGTTGCGTGAATTTAACAAATCAAGAAGATTCTTATTTTAATATTCGTACAAATCATTTGAATTTTAGGATACTTTTCGCGAAAAAATTGACAGAATCGCAGAAAAATGAAAAATAATGTTGATATGATAATGAAAAATTTAATATCGTTATAAATATTTACTGATCTCCAGCTGCGAATAATTTATGGGCTGTAAGGCTTGATATTTTGTCTCACGACATGCTTCTGTCTGCATGTCAGCTCTCCGTGGGCAGATTTCCGAAAATGCTGATATGTGACATCGATTAGAGGAATGAGCTCTATAAAATATCGCATAAATCAATTCTCATCAATAGAAATTGCGAGCACTAGCGACAGCAGTTAATACGCAGGCAGCAGGATGTTTTCTTCTAATCATATTACTGGATGAACCTATTGATTAATCATCTTTCTTTTGCATTAATTCTTAAACAGATGTTGATTATTGATAAACTGCTCATAATCTAAAAAGTTAATCACTTTCTATATGAAGAATAAACATGAAGCTCGGTTGTTTGATCCAAGAAGAGGTCCATTCCATTCCTTTTTTTTTAATCAGTGGGCTCAAAAAGGAAGTAATATATTCATTCATACTGGCTCCTTTAGGTTGCTGTGTAATTAGGTAGTAATAATAATCTCTCTAAGAACCATCACACATTGTTGCTTCGGGTAAAATTGAATAACAATTTCTTAGTCATCTCGAACAATATGTATAGCTTCCCATCTTATCCAAATTCACTATGCTGCTCCGGGTACTGTCAATCGCATGTTATACTTTCGTTAAAAACATGTTTTTGTATCAGACAATACTGCCTCTCAAGGTCTCCGCATTAGTTGAATAAGCTCGTTCGAATGTTTCTTTTGATAATAAAAATTAAATTGGTCCATCTGCCGGCAGCAAAACCAACAAGCTGAGTAGGCAGGAGTATGCTCCAACCAGAAGAGTTTTGTATCCAACGTATGGCATGTGGACCATCATCGTTAGCCATTTATTAATAAACTCAAAAAGAAGTTTAATATCAAGCTCAGTGTATTTTAACTGTATTTACTTATATTCTGTTTAAAGCATGGAACAGGTAGCTAACAGGAACGTCACAATGCAATTGGAACACGGTTTTTTCTTGTGATCAATTCTCTCTGTTGATATGGAGGATTCTTCTTATCATCATATGTTTTGTTGCATTGGCTGTCAAGTTTGGCCTACCTAGAAAGTGTTTCGAGTGTAAACAAACTCTTTCGTGTAAAGTTTTTCTATAAAAGAACAGTTGGAATTCGGATTTCGAGAGTGACAAACGATAATACGGTGATAGCTGAATAATTAGACAATGAGAAATTGTAAAGAACTTACTAACATATAGTGCTGGAAAATTTCACGTTTTGTGAAGTGTGATAAAGCCACGGCCTCCAGCAGGAGTGCCGTTTCATAGGTCAGTATTGATTTAAAGAAGAGGAATGGAAAATGGTATTTATAAGTCACGTTTTTCAATGAAGTTTGCTTCCAGCAAATCATGTTTAAGTTATGGTGGTGGCCATTTTAAAAGGTTAACTTTCACTCAATATCGCTCAAAATATGGGGCACTTTTAGCGTATATTTGGCACCTTCGTTGTCTTAAAAGAAAATTTAGTCTTGTGAAAAACTCTGCACAAGTTAATAAACATTTTTGTAATTTATATATAAAACTCTATAAAATAAAAATGTTTTGATGCTTCAGAGAAAGGTTGTTCTTCTGGTTTTTAACGAAAATTTAATATACAAAAATATAAAAAAGTTTTTTCATCGTTTAAATGTTATTATTTTCCCATCGTTAATGCGTTATTTTCCCCATCTTATACGCGTTATTTTCCTCAGTGAGATCTCACTGAAGAAGCCTGATTTATTCAAGTGATGGAAAAAAAAACATTTTATTTGACAAAGATAACTAATTTGAATTAATATATATGAATTCAAAAGAAATGTCATAATTTAATAGCGGTGGATAAATAATTTTCATATTTCCTACTAACGAATTAGAACGGATAACGTCGTGTAATTTGATAAATGTAAATGGAATCGACGTGAAAAAGTTTTAAGATGCTTTGAAAATTTTGTGGGTCCCAATTTAATAAGACGCGCAAGCCGGACAGCACTAAGATATGGTGCGATTCCCCTTGTTATAGAAAGTAATAGACGACAAGTGGTAATATTTTTACACTATGTATTAGTTCTAGAGTTTTGACATATTTTTAATTTTACAGACTAATACCATTACCGTGTCAAAGGGTTCGATAAATGCCAGTTCGCTGAGAAGGAAGCTCTTTCATCGTTGCGATGGCAAATAGTTTTATTATAAATTTATAACACAAGTTAATGTACGGAACGAATTACTCGTTTAGCAACTATGTGACACCAGCGAAGCAACTAGTTGTTATGAATTCGGTGTATATGTCAATGAATAGAATAAACTCAATTTCTGTCTGGATAAAACAATATCATTTTATTATGGAAATATATTATATTGGGTTTACTTTCAATTTTCCAGAGTTTTACACACCAGTTGCCTGTGACTTGTGCTTCCACTCTTGTAATGATTTTCCACGTCTCGTGCGCTTGCGCTCGAGGTTTCTCGAAGGAAATCTAAGCCGACCTATCATCGGTTCTAGACGTGAAGTCTTGGAATGTGACAATGGACTGTACTGTAGGTCGACAAGTCCGGACACTCTTAGTCTACTCTAAGTTGGCTGTTGGCTAGCTAGTTCGGAGTGGAGTTTTGGTCGCGGGTCTAATTCGAGCAGACTTAGTCCGAAATACAAAAACTCAGCCAGCGGTTCAAATGCCCGATTTACAGAACGTCGGACAACTTTCATTGACTCTACTCTAAATTACGTATCTTCATCCCGGAGAAAAGTAACAAAAATAACCGCAGTAAAAATACGCGCTCTCGAATATTACCGACGCGGTGCCCGAAATAATCTACTCAAAACCGAAAAAATCAACTCTAATAAAAACACGCAAATACAAAACATGGCACCACGTCGGTAATATTCGGGAGCGCGTAGTTTTACAGCGGTTGTTTTTGTTACTTTTCACCGGGATGAAGATACGTAATTAAAGTCGAGTCGATGTAGTGGCTATTTTTATCCAGCTCAAATAATTTTTCTGAATGCTCGGCTGATTGAACATGTTCAAGTTAAACACTATTCGTCAAATTTTCATAATTGAAGAAAATAAAGGCGCATAGTTCAATTTTCAATATGTATCAACCATAAACGCGCGTTATTGTTTTTGTAATTCCATACAATTGAAATGGCTATAACTCACTTGATTATGATTCGATTGAATTAAATTTTATGGGCGAAAATGTAAAATCTACGAATCATACTATTATTAACAAAGTTGAGTAAAGTTCGATTTCTGAGGTATTTGTTGCCCTTGTACTCATAAAGGCCCACATTCGTGATAATGTTCAGATTTTTCGACTCAAAGGTGTCCAACCGCGAGGGGTGGGGACACCAATGTTTGGTAAATTTTGCCTCCCCCTGGACCCCCTAATTCATAAAACGATTTTTTCAATTCAGATCCTAAAAGCTATAATCAAGGCCTCTTATTTGATACCCAACTCGACTACCTTTGATAAAAAAAATGTTTAAGGGCCAATTCGTTATGAGGGGGACTTTTCAAATTTTTGGTAGGACCTTAACTTTTGAGAGATCATCACCTCTAAACTTTTCACAAAGTTTGAGCATTCTAGCTTCTATAGATTCTGAGGAAATTAGCTGTTGCGCACGGACAAACGGACGGACAGAGAGGTCGCGAAACTAGTAGGTCTTTGTAAAAAATTTTTTTCAAAGACCTAAAATTGGATAGAGACACAGACCCTCAGCAACACTTCGATTTATCTTCGCAGTTTGCGACCGTTCAACGAGTCAGTGAACAGATACAGATATATGACTGGAAAAAAGCTGTTTCATCTGTCCTGAAAACTCCAGCTCAGCTCCATTTAAATTTGCACCTTCCAAGGGAATGATTTTTGAAAAAATGTTCAAGGTCTTGTGTCTGACTTAGGAGTTGCAAAAGATATATTAAAGAAAGGAAACCGATGAAGCCAAATCAAGCCATAGCCTTTAGCAAACGAAGCCAGTATTAAACCAGAGACGCTAAAAGACGTTGATAATCTAATGAGAAAGCATTTTGGTGACAAGTGGAGGACCAATGATTCATTGAAGTATTACCCACGAGTTCTCGATATATCTGCCTCAGATGAGGGAAACGACGATCAACAGGATGATGAAATCACTATTATTGGAGAAGACAATGGCCTTAGGTTTGAGTCCTCTTGTAACTTTTTTGTAGTCAGATGTTTCATATCAGTACGCTGATATTTTTGTAAAATTCATCAAAAGATTAAAGTCAAGGGGTGATATTATTTTGTAAAATTTATTAATAAAATGGTTGTGTTTAGGTTCACAACCATTACTTATTAAAAAAATTAGCTTTTGTTTTCTACACCTCATATTATTATCCTTATTGAAAGAACAACTTATACTGTGTGAATTGAAACTCGTTCGTTCCAGTGGGGTGTGCAGCAAAAGTCTTTCCTTTAAACATTTTTTTGTAAGACTTTCTCATTTCTTACTTGTTGAAATACATTTACATAACACTGTAAAAATGCAATACTATTGTAGTTCTAAGATTCCTTTGATCTTTCTCTCTCACTTCTCTTACATGTATATCAGATTACTGTATTATCATTACTTTGTGTTCTTTTGTAAAAGGAATCAGTTGCACTGAATATACCGCTTGAGCAAGATGCGCTGGTTTTTACTGATGTAAATCTAATTAACCTCAACAGGTTATGGGCCCAGACCCAGCAATAGCAATTAAAACGTAAAAACTTTCAAGTGAATCTCGTAAAAACATAAAAAGTAGTGATCGCGAAAGATGAGTGCGACAGCTGTTTCAATGATTGAAAAACTGCACGATAAAAATTATTGCAGCTGGAAGCTCCAGATGAAAAGTGCTCTAATTTGTCAGGATCTGTGGAAATATGTAAATGGCCCGAAACCGGAGGAAACGGACTCAGCTATCGTCAGAGTGGAATGGTCCAACAAAGACGAAAAAGCTTTAGCGATCATTATCTTGAATGTAAGTGTATCACTGCATATTCATATTAAAAACGCTAAAAGTGAAAAAGATGCCTTGAAATTTCTGGAGGGAATTCAACAACCTGCTGGGCCTGGTAGAAAAGTGACGCTTTTCAAGCAACTTTTGTCATTCAAATTGGCGGAAAGTTCATCTATCTCCACACGTATACACGATTTTATCAACATTTCAGAAAAATTAAAAGAGATAGACATATCAGTTGAAGAAGACCTACTATCTATTATTCTATTAGCGAGCCTGCCAAAATCATTCGACAGTTATGTAGTTGTGATGCAGACAGGAGATGAGTTACCGACTTTCGTAAATTTAAAAACAAATTTGACCGACGAAGGCCGCAGAAGAGATGCCGAAAAAGACGAAAGTAGAGAGTTCGAATATGTTTTAATGTCAAAAGCCGAATTGGAGCAACAGAATACCCGAGCAAAAGACAGTGACAAATATAGAAAGAAAATAGAGTGATTTGTGTGTCATGAAACAGCCCACTACACGGCCGAATGTAGGTGGAAGCGAAAAGGAAAACCGGTATCCGTATCATTAGCCGAAAGGAACACTTTGCTTGCTGCGAATTCATCGAATGAATCGATCACCAATGATAGTTGGATTATTGACAGCGGGGCGACAGCTCATATGTGCAACGACAAAAAATTGTTTGTTGAGTTCGAATTATACCAGGAAACAATTTTTCTCGCGAATAATAAAACAATTGACGCAAAAGGCAGAGGTACAGTGAGATTAACATCTGAAAATCAGCCGGTGAATCTAACAGAAGTGTTGTATGTACCTAATCTTCGTGCAAGTTTTATTTCCGTGTCAAAAGCAACAGCGAAAAACATGACAGTGAGTTTCGAACGCAAGCAGTGTATAATAAAACGAAAAAAATCGTGATTTTAACGGCGAAAAGGGTCAACAATTTGTGTATGCAAATGGAAACGCGATAAAAAGTACATTGAATGATGATTATTTGAAGTGGCATAGTCGGTATGGTCATCTAAGTAGAAAAAGTATTTCTGAACTGTATAACAAAAAAATGGTGCATAGGCTTGCCGTAAACATTTCAAGTGTCGACCGCGTAGAAAACTGCTAAGTTTGTCTAAAAGGAAAGATGACAGTGAAACCGTTTACAAAGTTTTCGGAAAATCGTTGTCAGGAACCACTAAAACTTAGACATAGAGATATACGTGGTCCAATGAGACAAAATTCGATTGGTGGACCTAATATTTTGCCGCTATCATAGCCGATTGCACCAGAATGATGTTTGTTGCATTTTTGAAGCAAAAAAGTGAAATACTTAGTGTTAAAAACATTTGAGCAAATCGCAGGGAACCAGACGAGGTGTAAAATAAAAATGTTTCCCAGCGATAGTTCAAAAGAGTATTTAAGTCAAGATTTCACAGAATATCTCAATCAGCATAGTATCCGTCGGCAATTGAATGCTGAATACACACCGCAGCAGAAAAGTGTGGCTGAGCGTGTAAATCGCACACCGATCGAAATGGCTCGGTGTATGTTGATTCAAGCGAATTTACCGGAGTCGTATTGGGCGGAGGCTGTGAATACGGCATGTTATTTGAAAAATCGAACGCCTACCAGATTACTTGAAAAAATTATACCTTTTTAAGCTTGGCATGGAGTAAAACCAACAGTAAAACACCTAAAAAAATTCGGATGTCGAGCAATAATGCTAAATAAGCAGACAAGCAAGTCGAAATTTGATCCGGAAGAAATACCAGTTATATTTGTAGGATATAGCGAAGAAGCAAAGGTTTACCGTCTTCATGAACCTAATTCACGGAAAATGTACATAAGTAGAGATGTAACATTTTTGGAAAAGGAATGTGATTCAAATGAGAATAACGATTATCAGTTAGTTATTTTTGATAATGAGCCCGAAGAAGAAAAGGTGGAAAGTGAAACATTCGAGGCAATGGGAGCGATTTCTAGCAGTAAGACGATATCACTAAACAAACCCGTGGACAGTGATAAAGTTTACGAAAGCGATCAAGACGAAAATGTACAAGATAAAGAAAAACAAATTGCAAAATCCTATAATAAAGGAAATACACCCAGAATGATCATGACAGGTAAACCAGGAAGACCGCGCCTAATTCGAACCAGAAAACAAAACTCAATTAACTTGCCGGGTGTAGAAAATCCCCTCACTGTGGAAGATGCGCTTTCAGGTCCACAAGCAGATGAGTGAAAAAAGTCAATGCAAGCAGACTATGATGGCATCATAAAGAATTAAACCTGGGATTTGGTAGACTTGCCGAAAGGATGGAAGCCTATAAAATGTAAATGGGTATTCAATATTAAGACCGACCAAAAAGGAAAAATAGTTCGCTACAAGTAAAGACTTGCGGCGAAAGGGTGTAGTCAAAAAGTGAATATCGATAACAAGGACACTTTTTCGCCAGTAGCACGTTATTCGACAGTAAGATGTATCCTCGCGTTGGCTGCTAAATTTAATTTGTTGTTGCATCGAGTGGATGTAACTGCTGCATATCTTAACGGCACACTCGAGGAGGAGATATACATTTTATTTATTTAAGGTATCCGGAGCGAGTATGCAAGTTAAAGAAAGCTCTTTATGGGTTAAAACCATAGAGGTATACACTGGAGACGGCGAGCTTTCATTTCCCATATAAAATATTGAAGTCTCTTAATACATGCTCAATACGAACAAACATTTCATGTCCGTATACTCTAATTTTCGAAAGCTTTTGGACTTTCACGAATGAGCTTACGTATGATTGTCCAAATTCTATAATTGTTCGAAATTAATTTCGAAATAGCTAAAAAAGTTCATTATTTTTAGTTTTCTCTTTAATGATCATACAGCATTTACAATTGTAAACAATGCCTCCAAATATTGTTCAACAAACTTCTTTCCTTTCCATAAAATATACTAACAAACTACGAAGTGCGCCACATTCAAATCGTTTTCGATCGAAATCAACAATTGTGACACCCCTGATTTCGGAAATGATGTTTCAGCTGATAGAAAACAGGAAGTTGACAATTCCCGCGAAAACTCCATCAAATATCGTAATTTTTAAAAATTTTCAATGAAAACGCTTGTTTCGGGTGGATTCTATAAGTGGTGTCGAAAATAAAGTGTTCAATGTGTAAACGTGAGCAAAAATGTGAGCGCGTTATCGAGTATTTTTCATTATTTAGGTAAGTAAAGTGCAGTCAAGGAAACAATTATGTGTCCGGGGATAATTTACGTGATGTTTTCTGTGTCCGTCCAGGTTTTCGGTGCGATTCGTGAATGAGAACATAATTTCGAATGTTGTGTGAATCGTGCCTGCTAGAAACGGTATATGGGAGACGCGAGTTTAAAGATTTTTTCGGTTGAAACAGATTTGACGCCGGTCATAGAATTCCGATAACATGCAACTGAAACTCGCTTGCATTTTAAGAATTTACGCGCTTTTTATTCTGATTTTTATTCCTACGGATTAAAATGGGCCTAAGTTATCCTTTAAGCTTCGTGTTGAAGTAATTAATTGTGTTTTTAAGTAAAAGTTCGTAATTATCAAAGAGCAAATTGCATGTGAAATAGATGTTGCGCGCAAATGTTGAAGTTTTGTGGGCTCCGTCCATAATGGTGTTAAGGTTAAATTGTTGGAAATAATTCGTTTTGTTATTGCGAAGGTGCTTGTAAAAGTTTCATGTATCGGAGTAAACATTTTAATTGAAAAACTTTGAATGTTTTCTAAAATACGTGATCTCGTACCAGTGCAGTGCACCTACAATATGGGAGCTGTTTTATTAATTTCGAAAACTGGTCGGTTGAATTTAAAAACGTTTTTCTAGGTTTCTGGAGTTGTGGTGATGGGACTGAAATTGTTGTTGAAAATCGAGCCAATTAATGCCGAAATGCATGCATGGTGGTTTAATTTGAAAATATTTGTTTCTTTACCGGAAAACGAAGAAAACCGACTTCAAAGTGCCCTACAAAGGATGAAATAAGTTTTATGAAAGTGATATTAAAGCACCATGCAATATAGCACCGCTTTTAAAAAATTTTATACATCTTTCTTACTTTGGAGTCGATTTTGTTTTTTTTTAGCTGAATTTCTCAAGAGATATTTACCTATTGCGTATATATGTATATATATATATATATATATATATATATATATATATATATACATATGATTTATATATAATATAACGAAAATCGTGACTTTGCTAGAGGTCACAATTTCGCTCCAATTTTCACAAAATTTTTAGAAAAGGCGTATTGGGTGAATATCTCAGTTAAATTGTTTAACCAGCCAAATCGGTTGAGGGAAAACAAAAATGCGGCCATTTTAGACAAACATTCGTGATTTCATTTCTGACCAAACCGTGGCTCCTATTTGGATGAAATTTGGTACAGAGGTTTATTGAGGTGTGCGATGAATTTCACAATAAAAAATCCAAAGTCGAACCGTTTGAAACAAAATGGTGGCCGCTCAGACGTCGAAAAGCGTGTTAGCATTGGATGTTGTAGTTGTGACCAAACTTTTCAACCGATGTTAATGAAATTCGGTTCTTTGGTAATTACTGTAAATGCCTAAAGAATCATGTTAAAAAACCAGAGATCAGGTCTCCAAAAACAAAATGGCGGCTAGTTGAAGCTAGAAATTTCAGAGGCTTCTGAAAGACCCAATTTTGATTCGATGTGAATGAAATTTATTTTCAAGATAGAAAACAATTAGATCTAAACATTTTGCTATGTCAGTGCACAGACATGCTCAAGTTTCAAAATGGCGGCGATTCAAATATGCGATTTTTTCAGATTTTTGTGGTCCTCTAGTGGCCGAATTTCCCAATGGATTTTAATGAAACTTGAGACTATGGATAATTGTACAAAGTCCTTGTACTAAACAAAAAACCATCAAAATCGGATGAAAAATAAAGAAGTCGAAAATATAAAACCTAATATTTTTCGCTGCCATTTTCATTAAAAATTTAATACTTTCGCCATGTCTAGAGGGAAACTGATTTGACTGAGATTGGACAAATTGACTGATGAGACTCTAAGATTGAAATATTTTTAAAAATCAAAAATCAAATGCATGCATTTAAAAATGGCGGCCCACAAAGGTCAGAAGGTAAGCGCAATTCGCTATTTTAGTAGCAACTGTAGTAATGAATGTTTATCATGGAAACATTTTTAATGGCGTAACTTGCAAGTATTTATAAAACAGACCATTTTAGGGGATTGTAAAATATTTTTACAATCCCCTATTAAAATCGCGATCTGTCTTTTCTTCCGCCTGTCCATCCGTCCGTGCGTCACAGCAAGTTTTCTCGCAAACCACATACTTGAATAATGAAATTTTCTTCGTAGGTCAAAAGTGGTACCCTCTCAAGCGTTTGCAAGAAAATTCCACCAGAATAATAATATCAGCACAAATGATAATTTTTTGGCTTTCTTTTTGTAGTAAACAATTAATTTTCAACCGCTGCATTCTCATAAAGTTTATCGTCAAGAGTATGATACACCTTATCATATGATGAACGGAATTTCGACCCCAATTTCGAAATTAGCTTCGAGCCTATGCGAGTTATCACAATCGCAAAGGCAAAAGCTCGTGGCCTCATGAATTTGATCTTTCGCCGTCTCCTGTATATACCTCTATGGTTAAAACAATCCGGACGCCAATGGAACAAGAAGTTGGATGAGACATTGAAGAAAATCGGTTTCATTCAATGTAAAGCGGACACTTGTGCCTATATTATGAATAGAGCTGAAAAAAACTAACATGTTTATGTCAATGATATGCTGATGGCAAGCTCTCATCAGGATGATTTAAACTACATCAAAAGAAGTTTCTCATCTGTTTTCAACATAATTGACAAAAGACCTGCAGAATACTTTCTAGGAATGGAAATATGCAGAAATGAAGAAGGAGGAGACATAACAATTCATCGAAAACCTTCTTCCGGAGAATCGTACGTTAAAATGTACTGGACACCAACGCCACTCAACCGAGGAACGATCTTAAAATCTTGCAGCGACTGCAAAAACTGTGAAAAGGCTGACGTAAAAATGTATCATTCAATAATCGGATCTCTTATGTATGTACCTGGCACTGATGACGCGACCGGACATATTACATTGCATGGCAAGGCTATCGCAATTCAATCAGGATCCACATTCAACGCATTTGAAGTCTGCGAGGAATATTTTGAAATATTTAAACTCCACTATAAAGTTGAAAATCATTTATTCTAATACAGGTCATTCTTTGATGGGATACACTGATGCTGATTGGGCTGGTTGTAGTAATGAAAGAAACTCATTTACAGGATACATTTTTTCATTTGCTGGTGGCCCCATATCTTGGGAATCTCGAAAAGAACATGTCGTAGCTCTGAGTTCTACGGAAGCAGAGTATCTTGCCATGTCTCAAGCAACGAAAGAAATTATTTTCTTAAGGAGTCTGTTGGCTGAGATGGGTTTTGAAAACGTCATCCATGGACCAACATTGCTTTATAGAGACAACTAGAGTGCCTTATAACTTGTTAAGAATTATGTTTACCATGCGCGCACAAAGCATATTGATATCCGCGTTCATCACATCATACAAATGTTCAATGAGGGCATTATAGACGTCAAATACGCATCTACCCAGGAAATGGTTGCTGTTATTCTGACGAATGTGCTCGCCAAGAACAATCATCAAAAATTCGTTAAATTATTTGGATTATCATAAATACGAATCAAATTTTTTTGGTGCATTGTTAACTTGATTTTTGTGTATTATGAATTATGAAAAACAATGAAATGTTACTTTAAATTGTTACGATAGAAAGAGCAATAGATCGACCTTGTATTGCGGTCGACTGTTGAAATAGATTTACATAACACTGCAACACTAGTTCAAAAATTCCTTTGCTCTTTCTCTGTCACTTCTATTACATGTATATCAGACTACTGCATTATCATCACTTTGTGTTCTTTTGTAAAAGGAATCAGTTGCACTGAATATACCGCTTGAGCAAGACACGCTCGTTTTTACTGCTGTAAATCTAACTAACTTCAACATTACTCTGTTTCTTTTTTTATGTCTTTGTAAAAAAAATTTTTACAAAGACCTACTAGTTTCGCGACCTGTCTGTCCGTCTGTCCGTCTGTCCGTCCGTCTGTCCGTGCGTCACAGCTAATTTCCTCAGAAACTATAGAAGGTAGAATGCTCAAACTTTGTGAAAAGGTCAGAAGTGATGGTTCTTAAAAGTTAAGGCCTTCACAAAAATTTAAATAATTTTTAAGGGGGTCCCCCCTAATAACGAATTGGCCCTTAAAATTTTTTTTACCAAAGGTAGTCGAGTGGGGTATCAATTGAAAGGTCTTGATTAGATCTTTTAGAATCTGAAATAAAAAAATCATTTTATGAATTAGGGGGTCCAGGGGAAGGCAAAATGTACCCGAAATTTGCCCCCCCCCCCCCCCTCGCGATTGGACACCTTTCAGCCGAAAAATCTGAAAATTATCACGAACGTGGGCCTTTATGAGTACAAGGGCAACAAATACCTTAGAAATCAAAATTCGCTCAACTTTGTTAAAAATAGTATAATTTGTAGATTTTACATTTTTGCCCATAAAATCAAAACGGTACCTTTAAACTTCTTGAAATTATATAGACTGACATAAGATATACATGTTCACAACATTTAATTAAAATCGAATCATAATCAAGTGAGTTATAGCCATTTCAATTCTGTGGAATTACAACAACAATAACATGTGTTTATGGTTGATATAGGGTTTTCCAATAAGAGGTGTTATTTTAATATTCAAAGAAAAATGCCATTTTTTAATATAAATGATCGGATATTTATTTTATTGTAAAGAAGAATATATGCCGTTAATAGCAAAAACTAACATCAGGCGGATAACCACTACGACACGCTTACAGGACCATATCATCTTCATGAAATTTTCCATAACCAAATCGCAAAGTGGCTGCCCTATGTCCTCGATAGCCTCACGAATTTCATCTTTGAGATCTTGAATCGACGCTGGGCTATTGGCGTAGGCCATCTCTATCACGTGGCTCCAAAGGAAGAAGTCGCAAGGTGTTAAATCACAAGATCTATTCAAAATAACACCTCTTATTGGAAAACCCTATATATATTTAAAATTGACTTAGGCACTTTTATTTTCTTTCAATTTTCATGAAAATTTAAGGAATAGTGTTTAACTTGAACATGTTCAATCGGCCGAGCGAGCATTTAGAAAAATCAGTTAAGCTAGATCGAAATGGCCGCTGCACTGTGCTTATGAAAGAAAATGTGCATCTTTTGGATAAATTTGAACGATTTCATATCAAAGTATTGGATGAATAATTCAAGTTATCGATTCACTCCATTAGAAAACTTGTTTCTAACCCTAGGATGTTTATAAAAACCTTCTAGTAGGAGCACTCTCCTGCTTACTCAGCTTGTTGTTACCTTTAAATCAGTAATGTTTTCATTCCTAGCTGGTAGCTGTACCTTTCAAAAGAAAAAAAAAACATTTTTATCTGGCCACGCTACAAGACATGGTAAGTATTTTGAGTTTCCTGCAAAACGCGTTCCTGCGGAATGAACGAGTTTTGCACCTCTCCTCCTCAAATAATGAACTGATAAAATTAAATTCCTTTGACTTATTTTCTCTGATTAGTATTTCAACTCATATGTACGATATAGCCCAGTCATATTAGGTAAAAAAAGGGGTCAACCTCGGAATGAAAGATAATAAGCTGCAAATTGGTATGAACCTTTGTTTTGTCATTCTAAATGTTGTCTCAAAAGTCACAATCGTTATCGTGTTTGCGTCTCAAGATATTCAAGGTCAAAGGTCACAAAAATCGGTTTTTCGCGAATATCTGGCTTCCTATCGGTTAAATGAGATTTGCATTTATTATAAAAGTTGTAGGCTATAAAATTCCCTACAACTTTTGTTTAAACTTTTTTTTCATACGACCAACCGTTTTGAAGGTAGAGCGCGAAGAGTGCACATCGTACAGTCATATACGGCCTAATGCAAGGTCAAGCGTGAGTTATGGTTATCAGTACGTTATAAAGTCAATTATTTACTTGGAAATTATAATTATTAAACAATGCCTATTATTTATGTACTAACTATTAATTATTTATATTTAATTAAAGTAAGTAACTTGATTATTTATATATAATTATTCATATTTAACTATTTAAGTATAAAATATTATTAATTCTGGATTATATATTTTAGTTTTATTTTAAGTTAAAATGATAGTAAGAGTATATATTTTACACATATTTTTATTTATTATTAAATACGGCATAATATACATTTATCAAAATGTGAGTTCAAATATCAAAAGTATCTTTGTTGATTTTAATTGTAATGAAATTGGAAATGCAAGCTAATTATCTTCTTCTTGTTCGTCTTCTTCTTCTTCTTGTCGCTCAAAAATGTTCGATTCATTGTCATCATCCTCATTATCTGTCATGTTCATCTCCAAACCTTCCAGAATATCGGGATCATATGTATTTTCTTCATCGGGATTACTTGGATACAGTGAAGCGTTGAGGCAAGCTTGTCCGTTGCACTGGCCGCAAGCTAAAGAACATTGTAGCCCTGATTTTCTGCATCCACAGCGGGAACCACAACCATTTTTGCAATTGCAAAATATTACGTTTAGTAGTTCGGCTGGTGCTGGAGGTAATAACGTTCGTATGGGCTCCAGGATTTCATTTTCAAGCATCCAGCCCCATTCTTTAGGTTCTAAGTCCTTCCCTAACCACGTTTGAATCTGGTAGTAGACACGTTTTATGTAAAACACAAATCAGCCATAGCTCTTAAAACCGTACGTCCGTAGTTGCAACGGTACAATTTCAAACTAACGAATAATCTTGACTCATACAAAGTGGAGAGAGTGGCCTTGAATACTATAGAACATCTGTCCCGGCAATGAATAGAAAAGGGCATAGGGTAGGGACAAGTATTTCCAGGTATATAAGTATTGAGAAATTTACGCGTTTTAAAGAAAAGATATATAATGTCGTGTTAACTTAAAATAAAACTAAAATATATAATCCAGAATTAATAATATTTTATACTTAAATAGTTAAATATGAATAATTATATATAAATAATCAAGTTACTTACTTTAATTAAATATAAATAATTAATAGTTAGTACATAAATAATAGGCATTGTTTAATAATTATAATTTCCAAGTAAATAATTGACTTTATAACGTACTGATAACCATAACTCACGCTTGACCTTGCATTAGGCCGTATATGACTGTACGATGTGCACTCTTCGCGCTCTACCTTCAAAACGGTTGGTCGTATGAAAAAAAAGTTTAAACAAAAGTTGTAGGGAATTTTATAGCCTACAACTTTTATAATAAATGCAAATCTCATTTAACCGATAGGAAGCCAGATATTCGCGAAAAACCGATTTTTGTGACCTTTGACCTTGAATATCTTAAGACGCAAACACGATAACGATTGTGACTTTTGAGACAACATTTAGAATGACAAAACAAAGGTTCATACCAATTTGCAGCTTATTATCTTTCATTCCAAGGTGAAAGCCCTAATATGACTGGGCTAATATGCTTTTCAACAAGAAACTATCCTGATTTGAAAATAATTTGACCTGATTTGAAGATAATTTAATTCAGGAAAACTGTTAAGATATAATTTCTAACAACCAGTCAAGCTACAATTTCAATGAATTAATTTAAACTAGTTCTTTTACAAAGAAGAAACAGCAAAAACTTTCGAATGACTGCAATTCATTAACAGGTGGTTATGTGGCGCCATATATTAACTAGCGAAACACAACATCTATCAACTAAACGCGTATCACTTTAGCACCCACACAGCTACTGAAACGTTAACATTCGATCCAGAGTTTTTCCTAAAATGTTTATGGCATTAATTTTCATGGGTAATCGCGCATTGATGTCTACATGTTGTAAAATTCACTCAAAATACGGGAAAGCGCTACGCGGGGCTTGATGTAGTTGTACCTATTTTCTCTCTAATTTTATTCCGGAACAAAAAATTACTGTATTTCAGCTAAACCAATTAGCTTGGTCGCTTGGTGAAAGCTGGTGCTGAGATATTTAAGGATGAATCGATGGCACTTTTCATTTGGCTTATTTTTGCCAGGATGTACGAGTAGAATGGTGGTAAAGGTTTTAAAATATGGCTTACTAATCTAATCTAGTATGTAGTTCAAAGAGAGGAAATAAAAGAGAAGGAAACAAC
Organism: Odontomyia ornata; assembly: GCA_963969285.1. Classification (NCBI taxonomy): domain Eukaryota; kingdom Metazoa; phylum Arthropoda; class Insecta; order Diptera; family Stratiomyidae; genus Odontomyia; species Odontomyia ornata. The sequence goes on from OZ017740.1 coordinate 31,741,975, forward strand.
TAAAATTAATTACGATCTTCATCCTCAATCTTAACACCCTCATTGCATCATAAACTCTACAATATCCGTTGAAATAATATTGTATCAAATTTTATCTTTATTAAGAACGAGTCATAAAAATAATGGATGTCATGCATACTTACATGCATGTCTCACCTTCCTTCCTACACTAGTCAACGATGGTATAATGTTAATGTATAATATTCTGTTTGGATACATTCCTGGCGACAACAGTTGATGACATAAATATTGTTGGTCAATTTATCCCTTGAGACTCACAAAATTTTTCACACTTGAATATGCCTTAAAAAGGAAATGTCAGAAAAAAATTATATGCATGCACATACGAGTATGAACACGCACATAACATGTTTTTCATTCGATAAATGTATGTTATGTTTAATATATTGAGGAAGGCGATGAATAGAAAAGTATGGATAAGGTGTGAAAATATAAATTTTAATGTTAGATGGTTGGGTTGGATATGAAAATCGAAACTTGGGGACTAGAAAGAGTGTTCTAGGAATATAGAGGGTAAATTCTTGAAAAGATTTCACTGAGAATCTGATTATATAGATTCTGTCGAAGCATTTTATTATTTATATAGAATATTGAACGCAAAAATATTGATTGATTGATTTTTTTTTTTGAATTGAAAGCTCATTAATATTGCCGTAAGCTTATAACGAGCAACAAACTCTCCAATATTGCACAAACTTCTGCATTTATACTTGTAGAAGAATTTGGAGCCTATCCCACTTATGCTAAAATATATTTTTCTAAAATCTCTGTCAAAACAACTTTGTGAAAATTTGATTCAGCTTTAATTATATTGTAATATATAGATAGTTATTACCAAGCTTATGGGAAGCTTTTGATACCATGGTAATTTGAAACATTTTTAATAGTCCACAACTTCTGATGTGCTATTTCTGTTTTGTAGTTTCGAAGAAAAACTGCTGTCCCAAATACTTGCACGGACAGATAGATAGCGTTTTCAGTAGATTTTTGCATATCGTTATTACAATTTAAAAAATGCTACATCTATAATCAAGTTTTTCTCACACTGAATTCAGGTGTTACAACTGTTACTATAAATACTATTGGAGAAAATAATAATACGTCACAAATATAAGTCCTTCCATAGTTCCCACATGACGAGATACGATCACTTACAGATCACGAGAAAACAAATTAACAATTTCGATACGATTTCAGCGTATAAAAAGCTGTGCTGAAGCTTGTAACCATATCAAATCAAAAATTTAAATATTTTTATAACTTAAAAATTATGCAGAATTTCATGGAAATGAAATTAATTATATTTTGTTACTAATTTCAACATGGCTATGCGAATAAGTTCTGTTTAATCAAGCTATTATGTCGAACAAAACATCCACCATAAATTCTTTTATGTGTGCTTCATTAAGGTACGATTGATTGATCTAATTTAAATCTTTTTAGTTTTTCGTGCTACCTTCCTAGCTATCGTCATTATTCGCACAGTATGCGGTATCAGAAAAGATAATTAATAAATTTTGTGCAATAAAAAAATCAAACTTAAAGAAGCATGCCGATATGGGACTAACAGTATTAATTTGAATAATTAATAACTATATGGTTTTCACACATTTTATTACCTGCTTTAAGCATATCCGCGATGGAATCAATATAGGAGCTAGCTTACGCTTTATTTGTTAATTAAAAATAAAGAAATCATCTAATATTCGGAACATATACAGAGAAAATATTTTAAGGTGAATAACGATGTTGACAATGCGTCTGCCATTATACCACATTAATTGCATAATTTCAGCGAATTTATATGTTCCCGTTGAAAACTTAACAATGCATCTCTTTTTAAAGAAAATATTCAGGATGTCATTAAAGAAATAAAATATTTTCTAGTGCATATATTTTAGTTAATATCTTATGTATGCATTTTTCATAACATATATGCAGATAATCAAAAACCACTCAACAACTTAATAATTATATGCCATTAAGATTTATCAATATTAATCAGGCAAAACGGGAAAAGTGATTTTGATTCATTTATATGCTTGAGAATTCAGATCTGTGGGCGCAATATTATTTCATGTATAAGGAATATCTGCAACGATTCACCAAAAATAGGTTAAAGAAAGTTGGTTCGATGATGCGTTTAATTATGTAGAATAAACATTTCCATAGTACGACGTCAGTTTTATTTATAAGCTCAAAATGAAATTTACGTCGAAACATTAGTTTGAAAAAGTATGCAGTCGGTTAATATAGCTTAGTTTACGAACTCAGTAATACACCAAGAAAAAAGCGTACCAACGCAAGGTAGATAATTTGATTAAATTCAAGTTTTATCTGTGCGTCACTTTTTTAAGGGGAAATTAGCCTGAATATAATTGGTAGCTAAAACACATATTGAGTTCACATGAGTAGAACAAATTAAAATAATTCTCTTACCTTTAAGTATGGTAGTCGCCATCAACCGTGTGTGTATAAAAGTGTGATGGCCTGATGAGATTGACTACATACGTCGAATCCACCTTCTTCTAACACTTTTCTTTTCTAATGATTTTTAAGAAAAATGCACTACGATAAACTAAATTGCTGGCAATTGTTGACTTGACAATACTTGGCAGACATTAGGAGAGGTCGTACACTTTTCAGTCAGCTGATGGATGTGTCATCATTGTGTGAAGTTACAATAGCATTTTGAAAAAAACCTGTGCATTGAAGCTCAGGGAGCTCAAGTTTTCCACTGTAGTACATAAAAATGCAAAGTAAGTAGTTACAACTATTTTAATTTATTATGTGGTATTGCCAAAAATTAGCAAAGGTGTAAAAAATGGGCTCCTTGAATTAGAGGAGCTCCTTGACCGCCTAGGGTGTTACTGAAGGAGCGGGTTAAAAGCCAAAGAGGACCAGAGGGCCGAAAAAAAAGCAGAAAGCTATAGAAGCCCTCAGGTCCAAGCCAAAAGGACACCTGTAGGTAGCTCCACCATCAAACATCAATAAAAGAAGCCCGACCTTCTTCGATTGAGCTACACCTAATCGAAGAAGGTCGGGCTGAAAAAGACAGGAAGAGACACTTGATGGCTGTGTTACGCTAGATCAGGGTTTTCAGACAGTTCTGGTAAAAAGAGTGAAGAAAGTAGCAAAGAAACTCTTTCGAACATTCCGAGAAAATAAAATTTGCACGTTCACCTAGCAAGAAAAAGACTTGACTCAAAAAGGAGATAAACAAGTTGGGTAAACAGACCACCGCTCATGTCAGAAGGGTTTTGTATTCAATTTACAAAATGCAGTCACCAGATCGAATCAAAACAAGAAACATGTCAAAGACGATTTTATTGGAGAACATATGAAATTCGAAGATCATACTATTATTAACAAAGTTTAACGAATTTCGACTTCTGAGGTTTTTGCTATTGTTATACTCATAAATATCTCCCTTGATAATTATTTCAGATGCGAGGGAGGAAACACATTTTTCATGTATTTCCCCCCTGTGCCCCCACTGAAGCAAAAACTGACAATTTAAGAACTGTTTTGAAAAGCTCCCATGAAAGCTTTCATTTCATACTCATATCGGCTACGTTTGATGAATTTTTTTTTTCAGGGACCATTCTCTTGTACTGTTATCATCGTTTAATGGCCATTTTTTTCGAATCCTAGAATGGTTACAAAGCCCTTTTGCTAGGAGCTCTCTCTCGCCTTCTTGACTTGTTTCACTTATGAGCATTAATTGTAGATACTCACCATCAGTCATTCATTAAATTGAATCAAGTGTTCAAAGCATGCACCTTTAAACGCTGAAGTTGGGAAAAAGTAACTCAAAATTATTCAATCTTCGCATTTAAAACAGCCACTATTTTGTTTTACGATTACTGATACCACTAGCTGAACCGATTCTCAAAGATATTCATGACACCTATCATTCCTGAAATGTTCATGCAAATCCTAGCAAAACAGTAGTGTCTGAGTCGGTAAAAAGCGCATGTTGTTCCATAGCAATATGTTGCCATAGTAATAAATGCAGCGCATATTGTTTTATAATAATACAGGAAAATTCAAACCACTATAACTTCGCTAAATATGATTCAATCTTTATGAAACTTTCAGAATTTTATAAATAGTCATCTGTGTGCTGAATTTCGTTGAATTTAAGGGTATCGTTAAGATTTTATTCAAGAAAACATAAAATCGATAAATCATACTATTACTAACAAAGTTGAGTGAATTGCGACTTCTCACGTATTTGTTGTTGTTGTACTCACCAAGGTCTACATTCCTGATTTATTTCAGATTTTTCGGATCACAGGTGTCCAATCGCGAGGGGGGGGGGACACAAACTTTTCGTGTATTTCTCCTCCCTGTGCGCCCCTCGAAGCAAACTTTGCCAAACTAAGACCTGTTTTGAAAAGTTTTCATCAAGACCTTTCATTTGATACCCACATCGGCTACCTTCAATGAAATTTTTTTTCGGGGGGCACTCCCCTATATGGGGAGACCCCATTTAAATACCTTAAAATTTTTTTTTGTAGTTGGACTTTAAAGAGAGCACCACTTTACACCTACATACAAAATTTGATGTTTCTAGCTTAAGTAGTTTCCGAGAAAAACTGCTGTGACACACGGACGGACGGACAGACAGACGGACAGACAGGACGCGATTTTAGAAGGGTTTTGTAAAATTATTTTACAAAACCCTAAAAAGCAACGATAAAGACCCCGGCAGCAAGCACTGCTCATAAAATCGCAAGGTAGCTGACCCTACGTAGAAGTGCTGTAGGATATCAGGGGATGGAAGGCTCAAAGACACAGCCACTAGTAATAAAGTAGTATGACCAATGCGGCCGGACAAAACACTGGTCCAATTTGGATCAGCAGCCAACAATAAAGAGCATTCTGCGTTGCAGTAAAGAAAGTTGTCGGCAAAAGCGCAACCATAGCCTTGCTTGAGACAATTGCAACGATCGAAATACGAGACATCGAGTGGGTCACGGACTTGGCCGAGAAGGAAGAGGCCATCCTAACGTCGGCAAGATCAAAACGCAGCTGACACAAGAAAACAATAGGGGACAACGCATGGCCATCATTGACTTGACCGAAAAGGGGAAAAAGATGCCGAATAATTTCTAAATAAGGGCAAAATAAGAATAGGGTACGCCGTCTCCAAGATACGACAAGGGGCAATTGGACATAAAAGAAAAAGTATACAAAAAAGGCATAATGTATATCTTGCAAAGATGCTGATCCAACACTGGACCTTGGGCACGTTTTGGGATCTAGAAAAGTCGGGTTTCCGAGGAAGCCCTGGCCAAGGCGAAATCAGAACTTCCATGACCCGTATCCTGCAGCTAAATCTATACCATAGTTCAATCACCCAAAACCTGGTTGAGCAGTTTGCGACTTTTTGCTGCTAAGTGAGCAACACTACGATAAATGTTTTACATCATTTTATCCTAACAAAACTGGTACTGCCGGCATCTGGGTTCAGAACAGTGATTTTCAGGGGGAAGGCTGTGGATGGGGCGATGATTTTATGTTTGCTCAGTGCTCAGGAATCACCTTCTAACGCTCAACGACCCGATATCATCTTTCCAAACCAAGCTTATTGCTTTGGAGGACGCTATTTCGAAGTCAGATGGCAATGTGCTCATCTAGAAAGACTTCAAGGCTAAAGCAATCAAATAAAGCTTGTCTTTATCAGAACTGTTGGAAAAATGATTTCTAAAGATGGTGAGCAGGATGACACTCATCGTACTCAACACCGGATGTTGGCCAACTTTCTGTCGAATTGGTTATGAAGGAACCATACTTGATATGGCGTTCGTCTCGGTTTCCTTGGTACGTAGGATACACATTTGGATAGTATTAGAGGACTGTTCAGCCGGTGATCATCCGGAAACTCTGCACCCTAATGCCTGTGTTCTTTTGATCTTCTACAATTCGGTAGAACATTGGGAGAATGGACGTCGACAGGTTTGTCAAGGTGCTCACGACGTGGGCTCTGCTGCAGGGTGATTCGCAATGGACAGAAGAACTGGTAGCTCAAGATGTGATGAGCTCAACTATGAGCATCGTCAAGCAAGCCCACAGTATACTGGTGGTTGATTAAAATTACTGAAATGCGTAGGAAGTGTCACAAGCTTCGAAGTGAGGCTCAACGAGCAGGAAACAATGATAAGAGATGTAATCGGGTAGCAGTGTATAAGTCGGCCAGGGATCGCCTTTGCGAACTGATTAACAGCAGCAACTGGCAAGATCTAGTGAACAATTGAACAAGGATCCATGGGGCCTTAGCTTTAAGCTATATGGAAGCTTGGTGCCCTACGGACTTCTTGCATACATGAAGCCGAAGGCACGTACCAGGTAGTGGTGTTCCAGCTGAAGTGTTGTAACTTGTCTATCACCATTGCTCTGACTTGCTGCCCAGCACGTTCAACGCTTGCTTATGGGATGAGTTTTCTTGGTATGATTAAAGGTAGTGAGGCTCATGCAGCTTAGCAAGGCAAAAGAAAATTTCAGATTGCCGTCTATTTACCGTGCGTTATGAATGCTAGATACTACTGGAAAGACACTAGGGAACTTATCAAGCTAAGATTCACTGACGTGATTTGTGCTGCTGGGGTCCTATTTCCTCGGCAGTATGGCTTTAGAGCAGGACAATGCACGACTAACCCAATCACAGAGGTTGTGAGTGCGGTTTAAAAGGCTAAGGCGAATAGCCGCATGTAACGGATTGTTCTGTTAGGGAAATTTGCCGTTAGGGATGCTTCCAACTCCGCTAGATGGGTGGATACTCTAGATACGGTCGAAAACTCTTATGAAATCCCATCATATCTTTTGTGGCTTCTGAGGCACTACCTGAAGCACCAAAGTCTGCTTGATGACACGACATAGGGTCAATGAAGGATGATGTTACATTTGGTATTGGCCAGGAATCAATTCTTGGTCCAGACCTGTATGACGTGTCTCGCAAGGGGTTTCTGAGACTGTAGACGCTAGATGACTTGATCGGCTGTGTGGATGATGTTGTGTCTCTAGCCGCTGCACGCACCGTTGAACAAGTGCAACTTAAGCTATTTATGCTATTCGACGAAATGAGAGACTGAATGACTTCTTGTGGGCTCAGTCTACCATTCAAGAAGACCAAAGTAGTCATTTTGATAAAATAAAGACTAAGGATGATCAATATTGGGGACATACCAATCGAATTAAAGCGAGTGGTGAAGTTCCTGGGGCTACTGACCAACTCAAAGATGAGTTTCTCTGAGCAAATCAGGGCAACGGCTGAGAAGGCTGCTTCAAGTGTATCTACACTGATTCAACTTATGGCCAAAGTAGGGGGAACCGTCCCATTAAGAAAATGCTTCTTGACAAATGTCATTGTATGGAGCAGAAATATGAGGCGATGCTCTCAGTTAGGAGTTATACCGAAAACGCTTGGCACAGGTACAGAGAGGAGCAGCACTGAGCATTGCACAGTCTCTCATTTGGTGGTGAGAGATATTGTAGGTGTGATACTGTTTGTTCTCCATGCTAGAGAGAACTGCGCTATTTACCTGCGTTGAAGCGAGGATGCGAGAAGAGGTAGTGCTCACTCAACGATTGACAGCAGGGTTTCCTGAAGTAAAAGTGAACTGCAAGTCCTATGTTGGATATGAGATGTGGCCAATTCGAAGATATGTTGAGTCTGACTTCTACCTATCCTAGGTTTTGAGCACACCTGGGTGTTTTCAGACTTACCTGCACAACATTGTTAAGTCATGGTCCCTCGATTGTCAGTATAGCCCAGGAGAAGATAACGATGCTCGCCACACATTTAACTAAAAAGTTATCAAAAATGAACTGCCATTAAGAAAAGTGTAGGTGCCTGCATTAATAATCGATGTAAGCCAATTATGAATGATTTTACCATTGGATTTAATGTTGCAGCTACGCCAGCTTTTTATGCTTCACTTCTTTTGTGCAATCACAATCTTCAATTATAGTGTAAAAGGACAAAATTGTGTTGCTTTGACCTTGGCTGTTATTAAGAAATGAGTATTTTACATGGATTAATCTATAATAATATATGGCTTGAGTAGAATAATTTCCTGCAAATGAAATAATTAAGCCAACCTCAATCAAACCAGGTCTTGTTTCAAACACTATACTAGCCGGTTAGGTAGAGTGTAATCATCGAATGTACTCACCATGGTAATTACTAAATAAGTTACAATTTGTAAAAAATACAAGATGGGTAGACAGGACTACGGTCCTTTGAAAAAAACTTTGTAATAAACCTAAGAAACGCAATTACCATCAATGAATACCCTCAAGACACACTTCGATGTCACTTATTTATTTATTTACTTCTATTTTACAGGAAAACTTCAATTACAAAATAGATTAAGTAATAGCACAGCAACGAGAAAGAAGAAAAACAGACATGCAAATAGCAAGATAAAACTAATAAAAACTGAAAAAACGAGGAGTTGTTTTCCTCCTAAGAATTAAGAAGAAGACGGTTGACATATTTTTTATAAACTAAATATTACAGGGGGAAAAGCCCAAGCTGAAGGTCATCATGGTTACGTGGTAATCTGATCATGGGTGAGTGAAAATATACCAAGCTACGTGCGAATGGAACATCAAAGATATTAGACGATCTTGTAGAACGCATAACGCGCCTCACTGGAACCTGGTTAACTAGGTGAGTATCAAGCAAACCACGGCAAAGCCTGTAAAGAAAACATTCATCAAGGTAGAGTCAACGCTTTTCCAGCGAAATTAGGATGGATAAGCGTTATTCATAAAAAATGTAGGGAATCTAGAACTTCTAGAAGACGATCCGGGTAATTTTTTTTTTTTTTGTACAGCTTCTAGCGTGAACTTCAAATACTTCAAATGAGGCGATCAAACTGGTGAACAGTACTCAGGGATGGGAAAAACCATACTAGAATATAATAACACATAATAAAGGATCAGAAAAAATATAGGAATTTTTTAAGATCAAGCCAGTATTGCGAGAGGCTTCAGAAGTAATTTCAGAAATAACATATGAACGTCGAACTTGAATTTAGAGTCAAAAATGCCACCTAAGCCCGTGAAATGTGTCACCGTTCTCAGGTACGAATTAAATAATGGTAAGGGTTATTAGAAAATGAAAGATGCATACACTTATAAACATTTATTGCAAGCTGGTTATAAGAACTCCAAAATAAAATGGCATCTAAATCTTCTTGAAGCAAGGTACAGTCATCGTTAGACGACACTACTTTGAAAACTTTGACGTCGCCTGCATAAAGAAGACAGGAGGAGTTGATGAGAATGGATAGCAAGTCATTTATAAACAGAGTGAACAATAGTGGGTCAAGTTGGATCCTTGAGGAACACCTGAATACGGATGGAAGGGGTAGAAAGACAGCCTTGAAAAAAGACCTGACTGACACGATTGGATAAGTAAGAGGATAACCAGTGAAGCAAATAATCAGGAACCCTAAAAAATTTAAGTTTGCTCAATAAAATATTGTGATCTACTGAGTCGAGACAAATCTAAATATAAGGTTTCGACTTGCAAACGGTATTCCAAGGCTTTCGAAGCAACACTCATGAATTCTAACAAACTCGTTAAAGCTGATCGCCCTTTGATAAAACCATGTTGTTGACGAACGAGCGAATCCTGAGTAAGTGAAAACAGGTGCAAGTAGACGATTTTCTCCAGTAGTTTGGAGGAACAGGTTAACAAGAAAATAGGCCGATACTTAGCAACTTTTGAGATGCTGCCTTTCTTAAAAATAGGAGTTACATAGGATCTTTTCCAACACGAAGGTAAAGAGCCTGAAGATAAGCTAGAGTTGAAGAGAAAGGAAAAGGGGAGACAAATAGAAGAAACTAAAGACCTCACAAAATGATTAGGAATACCAACAGGAAATGAACTAACAGAGTCATCAAGCTCTAAAATAAGCTTCATAACATCTTCCTGGATGACAAGTAAAATGAAATGAAGGTGGAGTGTGTATGACTGGGAGCAAAGGGCTATTGCTGGGAATAGCATTAAAAATGGAAGAAAATTGAGCTCTAAAAAGAGGATTTGAGAGAGCGTATTTATTTTCAAAATGGTTTTGAATGATTTGAGTTCAGAGAGCCTTCAATACTATGAAAATAAGAAGCTTTGGCAATCTGCATCTCTTTCTTGGCTATCGACCTCAAATGACAAAAAGGATTACGTAACTCTGGGGATCTGTCACGGGAAAAATGTTGAAATCCTTAATCTCTGGCTTTCAAGGCTCGGCTAGCATCGAGAGTTAGCCATTGACATTCAAAAGAGTTCCTTTTATTGACAAGTGGAATCGAGTTAGAAAAAACAGCAATTTTGGAAGTCATGGAAATTGTTGCAACAAGTATCCGAGTCAAGACCGCAAATGAAGGAGAACCAATCAACAGAGCGAATTGTTTCTGAAAGGTGCTCATAATTAGTTTTATAAAACTTATAGCGCTGACGCTCTTTCGGACAATAATGGACAGAAGCAATATAGGAAATTTCAAAACGTAAATGGGGACGAAGGGGATCAGGAGAAAAATAAGCAAAAAGAACTGGAGGTGAGCATAGCAACGATTGTTCCATACTACAGAAGGATATGTCAAGAATATGATTATTAACGTTAAGAAAATTATTAAATTGATTCAAGGAACACATGGACATAAAAAGAAATTAAAGACCAAATTTGAGAAGAGCCAGAATCAACGTGATTTATTTATTTATTTAGGTATCAACAAGCAGACTGAAACCTAATTACAAGCTGAATACGAATTAGAGATAACGCTATTATTAATAGAAGTTTACATATAAAGAAAAGTTGAAGAAGGAATCCAAGACATAGAAAATAAAAGAAAGTAGTGAATTACTTACATACTAACTAATACACGAAAAAGAGCAGATATAACGATGAACAAGATAATCTAATAATTGTTATTATACATTTTACAATTGTCATTCCATGAGAGTTTACGAAGGTTAAAATCTTCACATAAAATAAGGTGACAATTTGAAAAACGCGATAAGAAATTACTAGATATTTCGTTGAGGAAGGTATCTCAGACCAAACAAGGAGACTTACAGGGTAGATAAGTGCAAAAGACAAGAAGAGAAAGGGAAGACGAAATAACTAATTTTACCCTGACACATTCTACAGGAGCAGTGAAAAATAAATTTGTTAGAGGTATGCCAGTAAAGGTATTCTTGTAGGTGACTAGGACACTTCCTCCGCCCAACTTGTTAGAAATTGGCCTATCACGATCACGCCTAGCAATTGTATTGTTAAATATATTACATATATCATCGTTCAAGAGAGAATAGGATAAAGCTAGATGCTTCAGCTTGGATCATAAGCCCAGAATACTTTGATGACAAATAGAAAATTCACTTTTAAGACGCTATTATGAAAGAATCAATGTTACAGCTTTGGCAGGGAGCTCGGTGGAGGACGAACAATTTTTTCTCTTGAAGTTATGAATGATTCAACAAATACCCCACGCGGTCAGCAATCAGAGATTAAGATGTAATCACACGATGCCGGAACAGTCAATTTGAAAGAAACAGCAACTCTCTTGATCAAGTTGTCCTTCGTCAGCTTCTGGCAACTAATTTTTTTCAGAGATGAGCCATATTTCTTAATTACATAATCTAAAATGCCTTCGGCGGATGTATTACGCGCAAGCCATACATACAATATTTAAAATAAAATGCATTATTTTTAAAAGAAAATCCATTACTGCTCCATTTTCACCGACTTTGTTGTAATGTAATTTTTTAATCTAGTCCGATGGAAAGTCCATAGAATACCATAATCCGGTGCTGTTGCTCTTGTACTCAGAGAAATTTCAAATAGCTCTAACTTCTGTTAATATAATTTGATTTTCTTCAAACCTACAAAGTATGAGGACCCTTTTTAAGACTACTTATTTATCGAATTTTGATGAATTGAAAGGCATCCGTACGTTTTCATTGGGGAAAACGCGAACTTTGAAGATTACACTATTATTGATAAAGATAAGCTAATTGCAACTTTTAAGGTGTTTGTTGTTGACATCATTGACAACAAACATCTTAAAAGTTGAAAGTCCATCTTACCAAAATGACAATGACGTCGCCCCACCAATACCTCTGCCACATATATCGGACTAACACAGGGAGATGGGCTGGCCCCATTGCTATTCAATTTGCCTCTGGAGTACGTCATACGGAAGCTACCTGTCGATATGCGAGGTACATTACTATTCAAGTCGAGCCAAGTAGTAGCCTATGCGGACGACATCAACATTCTGTCACGGTCATTAACAACTGCCAAAGAACTTTTCCTGAAACTTGACAGCGAAGCAAAACTAGTAGGACTTCAAATCAATGAAAATAAAACAAAGCCCATGATGTAGTCGAGGAAAAATACCTCAAGTCCACAAAATATTACACTTGGCAAATACAGTACCGAAAATGTTGGCGAGTTTGTATACTTAGGCGCCAAAATAACGAAAACTGGTAATGAAGAGACGAAATACGCCGAAGAATACAGCTCGCAAATAAAATATTTTATTCTATTTTGACGATCTTGAAGACCAGCTGCATACACAGGAAAACAAAGCTCGAATATAAGATATAAGATAAGATCTGTGTTATACTATGGGTGTGAAACATGGACCCTAACCCAAGTATTAGCAAATATATTGAACGCTTTTGAGCGACGGGTCCATAGGCGAATAATCGGAGCGAGGCTAGACGGGGACCAATGGCGAATCCGTTACATCCATGAGCTGTATGAAATCTTTGACGACCCTGAGGTCTCAAGGATTGTAAGACTGTGGAAACTGCAATGGGTTGGACACATGAATCGTATGGATGAACAACGAATACCCAAAAATGTATTCGTTGCGAGAACTGAAGGATGGAGACCAGTGGGGAAACCAAGGAAACGCTGGTTTGACTCGGTCGACGAAAACAGTTCAGCACTGCTCGGATTTCGAAATTGGAGGACGCGGTCAACGGACTGAGACAGTTGGAGGCACTATTTGCAGGAAGCGAAGGCCCGAGAGGGGCTGTAGTGCTAAGAAGGAAAAGAGGTGTTTGTTGTTATTTTACCTATTTACACATACCTCAGGATTGTTTTTTTTAGATTTTTCGAATCGCAGCGATCGAATTAAGAGGAGGGGTACGCATTTCTTATATATATATTCTCCCTTATGCTGCACTCCAAGAAGCTGTATTGCGAAGCCCAGCCGTGCCGACAGTCTCTTATTCACAAATTTTACTTCCCCATTCCTTGGGGTACTACCATTCTTTCCCTTTTTTGGTCCTTGTAAAAAAAAATTTTTGATAAAGACCTACTTGTTTCGCCTACCTGTCTGCCCGACTGTCCGTCCGTCACAGCAAGTTTTCTCAGAAAATATAAAAGCTACAATGCTCAAACTTTGTGGAAAAGTCAGAAATGATTCTCTCAAAAGCTTGGGTCTTTCCAAAAATGTAATAATTTTTATGGGGTCCCCCCTTATAACGAAGGAGCCCTTGGAAAATTTGTTTAATCAAACGTAGTCGAGGTAGGCATTAGATGAAAGGTCTTGATTAAAACTATGAAAATCTGAAGGGAAAAGGCCATTTTTGCATCAGGGGATCCAGGGGGAGGCAAAATGTATTAAAATTTTGTTAACCCCCCTCGCTATTTTACACTTTTGAGCCGAAAAATCTGAAAATAATCACGAAGATGGGTTTTACTGAGTACCTGGGGAAAAATACCTCAAAAATCAACATTCACCCAACATTGTGAATAATAGTATGATTTGTAAATTTTACATTTTTTCCCATCAAATCAAAATGATATTCTTAAATTTCTTAATTTTTTTAATTATATAGGTTCATATATGTATGATCTTTATGCTCACAAAATTTCATGGAAATCGAATTTTATTTGAGTGAGCTATAGCCATTCAAACTGAATGGAATTACAATAACAACAACAAGTGTTTATGGTTGATTCGAATTTCAAATCGACCTACACTTATATTTTCTTTCAATTTTCATGAACATTTAAAGTATAGTATCTAATTTAAATATGTTCAATCGGCCGAGCATTCAGAAAATTTATTTAAGTCACATCAAAATGGTGGCTGCAATTGGCTTATGAAAGAAACTCTGCATCTTTTGCATAAATTTGAACGATTTCTTATCCAAGTATTGGATGAATAATTTAAATTATCGATTCCACTACTAGAAAATTTGTTTCGAACCCTAGGACGGTTACAAAGACTTTCTGGTAGAAGCACTTTCCTGCTTACTCAACATATTTATATATTAAAGTAACAGCGTTTGCCCGTCTTTTTATTCCCGATTCTTATGAATATTTTGTTTCCTATCTTATTCCTTAAAATACCAAAAATGTAATATTCATATCCTCCCCACTAACAAAATTCCATCTTTATTTCCCACTTACAAAATTTCATCCGGTGCAATACTAGCAAAAATACATTCTTCCCTTCCCGCTAACATAATTTTATACTATTGCCTATTACAAAAAATATTTATGCAAGCATTCAAATGCCTTTTACAATTGAACTAGCCAGTTTGATGCATGAGCGTTTATTGGAAAATGGGTCAGGTGGTAGTCCGGTGGACTCTCAATCTGAGGGTTTATTGAGACCTTGGGTTCAAGCTCTCCTGAGTGCAGGAAAACTCTTTTTAGTTTCGCCAAAAGTAATTGTTTCGTGTGTATGATGATTTGCATGTAACTAAACGTTATCATGATTATATACAAATCGGCATACATGCGAATCGGAATTGTTGCATTTATCGAAAATAAAAAGATGTATGGAGGAAGTCATCATATTACCTCTGTACGGCAGCGATAATTCGGAAAAAAAGTTGCGGGATTAGCAGTCAGTTGGTCAATGACGGCAAGCTGAAAAGACGCTAAAAAAAGAAGATCTACCTCTTGTGAAATAGAAGATATTTCGCTCCTGGCATCCGTCAATAAAAGTTGAAGACAAGAAAACATGGAAAAATTTTGGTGGAGGAAGCTAATTGTTGTGGCTTTACAGAGAGTTTTTAAAGTATGCAAATGCAAATTCAGTTTCAAATAAGTGCAATAAACGGTCAAGTGGTTTTTTTTCTCGATAATTCAGAGTGGATATAGTGTTCTCTAATCTACTTGTGTGAAGCAAAAGACATGTATCGTGCTTATCAGTGATGATTCTTTTTGTCTGTTCATACGGTGATGGTGGACTTTGTGACTCCATGTTCCGAAAGATTCTAGTCCTTAGCCCCAACTGTCAAAACGTGACGGACTCCGGTGATCTCTCGTAACAGTTGGTAACCATCCACCTTATCCAGTGAAAATGAAAGTCGAGCATTGGCTTGAACTGCGCTAAAAATTTGTTCCAGGACTCATTGGGCAGAAGTGTCGGTTTTGCGAAATAGAGGATATTGGCTGTGAATCAGATTAACACCCTAAAGGACAGAAGCAGGTTTTTGGATACATAGAATAGCCAATATTTAATTGAAATAGTGAACAGTAAATTTTATTAAAACTAAAGAATAGCTAATTTGAATTTCAAAGTATTCCAAATCTGTAAGACAAAAATCCGAGCTCTTCTGACATAAGACATAAGGAGTGCAGCAGTGTTCTAAAAACTTCAAATCGAATCAAGGTCAATTGAAAAGTCCCCGGTCTACCATATTTAAACACATTTTTTTGGCAAAATTCGATTTTATTATTCAACATAGTTGCCTTCGAGGGCGATACAGGGATTATAGCGATCTTCCAACTTTTCGATACCATTTTTGTAGTACGATTTGTCTTTCGCTTCAAAATAGGCCTCAGTTTCGGCGATTACTTCTTCATTGGCGCTAAATTTCTTCACAGCGAGCATTCTTTTGAGATCTGAGAACAGGAAAAAGTCGCTGGGGGCCAATTCATGCATTGTTTTCATTGATTTGTGACACGGTACATTTTTTTGATGAAACAGCACTTTTTTTCTTCAAATGGGGCCGTTTTTTAACGATTTTATCCTTTAAACGATTCAATAACGCTATATAATAATCGTTGTTGATAATTTGGCCCTTTTGGAGGTAAGCAATGAATATTATACCTTGCGCATCCCAGAATACTGATGCCATAACCTTGCCAGCTGACTGTTGTGTTTTTCCTCGATTTGGATGCGGGGTTCATCATGTGCAGTCCACTCAGCTGACAGTCGATTGTACTCCGAAGTGAAATGATGGAGCCATGTTTCATCCGTTGTCACATATCGACGAAAAAGTTCAGGTTTATTGCACTTAAACAGCTTCAAACACTGCTCAAAATCATTAACACGTTGTTGCTTTTGATCGATTGTGAGATCGCGCGGCACCCATTTTCCACACAGCTTTCTCATGTATAAATATTCGTGAATGATATGATGTACACGTTTAGATGATATCTTCACAATGTCTGCTATCTCGATCAACTTCACTTTACGGTCATTCAAAATTATTTTGTGAACTTTTTTGATGTTTTCGTCGGTGACAGCCTCTTTTGGGCGTCCACTGCGTTCGTCGTCTTCGGTGCTCATTTCACCACGTTTAAATTTAGCATACCAATCAATGATGGTTGATTTTCTTGGTGCAGACCCCGGAAACTCTTCGTCAAGCCAAGAATTTGCTTCAACTGTATTTTTTCCTTCAAAAAGTAATATTTTATCAGCACGCAAAATTCTTTTTTTTTCAAATTTTTTTTCAAATAACAAAAGTAGCTATACTCACAACGCAATATCTCACAAACTTATGGTCGGACTGTTGTCAATTTTTGATACGTATCGTTTGAAGGTTGGTACTCATTTAAAATCATATAGATTTAATACTGGCACCGCCATCTGTGTATCAGACCAGGGACTTTTCAATCGGCCAATATGTTGATAATTTAGTGAAGACTCCCTTTCATTACATAGTAAAGAAAAACCTTTTAACAGCATTTTTTCAGTGCCCCTCCTGCAGTTGCAGAGCGCTTGGCAGTATCGGAAGAAGAGAGTAATTTTTTTATTATTTTCTTTTATTATACATTAAAAGAAAAGTTTTATGACTATTTTTTCAGTATTCAATTTTATTGTGCTATTATGGGGAATATTTGCTTTCCTATTCTTGCTTGACTAACAAGGCGGTTTAATTTAAGTTTATATGTGCACGGTGGAACAGCACGGGTAGACGGTGTTCCGGAAGACCCACGATACGACTGAGTGCCAGCCGGTCTCAGTATGCTACCCCGGTTAAGCACCCCTCCGCCAGAAACTAATGTCTGCATTTGCAGCAGTTAGTAACACTGTGTTAAGCCCTGTTTGGAAATTCATCATCAAGGCCTTTAATTTGACACTCCACACAACCACATTTCGTAAAAAAATGCTTGCAGCTCCCTTTCTGATATTTTTTGGTACTTAAACTTTTAAGAAGTTATCAATTTTGATGTGATTGTTGTCTTATGTGCGATAGTTTCGGAGAAAAAATTGCTATGGCACACGGATGAACAGACAAACCGATTTCAATAGCATTTTGTAAATAGCAAAAAAAAAACCCTAAAAATGAGGCATCACAAATAAAAAGGTATCTACTGTTTTTCGAGCAAGGATACTACAATTTACCAACATTCCGCAATATTCCATTCCAACGAATTTATTGCTACATAAAATACGTTGACAATTACAAATCTAACCAAACTCGTCAACAAAACTTCATATAACGTATTAGAAAGCATTTTCAACATAAGAAAAATTATCAGATATATTTACATATGTTAAACCGCAATATCTGATAGGAATATTAACTATTTTGAATGACGCCAATTTAGAGCAATACCCGAAAACCCAATAAATCACATATAAATTATTTCGGGAATTTCGATTAGAAGATTAGTGTTGTGGATATTTTATTCAAAAATTCCAAGCATATTCTCATGTTTATTTACGGGTCAGGCTAGCTATAATATTGTAAATAATGAGAATGTGAAGTACTCGATAACTTTGTTCACACCATTAAAAGTCCATTTGGTTGTTACCATTTTTTCGAAATTGAATTTCAAATTCATTCAACAACCAACTACTGAGCCGGGAATATTTTTCAACTTTATAATCAAATTAACTTATTTTGTAACAGTGAGAGGACGTGATTTCCAAAAAACACGTAACCGGCGACGATAGTGTTTCGTTTTTTTCACTTTGAAAAGTTTATGGATATAATTTGAAAACGATTTTCAGTTTAATAGCATAAATCCTTTCGTGCATACCGATCTTAATTTAAAAGCAGATGAATGTATGATTTGGTCATGATATCACATTTGAAATTTACTTAAATACAATTGAGTTGGTTATTACAGCTTGTAACAAAATATGTGTTCAGCTCGTTGATTGAGTGTTGATTTTTTGCTTAGTTTCAATTAAATCATTTGTCGATTCAACTTAGAACTTTTCAAAATATAAAATAAGAGAGGCGGGCTACCACTTTTATCCGAAATTTTTCTAATTCCTTATTAAAGGGCCTGAAAAGCATAACGACCATCATTCTTGGCACACACTTTAATCTTCGTACCTATTTAAAATTCTACAACTGATATCTGTAATGTTCTTTCATTTACATTTTTGTATCTTTATGATATTTTGGGAAACTCAGAATTATAGCTTCTACAGCTTTTTAATAAACCAGACAAAAAGAAAAACCGCGCACACGCACTCTGTGATGTGTTGTGCGTAATCTATTCTCACTTACCTTGTCATAGCCACGTATGTACCTTTCTCTTCACTAGACGAAGCGGCGGCATTTCAAGATGCATCTGGTGGGTACGAGGTACAAGTTAATGTAACTAACTTACCTATTTCCGACAATGACAACTTCATTAATCGACGAATTTACGTACGCATGCCGACGGAAGAATAAGAAAGGGGTTGATTTGGTGGCGATCGGACGGCGAGAAGAATTTTAATTAGACTCCAATTAGTGCAAAGTCAGACATCCTGATATCAACTTATCTACTACCTTGTAGTCATGTTTGATAGGGAATCATCTTCAATGACTGCGGCATTAATTAGCTCGAGGCATCTGATGTTTGTTGGGTGTAAGGAATAGGCGAGTAAAAATTAGAGTAGATTGGTCTTACCCACATCGTACGGACTGTTGTACTCGTATGTGTTCAGCGCACATAGAGAGTCGTAAAAATTTGGTCGGTTAACATTTTACAGGATTAAAAGCAATCCAAGCAGGAAACATTAATAGCTTTGGAGAGAAAAGAGTTTCAATCTTATTTCAAAATTAGATGGTACATAAATCAACCTACATTAAAATAAGGATCTCTCATTTAGCTGTAGAAAAAGTTTAATTCAATTGATTCTAATGGTCAGCCATAACTTTTTCATCATCCATTGTACTTTCGCAATTATTTGAATTGTTTTCAGGAACTAATAATCATATGGCTTGTACTAATAAAATGTACCCAATCCTTGATAAGGATTTGAAAAGTAAATTTTAATTCAATTAGTCGATGACTTTTTCAGGGTGCGGACGTGATAATCGGTTAAATGTTTAGAAGCCATAATCGCGAGCACTTACATGAGTGTAGCTCGCGTTTGGTTTACTGTTCAACTCGGGTTCTACCCAAGAACTTGGGTAGAATCAGAGCAAAAGCATTACTAAAACGATAATAAAACTGTTTATTCTCTGTTTGATAATCATAGTATGCTGGTCGTTACTTGCAGCACAGAATCTTGAATTCCTAGAGAATATAAATTACTTTGCAGCACAATTAATTTCTGGATATTAGATTGCGCTTTGTTAATTTATTGAGGAAATAAATGCAATTTCGTAGATATTTACCATGAAAGATAATACAGGAAGTATTCTGAAGTTTAAAATTTTTATCAACAGATAATCATCCAATTATTGACTAAAAAAATTTATAAGATGAAGGAACAACCAAACAAATTTGGTAGGTACGAGAATGTTTCTACCAGAAGGGTTTGTAACTATCGTCGGGCTGAAAATCATTCTTCTAATGTCACCAATCGATGACTTGTGTTATGCATCTATTGCATATTATGAACTTGTTGAAATATTGGATAGTTTAAAAAGTATTGAGACTTTTATGCCACTAGGTGGCGTTCGTTGTCACATATCGGGCAATACTAATCACATTGGGTCAAACTGACATACGTCTGAAAGGTGACATTCCAGTCTACAATTTTCATATGGACAGCTTTGTATTTCGTCATTCGTGTCAAAAGTTGTATTCATTTGAAAATGAGTGAAATTTCTGAAAAAAATTCGATATATTTTACAATATCACTACGATCAAGGTGAGAATGCATCGCAGGTTCGTGAAAAAATTTGTAATTCCTACGGTCAAAATATTTGATCAAAAGCCACAGCGAAGAGATGGTTCGCTAGCTTTCGTTCTGGAAAGATGCACCTCGCTCAGGTCGACCAATCACTTAAAAAGGTCGATGAAATTTTACAAGAAATTGAAGAAATTCGACACATAACCAGCCATGACATTGCTAAGGTACTGAATATCCATCATCAAACAGGTTTGAACCATTTGCGTAAGGCTAGATACACAAAGAAGCTCGACGTTTGGGTGCCGCATGAATTAACACAAAATAATTTGATCGACCGAATTTCCATTTGCGAAATGCTAATATAATGCAACGAAATCGAGCCATTTTTATACAAATTATTACGGTGATGAAAAATGGGTTGGATACGCGAATGTCGTTTGAAAAGGATCCTGGTCAAATAAAGGTGAATCATCACAAACAACTTCAAAGCCAGGATTGACACCAAATAAAGTTATGCTGTGTGTATGATGAGATTGGAAGGGAATTGTTTATCATGAGGTGCTAGAATTTGGCCAAATACTCAATTTGGCTCTGTACTGACCGGACCAGAGTTGATCAATAGAAGGGGCGTTGTCTTCCATCATGACAATGCCATACCACACACGTTTTTGATGACCCGGCAAAATTGGACAGAGCTTGGCTGGGAAGTTTTGATACATTCACCGTATAGTCCAGACCTTGCACCATCGTACTACCATTTGTTTCGGTCTCTGCAAAATTTCCTTAATGAATACAAATTCACTTCAAAAAGGGACTGTGAAAATCACTTCACCAAGTTTTTCGCTGATAAACCACAGAGGTTCTACACAGATGGAATAATAGCTCTACCTAAAAAATGGCAAAAGGCTATATATAATTATGGACAATATGTACTTGAATAAAATCCATTTTAAATAAAAGAAATATTCAATCAAAAAATGACAAAAAAGGTCCAATATTTTTTTAAGACTTACCAATATATAAGAATATTTGATGCGTAGTTCGCGTAGTGTAGTAGTTAGAGTACTCGCTGCGTAAGTCGAATTCCTTGGTTCAAATCCCGTTGGTAACAACGAGATTTGTTTTGAGTGATTCTTCGGATGGACTATAAGCCCGTACAGTTCTGCATCATAGCTAGGTGTGGGCTACGTCGTTTTTCGTCCTTGGCCTCGCAGGAAGCTTATTTCAATTTAAGCTTTGTGAACTATATGCCTGCGCTGAATACCCTCCGTAAAAGCTTAATTACGGCTTAACTATGCATGCTTTAAATACAATGCAAATGTGGCGTCATTTTTACAAAAAAAAAAATGATAGCGCCAAAATGAGAAACAATTTTTTATTTGTGTTGTCCTCCCCGTGCATAGTGGTTTGCCCGCATAAGGGAGCGGAAAGTAAGCTTCGCAGCAAGCGAATATGCATTATGATGCAGAGAAAACCCTTCAGAAGATGTGTGTTGGCCCAAGCTGACAGAGTTGATACTAGCACAAATGAACACATATAGTCTAGCCTATGACCTGGTGACACCCTGATCTTTGCTTTAGTCTCGCATTTACTTTCATTCGATACAATCCGGTTCAGTTGCGACATTGTTTATGTGATTGATAACTGGACATCGTGCACTGATCTGAACAGATTCTTATTTTTGAAGTGAAACTTCTTTACGCACGCCTCACTTGGGGAGTACGCTGACGAGAGCGTTACGAAAAGCGTGATCGGGCGAGGTGAACGGACTGAAAGCTGACGAGAGCGTTACGAAAAGCGTGATCGGGCGAGGCGAACGGACTGCAAATGAAAAACAAGTGAAACTTCTTTACGCACGCTTGACTTGGGGAGTAAGCTGGCGAACGCGTGACGAAAGCGTTACAAAAAGTGTGATCGGGCGAGGCGAACGAAATAAGATAAGATACATATATTTCGAATTCATATATTTTCGAATATGCAATTGAGCATGATTGGTGCAGAATTATTAGCTCTAATTGATGCTAGACTAAAACAAATAACAGGGAATCTTGAAACGAACTTTGGTGGATTAGACATGATTTTCACTGGTGATTTACGGCAACAGCCGCCTGTTCGCGCCACACCGATATATAAAAACAGCCAAAACAGCGTATGGCAGGACCAGTACTATGGCGAGGATTTAAATTTTACCAATTGACGGAAGTCATGCGACAAAGTAATGCAATATTTTCAACATTACTCATGAAAATCGGTAATGGCACGATATTCACAGATGACGAATTAGCAATTACTGAATCACGATTCTTTACAAAGGAGCAGGCTGAACAATTATTTCTCTTCGAAAATATATGTATCTTACATTCTCATACCATAAGCCTATTGTCTGGATTTTACAATCAACCACAGTAATTATTGATGTATCCAATAATGAAAATAATGAATAAAAATAAAAGATCTATGCATAAATATTAATTTACCAATGAAAACATAAAATAAATTTAAATATTTGTAGAAAACTAATATATGTATATGTACATACATGTATATATTGAACACACACTTATATATATATATATATATATATATATATATATATATATATATATATATATATATATATATATATATATATATATATATACTTTCAGATGGAGCGAAAGAAGTTTCACTTCACACTGGTCATAAGCACACTCGTTTTTAGGGGTTTTGTACTAAAATGCAAAAACCTATTGCAATCACGACTTGTGTCCGTCTGTCCGTCCGTCCGTCTGTCCGTCCGTCCGTCTGTCCGTCCGTCCGTCTGTATGTCACAGCACTTTTTCTCCGAAACTATAGAGGCTACACCCATGAAATTTTGTGATGAGGTCAAAAGTGACGACTTCTTGAAAGTTCAAGGGTGGAAAATTTTGCAAAGGGGTTTAAGGGGGCCTCCCCATATAGGGAGGTGATCCTTCAAAAAAAAAATTTCATCATTGGTAGTCGAGTAGGGTATCATTGGAAAGATCTCAATGAGATCTTCTCAAAACAAGTCTTAAAATTACCTTATGAGTACCGAGGGGGGCAGGGGAAGGGGAAATGTACGAACTTTTTGCGTACCCCCCCCCCTCGCGATTGGACAGCTTGCATCGGAAGAATCTGAAAAAAATCATGAATGTACCCCTTAATGAATACAACAACAATTCTCTCAACTTTGCTAGTAATAGTATGAGTTATCGGTTTTATGTTTTCTTGAATAAAACCTAAGCGGTACCCTTAAATTCAATAAAATAAACTTTTCACGTATCCACCCGTCGGGATTGGACACCTTTGATCCGAAAAATCTGAAAAAATCATGACTGTAGGCCTTTATGAGTACAACAACAACAAATACGTGAGAAGTCGAAATTCACTCAACTTTGTTAGTAATAGTATGATTTATCGATTTTATATTTTCATGAATAAAATCTTAACGGTACCCTTAAATTCAATAAAATTTGGCAACCAGATGAGTATTTATAAGATTGATCTTTTCTGAAAGTTTCATAAAGATCGAATAGTATTTAACGAAGTTATAGTGATTTGAATTTTCCTGTATTACTATGGAACAATATGCCCTGTATTACTATGGGAACATATGGCTCTGGAGCCATGTGCGCTTTTTACCGACTTACACCTTACAGCTTTGCTAGGATTTGCATGAAAATTTCAGGAATGATAGGTATCATAAAGATGAGTACATAACATACAATTGAAACAAGTCGAAGAAGCAGGAGAGACCTCCTAGCAAAAGGGAAAAACAGGCCATGAATCGATGATTACAGTACAGAGAAGTGGCCCCTGAAAAAAAATTTCATGAAAGGTAGCTGATATGAGTATCAACTGAAAGTTCTCTATGAGGGCTTTTAAAACAGTTTTTAAACTGAGAGTTTTTGCTTCAGTGGGGGCGCAGGGGGGAAAATACATGAAAAATGTGTTTCCTCCCTCGCGAATGGGCACCCGTGAACTAACAGATCTGAAAAAATTTTCAAGGGAGATATTTATGGGTATAACTATAACAAATACCTCAGAAGTCAAAATTCTTTCAACTTTGCGAATAATAGTATGATCCTCGAACATGACATTCTTCTTGATTTTATTCGTTGCTGGTTACTGCATTATGTAAGTTGAGTACAAAACCCTTCTGATATGAGCATAGGTCTGTCTACCCAACTTGCTTTTTATTACTGTGTGTAAAGTTTAAAAGTGACTTCTAGTATTGTTAGTGTCTGTCAATCTTTCCGCATTTATGTTATCCTAGTGAATCAAAGAGCAAGTAATTAAATCAGCAGGTACGCAATAAAATCTTGCCCCTAATTATTCTACTCAACGCCATCATGTTAAAATGGTCCAGGTCAGGACCTACACTACCGACTTTTTAATTGTCAAATCCAAATATTTTAACCCCGAAAAATTTGAGATATTTTGATCAAACTGTGACAATTGCAGCTACTGGAGGAGCGATACACGTGTCTGTTCATTATTTGGGAAGCAGCAGGACACTGGCTTATTCCCATATAAGTCGTTGGACATACCTCTACAAAAAAAAACAAGTTGGGTAGACAGACCTACGCTCATGTCAGAAGGGTTTTGTACTCAACTTACAAAATGCAGTCAGCAGTAACGAATAGAGAAATATCTCAAAGACGATTTTACTGGAAAAATCATGAAACTGCAAGATCATACTATTATCAACAAAGTTGAACAAATTTTGACTTCTGTGGCATTTATTATTGTTATACTAATAAATATCTCCCTTGATAATTTTTTTAGATTTTTTTTAGATCACAGGTGTTCATTCATGAGGGAGGAAACACATTTTTCATGTATTTCCCCCCTGTGCCCCCACTGAAGCAAAAACTGTCAGTTTAAGAACTGTTTTGAAAAGCTCTTATAACGAACTTTCATTTGATGCTCATATCGGCTACCTGTAATGAAATTTTTTTCAGAGGCCACTCCCCTGTACTGGAATCATAGATTCATGGCCAATTTATTCGAATCCTCCGATTGCTAGGAGCTCTCTCCTGCCTCCTCGACATGTTTCACATATGGGTATTAATTGTAGTTACTCATCTTCAGTCATTCATTAAATTGAATCAAGTGTTAAAGGCATGTACCTTAAACGTCGAGGTTGGGGAGAAATAACTCAAAACTATTATATCTTCGCATTTAAAACAGCCACCATTTTGTTTTACGATTACTGATACCAATAACTGAACCGGTTCTCAAAGATATTCATGATCCCTCTCATTCCTAAAATTTTCATGTAAATCCTAGCAAAGCTGTAGTGTCTGAGTCGGTAAAAAGCGCATATTTTTCAATAGCCATATGTTTCCATAGTAATACAGCGCATATTGTTCCATAGTAATACAGGAAAATTCAAATCTCTATAACTTCGATCTTTATGAAACTTTCAGGAGAGATGAGTCTTATGAATAGTCATCTGTGAAATAAATTTTATTGAATTTAAGGGTACCGTTAAAATTTTATTCGAGAATATGTAAAATCGATAAATCATACTATTACTAACAAAGTTGAGTGAGTTGCGACTTCTCACGTATTTGTTGTTGTTGTACTTATTAAGGCCTACATTCGTGATTTTTTTCAGATTTTTCGGATGAAAGGTGTCTAATCGCGAGGGGTGGTACTTGAAAAGTTCGTACATTTCCCCTTCTCCCGCCCCCCTCGGTACTGATAAGGCAATTTTAAGACCTTTCCAACGACACCCTACTCGACTACCAATGGTGAAAATTTTTTTTAAAGGGTCACCTCCCCATATGGAGAAACCCCCCTTAAACCCCTTTGAAAAATTTTTCCACCCCAAAACTTTCAAGAAGTCACCACTTCTGACCTTTCCACAAAGTTTCATGGCTGTAGCTTCTATAGTCTCGACGAAAAAGTGCTGTGACATACAGACGGACGGGCGGACGGACAGACGGACACAGGTCGTGATTGCAATAGGGTTTTGTATTTTAGTATAAAACCCTAAAAACCGATAATATAGCATGTCATGATGTCTCTCTTTACCCTCGTTGTAGCAACGAATCTTTTATTTTCAACTTTTCAATTAAGCTTATAATTTAGGAATTAATTAATTGAAACTGATTCTGCTCCTCGCGGATTTGGGCTAGTTTTGACTTGCTGTTTTTGAAAAATAAAAATAAAGTTTTTACAGATTTAATAGTTAATGTGCTAAAACTGTTTACTTTGTATTGGTCATTATATACAAATTTCTGTTTTGTGCTATTTCGAGCTTGTTTTGTTTAAGGATTTTGAAAAATATGAAAAGTGAAATACAATATAAATATGAGTCAGAACTATACCAGCTGCAAGTAAATGATCCAGGATAACGGAACTTTGCAATACATGACGCCTATTGTCATGATTTAGTTCACTATCCAACAAAATCTAAGTCTTAAAGATGCATATTATTCCAAAAATAAAAATATAAGGTACTTCTTCAACTGTTATTTTAAACTGAATAATGGTCAAAACCAGCATCATAGTTGATTTGCTTATTGATATTCAAAGGATAAAGTAAGGTAACTGACCCAAATAAGGCTTACTTTAAGTTTATAAAAGCATTACTAATAGGGTTTTTAAGAAAAATACATCAATACTTCCAAAACACAATTTATACTAAATTTGAAAATAAATGCAACAAAATTTCTTTGTAAATAACTTTTTATGGAATTGTTTGCAGCTACATATAAATGAGTTGCATATTTTGAATAATAATTTTTCTGAAAAATTATTAGAGAAGAAAAATGTTAGAAGAAGGTGGTTTCGACGTGTGCACTAATTCTCCTCAGGCCATAACTCTTAGATACACACCGGTGATGGCGACCACCATGCTCAGAGGTGAGGGAGTTAATTTTTAATTTTTCTACTTATGCAAACTCAATATGTTTTTGTATCTGCAAGTTATATTCAAGGTAAATTTCTCTTGTAAGTACTTGTATTAGCTAAACTTTTTAATTGGATCATTTCACCCTTTTGTTTGCATATAGTAGAAAAGTAGAAAAATTAAAAATTAACTCCCTCACCTCTGAGCATGGTGGTCGCCATCACCGGTGTGTATCTAAGAGTGATGGCCTGAGGAGAATTAGTGCACACGTCGAAACCACCTTCTTCTAACATTTTTCTTCTCTAATAATTTTTCAGAAAAATTATTATTCAAAATATGCAACTCATTTATATGTAGCTGCAAACAATTCCATAAAAAGTAATTTAAAAAGCCATCGGAGCCATCCGAAAGAGTGATCGATATCCGCGCAACGTTAGATAAGCTTCAAATGTAGAGCAAATTTGTCGTATAGATTTACATTAAGTTGATGTGAAAAGGGTGAAATGATCCAATTAAAAAGTTTAGCTAATACAAAAATTTCTTTCCTAAAACGAAAATGAACTTTAAATAAGAATTTAAAAAATGTCGCTTAAGCCTTATTCAGGTACCTATTCCCCAATATAGCCTGAAGCCCCCTCTCTAAATATATATTATTATTCTATTTGTCTTATGTTATTATAAGCATCATAGTCAAAGTCAAAAGCACTTCTTTCAATACTAATCGTTATAAATTTTAAAAGAATGTAAAGCAAATTCCTACCAATAAAAATACAAAAGCTTAATTGCCCAAATGGCCTTCTAAATTTATACGTTGTCAATTAAAAATATTAAATCCAAAAACAACATCAAATTAAAATTAATTAATATTATTACATAGTCTATGATTCAATTGGAAAAAGGAGAAAAAACCAAACAACAATATTCAAATTTTTTTTATAATTTTAACACTACAGTGAACTTTTATCCCATACCAAATATGTCATAACCTCATTCTAATAAAATTCATCAAGAACTTTATCTTATACTAAAAAAATGCGATCATAATATTCCAACCTAAACTTTAAACCTTATCTCTAAACCTAATATGATAGACATAACATATACCTATCCTAAATATTGAAACCTACTCCTAATTTTTAACACAAATAAACAACGACACTATATGTAGCAATAATGAGCTGAAACTCAAAACTATGCAACGGAAAACACAAAAGCAAAAAATAAACAAGAATTATTTAGATGTTGTCATTCAGCCACCAATACCTAGATTGCTCCCTCCCAGCTCGACCAGCTTCAACGTATCTAGCAAATGAGTATCTCCATTGGAATTATTGGTCTCGTGAGCTCAAATTCTTTGACGACCTGGAGGTCTCAACGATTGTAAGACTGCGGAAGCTGCAATGGGCTGGCCACATGAATCGTATGGACGAATGGTGGATGCCCAAAAAGGTATTCGTTGGGAGAACTGAAGGCCGGAGACCAGTTGAGAAGCTGAGGAATCGCTGGTCTGATTCGGTCGACGAAGACAGTTCAGTGCTGCTTGGATTTCAAAATCGGACCACGCGGTCAATGGACCGAGAGGTGCTGTTTGTGGGAAGCGAAGGCCCGAGAAGGGCTGTAGTGCTTAGAAAAAGAAGAAGAAGAGCTCAAATTTGGAGGATATTTTATCTTCTTATCGGTGGCCCATCTATATAAGTGCTGTGAAGTCCAAGGGTTTTCGCTCACAGTTACAGATCTTGCGATATGATTCTGAAGAAGCCTCAATGTGGAGATATCGACTCTTGTCACTTTAGCAGTTTGATAAATTCTTCTATTTGCTATATAATGCTTCCAATCCGTCTCAAGCTTTCTGTGCATAGCAGTACATGCACGAAGACATTTCTCTTCGACAACTCTTGATTCTTCCATAGTACTAGCATTCTCTTTATACCAGATCTGACATCCACCAGATAACTTTGACCTTTTGATCAATGTATCTGGAATCAAGGAGTCTTCAAAGGGCCATGACTACTTTTTGTGCCTTACTGAGCATGATTTTGGCGTGTTCCGAATAGTACAGATACTGATCGAGATGAACACCGAGGAATCGAACACAAGATTTAAGTGAAGCCCGTTCTGAACTATATCCCCCCAATTACTTTTCCGGTCTTGACTGACCTCCAGCAGCTTTGTCCAAAACAAAATTGTTTCGCACTTCTTCACATTGATTTTTATTCGCCAATTGTCGGTGTCGAGCTGCACATCATTGAACATTTTTTGAAGATTGCTCTGAAATATTGTAGCTTTTCGGTCTGCCATATAAATGATCAGATCATCAGCAAACGCTACCAATGATTGCGTTGGTGAGATGTTAAAATCAAAGCCGCTAAATAGCTTGCGGATGAATATTGAGAAAAGCAGAGGCACAGTAACTGCTCTCAACAATTCAACAACAAATGATTTCCCGTATAATATATTATATAGTACGTCATGGTGACAAGGTGTCTGTGAAACCTTTGTTGAAGGAATTTAAAAACTAGTCCATCTAACCACATTGTATCAAATATAAGCATCATATCGATGTGAATGAACTCAAAGTAATCATTACTTCATTTTGATGAAGTCGAATCAACACATAGAAAATCAACTCATCGATTTTTGACAAACTTTAGTTTGTTCTTTTTAACTTCGTCTGCATGCATTCCCTTCAACAATAGAATTCGTCATCAGAGTCTGTGAGACCAACACATATCTCATAATACCTGACATCAGAAGCAAGACAACTCTGGTTTCTTTACTTACTGGGCAGTATCACGAGCTTTTTATCGCTAATTTTACTACCCTAATTTCTAGCGATAGATGGTTTAGATGTTGATGCCTTACACACTGAATGGTTAGAAAGCTGATATTGAGTTTCAAGTCTTTGCAATAACCATCGAAGATCCACCCTCAGTGAAATTAGTCATGGCCCCTGATGAAATCAGTCCCTCGTAGCAGTTTTACCAAATAAATCTTTTGTGACCTCTTGAGCTCAGAAATTAAGAGGCTTCTTGCATTGAGCAGACTTGTTTATTTAAAATTGTGGTGTCGGTAAGAATTCATAAAAATCAGTCTTGGTTATATCCTGACTATTTGTTTTACGTTGAGGTCCAGTATTCGGGAGACTGTTTAAAACTAACGAAAGCAGCAAATTTTCCATATCTGTTTCTCAGCTATCGGAATCATCAACTCTGTTACTTGTTATCTCCTCTTCTGTCAACCCCGCAGACGATTCAACAGCATTATCATTGCTTGTTGGGTTTGGAGTTCTGACAAGGCTGAAGGAGCAAATGCTTTTTCTTGGAATAGCGTCAGACTTATAGGGGTATAACCCAGTTGCATGATATTATTGATGGTCATGCAATTTGGCCAAACTTTGGACAAATTGACGTTGAAGCTTGTTTAATTAATTGTTCTTTCCGGGTTCAGACTGACGTATTTAAGAAGCTCCTGGTCCCAATGGTGCTCCAATAATCTATTAAGCGATTTGTTCATTGGCTGAAGTTTTTGATTAGTTTTTGAGGGAAGACAGTAGGAAATTATGCCAAATTTTTCGGCTTCATCAACAATGGTAAAATCCAAATGGCCCTGAATTTATTCGAATGTTTAACAAACTCCACAAAAGTTTCTGTTGTCATACATCTTGACTAAAGCTTCTAGTCGCAAATCATCTTGAAGTTCCGGCTTTAGCTTCTCGCCCTTAAACAATACCATACGTGAAATAGCTGAGCTTATAGTATTCGCACAACCGACCACCGTTACACTTTTGGCATGCTCATTTGCAATTTGATGAAAACTCTTTCTACCTTTTGAAGTCAGTATTTGCTGTTAGTTATGCAAAAATATGCAGCAATTCTTTTCATCCCTGTTTTATGGTTTTTGGCCAGAGTTCAATTCAAAGTCTATTCAGCACGCTTTTGTATTTAGATAAATAATCGGGAATAATATTTTTGTCTGGAAATCACTTCGAAAATAATCTTAGCCATTTGTTACCCGGAGCATATTTAGTACCATTGAATGAATTTGGTATTTTGTTCATTCTACACGTCGAGGAAGCTTGTACTCGCAAACACTTTGGAGTTAATGGCATCCCAACATCAGCCAATTACCTGATCCTTTTTACAAGGTCGACTTCTTGTTCTGTGGTAAAAATAGTTGAGCGCCCAAGCTTTCGCATTGTGGAACCCCTTTGTAAATGGTGCGGTAAGGGCCATCTTGGAATGTTGTATCTTGCTGTATAAGCATGTTATGATAATATACCCCTTTCCCCCCTTCTTCGCCGCACTTTCCGTCTGTTCAAAAGTCCAGACAGCTCTTTTTTTCTTTGGTGCTAGAGCCTTTATTCCTTCTTCCAAGAAAGTATTCTAAGAACATCATTCGTTTCAAATAAACATAAAAGTAAACACAAAGCAGAATTATGTTCCAAATAAGGCCCACATTTATTTTTAGATGGCCTTATTAGGGCGTTATTGGTGAGCAATAAACCCACAGGTCCTTCTTGAGGCATCGTTGTGCCCGCGAAAAATTACTGTTTGGTGCGTTTTTCATGCCAGAAGTGTGATTGATCGCTTCATCAAAGCTATTTCATTTCAGTTCGATGATATTATCGATTGGTTAAATAACCTGAAAAATCAATCTGAAGATGCCAATACTCTCTATGAGTGCTAAATAATTTTAATCGAAATGCTAACTCTGGAATTTCTTATTTTGATATATTTATAATACGAACTACTAATTTGTAGTAGTCAGTGTGGAGCTGATACTGATTTGTGTGAGCAATATAATAGATCAGGGTGGATCTGTAAAATAACGACTATATTTGGCTGTTGAGAGGGGTGCCCTGATTTTTACTCCGACAGTTGTGGAATAAATTGTATAACAATAATTGACCAAACTTCCCTCTCAAAAGGTCGGGAACATTAATAAATAATTCAAAATATTTTAAATTATTAAAACACTCGCTTTTTTTCTTACTTTGCTCACTTCTAACTTCAAAACGCTTTGACTGTCAGTGCATGAATCGTTGTTTTTGTCATCGTTAGTACCGCGCTCCATGTGCTGTTAACATCGTGGCTTCAGCCGCTGGTAGCGTCATCGTTGTTGTTTGCTTTCTTTTTTTTTTGGGGTTTATAAAATCTTTTTTAAGGGTTTTCGGTTCCTCCTTTTCTATTGGGTCCCTCCTTGGAGCTGCTATCTTCGTTCATGTGTGTAGTCACCTTCTAGGTCCCATGGTTATCTTTGCAGAGCAAGGAAAGAATGCCAGGGTTGACACAAGCCCTTATAGAGACAAATGCTAAGAGCCAGACCAGTGCCAATTGGTAGTTCGTCTCAACCAAACCTACACCACCAACCCGAGCATCGAAAATTCGGTTGTCAATGCTGTGATTGCTACCGAAACGACTGAAGCAAGGGTCATAAATCTCGGAACAATATCAAACCATCCTGAAGTCCATGAGGAGATCACAGCAGGAAAAGACAGGAGTGATCAGACAAATAAAGTGATGTGGTGAAATTTCATCGCCAATGTCAAACATGTGGTGAAAGCACTGTATTCGAAAACGGAAGAACAATTTTCTCCCAGCGACGTAAAGAAGAAAGGCTATTCTGCAAAGCAGGAGATGTCCAAAAAAGAATGTAATCTGTATGCGACTCACCAAAAATCAAAGCAGTAAAGATTGGGCTCCTTGAACTAGAGGAGCTCCTAGACTGCATAGGGCATTATTAGAGGAGATTATTAAAGGCTGAAGAGGAACAAAAGGCAAAAGAGCAGAAGGCTAAAGAAACTCTGGGGTCTAAATCTAAAAGACACGCGCAGATAGCTCCATCATCAAAAATCAATAAAAAAATAGCATCTAGCCCAATCGAAGATCTTTGGGATAAGAGAAGGAAGGTAGAGGCGCTTGATGGATGCAGAACACCAGATCTAGGGTTTCAGATAGTGCTAACAAAATAAATGAAGAACACCGCAAAGAAACTCCTTCAAAAAGTGCCAGAAAATAAAGTTCGCACAGACACCCAACAAGAAAAAAGACCTGATGTGAAACAGGAGACGAAGAAGCCCTGACGAAGACCCCGCCTGCAGGTTTTGCTCATAAAACCCCAAGGTGGTCGATTGTACGTAGAGGTACTGCTGGATATCAGGGGAAACTTAAGGCCAAAAGACACCAACACTGCAATTAAAGTAGTACGACCAACGTGGTTGGGCCACATACTGGTCAAATTTGGAGCAGAGGCCGATAATAGGGAAGTATTCTGCGACGCAGTAAAGAAAGTATTCAGCAAAAGCACAACTATAGTCTCGCTTGAGCCAATGGCAATGATCGGAAGAAGAGGCATTGACTGCCTCACACATCTGGCCAAGGTAGAAGAGGCCATTAAAAGGGAGTTCCCTAGCGTAGGTAGGATCAAAGCAAAGCTGAAACCAGAAAATCGTGGGGGACAACGCATTGCCATAATCAACTTGACCAAAAGACAGTCTGTGTGGTCTAGTGGTTAGAGCATGAACTCATAAGCCGAAGATCCCAGGCTCAAATCTCGTTGGGAGCAACGTGATTTAGTTCAGGGGATTTTTCGGACCGACTACGAGTGTTCACTCAGTGGTGAAATGCACTGATTCAATCCGATCATATCATAGCTGAGCAGGCGCACGGGAGCATGGTACTGACCAAATCAACTTCCGAAAAAATCAATATACGGTCATGAAAATTAGATACTCTAACTATCTCTAAGCGAAAGCCCGAGAGGGGCTGTAGTGCTACAAAAAAGAAGAAAAAAGACACCGGAAAATTTTTGAATAAGGGCAAAGTAAGAATAGGGTGGGTTTTCTGTAGGATACGGCAAAGGTCAGCCCCACTTCAACGTTTCAAACACCTTGACTATGGCCACAACGTACAAGTATGCAAAGGACCCGATGGAAGTTCCCTATGTTACAACGATGCTGATCCAAGACCTGATTTTGGACATGTCTTGGGATCAAAAAAATGACGGGTTTTTCGGGAGGCCCTAGCCAGGGCAAAACCAGAGCTTCGATAGCGTGCATTCTGCAGTTAGGCTCACACCATAATTCAACTGCCCAAAATCTGCCTGAGCACGAACCCGAAAACTTTTTGCTGCTGAGTGACCAACACCATGATAAAAGTTCGGTTTCATGGTATCCTGATGAAACTGGTACTGCCGCCATCTCTGTTCAAAATAGTGGTTTCCAGGCGAAGAACTGAGGACAAGGGGATGGTTTTGTGTGGCTTCGGGGCTTAGGGATCACCTTCTTTAGTGTCTATCTAAAGCTGAATGAATCGATATCATCTTTCCAAGCCAAGCTTAATGCTTTGGAGGGCACTGTCTTCAACGCAGACGGGAACGTCCTCGTTGGGGGAGACTTCAACGCTTAAGCAATAGAATTGATCCGCGGGGAAAACAAATTCTAGGAATGGCAGCCAGGATGGCACTCGTCGTACTAAATACTGAAAATACGCCGGCTTTCCACCACGTTGGCTATGAAAGAACCACACTTGACGCAACATTCGCCTCGGAGTCCTAAGTACTGAACATACACAATGGAAGAGTATTAGAGGACTACTCAGTCAGTGGTCATCAGTGCATTCTGCTTGAGATCAGTGATGTTGTCTCCCGACGTCCGTGGCCTCAACTTTCTACAATTGGATGTAACTTCGGAAAAATTGACTTCGAGAGGCTCGTCGAGTTACTCACAGCATATGTCCCGCTGTAAAGCGATTCGCTGGGGACGGAAGAACTGGCAGTTTAAGACGTGGTAAACTCAACTATGAGCATCATTAAGACTACTTGCAACACTTCTATGCCCCGTCGAGAACTCCGGCACGGCAAGC
Organism: Odontomyia ornata; assembly: GCA_963969285.1. NCBI lineage: Eukaryota > Metazoa > Arthropoda > Insecta > Diptera > Stratiomyidae > Odontomyia > Odontomyia ornata. Next base: position 31,777,021 of record OZ017740.1, read on the forward strand.
CCCCAGTGCACTGATGGTCAATTGAAATCATTGAAAACTGAAGGGAGTGTCACAAACTTTGGCGTGAGGCTCAAAGGGCACGGAACCGTGACGAGGCATGTAACTGGGTGGCAGGACGTTTTATCATTGATGCGATTGCAGAGGTCATGACTGTGGTCTAAAAGGCAGAAGCATATAGCCACACTAAATGACGGATCTTCTTGTTGGTGACACTCAACATTAGGAACGCCTTCAACTCTGCTAGATGGATGGATATTCTGGATACGCTGGGAAACCCGTTTCAAGCTGCAAATCATCTAATGCAGTCTCCGAGGGATTACTTTAAGGACTGAAGCCTGTTTGCAACACGACACAAGCCCAACGATGGACAGAAGTTACATTGGGTGTTGGCCAGGGATCTATCTTTGGTACAGATTTGTGGATGGGCTACTGAGAATGGAGATGCCAGATAAGCCACGCTTGATTGGCTGTGTGAATGATTTTGTGGATCTATTTACTAGACATACCGTTGAACAAATGCAACTTAAGCTAGGTAAGCTTATGCACCGAGTGAGAGACTTGGATGATTGCTCGCGGGTTCAGTCTAGCACTGGAGAAAACCAAAGTGGTAATGAGTTTCTGGTGCTACTGATCGACTCGAGATGAGATGCATTTCCCGGAGCAAATCAGGGCGACGGTTGAGAGGGCTGCTTCAGACATATCGGTTCCCAGTCAACTTATGGCCAACATGGGAGTATCTAGCCCAATATGAAGGCGTCTCTTTATGAGTGCTGTGGGGTCAGTGCTACTATATGGAGCAGAAGTATGGGTCGACGCTCTCAGTTAGGAGGTATACCGAAAAGGCTTAGTACAGGTACAGAGAAGAGGAGCACTGAGCATCACATTTTCATATCCAACAGTCTCTGATTTGGCGGTGAGAGTTATTGCAGGCGGAGTGGTACCTGTTGCCTTTCCACCTAGTGTTCACCACGCTATTTACTTACGTTGAAGCAACGACACGATGAAGATGGTTGCCCATGTGGAGAGCACTCACTCAACGATTGGCAGCGCCTTAGATGAATTGCACGAAAGGAAGGTGGACTCCGCGCTTCATCTCGGATGTGAGACAGTGGTTAAATTGAAGGTATGATGAGACAGACTTCTTTCTGACCCAGCTTTTGAACGAGTAACATATGTGTGTTTTCAGTCTTACCTGCACAGGTTTTGTCCAGGAGAGGAAGACGGTTTTGCCCAGGAAAGCAAGACAAAGCCTGCCACACGTTTTTCATGTGCAAAAAATGGGACTGGCTGCGACGAGACCTCTAAAGGAAGATAGGAGACCTCACCCCGGATAGTATAGTCATGATGATGCTTAAATTGGTTGATAAATAGAACCATATGGCGCATTATGTTCGGGCAGTTGATGAAAGAGGCTCATAGCAGCCGGGGATGTCGGGGCTGGGGAATCACTTACCTGGTAATTCCTCTTCCCTTCTCCCTCCCGCTAAAGGAAAGTTCCAGCAGCTTGAAGGCCTGAATTAATCTGTCAAACGGTTCCAGGCTAGATTTTCGAGTTAACAGGGGAGTTATTATAAATTATACGACGATATTGTTATCGAAGATTTTTTCACATTAACGCAAAATTACCGTTTTTGTGTGTTTTAAATCGAGCTATTTACATATATGACGAACTAGTTTTTATTTATTGTCAAATAAATAAATGTTAGTTTCTAATACAAAATGCATAGCACTACATTAAGTAGGGGCAAAATTTGAATAAAATGAATTGCTAAAGAAGAAAAATTCAGCCTTTTTCTTTCGTTTATTTAAGGACCCGCAACGATAGCTCAGACTCTTGTCCAGGCCGTCCATCACGTTGTGGTTCTTTTTAGGGTTTTGCAATCACGACCTGTGTCCGTCTGTCCGTCCGTCCGTCCGTCCGTCCGTCCGTCTGTATGTCACAGCACTTTTTCTCCGAAACTATAAGGGCTACAGCCATGAAACTTTGTAGAAAGGTCAGAAGTAGTAACCTCTTGAAAGTTCAAGGGTGGAAAATTTTTTCAAAGCCGTTTAAGGGGGTCTCCCCATGTAAGGGGGTGACCCCTCAAAAAAAATTTTCACCATTGGTAGTCGAGTAGGGTGTTAATGGAAAGGTCTCAATGAGATCTTTTCAAAACAAGTCTTAAAATTGTCTTATAAGTACCGAGGGGGGCAGGGGAAGGGGAAATGTACGAACTTTTCGCGTACCCCCCCCTCGCGATTGGACACCTTCCATCCGAAAAATCTGAAAAAAATCATGAATGTAGGCCTTCATGAGTACAACAACAACAAATACATGAGAAGTCGAAATTCACTCAACTTTGTTAGTAATAGTATGATTTATCGATTTTGTGTTTTCTTGAATAAAATCTAAAGGGTACCCTTAAACTCAATAAAGTTTAGCAAAGAGATGACTATTTATTAGATTGATCTTTTCTGAAAGTTTCATAAAGATCGAATAGTATTTGTCGAAGTTATAGCGATTTGAATTTTCGTGTATTACTATGGAGCAATATGCGCTGTATTACTATGGAAACATATTGCTATGGAGCCATATGCGCTTTTTACCGACTTAGACACTACAGCTTTGCTAGAATTTGCATGAAAATTTCAGGAGTGATAGGTTTCATGAAGATGAGTACATACAATTGAAACAAGTCGAAGAAGCAGGAGAGAGCTCCTAGCAAAAGGGCTTTGTAACCATTCTAGAATTCGAAAAAATAGGCCATGAATCGATGATTACAGTACAGAGGAGTGGCCCCTGAAAAAAAATTCATCAAACGTAGCCGATATGAATATGAAATGAAAGTTTTCATGGGAGCTTTTCAAAACAGTTGTGAAACTGTCGGTTTTTGCTTCAGTGGGAGCACAGGGGGGGAAATACATGAAAAATGTGTTTCCTCCCTCGCGAATGGACACCAGTGATCTAAAAAATCTGAAAAAAATATCAAAGGAGATATTTATGGGTATAACTATAACAAATACCTCAGAAGTCAAAATTCGTTCAACTTTGTTAATAATAGTATGATCCTCGAATTTCACATTTTCTCCAATTAAATCGTCTTTGACATGTTTCTTGATTGTATTCGTTGCTGGTTACTGCATTTTGTAAGTTGAGTACAAAACCCTTCTGACATGAGCATAGGTCTGTCTACCCAACTTGTCTTAGTTGCAGAAGATCTTGCCAGGGATAGAGAGTCCTTGTACGTGGATTCACCATCAGGACGTTAAAACAATTTTCTCGTCAATCAGGTAGCTTTTTGATACGTTAGTCGAATAAGAAAAGTAAGTATTAAACCAATAATACCATTATTTAGGCCTGCGCCTTTTTGCACTTCTTTTAGGTTACCCTACAAATTGCATATGCGATAAGTAATTTTCATTGGGGCTTGTTGCTAGGGGAAAGAAGCTGTACCACGATACTGCAGACGCTAGCCCGCAAGTGCATACATGCATCCCTGGACCAAATCACAACTAACACTTCGTTCACTGAGGTAGCCCAATATCGCTGCGAGTCCTGTACGGACATTTTAACCACTGTATTTTAGTACATAGTGATGAAATCGATTTGCTAGTAACTTTGGTTTTGAACTGACAAATATTCGTAAGCTTAATGCTTTATTGAAACTTAACACCACACCTGGTGATAACGCAAATCATAAATGGAATGAAGTATCTTGTTGTGATTTTATGTACGAACATTATCTTGCATATATTGTGTAAATTGAAATTTAATTCTTTCGATAAATTTACTCGTGTTAAGCAAAATTTCTAGTTCAAGAAGATTACCCTGTAAATTGCAGTCATATCATATGAATGGTAATAAAATTGATCAATCTAACGGCTTTGAAATATTAACTACACTTCTTTTCAATATGATCTATAAATAAATCATTTCCACTATTCAACTCATTATTACGTATCAAATTGCATACTTTAATGTAGTTGCTGAAATGAAAAAATATGGCTGACATAATTATGATCGTGAATGTCATAAAATAAATCTATACTCATGATTGTCTGTCACGTTTGTTGCAAAGGAAATGAAATCTTTTCCATATTTTATTTCATTATCAATAAGCAAGAAAATTTAATTTTATTGAAACATAAATTTCCTATTTAAATTTTTTGATGGAGTTCGAAATGACCTGAAGCGTTGTATCATAGAATGTGTAGATGATTAATACAATTAAGATTTTTATCCAAAATGTTATCGATAACTTAAGCAAGATTGTAAATTTCAAATGGAAATTTAACTTTTGTTTGATATTGCAGATAATGAAGATCTCAAATGGGTGAAAGTCTAGTGTGAAATAATGGGCGTGGGCAAATGATAATAATCAACTTTAGATGATAATTGGGTAAAATTAATATTTTTAGATGTGTTTTATGGATCTGATTATTAATTTTGGCTATAATTGCGAAAATAATATATAGACATGCAAATTGATGAATTTCTAATTCCTATCCTTAATATTTAATTTGCTGATGATTTTGCAATATTGTGCAAATTTCGCCTAAAAGGAAGTCATTGATTCACTAATGTCTCTTAATTAACATTCCTACATCTCGATAATCAGATGACTCATGTAAGAAATAGTTTCCCAAACAAATAGCATGCAGTCTTGGGCTCTGAAATCGTTTTTATGAATGAGTCTTGCCCCATCATGCAACCAACTAACCTTGGCTTTATAAAACACTACAAAAAATCGCTAAACGTGAAATTCCAACATTTAGCTTTTCTCAATGGAAATTTCTTACAAAAAATTTCCTTTCATAGCACGTTACTAACCAACACATGCTTCTGAAGAAGCTGAGGCGAATCAGCTGAATGAATTTTGGAAGCCACCAAAATCGCGCGCATTCAACAGGTAGTTGAATAAATTTAAATTCGAAAACAGGCCAAAAGAACACAAAAATTTTCAATAGTCACTTTTTTGAGATGCCTTGCAATCTATTCAATCCCAAGAAATGAACAAATTCTTATACGTGCTAATTTCCATACTGCATGAAATCGCTATCTATACGATTAATTAAGACTAGACCCGAAAACGTGATGATGTGCCGATTCCGGGTAAGACCGTGAAGAAAGGTTGAAGAAATGCTTCTGGTCGAGTTCAGCAGCTGAGGCATATGATTCGAGGATCACTTGAAAATATTTGCTTCAAGAGAAAGAACATTTTTGTTTGCCCATAAAATACTAATCAAAATTTTTGTTTAGTCATTGATCTCTAATTTCATGAAATTTTGATCTGAGCGTTCGGCTTTGATGTTCGTGCCAGTATATGATTGCAGGGCGGCACATTCTCACCTTTCCAAAAGAATGGACGAAAATGTTGTTGACTTCTTTTCATTTAATGATTTTGATCGGCTACTGGTTTTTCGGCGTTTGGTATAATATGTTGGTGAGTTAATAAATTAGCTTCGCTGTTGCACGCCTATGTTGAGAAAGACGATACCTGATTGTTGTTGAGCTTGCGGGCGTTGTTTAGAAGGAATTCTCGTTGATTCTTCCAATTTACACTGAAGCTTCATGTAATTTTATGCAATGAAAGTTTGGTCTACAAATTGTTGATTACATAAATTACCGTCTTGTTTATCGCGTTCCATATGCTTAATTAACACTTTTTGGTTATTAATAAACCACTACTGCACTCCGCACATTATGTACCTTTCGTTGTCAATTTGCAGGTTAATCTGCTGCACACTCATTTCGTAAGTAAACCCTTCGTTGCTATTTTGCACTGACCTATGATGTAACGTTTTATTCAGATCAAAACCTTCCCAAAATTTGGACGATTGTTGGAGAATACTGTTGACAGAATTCCTTTGACCCATATCAAAAACTGTAGTTTGCAATAAAGTAACATTGGAGTATACTTAAATCTTTAGTAGCGGTTTTTAAGATAGCAAATATTTTAAAGATTGAATCAGTTCCATTATAAAGTGGAGTCATTTTTTCAAATTTATTTATGTATATAAAAATGAAGCGCTGTTCGTTAGTCTCGCTAAAACTCGAGAACGGCTGAACCAATTTGGCTAATTTTGGTTTAAAATTATTTGTGGAAGTCCAGGAAAAGCTTAAATGTTGAAAAAATATGAAAAAATTGGGTGCATTCATTCCTTCCTCCTTTCATTTGTGGTTGTGACGTTTACAGTTACGTGCACGAGAACTTTCTTTACTTTGTTTATCCTTTGTGATAGTGACACTATTTACCGCTAAGTGCGCGAGAACTTTTCTTGCTTTGCTTATTTACAATGCCAAGGAGAAGACGACCTGACTTAGGTCGTCGAAGTCAATTAAATGTGCCAAGAGCTACCTCACGTGCTAACCTCACTAATAATCAGCGAGAAACAAATAATGATAATAGTTGTATTGGTACGTCAGAATTGCGTTCTACAATGACTGGAATTGAAGGGGAAAGGCTTAGGGTTAGGCCACATTGCGATTTTACTCTCATATCGAGGAATTTAGACGCAAAATATGATGTGCTCCTGCGCGAGTATCACAAAAAGGAAAAATCGCAAATTCCTACGACTGCCGACCTGGCCAAAATTGTCGCAAATCGCAGTGTGCGCACTTTCGTTTAACCATGTGTAACTTGCCATAGTAGTGCAACTATATATTCGTAGTCTGATTCATCCCTTAGAATGCAATGAACATGTGCACATCAAACACGACCACGGCACAATGAAATTGAGCGATCCCGCAGACGCAGTGCTCCTGTGATCCTGGAACGAGTAGCATTACACTATGATCCTCTTGATGAGTGCTGTAGGCTCATTGCTATCGTACGGAGCAGAAGTATGGGGTGACGCTCTCAGTTGGGCGGCATACTGAAAATGCTAGACACCGGTACAGAGAAGAAGAGCACTTAGGATTGCATCGTATTATCTGACAGTGTCTGATTCGGTTATGATGGTTGTTGCAGGCGTGATACCTGTTGCCCTCCTTGCTATAGAGCAACGCGCTATTTAACTGCGTTGAAACGAGGATGAGGAGGACATCGTTGTACGCGAGGACAGGCAGCGCTATTTCAACAATTAGCAGCAGTCTTGGGTGAATTGCGCGAAGGCATTGTGAGACTGGCTTCTATCTGACGCAGCTTTTGAGCAGACATGGGTATTTTCAGTCTTACCTGCACAAGATTGGTAAGTCACGGTCCCCCGATTGTCAGTTTTGCCCAGGAGAGGAAGGCAATGCCTGCCACACAGTTTTTGCGTGCAAAAAATGGGGCAGGCTGTGAAGGGACCTCTACAGGGAGACGGGAGAGCTCACTCCGGATAGCAAAGTTTCGGTGATGCTCAAATCAGTTGACAAATGGAACCAGGTGGCACATTATGTTAGGGCAGTCCTAAAATATAAAAGGGACTCACAGCAGTCGCCTCTCTTCTACCGCTAGAAAAGGGATCCCCAGCTTGAAGGTGCCTCACGGCATAATAAAACGAGATCTGGCTCGAAGTAATGTGTCAAACGGTCCTAGGCTAGGTTTCCCGGTTGATATGGGAGGTGTTTAGTGGGTAGTCCAGTTGTTTGTGGGCGTGGGAGTCCCACACTTTTTGCGTGAATGGCATTCGCCTCCCTACCACAAAAAAATTATGTTTTGCTGGTGGAAAAGTAAATTTGCCACAGTTGGCCCCACCATAACGCTCATTAATTTCTGGGATGGGAAATGATTCTGAAAACTACTTGGTCAACATTCAAAAATATAACAGTTGTTTTCAAATGACGTCGTTTGGTGCAACGCATATTGTACAAGACAATTTCATGCCCAGTTTCAAGGTATTATACCATAATTGTTTTTGATAACATTCAAATTTCTATCAAAATTTGTATCGAAAATAATTTAACAAAACTTAAACAATTGCAGATAAAAGGGCAAATTTATCATTTACGGGGGGTGCTGTTACCACTACTTGATGCAGATTATCAATTCTTACAAATTTTTTCATGGGAAATCTGAATGCGGAATTTGATATGCATTGTGCCCACAATCCAATAGTGAAGCGTACCATTGTCCAAGATTTACAAGCTTTCTCCATCAAAACAACGATTTAGTCAAAATGTTCAAAATAGCATAGGATCAGATGCCATCCGACAGCCATAATATTGTCATTACAGCTGACACAACACCTGCCGGTAAAAACACAAGAAGGTTTAGTACACCGTCAATTGACAAAGTGGCTATTGTCATTGTCGGAGATCTAGAGATTTTGTGCTCCATCGTTGGAACAATGATTTGAAATGTGTGTCTGAAACGCCAGGACTTATGGCATACTACAATATCCATTAATCTTCTGGCAGAGGGAAGATGGATACCAATTTAATATCAAAATGGTTAATCAAGTAACAGGTAACTAGATTGAACAAGATTAAATAATATTTTCTAATCGATTGTATCTAAGTAACACATTTTTTTGTGTTTGGGAGGTGAATGTCCATTTATGCACAGAGTGTAGGACTCCCGTGCTTGCAAGAAGGTGGCTGGACTACCCACTAAACACATCCCCTATCAACGTGAGAACCCAGCCTGGAACCCTTTGTCACATTACTTCGGGCCAGGTTTTGTTTTGTTACGTCGTGAGGTGCTTTCAAGCTGGAGGATCCCTTTCCCAGCGTGAGAAGAGAAGGAAAGAGGAAGTTCCAGAAAAGCAGTCCCCCAGCCCCAATGCCCCTGGCTGCTGTGAGTCCCTTTTACCTTCTAGGACTGCCCAAGCATAATGTGCCACCTGGTTCCTTTTGTCAACCGATTCTAGCACCACTACAACTATATTATCCGGGGTGAGCTCTCTCACCTCCTTGTAGAGATCCCTTTGCAGCCTAACCCATATTGTTCACGCGAAAAATGTGCGGCAGGTATTGTCCTCCTCTCCTGGGCAAAACCGACAATCGAGGGACCGTGCCTTACCAATTTTGTGCAGGTAAGACTGAAAGCACCCATGCGCGCTCAAAAGCTAGGTCAGATAGAAGTCAGTTTCACCATGTCTCATATCCGCGATGATGTGCGCCGTCCATCGTCACTTCGTGTAATTCACCCAAGACTGCTGCCAATCGCTGAGCGAGCGCAGTCTCTCCTTGCGGACAATCGTCTCCCTTTCATCCTCATTTTGGCGCAGGCAAATAGCACCGCGCTCCCTAGCAAAGAGGGCGACAGGTATCACGCCTGCAATAACTCTCATCGCTGAATCAGAGACTGTCGCATACGAAGATGCAATCCTCAGTGCTCCTCTTTTCTGTATCTGCGCCAAACGTTTTCGGTATACCTCCTTACTGAGAGCGTCGCTCCACACTTCTGCTCCATACAGTAGCACTGAGCCTAAAGCACTCATCAAGAGGCGTCTTGTGGATGGTCTGGCTCCCCCTACGTTCGCCATAAGTCAACCCAGAGCCGATATTCCCGAGCTAGCCTTCTTTGCCGTTGCCCTGATTTGCTCAGAGAAACTCATGTTCGAGCCGATCAGTAGCCCCAGGTACTTTACCGATGGTTCCACAGGTCCGGACCAAGGATAGATCCCTGGGCCACAACCAATGTAATTTCCATCCTTTGTTGGCCCTGTGTCATATCGTAGAGGAGGCTTCGGTCCTTTCAGTGGTTCCTCAAAAGCCGCATTAGATATTCCAGAACATGAAAAAGGTTTTCCAGCGTATCTAGATTGTCCACCCATCTAGCGGAGTTGAAGGCGTTCCTGGCGTCAATCCGTCGGTCGCTTGGTGCGACTATGTGCCTCTGCCTTTTGGACCGCATTTACCACCTCTAGTAGAACGTCCTGCTCTAAAGCTGAACTGCCGAGAAGATAGATCCCCTGCAGCACGAATCGCGTCAGTGAGTCTTCCCTTGAGGAGTTTCTCTAGCACTTTCCCAGCCGTGTCTAGCATACATAACGGGCGGTATGTAGATGGTAATTCGGGATTTCCCTTACCCTTGCTGATCAATACGAGCCTCGCCACCTTCCATTGTACCGGTGAAACTCCGTTCCGTAGGCAAGCCTTGAATGTGCTGAGCAGCAAGTCAGGACAATGTTGATAGACAAACTGCAACACCTCAGCTGGAACACCATCTGGACCTGGAGCCTTCCTTACTTTCAACGAAAGGTTCCGGCTGTGTGAAGAGTGAACACTCGATTGCTGTTTCACCATGGACAGCATCAACATGGAAAGAGTGCCCGCACTATCTCGTCCATTTCCGTAGGGCACCAAGCTTTGGCATAGCCTCTTGTAGCCAAGACACCAAGGATCCTTGTTCACATTAACCACTAGATTTTGCCAGCAGCGAGCGTTGCTGTTGTTGATCAATTTGCGAAGGCTTTTCCTGGCCGTTTTATATGCTGCTGCACGGTTGCTTGCCTCGTCACGGTTCCGTGTTCGTTGGGCCTGACGCCGAAGCTTGTGACACTCCCTTCGTTTTTCAGCGATTTCAGACAACCACGAATACACTGGAGGCTTGCCGTGCCGGGGTTGTTGATAGTGCGTAGAAGCATTGCAAACAGTCGTGATGATGCTCATAGTTGAGTTTACCACGTCTTGAGCTGCCAGTTTTTCCGTCCCCTCCAGATCTCCCTGCAGCAGAGCACCTGCTTTGAGAACCTCAACGAACATTTCGACGTCCATCCTTCCGATGTTCCATTCCATTGTAGAAAGCTGGGAGCACGGACGTCAGGAGGCAACATCACTTATCTCAAGCAGAATGCACTGATGATCACTGGTGGAGTAGTCCGAGGCGAATGTCACGTCCAGTATGGTTCCTTCACAGCCAATACTGCGGAAAGTGGGCGTATTTCCAGTGTTTAGTAGGACGAGCGCCGTCCGGGCCACCATTTTTGGCATTTGTTTTCCCCGCGCATCTATTTGAGGCATGCCCGATGCGATTGCTTTTGCGTTGAAGTCTCCCCCAACGAGCACGTTCCCGCCTGCGTTCTGAATAGCGCCCTCCAAAGCATAAAGCTTGGCTTGGAAAGTTGAACACATTAACAATTTATCATTTTTGATTGAAGGTGCTGAAGCCAACAAAAAAGTTAGTGCCATGAATTTTTATTCATACAGACTCATGATCCGTGAAGGTAAAGTAAATCACATTTTGACGTGTTGGTGGCTTTTTCATCAGTTTGCAGTCGACATATATGTCACAATTTAAACTAAACGATTGGCATACGTCCGTTTGAACCAAAAGCAGCTTCGATCAGAAGAATACATTCATCTCCGCGATGGTATTAATGCCAATGGCAACGCAAATAACGTGGGGAGAGTGGCAATTTTTCCGGTCACTTACATTGGAAGCCCGCGTCACATGCACGATCACGCGCAAAATGTGATGTCATATGCTAGGCAATGTGGCCGTCCAGATTTATTCATTACATTCACGTGTAACCCATAATGGATCGAAGTCAAGAAGGAATCGCTACATTGTCAAACACCAGTTGATAGACATGACATCACTGCTAGAGTTTTTAAACAAAAATTAAAATCTCTTATGGATATCATTATAAAGCGTCGCGTGTATGGCACAGTCCGTTATTAGATGTATTCTGCCACGTGCGCACATTTTAGTCTGGTTAGTTTACAGAATAAGGCTAAATGAAATTGATTCCATCATTTTAGCTGAAATTCCCGATAAAACAGTTCACCCGAAATTGCATGCCGTAGTTACTAAGCACATGATACATGCACCTTATGGAGTTTTCACCAACAATTCACCCTGTTTGGTTGACGGCAAGTGTTCGATACCCGAGAGACCTGATTGCTGAAACCATCACGGGAAATGACGGATACCCATTGTATCGTTGGCAATTAGTTGCGGACAATGGGCAATCGGTAAGGACAAAATTTTGATGTAGACAACCGTTGGATTGTGCAGTAATCACCAATATTGTCCAAAGATTTTGAGACTCACATCAATTCGGAATATTGTAACTCTGTCAAGTCGATGAGTACGTAACTCATCATCTAAATTGTTTCAGCGTCAAAAACAAGGAACACTAGTTGAAGAACATCCAAATGTATTTGGTTCAGATGCTCTAGGTCATATCTGCACAGAAGATCCAAATAACTACGAGTGTTATTATCTTCGATTGTTGTTGGTAAATATTCGTGGTCCGACATAGTTTCAACAATTGATGGACATCTGTGTGCGACTTACTGTGAGGTGTATCAACTATTACATTTACTCGAGAATGATTCCCATTGGGATAATACGCTCAAGGATTCCACCATATCTTCAGAGCCGCATCAAATTTGTATATTGTTTGTGATTATCATATCGACATGTTTCCCCTTGAATCCAAAAGATTTGTGAGTGAAATATAGGGATGACATGCCTGAGGATGTTTTGCGTCATGAGCGATGTCAAACTTTGAATCCAACACGACAAATGACTGCAGAAATTTACAATGAGACATTAATAATGATAGAAGACATGTGTTTATTGATGGCAAATAAAGTATTGCCATGTTTGGGTATGACAGTACCCAATGGTCATATGCGGAATGCATTTAACCACGAGTTATAAAGAGAACAACAGTAGAACACTGAAGCATTGGCCGAAACAGTTCATACAAATATTCCACAATTAAATCAACAACAAAGGATTGCGTAAGATACTTTGATAGAAGCTGTGAACAGTCGATCTGGTGGAATTTACTTCCTTGATGCTCCAGGAGGGATTAGAAAAGGTTCCTAATTTATTGCTACTGGCGATGATCAGATCGCAAAATGAAGTAGCTCTAGCGTTAGCTTCATCTGAAATAGCTGCGACACTATTAGAAGGTGGACGAACTGCACAGTCTGCCTTGAAATTACCATTGAACATGCAAATCTAGTCTATACTGGCTATACCAAATGGTTTTGCAAACTTTATTTTGTAAGTACATAATCGCAATCATAATATTATTCACGCAACATCATGCGTAGTTAAAAATAGAAATAAAACTTGATTAACTGTGTTGTACACTACAACCTTTATTTTGTAAGCTCCTAATAATTGTTACATGACAAATTTTCGAGCAACGTCATGTGTAATTAAAAATAATAATAAAACCTAATTCAAATCGAGCATTTTTTTATTGATTACGAATTCTTTTTGTTCGGGTTAAGTTTTGACTACATTTTATACAAAAGTTGAAAATTCTGCAGCTATCGTTTGGATTTTTAGGGTTTCGTAAAATAAAACTACAAAAAATATTTTACAGGGTTCTTGAGGGAGGTCTCCCCATATAGGGGAGTGGCGGAGTGGAGTGGCTACAAAAAATTTTTATTTAAGGGGATTCCCCTATATAGGAGAGTGGTGTTCGAAAAAAAATGTCATCCAAGGTAGCCGATATGGGTATCAAATTAAAGGTCTTGATGAGAACTTTTCAAAACAGGTCTTAAACTGATATTTTTTGCTTCAGGGGGCGCACAGGAAGGGGAATACACGAAAAATAAATTTGGATCCTCATTCTGTTATTGTTTATATTACTATTTTGCTTTATATGTATTGCCTTAAAAAAGTTAAGTTTCGTTTTTTCTAGGGAAATTAACTTATCAACTTCAGAGAACAGAACTTTTTCATGCCTGCCAAAGTATTTCAGAAAAAAGCAGATTCTATGCACTGGTGAAACTAATTGGTACTCACCCCGAAACTATTTCTATATTTAAAATACCTATGAGAAAAATAACATAAATAAACTATACAGCAATTGCACTTCTGCAGAAAAGCAATTCATACCTTAGGGTCTATTGACCGGAATGTGAAGATTTAACGTAGCGATCTTTTATCTAGCATTCGAACAGCACAATGCATCCTGCCAAACATTATTCTGTCGAATATCGAGAATAATATGAATAAAACAAAAATCACAGTTTAAAATATTTTGGCCGCGTACCAACAAAATCTTTTTGCATTCAATATTATATTCGAGTGATCATGATAATGGCGCGTATGCAGATGTTCAGAATTTGATTCTGAAATAATCGATTAGAGACAAGGAGATAGGTCCATCTGTGAATGTTTTTCCGTTCGAATTGGATTAGATATAGATTTTGTTTTATGTTGTATTTTGTTACAAACTTAGAACACAAGTCAAGCAAACTAAATGGAATGTCGTCGTAGTCGCGTTATTGTTGTTTTATTGCAATTTCAATTTTGAATCGTTTAGTACAGTCGAATGAAACGTACTATTGAGGTTGATAGCAATTTTCTCTGATCATTTCGATGATCGCATTTTTTAGTTGTTCCATTAAATGATTAGGCTGCAAATGTTGCACTTGTATCGAAAGGATAGATAGAATTCAGTATCCGGCAGAAGCCAATGAATATATTTGCAATGAGGTGTTCAAATTTGATTGGAATAAGATTATAAGATTTATTTAAAGATCTATTAGTAAACGAACTGGTAAGTGTGACTAAATTTGGATATATCGAAGTTGATAATGAATTAGTTATGTAATTATGGAGTTTAGTCTTGAATATACATAGATAGAATTTATTGAACGTACCGCTTATTCTAAAACATAGTTCAATAATTTTTTGGAAGGGACAAGGCCTTAGCCATTGCCTGAATGAATTCCCGACATTGGTGAACTCTTAATAATAACATAGCTGATATAGGGTTTTCCAATAAGAGGTGTCATTTTGAATAGATCTTGTGATTTAACACCTTACGACTTCTTCCTTTAGAGCCACTTGAAAGAGAAGGTCTACGCCAACAGTCCAGCGTCGATTCAAGACCTCAAAGATGGAATTCGTGAGGCTATCGAGGACATAGGGCAGCCACTTTGCGATTTGGTTATGGAAAATTTCATAAAAAGCATATGGTTTTGTAAGCGTGGTCGTGGTGGTCATTTGCCTAATGTTATTTATCACTATTAACGGCATACCTTTTTCTTTACAATAAAATAAACATCCGATCATTTATATTAACAAATGGCATTTTTCTTTTAATATCAAAATAACACCTCTTATTGGAAAACCCTATAACTGAGCAACAAACTTAGAACGACTTCGTTAACTACTTATGGTACTTTGAAAAGATTACTGAAACCCCAGATGTGATGCTCGATTTGCGTGAAGAGTCCGTGATAATCAGCCGTAGTTTACATCACGGCAAATATGGGCTACTCTGTTAAATGCTATATTAATATCAGCTGTATAATGTATTGCATAAAATAATCCTGTGAGAATTTGTACTATTTCCAACGAAGGCCAGATGCAGGTTCACACAATATATGCCAAACAAGCCTGACAAATTCGGCATCAAATTTTGGCTTGCGTCTGATGTTGAAACTAAGTATGCTATAAACGAATTTCCTTATTTAGGAAAAGATGAGCTGAGAGATCCATCAATACCTCTAAGTGAATTTGTTGTGCTAAAACTTGTAGAACCATATAGTTTGGAAGGTAGAACCATCACTACGGACAATTTTTTTACAAGTTATCCTCTGGCGTTGAAACTACTCTCTGGAACGATACATGCAAATAAAAGGGAGCTTGCAAAAATTTGCAAGCAAAAGAAGGACAACATGGCTCGTTTTTCAACATTGCTTTATGACTCAAATTGACGTACACTAACAGTTTATAAAAGTAAGTCCAACAAAAAGGTCTTCCTACTAAGCAAAAAGCACAAGCAAATCAAAATTGATGCAACTAATAAAAGGTTGCATGAAGCTGTGTCTTTTTATAATAGCACAAAATTTGGTGTTGATGCGACTGACCAAATGGCATGAAAATATAGTGTCAAATCAGGCTCCAGAAGGTGGCCAATTCAAGTTTTTCCTAATATTCTTGATTAAGCTGGTATAAATGCCTGAATTTTATATAGAAACACGACAGGTTCAAACATATCAAGAAAAAACTTTTTATTTCGTCTTTCTGAAGAACTTGCTTCTGAACATCAGATTTCCAGAGAATAACTGAAAGAAGTTGCTAGACCCAGTTCAAGTGACACCATACATATGCGCAAATGGTGTTAAATAGGACATTGCAACAATAATAAGACAAGAACTATTTGTAATACTTGCAAAAAACATGTTCGTGGAAAATGTACACCACGGAAAATCTCCATATGTAAAAATTGTGACCGATTAACCACTAACAATTAAGTCTTCAATTAGAGATTAATACAAATATGCAATTACTTGTTAAATTACAATATGAAATTAATTTTTTTCGTAATATAAAAGAATTAAAGTATATGCGTGGTATGGTTTAAACTTTCAATCAAAATTTGCGTTAATTAAACTGAAAACTATTATTTTTTGTTAACTTATTAATGTATTGTCATATTTATATGTCGCAACTATTATTTTTTTAATAAATATAAATTGGAAGCCTCCACAAGCATTTTTTTAAAGACCAGTCATTTTGACAGGTGCGGTTGAAATAGGTATACTCAAATTGCCGGTAAATCTAGTGTTAAAGATGAATGAATAAGATATTTACTTGGAAGGTTTATCAATAATCATCAAAAAAATCAATCTGTGTTCTATTTGTCTTCCTAATATATGCCATCAAACATTTGTTGCGATAATTTGAGTTGAAATTGATCTGCGTTATGGAAGTCTAAAAATAGCAATAAAGAGAATCGTTGAAAAATTCATTCAGGAATTTAAGGAGAGACCAGGTCTAGTTGCCATAGATTTTTTGTCTATTTTTTTTAGATAAACTTACAGCATGTTTGATTTTTGTGCATTATTGATTCACATCTCTTGTACAGATTTGCGTAGTTATTATTACTTAGGAATGGTTTTATCTACTCTTTGAAAATATTTCCCGAAGATCTCCAAGAAAGCCAACTAACCCCAGTTATCGGGTAATTTGGCACACCTATAGTTGGCATACCTAAACAAGTTGGGTAGACAGACCTATGCTCATGTCACAAGGCTTTTGTACTCAACTTACAAAATGCAGTAACCAGGAATGAATAAAACCAAGTAACATGTCAAAGGCGATTTTATTGGAGAAAATGTGGAATTCGAGGATCATACTATTATTAACAAAGTTGAAAGAATTTTGACTTCTGAGGTATTTGTTACAGATATACCCATAAATATCTCCCTTGATAATTTTTTCAGATTTTTTAAGATCACGGGTGTCCATTCGCGAAGGAGCAAACACATTTTTCATGTATTTTCTCCCCTGTGCCCCCACTCAACAAAAACTAGCAGTTTAAGAACTACTTTGAAAAGCTCTCATAGAGAACTTTCAGTTGATACTTATATCGGCTACCTTTCATGAAATTTTTTTTCTGAGGCCACTCCTCTGTACTGTAATCATCGATTCATGGCCTATTTTATCGAATCCTAGAATGGTTACAAAGCCCTTTTCCTAGGAGCTCTCTCCTGCCTCCTCGCCTTGTTTCAATTATATGTACTCATCTTCATGATACCTATGATTCCTGAAATTTTCATGCAAATCCTAGCAAAGCTGTAGTGTCTAAGTCGGTAAAAAGTGCATATGGCTCCATAGCCATATGTTTCCATAGTAATACAGGGCATATTGTTCCATAGTAACACAGGAAAATTCAAATCGCTATATTTTCGTCAAATACTATTCGATCTTTATGAAACTTTCAGAAAAGATCAATCTTATAAATACTCATCTGGTTGCTAAATTTTATTGAATTTAAGGGTACCGTTTAGATTTTATTCATGAAAATATAAAATCGATAAATCATACTATTACTAACAAAGTTGAGTGAATTTCGACTTCTCATGTATTTCTTGTTGTTGTACTCATAAGGACCTACATTTATGATTTTTTTTCAGATTTTTCAGATGGAAGGTGTCCAATCGCGAGGGGTGGGTACGCGAAAAGTTCGTACATTTCACCTTCCTCTGCTCCCCTCGGTACCGATAAGACAATTTTAAGATCTGTTTTGAAAAGATATCATTAAGACCTTTCCAATGACACCCCACTCGACTGTCAATGATGAAAATTTTTTTTGAGAGGTCACCTCCCTATATGGAGAGATCCCCCTTAAACCCCTTTGAAAATTTTGTTCACCCTTGAACTTTCAAGAAGTCACCACTTCTGACCTTTTTACAAAGTTTCATGGCTGTAGCCTCTATGGTTTCGGAGAAAAAGTGCTGTGAAATACAGACGGACGGACGGACGGACACAGGTCGTGATTGCAATAGGGTTTTGTATTTTAGAACAAAACCCTAAAATGATTCCGTTTTGAAGGAAAAGCAGCGTACAGTTCAGGACAAAAGTATTTTAGTTTTTTTCCAATTAAGAAAGTAGCAAAGCAAGTACACAGATAGGAAATATTCTAATAATTTGTTTTGTCAGCATTATATGTCAACAGTGAATAATATTGGGTTATTACTAATTGATTTAAAAGGATCAAGTTTCCGCAGTAGTTTGCTCTTTTTGGTCCAAAGACGATCCTTGATGTCTGGTCATTTCCAATATTTACGATATTTAGCAAAGTCGTTACACAAACGTAGTCTGTATCTGTGCATATGTCAAGAATCATACCCGGATATTTGCGTGACTGATACTTCACCAAAATGAATCGTATTGGGGTCAGTCACGCCTCTCAGCTTCATTTATATTGCTGTTCTCTTCAGAATTTGTTATTTCTAATGCTGAATTATCATTTTTGTATACTTCAGGTCCTGTGACACCTGTGTTCTGCAAGGAACCATCATTGTTTTGGGGTTGTTCAGACGAATGGAAATTTTCATTATTAGTGAAGGATTCACCTTCACTCGGTGCATTAGATAATGGACCGACGCTATCCTCACTTTCAGCATAAGTTATTCCTTCGGATTCAGATTCCGTTGAGAAAAATGCTAATTTCTTTTTGACAAACCGCCTATTCTTTGCCTTGCAAATCTTCAACCTCTTGGTCGTTTTATCAGATGGCTTCTTTGCTCTGTCACGTGCTTCAGCTGCTCACGAATTTTTTACTGGAGTGTCTGTGAGAAGTTCAGCTTTCCTCCGTTTTATTCCTCGTTTAGATTGCTTCCGTAGTCCTGCTTTTCATAATGGACAGACTTCCTGAGGTTGAACAAGTTGGTTGGATATAGAGGCTAGTGGAATGCAGTATGGTGAAGGATCAGGTGTTAAAATGTGCGCTATCTCTTCCTGAGGAGGTGGACGATCAGTTACGGATGAAGGTAAAAATTCTGCATCATCAAATATATCGCGGTTAAAGGGGCATATTCCGCTAACTGGAAATCCACCTTTTATGTTGGATGGAGTCATAGCAATTGGGAATGCCATGTTGACAATAGAAGAAATATATATATATATGGACATAGTCTGTCCTGGATTGTTGGTCATCTAAGCGTCGCGTGCTGAGTTAACATATTTTTTGAGTGGCCTAAAGACACTTCTGTCTAGGGGTTGCAACTTGTAGCTACAGTATAGGGGAAACGATAGTGCAATTACTCCATTCTCTTTAAGCAAATCCAGACCCTCAATATATAAGTCCGAGCTATGGTTATCCAGAAGAAGTAGTACTTGTCGCTCCTTCGAACATCTCGTAAAATGAATGAAACGTCATTCATCCTAATCTGTTGGCATCACCATTTGAGCCAGGTAGTGCACCTTGGTCCTTATACTTAACTCGCGAGAAAACAAAAAAATCTCCGTTGGCAGCACCAGTCGGAAAGGTAAATTTCTCGTATGTAACGTAAAGTTTCGAAAAAGAATTTGGCTTGCCTACTACTAAACTTCTTTCTGCAATTTTCGTAGTACCACATGGGTATTTATTAACATAAAAAAAATCTGGCTACGTTCGTTTTTAGAGACCTTTTATCGGGGCGCAAATATTTTGCTAATTAAATTGAGTTGCACGCGTATGGATTACATATTGAAAATCGGCGGATCATAAATTGTTGTAAACATATAAATTCCGGTTTTGCCCTTCTCACATTTGCTGTTTACACAGTTCACAGTGGTAACCACACAAAGGCTTAAATAGCTCGAATAGTTAATTTGAAAAGATTTCCATAAAAGTTTAATCAGCACTTGCATTG
Source organism: Odontomyia ornata (assembly GCA_963969285.1). NCBI lineage: Eukaryota > Metazoa > Arthropoda > Insecta > Diptera > Stratiomyidae > Odontomyia > Odontomyia ornata. Next base: position 31,796,999 of record OZ017740.1, read on the forward strand.
CCATTAATATATACATTTTCAATTTTTTTCTGAACTATGAGGGCCGGCATTTCGATTTTTATTGAAATCGGCTGCTAAAAATATTAAGCTGTAAATTTTCCAATGGTTTTTTTGTCATTCGATTTGCATAATTAAATTAACTTGCCTTAATAACTTATAATTTCAAGTTTCAACGGAATCTGTTGAGAACCTTGGCTGCTAGAGGGCTACAGAATTAAAAAAACATTGTATGCCACCCCCCTGTATGGGGAGACCCGCCTGTATGGGGAGACCCCCCTTAAATACCTTAAATTATTTTCTTGCACTGCAAATTTCAAGAGGCACCACTTTTGACCTACGTAGAAAATTTCCTCATTCTAGCTCATGTGGTTTGCGAGAAAACTTGTTATGACGCACGAACAAACGGGCGGACGGACGGACAGACAGACAAGTCGCGATTTTATAATTTTTTAGGGTATTGTTAAAAATATTTTACAATATCTTAAAAAAGATCTGGTTTATAAGTTCTTTCAAGTAAAGTCATTTAGAACGTTTCCATGAAAAATATTCATTATTTCAGTTGGCACTAAAATAGCGAATTGCGCTTGCCTTCAGACCTTTGGGGGCCGCCATTTTGAATGCATGCATTTGATTTTGGATTATTTTAAATCTTTGTATGCTAGGACCTCATCAATCAATGTACTATCTCGTTCAAATGGGAGTTTCACTCTAGACAGTTCAAAATAATTCAATTTTCAAAGAAAATGGCAGCTTTTTTTATGGCTTTAAATTTTCGACTTTTTTATTTTTCATTCAATTTTAATAATTTCCTGCAAAATAAAAGAACATAGTACAGTGATTCATAATCTCAAGTCTCATCAAAATCCGTTGGAAAATGTGACCACTAGAGGGCCACAAAAACATGAAAAAACGCATATTTAAACGGCCGCCATTTTGAAATTTGCACATGCATGATCACCAAAATATCAAAAACTGTAGGTGTAAGCAACATCTATCTTGAAATCAAGTTTCATACATGTCGGATCAAAATTGCGACTTTTAAAAGCCTTTGAAATTTTGACCTTCAACTGGCCGCCATTTTGTTTTTTGTGACCTGACCTCCAGTTTTTTTACGTAATTCTCTAGATACTTATAATTTCTATCAAACTACCGAATTCCATGAAAATCTGTTGAAAGCTTTGACCACTATTACAACAACAAAATTTTGCACGTTTTTCGACCTTTGAGCGGCCGCCATCACATACATCAATGAACCTTTGTACCAAATTTCATCCAATTGGAGCTACACTTTGGTCAGCACAGAAATCACGATTTTTCGTCAAAAATGGCCGCCATTTTGTTTTTGCCCGGCCGATATAGCTGGTTCACAAACTCAACCGAGATAATTACCCAATACATCTTTCCTGAAAATTTGGTGAAAATCGAAGCAAAATTGCAACCTCTAGCGTGGTCACAAATTTCGTTATATCCCATATATATATATATATATATATATATATATATATATATATATATATATATACATATATATATATATGATGCTCTCCGCAATAGGTAAATTTCTCTCGAGAAATTTACCTAAAAAGGAGGAATTGCAGCTCCTTCTGTTAAAACGCATGCTGTGAGGGTCACGAATGTTCCTCTTTCAGCAGAGGTTACACGTTCAATTTGTTTAAATCCTTTCCGTGCAACCACTTTGTCTGGTATTTGCACTATTGTGATCCCTGTCTAGTCCAAGTTATAAATACAATACCTTGAGGCTCTAATTTGTATTTGTCAAGCATAGATTTCAGCAATGCAAAAAATCTCGCAACATTGGTTTTGTTGAAACTTGTAGCTCTTGATAAGCTGGTAGCTTCAGGACTACGCAGAGATAAACTTGGGTGCCGGTTCATAAAATGAGAAAACCAGTCCGGGCCCGCCATCTCATTACTGTTCCATGAAGCAGGTATTTTCATAGGATTAGCTTTTACGTACTGATATGCAAATTCCTTGACTTCTTTAGACGACAACCCAAAGTACGAGGAAATAAAGCTATTGATAAGCAGGTAATACAAAACGTAGTAGATCTCACTAAATATTACAGTTGAAAAGCATGAAAGTGTATAAATATAAGTGGGTACCTAATTACCATTCTCGGCAATACGTATCCAAAAGATGAAGCTGGAGCCAAAGCATTTGCAACAGCACTAGAAACTGTACCCGCATTGGCAGTCCTTGCAGCATCACGTTCCCTTTCTTTTTGGCAATGTCTAGCTGAGCTGCGAAAAGGGATCCCAAATTCATCTGAGGTGCGAGCCAGACTTCTTCCCTCAATGATATGTTATGAGCATCTACAGCCTTCTTCACAGTTTTATCTGAGTGATTAGCTCGGTTGGACTTTCGTTTGTAACACCTTACCATACCATCTACAAAAGCAATATTAAGTGGGGAAAAATTAAAAAAAAAGAAAGGCTTTCAGGTTTATATATTTCTTAAAAAAAAATTATTGGTGTTTTTTATGTCTTTGAATAAATAGTAGAATTTATTGTCTATTGATTTCTAAAATAAAAAAATTGGTCGTTTGGGGCTAGTTGGCATGATTCAATTAACCTGTACCAACAAACCTCAGAATAACTCATGCCAACAAGCCCCAAAAGTGTTTTCAAAACAAAATGGCCTCCTCACTCTTTCATAACGTTCAAACAAAAGATTATCACATGTATATATAAATACAATGAGCCACTGAATCACAAATCGTTGCTGATATTATCATATAATGTTACACCGTTTCAGCAAAACAAATTAACTGCATATGAAAAAATTTACTCACCAGGCAGAAAAACAGAAAATTGAAGATTCTCACTGATGAGTGACTTCCATTGAACTGAAAACTTAGGTCAATATGAAACACAATGAAGTTATCACAACACAGAGACGACAGTGCTCTGATACTTTTGCGTGAAAATTTAGGAGCTGAATGCCAAATTACCCCTTATGTCAGCTACCCCTAGTCTCCCCGTATGGTAAGTATTTTGACTTTGGCTGATAAACGTACAGCTCTGATCGAAGAAAAGTACAAAGAGACATAGGAAACGTTGTACAATCATCTGGAAAGACTATTTGAATCATTGCCTACAAATGATAGAAAAATAGTCCTGGATGATTTCAACACTAATGTTGGCAACAAACTATCTCATCAGGGAACAACTTGAGGATGAAGCCTACACCAACAAAAATGGCAACGGTAATTGACTTTACATCATAGTATACTCAACTAGTGTCCACACCTTTCATTTACCCTGTGTTGCACACTTTTTGAATTTTCTCAGGGGCGCGTCAGCTGATCCGGGGCATGAGAGCTGACCCTATGTTTGGCGCGCTCAAGAAACAAAGCAAAATGCAAATAAAATTTCCGACGCACGTGTTCTTTTACCCATTTCAGAACATGGGAGTGCTGCCAAATCCTAATAAAAAACTAAAAGATTGCATGGAACGAATTTGTTTTTCCGCAAAGTTATTGATTTTTCGAGATGTGGTAATCCTGAAATCTCTCATCGAAGCATATGTTTATATTCGCGCCAATCCTCGCATCAGCATTTACCTACCTATGTACCTGGTACCGAAGATTTATGGCTCGCTGTTCGGCTTGTGTTCGAATTTTTCCGGAGGGTTGATGGAGTGTGGTTGCTAGTTGAGTATACTATGCTTTCCTTACAGCAGCAATCTAATCATACGTGCGATTTGTATTGCATATTGTTAGGATTCGCGATCATGTTACCTTGTCGTAGGGCTTGGAGCTTTAGTTCGATATTATGGGGTTATTTAGTTCAGCGAATGCGCCATGGCAAGGTGTCATCGGGGCGGCTGTCAGAAAAGACAAGTGACCGAGAATCGCGCGAAAAAAACAATAGGAAACAAATGGTGAGTCCTTCTTCTTTTATATTTCAACCGAACACAAAAGGCTCGAGCACGATAAGATGCGAGCCGCAATGTGCCCTTTAGGTCAGTTTAAATGAAGCCTTTATTCCACATGGATGACATAACCTCAATGTCAGGGATCCACTGCGAACAGAGCAGAGGGGGATGCGTCGTGGCTCGCGCTTGGGACTAATGCAGTGGCTGACATGTTCGGCCAGTGCATATGAATTTTAAAATTGTAAAAATTTCTGACGCGGCAGAGAACATTTGTGGATGCTAGCACAGAAGGGTATGGGAAACATGAGATCGATTAAATTTAATTGTAACAAGTAACTCTCTCTTTCCTTCTCTCTCTCTCACTAAATTATTCTAGATTTTTTCAGTTCTTTTTGTTTTGCACACGGCCCCGTGACTTTTTGTTTTTGGTGTAATTTGGGAGTATGAATTTAGATATGATGACGATACAAAGAGCGGCAACGTTATTATTACTAACGTCAAGGGCAATTTACACGTTGCAGGAAAAATCAAGAAAATTAATACTGACAAGCGCAAAAAATCCAAGTGTCAAAACAATTTAAAATATTAAAATTGGCAGCAAAGATACGAAAGATAAAATAAATTAAGTAGCATCGTAGTCTGAAATTTCATTAAAATTTTACCTATTTATCCTTTCTTTAAGCATTAGCTTTGTATTATTAGCTCATATTGCGTTTAATGCAACTGTCATTTTATTGCCACTTCAACGATCAGATTGAAGAAATGCAAAAAATCTTTCAAAAACTATTGCACACGGACAGATAAATAAATCGCATTAATTTGGGTTTAGTTCAAGCCTTCTAACTCATTTGTGCACTACGCAAGAACCTTTCATGCCTGCCAGCGTCAAATGTCAAAATGACGTGTGCCTGCGTGAGTATCACACAAACTTCCTACTAAACTGGTTTTAGGGAAAATCGCAATCTCCTGCGGTTGCCGACCTGGCCAGAACTGTCACAAAGTTGCAGTGTGCGTGCTTCCATTTAACCATGTGTAACACTCGCCCGACTATATAGCTGTAGTCTGATTCATCGCTTAAAATTTCATGCAAATAGGGTTACCAAGGGTCAAAATAAAAAAGCTGGTTTCTTGCAGTAAAAAGTCCTGATTCCTGTAAAAAAGTCCGGCCTTCAGCTGATACTAAAACTCAGTGCATTATGAGTAAATTTTATTACCACTTATTCAACTCTTTGAACATTATATTTTCGCCCACTACTAACAGTTTTCAAAAAGTTTGATTTTAAGGAAATTTCACTGTGAAATTCGGTACAAGTAATATCTTTGATTTTATATTGTGTTAATAATATTGCTTTGATTGACTCAACTGACAATCTGTTCCTCTCCTTCGTCCACTGCGAAGTCATAAGTGAAAAAATTTGCTCCACATTTACGTTGTGTGGCATAATAGAAAAAAAAGTATTGAGCAATTTTTAGAAATTCTGTAAAATAGCTTGTCATTGCACGCATTGAAGAAAATTACCCTCTGCTTTTCAGCTAACTCATCATAAAAATCTCTTTGGCTCGTGTTAAGAAATTTTTTTTAATAGGCTTAATTCTTCAAAGAGTTTAATATCATCAATACTGATGCCTTTGTCTTACAAAAATGTAATACAGTCTGTAATACTATCGAATTGTAGCTCCTGATTTTTCATCAACAGCAGCCATTCAAAGCATTTAAATGATTCCAATGGTTTTATCCAAATATTTATGTAATTTATGCTTTCTAGATACATGAATTTAATTTCAGCACTTATTTTGTGGCACTCGTCTTTGTTAATTTTATTTTTTTCAAAGAGATTTCGTATTGTTAAAGGAACGAAGTTAGATTCGATTCTTTGACTTAGTGATTCTGTCGCTCGTTTTAAAGTAGAAAACACTTCAACGATTGAGTTTTCTCCTTTTCCAGTGACGCTATTCTTGATTTAAATAAAGCCATCAACGAATGAAGATAATACAAATATATTTTGATGGTATTGCTCTAAAAAAAACTTAACAAAAAGAATTCTTTTAAGGCATCGTATAATTTGAGAATCCTTCTGATTGCTGGAAAAAGACTGAGCCACCTCGTCTTACTATGATACAGCAATTTTTCATAATTAATCTCAATATAGGTGCATAGCTCTTTCAGAGTTTCTGTTCGTACAGTATATACCAAAAAGTGATTAAAAATTTTCATCACCAGAGATTCAGCGTCGAATTCCAACAGATCTGTAGCATGACGTATTGTATTATGAAGAATATGAGCTGGATAACCAACACCAACAATCTCTTGATCCAAGCTCTGATTTAAATGAGAGATGACATTGTTACCTGGATTTCTTGCAACTCCTCCAAAATTCACATTTGCATTGTCACCGGTGAAAGAGATGCGCTTATTTTTTAAATCATACTTTTCGAGAGTAGTCAGTAAATAATTAGCAATGGTTATCGAAGTTTAATTTTCCAATGCAGGTTTTGTCCTCGCACAAGCTGATTTTCTGGCCAATTCGGAATCAGAAAATAGTTTCCTTAATAACGACAAAGTGCAGTCTATGCTTTTGTATGATTGATTGCGTTTGACCACGTGAAATGCGAGGGCAACGTTGCCACAGCCTCCTTACAGCCCGGATATGGCACCAGCGGACTTCTTTCTGTTCCCCAAGATCAAGAGACACCTTAAGGGGACGCGGTTCGGGACTCTGGAAAATGACGAGGGCTCTAGACAGCATCGACGAGGGCTCTAGACAGCATCGAGATTGCCGACTTCCAGGGAGCGTTCGAGGATTGGAAAATCCGGTATCAGCGTGTTATCGACTCCAATGGGGACTACCTTGAAGATTTCTAAAGAAAAATTGTACATATTTTGCCAATAAAATATTTCCTGAGATCAGTCCGGCTACTTATTATTCAGACCCTGTATATATATATATATATATATATATATATATATATATATATATATATATATATATATATATATATATATATATATATATATATGGGATATAACGAAATTGGTGACCACGGTAGAGGTTGCAATTTTGCTCCGATTGTCACCAAATTTTCAGGAAAGGTGTATTGAGTAAATATCTCGATTTGGTTTGTGAGCCAGCTATATCGGCCAGGCTAAAACAAAATGGCGGCAATTTTAGACGAAAAATCGTGATTTCTGTTCTGACCAAAGTATAGCTCCGATTTGGATGAAATTTGGTACAAAGGTTTACTGATGCATGTGATGAATCTCACAATAAAAAATCCAAAGCCCGGAGGGCAGAAACAAAATGGCGGCCACACAAAGGTCGAAAAACCTGCAAAATTTTGTTGTTGTAATAGTGGTCAAAACTTTCAACAGATATTCATGAAATTCGGCAGTTTAAGTATCTAAAGAATTACGTAAAAAAACTGGAGGTCAGGTCACAAAAAACAAAATGGCGGCCAGTTGAAACTCAAAATTTCAAAGGCTTCTAAAAGTCGCAATTTTGATCTGACATATGAAACTTGAATTCAAAATAGATATTCCTTAGATCTACAGACTTCAATATTTTGGTGATCATGCATTTGCAAATTTCAAAATTGCGGTGTCTTAAATATGCGTTTTTTCAGGTTTTTTGTGGCCCTCAAGCGGACACATTTTCCAGCGGATTTTGATGAAACTTGGGATTATCGATCTTGTTCTTGTATTATGTAGAAAATTATTAAAATGGAATGAAAAATAAAAAAGTCGAAAAATTAAAACCTAATATTTTTAGCTGCCATTTTCACTAAAAATTGAATTATTTTGCCCTGTCTAGAGTGAAACTCCGGTTTGAACGAGATTTGGCACATTGAGTGATGAGGTCCTAGCACACAAAGATTTAAAATTGTCCAAAATCAAATGCATGCGTACAAAATTGCGGCCCCCAAAGGTCAGAAGGCAAGCGCAATTCGCTATTTTAGTAGCAACTGGAAATATTGAATTTTTTCCATGGAAGCGTTTTGCATGACTTAACTTGAAAGTATTTATAAGTCAGACTATTTCTTAAATATTGTAAAATATTTTTAACAATACCCTAAAAAATTATAAAATCGCGTCTTGTCTGTCTGTTCGTCCGTCCGTTTGTTCGTGCCTCACAAGTTTTCTCCCAAACCACATAAGCTAGAATGAGGAAATTTTCTACGTAGGTCAAAAGTGGTGCCTCTTGAAATTTCAGTGTAAGAAAATATTTTAAAGTGTTTAAGGGGGTCTCCCCATACATTTTTTTATTTTACAAAACCCTACTAAAATCGCATCCTGTCTGTCCGTCTGTCCGTCTGTCTGTCCGTCCGTCCGTCCGTCCGTGTGTCACAGCAGTTTTTCTCAGAAACTACTTAAGTTAGAAACATCAAATTTTGTATATAGGTGTAAAGTAGTGTTCTCTTCAAAGTCCAACTACAAAAAAATTTTATAAGGTATTTAAGGGGGGTCTCCCCAAATAGGGGAGTGACATCCCCGAAAAAAAAATTTCATTGAAGATAGCCGATATTGGGATCAAATGAAAGGTCTTGATGAGAACTTTTCAAAACAGGTCTTAGTTTGGCAAAATTTGCTTCGAGGGGCGCACAGGGAGGGGAAACACACGAAAAATTTGTGTCCCCCCCTCGCGATTGGACACCTGTGATCTGAAAAAAATCAGGAATGTTGGTCTTGGTGAGTACAACAACAACAAATACCTGAGAAGTTGCAATTCAATCAACTTTGTTAGTAATAGTATGATTTATCGATTTTATGTTTTCTTGAATAAAATCTTAACGGTACCCTTAAATTCAATGAAATTAAATACATAGATGGCTAGTTATAAGATTTATCAATACCAAAAGTTCCATAAACATTGAATCATATTTAGCGAGGTTATAGCGGTTTGAATTTTCCTGTATTCGCATGGACCAATATGCGCTGCATTTATTACTATGGCAACATATGGCTATGGAACAACATGCGCTTTTGACCAACTCAGACACTACAGTCTTGCTAGGATTTGCTTGAAAATTTCAGGAATGATAGGTGTTATGTATATCTTTGAGAATCGGTTCAGCTAGTGGTATCAGTAATCGTAAAACAAAATAGTGGCTGTTTTAAATGCGAAGATTGAATAATGTTGAGCTATTTTTTCGCAACTTCAGCGTTTAAGGTGCATGCTTTGAACACTTGATTCAATGTAATGAATGACTGAAGATGAGTACCTACAATTAATGCTCATTAGTGAAACAAGTCAAGGAGGCGGGAGAGAGCTCCTAGCAAAAGGGCTTTGTAACCATTCTAGGATTCGAAAAAATTGGCCATTAATCAATGATAACAGTGCAGGAGAGTGGCCCCTGAAAAAAAATTATCATGAAATGTAGCCGATATGAGTATGAAATGAAAATTTTTATGGGAGCTTTTCAAAACAGTTGTTAAACTGTCAGTTTTTGCTTCAGTGGGGGCACAGGGAGGAAATACATGAAAAATGTGTTTCCTCCCTCGCGAATGGACATCTGAAATAATTTTCAAGGGAGATATTTATGAGTATAACAATAAGCAAAACCTCAGAAGTTGAAATTCGTTCAACTTTGTTAATGATAGTATGATCCTCGTATTTCATATTTCCTCCAATAAAATCGTCTTTGACATGTTTCTTGATTTGATTCGATCTGTTGACTGCATTTTGTAAATTGATACAAAACCCTTCTGACATGAGCGCAGGTATGTTTACCCAATTTGTTTTTATTCCAGTAGCCCTCTAGCAGCCAAGTTTCTCATCAGATTCCGATAAAACTTGAAATTATAAGTTATCAGCAAGTTACTTTAATTTTTAATTTTAAAATAAAAAAAATCGAAAATTTACAGCTTAATATTTTTAGCAGCTGTTTTCAATAAAAATTCAAAATGACGGCCCCTGATGGTTCAGAAAAGGATCGAAAATGTATATATTAATGGCGATGCAAGTGCTGATTAAGCTTTTATGGAAATCTTTTGAAATGAACTATTTGAGCTATTTAAGCCAAAAAAGTTATCACCTTTGTGTGGTAATTACTGTGAAATGTGTAAACAGTAAATGTGAGAAGGGCGAAACCAGTATAAATATGTTTATAACAATTTATTACCCGCCGATTTTCAATATGTGATCCATATGTGTGCAACTCAATTTAATTAGGAAAATATTTGCGGCCCTATGAAGGGTCTCCAAATACGAACTACAAAAATTGCACCAAGAAGTCCAGTAGTAGGCAAAAGAACAAATTAAAATGGTAACGCACGACAGATCTACCTCACTTCTGAATGCACTGCTCATATGCATCAACAGCTAGAGTAATAGAAATACGCCAGGAAGCAATGATATTAAATATTCTAGTGCAATATTTTTGTCATGTTACATTTTTATTAATTTCATAATTGGGCGGTATACTTTAAATGATAAAAAATTATTTAGCTTATGATAATTCAGTAAAGTATTAAATCCAATTGACTGGGAGGCGTAACGCAAAATCTGAGCAATCCTACATGCAAAGAATACGTTAATTTGGTAATGGAAACGGATATTTATTGTTAGAAAAATTTATATTGTTGCAATTTTAGCGGCAATTTATCTCCGTTACCTTTCAATACATAGGGGGATTTGAATGTTCGAGGATGCATATTATAGCGAATATATTCTGGTTGATTATGTGAAATTTTGGTAGCACTCCAATAAAGGACTGATATTAACACTACTATTTAAAAACTTAGATATAAATATAGTATTAAAAGATGCTCTTATAGGAAGCATATGCAATCCTTTCGACTTTTTGAATACCTTTTTCTTTTGATGTATGAGATGTACGTGTTAAACCTTTCAGACTAACGGAGGCTCTTAAATTATGGTTTCCCTTCACAAGTTGAGGACTTTTTCGAATCTTCATCAAATTAAACATTTTAACTTAGATTCAGCGTAAAGATGCATTTCAACTTGAATTCAGCATAAGGATATGTATATCAACACCTCCTATATTATTTACTAAACTTCAACAATTAGGTATTTGACTATCATTATATGTTGTTTTATATTTTGGCGGGAAATGTGTATAGATCATATTTTGAATCAAGACAACATATTGGTAGACTTTATTTCAAGAAAATTTGTAACTGTTTCTCATGGAATATCATGCTTCAATAATTTTTATGTCTAATTGGTATGTAAATGAGTTTTTTGGAAAATTTTTAACTTAATTATCCAGAAAACTGAAATAATAACTGCGGGAAGAGCAAAATGGATACGTTACTATGAGCTCCATCACAAATTATTATTATCAACAAAACTTTCATGAATTATGAATCAAAGTTCACGGTCCTCTTTATTTTGTTGCTAAGGTAAAAATTTATTGTTAATGAGAGTCCCTCGGCATCTTGGTTATTGAATTTCAATCGGTTATGTACCATACATTATATGCTGACTAACGTAAATAATTTATATTATCATAGTTAAACTCTTCTCCAGAAGCAGTTTGAAAATACGATTTAAAAATTTACACTCGATTGTTCATCAACAATGTAAATCAGAATGTGAGGGCGGGTAAATTTTAAGTACAAACTAAACCAACAGGAATAAAAGACAATGATGAATTCCACCCCAGTAATAACCCGTCGAATTTGATCCGGTAGTTCACTTCTCATTTGATTGCTCTTAATGCCAATAAATAGGAATCATTGGACGCTGGTCAGTTTTTCTCGTCTGAAACAATATTTGGTATTAAGATGGAAAGGGCAAATCATGTGATTGATGAGCAGACTCCAGTTAATACGATTCTATACTGCATTGTTGCAATTTACGATTTCATTCCATTGAGCGACGTCGTCGTTATAAAAATAATGTCTTAGTAACGTTCGAGTCATTGTTCATCTTTATTTTCAAATTGTGACCAAATATCTTCAGCCAGTCGAGTGAATGGCATTTGTAGTTGCAGTTGCAACGCACTGCAATAATTTATTATCTGCATGGGGTCGAATTTCTAGCCACGAGCTATTCCATTTCAAATAATACAAATATTCCTAACAAATTTATCGAAAGAGCAACAGAGCAGATGTAATTACATCATTAAAATTCAATTCGCACTTCTGGCTATCAAAGACGGAGTTGTATAATGCGTAAAGACTGTTTTCTTATCTGACATGTTTCTTCTTATGTTAGGGTGGAATACGGATACGGCTGAAATTTATTACGTGAGAGAAAGCGCAGCCCGGAGTAATGGGTTAATGATAAATGGAGTATTTTTTCCATCAAATTGAACGCACTATCACCTGCTATGGTACCTTGGCTGTAATGTATAGTAGTCGCCTAGAGCTGGGGATTCATTGAATTTTAAATCTAACTGATAATTGAGCGCGTTCTGAATTAATTGGAGTGACTAATAGCGAAGTAGAGAATTCATTTCTGAAATTTTCCAATAAGAAATGAGATACTTTTGTCAAAGTTCATATGCTTACCTGAAGGGATGCAGATGAATTTATCACTAATTGATTGTCACAAATGAAACGAATAAACATTCAAATAAATCAAAAAAATAAATCAACTTATTCTAGCATTTACCCTGCCCCTTTTTGAACTGTAGATCAATTAGAGATCTCGGAAACTTTTCTACACGTCTTTAAAATTTCATGATCATAAGATAACTTTTTTCCTCTCGTCGACAAATCGAAACTTTACTGTTTCAACACTAGTTACTCCTTTCATAAATATTTTGCAGCAGCAACAACGACGACAGTATCGCGACATGTAGTTTGCTGCAGTCAACAGTCCTGTAGAATATTTATAGAGCAATGAACAAGAAATCAAAAAGGAAAAGATAAAAAAAACTCAAATCAAAGAAAATACGAAAAACAAGAAAAAAATATCAACATTGGAAATTAAAATAAGTAAAAACATAGAAATAATTAACAACTTTTTACTTTTACAAATGTCGAATAAAACTCGAAGACAGTACCAGAAAGTCGTGACTGAGATTATTTGCATACAGAAAATTTTTCTGCTGCAGAAGTAACAGAATTGGAGATGGGAAGAAGTTCTAAAACTGTTCCCGAACTTAATTCTGTTTAGCCGACTGGCGGCAATTGTTGTTGAACCATTGGCTAAAGATATCGCTGTGAGCAATATATGAGAATGACTTCAGTGGCTGTAAACTTTAGGAGCCAATTTGATCCTTGTAATGTTAAATCCGCTTTTTTAGGGTTTTGTAAAATAATTTTACAAAACCCTTCTAAAATCGCATCCTGTCTGTCCGTCTTTCCGTCTGTCTGTCCGTCCGTCCGTCCGTGTGTCACAGCAGTTTTTCTCAGAAACTACTTAAGCTAGAAGCATCAAATTTTGTATGTAGGTGTAAAGTGATGCTCCCTTCAAAGTTTATTTGCAAAAAAATTTTATAAGGCATTTAAGGGGGGTCTCCCCATGTAGGGGAATGACCTCCCAAAAAAAAAAATTCATTGAAGGTAGCCGATATGGGTATCAAATGAAACGTCTTGATGAGAACTTTTCTAAACAGGTCTTAGTTTGGCAGAGTTTGCTTCGAGGGGCGCACAGCGAGGGGAAATACACGAAAAATTTGTGTCCTCCCCCCTCGCGATTGGACACCTTCCATCCGAAAAATCTGAAAAAAATCAAGAATGTAGGCCTTGATGAGTACAACAACAACAAATACGTTAGAAGTCGCAATTCACTCAATTTTGTTAGTAATAGTATGATTTATCGATTTTAAGTTTTCTTGAATAAAATCTTAACGGCACCCTTAAATTCAATGAAATTCAGTACACAGATGACTATTTATAAGATTTATTAACCCTGCAAGTTTCATAAAGATTGCATCATATTTAGCGAAGTTATAGTGGTTTGAATTTTCCTGTATTACTATGGAACAATATGCGCTGCATTTATTACTATGGCAACATATGGCTATGGAACAACATGCGCTTTTTACCGACTCAGACACTACAGTTTTGCTAGGATTTGCATGAAAATTTCAGGAATGATAGGTGTCATGAATACCTTTGAGAATCAGTTCAGCTAGTGGTGTCAGTAATCGTAAAACAAAATAGTGGCTGTTTTAAATGCGAAGATTGAATAATTTTGAGTTATTTTTTCCCAACTGCAACGTTTAAGGTGCATGCTTTGAACACTTGATTCAATGTAATGAATGACTGAAGATGAGTACCTACAATTAATACTCATAAGTGAAACAAGTCAAGGAGGCGGGAGGGAGCTTCTAGCAAAAGGGCTTTGTAACAACTCTAGGATTCGAAAAATTGGCTATTAGTCGATGATAACAGTACAGGAGGGTGGCCCCTGAAAAAAAATTCATCAAAAGTAGCCGATATGAGTATGAAATGAAAGTTTTCATGGGAGCTTTTCAAAACAGTTCTTAAACTGTCAGTTTTTGCTTCATTGGGGCACAGGGGGGAAATACATGAAAAATGTGTTTCTTCCCTCGCGAATGAACATCTGAAATAATTATCAAGGGAGATATTTATGAGTTTGACAATAACAAAAACCTCAGAAGTCTAAATTCGTTCAACTTTGTTAATAATAGTATGATCTTCGAATTTCATAGTTTCTCCAATAAAATCGTCATTGACATGCTTCTTGACTTTATTCAATCTGTTGACTGCATTTTGAAAATTGACTACAAAACCCTTCTGACATGAGCGTAGGTCTGTTTACCCAACTTGTTTGAAAATATAGCTACTCATTTATCAAATTGGAGTTGGATGCGTTTCAGTAATAACCTTGTCTCCTTTGTAAGTCGGTTAACGAAATGTGAGTGAAATATTGGCAACCAAACGGTCCATATTATGATGAAGGCATTTCTGTGGTAACTTTCGCCAATATGGGAGTATTTTTTGAAAAATATATAGCTTTGTCAATCTACGTGTAATAAATTTTTCTGAAATTTTTTGGCAAGCTGTAGTAATCGAGCAGTCACACAATCAAACTGCTCGAAAACCTTCCCATTCCCTATTCGAAATTTCAATGGCAGATTTAGAAAAAGCATTACTTATTTCCATTTATAATAGTAATTTGCTAAATAGTTTTCTTTCTTATTATTATTATTAAATGTAACTTTATATCAATTTTCCTCTATAGTAAATTTAAACGTTTTCTATTAATTATATTTTTCATGAAATTTTATTTTATTACTATTTAAAATTTTCTTCATTTTTCGTTACTTCAGTTGAATTTTGTTACAAAAAAAAAAGGAAAAAAATGTTTAATTCCCCTAAATGAAGTTCAACTACAAAAATTTTTTATTTAAGGGGATTCCCCTATATAGGAGAGTGGTGTCCGAAAAAAAATTTCATCCAAGGTAGCCGATATGGAGATCAAATGAAAGGTCTTGATGAAAACTTTTTAAAACAAGTCTTAAATCGGCATTGTTTACTTCAGAGGGTGCAGAGGGAGGGGAAATACACGAAAAATGTGTGTCTTTCTCGCGATTGGACACCTGTGATCTGGAAAAATTATGGAGGTAAATGTTTATGAGCACATTGACAACAAAGTCGAAATTCACTCAACTTTGTTAACAAATCCATCGAATTTCACATTTTCGCCAAGAAAATCGTATGGATGCCCGTAAACTCAGTGAAATCCAGTATTTAAGTAGTTTTCCAAAAGTTCCAAATAGTCTGCAAGTTTGATGAAAATCGAGTCGTATTGACGGAAGCTATAGCCATTTGAAGTTTCTTCAATTACAACAACAATAACACACGATTTTGGTATTTTATGGACTTTCCATCGAATCGGGCACTGCAGTTTTGATTTGATCTTCTTAAAATTTACGAATAAGATCAATATCATAAATAGTTTTGGGAATTCATAATTTGAGTGATTTTTGTTAGTTTGCAATAAAATGGCAACCGTTGAAAATAGAGAAACAATGGATTTTCTTATAAACGTGCACATCTCTTTGACATGTTTCTTGACTTTACTCGTTGCTGGTGAGTGGATTTCGTAAGATGGGTACAAAACCTCTCGGACATGAGCATAGGTCTGCCTACCCAACTTGTTCTTAAATGAACTCGCTTTTAGTTCATACGATTTGGTGAGTAAGCTGTCAGGTTAGATTTAAAAAGTTAGTCTTCTGTTTTCAATACAAGGATGATATATTACTCGGTTAATCATGATTTAAATGATTTTTTTTTGTAAAATGCCCGAAAATCCAGTGATTCCTAAAATTAATTAATGGACATAAAAGAAATACATTTAATTAAGCGGAGATTTTTTAGATTTAAATAATTTGTAAAAAAAAAATCGAGCAACAGGTATTTCCAAAACCCGTTTTTTGGCTGTAAAACCCACCTGGTTAAACCGAGCTGCAAAAAACCCATTTTAAAAGACTTCTTTGCACAATCAAGTTAACGCAGTTCAAGGTGGTTCGACGTTTTTTGGCAAAATTGAGTACAAAGTATATATATCAGTGCTTCGAGTACGTTATATCAAATTCTGCTGAGGGAGTGATAATTTTTAATAAGAGTTGAAGTGGACATTTGATTGATAGTGTGTTTTGTTACTAGTCATAGACTTTTTAGTTTGTACTATGTCCCAAAAGATAAACTATTCAATCACCTGGGTTGATTTGGGTGAATGATTTCTGTAAGAAAGGTAAAAACTATACATAAATTTGGGAAAAATCATACAATGCTTTACGTGAATCCCATGAGATCAAATAAGTCAAAACGAATAAAAATATTAAGTAATTTATAGCTAAGAACCTAAGCAATCAGTTATTCCCATAAAAATCGCCAAAAAAATTCGAATTCTAATTAATATATTTGCATTAATCCTTCACTTCAAGTCTTTTAATTGTATCGAAATGGAATAAAGTTTCACTTATCAGCAACATTCGGGCAATAATCGTGGATAAGATTACTTAATTTTGAAAGAATGGATTTTGATTTTGGAAAACTCACAATGCTTATTATAAACTCACAATATCGTCAGCAACAACTCAACTGGGAAAAGTTTAGTAGATCCAAATACTCGTATACGGTATCTCAAGGTGAAGTAATTTAGCCAGATAGCTTTTATTTTTGAAAATTCTCTTGAAGAAGTGTATCCGCCTGTCCATCCGTCCCTCTGCCCATCTTTCCGTGCGTCACAAGACGTTTCTTCCGAAACAAAAGAAGCAACAAAGTTTCAACTTTGTGAAAATGTTAGAGAGGGTGATTTTCCAAAAATTTAGGTCTTACAAATATTTCAAAATTCTCGTAAGCCTGTAGTGTTTGTGTCGGTAAAAAGCCATATGGTTCCATAGTAATGTAGTGCATATTGTTGCATAGTACGAGTAATACAGAGAAAATCAAACCGCTATAGCTTCGTTAAATGCTACTCAATCGTTTTAAAACTTTCAGGCTAATCTTATAAATGAAAATTTGTGGGTCAAATTGTATTGCATTTAAGAGTGCCCTAACGGTTCTATTCAAGAAAACGTAAGATTGATAGATCATACTATTACTAACAAAGTTGATTGAATTCAAACTTCTGACGTATTTGTTGTTGTTGTACTAATTAAGATCTATATTCACGTTTTTTTCAGGTTTTTCTAATTGAATGTGTCCAATCGCGAGGGACCTATGCAAAAATTTCGTACATTCAACGTTACTCTGTCCCCGTCGTACTGATAAGGTCAATATTTCTTACCTTTTCAATGACATACTATTCGAGCACCAATGGGGAAATTTTTTTTTTATGAGGGGACACCTCCCTATATAGGGGAACCCCCTTGAAACTCTCTGAAAAAAATGTTTACCCCAAAACTTTCAAGAAGTCACCACTTCTGATCTGTTGTGTCATACAGACGGATGGACGGACAGACGGACACAGGTCGTGATTTCAATATAGTTTTGTATTTTATTACAAAAACTGTAAAAATTAACGTTCGATTCAAGATGACTTTCAGAGCATTTCCTTCAAGAAGTCAGACATTTATGATAAAGTAATACAAACACGCTGCATGAAGAAAACAAGTTGTGTTGACAGAACTACGGTCATATTATATGGATTTCATTCTTAATGGACGATGTGCAGACATATCATTATCACCATTTATGACATGATAGCTCCAGCCATGCGTTGGCCTCTAGGATCAATTTCCTCCAAAAACCACCGTTATGGTACCTGCTTTGCTAGTTTATCACTACCAACAACTGATCATCTCAGTATCTTTTACAGATCATCAAATGTACTTTTAAAAAAATATTATGGAGACATTCGTAGCAGCACAAAAAATATTTGATGCCTGATAGGTTTATGTACCCTAAGGATGGGAGACTGAATGCTAAGAAGTGTCAATAACTACAAATAAACCTGCAGGTCTGCTACTAAATCCTACTTACACTCCTTTGTGGTGACGTAAGAGGGTGAAGGTGAGTCTTTCTGTGCCTGGTAACGGAATCAAAAGCCAGATTGAGGTTTGGACGATGGGCTACTTCCCCGTCCTGGCAAAACCCTACACAGTTTCAAAACCTTCAACAGGGCCTTGGAATAAATCGGACCTATGGCAAAGACTTCACCTCCGAAAAAGGACTATGGTATTGAATTTTGGAATCTCAGATCACTTAACAACCATAGTGTTGTTAAATATCTTGAACAATATGAATTAAACATGCTGGCAATCCAAGAAACGAACTGAGCAGGAAATAATATTCAAGATATAAGATCACGCTCAATATACAAAATTGGAAAGCCTTGTAGAAAGCGAGAATTCAGATTAGCCTTGATTGTGGACACGGAGTTAAAATTACACGTTATCTATTTTAAGGTAGTCAATGAATGATTGTGGGCAATCCGTATAGAAACGAAATTCTTCGAAATTTGGCTGATAAATGTACACACCCCAATCGAGGAAAAATATGAAGAAACGTTCTTTAATCACCTGAAAAGACTAGTCGACTCATTGACTACTAATGACACAAAAATGATTCTAGGTGATTTCCGCGCTAAGTTTGGCATCGAGCTATCTTATTGGAGAACGACAGAGGATATAGCCTACATGATGAAACAAATGACAGCGGCCAGCACCTAATCAGTTTATATCTAGCATAAATCTAGTCATACGTTTGACTTATTTCCCACATCGACGCATACATTAAATGATCTGAGTATCACCGGGTGGCAACGCATAAAACCAAATCGACCAATAACGTTGGGCCTCAAGCATACTTAGCGCCCATACATTGCGAGGAATTAATTGTAATTCAGTTTGCTTGATTAAACTAACCAATTGATGTCTTATACCTACACAAATTCGACATCAAATGTCAACCATCGAAGACCCTCGACAACCAGCTAACTCCCATCCTATTAGGGGCATCGACGAGCTTACAAAATATGATGTCAGCAGTCTTCATAAAGTCATCCACAAAGTCATCCAGCATATTTGGCAACAAGAACATATGTCAAACGAGTGTAACTAATCAATTATATTCTCTATCTGCAATAAAGGTGACAAGTTAAGTGTGAAGACTATAGAGGCATATCACTAACTTAGACGGCACACAAAATATTTTCAAAATTCATAGAAAATGAAATCAGGTCGTACGCCAATAGTATTACTGGGGAGTATGAAGGTGGCTTTAGAGCAGGCAGATCGAGAGAGTCCAACATAGACAAACGCTAAATATTCGTTGACTTTAAGCAAGCATATGATAGTATTGATCATAACGTACTGTACCATACGATAATTTGCTTTGATAACCCAGCCAAGTTAGAATATCTTATCAAAATGAAAATAACGTCGATAACCTCTCAAGTCTGCATCAATAACCAACTCACCAACGCTTTTGACACAAATATTGGACTAAAGCAGGCAGATGGGCAGGCTCCATTGCTCTTCCATTTGGCTTTGGAAAATGTCATAAGGAACTACCTGTCGATACAAGAGGCATGTTATTGTACTAGTAACGCCAAGTGGTAGCCTATGCGAATGATATCAACATTTTGTAACGGCTGCTAACAACCACCAAACAACTCTTCCTGAAACTCGGCTGACTAGTAGGGCTACAAATCAATGAGGAAAACTAAACTCATGAAACGGTCCAGGAAAAATACGTCAAATACCCAAAAAATATCATACTTGGTGAAAGCAATATCAAAAATGTGGGTGAATTTGTGCATCTAAATACCATAATTATGAAAAGCGCTAAGAAAGGGAATAGGCTGAAGAGTACAGCTGGCAAATAAAATTTTTCTTTCAGTTTTGATGATCATGAAGACCAACTGCATACAAAGGAAAATAAAGCTCAAAGTATTTAAATCTATGATAATACCTGTGCTGTGCTATGGGTGTGTAACATGGACTCTAACTCAAAACCCGCAAATATATTGAATGCCTTCCAACAACGGGTCCTGAGGCAGATAATTGGAGCGAGGCTTAATGAAACCAATAGCGAGTTCGATACAACCATGAGCTGTACGAAATTTTTGACGAGCCGGAGGTCTCAGCAATGGTAAGAATGCGGAAGCTGCAATGCGCTGGCCACGTGAATCGTATGGATGAACAATGAATACCCAAAATGGTATTCGTTGGGAGAACTGAGGGCCGGAGACCAATGGAGGAACCGATGAAACGCTGGTCTGATGCAGTCACCAAAGACAGCTCATCGGTGCTCGGATTTCGTAATTGGAGGACGCGGTCAATGAACTGAGGCAGTTCGAGGCGCTTGTTGCAGGAAGCGAAGGCCTAAGAGGGGCTGTCGTGCTATGAAGAAGATGGGATTATACCATCATCAATAAGAACAAAACAGGCTGAAAATGCAATCATCTCCACTGCAATCAATGACCCATCAGAAGGTTTTTCGCCATTTTCTGTCCAATTAGCAACCAATGTGGAGATTGATATTTCAAAATTGTTTCAAGTCTTCACACTTTTTATATGAATGATTTTTATCTTGAATATTTTTGTTTCTAGATACCTTATGACTTTTATTCTCCTCAGTAGAATCAATTTCAATTGAATGGATCTGCATAGAATGTGGCATATATTTTCCAACCAAAAAAGGCTGTAGACAATCATGCTAAGGTAATACATGGAACTACAACATATACCATTACTCTGCAACAGAACTCAGGCTCTGAAAATATAAATAATCAAGACTCTGAATCTTTTTGTTCTTTCAGAGATTCCAACGAACGCGAATACAAAGAATGGCTTGATGTAGAGAACATAGAAACTCATGCGATTGAACTTTTGAATAATGTCCAGATTGTATCTTGCATTATGATTAATGCTATATATATATATATATATATATATATATATATATATATATATATATATATATATATATATATATATATATATATATATATATATATATATATATATATATATATATATATATATATATATATATATATATATATATATATATATATATATATATATATTGAGACTTGGTGTTAACGACGATTGCTGACGCGAGGGTTGGAGGAGATAAAAATGTCATTTTTTGACGACGTCATTCGTGGAGGTTCCCTAAGCTGAATAAAATATTATTTACAAACAAAAATACTAATAAGTCGATTATTTTATTTATTTGATATCCACAAGATTATTTTTTTTCCTTAGAAAGCCGGTAGTTTTCCAACAAAACTAGAAAATATTATCGTCATTTACTGTCAAGGTCAGTCAGAAAGACCACGAAGATACAGGGTTATCCATTTCATGGTAGGAAAGTATAACCCTGCCATTTGACATCTGTCAGAATTAAATGTCGTCCAAAGCGTGTTTTTTTTAGTTGAAGGTTTGCCATTTAGAAATATGGATCGTTTAACAGTCGAAAATTATAAAAGTGGTGATTCTGCTGTATCAACATTTAGGCCTTTGCGAGCCGATTACGGTCGACATAATCGACCTACACAGCAAACAATTTCGAACACAGTGAGAAAATTTGAAAAGACTGGATCGGTTATTGATATTACAAGGCCTGTACATCATCGCAACAAACGTTCTGCTGAAAATATCGCTGTCGTTGCTCAAAGTGTGGAGGAAGACCCGTATTTCTCAATTCCTCGACGCGCTCAACATTTGGGCTCATTGTGGTGGATTTTGCTTTTGGATTTGCATCTCCATCCATACGAAATCCAACTCAGTCAAAAACTTAAGCCTCAAGACCATACACAATGCAATGTTTGCGAATAGGGTGATTTTCCGAACAAAATTTTCTTCAGTGATGAAGCTCATTTCACTCAAAATCCTCAGGTGATCGCAGAAAGGCCTTTGCATCCGAAAAAAAGTGACCGTTTGGTGTGCATTATGGTCTGGTGGTGTTATTGGCCCGTCTTTTTTTTGAAAACGATCAAGAAAGAGCCATTACAGTCAATTCTGACTGCTATGGATGGATGTTAACCGATTATTTTTGGAAAGAAATTGAAGATTAAGATCTGAAGAACATGTGGCTCCAACAGGACGGAGCCACAAGCCACACAACACAGGCTAATCGAGCACTTTCGCAAGAGAAATTTCCAGGACCCGTAATTTCGAGATTGAGTGATGTCAATTGGCCCGCAAGATTCTGTGACCTAACACATTTGGACTTATTTTTATGGGGCTATGCGAAAGATCGTGTTAACGCGAACAATTCTCAAAATCTTGAGCAATTGAAAACCAATATTCGTGAAGTTATGGCCGAGATATTGCCGGAAATGTGCCGAAAAGTAATTGAAAATTACCTCAAAGGGATTGAGGCCTGTAAGAGGTCCCGTGGAGAACATTCGAATGATGTGTTTTATGTATAATGGCAAGATGCAGTCTTTATATTAATTAAAAAATTTTGTTTCAATTTGAATATTTTATGGTTTTTTCTTTAGCTTTACTTTCCCAAGTGTAAAATGGATAACCATATATTTCCCAAAAATGTTTTCGAGCACTGCAAATGCGGTTATTATATGAAAATAGGTAATGGTCGGAAATTCTACTTTAAGAATCTTTACAAGACCACGAACGGGGTAGATTTAATGCTTATAATGTCGAATTTTCAATTTCTTTTCGGAACAGTGTCTACATATACGAGTGCCTTCTGCGCCAGGTCGTAATAAAAGGATTGGAGGGCTTTGCAACTTTTGGGGTGTAGGTAATCGTACTTATGGTATTGAGATGTGAGATGTACTTAGAAGGTAAGATCTTGTAGGGCGCCATGTATTCGTACTATTCCCTCGATCCAAAGATGACAAAAAAAAATCAAAACCAAGTCTATAGTAGGAGGAGATAGAGGCAGCACTCTATGGTAATGTTTTTGTTGAAGATCGAAGAATTTTTGCAACTATTTGTCGGCCGTGTACTCTCGTATTTGGATTTCCATACTAGACTAGTTGTTGCATATGCGCTCCTTTTAATTTAATTCAATTTAGCTCGTACACTATGCATATTCGATTTGTTGCATCGTACGAAAGTTATTCAGGATTTGTGTAGTGTTAAGAAGCCTTTATCTATGTACAATGTCATGTTTTGGTTGTAAATTTTCGACTACTGGTCTTGGATTTTGTTTTGTGGGCAAGATACATAGCGAGATTAGTGAAGACAACATCTAAATACACATGGTCCAAAGTTATGACCTTTAAGGGTTATATTATGGATGTACGATTTCTTATGCATTGCATGCTTCTTACCAGTATTATTTCAGCATAAAGAAGAGAATTAGTCAAAAGAACAGAACATTTTAGCGCTCATATGGTTAGTTGATTATAGGGAATAAATATGATCCTGAATAACGTCAATCCACCTATTATACCAAACAACTAATTCAATGTTATTTCCACTATGCAATGCGTAGCCGATTTCATAATTACCGTTCGTGCAAGATGTTGATATGCATAAGTCTGCAGAATGTGTTTGAATATGTTAATAACACACGCCTGTACGCTGGTCAAGAGGAGCTCTCCTTGCTGCTACGATAGCTGCCAGTCTGCATAAAAATATTATCTGATTTTGAAGGAGAACCATGTATACTGGGATTTGTCTCATTATAATTAAGACCCTTATTAGTCTGTCTGATTTTCTTGTATGTCTTGCTTTTCGTTACACAAAACGTGCAGAGTTTATACGGAGGTTATAGCTAGTGACTGTCAATATATGCAGCTAATAAATAAAATGAATCGAAATTCGATCAGTTCCTCCTCTGTTGCTTCTTGCATGGTTTATCACTGGCTTGGTTATTACTTAAAGAGACTTGAGGACAAACCTGAGATGAAAGATTACAATGCTGGAAAGATTTATGGGATGGTGGAAATCGTTCAACGAAGTCACTTACTCGCATGTACGAATAAAGGCCACGTTGAATGCGTAAGAGTTATAACATGACTTAAAATTTGTCGAAAATCTTTTAAAATCCATCAGGTAGGAGTAGCTTGGTATAGCTACTTTGAATTTTGAAATCTTCTAAGTCAAATCGACCGGAAACAATTAATTATCTGTCCGAAAATCGTAAAGGAATTTAATAGTCTCCATTTTAAAAAACAAATTATCCAATATTCGAAACAAATTAACATCAAAAGCTCAATTCATCATAAGCCCGAACAAAGAAACCCATTCCACCCACATAGTAAGCCCATTTGTGGAATGACGAGAACAACACCTAAAAAACTCATCTTCACAACGCTATAATATTTTGCGTGATAAATTTCAAAATACTAACCGATGAAAAATAACAAAATTCTTATTATTATTCATTTTTTTCAATCCACAGAAACCTTTATTCAGCTAATGTATTTCCAAGTAGTGGGTTAAAATAAATTTCCATATTTAATGTCATCGACATACAAAACGAAGCTTAAGAATTAAATTTTAAATTGATGGAAACACAGATTCACGGAAAGTAACTGACAATTAATCATAAAAATTTTTTAAAGGTCAACAAGTAGATCAAGTTTCATCTTAATATGTAAAAATAAACTTTTGATTGAGCTTATAAACAATTTATGGATGTTTTTTTTAAACTGATATCATAAGAGAATCTTTGCTAATTAAAAATGATTTATATTGTCTTAAATATGTCGAAACGATCTCCAAATTTCTATTTAAGGCACGATTGAATAGGTTTCCAAGCATATGTGTGGTTTTAATGGATGAATTTATTCTGATTAGTCGACGGGGTTTGTTACTAAGCATCATTTTTGCATGAGTATTCAGATATTAATGCTAATTCTTGTTAAATTTTAGTTATTAGTAAAAAGTAAACTATCAACAATGCATTTTGCTAAAATGATTATAGCCTTTTGTTAGTAAGCATCGTCGATCATTTGGTTCTATTTATAGCATAAAGCTAGAATTGAAACACTAGCATGGTATGATTAAAATGGATTGTGTGTTCTTCTACTGTAGTTATAATTAATTAAGGAATGTGCTTTTGTATTCACCAAACCAAAAAGAAAAAAAAAGGTATGGAAGGGCAGAAAAGAGCCTACAAATTTAACATTGGGTGTGTGCAGAAGTTTTTCCAGTTTTGAATTAAACAATTTATTTTTTTCCAGTCACTTATTTATTTAAACTTTATCTAATATGTAATCACAATTTTTATCTATGACTTGTTTCCAACGTTCCGAAAGTTACTGTATCCCTCTCCTGTAGAAATCCTCCCTCATACCCTCGAAAAAGTTTGCTAGTCCTGTACGAAGATCCTCCTCAGCGTTGCTTTCCCTTCCTTGCAGACAGTTGCCCAGGGACTGAAACAAGTGATAATCCGTTAGAGCAAGATTGGAAGAAGACGGTGGGTGGAGCTGGTTAACTGCAGTTGTGTGTGGTCTCGTATTGTGGGGGTGAAAGATGATTCCGCGACGGCTGACTAATGAAGGACGCTTATCATGCATTGCTTGCTAAGCCGCTCCAAACGCTGACAGTAAAAGCCCACATTTAACGTTTGATTTCAGTCCAGAATCTTCCAATAAATGACTCCTTGAGAATCCCGCCAAACAGACTATTAGACCTTCCGTGGATGCAAACCTGTTTTTGAAGTGGATACTGGTAATTCACCTCTTTTGCAAATAGTCCGGCACGCTATTTTCCAGGAACCACTTTTCATCTCCAGCAACCGTTTGCCAGAGAAATCCTTCATCAGATTGACGAGCAAGACATAAAACACAGCCGACAATTTTGTCTTCCTTCTTTCTTTGTGAAACTTCGTGGGGTACCCAAGCATCCAACGTTACCACACATCCTATCGCATGTTTTCTTCTCTATATAGTGGTTATGTGGACCTGGAACCTCTCGAATAAATCTGCGATGGTAATTTTATCACCTCCTTGCGCCATCTTGATCGTGATTGATCTTTAAACTGTCACTTTCCATTACAAAAGCGCTGAAACCATTGTTCTGCTCATTTTGTTCGCCCGGTTTCTCCACAAATTCTGTTTAAAACATATTCCGAAGAGCCATCGCTGAACTATATCCAAAATCAAACTCGTATTAGAAACAATGCCTATTATTCACTTTACCAGCTTCCAAGTTTATCTTCGCACTGTAGCTGAAAACTAAAATTCAAATGCAACTGTGATTTCCTTTTATAGTCGTGAAAATAAGATTTCCAAAATGCTACCTGCTGGCGAAATGATATCAAGAATTTACGATTTGCAGTTCAAAGAAAATTCTTACCGAAAAACATTAAAGACAATTGCACACACCCAATATATTGCTTTGCAGGGAAAGAGAACCCAAACATAGCTCAAATGTACGGACAATATACCTGTATAATCTTTAAGCTTTGTGTTTGACGTATGTTAAATATTGTTGATACACCATGAGTAAAATATGATTGCAATATGTTTAGTATAGTTAACTGCTTCCGGATAAGGTTTGAAAACTACGAAAATGTTAATAAATTTGTTAGGGTTTTGTAAAATAACTATACAAAACCCAACTAAAATCGCGTCCTGTCTATCCGTCCGTCCGTGTGTTACAGAACTTTTTCTCGTAAACTACTTAAACTAGAAACATCAAATTTTGTGTGCAGGTATAAAGTGGTCCTCTCTTCAAAGCTCAACTGCAAAAAAATTTTGTAAGGTATTTAAGGGGGTCTCTCCATATAGGAGAGTGACCCCCGAAAAAAAAATTTCATCCAAGGTACCCGATATGGGTATTAAAATAAGGCCCTGAAGAGGACTTTTCGAAACAGGCCTTAATTTGACACTTTTTGCTACAGGGGGCGCACAGGGAAGGGAAATACATGCAAAATTTGTGTACCCCCTCGCGATTGTACACATGTGAACCGAAAAATCTGAGAAATATATAGAGGTAGGTGTTTATGATTACAACAACAACAAATACTTTAGAAGTCAAAATTCGCTCAACTTTGTTAATAATAGTATGATATTCGATTTTCACAGTTTCCCCAATAAAATCGTATAGGTACCCTTAAACTGAACGAACGCGATTGTTTCAGATGCTTAGTTACATTATAAGTTAGCGGTTTCTCACGCTACAAATTATACTGGCTGCACTCAGCATGAAATTGGAGCAATGCGATTCCAGAATCTGTAGAGAAGCTGCCGCATCATTTATCATCTAGGATTTTAAAGTTAATTCGCAAAGCAGTCTTTTGTAACTTGTTAAACGATAAAAATCGGGCTCAGCCCTTAAAATAATTTTTTTTCATTAAATCCACGTTTGATTTATTAACTTAGGTATTCATAGCTAGTAGGAAATAGTGCTTCTATGATTGTTTAGATTGAACATCACAAACATAAAACAAGTTGGGTAGACAGGCCTATGCTCATGTCAGAAGGGTTTTGTACTTTACTTACAAAATGCAGTTACGAATAAAATCAAGAAACATGTCATGTTCGAGGATCATACTATTATTAGCAAAGTTGAAAGAATTTTGACTTCTGAGGTATTCGTTATAGTTATTCCCATAAATATCTCCCTTGATAATTTTTTCAGATTTTTTAGATCACGGATGTCCGTTCGCGAGGGAGGAAACACATTTTTCATGTATTCCCCCCCCCCCCCCTGTGCCCCCACTGAAGCAAAAACTGTCAGTTTAAGAACTGTTTTGAAAAGCTCTCATAGAGAACTTTCAGTTGATACTCATATTAGCTACCTTCCATGAAATTTCTTTTCAGGGGCCACTTCTCTGTACTGTAATCATCGATTCATGGCCTGTTTTTTTCGAATCTCAGAATGGTTACAAAGCCCTTTTGCTTGGAGCTCTCTCCTGCCTCTTTGACTTGATTCAATTGTATGTACTCATCTTCATACCTATCGTTCCTGAAATTTTCATGCAAATCCTAGCAAAGCTGTAGTGTCTAAGTCGGTAAAAGCGCATATGGCTCCATAGCCATATGTTTCCATAGTAATGCAGGACATATTGTTCCATAGTAATACAGGAAAATTCAAATCACTATAACTTCGTTAAATACTATTGGATCTTTATGAAACTTTCAGAAAAGATTAACCTTATAAATAGTCATCTTTTTGCTAAATTCTATTGAATTTAAGGGTACCGTTTAGATTTTATTCAAGAAAACATAAAATCGATAAATCATACTATTACTAACAAAGTTGAGTGAATTTTGACTTCTCATGTATTAGTTGTGGTTGTTCTCATTAAGGCTTATATTCATGATTTTTTTCAGATTTTTTGGATGGAAGGTGTCCAATCGCGAGGGAGGGGTACGCGAGAAGTTCGTACCTTTCCGCTTCCTCTGCCCCCTTCGGTATTCATAAGGCAATTTAAAGACTTGTTTTGAAAAGACCTCATTGAGACCTTTTCAATGACACCCTACTCGACTACCAATGGTGAAATTTTTTTTTTGAGGGGTCGCCTCCTTATATGGGGAGACCCCCCTTAAACCCCTTTGAAAAATTTTTCCACCCTTGAATTTTCAAGAAATCACCACTTCTGACCTTTCCACAAAGTTTCATTGCTATAGCTTCTATAGTTTCGGAGAAAAAGTGCTGTGACATACAGACGGACGGACGGACGGACGGACGGACGGACAGACGGACACAGGTCGTGATTGCAATAGGGTCTTGTATTTTAGTACAAAACCCTAAAAATTAGTTCGGGGTAAATGATAATACTTTAAGTTCCTCCCGTAACTGAAATGTTTCAGTCGATAAGTCTTTTTAGAATTAATCCTACTCAAAAAACACTAGAATGCTCTGTTTTGGTAATACCAGTAATCTCAACAAAATCGTGCTTCTGACTTGTGAAGTAATAACAAAATGCTACGAATGGCATGACATCAAAATTATCAAGAATACCTAAAAACTTAAAAACATGGAAACAAGTTGGGTAAGAGCTACGCTCATCTCAGAAAGGTTTTATACTTAGTCAACGATATGCAGATATATAGAATTATTTAATTCTTCAAAAATTTTAATGACATGCACAGCAAATATATTTTTGCTTTAAAGAAAAACCATTGTTACCTAAAATCATCGATTAAGACGTATCTTATATATCTTTTTGTTATATTCCATGTTTGGAGAAAATACAATCAAAACTGTAGTGTCTAGTTCGATGGAAAGCTCATGCAGTAGAAAAACCGTTTATGATTGTTTATATCAGAGTAAATTCAAATGGCAATAACTTCTATATATTTTATTAACACTTAAATAGTATGAGGACTTTGTAAAGGACTACTTAAATATCCAATTTTATAAAAATATATTAAATTTATGAATCCTACCATTATTTGCAAACTTCAACGAATTTCACCCTTTGAGTTATTAGTTATTGGATCTACCTCCATGCGTTCCAAAAAGCAATAAAAACAAGTCGGGTAGACAAACTTCCGCTCATGTCAAAAGGGTTTTGTATCCAAATTCTCCGAAATACAATCGCCAGCAACAAATAAAGTCAAGAAAGTTTAACCCTCGAGTAGACAAGACCGCGTCAAGGCGGGTTTCATTTTAAAACAATAAAAATGATATGCAAACCGTTAATATTTCTTCGCTGGCAATGCAGCTGGTAGTCTCATATCACCTTTAACTACCCGTACAAATTTTTGTGTCATTCTGTGTTGCATTTCTATTTTTACCTGCATTGGAATGTCGTGAGCCATCAACTTTAGATGTGAAAAATTATTTGTGCTTTATTTACTTTTTTGTGAGTTTATAGCTTGTGTTCTGTACAGATTTTGTAGTAGAACAAATTATTTCAAATTCGTGGCAAATTTGCTATTTACAATAAGAACTATAATGTATTGACGCAATCCTGCCTCCAGGCGGGTTTGCCGGTTGACATCAACTTTACGATGGATGCTTGTTGTAACATTTATGCATTTGTGTTTTAGGAAAATGGTGAATCCTGCATCCCGAAAATAATTTCCGTTGTCCGAAATCAGCACAATGACTGCAGAAGAAATCTAGGAACTTTTAACTTCGGTTCCATCTGACATCGATTCGGAGCCTACTGATGAGGAGAGAGGTGATTTCGAAGGAGACAGCAATAAGAATATGGATGACTCAGATTACGAGGAAAGTGTTACACTCCCACGACTATTTGACGCCACCAGAGCTTCTGTCACGGATTTGGAAGGAAACAGGAGTTCTTCTTTGCAGTTGGCAAGAGACACATCAACTGGATATTACCTCAGGCCGTTCGTGTAAGCCTCAACTTCTGTACAATCGAGTCTATTACACCACCTGCTACGCTTTCTTGCCTGTCTCTAGTTGCATCGGCATCTACAGCAACACATTGTCAAGAGATAATAATGTCAAAAAAACCAAAAGCTAACCAAAATCCAAAAAAAAAGACTGCGTTCCCCATTGCCATTATATGATTCATATGGCCCAAATTTCGACCTGAATGATGGCGGTTTTAATGAAACAATTATGGATATCACCACGAAGTCCACTGAATTTACAAATATTAAGTGGAAAAAGGTACATGTAGCTACATGAATATGAAATGGCATTTCGTGGCACTACTAGTCTCCCAGAGGATATAAGGCATTTGAAAAACTCATATGAATACTTCAATTTTATTTTTATTGAATTTATTTTTAGAATAGCTTGTGGAGTTCAGCAACCTAAATGCCAGGGTAGGAAATGTCAACATGCAGTTTGCCGTTACAGCTGTTGTATCGCTACCCAATGGCACAACACTACTGGGGCATACTGGCTCCTATCGCATCCGCAATGACATCAAAGAGATTATTCCTTATCCGGAGATATTTATGTTTGAATTACTTCTTTAAAATGAAGATAAACGGGGGAAACTGGATATGACACTCTTTTCAAAATACTCCCAGTCATTGACCACCTCAATATTTGCTTCGATCTAGTTCCGAAGCAACGTAGGCTATGGGTGGATGAGCAAATGTGTGCCATCAAAATGCTGTCGAAATTACGACAGTATATGCCAAAACTGCCAAAACTCTAGGTATTCCTATCGCTTCGAAATTTATTCTGGGGCTGGCGACAGCTTTATCGTTGATGGGTATCCTAATATAGACGAGAGTGCAAATCTTGTTGTTCGTTTGACTTCCACGGTGCCACACATGGTGAACCACATTGTCTGTTTTGATAATTTTTATACATCATTACCACTGATGGTGCTTCTGAGGTCGCTTGGGATATATTCCCTCGGTACTGTCCGTCATGAACCCGTCCCAAATCGCAAACTTTCAAATGACAAAGACATCAAAATGAATCGTGGTGAATGTTTGGAGTTTGTTAGCAGAGCATATGGTATCGACATAACTAGTGTGCAATGGAAAGATTCGAAGAACGTGCGCTTGCTATAGACGCATGTTGGGGTTTTACCGTTTTCCACCATTTCATCGGAAAGTCTTTCACCACCGACGGCCATTCGATATGACCGGAAAAAAAGCAATACTTTTAATAGGATTTACCGAGTATAATCAAAGGTCGTTATAACTGGTCATTTTTGATATGTAAACCTCATTTCGTTCCTTTTGTTTTTAACAGAATATGATCATTATATGGGTGGAGTTTACCTCATTTGTATTTTCCCTCTCTGTTCGTCTCTCGAAGCAAAAAATATCACTTTGAGACCTGTTTTGGAAAGTTATCTAAGACTTTTCATCTGATATCCATATTGACTACTTTTGATGATTTTTTTTTTTGGGCCACTCCCCTATATGAGGAGTGCCCCCTTAAATACCTTGTAAAATTTTTTGTGGTTTAACTTTCAAGAGGGCACCACTTAACACTTACTTACAAAATTTGGTGCTTTTAGCTTAACTAATTTGCGAGAAAAATTCCTGTGACACACGGACAGCGGTACAGACAGGTCCCGATTTTAGAAGGGTGTTAAGGAAAAAATTTGATTTGCCATAATTATTTAAAGTACAGCCATAATTGTTTTATCTAAAGTAAAATCATAATCAAGGTACAATCAATTAATGTAAAGCTAATCAAATAAGAATCATTCACCTTTAACTTCAATTAAAATGCGAAATTGCTTTAATTTCAATGCACTAATTTAAGGTCAATTCATTCTTGCATAAGAAATCAATAAACAAAATTCTTAATGATTAAAAGTTGCGGTAGCTACAAACACATGCCAGAACAATATTGTTATGGAAAATGTATGCACGCGCAAGAAGAAAATTGCACATATGCAACAATTATCATTATAAAAAGAAAGTTAGCCAATCAATAAACCATTGTTTATCAAGCAATCACTAATATCATTTCGTTTATCATTATTAGGAAAGAGATTTCACGTTGGACTACAAAGGTTTTCGTACAATTATTTTACAAAAACCTTAAAACAGAAGGAAGAATCTACTGTTCCCAGGAATTACTCAATATAACCTCAAGCCTGTAATGTTATTATTTTAGTTTTTTTTATATAGTACTACAGCCCCTTACAGGCCTTCACTTAGAGATAGAGTATCTCATCATCTTGATCATATGTATCGGCACTTGATGGGCAATACCATGTTCTGGTCGTTGATTCGTCCACCCAGCGGTGACGCCCTCTGATTTTAAGCTAGCTCGTGTCGTAACTGAACGGGCTTGTAGTCTGTCCGAAGAATTACTTGTACCAAATCTCGTTTTCACCAACGGGACTCGAACCAGGGACCTTTGGCGTAGGGGTAAGCATTTTCAGCCCGACACAACACCGACTACATATTGGAAAATTATGTGGTGTAATAAGGTTAAATAAAAAAATTCCATTGGCACCATCAGCTGGAAAGCCAAATTTCTTGCAGGTACGTATTCTGAGTTTCAAAAAACAAGTAATAATTTGTTTAGCCACCACTTTGAATGTCAAAAACTGCTTTAGGAAAATGTTTCGATTCATAAATACTTCCAGTTTAAGCCATTTTAAATGTTACCATGACAACACAGTTCAGTTGCTACTAAAATAATGAATTTTGCTTCCCTTTTGACATTTAAGTGGTCACTTTTTCGAATTAAAGAGCTCAACTTTGGGGTTTTTTAAAGTTAAATGTCTTAAAGTTTCATCAATTACTGTACCGAATTTCATTATATACAGAGTTTTCTGTAAACAGACCAAAAAATTATGTTTTTATTGAAAATGGCTGCTAATTATATTAAGTTCTAAATTTTGACCTTTTTAATTATTATCTGATTTTAATAATTTTAATTTTTTAATTGCATAATCCATAATCCCAAGTTTCATTAAAATGCATTGGAAAACATTAATGCCACTACTGCGTGATCTCGGGAGAGATCTACGTAGCCACACTTTAATATGAGATGCCATTGAAGGACGCGCGCTGAATGGCAGTTCCCTTCGTGAGATCTTGACATTTCACTGTCAGAAATAAAAGAGACCCAAGAACGTGTCGGTAAAGTAAACAAATTTTGACAAGTCACCTAGCGTGTAGTGACGACCTTCCCAATAAACGAGTTCGAAGAGTTGTGACAATTTAGTAGTGACTTCACCAACGTGATCATTGGCAGCGTTAGCTGATGATGTGATCATTTATACGGCAGACCAAAAAGCTACAATAGTTCAGAGCAATCTTCAAAAAATTTTCAATGATGTGCAGCTCTACACCGACAATTGACGAATAAAAATCAATGCACAGAAGTGCGAAACGATTTTGTTTCGGACAAAGCTTTAGAAGGCCAGTCAAGACCTGATAAGAAATTGGAAGGGTTTCCACATTATGGTTGGTGAGGGTAGTTTAGAACGGGTTCCATGTACATCCTGTGTTCAATACCTCGGTATTCATCTCAATCAGAATCTGTACTATATTGAATATATCAAAATCATGCTCAGTAAAGAACAAAAAGTAGTCATGACCCTTCGACGACTCTTTGATTCCAGATACATTGGTCAATATAAAAAGTCAAAGTTATTTGTTACAAGGCCCTGATTAGACCAGTTTTGACATATGGGTGTCAGATCTGGTAAATATTAAGAGTCTTCTAAAGAAATTTTGTCATTGGTGGAAGTGTAATAATGAAGTAGACAAAATAAAATGACAACGGCTTTGGTTTGATTTTTCCTCATTTGTTTGAGCAGACTGAAATGAAAAATTGAGCAGATAGTAAGATGCAATTATATTTCATCGAAAATTGATGACATTTGAAAAGTTACTTAAAACCCTCTTTTGGATATAAAAGTTCTATTGGTAGTTATCAGGTTATAAGCTATGCCCTTGCAAAAATTTTACCAAAATATAACTTGCCTTACCCAAAACCTTGACAGATTAACTCAAAATTCAAATTCAACAGATATGTCATTCACATTTGCTTGAGTTGAATACGATTAATTTTATTCATAATTTCCAATACATGCTTTTGCCAAACAAGATAATCCCTGATATTTTTCCATATTCTAATGATCTTCTTATTCACCTAACCAAAATTCTTTTGCATTTTACGTCTTAGCAGATAAGCATTCAACCTAATAAAACATTATTTTTTGCATTTATTTAAAACAATTTGTGCTGATATCAAAAACAGCCATGTGCCGCATCGATACAGTTTGTCCTTATTTTTTATTTTGTTGAATTAATATGGTTTATGTATATTTGTCGCAACTGCCGCCTTAATATTCGCGGAAGACCTGTTGAAAAAAGTCGCATACAAAATCAGCAAGCTATCATCATTAAAAAATAAATTATACATTTCGAGTCCGAGGAATTCACCAAGCAAAAAATAATGTGTGGGAGCATTCAATTTATTCGTAAAAATCAAAGAGTTTCGCTGGGATATATTTTGCATCGATGAGCAAAGTCTAAATCATGGGTTTCAATATTTTTGAGATTATTAGTTTCTAGTAACAGAAATACTTTGTTTCACCCGCCGTTGACTAAATTATTCAATTAGCTAGTTCAGTTTAATAAAATGAGATATTTCCATAGTTATTCCAGGGGAACAGTGATTTTGCCACGAGTTTCAAATTTCGCTTTCGCTTTGCACACTTTGGCGCCACGCCATTTCTTTATGTTGAACTGAATACCTATAAATCGATAAAGAAAGAAGCTTCTTCCAACTTGGGTTATTTGTTATCAATCACTAAATAAGTTATTTAAATTCCAAACTAAATAAGGCATAACTTATTTTATGACTTAACATTTTTATGCCCCTGCAGCTTTGCTGAAAGGTTACCGCGTGTTTGTTAATCATCAACGCAAGATGTTAAGAACACTTCAAAATATTAATAAGATTTTTAATTCGTGATAAGACAAATGGTTTTCTCCAATCCCCGGTCTAGATAATAGAAGATTTAGGTAAAAAAGTTACCAAGAATATTTTATTTATCAACTGAATAGATCTTTATGACCATGAGTTGAAAGCTCAAAATTAGATAAAATCAGTTATGAAAGTTTCTAATGGGATTTGATATTATTAAGTATCGAAATCCGAAATTGTGAGTATCTGTTTAATGCAAAGCATCAATTTTTTAGAAAAGTTTTTATACATGCATCTAGATTGCATCTAAATTCAGATAGAGTAATGAGACTTTTAAAAACAAAATGAATGTGATTGAGCAAGAGAATTTAAAATTTTGAATCTTAAGCTTTTAAGAGTGATCTACTGCGTTAAAAAAGATGGTTTTGAATTCTTTAAAAAAACCTTAACTCACGCAGTTTGATGCGGTGTATTCTGCTTTTAATCAGAAACAAAGCATTATTCAAATATATAGTAATTTGAAAACTAAGCAAATAACGGCTGCTGAGCATTTTTACGTAAATTTATTAGAAATGCTTGGACCATTGGTCCAGTTTTTAAAGTTGCAAATGAACTTTACCGATAATCAATTAAATTCTCATGATATTCACTAGACTTTTTCCTTGAGAAATGGAATGAGAATGGAAGACCGAATGACATTGGTCCCTAGAAAAAGGTTCCAGCCTCTCATTTTCATGCAAAATTTTCCGAAGTAGCCACGTAGTCTTAGAAAATCGTATAATTTCAATAAAATCGGATTTTCACACTTATTTTTCATAGCAAACAAAAGTACATTTCTGAAAAATTTGACACACTTAAAGAGTAATTGCAGTCTCAAAGAACGAAACCAACGAGCGAATTAAGTTTAAAGGGCTACCTCAGAATACCTTTGCAAAATAATAATAAAAGAAGGAGGGGACTACGATAATTAAGAAAAGAAAGTGGAATAACTGATGGAGGAACTTAACAATATACACCCACGGATAGGCTTACGATGGAGAATAAGAAGAACGGCCAACTACCTTTTCTGGACATCAAAATAACTGAAGGCTCGGAAAGTATGAATTCGACATGCATAGGAAAGAAACGATGATGCAAAGAAAGATACCAATCGAGTCAAACCACACGTATGGACATAAAATGGCGGCGTATAATACAGGGTGTGAATAATAAGTAACCGGACTTACCTCCGGAAATTTTTTATTGGCAAAATATGTACAATTTTTCTTTAGAAATCTTCAAAGTAGTCCCCATTGGAGTCGATAACATGCTGACACCGGATTTTCCAATCCCCAAACGCTCCCTGGAAGTAAGCAACCTCGATGCTGTCTAGAGCCCTCCTCGTAGCACGTTGAACGTTTTCCAGAGTCCCAAACCGCGTCTCTTGATCTTGGGGAACAGAAAGAATTCCGCTGGTGCCATATCCGGGCTATAAGGAGGCTGTGGCAACGTTGCCCTCGACTGTTTGGCCAACTGCTCGGTGATGAGCAGGCAGGTGTGCGACGGAGCATTGTCGTGATGGAGGATCCACGAATCGGCAATCTCCGGACGATCTCGGTGAACCCGGGCGGTTAGTCGACGGAGCACCTCTTGGTAGTACTGGCCGTTTACAGTTTGACCGGGTGGCACCAACTCTTTGTGAACAATGCCTTTCACGTCAAAGAAAGCAATGAGCATCGACTTCACCTTCCATTTGCTCATGCGCGCTTTTTTCGGTCGTGGTGACACTGGTGTGTGCCACTCCGAACTCTGCCACTTCGTCTCAGGATTGTATTTGAAAACCCACGTCTCGTCTCCTGTAATAACGTGGTTAAAAAACTCTGGTTCGGCTGCTCGCTCGTACGCTCCATTTTCACTCCGACGACGTAACTGAACACGCACTCCGCTCTCGCTTGATGCTATCTCTCCAAGCGCTTGGAGACAACTGCTGCAGCTCGGTTCCCTTTACCTAGACCCAGGCCACCACTACAGCACCAGATAACGGTTAGCAGACGCTTTGACGGTGCGGGGCAGGCTCAGTCCAGTTACTTATTATAAAGACCCTGTACGATGATTCACCGGATCGTTACGGTACCAATGACGAACGAGCGATTACAATTGGAGAAAGAAAACATCATTGATACAGCGATTAAAAATGGGTACAACAGGAAAACAACTAAACAATGGACACAGAGAAACGAACAGGAGCAATGAAAAACCAGCTGAAGACATTGTTCAAACAGGCGACAAGGATTTTACTTTCGCATACAACAATCTCGAAAAAGCTCGGACGGATAACAGCGAAAACGGGAAACAGTCCGGCCTACACTGGCAAAAGATACAGCCTAGAAGTAGCGTTAGGATCAGCAAAGGATACGAGAAACAAGAACGAAAAAGGAGGTATCTATAAGATCACTTGCTTGGAGTGCGACATGATTTAAATTGGGGAAACAAAACGATTAGCGAAACTCAGGTGCGAAGAACACATCAAAGAAGCGGATCAAATTACAAAACGAGATTCAACGGAAACAGCAAAATCTGCGATAGCGAGGCATAGGATTGAAGAAAAAGTTAAAACTACGTTGGAGAATCCGAAAATAGCGCAGAAAGTAGGAGGTTGGAGGAGATAAGATGGATGCGAAAGTTTGGGGAAGAAAAAAAAATTAACATGGAAATTGGCAACGGCTTCAGCGACTTAAACAAGTTAGTGTAATTGTCATTAAATAATCTTGTGATTGTAATAAGCTAGTTGTCTGTAAAATCCTTGCGGTTAGTCACCTTAATTACCCTTGAAATAACCATTACTAAGAAAGTCTTTTAATTACCTTATGTAGACATGAATATAACTTTTGCTATAAAAACCAGTGTTAAGAGGATAAGCTTCTGAATATTGCCACTGAGGAAGGAGACAATTTGTTCCCGAAATATTGTTATATGTCAGAAAAGAAAAATAAAAATAGCACTTGTTAAGGAACACTTTAAACTTTCATTTGTTTTAGGCACAATCAATCCGAAAATGGGTATTGTCGTAATACAATATATTATTATATACACTCATAGGCACAATTTCAAATTTTACACAAATTTGATGAATAGTATGTTGAAAGCACGTTTTGAGACATCAAAACAAATGAAAAAATTGAAAAAATTATTTAATAAAATTTTCCTCCTAAAAATCGATTTTTCCAAGATTTCTTTTAAATGATTATTTGTGTTTGATTAAAGAAAAAGTTTATTTTTTGTCACAAACTTCAAATTTAATAACTCTAATGACTTCTTCAAGCCTATTTGGAAGACCATCCATTATATTCTGAATGTCCAACTGCGGGATATTGTGCCACTCTTCTAAAACTGCGATCTTGAGCTCTCCTAGGGCAATAGGCACTGGTACTCTTGCCCAAGAACGTCTTTTAAGGCTATCTCAAATGTGTTCAATAGCATTGAGATCGGAATTACGCGCTGCCCATGACAAAGTTTGAATTCCGACTTTATTAAGGTATTATGTCACAGATCTAGTGACATGGCAACGTGCATTATGATGCATTAGCCTGAAATGTTCTCCAATAAATGGAGCAAACGATGTGACATGGTCTTAGAAAACTTCTTCCAAGTACCTCTGAGCATTCGCACTGCCCACATCAAAGACGATAAGATCGGTATGGGCCTTACAAAAGATGCCTCCCCAAATCATTATTGATCCGCTATGATAACTCACTGTTTCGGCTGTAGCGCAGGAAGCAAATGTCTCATTTTTACATCTGTAGACAAACTGGTGCCCATTTGGATCACATAAGGCTGCTCCATAGGACAATCATAATATTCTCGCACAAAACCAAGTCTAGCTCTACGGTGCTGTGGGAGAAGATGTGGGGAGCAAGCTGCATGAAAAGCCCTTGAATCACTTTCACCTAGACTTCTTCTAATCGAACGTCCACTTGCACTGACATATCTGACCTCAAAAAGATGCATACAAACTTCAGTAGCAGTGCAAAAGCGATTTCTCAACACGTTGCTGACGATAGAACGGTTATCTCGGCTGGAAGTGCAACGATGTCTGTCTTGACCTGGCCTCCGGGTATATGATCCAGTCTCTCGATACCCCTAATGGTATCCCTTATCGTGGTTCGAGGTACGCCGAGCATTCGGGCGATGCGAGGTATTTTTGTTATATTATTTCAAACACTTAGCACAATATTAAACAAATTAAAGAACTTTTACACTTTCGGTGAAAATTGAACAAGAAATATTATCTCGGCAACTTCACAGTAGTTGGGTCAAAAAATGATTTATTCGTATAAAATCTACTGCAACCCAAATTTTAAAACCAACTTAAGAGTCGAACTGTTTATTTTCCTTCCCAATTATCCAGTCAATACAAAAAATAATCCTGAAATAAGCTATACTAAATGCAAACAAGCAGTGTGACAAAAAATGTAAGCGGGCGGTCAAGATGTACTACATACTGGTCGTCCAACCTCTATTGATGACGACAAAAAAAGCATTAACAAAACTAACTGGCACATGATAACTCGAGAGGTAGCAAAACAGCTCGGTATATCCAATTCAACCAATTACTTGCACTTACAACAGCTGGGCTACGCAAACAAACTGGATATTTGGATTCTTCCGTATTAAAGTAAATTCACCTCACCAAATGGATCAACATATGCGACTCTTTGCTGAATCGGTACCAAAACTACCCATTTCTAAAAAGAATCATAACGGGTGATGGAAAATGGATTGTTTACGATAACGTAGTCCAAAAACGATCATGAACCAAATAAAATAAGCCCCCACAATCGACATCTAAATCCAATATTCAACAAAATAAGATAATGCTTTCTGTTTGGTGGGATTACAAGGGTATAGTATACTTTGAGGTGCTTCCGAAAAACCAAACTATTGATTCAAATGTCTATTGTCGTCAACTATTGAAATTGAACGAAGAAATCAAGAAAAAATGCCATAAACGGGCCAATCGCAAAGGCGTGATATTCCATCATGATAACGCCAGATTTCACACCTCTTTGATTACCCGTCAAAATGAATGGAGTTCAAATGGGAGCTGATGCCACATCCACCCTATACTCCTGACTTAGCACCATCAGACAATCGTTTGTTTCACTCGCTTCAAAACCATTTGAATGGTAAAACTTCGATTCCGATCAGGCTGTTGAAAGTGAGTTGGACTAGTTCTTCGGCTATGAAAGCCAACGCTTCTTCAAACATGAAAGTTTTCAACTTACCGAAATATCGTTAAAATTTATCCAACAAAATGGTGAATATATATTTGATTAATGTATGTTTTTAATATAAATAAATTTACTTTAAAAAAACGACATTACTTATCGATCAAGCCTATTTGCTTTTTTTTTCTTTAGCACGACAAACCCTTTTGGGCTTTCACTTAAAGATAGTTGGAGTATCTCATTATTTTGATCGGCTGTATCGGCACTCCACAAGGTGATATGGTGTGTACGTTCACCCAGTTGCGATACATTCTGATTTTAAACCAACACGTATCCTAACTGAACGGGCTTATAGTCCTTCCGAATGATCGCTCAAACTGAATCTCATTGTCGCCAATAAAAGACTCGAACCAAGAACTTTCAGCTTGTGGGAAGAGCGCTCTAACTACTACACCACACGGATGCCTATTTTTTTACTTATGAAAAAAAAAACAAATTGTTCAGACTTATTTGCTGTACCTATCCTTCGCCAGGTTTGGATCTTTTGGATATGAAGTTCTCATTACCTACGGTCTTTTAAGCCAAGTGGTGTACTACTTAGAACACTATGACTGAAATGAGTTTTTTGAATTTGACTCTCTGAATGAGATATTTGATCAGTTATGATTGTCATTAGTCTATCAAACATTTATTTCAGATCATCAAATGCACTTAGTTCTATTTCCTTTCCTTTCCAAGATTATTTGATTGGCTTCACCTCACTCCTGCATACAGGATCCAGGAGTAAGGTGAATACCCAATACTACTCTGCTTCTTACTAGAATTATCTTATCAGTGACAACACAAGCGGATTCTGACTTTTCTGAATAAAGACTGGACAAGCCCCATGAACGAGTTTATAACACCTATAAAGGTTTTTCCGTATCATCGTGGTTCTATTCTAAGTTATTTAGCGTCCTTGCGAAATCATCTTGCTAATCCCTTTTTCAAAAAGTTCACTACTCGGGAATTAGCTTCTATATAAGTGGTGGAGAAGGGTGTCCAAATTTTATAAAACTATATTGGCCTTCCTAGGTGGAATGTTGATTATTTCTTAGTTTTTCTTAAGAGTTTTGAAGTGCAAATGCAGTAAGTGTAGGTTTTACTTACTCAGTAAAAAATCCGCAAGTACTTTTATGTAGAGTATAAGGGTCCTATGTACTTTGTTGCAGTTATCGACAAGATACAATTGAAAATTTAAAGAATTTACTAAACTCAGTTTGCACCCGTGATAGAGATTAACTGGTGATAATCAGCGAGAATTGGTAACTGAATTAGAATAATTTAGATTCTCTATAACTTAATCCATTTTAAGTGCAGAGCCTTGTTGCAATCGCAAATTTTCCCAATGTTTTAGAGATTGTGCTCCGCTGAGATGACTACTCTACTTTAAAACCCGGAATGATAACTCGCTGGATGGATCGAATTACCCCAGTCATACTTGTGTGATTATGAATTTGTTCATTGGAAAAGCGGTGTGTATTAAAATGCTAATCCTTCATCCCATCGCCTCTAGTCATGGTCATGCAACTATTGCTGATGAATTGGAGAGATGGCACCAAGCGTAGATGTTCTCCTATACGATGCAAATCGTTTATTCCAAAAGCTGAGTTTGGGAAGAAATTAACGGAATACATGAAGTGACATTAAGATATCACCTTGGTGTAAACAAAGTCCCTAGCAAAGAAAAAGGGGTCATTTGCTTACCCTTGAGAAAATGTTAAGAACATGGTAGGGGCTTCCGTCAAAGATCAAAAGAAAAACGATGAAGCCAAATGTATGCATATAACGTGAGAGGTCCATTTGAAATTGCGACTGATAGAGTAGGGTCTTTTTCTAAATCTGAATGGGTATAATCGACTTATGGCTCATTACTTCACTAAGTGGCTCAAAGTATATTTCAGTTCCGATTAGCAAGCAACAACTATAGCCGAGCATATCGCGTTACATTGTGAGAGTTTACTCGTTCATAGCGTAGGTGACAAACTGCATTCAGGTCAAGTCTAAAACTTCAAGCTACAAGTTTTGATAAAATTTATGTGCTGCTGGGAGTAAGAGAAATAAGAACAATCTCCTTTCATTCTCAAGGAGAAAGATGGGCCGAAAGTTTTAACGGCAGGCTCAAAAAAAATTGGCTACGATGATTTATAAGTACAGGGTTATCCATTTCATGTTTGGGAAAGAATAACCCTGCCATTTGAAATTCGTTAAAATTAAATGTCATTCAAAGCATGTTTTTTTTTAGTTGAAAGTTTGCCATTTAGTGATATAGACCGTTTAACAGCCAAAGAATGCGTTAAAATTATTAAATTTTATTATAAAAATGGTGATTCTGCTGTATCAACATTTAGAGTTTTACGAGCCGATTACGGTCAACATCATCGACCTACACAGCAAACAATTTCGAACACAGTGAGAAATCGGTTATTGATATTGCAAGGCCTGTGCATCATCGCAACATTCGTTCTGCTGAATATATCGCTGTCG
This sequence comes from Odontomyia ornata, assembly GCA_963969285.1. Lineage (NCBI taxonomy): Eukaryota > Metazoa > Arthropoda > Insecta > Diptera > Stratiomyidae > Odontomyia > Odontomyia ornata. The sequence goes on from OZ017740.1 coordinate 31,840,186, forward strand.
TTGCTCAAAGTGTGGAGGAAGACCCGATTCTTCGTCGATTCCTTGACGTGCTCAACATTTGGGCTTGTCTTACGGCGGATTTTGCATTTGGATTTGCATTTCCATCCGTACAAAATCCAACTCACTCAAAAACTTAAGCCTCAAGACCATACACAACGCAGAATGTATGCGAATTGGGTGATTGAACAACAAGCCATTGATAACGATTTTTCGAACAAAATTTTCTGTAGTGATGAGGCTCATTTTTCGCTCAGTGGTTCCGTAAATAAACAGAATTGCCGCATATGGGGCTCTCAAAATCCTCAGGTGATCGCATCCGAAAAAAGTGACCGTTTGGTGTGCATTATGGTCTGGTGGTGTTATTGGCCCGTATTTTTTTTGAAAACGATCAAGGAAGAGCCATTACAGTCAATTCTGACCGCTAAAGATGGATGTTATCCGATTATTTTTGGAGAGAAATTGAAGATTATGATCTGGAGAACATGTGGTTCTAACAGGATGGAGCCACAAGCCACACAACACAGGCTAATCGAGCACTTTTGCATAAGAAATTTTCAAGACGCGTAATTTCGAGATTAAGTGATGTCAATTGGCCGACAAGATCCTGCGACCTAACACCTTTGGATTTCTTTTTATAGGGCTATGCGGAAGATTGTTTTTACGCGAACAATCCTCAAAATCTTGAGCAATTGAAAACCAATATTCGTGAAGTTATGGCGGAGATATTGCCGGAAATGTGTCGAAAAGTCATTGAAAACTACCTCAAAAGGATTGAGATCTGTAAGAGGTCCCGTGAAGGACATTTGAATGATGTTGTATTTCACGTATAATGGCAAGGTTCAATCCTAATATTAATATTTTATGTGTTTTCTTTAGCTTTACTTTCCCAAGCGCAAAATGAATAACCCTATACATTCGATTCACCTGCCACCTGTTATGAAGTTTGGAACATTCTGAGAAGTCTCGAACCATTACGCAAGTCAACATACAGTTCGAGGCAAAATAAATTAATAGAGTGAAAAGTTACTGTCACCATCAGTTTTTTCACCCATTTTATTATTGTAACAATTATGTCCTAAACAACACAAAAAAACTTGGCAACAATCTCTAGATATATGAGAAACAATGATTCAATTGCATCAATAATAACTATGAAACAATCTGAATCTTTTTTTTGCAGATAATTAAAAGAACGATCCTAGAAGTACTTTAGCAAAAAAACCTATTAGAAAACACAATAAAATTCTATAATATACTCGTGAATTTGAGTCTCACTGACTTGTTTTACGAGTATATAGGATTTTGGATCTTCTGAATATTTATTAACAAACGACAGGTAAGGTGTTGGTACAGTTTTTTGATATTTGACAGATGAACAACAGCTCAAGGAATGAAATATCTTAATTGAATTTAAAAAAGGAGTAGGGTTATATGCTTCCAAGAATTTATTTTTTGTTGTTTTTTTGTAGTTCAGCATTTGAAAACTATACCCCGAAATTCCAAATCCATCTGAGCAAAATTTTTAAAGCTTTCAAATACTAAGTCCCCACTCCTGCAGCTCTGACAGCGGACAGCTGACAGCGCGTTTTTCTCAAAACCACTTTATTGAAGTCCATGTTCACTTTTTCTTCTTCCTCTTAGCACTACAACGCCTTGCTGGCCTTTGTTTCCTACAAATAGCACCTCCAATTGTCTCGGTCCATTGAACGCATCCTCCAATTTTTAAATCTGAGCAGCGATGAACTGTCTTCATCGACTGAGTCAGACTAGCGTCTCCTCAGTTTCCCCACTGGTCTCCGGCCTTCAGTTCCCCCAACGAATACTTTTTTGGGTATCCGTTGTTCGTCTATACAATTCATGTGGCCAGCTCATCTTAATTTTCGCATTCTTACAATCGTTGAGAAATTGTGCTCTTCAAAAATTTCATACAGCTTATGGTTGTATCCATATTGGTTTAAATCTAGCTTCGCTCCGATTATTCGCCTCAGGACATGTCGCTCAAAGGCACTCAATATATTTGCAGATGCTTGGGTTAGGGTCCATGTTTCACAACCATAGCATAACACAGGCCTTATCATAAATTTTTATATTTAGAGATTTGTTCTCCTGTGTATGCAGCTGGTCTTCAAGATTGTCAAAACTGAACAGAATATTTGATTTGCAAGCTGTATTTCGTCTCTTCCATTACCCGTCTTCGTTATTGTGATGCCCAAATACACAAATTCACATTTTCAATATTGTATACGCCAAGTGTGATATATTGCGTGGTTGAGGTACATTTTAGGGTTTTGTAAAATAATTTTACAAAACCCTACTAAAATCGCGTCCTGTCTGTCCGTCCGTTTGTCCGGGTGTCGCAGCAATTTTTCTCGTAAACTAATTAAGCTAGAAACATCAAATTTTGCTTGTAGGTGTAAATTGGTGCTCCCTCCACAGTTCAAGTACAAAAAAATTTATAAGGTGTTTAGGGGGTCTCCTCATATAGGGGAGTGGTCCCGTAAAACAAAAATTTCATCGAAGGTAGTCAAAATGAAAGGTCTTGATGAGAGCTTTTCAAAACAGCTCTTAAACTGAAACGTGTTGCTTCAAGGATTGCACAGGGGGGGGGGGGGGGGGTAATACACGAAAAATGTGTGTGTCCCCCCTCGTGATTGGACAACTGTGACCCGAACAATCTGAACAAAATTGTGGAGCAAAATTGAGTCAATCTCAGGACGAAGATTTGCTTAGCATCAGAAATAAATAGCTTGACAAACGGAGAAAATTCTCAATACATCGAACAAGATTTTATAAATAAGCCACGTCCCGAAGAACAGTACGTAAAGCACGAAATACAAATCGAACTTAAGACTACTAAAGGTATTTGTCATAATCCTAAAGGGTTATCTTTCATCGACACACAAATAGTTGAGGATATTACAAAGAGGCATAATTAGGGAAAGTAAGTCCCCTAAGTGAGCTGAATTGTTCTGGTAACGAGTAAGAACGGGAAAAGCCGTCTTTGTGTTGACGACTGCAAATTAAATAAATTCATGAAAAAAGATCGTTACCCTTTGCCGGTAATTGTGGATATTCTACATCAATTGCGAAGCAAAAAGCATTTCTCTAAAATCGACTTAAAAGATGGGTTTTACTACATCAAAGTTAAGAAAGACGCCACGAAATATACCAGACTCATAACGCACGAAGGGCACAACGAATACGACCGAATGCTTTTTGGGCTTGAAAATGCCCCAGCAGTATTCTCTAGGTTTATCCACGATATTTCTGAGCCGTCGAAAGGCTCAGGTAACGGTCTGATATGTATAGATGATATAATGATCACCACTGAAACAATTGACGAGCATTTCTCTGTTCTGAAGGCAGTTTTCGATTTATTGGATGGAGCGAATTACTCCACCATACACAACGCAGAATGTATGCGAATTGGGTGATTGAACAACAAGCCATTGATAACGATTTTTCGAACAAAATTTTCTGTAGTGATGAGGCTCATTTTTCGCTCAGTGGTTCCGTAAATAAACAGAATTGCCGCATATGGGGCTCTCAAAATCCTCAGGTGATCGCATCCGAAAAAAGTGACCGTTTGGTGTGCATTATGGTCTGGTGGTGTTATTGGCCCGTATTTTTTTTTGAAAACGATCAAGGAAGAGCCATTACAGTCAATTCTGACCGCTAAAGATGGATGTTATCCGATTATTTTTGGAGAAAAATTGAAGATTATGATCTGGAGAACATGTGGTTCTAACAGGATGGAGCCACAAGCCACACAACACAGGCTAATCGAGCACTTTTGCATAAGAAATTTTCAAGACGCGTAATTTCGAGATTAAGTGATGTCAATTGGCCGACAAGATCCTGCGACCTAACACCTTTGGATTTCTTTTTATGGGGCTATGCAAAAGATCGTGTTAACGCAAACAATCCTCAAAATCTTGAGCAATTGAAAACCAATATTCATGAAGTTATGGCGGAGATATTGCCGGAAATGTGTCGAAAAGTCATTGAAAACTACCTCAAAAGGATTGAGATCTGTAAGAGGTCCCGTGAAGGACATTTGAATGATGTTGTATTTCACGTATAATGGCAAGGTTCAATCCTTATATTAATATTTTATGTGTTTTCTTTAGCTTTACTTTCCCAAGCGCAAAATTAATAGGTAACCCTATACATTCGATTCACCTGCCACCTGATATGAAGTTTGGAACATTCTGAGAAGTCTCGAACCATTACGCAAGTCAACATACAGTTCGAGCAAAATAAATTAATAGAGTGAAAAGTTACTGTCACCATCAGTTTTTTCACCCATTTTATTATTGTAACAATTATGTCCTAAACAACAAAAAACTTGGCAACAATCTCCAGATATATGAAAAACAATGATTCAATTGCATCAATAATAACTATGAAACAATCTGAATCTTTTTCTTGCAGATAATTAAAAGAACGATCCTAGCAGTACTTTAGCAGAAAAACGTATTAAAAAACACAATAAAATTCTATAATATACTCGTGAATTTTAGTTTCATTGACTAGTTTTACGAGTATATATAAGATTAGGATTTTGGATCTTCTGAATATTTATTAACAAACGACAGGTAAGGTGTTGGTACAGTTTTTTGATATTTGACAGATGAACAACAGCTCAAGGAATAAAACATCTTAATTGAATTTTAATAAGGAGAAGGATTATGTGCTTCCAAGAATCGTTTTTTTGTTGTTTTTTTGTTGTTGTTAAGCATTTGAAAAATATACCCCGAAATTCCAAATCCATCTGAGCAAAATTTTTAAAGCTTTCCCCACTCCTGAAGCTCTGACAGTGGACAGCTGACAATGCGTTTTTCCCAAAACCACTTTATTGAAGTCCATTTTCACTTCTTCCTCCTCCTCTTAGCACTACAACGCCTTGCTGGCCTTTGTTTTCTGCAAATAGCACCTGCAATTGTCTCGGTCCATTGAACGCATCCTCCAACTTTTAAATCTGAGCAGCGATGAACTGTCTTCATCGACTGAGTCAGACTAGCGTTTCCTCGGTTTCCCCAGTGGTCTCCGGCCTTCAGTTCCCCCAACGAATACTTTTTTGGTTATCCGTTCTTCGTCTATACAATTCATGTGGCCAGCTCATCTTAATTTCCGCATTCTTACAATCGTTGAGAAATTCGGCTCGTCAAAAATTTCATACAGCTTATGGTTGTATCGAATTTGCCATTGGTTTCCATCTAGCTTCGCTCCGATTATTCGCCTCAGGACATGTCGCTCAAAGGCACTCAATATATTTGCAGATGCTTGGGTTACGGTCCATGTTTCACAACCATAGCATAACACAGGCTTTATCATAGATTTTTATGTTTAGAGATTTGTTCTCCTGTGTATGTCTTCAAGATTGTCAAAACTGAACAGAATATTTGATTTTCAAGCTGTATTTCGTCTCTTCCATTACCCGTCTTCGTTATTTTGATGCCTAAATGCACAAATTCACATTTTCAATATTGTATACGCCAAGTGTGATATATTGCGTATTTGAGGTACTTTTTAGGCTTTTGTAAAATAATTTTACAAAACCCTACTAAAATCGCGTCCTGTCTGTCCGTCCGTCTGTCCGTGTTTCACACCAATTTTTCTCGTAAACTAATTAAGCTAGAAACATCAAATTTTGCTTGTAGGTGTAAATTGGTGCTCCCTCCACATTTCAACTACAAAAAATTTATAAGGTATTTAGGGGGTCTCCTCATGTAGGGGAGTGGCCCCGTAAAACAAAAATTTCATCGAAGGTAGTCAATATGAAAGGTCTTGATGAGAGCTTTTCAAAACAGCTCTTAAACTGAAACGTGTTGCTTCAAGGGTTGCACAGGGGGGGGGGGGGGGGGGTAATACACGAAAAATGTGTGTGTCCCCCCTCGTGATTGGACAACTGTGACCCGAACAATCTGAACAAAATTGTGGAGCAAAATTGAGTCAATCTCAGGACGAAGATTTGCTTAGCATCAGAAATAAATAGCTTGACAAACGGAGAAAATTCTCAATACATCGAACAAGATTTTATAAATAAGCCACGTCCCGAAGAACAGTACGTAAAGCACGAAATACAAATCGAACTTAAGACTACTAAAGGTATTTGTCATAATCCCAAAGGGTTATCTTTCATCGACACACAAATAGTTGAGGATATTACAAAGAGGCATAATTAGGGAAAGTAAGTCCCCTAAGTGAGCTGAATTGTTCTGGTAACGAGTAAGAACGGGAAAAGCCGTCTTTGTGTTGACGACTGCGAATTAAATAAATTCATGAAAAAAGATTTTTACCCTTTGCCAGTGATTGTGGATGTTCTACATCAATTGCGAAGCAAAAAGCATTTCTCTAAAATCGACTTAAAAGGTGGGTTTTACTACATCAAAATTAAGAAAGACGCCACGAAATATACCAGACTCATAACGCACGAAGGGCACAACGAATACGACCGAATGCTTTTTGGGCTTGAAAATGCCCCAGCAGTATTCTCTAGATTTATCCACGATATTTCTGAACCGTCGAAAGGCTCAGGTAACGGTCTGATATGTATGGATGATATAATGATCACCACTGAAACAATTGACGAGCATTTCTCTGTTCTGAAGGCAGTTTTCGATTTATTGGTTGCAAACTTACTGGAGTTGCAGCCAATTAAGTGTAAATTCTTCCAAATGGAAATCGACTTCTTACGTTACAAAATCCAGCAGGATAAGTTCTCCCCAAGTGACGCTCATATGCATGCTATCCGAGAATTTCCGATTTCTTCAGACACGAGAGCAGCCTTGCCAGTTACTTTCGTAAATTTGTAAAAAAAAACTATGCAACTATAGCGGGCCCCTTATATGACCTTCTAAAAAAAAGAAGCCAAGTTTTAATTTGGACCAACGTACCTAAAGCCCTTTTTGGAATTGAAGAATAACCTGATAAGTGATCTCATCCTAGCAATTTATAATTCGCTTGCACGTACCGAACTGCACACAGACGCCAGAAAGGATGGGTTTGGAGCGATGCTGTTACAGGAACAGGCTGACGGAAAACTTCATCCTATTTCTCGTTTTAGTAAACGAACCAATGCTGGTGAACAGAAGCAGCATTTATACGTACCTATCATTTACGCTCTCGAATGTTCCGAATTTATCTCTATGGCCTAGCTTTTACCATGGTAACGGACTGTAATGCTATTAAACTAACTTTGTCTAAAATAGATGTCAACCCCCAAATCGGAACATGGGTACTGTTCTTTCAAAACTTTCAATTCAAAGTTGTTCATCGTCCCGGAGGTTCGATGCTTCACGTGGATGCCTTGAGCCGCATATACAATTCACTCCAAGAAGATGAGTGTTGTTCAATTGAGGACAACTCGTTTTTATGTATGTGCCTTCGAATTGAGTCAATCTCAGGACGAAGATTCGGTTAGCATCAGAAATAGCTTGACAAACAGTGAAAATTCTCAATACGTCGTTCAAGATAATCTTTTATGCCTTAAAATGGCAAAAGGGTATTTTTTTGTGTCCTAAATTGCTTATTTCCTGCAGTCATTAGATCTCGCCACGATGTTAAGGGTCATTTGAGTATCGCCAACACTGTGGAATGGTTAAAGCGACTATATTTCTTTCTAAAAATGGCAGAAAAGTTTAGCGATCACATTCAAAATTGCTTGAAATACATAATTTATGCGCCCAAAACCGGAAATCCTGAAGGTTTTCTTGATAATATAGAAAAAACTAATGTTCGATTCGATACTATATTTTGACCCACTTGAGCGCACGAAGTCGAAAAATCAATATATATATATATTGTTACATGTACAAATAATTACATGTACAAATAATTCTGCGAGCTACTGTCGCAATTGTTTTCACAACAATGAAGAACACGAATTCACTCGAAACTACGAGAACCCAACAAACATGATCAACATCTGCAAGTGACGTCACTCCATTGATGAATTTGCTCGAATCTACCAGGTAGAACGTTCGCCAATGTGCGAGAAATGGGTGAATAGGTAGAGACCCTATATAAAGGCGAGCTGAATGAATGGGGGGAACCATTCATTCGACCGCGATAAGAACTGCGAAAGTGTGTAGGAAGTGTGTTTCGTAATAGTGAAGTGATTTAGAAGACAATTGCGATAAGAAATTTATGGACAAGTGTTAGATTTTATTTTAATAGTGAAAATTAAAATTAGTGAAAGTGTTAAACTGATTATTGTGCATTTTCTTGAATTAAATAAACTCTTTTAACTTAAATTAAAAGACATTGCGTTTTCACTTTCCCGGAACGTTAAAATTATAGGCCGCGAACCAACAACACGCGACAGTGGTGTCGAGAAGTGCGATTGAAATTGTGAAGTGAAAACGTTTAAACAATTTTAAAGTGCACAATTGTGAAAAGTAACTTAAAAAATAGCCGAAACAATAAAAAAATGCCAGGAAATTTACATCTTAAAATTAATCAATTGAGCATATCGGAGCTCAAAGAGGAGTTGGAACAACGAAATCTGGCTACACAAGGTACAAAGGCCATACTGATTGCACGCTTGCGTGATGCGATCGAGTCGGAAGGCGTGAATCTGGATTTGGGTGAGCTCTCAGATGCAGAAAAAGGTGCAGAAGGTGGTGAAGCCGGAACACCAAAACCAAAGGAACCAGAAAATGCGCTGATGCAGATGTTGATGCTGATGCAGCAAGAGCAGCGACAACAGTCATCCAATTTAACAGCGAAGTTAAATGAACAATCAGCGAAGCTAAGCGAACAATCAGCGCAGCTAAATGAACAGACATCCAGTTTAGCTGCGAAGCTAAATGAACAATCAGCGAAGCTAGACCAACAAGCGTTCGAAATCAAGGTGGACATCGCACAGAAGCTGGAAAAACAGTCAACCGAAATAAAAGCGGAGCTCAGTAGTCTCAACAGCCAAATTAAATGCGTCGAGGAGAAGGTATACCAGGTCGAGGAGAGAATCAACCTTGAGATCAGCCAGGTCAACCATGAGATGGAAAAAGTGAAAAAGGATTTGGAAGCAGCGAAGGCAATAGTAACCGCCTCACCAGCCCCAATTATAACCGCAGCGCAAAGCTCATCTAGAAATGTGCAAGCACCAATATTCGATGGGCAAACGGTCTGGACTATTTACAAAACCCAGTTCGAAGCAGCCGCTCGCATAAATCACTGGAATGAACAGGAACGAGCAACTGCATTGATTCTTGCTCTAAGAGGCCCAGCTGCCGAGCTGTTGCAGACGATCCCCGTTGAATTGCACTCAAACCCGAATGCTATAATGAATGCGCTCGACATGCGTTATGGAGACGATCATCTAAAGCAGATTTATCGGTCACAGCTAAGGCATCGAATGCAGAAGTCTGGTGAAACCCTACAGCAGCTAGCCCAAGATATTGAGCGACTGGCACTTTTGGCTTATCCAGCCTACGACCCAGAACATCGAGATGATGCAGCGACAGAAGCATTCATCAGCGCACTAAAGGACCCGGAATTGCAACAAGCCGTGCGTTTAGCTCAAAAGCAAACGGTTAAGGACGCATTGGCTTATAGTCTGAACTTTGAGGCAGCGAAAAATGTGACTCGTACCACTGCCCGGGTTCGTGAGGTAGTGACAGACGAGTGCAGGTGTGAGCGCGTGGAAATTGAGCGAGACCGGCATGTAAATGGTGCGCCTAGATGCTGGAATTGCGGAGAGAAGGGGCACCTGCAAAGAGACTGCAAGAAGCGAAGAAAACCGAGCTATTGTCCAGGGTGTGCAGCTAGGAGGAGATCCAGACCGAGTCAGGAGCCCAGAATGGAAGCCCTTCAAACTGAGGGGTCGGGAAACATGTAAGAGCCAACTTCGTGGGGCAGAGGTTGGCTAGGAGGATCGACGTCCCCAGCACCACCATCACCGTGTCAAGACTACATCGTGGAGAAGCGGACTTATGCCTTCCGGGTCAAGTTGACGGAGAACACTGCACCATAACAGTCGACACTGGTGCAACCCGATCGATTATCCGACCAGACCTAGTTAGACAGCAACAGCTTCACAAGGGCAGAATTTTCTCACTACGGACAGCTACGGGAGAAACTGCACCTGTTCATGGAGAGGTCAACCTCCAGATACAGTTGGGAGACCTTGTGTTCCGACATAATTTTCTGGTCGCGAACATTATGGATGACTGCATTCTCGGAATGGATTTTCTGCGACCACATGGAATCACGTTGGACTTGGGAAAACGTGTCTTGAAATGGCAGAATGTCGAAGTACTGATGGAGGATCCCAGCGTCCAAATCCCCAAGATGAATGTAGTGGTATGTACTGACACTGATGTACCGAATTCTTCCGAAAGCATTGTATGGGCCAAGCTTGATGGTGATTCTGGAGACCACCGATCTTATCTGATAGAGCCAACGAAGACATCCGCATTGCGCAGTTTGATTGTAGGACGAAGCCTTGTAAAATCTTTAAGGAACGGATATGTGCCGGTTAGAGTCCTTAACACCGCAGACTCAACCACGAGCATCAAAGCGGGAGAAGTCATCGGCAGCTGCCAGCCTGTTTCCACCATCACCTCTTTGGAAGCTACTCACAACCATCATTGGAAAAGGAGGCAAGACACAGACAAGGCCCGGGAATCCACGTCTGCAATATTGAAGCAAGTCAAATTGCCGGTGCAACTATTCAAACGAGCCTCTGATCTGGTCACCAAGTACAGTGACATCTTCTCAACAAGCCCGGATGACCAAGGCCGAACGAGTTTGGTAACTCACGTCATAGATACACAGGGAGCCAAGCCGATTCGACAAGCACCAAGACGTCTCCCTATAGCCAAACAAGGAGAAGTGAGCGCGCTGATCTCGGACATGGAAAAGCAAGGCATTATCGAACCTTCTGTAAGTCCATGGGCCGCGCCTGTAGTTCTAGTAAAGAAAAAGGATGGTAGCACTCGCTTTTGTGTCGACTATAGGCAGCTTAACGACGTCACTAAGAAAGATAGTTACCCGCTCCCACGCATCGATGACATCATGGACACTTTAGCCGACGCAAAATGGTTTTCTACACTCGATCTCAAGAGTGGCTACTGGCAGGTAGAAATTGACAAGAAGGACCGAGAGAAGACCGCATTTTCAGTTCGGACCGGATTGTGGCAATTTGTGGTGATGCCGTTTGGGCTTTGCAATGCTCCAGCCACTTTCGAACGCTTGATGGAATACGTGCTACGTGGTCTAACCTGGAAAACCTGCTTGGTGTACCTAGATGACATCATCGTCATCGGGAGAACGTTCGAAGAGCATGTGCGGAACTTAGAAGAGGTCTTCTCCCGACTGCGACTGGCAAATTTGAAACTTAGTCCCGACAAGTGTACCCTTTTCGCAGCTGAAGTAAAATACCTGGGACATGTCGTATCAGCTGAAGGGGTCAAAACAGACCCTGAGAAAATTGAAGCCGTGAAAAGCTGGCCAACACCAAACAACAAGCGCCAACTACGAAGTTTCCTGGGCCTGGCAACCTACTATCGAAGATTCGTCAAAGACTTTGCCAAAATAGCTAAGTGTCTTCATCAGCTAACCGAGAAAAATCGTCCGTATGTCTGGAATGAACAATGCCAGACAGCCTTTGAGACCCTGAAGGAAAAGCTATGTGAATCACCCGTACTGGCGTATCCGAAACCCGGAAAAATGTTTGTGGTTGACACCGATGCAAGCAACGGCGGTATTGGAGCTGTACTCTCCCAGCAGATCAATGGCGAAGAAAGAGTCCTCTCGTACTACAGTCGAGTTCTTTCAAAAAGTGAGAGGAACTACTGTGTGACCAGGAAGGAGCTATTGGCTATAATAGAGGCCACCAAGCAGTTCCACAAGTACTTATATGGCCAGAAATTTGTTCTTCGAACGGACCATGCATCATTGAGATGGCTACTTAACTTCAAAAACCCCGAGGGACAAGTTGCGAGATGGATCGAAAGATTGCAGTCATACGACTACGAAATTGTTCATCGAAAGGGCGGAGTTCATGGAAATGCTGACGCCCTATCTCGTCGCCCATGTCCAGCTAACTGCAAGCATTGCCGACGGATTGAGGAAAAGGAACCGCCCGTTGATCTGCGACTGATAACGGCCGAATTCGATGAAGGTTGGTCATCGGAGGAGATTCGAAATGCCCAGCTAGCCGATGAAGACATCGGACCATTGCTCGTATGGAAGGAGACGACTGGGCGACCTGAGTGGAAGGACGTTTCAACGCATGGCGCAACCCTGAAAAGCTATTGGGCACAATGGAACTCCCTTCAGGTGGAGGGTGGTGTACTCAAGCGGAAATGGGAAACGGCAGATGGCAGCTCCTATAGGATGCAAACTATACTACCCAAAAGCCGAATCCACGATGTGGTAAAGGAAATGCATGAAGGATCCTCGGGAGGCCACCTTGGTGTTAACAAGACCTTAGCGAAATTGCGGGAAAGGTTCTACTGGCTCCACGCTCGAGAAGACGTAGAGGACTGGTGTCGCAGATGCACAATTTGCGCTTCCGTCAAAGGCCCAAAGCGACGACTGAGAGGACAAATGCAAACCTATAACGTGGGGGTACCGTTTGAGAGGATTGCTGTTGACATCGCAGGACCCTTTCCTGAAACCGATTGGGGAAATCGATATACACTGGTTGTAGCCGATTATTTCAGCAAGTGGCCCGAGGTCTACCCCATTCCCAACCAGGAAGCAACTACCGTAGCTGAACAGCTAGTGTTAAATTGGGTCAGTAGGTACGGCGTACCTTGCGAATTACATTCGGATCAAGGCCGAAACTTTGAGTCACTAGTTTTTGGCGAAATGTGCGAGCTGCTCGGAATACGGAAAACGAGGACAACACCGCTGCATCCCCAATCCGATGGAATGGTCGAACGTTTCAACGGCACGCTCAATAAACACCTTGCCAAGATGGTTGACGAGAACCAAAGGGACTGGGACCGACACATCCCATTATTTTTGATGGCGTACAGAGCTGCCGAACATGCATCGACGGGCCAAGCCCCAGCCAAAGTCATTTTTGGAAAGACTATTCGTCTGCCAGCCGATATAAAGTTCGGAACACCCCCTGAGAAACCCCAAACGGTCTCGGAGTACGCAAGTGATCTAAGACAACGGTTGAACCAGATACATCGGACAGTGCGAAAACACCTCGAATCGGCTGCTGACCGCATGAAGACCAGGTATGATCTAAAGGCTAATTCTACTGGCTTCCAGCAAGATGACCTGGTGTGGCTTTATAACCCGCAACGGCGAAAGGGTAGGTCTCCAAAGTTGCAACATAATTGGGAGGGACCATACCGAGTTACAAAGCGAATCAACGACGTCGTATACCGAATACAGGAACATCGTAAGCCGAGAGCTAAAATGAAAATCGTGCATCTGGACCGTCTTGCCCCATATTACACCCAGGGAGAATTGACTACAAATAGCGACACATCTTTTCGGGGCGAAAAGAACTGAGGTGGGGGCAGTGTTACATGTACAAATAATTACATGTACAAATAATTCTGCGAGCTACTGTCGCAATTGTTTTCACAACAATGAAGAACACGAATTCACTCGAAACTACGAGAACCCAACAAACATGATCAACATCTGCAAGTGACGTCACTCCATTGATGAATTTGCTCGAATCTACCAGGTAGAACGTTCGCCAATGTGCGAGAAATGGGTGAATAGGTAGAGACCCTATATAAAGGCGAGCTGAATGAATGGGGGGAACCATTCATTCGACCGCGATAAGAACTGCGAAAGTGTGTAGGAAGTGTGTTTCGTAATAGTGAAGTGATTTAGAAGACAATTGCGATAAGAAATTTATGGACAAGTGTTAGATTTTATTTTAATAGTGAAAATTAAAATTAGTGAAAGTGTTAAACTGATTATTGTGCATTTTCTTGAATTAAATAAACTCTTTTAACTTAAATTAAAAGACATTGCGTTTTCACTTTCCCGGAACGTTAAAATTATAGGCCGCGAACCAACAACACGCGACAATATATATATATATATATATATATATATATATATATATATATATATATATATATATAATATATATATATATATATATATATATATATATATATATATATATATATATATATATTGCTAATAATGGACGCGTTTTCTCATTTTCTTCAATTGGTTCCCAGCAAGACTACCAACACCACCAAATTTTTAAAAGGTTCTGATCGAATACGTTAGGCAGTATAGCAGACCTGGACGATTGATCTCAGATTCGGTCTTACTTAACACCGCATGCCTTTGACGAATTCGAACAATGCACAACATGCTTTCAACGCAGCCGCTAGTCCCCACTCGAACGGACAAATAGAGAGAATGAATAGCGTACTCGATCCGATGCTCGCCAAAATATGCAACGGAAACTCTACATGGGACAATGAACTAACGAACTGTGAGTTGGCATTAAATAATAGTATTAATCGGAGTACAAACGCAATCTCCAGTAAAATGCTTTTCTGAATGAACCAACGCGGTAAGTTCATAGATGGGTTATGCAAATATCTATAGGAGCTTAACGCGCCTATCAAAAACGTCGAAAAATGAAATTGCCCAAGAGTTAAAAAACGGGCATACCATTCAAGACGACGCGATACTAAACCCTACGAAGAGGCCGAATAAGTAATGATTTGAAAACTGTACTGCAGGTACTGGTGTTAATCGTCAATTACTCCCGAAATTCAAAGGACCCTACGTAATAAAGCGAAAATTAGACCACGATCGTTGTACCGTTTCAGACGTTCCTGAGTTCCCGCTTACGCAAAAAGTTTTCGAAGGTATGTTTGAGCACTCAAAAACCTAAACTTTGGATATCCCGCCAAGGAATAGAGTAAAAAAGCGTATATATTAGTGTACTCAACAAACGAGTAAAGTCTGGCGTAAATAGACATTCGGAACGACATATTTCAATGAGTAGTGACAATCAAAAGGTTTTTTACGACAATAGCAACTGGGCATCCCATCTCCCTGTTTCAGTCCGATCTTTGTATCGAGGGCATCGGTGACCAGGTTATTAACGCGAAATCGAGACGTGGTCGACGTCATTGTTATTTTGGTAAGACTGACTAATTTGGCTGAAATGCCAAAGCAAAGCCTTATTTGGTACAGTACGTTACAATCGATACTGTTGTATGCTTGCTTAAAGTCAACGAAAATTTGGTGTACGTTTATGTTGAACTCCAAGCATTTTTTCAAGTGACAGTGAAAAATCGGGTTATCGCCGATCCATTCCATATTCGCGTTCATTTTAAAACTACTGGACTGATTCATTTAAAATTTGATGCACACATTTTCCATATGAAGTTCTTTGCCCCAACGGTGAGTTTTAGAATTTTTTTTTTATTTAGAGAATTTTAAACTTACAAAATGTAGAAATTTTTCGTGAAAATTAGCACTTTTCAATTGAAATGCCTGGCAAAAAATTTAAGGTGGAAAACAAATTTGAGACCGTTAGAGGGAGAATTTATCAAGACTTTAGCTATATTCAAAGGTTTTTTATTTCTGATAATTTTCAGCTGTGATATAGTCAATGTGGCAAATTGTCTTTTTCTAAGGGCACCCTGGGAAAAGCTCCATTACCGGCTTGTTTGCGAGTACTTTTGCATCAATATATTACAGAATATTGTTATACTTGATAATGTAAAATAAAAATTTTAAAAATTTACTCAAACCATTTTTCCAAAAAATATTCGTAAAACAAGTGTATTTTTCACGCTGAAACCCCTACCCCTCGCTTAAGTGAATTTTTTTTTTGGTTAAATTCATCATTTGTTTCAATTGAAGTCACAGTTTTTTATACGTCACATAAACTTCTAATTTATCTTCTTTAAGAGATTTTGCAATATACTTAAATTCGATTTATTTTTTATTCTTGGGTATTTCAACAACACCATTTGATTATACAATAAAAGCTCCTTATCCACGGTTTCCTTATTCATGGTTTCGCTATTCGATGGTTAAAGAATTGCGACCCAGGTCTCGTATTCGTGGCGAAAAATTTCTCTATTCGTGGATCGAATTGGCCCGATTAAAAGGATTTAATGTTGTTTATCGCATCGGAAGATGCGAGATGGTATTTTAAAAGAGTATAACATAAAGGGTTAATTTCAATGTAAACAAACATTACTGCTACTCCATATGCCTAAAGTTTGTCGTCAAATGCCACCACAATGTAAACACTCGCTCCGGCAAACGTGGAAAAAGCGGAACGTGCGATACCGCGCCAAGCAGAACGTGCAAAAGGTATTGTACGTTCCACTTTGTCCACATTTGCCGCAGCATATGTTTGCTTTGCTTTTACTCTTCAGTAGTTGCTGTAATTTTCATTTAAAAATACGTATTTCGTGGGTTTGCTTCGAATTAATAATGTCCTGTAAAAGTAATAAGAAATTAGTTGCAATGCGGAAAAAAGTGGTATTGCCGCTTAAAGTAAAAATGAAAATGCTTGACCGATTACGCATCCATAGCATGCTCTTTCAATATTAATGAATCAGTTGTGTTATTCATCGGAAAATCGGAAGGCAAAATAAGGAGCTCTGTAGCTTCAACGTCACTATCAGTGAAAAATGTTCGTGATTCAGCTGTTGAAAAAATGGAAGCTGCATTACCACTCTAGATTGAAGATCGCAACCAAAAAAGAGTGCCCCTAAATGTTTCTTTTATCCACGAGAAGGCAAAGCGCCTTTACGTACATTTTGAGGAACCTGGTGAAGAACGTACAGATCGAGGGTTTCCAGCATCCGAAGGGTGGTTCAACAAATTCGAGGAATGACAATCATTGCATTGCCTCAAAATTGTTGGAGAAACTGCATCTGTATATACCACAGTAGCAGAAAAATATCCAGAAGACTTTTCAAACGATTGCTGATGGTGGCTACAAACCTGAGCAAGTGTTTAATGCAGATGAAACTGCCCTATTTTGGAAAAGAATGCCAAACAAACCTTACGTTTCCAAAAGCGGAAAGCCCGCCCCTAGTTTCAAGGGTGCAAAAGACAGAATAACACTGTTGCTCATTTCTAACGCATCAGGTTTTTATGTAACAAACCCACACTAATGCTTTACCGTTTATTAAATCCTTGTGCTTTAAAAAATCAGAATAAGGATCACTTGCCAGTATTTTGGAGTGCAAATAAGAAAGCGTGGGTTACAAATGCTATCTTTTGTGACTGGTTCTGGTATTGTTTTGTTCCTGAAGTTGAAACTTATTTAAAAATAAGCATTTGAATTGAAAATTCTGAGTTTAGCTGGAAACATAGCACAAGTCATAAATTAAACAGAACGACATGGCTTTGAACAGTTAGACTCAAACGACATTCAAGAGTTGCTTACTTCAGGAGATAAAGATTTGACCGAAGCTGATTTAGAGGAAATGCTTACTGAGCATTCCATTGAAGAAGAGTCTCCAACGAGCACTGAAATGCTAACCTTCAACATAAAAACCCTTGATGAAGGTTTACGGATGGCAAATAAGTTTTGTGATTCTTTCGTGAAAATTGATCCATCTATGAAAAGAAGTCTTATTTTTAAAAGGCAAATTACAGGCGTCACAGCTGACCATCGAGCTGAATTGAAAGACCTTTTAAAAGCAGCAAAGCAAGAAAAAATTACTAATTTCTTTAAGTTCATGCCTAAACCTGACAATAATAATTAATAGATTTTGTTAAAAATATTTCATTAAATTGATTTTTATGTGTGTATAAATCGATTTTTTTTAACCTTAGAACATATTCCATATAATCCCATACAAATTGCCATTCCATATTCACCGTTTTTGTATCGGTGGTATCTTTACGGAACATATCCCCGCGAATAAGGAGCTTTTATTTATTCAACTAAACTCGTACTTTATTCCCTTTCTTTCTAAGAATCACTCACCATGAAATGTTATAAGTTCAGTGAGTTTCGAATCTCGAAGTTTGTCTCATAAACTTTCAATATTGTCGATTTTAAGCTAAGAAATTCTTCACTTTGGTGCTAAATTTTTTTCAGACACTCAAACAGGTCAATGAATTTGTAATATCCGAGTATTAATAGATTATTTAGGGCAACTTATTGTATATTTCCCCATCATTTCCCAATTCGTTATGCATTTCACTCATTTATGAGTCAAAATTTATTACCATTTTTCAAAAGGCTTTATTTTTATTTGGAATAAGCAATTTACCTTAACTTCCATTTCAAGCGCATTGAAGAATTCAACAAGCCCAGATGGATCTGACGAGGCGTCGACAGTCACTTGGCATAGTAATGTCTGGTCACACTAAATTATCTCCTGACTGAGGCAAAAGATAAAGATCTAATAAGTCATAACTGTGCGTGAACTTGAAGGATCATAAAATTAAATACGCAGTTACGGAATGCACTTACGGATGAGTTATTACGTGTCGGATATAGCTGTAGGGCAAATTTGAAGGGACTCTCCGTATGTGTACAATTGAACTCAAGAAAAATGAAAACCAAGCAAATGAAGTAATTTTAAATGTTGGAACGAATTTTATCTGGGTATAAAGGATATTATTTCGTATGCAGTAAGACATTGATTTCGTTCAAAACTGAAATAATATACGTTATACTACTTCAAAACATTCATCACATCAGTTTTGAATGTCTTTTAGTCAAGATTGATTGGCAATAAATTGGCATAAACTGACAGTGATTTATTATGTATTGTTATTTTTCGACAATAATTCAATAAAAATTTAAATATCACCATCTCCTTAGAGAAAATTTCAACTGATTACTCTAAATCTGCCTGAAATTAACATACATCAAGCTACTTCATTCCCTACTGTTCCTCAAAATTTATTGTGTCCATTTTGAAAATTTGGGGCTCACTCGACAAAAAGATATAAATATGTAAATTCATTTCTACGTTTTTCTCTAAATTTCAACAAAATAAATTCAGAATAGTGCGTCCTAAAAACATCACAAATTCAATAGACATGACTCTCATTACGAAAAGAAATTGAAACGATTGGGAATGATTTATTTCGGAGTTGGACTAGAATGGATAGGAGACCTAACTAACACTTGAAACTCAACACTATTCGATACTCACGAAATGTTAACAAGGTGATTCCTATTCAATTTCGGTGAATTTCTATTAAAATATACTTGAGCGCTATTAGGGTCAAATAAGGTGATGCATTTGATTTGATATTTGTTCGTGTATTTCTTTGGAGTATTTCGTTTTTGGGCTATGTATATATAATGGTGGTTGCAAAGCAATTGTTTTAAGTTTTATGTGAATTTGAAGTGCTCTAAATAATGCATGTTTGATATATAATAGATAATTTGTGTGGAGGGTTAATGTATTCAAGTATCACGAACATGTTTCTTTTCACTAGAATTTTATTGTTTTCTGGAGTGTTTCAATGAATTTCGAATAAGCTTTTGTGTCGTTAAAAAAGTATACAAGGCAATATTCTATGGGATAGGAATGGAATGATATATATCTGAAGAAAAACTAGATTAAAAGAACCATAAAATAGACGAAATTCACATGTGTGATGTATCCTGCATTTATAATGCAAAAATTTACTACTCCTAAGTTTGAAAAAAAACGACTGAAAACTATTATCATTGACTAAAAAAGAATTATCAGTACACTAAACCGCAGTGATGATAGCACCAGTATTTTGGAGCTATTAAATCTACCAAAGTTTTTGTTGCGGTCCTGCAGTATTCCGTGCACGTATTATATGATTTTCCATTAGGGGCATAACAGTATCGCATCTTTATATGAACGCATCCTCAAACTTTTTAGGGTTTTGTACTAAAATACAAAACGCTATTGCAATCACGACCTGTGTTCGTCTGTCCGTCCATCCATCCCACCGTCTGTATGTCACAGAAGTTTTTCTCCGAAACTACAGAAGCATTAGTCATGAAACTTTGTGGAAAGGTCAGAAGTGGTGACTTCTTGTAGGTCAAGGGTAAACTATTTTTTTAAAAGTTTTAAGGGTACCCCATTCTAGAGTTCAAAACAAGTATTCTCATACCATGAATCGGTGATTGGAATTATTCATCCAATACTTGTTTAAGAAATCGTTCAAATTCATCCAAAAGATGCAAAGGTTCGATCATAAGCGATATTCAGGTAAACCACTATTCCTTAAATATTTCATGAAAATCCGAGGAAAATAAGAGTGCCTTGTTCGATTTGAAATATACTTACTTGTATATTAACTATCAACATGTGTTATGGTTTATGTAATTCCATACAATTGAAATGGCGAAAGCTCACTAGATTATGATTTAAGGGTCTCATATCAACCTACATAAATGTAAAATTTCAAAAAGTTTAAGGGCACCGTTTCGATTTTCGGCAGATAATGTAAAATTAACAAATCATACTATTATGAACAGAGTTGAGTGAATTTTGATTTTCGAGGTGTTTGTTGCATTTGGACTCATAAAGACCTACCTTCGTGATTTTTTACAGATTTTCGGCTCAAAGGTTTCCAATCATGAGGGGAGGAGACGAAAACATTGTTCGTGCATTTTGCCGCTCCATGGACATTTAATGCAGAAAATGACTTATTTTTCAGGTTCTGAAAGTGCTGACTTTTCATTTGATACCCTACTCGATAAAATTTAATTCAAAAATTTTTTAAGGACTGCTTCGACCTGAAGGGGGGAGCCTCTTAAAAAATTTTGATATATTTGACTTTTAAGAGACCAACACTTATGACCTTTTCACAAAGTTTGAGCTTTGTGCTTCTATAGTTTTGGAAGGAATTTCTTGTGACACAAGGGTCGACGGACAGACAGACGGGCGAATGGGCGGACAGATGGATGGATTGATGAGAAATAGGTTTTTGCGAAATTTCGTTCAGAAACCTTATAATCATGGAGCTAGTTCTAATAACAAATAACTAAGAGCCTGAAATTCGTTGAGCTTTGCTAATACTCGTCGTACTAGGATTCAAAATTTTCGTCTTCTTCTTCTTCTTCTTAGCACTACAGCCCCTATCAGGCCTTCGCTTTCTGTAAACAGCGCCTCCAACTGTCTCCGTCCATGGACCGCACCCTCCAATTTCGAAATCTCAGCAGCGATGAACTGTCTTCATCGACGGAGTCAGACCAGCGTTTCCTCGATTTCCTCACTAGTCTCCAGCCTTCAGTTCCCCCAACGAATATTTGTTTGTTTTTTGTGTATGCAGCTGGTCTTCAAGATTGTCAAAACTGAATAAAACATTTTATTTGCGAGCTGTATTCTTCGGCGTATTTCGTCTCTTTCATTGCCCATTTTCGTTATGTTGGTGCCTAAATACACAAATTTGCTCACTTTTTCGATACTGTATTCACCAAGTGTGATATTTTGCGTATTTGAGGTATTTTTCCTTGACTGTGTCATAAGCTTTGTTTTATTTTTGGGTAGTTTACATATGTCAAAAAGAGTAATTTATTTGATAAGCATTGACAGTAAGATTACTAGATATTAGTTGTAAAGCATGCTATAATTTTTTCTCATCTTCAGTACACTGCTCACACAACAAATCAAGGTCTGAAAGCTTTTCAAGAAAAAGAGAATTTGCCTGCAGGTATCAAATAAATAAAATAATTGACTACTATTTATTTATTGAAATAGAAGGGACCATGAAGAAACTTGCTTTTGCGGCTGATGGTACCAACCGTAATTTTTCGGTTGGATTTTATCAAATTTAATACAAGAGACATCTTCAAGGTTTTATTAAATCATTTCAAAAAACCATATTAAAATAGTCACCTGCCTATCTATCTGTCCGTCTGGCCATTTGTACGTCCATCCACTCAGCCATCCTTGCGTAACAGCAAGTTTTCTCGCAAACAGTAAACACAAGAAACATGAAATTTTGTAAGTGGGTCAAAAGTAGCACCTTCTTCAAAGTTTCACTACAAAAACAATAGTTCAAGTGTTTGACAGGGTATCTGCATAAAAAGGGGTGATCCTTATAAAGAAACTTTTTATCAAAGGTAGGAAATATGTGGACCAAATGAAAGGTATTGATGAAAGATTCGTAAAAGTGTCTTAAAATGTTAAAATGAAAACTGTGCGTCTCTCGTTTTGCGATTGGACACCATTGATCTAAAAAATTTGAAAAAATGAATGGAACTTAGTTTTTGATAAACATTTCATGAATTTTACATTTACACATAAAAATCAAAGGAAAACCTTTAAATTTGTCACAAATTTGAGCCTTAGCTCGCTTCAGTAGTTGTACGTGTCCTCAAAATATCACTTCAAGCAAGCCATAAACAGTCAAGTTACAGCTGATTGAATATTTAATGATTACAACAACAATAACATTACGTTATGTTGTAGAGATACACGTTTGAAACAGACAAAAATACTACCAAAAATACTACAAACATATACCAGTGTTGATGAAAATTTCAAAAATGGTTTATAGATAGGCTATCAGATATTTGCAAATGTACACAAGGAGCAATCGTAGGCAACCCAGTCGATATTAATGGCTGTAATATTTCCACAACGGACTGAGTGTGTGAATATTCCAGAAGCAGAGTAAGAGGTCCTAGTCTCACCATCAACCAGAGACAAAATACGGGCAGTAGTATGGGACCTCAGACTCCTGGAATAGATGAGATACCAGCAGAACTGCTCCAACGTGGAGTCCCCATCTAAATAACCTTTTGCATCGACTAATATGCGATGTATGACCAGAGGAGCAGTTAGCAAAGGACTGGCAAAAAAGTATAATATGTTCTGTACACAAAAAGGGGGACAAATTAGGGTGTAAAAATTAAAGAGGCATTGCTCTACTGTGTACGTCTTTCAAACTGCACTACAAAATCATAGAAATAAATTAAAGCCGTACTACGAAAGTATTATAAGAGAGTATCAGGAAGGCTTTCGAAGTGGATGATCTATAATAAACTAAATATTCTCAGTAAAGCAGGTGCTCAAAAAGTGCTGGAAATATAACTTCGATGTGCACCAACTCTTCGTAGACTTCAAGCAACAATATGGCAGTGCCGACAGAAATGCGCTGTACAAAATAATGCTTGAACAAAACTATTCCGCATGTCCAAGGTCACAATGTTAAACACAGAGTCCCAGGTAAAGGTAAACAGTGAACCAACGGACAGCTTTAGAATGGAATCAGACTTAAAACAAGAGGATGTACTTGCCGCGGTATCCTTTAATATTGCGCTGGAACACGTCATCAGTCATCAGCTGAAACATTAGGGTACCTTAATGTTCAAGTCCACACAATCGGTAGCATGTGTTGATGACATTAATTTTATGGCACATTCAATCTGAGATACCAAAGGAGCTTTTCTGAGCCTAGAATCTGAAGGAAAGCAAATTCAACTACTAGTTAATGAAATGAAAACTAAATTTATAACTCAAACGAGGAAACTCCAGTTCCACAAAATCTGACCATAGGCAACTAAAATCTTGGAAGTATGGAAAATTTTGAATAGAAGAGGCACCGAAAAGGACAAGATTGGATGCCGCATAAACACCACAAATGGAACCAATTACTCCTGACTTTCCATTCTAAGGTCCTGAGCTGTACACATCCAAAGAGCTCCGGAAAATCTACGGCGCAGTGAAACAAGGAACAGAGTGGAAACTGTGGGACAACGATGAGTTTTCTAAATTATTTTACGATCCGCCTGTCTCCTCTTGCGTAATGTTGCGTAAATTACCTTGGGTGAGCCCCACCCAAAGGAGCACTAATGGGTAGAGCACAAGGTTGATGAGAAGATTAAGGACTCGATGTGAAGGCACGATAGAAGCTGACAGCACGTCCTTATTGGTAGCAAACAAGTGGCGGGCAAGATGGCGGGACCATAATGAATGGAGGAGATCAATCCTGGAGTTCGAGGCCTGGCTTAAGTTGTCACGCTAGAGATGATGATGATGATGATGGCATGACTACTCAAACAATGAGGTCAAATAAATACAAAATAGCCATGTATTAATTTTTTGGCCTTAATTTACGGAATCTGAGGCTCCCGAAAACCTTTTGATAGGAGCATTCTCCTAATACTTCGACTTTTTTCATTATTACAGCTTGTTTGCATCTTGTTTTAAGTATTTAAGATATCAAGTAGGTAGGAGAATGCTCCTACTGGAAGAGGTTTGTAAATATCTTAGGGTTCAAAGCAAAACTTTCGATTATATGATCCAATGGCTGGAATTATGTATTCTGAAGTAATGGGCCGATAATTCAAGCCTGTGGTTCGTGTCCTCAGAAAAGAAGAAAGTGTTCAAAAACATCAGAAAGGTAGAAGGTTTCTTGCGCAAGCACATAATTGCTCCTATTTTATTCTAGCTCATATAATTTTTTGAATGCTCGACCAATCGAATATTTTAAAATTAAACACTATCCTTGTAATTTTTATGGAAAGCCAAAAAAAACTGTACCGTCTTGGTTGATTTTAAGTGTATATCAACCATCAACACGTGTCATTGTTGCTGCATTTCTATACAATTGAAATGGTTAGATCTCACTTGATTACGAGCCGATTTCAATGAGTTTTTGTCGAACGGAAATTTTATGTAATTCTTCATAATTGTGAAGCTTGAAAAATTTTAAGGATACTGTTTCGGTATTATGGAGGAGAACATTAAGTTGGCAAATCATACTATTATTAGCAAACGTGAGTAAGTTTCAATTTCTGAGGTATTTGCTGCCCTTGTACTCATAAAGGTCTATCTCTGTAATTTTTTCAGATTTCTCGGCTCAAAGGTGTCCAATCACCCTGGGTTTCATACTTTCTGTTCCATACTAGATATTCTGATGCACAAACTGATTGTTTGGCTCAGGTGCTAAGAGTTCCAATCAACACCTTCATTTGATACTCCACTCGACTACCTTTGATAAAAAAAATGAATGAGGTTCTCTTCTGTAGAAGGGGGAGCCCCTTAAAAACTTTTTAAATTTTTGATGAGAGTTTTGAGGGTTGTATTGACTATATCATGCCGTGTGTGTCTTCTTGGTACTGTCTCCTTACCATCATTCTCTTCATCTAGAGTTCCGCAAGGCTCCACCCTTTGCCCCCGTCTGTTTTTGCAGCTTATCAATGACCTTCCGTCTGTAATTAGTTCACCTTGTCCTCTTTTCGCCAACGATGTTAAAATTTTCCATGAGATCAAATCCCTGGACTATTTTTGTCTCCAATTGGATCTTACTGCCTTAAGCAATTAGTGTACATCAAATCTCTTTTGCGTCAACATTCCCAAATGCAAAAAAAGGACCTTTACACTTAAATCATCTCCCGTTGTTTTCAATTACACTTTGAAACTCTCCTCCTAGCAGTGGGTACGTTTATAAATTAACGTGTCACGTTTGATCTGTGACTCGAATTCAATGCACATATTTTGAATGTGGTATCGAGGGTATCAAGAATTTCAGGATTCGGGCTCAGACTTGTAAATAAATTTAGCAAAATATCTGTTGCTGTCCGTTTGTTTGTTCACTTTGTTTGTCTGCTTCATTAATATTTTGCTGTCGTTTGGTCTTCTGGTTGTACCTACCTTCATTCATCCTTGGAGTCTACTCAGTGAAGGTTGACTCGGTCTTTATAATACAAGTTTAATTTGCCCTACCAATCCTATCAGTGTCGTTTAATCTTCCTCTGACTTCCTAGCCTAAAGTCTCGTAGAGTTTTCTTAGATCAGTTTTTTTTTTTGTATCACATACCCGACTTGTGGTATATCCCTGTTGGAATCGAAATATTTTTGCGGTGCCATTTGTTCGGACTGATCTCTATTTACACTCTCCTACCTTTTACATCATAAGAAACCACTATTCACTTGAGTTTAGTCCTTTTTCGGGTTTTCTTAAATAATTTTACAAAACCCTACTAAAATTGCGTCCTGTCTGTCCGTCTGTCGGCGTGTCAAAGCAGTTTTTCTCGCAAACCACTTAACCTAGAAATATCAAATTTTGTATACAGGTTTAAATCGGTGCTCTCTTCAAAGTTCAACTTCAAAAAAAAATTTTATAAGTTTCTGCCCATATAGGGAAGAGGCCCCCGAAAAAAAAATCTTATCAAAGGTAGCCAATATGTGTATCAAATCAAAGGTCTTGATGAGAACTTTTCAA
Source organism: Odontomyia ornata (assembly GCA_963969285.1). Lineage (NCBI taxonomy): Eukaryota > Metazoa > Arthropoda > Insecta > Diptera > Stratiomyidae > Odontomyia > Odontomyia ornata. The sequence continues at coordinate 31,866,295 of OZ017740.1, forward strand.
AACAGGTCTTAATTTGACACTTTTTGCTTCGGGGGCACACAGGGAGGGGAAATACACGAAAAATGGAAGTTATAGCCATTTGAAATTTATGCAATTACAACAACAATAACACATGATTTTGGTATTTTATGGACTTTTCATCGAATCAGCCACTGCAGTTTTGATTTGATCTTCTTGAAATTTTCAGATACGGTCAATAACATTGATATTTTTGGGAATTCATGATTTGGGTGAGTTTTGTTCGTTTGCAACAAAATGGCGACCGTTGAAAATAGAATCAGATGGATTTTCTTTTAAACGTGTACATCTCCTTGACATATTTCTTGACTTTATTCGTTGTTGGTGACTGTAATTATGTTTCAAACAAAAAATTGCCCGAATGGTCACCACAGCTATGGTGGCATACTTCTATCCGATGGTCTATATTTTCAATGACTCTGAGACAATATTGAGGTTCAATGCCCTTAATGTGCTCCTTTAGCTCTTGAATTCTTCTTGGCTTATTGACATACACTTCTTCTTTTGAATATTCCCAGAGAAAGAAGTCCAACGGTATCAAATTACATGATCGTAGCGGCAAATTAACATCGCCACAACATGAGATAACACGGCTATTGAACTTTTCGCGCAAAAGAGCCATTGTTTCGTTGGCTATGTGGCAAGTGGCCCATCTTATTGGAGCCACATATGTTCCAGATCCATAACCTCAATTTCTGGCCACAAGAGGTCCGTTATCATCTCGCAATAGCAAACACCATTCACGGTAACTGCTTGGCCGTCCTCATTTACGAAAAAGTACGGCCCGATGACGCCACCAGCCCATAAACCGCACTAAACAGTCACTCTTTGTGGATGCATCGGCTTTTCAACAATCACTCGTGGATTCTCATTTGCCCAAATGCGGCAATTCTGCTTGTTAACGAATCCACTGAGTTGAAAGTATGCCTCGTTGCTGAAGATGATTTTCTTTGTAAAAGCACCATTCCCTTCTGTTTGTTCAACCAACCATTCGACGTATTACCGCCGGTTGAAATGGTCAGCAGGACCTTGTAAGCGTGTAAATTCAAATCTTCATTTAAAATTCGCATCAGTGATGTTCGTGAGATATTCAATTGTTGGGCACGACAACGAGTCGAGGTTGACGGCTCTTCTGCCACACTATCGCGAACAACAGCAATGTTTTCCGCAGAACGAACTGGGTGAGCATGTGACGGTGATTTCACATTTTCTACAGACCCAATTGGCTGAAATTCGCGCACAGTTCTCCCAATTGTGGACACATTTGGTCGATTATGCTGACCAAAAAAATCACGAAGTGTAAGAAGTGCATTTTGATTTCAACGTCCATTTTCGTAAAAGGCTTCAACAACCTTAACGCGCTGCTTAACTGTGTACCTCTCCATGGTTGAATTTGTCAAACACTGAAACAAAGAAATGTCAAATTAAGTTGGGCGAAAAACTTGACGATAAGGTGTGACTCACAATCAATATCGTGCATTATGGTTGGACCACCCTTCGATAGTTTCTGAGGAAATTGACTGTGATGCATGGGCAGATGGACGGGTAAACTGAGAGATAGGACGCGATACTAGTAGGTCTTGCTAGCAAATATTCTGAAATCAACAACGTTAATTTAGTCGGTATTTTGCATATGCACAGAATATATTGATTTTCCTAAACATCAAATAGACTGCATCTTTCAGGTTTTATCGGCTTACCATGACCTGAGCAAGTTTTCACACCTCGCCACTGGTACATTTGGGCTTTGCCGAAAAACTAATAACAGGGTCTACTTCCAAGATACATTTAAAAATTAAATCAAAATTTGGCGGGAAAACGCATATGGCAATTTTAGCAATAGCGATGTTTCAAATACTTTTAAAGCACAACGCTAGACTTGTAGCCATTATTTTAAAATATCACGAACTTATGAAAAAACTCAAGAAATGCCCTGATTGGTTTTAAACAATTATACTTATCAAACTACTATTTTTTCCGACTTCATTTTTCGCAAGATGAAGCTACACTCGTTTCTTATAAAATTATGTTAGCTACAATTAAATCAAATCCGCAACAGAAGTACTGACGGCGAAATTTCTCATAATCAATCTGGCAAAAAGCAAACATTAACTCTAATTTCCTTCAAATTAATTGCTTCAAATGCGCGACAGGTCGGTTTCATTAGTGAGATCTCCCGTAGAGTTTCAATAATTTCTGTCGACGTCTTTTCGAGCTCCTTGTTTCTAAATTTCATTCTGACAATACTCTGAAATTCCCATTCATGGATTCATAGCAGCGCGCCTCCGCGCAACCAGCGACCAAGGTCTGCTCCATAAATCTCAACACTTTTTTCTTTTCAAGAACTTCCAAATTATCAACAGACCCTACCACAAATGCGGCCATTAATATCGGACACCAAGGAAAAAAAAAACAAAAAACAAAACAAGTCAAAAATCAAAATCATATCGAGTCCACTTGGACTGACTACTCCACGCATATGAATACGCGGGGTCCATGGCTGGCATCATCAGGATCGTCGTTTTACCTGTGTTACCTGGGCAGACTTGGAAGTTTCTCAAGTCATCGTGAATGTCGGCCGTGTCGGTTTTCGTTTTGTAAATTATCTCTTCAGAATGTCTTGAGAGATGCACAAGAAATTGTTTCACTGGCTATCTTTTAGTGTTTTAGATTACGTGTGACAATCGGACATTTATTATAATGACCAAAGCTTATGTCGGCAAATAAATGGGAAGCTGAAATTTATATGCTCCCTTGAATTGTTTGGAAAAAAGATGAAAACGAAAAATAAAATCGCTCTCGTTCCTTGATCGATCAAATGCAGGACGAACATCAAAGGGATATTAGATTTTGGTTGAAATAACAGGGAAAAATTTCAGTTTTTGAAGATATTTTCGAATCATTATTTTCACAATGAGAAAGATTCCCATTTGTGTTAAGGTAAGATTCGGCAATTTAATGTAATGTATATATTGGTTTTAATCAATAAGAACATTGATCTCCAGGACCGAGTTTGTACAGTAATTTATTGGTTAATTCGTCTCATTCATACCGAGCTCATTAATAGATATTTTTACATCTCAGAAAATCGTTTCCAAGGAGTAACTTCCACTTCAACCAACGCTCCAGGGTAATAAACTCTACACCAACCTTTACCCTACCCAACGCACAATAACGACTGTGTGATTTACAAAATTAATTTAAATTTATATTTCATGGTGATGAAACATTAAAATAATGAATGTATGGTCGCTACGTAAACAGGTGTGACCATTGATGGTGAAGTCAATCTTTTTTATTTGAACTCTTGGATCTGTAGTGCTTCATTATTGCCTCCCATCTTTAAGATATCTTTAAGACATCTCCCATTTCCGTCAAAAAGGAATATTTTTTATATGTATCTATATATTTTGGAAATGCTTATTTTAAGATATTTTTTGGGAGTTGTGTTTCAAGTTATGAGAATGAGGGAAGAAAGGAAGAAACAACAAATGTACACTTATAAATTTCATTTGTCCCACGTTCTCGACAAAAAGAAACATTATTTAATGATGTGATGGAAGTCTAACACTTATATTCAGGTATTATGTTTCATTTGGGTTGTTGTTGTAGCATAGAATCGTATTGAAACTACGTTTTTTTGTTCTTCATTTGTTTGTTTTCAGGAAAATTATTTAACACTTCATTTGGTGAACATTTATCAAGAGCGTTAATATCTACGCAATGATGCAGTCGAATGAAAAATTATGTCCTGGGTACATCTGATCTTCTACAATATCTTACTGAAATTTAAGACATATGAAGGAAATTATAAGCTTTGCGTTGTTGAATAACTTGATCATTGAATAGAGATGGGTCGCTTTTACAGAATTAAGATTTTTCATTGACAAAATATTTGAATTGAGACTTATGTTTTGATGGGCTGTGGGATGATGATATAAATAAGGGTAAATAATCTGTAGGGTAGCAGTCAAATTATAAACATGAGAGGAGAATTATCAAACATTTTTAAAAAGTTTACGTGAATTAAGAAACGATTGAAATTTCAATGCGATATGGGAACTCATTTTCACAGCAGCAGACGCATAGATATATTTTAACTTGGAATTCAAATTCCTCAATCTTTTCCTAGTCAGTTTTTAGGTTCTTCAATATTGCAAATTGTTACATGTCCAAACAATTCTGCGAGCTACTGTTGCAATTGTTGTCACAACTATTAATGACATCATGATCAATAAACGAATGTACTCGAAAGCACAAGAATCGACCAAGCATGATAAATAGCTGAAAGTGACGTCACTACGGGGTATTCAGAATTGCTCGAATATTCCAGATAGTTCCATGCCAGAACATTCGACAATATACGAGAAATGGATTGAATGACTAGAGACCTTTTATAATGCCGAGCTGAATGAATGGGGAGGGATAGTAAAACCGCGATAATAAAACTGCGATATAGTGGAGCGCGAATTAAATGCGAAATTGATTAATAATGAAGTAATTTTCGTGATAAAGACGGTTGAAATATAAATTTGTAGCCAAGTGAAAAAAATAACATTTTAATTAATTTTTGTAAAAATAAATAAATCCATGATTGTCCATTCTTTGTAAATAAACTCTTTTAGCTTAATTTAAAAGACAGTGCTTTTCCACTTTCCCGGAACATTAAAATTATTGGCCGCAAACCGTAACATGCGACAATATCTACACCTTGTCCCTAATATTCCACAATCAACTTTTTCTATGTGTTTTATCAGATTGACATCATCCTTCAGCTCAGTTTGAAGTAACTTTAGCCTTGAAATCTCTCTACATCAGTAACAAACAACTTTTTTAAAGCAAATTAAATTTTAATTTGAGCAATTTTTGAACGATTTGGTTTCAATTCCTTTTAAATGGTCTTGATTCTTACTCTGATTCTCATTTTTCTAAATTTAGCCTCATTTTATGCATTATCTTTTAACAAACTTCAAGATTTAAAAGGTAAAAGGACCGCTCATATTGGCCTTTTTAAGAATTAGATCCGCTAAGATTAGTATTTTTGTTCATTTCTTAGATCTACTCCTTTGCAGAAAGTAAATTTAGTAATATGTTTGTACTTTACTTGCATTGAGTTCTTATCAACATTTGCATTCTCTTTCTATTTTGTTATTTTCTGCTCCTCAAAATCTATGCATTTCCTGGATCAAATTTTAGATTAAGTCTCTTATACATTTCCGTCAATACCTCCATGTTGTAAGAGATTTGGCCAACTACAAAAGGAAAATGTGTCTTCTATTGCTAATTGCAGTCTGTCTCATGGAGAGAATTGTTTATTCCAAATATTTTTTTTACATTACAGCATATTTTGATTTGATAGCAAAATGGTGTTAATGAAGTCTTATCTTCTTCTCCCTCGTAGCACAACAGCCCCTCTTGGGCCTTCATTTCTTGCAAATAGTGCCTCCAACTGTCTCGATCTATTGACCGCGTCCTCTAATTATGAAACCCGACCAGCGATGAACTGTCTTCGTCGACCGAGTCAGACCAGCGGGTCCTCGGTTTCCCCACTGGTCTCCGCCCTTCAGTTCTCCCAACGAATACCTTTTTGGGTATCCGCTGTTCGTCCATACGATGCATGTGGCCAGCTCATTGAGGCTTTCGCAGTTTTACAATCGTGGAGATCTCTGGTTCGTCAAAAATTTCATACAAGCCATGGTTGTATCAAATTCGCCATTGGTCTGGCTTCGCTCCGATTATTCGCCTTAGTACCCGTCGCTCAAAGACGTTCAATATATTTGGGGATGCTTGGGTGAGGGTCCATGTTTCATAACCATAGTATAACACAGGTCTTATCATAGATTTTTATAATTGGAGCTTTAATTTTCTATGTATGCAGCTGGTCTTCAAGATTATCAAAACTGAATAAAATATTTTATTTACAAGCTGTATTCTTCGGCATATTTCATCTCTTTCATTATCGGTTCTCGTTGTTTTGGTGCCTAAATAAACAAATTTACTCACATATTTTGTGTAGTTGAGGTATTTTTCCTCAACTGCGTTAAAATCTTTATTTTATTCTCATTGATTTGTAGCCCTAATAGTTTTGCTTCGCTGTCGAGTTTTAGGGAGAGTTTTTTGGCATTTGTTCATGAATGTGACAAGGTATTAATGTCATCCGCATAGGCTACCATTTGGCTCGACTTGTATAGTAATTTACTTCGCGTATCGATAAGTAGCTTCCTTATGACGTACTCCAGAGCCAAATTGAATAGCAATGGGGCCAGCCTATCTCCCTGTTTTGGTCCGATATTTGTTTCGAAGGCATCGGTGAGTTGGTTTTTCATGCGGAGTTGGGAAGCCGGTGACGTCATTGTCATTTTGGTAAGATGAACTGGCTTCGTTGGGATGCCAAAGCAAAGCGTTATTTGGTACAGTACGTTACGATCAATACTGTCGTATGCTTGCTTAAAGTCAACGAACGTCTATGTTGAATTCCCAGCACTTTTGAAGAACCTGCTTGACTGTGAACAATTGGTCTATTGTCGATCTGCCTGCTCTAAAAACCACCTTGATACTCCCCAATAATACTGTTGGCGTATGATCCGATTTTGTTTTCTAAGATCTTCGAAAACTTTTTGTACGCCATACAGAGTAGTGATATGCCTCTATAATTTTCTCACTCTAGCCTGTCACCTTTTTTGTAGATAGGGAATATAATTGATTGGCTCCACCCGTTCGGCATATGTTCTTGTTGCCAAATATGCTGGATGACTTTGTGAATAGCTTTATGAATATTGCTGCTACCATATTTGATGAGCTCTACTGGAATCTCATTGATGCCCAACACTTTATTATTCTTTTGGACTTTGATGATGGAACACACTTCATCCAGAGTTGGTGGGGCTAATGGAAGCTCTCCGTAGACATCAATAGGCTCCGATGTTGTTGAGCTGTGCAGAGCATCTTTCCTTAATTTTGGTTTCATCAGCAATGATATTGCCGATGTCATCACGACAGAGCGTGGTTTTGGGCTGATAACCATGTTTTAGGCTCAATCTAGTGTACTGGGAAGAGAAATCTCTTCAAGACGGGAAAGGGCGTCTGCGACAACGTTGTCGTGACCATAAATATGCCAAATGTCAGTAGTGAACCTGCTAATATAGTTTAGATGCCTTAGCTGACGAGGAGTGGCCTTATCAGGATTTTACTTAAAACCAAATGTTAGTGGCTTGTGATCAGTATATAATGTTAAATGTTTACCCCCGAAATAGTAACGAAAGTGTCGTATACCATGATAAGCTGTGAAAAGTTCACGGTCGTAAGCACTGTACAAACATTCTGCAGAATCAAGAGGCTGCCAAGAGTTATTAACTATTTGCTGCAAGGCAGGTCCAATCGCTCCAATCGTCTACAAATAGAGCAAGCTCGGCTGTAGGATGAGGGGAAAACAGTAGAGAATCTTCAGCAAGACTATTTTTAATGGCAGTGAAGGCCAAAATCGCGTCGATCCACAAAAAAAAGTATTTAATGAGCGATGGTGTTCCGCTGTGTGAGGGATAACGCGGTGGTAAAAGTGAACCATGGATAAGAATTGTCTTAGATATTTCACCGTGGTTAGTAACTTAGAGGTTGATATAGCCTTAACTCTATCAGCGAAGGGCTTCGTACCTCATAGTGAAATCATATGCCCAAGGAATTTTATTGTGTCCCTGAGAAAGGTACATTCCTCCAAGTTAATAATGAGGCCGTGGTCAGCAAACCGTTTGAACACCTATTCAAGATAGTCGAGGTGTTCTGCGTCAGAAGAGGAGGTGATAAGGATATCGTCTAAATCGGTGAAAAAGAAGGGAAGGCCATTTAGGACAGTACGGATATAACGTTGGAACGACTGTGCTGCATTGCATCACCCAAATATCATGCAAATGACTTCGAAGAGTCCAAAAGATACGATAAATGTGGTCTTTAGAATGTCATTAGGTGCCACAGGAATTCGATGGAAGATTTTAGTTAAAACTATGGTAAAGAATACCAGTTTGCCGTCCAGATAGTGGTGAACGTTTTGAATGATCAGTATTGCTTACCAGTCAGGAATCGTGACCACATTGACGCCTCTGTAGTTGCCGCAGGGACGCCACTCATCATTCTTCTTTTTCACCATATGAAGAAGAGAGGACGAACTTGAGTTAGCGGGTCTACATGTCCCATGTGGCATTAACAACTTGAACTCTTTTTAAGTCGCCGCAAATCCAGGAGATAAACGGCAGGCTCTCGATATTACCGAAGGACCTTTAGTGAGGATTTCGTGTTGTACGTGGTATTTTGTGGCCTGTGTGAATCCATCATCTATCGTGATGGCACGATATTTGCGGATAAGTGAATGTATCTGTGGGCCCCAATTGAACTGGAGTTGAACACTAAGATTTCAAAATATAGTGGGAGTATAATGTCCAGAATGCGAAAGTGTGGTGAGTCCTGTCGCCTACTAGCCCATGGTTGCGCAAGAAATCCGCACTTGATAGGTCTAGTAACAACCACTTTTACAAAACTCAACGGAAACTCACGATGAAGTACCAGATCTAATGTAAGAGTTTTTCGTCTATATGAATTGATCGATGAGTGGATGGCTGCCAAAAGCCTGAGGCTGAAAGAAGGTAGACTTCGGAAGTGTGTGTTCCGTAAAATAAGAATGTCAATCAAAAATTGCCTTTTTTGCTTTTTTCGAACATCACAAGGTGAAGGATTGATGAGATGGCGTGCTTTCCTACCGCCCAAGGAGAGCGATTGTTTAGTTTTTTGGCTCAATAGAGCTGACAGATTGATTGCCCCAGTAGTTACACGGGGTGATGCAGTTGAGTGCATTATCACCAATGTATGATGGTATCTACAAATGTTATGTTTGGTGTTAGAAGGTGTAAAAGAATGACCTGCAGAACATAAAAATCCATCTGCATATAGATTTAGAGGGACCAAAAGATGAACTTTCCAGTTTTTTTCAAAAATTAGTATCATTTGCTTCGTCAAGTCTGTGCCATGTTGCTCGAGAGACGAAGGCTGAGAATGCACAGACTTTTGGTTGTTAGGATTGGATTTTAATATTTCTAGAGCTTTATCAGCCATTTTAAGCCTGGGCAACTGAAAGGGTCGTTTGTCACCTAATGTAAGGTTGTGTAAAAGGTCGTTTAGACGGGAAGGTTCCATGGCTGAGGGACCACTGATCAGAGCATCTTTAATTTGAGAATATGGATCCAGAGCATCAGTGTTTTTGACTGTATCGCGGACTACAACAAGATCATTTAAATTTAATGCGGCCACCATAACTCGACATTTAGGGAGGCTAACTGTTATGCTGGAGGCCGTAAATTGCACTTCAAGCTGGTCGATCCACAACTTTGGCTCAGTCAGCTAGAATGGTGGTGCTTTAACGGCGAAAGCACTCGAATTTGTATGACGGCTCTCCAAATACTCAATCCGTGGCACAAACTGTGGATCAGACTATTACTTATCCAAAGTTGAACTCCGATGTTGCATCGCCAAATATCAAAAATAAGCACAGCCAATAACAAAATATGAACTACCTAAGTTAAGTGACAAGTCATTGAGGTCCACATATTCGATTATAGATTTTTTTATATTGGTACACTCGTCACGAACAAGTATTTACAGTTTCAGCTATATGATATGCTTAGTTTATTTGTGAGAGACATAGCGGTTAGAAGTGTGTGTATCCATGGGTCTCAATGGGAATGGAGTTGAACGCTTAGGTTTGAATATGTAGTTGAAGCGTAGTGTCCAGAAGATGAACGTGCAGTAAGTGAGTCCAACAAGAAACACTTCCCTAAATTAACTACTGGTCCATAGTGGCATAAAAATCTGCGCCTAACAGGTCTACTAACATCCACTTTTACAAAACTCCATGGAAACTCACGAAAACGTACCAGATCTACTGTAAGAGTTTTTCGTCCATACGTGTTGTCAGATATGTGATTGGCTGCCAAAAGCCTGGGGCAGAAAGAAGGTGAACTTCCGGAGTGTGTTTTCGGTAAAACTGAAATGCCTGCGCAGTGTCAATCAAAAAATGCCTTTATGTGCTGTTATCGTACATCACAAGGTGACCAGTTGATAAGAGGGCGTGCTTTGTTTCCATCGATGGAGAGCAGTTTTTCAGTTGTTTGACTCAATAGAGCCGACGGATTGATTGCCCCAGTAATTACACGGAGTGACGCACTTGAGTGCTTTCTCTCCAAATGAGTGATGGTACCAACAAATGTTATGTTTGGTATTAGAAGGTGTAAAAGCACGACGTCCAGAACGTGAACGTGCTCATCTGCCTATCGATTTAGGAGAACCAAACGATGAGTTTCCAATTTTATTAAAAAAAAATGCCATTTGTTTAATCAAGTCTGTGACATGTTGCTCTAGAGAAGAAGGTAGAAAATTTAACTGTGATGTTGTTGCACAGACTTTTGGTTGTTAGGATTTAATTGACAATTTTTGGATTGCTGCTGAGGAAATTGCCGGTAATGTCAATATTTCTAGAGCTTTATCAGTCGCTTCAGCTAATTGTTGCAGAGCTCGATTGAAAACCAAAAGTGTCCTAATATGCCCAGAAAAACGCTGCAGCCAAAGAATTTTAAGAAGGCCCATAGAAACCTTAGAACCTCCTAGCTTTTGCATGTCCCTGAACAACTAAGAGAATCACTTGTCACCCAACGTGAGGTCGCGAAAACGAAAGAGTATCGTCAATTTGGGAATATAGGTCCAGAACATATGAATTTGGAGTTTATTGCGGACCACAACAACATTTTTTAAATTTAATGAGGTCACCACGACTCGATATTTAGACAAGCTAACTATCATGCCAGTGGCAGCAAATTGAACTTCAAACTGGTCGAACCATAGCTCCCTGGTCATGGTACTTTAACCGCTAAAGCACCCAAATTTGTATGACGGCTGAAGCCACCTCCATTACTCTCATAAGCTATGATTAATCGGTAGAACTCGTAAAAAGTCTAAGGAAAAGTATAAAAATCGACGGGAAAGTAGAAGGGTTGGAGTGAATATAAATGTAGAATGTAATTACAATAACCATATACAAAAAATAAACAATAAAACAACTGTTGAGCTTACTGCTGCAATTTTTGTTTCAAAGCCCGCAACGTGGTAGCTGTGCTTATTGTCGGTTCTCCTGGTTGAATCGAATGAATTATGGATCTAAGTCTTCCAAAAAATGATATTAATTATTGATCTAAGTCTAACAGAGCTAAATGCAGAAGTTGTGGTTGCATCGTTATCCACCAAACGTAGTGAGAACTGAAGTAGTTGCAGTGCTAAATCTGCCAAATAAAGTTAGAGTTAATGTTGCTGCTGCTCCAAATGTGTAATGGTTGTCGTAGTAGTACCAAAGATTGGAGCAATAAATGATGAATTTCTGAAACCTTCCAGTGTAGCTGGGGTACTAGTAGCGCTGAGTATGTCTTCTTCCCTCTTGATTGGGTTGGAGCGCTGGCGTGTTTCATCTTAGGATCACCAGTTATAGATATTTTTCCTTAATCTACTTGATAACTGTCGAATTAAAACCTTCCCTTTGCAGATACTCTTGATATTTCTGGGATAGATCCATAATATTTTTGATGAAAAATCTTCCTTTCCCAGATGTTATTTTGCCTAGCCGAAATCTTGACACTAAAAAAGGTTGCATTTCAAAAGGACGCTATGTACAGCAGGTAGGAGACGTCCACGGTTGTCCATTGAATGTATGTTATACGTGAGAAGCGTATATTTGAAGTAATGCGCCTACCCTCAGTGAGTATCATAAGATAAATCGGAAAAGCTTTTCAAATTCAAACATTTTTAAATTAATTTTTTAAAAGAAACGGAAAGATTCACAACAACTTTGTTTTTAGGGTTTCATATAATAATTTTACAAAACCCTACTATAATCACGTCCTATCTGTTCGTCTGTGCATCCGTATGTCACAGCACTTTATTCTCGCAAACTATTTAAGCTAGAAAGCTATGGAGGGAAAATACACGAACAAGGATGAAGTTTGAATGTTACCTCTTAAAACATCAAAAGGCACGCAGGCGGACAATGCAACTCTCCTGGAAGCCAGTGTAGTCAGGTTGATTAGTTGAAGTCGAACCTCATAAGAAGGAAGTTCGTGGAAAGAGGTAGGATCATAGAAGGATCTAAAGGCGAAGAGCAAAAACTGTTTTTGCACTGACTTTAATCTACGGCTACGCATGTCGAACATGGGCTCCCAAACTGTGCAGCCGTATTCAAGAAGTGGACGGACAAGTGAGGTATACAAAGGCTTAGTAGCCCAGATATTTCTGAACTCTTTTGCTCTACGTTTGATGAAACCTAGCATTTTGTAAGCTTTGCTCAGGATTTCATCATAATGGAGGTTAAAGCGGAGTGCGTGTCTAAAACTACGCCAAGGTCGAAAACTCTCTCGACTCTTCTTAGTTGTGTGTTATTAATGTCATAATCATGTAAGATGGCGTTCTTTTTTCTTGCAAAACGTATTATCTGGCATATTGACAACAAGCTGGTTTCTATCGCGCCACTGAAGGAGAGCAGCTAATTTGGATTGGAGAAAAGATACACCGGATAAGGATTGTATGCAGTGATAAAGTTTGAGATCGTCGGCGTAAAACAGGTGTGGAATATCAGACAGTACTGTAGAAAGATCAGCGATGAAAATATTAAAGAGAAGTGGATTAAGATGACTGCCTTGAGGTACTCCAGAGGTCACACTGAACTCACGAGACAACCGACCTTGAAACTTAACGCATTGTGTGCGGTCTTTCAAATATGACTGAATCCAGTTGAGCAACGAACCGTAGATGCCAAAAATGCGAAGTTTATTCACTAATATTTCATGGTTGACTCGATCAAACGCTTTACTGAAATCTGCGTAACTATCATCTATCTGGTAGCCTTGCTCCATACTACAAAGAATATCCGACGTCAAGGCAACTAGATAGTAGGTCTTTTTTACGGAAGCCATGTTGCTGTTCATTCATATACGGTTCGATAATGGGGAAAATTTTACTGCAGATAATTTTTTCAAACAGTTTTGGCATAGTATAAAGGATAGCAATACCCGTATAGTTCTCTACGTGCCACTTATCGCCTTTTTTGTGAATTAGTGTTATAAATGATGGTTTCCAAAGTTTGGGGAATATACCAGATTATAATAAAACCAATTTTTCATTATACATTAGATCTTTTATTTATTTAGTAGCTGTTTTCGACTACTATTTGCAGTCTTCTTCAGTACAATTATTGGGTTACAAGATTTTTACTAAAGTATATATAACTTTTAAAAAAAGGCAATTATATCTTTGATGTAATTAGGCTAAATAACACTGAATGGCAATTACGTTCATCCAAATTCATTCTTTGTTGCTCAGGTACTTGGGTTATCTTTATAAAGATATAATCCAAGTACCTGAGCAACAAAGAATGAATACGGATGAAGGTAATTGCCATTCAGTGTTATTTAGCCTAATTACATCAAAGATATAATTGCCTTTTTTTAAAAGTTATATGTACTTAAGTAAAAATCTTTTAACCCAACAATTGTACTGAAGAAGACTGCAAATAGTAGTTGAAAACAGCTGTTATACTAAATAAATAAAAGATCAAATGTATAATGAAAAATTAGTTTTATTATAATTTTGATAACATTAGAAAAAAACTGACTATATACGTATATAATATACCAGATGTTAATGATTTATTAAAAATAAGGAAAAAAGGTCTAACCAATCCATCTTTGCAGAGAGACAGAAAGCAAGGATGAATAAGGTCAAGGCCGAGCCCTTTAAGAGGATCAAGATCTTCAATAGGCTGAAGAATTTCATCTTCAGAAATGGTAATATTTCCAATTAATGTCTTTGTGAGCATTTCCAACGACTCTAAATGAGACAAAGTGACTGAAATAGAGTAAACATGCTGAAAATGATTAGCAAAAAATCTACAGGACTGCTCGGTACAGGATGAGACAGAGTTATAACCAGATGTTTTGCGCTTAACGTTAACAAAGTCGAAGAACTTTTTGGGATTGGAAATAGTTCAAATGCAAGTTCATTATACTTACTCTGAGTCTCATCGTTTACATATTTATCTTTTCTGAGGAACCTGTATAGTTTGTTTGTCTGGTTATGTAAATGTCTTAGATCACTCCCCAGCCATGGCTCTGGAATCTTATCTTTTTTCTTGATTTTCGGTACGAAAGATTCAAAGGCGTCAAATATTATACGATAAAAGGTGGATAGAGCCGTATCCAAATCTAACGTTGACAGAGTACTATTCCAGTCGACACTGGATACTAGACTATTAATGGTTCCATAATCGCCATTGCGGAAATCATATACAAAAGTTCTATTGTAAGAATAGAATTGAGAGTATCAGAAGTGGACAAATCAACAGAAAAAGCTGAATGATGATTCGTGTTAGAAAACAGATTCTCATTGTCATCAGTTAAATTGGCCACTGCTTCGTCGTATGCGTTAGAAAAAATAAAGTCTAGCCATGTACCGTTATGGTTGGGGGCAGGAGCTATCTACTGCAAATCGTTACTATAGAAGGTGCTCATTAAGTTCAAATCATTACAATTAAGGAGATTTGCCGGAAGGCATCGACCGTCATCTTTGTCAATCACAAATTTTATATTAGGTCTGTTAAAATCACCAGTAATGATTTTATCGTCTTCATTTGTCATTCCAGAGATATCACTTATAATTTTACAGACATTGTCGTAGGCAGTATCGTTTGATTTAGGGGGGGGCATAAAACACGCCAATAAACAAATTAGATTTTTGCATTTTTATTTTGACCACTTTATGCTGGAATAAATTATGTGGCGTGCTGTTAACTGGCTCGCTCATGAAGGAATTATGTATGGCAATCAATACATCGCCTCCTCGTGACTGGCCGGTGCTAATCGGATCTCTGTCATCTCTGTAAATCCTCCAGCTACTATCCAGAATTTCTTCATTAATGTGAGAACCCGTCAACCATGTTTCAGAAAGGGTGGTAGCATTAAAATGGCACGATTTTGCGTCAAGAAAAAACTTATTTAATTTGCTGCGCATACCTCCACAGTTGTGGTAAAATAATTTGAGGCTTTGCTGATTATAGGGGTCGAAAAAATTTATTGTGATATTCTCTAGTTCTTTATAGTGAAGAAATATGGTTGGAGCTTACATGAGATGTGTATATTTCAAGATTTTTTTTAGCCTGATTTAGAGTTACACTCATCTCCTCATGGAATGAGAAATATACGAGCCACAACAACAATAACACATGGTTTTGGTATTTTATGGACTTTCCATCGAATCACTCACTACAGTTTTGATTTGATCTTCTTGAAATTTTCAAATAAGGTCAATAACAATAGTATTTTCGGGAATTCATGATTTGAGTGATTTTTGTTGGTTTGCAACAAAATGGCGACCGTTGAAAATAGAGAAACAATGAATTTTCTTATAAACGTGCACATCTCTTTGACATGTTTCTTGACTTTATTCGTTGGTGGTGACTACATTTCTGAGGAATTGCGTATAAACCCTTCTGACATGAGCAAAGATCTGTCTACCCAACTTGTTTTAAAAGTCATTTTGCGACAAAATATCTGAAAAATTAGGTGTCCCGGAATTGTGAAAAGTGTATGTTCTAAGTTGTTGTATAGTGATGAGATGTGTGGAAAAACTCCGACACCCTGCCGCATGACAGACAACAAGCCGTGAGCCACTGTTACCATTCTTTCTCTTAAAGTTGTTCACGGTGCATTAAACGTTCGCTTTGGAGCAGATTTACTGTGGAAATTATTAGAGAGGTATGATAGCCGTGAGGACTTGGGTATGTTGCGATAAAAAAACGTAAAAAACTGCGATTTAGATGAAAATCAGTTTAAAGGTTTGGAAAAAAATACGATTATGATTGTATTGCATGTACCTACCCAGTTACTACACTTCTTTGCTGTGGGAGTTGGTTGAAAATAACTAAAACTAATATTAGAAAAAAAATTTGTGAGTAAGAAATAATTTTCGCTCAAAGTATAAATACTCCATGCCACATTCATTTATGACTTTTTTTACGGAACGCAAGACAGTTCCGCTTTATTTAGAACGGAATCGTTTACACATCGAATTTACACCGCACGCAACATCATTGCGAAGGATGATACATTGCTAGACAGGTTAAGGATTGTAAGCTTTGACGTAAAAATTAATTCAGCCCTATCGAAATTTGATCAGCATTATGTGTATAAAGTGAACATTTTGAACCGCAACACTTGATATTTCTCGTATCACATGTCTTCTATCCCCTCTTTACATCCGTTACATCGTACGTTGGTTGTTCCTTTTTCCTTTGTTATAAAAACATTACAAACTTTGAAATTCATTGAATACTAATCCTTACAAGCTTGTCAACATTTAGTCTACGTAATATGTTTAACACGTTCTTTTCCACAACATGAAATCATTTACAAAAGCAGCTTAGCCATTAGTAGCCACAAAACTGAAGCCATGTTCACTTCAAAACTTTTTCTAGGCATTCCAGATGCTCGTTGCTGACTTCAGCTTTCCCATAACCTACATGAAACGCATAGCAGAAAAATATCTAAAATCCATGTTGATATACACAATAGTTGCATGAATTCGCTAATTCAGCAGCAATGAACGTGTTAATCGCGCGATATGCGCGTGTATTAAGTATTCTGCATTTTTTCCCTATCACGGATATTATGTCCAACAATAATCTAATTAAAGACAAATGACCGAATGGTGATTAAAGTCAAACGATGTAACCGTAATGTAATACAAGGCAACTAACTAACGATGTGTCCCTCCACATATCCTACATACTCTAAACACATATGAGCGTTGCACTGGACGCTTCCATTGAAAACATACAAATATCTATTTGATAATCAGGAATGCATTTTATAGAGAAAAAAACTCTGAAATGCCTCCGTTTTTGTTGTCACTCCTGTCGGTTGTTGTTGTTGGTTGAATTGTTCAGTTGTGGTATTATCAAATACTTAGTGACTATATTCGATTCATTCAATTTTAATTTTCAAACATTGTTTCTCAATGCAACGCAAAAACATTTTCGAATCCGTACAAGTGCCCTGTTTTGTATTTGTTTTCGATTTTCTAATCAAATTGTAAACGAGGAACTGAAATTGAAGGAATATCATGGATTTAATATCAAAGGGAATGTCTAGGAACTTATTTAGTATTGATATTGTTTTTTTATTTATTTGCAGGGTGGAGCAGAGCAGGAAATGAAACATGAATGCAAGCTAATTGAAGATGACCGTTGAATTGAGGGAATTGAGACTAACTAAGCATTTATTTTGAAATGAGGACGAATTTTCAAATCCTTGTGAAGAGATTTTATCGCTACCGCAGAAGCAATTCATATTTAATAAACGGTGTTTCTGAACTGGGTTTAATCCATTTACCAAAAGGCTTATGTCAAACTAGTAGCCATAGACACCATAGATCAAATACTCTGCTCAAGCTCAAAGTATTTAATAAACTCATTTACCCTCATACTAATAAACTGGCACTCAAAGTTGAAACAACTTCATAAATTAAGAACGTTTGAACCCCAAAACATGAATGCAACTTTCAATAAACGTCTGTACCTTGTCAGTGCTCATAAATTTTGACGTTATTTCAGCCCTTCAGGCTTTCCTACCGACGTCGATTCATTCATGTGCAAATATTTACCTATTCGTGTGAGCCTATCACTCTATAAATTTGTTATCTTTCATTATACCATAAACTTGAAGATTGGTTTCTGTAGCCCTTGTGGGTTAACACCTCTCCAGTTAAGAGAAAGGTTGTACCGGAGAACTGCAAAGAGTTTCATCAAGAAATACTGAGCTTAGCCGCTCTAAGATCAATATTTACGGGATTTAATGAATTGACAAAAAATTTTTTGACTAGGCAAATAGCAAATATCAGAGGGAGTATTAATTTCATTGGAATTTTCTCTGTTTTGTAATATGAAATTTCCAAATTCTACCAAATAATCTCTCCCCTACACATATATTCAACCAAACATCCGCTCAATTCAAGATAAAGGTGGAGCTGTAGGAGGAAATATCAGAAATTTTGCCTACTTAAAATTGACAACTTTATTAACTTTGATATTGCACGCGATTCACTTGTCACCCTCAAAAGCGAAATGGAGTATGTTCGCCCAAAGAAAGGGTAACCGGAAAATCATACAAGCCGCAGACGACAAACTCATTCAACCCTTGCAAGACATGATTTTCCGAGTGAACCGATGAATCCAACATATATTGGGATTGCGGCTATCCGCCGCAAATATACACACTCATGTTGATCCAATTCTGCTAACATGCACGTATCCTTCTTCAAACAGCGACCAACTTAACGCTACCGTTTCAATATTGTAACTTACTTAGAGTGCCTGAAGGGCTGAATGCCTACTATGGATAATATTTAGAGGCAGTTTGAATTTATGAAGTAGCTTACTGAAGTATCCTGACACAAACAATATCGTCGGGATGGAACATGACATATTGTTTACGGAAAGTCGGCGAGAAAATTGTCATCTCATAAGTCAAAGTAAAGTTTCAACAGTGAATGTCTTGATATTTACAATTTCTGTGGAAAAGGAACTGAGACAGACGGCGTACTATTACAAAACCTTGATTTTGAAGAACTTGATATCTTAAAGGAGGAAAAATAAATTGATTCCATAAATATAAAAGTCGCAATTATTATATGTATTTATTATATCAGCAATAATAATACCATTCCTTTTCAGTTCTTCCGTTTTTTAGAACTTCCGTACTTCCGCCTATTCACAGATCTCAGAAAACTTTTTCAGAAACTATAGGAGCTACAATAGTCAAAATAACCGAACTAGTCAGAAGTGGTGTTCTCTCAAAGGCCTTATCAAAAAATTTTGATGAAATGACCCATGACCATTTTTTTATCGAAAGTAGCCAAATGGGCTTTCAAATGGAATTTCGTGATAAGAACTTCCTTTTTATGTTCTATGAAGGGAAAGATCTATTCGAGATCAGATGACGTCACAGCTGCTCAGTACGTCTAATGCTTACTTTCGCGAGTGGGTTTCCTCAGAGCGCTAGAAGGTTACAAGGCTCGTACTGATCAGCAAGGGGTGAGAGAATCCTGAGTCACTATTTTCATAGCACCCAAAGTGTATGTTAGACGACATTGCTCTCATTAGGGGGACATCCACAGACACTATCCATGCTGCAAGGGAGCTTTTTTGAAAAATTAAGACTTCAGAGCAGAGGGCTTAGCTATTGATGCAATCGACGAGGCAGTGGGGGGCGGTCGTTTGGACAGATACACACAACCATACCACCCGACTGGTAGTCTTGTAGGGGTCTATTGATGTCAGAAAAGCGTTTAACTTCCTTAGATAAGCGAATATTGTAAAATCATTTGAAACCCCGCATCAAGGAATTCCAATGAGTTAGGAGGAGATTACATTGTCCCCATTTCAATCATATAAAAGGAAGGAAATTCAACAATATATTCAAACTTTTTAGATGAAAGTGACTGATTTTTCCTTATATTCGTGCTAGTCAGCAACTAGCTTCCACTGAAAATATGCCAAATAGGAGGAGCTCATTTCTAGATCCCTTAAAACTTGCATCCATTTTTGAGTACCTGTGAACTCAAAGTCAAAGTCAAAAGCGCTTTATTCAAAACTAATCGTTACAAATTTTAAATATAAAGCAAATTCCAAACAATAACATTGCAAAAACTTAATGGCCCAAGTGGCTCTCTAAATTTATATGCTCTCATTAAACACATTTTAGCAAAAAAACTATAGCAAATTCAATTAATTAAAATTATTACATATTTTGAAAACCAATTGGAAAAAGGAGAAAAAACCAAACAGCACTATCCTTAGATTATTTATCATTTAAACACAACAGTGAACTTTGATCGTACACTTAATATGTTTTAACTTAATTCTAATAAAATTCAATCAAAAACTTTATCTTATACTAAAAAATTCTATCACATTATTCCTAACCTACGCGTTTAATCTTATCTCCAACCTAATCAAATAAATATAACATATGCCTAACCTATCCCTAATTTATGACACAAATAAACAACAATATTAACTGTAGCAATAATGAGCTGAAACTCAGAAACTAAGTAACGAAAAACACCAAAACTGAAAATAAACACGAATAATTTAGAAATTGTCATTCAGCCTTCAATGAATCTAGCAAATGAGTATCTCCATTGGAATTGTTGGTCTCGTGAACGGATATTTTATCTTCTTATCAGTGGCCCGTCGATGTATGGGATACATAACTGGGATGCCGTCAGAATCAAAAACATATCGATTCATGTCCAAATACACGAATGCTTCTGGAGGAACAAAGCCAGTAGCGAGGCAAGCCGCAATATACCCGTCTGTAGGGTAGAACGGCTGTAAAATCCAAAGATTTTCACTCACAGTCACAGATCTTGCGATGTGATTCCGAAGAAGTTTCATTATGAAGATTTCGACTCTTGTCACTTCAGCAGTTTGATAGATTCTTCTATTCGATATATAATGTTTCCAATCCATCCCAGGCTTTCTGTACAAACCAGTACATGCCCAAAGAGATTTCCTTTCGAAAACTCTTAATTTTTCCATAGTATCAGCACTCTGGTTGTACCAGATCTGACATTCATATGTCAAAACTAGTTTAACTAGGGTCTTGTAGCAGATAATTTTGACCTTTTGATCAATGTATCTGGAACGAAAGAATGTTCGTAGGGCCATGACTACTTTTAGTGCCTTGCTGAGCATGATTTTCACATGTTCAGTGTAGTAAAGATACTAATCGAGATAAACACCGAGGTATCGAACACAGTATTTATGTGGAACTCGTTCTGAATTACCCTCGCCAGCTGTGATGTGGAAATCTTTCCAATTACGTTTCAGGTCTTGACTGACCCCCTTCAGCGTTGTCCGAAACAAGATTGTTTCACACTTCTGCAGTGTACAGCTGCACATTATGGAACATTTTTCGGAGATTTTCCTGAACTATTGTGGCCTTTTGGTCTGCCGTATAGATGATCAGATCATCAGCAAACGCTGCCAATCATCGCTTTGGCGAGACGTTAAAATCATAGCCGTTCAAAAGCTTGTGAATGAAGATTGAGAAGAGCAGAGGCACAGTAACTGTTCCCTCCTGTAGACCATTCAAGACCTTGAACTCGCGCATTGTTGTCAGATTTCCATCAGTTACAAAAAACGATTTCCCGTATAACATATTACACATCATGGCGACAAGGTGTCTGGGGAACTTGTCCTGAAGAAGTTTAAAAACTAGTCCATCTAACCTCACCGTATCGAAGGCTTTCTCCATATCAATGAGATATGCTCCAACACATTTTCTATAATTTAGTTACTTTCGTTATTGCATGTGTGGTCGAATGCCTGGCACGAAAACCAAATTGGCAATTCGGCATCAACTCATATTCGTCAATGTGGGCGTTTACGGCTCTGTTGAGTATCACTTCAAACACCTTGCTGATGTTAGGCAGCAAGCTGATTGGGCGATAGCTTTTCGGGCATGAAGAGTCTTTTCCGTAGCCTTTTTCCACTGAATTACTCAACATGTTGTTGAACAATATGCAATAATTCCCAATAGTAACCTCAGGCAAATGTCGGAGAGCTACATTTGGAATACCATCAGTACCACATGATTTCTTGTTGTTTACCCTGTGAAATATGAAACACAAGTCTTCATAGCTGACAAAATAAGCAATAAGATTCAAGCTCGATATGAGGTCAGGTGCTAATATTTCATTGAAATGAAGAATTGATTGGCCGTTCAGGCTTGATTTGAAGTCGGAAACTTTTGCTTCAACGACCTCTGAAAGTATTTCATTCACTCTCTCAAGGTTTGGTAGATGAACCAATTCACAATGTGTTCCAATCAGGGCCAGTTTATCCAATCCTTCACATATAATCCTGTTTCCATTTCTATCCGGAGTCATACTATCAATTTCGATACCAGCCCTATCGAGAAGATTTATGTCATCCCTAGCGACTTCAAGATTCGATGCCTTCACTCAAGACATCTTGCGGAATATGCTTTTCACTTTCGCGAAAACACCATTCTGGTCCTGTGGGCTAATACCCCTCAAATTTTCCGCCCATTGATTGCTGACCTCACTCCTGAAGTATGACCGAATCAAGTTCCGGACATTCTTCAGATGTAATTTCAACAAAGCCTACGAGGGGTGGTTGTAGTCCAAAAATCGTCGATAAATATTGTTGACGCGTGTGAGAACAAGTCTTATCAATCTTTTCAACCTTGTGATGGTTGGTATTTCATATCCTTCCATATTGTTTCAATGTTTAATCTTGGAAACTATTTTCTCAATTGTTTCCAACGTCAGCTTCTCTAACTTCGACAAATAGACATCTATTTCATCGCATTAGATTCCTGTCATTAGGAACCATGAGTAAGAGTTGCCACCATCAGAAGGGGGACATTGCTTCTGGTTCTCCTGATTGACATTCTTTTGAAACTTTCCCCAGTCTTTTTTTTTAAATTCAACCGATTATTTTCATGTTGAACTGGAGTGAGGAAGAAATCATCCCTTTGATGATTGATTTCCATTACGATTGCGTTATGGTCACTATCATAAGGAAGCACCTCCAGTTTCCGTTAAGAACTATTAAAGCTGAATCCAAGTCTTGCGTCAGCAATGCAGAGGTCCAAATATGAATTTGTCCTAGGGTATGTAAGGAACTCCGACCCATATAGATTGCACCTGTATTCAATGTGGTTCTCTGTTACCCACGATTTCAGGAATATACCTCTTGGATTATTGGTGGCGTTCAGCCATGATATATGCTTGGTGTTCAGGTCACCAGCAAGAATATAATGTTCAATTCGAATATTTCAAACAAGAAATTGAGTTCCTCATTGAGCTTGAGAACAGTTCCACCAGTAGCGTAGGCAGAGATAACGAAGTGGCTATCCCCACCTGGCAGTGAGATTTTGATAATGGACACTGCAAGAGATTCAAAGCTTTTGAATTGAACTTTTTCAATATTTTGGAAACAATAGAGTCTTCCAACCAATATCCCGGTGCCACCTCCCCCATCACCTATTACCCTATCGTTTCTTACGAATTCAAGATCCTTGAATGCCATGGAGTGCCATGAATTGAGGTGGGTTTCAGTGAGATGCATGATGTCAGGCTTTTGCTTAACAACGGATTCAAGGAAATTACCACGCCAAGGTGACGTTGATCGAGATGAAATGAATCCTATCCATGAGAATGTGACTGGATGACAAACTATTTTGAAGCATGTTAGCCTAAACGTTGAAAAACGAATTTGATTTTTTGGCTTTGTTTATTAATTCTATCTGAAAGAGATTCAAGCTGTTGGTAGATTTTGAGAAGCAACTCATTATTGCCACTTACATTATTTATTTTATTTCCATTGTTGTCTGCTGGTCCTCTAGCAGCAAGTGCAAATGATAATTCGGGTTCGACGAAGTTGGGAGGTACCAAATTGTGATGTACTTTGGTTTGTTTTGGGCAAAATTTATTTCTTGCATCTTGATACCGAGGGCATCTTCGATATGATGCTGGATGACCAAATATACTGCAATTAACACAGTATAATTTTTCTTTTGGCTCCATCTGAGTCAATTTGCATTCACCGGGGGCGAGAATATCTTTGCATTTAACACAGCGATAGTGCATGGCACAATCGGCAGCCGAATGACCGAATCTTTGGCACCTGTAACACTGGTTGACCTCACTTTTTTGGAGGCATTCCCACCTCACAAATCTAAACTTAAAGTACCTTACCTGTTGGAGGGCACTCGGACTGCTATCGTTAGAAATGTGGACCAAATAAAATGGTAATATTTTACCTTCAACAGTTGATCTCCTGGTAGCCAAAATTTTTCACACAGATGAACTTCACAGGTGGTGCTGCTACCTGAAACATTTCAAGGAAATCAACTGTATTCTCCCCACAGTCCAAGCCCGTCGACAGGAAGGTCTAATTTTTTTCCGCCTTTAGCATGTATGTGAAGTGGGGAACTTTTACACTATTAAGAGCATCTTTCGCCAGTTTCAAATCAGCCAGTGTTATTGTCTTGATTGTAAGTTTATCAGCAGTCACTCTCTTAACTTCAAAGTTATCGATTTTATGTTCGGCTGCCAATAACCGAACCATATCTCCTCCTCGCTGCCCAAAAACGCTAATCGGAAGAACTTTCTCATTTATCTTATTATTTTTAAAAGGAGAACCAGCAGACACACCGGTTGGCTTCTTCTCCTTCTCCTTATTTTTTGATTTTAAATATTCAATGCAATTATTACTGCTATCAATATTACCTATGCTATCTTGGCACTCCATCTCGATGTCCATTTCGTCATTCATCGCAGACAGCCCCGCATAGTAATTGACGCTGTCGTTCGCTCCTCCTGCGCTTAGGATGTTTTCAGCATCATGGATTGATGTCTTGCTCGTATCTTGCAATTTCGCTTTATATATATAAGTCTTTTGCATTGGTACTGTTTTTTCGTTGGTCTTGCTTGTTGTCGTTTCCTTTTTCTCATTCTTCTTATTGGTTATCGATTGTTCTTTGCCGGACATATTCTGTGGCTTCATCACTTTTGTTTTGTTCGCATTTGTGCATGTCCGGACCATATCCTCCAAACTTTGAATACGGAGTTTCAACTCATCGTTTGAAACTTGAGAGCGTAATACGCTTGCCATGCTCACAGCTGTCTTGATCGTTTTTCCGCTTTATGATTTTATCATTCGTCATTTTAGAAATGCCTGGCTCTGGGTCCCCCAACGGTGGGAAGCCGTTAGGCTCCTTCATCCCCCTGGTGAAAAAAAACTTTTCTTCTTTTTTGTCTTTTTTGAAACTTTCTCGCAGGTAAAATCCTGATACTCGATAAATTGTTCGAATAGTTCGACGATGTAATAAGTTTTTCTAAAATAACTTTCTAGTTGACGTTTTAAAAATTATTTTAATCTATCAAAAATTCTTGACAGGAGTGAATTAAAAACACGTCTTACTGTTTTATCGTTTTTAATAGCTGCTTCGACTGCACCGTTTGCCTGATGATGATGTGGACAACTCGTTGGTAAATTGAAAGACCATTCTTTTGCAAAGGCCATGAACTCCGGTGACTTTTCAAACTGGGTCCCACTGTCGGTTGTAATCAATTCCTAAATTTCATACCGATGAACATATTTTTACTATGTCAAAGTCTCACCTCTAGACTAATATTTACGAAAATTCATCAACAACTTATTTTCGGATTTTAGAAGACAGTGCACAAAAAGTATTTTTTTGAATAGACAAAGCGGAAACGCTAAATTTCTTGCATGTATAACAGGGAGCAATGAAAAATAAATTATGAGCTATTAGCATCCGTATTGCAAGGTAATTCATTTTCACAACAGACACTTTTCATTAAAAAAAAAAAAAACTAGCATCAAATAAGAAAATCAGTTCATTGTGTACTCATCAGACAAATTGAATATCTACAAAATATCAATTCTCAATTCTCTTTCAATCCTTCATACAGGACTCATTTGCGAAAGGATCAAGTTAAATATCAAAGACTGATCCGATCTTTTCAAACGTAACGTCATCTTTCAAGGAGTCTTGACGAAAATCAAGAGCATGTAATTTCATCATTATCTTCGAAAAAATGATATAGCCAAGTAAATGTGCGCGTACGCATTATCCTGCCGAGAGATCTTACAAGTTCATAAGCCCAACTTCCTTTCATCGGCATCAACATTTCAAGGTTTGTCAAATAACGTATTGTTCAGTAGAGGTTGACATTTTTTTTCTTTCAACATTTCAGGCATTCTTCGTATGTCATACTTATTCCTTGAGCCATATAATAATGATCATAAGGAATAAACACTATTGTGTGGGGTTATTCATGCGGTGACATATCTTTCAAAGATATAAATTTCTTTATGGTCTTAAAATTTTCAATTCGTGACGATTATGAGCCCTGCAACAACAGGGATATTACCTCAGTTCAGTGAAGGGGCCTTTTGACAAATATTAGTTTTCAATTTTGTCATCCTTTGTGGGACGTTTTATGCCCTACTTGATCGCATTCTTTTCGAATTGTTCGTTCTTTCGTTGCAGTGTCCTGATGTCTGAGTTTCCCTTCTTTATCGATTCGTCCTAAGCGAATTTTAATATGTCATACATATACCCAAAAATTTCGAAATATGATACCTTACGTTTGGAACATTCTTATGTTTCCGGTTTTTATTACGAATCGTTTTTCATCCATCTTTTTCATGTAATTTGGCTGATGGTAGTTTATTTTAATTTATTGTTCACATGAAAAAAAATTCTTGCTGGCGTACATGCGTTGCTGGTTGAGTTTTTGTGAATGCGTTAAGTCATGTGTGGGCTAATTTGTAGTCCAAATAAGTGACGAATTAAATAGGCGCCGATAGCTACTGAAAATTTGTTACAATTTAAACAGGAGAGAAGAGTGTGTGCCTTGAGGCTTGCACTGCGATCGAGACTAGTTGTGTAACATTTCAAATTCAAGAGCCCTTCATATCAACACATGTCATGAAAATGGCAGATTGCTGGCAATATTTTTTAATAAAAAATTTCATTGGAATTTTGAAAATACTCTCATTAGGGAGGAGAAGTTAAAGTTTTTTATACATATTTATGGCCAAGAAGTATTGAAGCGTTTGTTGCCCGGATCGATAATATTTGAATAATTATGCAATATAAATTTGATTTTTATAATTTGTGGATTATTCATTTTTTTTAACATCGTGATTCTAAAACATATGTAATGCATTTATCAGGGGAATTATCATATGCCCATTAGTTGCAGTGCATGCGGCTAGGTCGTTAGAAAATTTCCAGGACTCACGTGTCTTGTTTTCTTCCTCACGATGTCACGTCTTTTTCGTCTAAGCAAAGTGGATTTACTTGTTTGAAGCCGGCAACCAGCTGAAGCATCTGACCAAGCCCATTGACTGTTGTTTGTAGCTCATCCTGCTTGACCACTGCTTGACCACTGCCAACGCATCGTCTACGTATGCTGCCCAAATACGCGGAGTAATTTTGGAATCGAAATGCTTCCATGAAAAAATTGAATAACGGTGACAATGGATTCCGCATAGCTGTCCCGGAAATCGTTTTATAAAAATTCCCCTGAAAGTGAAATAATTCTCATTCATATAGAGATACGTTAATTTTCTATATTGTTTCACGTTCCTTTTCCATGATGATGCATTATCTATCTTCAACAGCTTTTCCTCCAAGTGCCATATAGCTTCTTTGACCGATACACCGGGAAAAAGAGCTTGAACGTCAAACGAGACAAGTAATTCGTCGTTTTCATTTTAACGTCCCTTAGCTTCTGGGGTAATGTCAAGGTATTCCGGACTGACTTTTCTCCCGTTTTTTAGGGTGCGAGTTCCTTAACCGATCATTTTCCTATGTTAAAAGTTGGTAAGTTCGAGTCCGCTATTATTTCGTGCAGGTGGTAGCCTTATTTATGTACTTTGGCATACATCTGACCCGTGGTAGTAATGTGTTTGATATCGTTAATTTCTTGATATCCGGGAATTCCAGACACGCTTCTTTTCGGGATTTATCTACCCTTCGTATCGAATCTAGTAAAGGATCTTTCCTAAATTTAAAATAATTTCCATTATCGAGTTTGCTGAATACATTTTTGTTTGCAGCATTATTATGAATGTATTCATCCAAATTTCAGAGGAAGTCAAAACGTTCATCCAGTTCCTTGGTATTGACGAACCGTTCGCTTAATTTATGAATAAGTTCGTCTAAACTCTCTAGTGTACTCCACTATACTTCGTCTTTACAGGAAAGCTCGACATCATCAATGGGTTCTTCTGATATTTTTTGCTTCACTCTCTTCTTTCTGTGGATACTCCCCAGACTTCACATTCTCAGCAGCTTTGTATATAACATCGACTGAAAAAGTTCCCTACACATATTAAGCTGCTCTTAGAGGCTTGTAGACCAGTCATTACATAAATGCCTTCTATTTGCAGTTTTCAGGGTTCTGTCAATTTTCGGAAGTACCTCAGCCAAGAAAAATAATAGAGTTAAGAAGTCAAATCTTTCATTTTTCTTGAAAAGCCATCGGGCCTTACTTTTTTGAATGAGCTAACGCGTTTTGACTTCTTTGAGTCATCTTCAGTGTCCACAGGATATGTATTGAAAAGAAATATGTTTATATAGGTGTAGGATGGGTTAAGCAGGTAGGGCCTCGGTTAGGTCAGGTAGAAGGATATTAGGCTTTTGTTTTTTTTTATCTTTTAGATGTCCATTTGTTCTCGTTCATCCGGTTTCCGTTTTTGCTGGAGAGGATGTTCTAGTACTGATAAAATTGCGTCAGAGTTTGTAATAAGTTGTTCGTTGATAATGTTACCATCTTGCTTTCTATGTTTTATATTTCAACTCTTTCTCGGATGTCAACCTTAGAGTTCGTCATAGCAACAGGGATTTTATGTGTGGTTTTGAAGTTGCGTTGCATAATTGGAGTCTGCCTTTCTGTGTAGGAAAGATTGAAAGTAATCATTGCATCTTGTCGTTAGTTTTTGTGTTGTGCTTCATATGTATACCATGATGCAGAACTTGAATGTCAGTTTGTATATGCCGCCGTTTTCATATATTGGATCCAGTTTTGATTTTAATTATTTCAATTTTGTCGTTCGTTTTAAATGTAGTTTTTAATTTGTATTTCTTAAGGAAGTTTGAAAGTTTGTATGTCCCTCTGCCCACGTTTGTCTACAAAATCTACTTCTAGTGTGCTTGAGTTGGTATTGTACTCGTATGATAATTTTGTCAATTCCACATTGTTTCTATACATTGTTACTAGGTATTTTGTAAACTTTGTTAAGTTTATTGCAGTAGTATGTAAGAACCATGGGAATGGAGTGAAATGTCCGCACCATTGATCCGCATACTACTGGAGTATCTTGTGTGGAATCATTATATATTACGTGCATGATAAGATCAGCTGTGATTGATTATCTGTATATTTTGTGTTCTAATTATGTTTGCTCCCATATGACTCTCAAAAACATATAGTTAAGTTGCCTGTGTATTTCTTTTTCTATGGTGAAATCTATATTTGGGTGCATTTGCAATCTCCCACTTTTCTTGCCTACTTTGTTATAGATACTGCAGTTTTAGGCACTAATCACACAGGAAGCGGTCTAATGGTTAACGTTTTAAGCTTTGCGGTCTACGTTTTCTGTAATCTATGCGCTGGCTTGGAAGCTGCGCACACAGACCACGACGGTGGCACCTTAAGACCTGATACCCCTACTTGACTATCTTTGGTGAGTAAAAATTTAAATCCTTAAAATCCTTTCCTTTTTGGAGTATACAACTTTCATTAACCCACCACTTCTAGTCTGTTGAGAAAATTTGTTAACTCTAACTTCT
This sequence comes from Odontomyia ornata, assembly GCA_963969285.1. NCBI lineage: Eukaryota > Metazoa > Arthropoda > Insecta > Diptera > Stratiomyidae > Odontomyia > Odontomyia ornata. Next base: position 31,895,811 of record OZ017740.1, read on the forward strand.
CCAGTTCCTGAAAAACCTTGCTGCGACAAACTGCCGGGCAGATGGCGGGACAGACGGACGGACCAACGGGTACTGATTTTATAAGGGTATTGTAAAATATTTTTTTTGCAAAGCCCTAAAAGGTCTAGTCATGCGAATAACTTAATGATGCCAATCCGAATAGGAGAATCTCAGAGGGCTTGATTGTAAGAGTGCTCACCATGTTCCGTTAGGGACAACGAGATTTGTTTTGAATAATTTTCCAGATGGACTATAACCTCTTTTGGTTATGATATGTATTGGCTTAATTCAAATTTATCGCAGCGGAGTGGACGGATACATAGCCAAAGCATGGTATTGACCATATCACTTTTTCGAGTGCCCAAAACTGGCTGCAGTGCTAAAACAACCAAGTGGAAAAGTTTTTCCTACAATCCAAGCCATAATCAATTTAATGACTTCAAAAATTAGGAAATTACGATGGCTTGTGAAGATATTTACGTGTTGATTCACTTTTAACCGACTTTCATAGGAGAGTAAGTTATCAGTTCCATTCTTTCTTTATGTATGCCCGGGCAAAACTCTCTGAAGATAGTTAGAGAAGTTCATCAAAATATTGAATTTGCTTTCCACTAGGTTGCATTTAAAGAACATAATAATCGAACAATGGTAACGTGCATTTTCTGGTAAAAGTAAATATTTTCGAGTTTTTGACTGAATTTTAATAGATTTTAAGTGAAATGAAAATTTAACTTTAAGAAAAAAAGAAAGTCGACCTCAAAGTACCCTGAAGAAAATGAAATAAATTTCACGGAAGTGGTGCCATGTGTGTTTTTCCCGTTTCATTAATGTTCACCACATGTTAGTAATTTTTATAATAAAATAGGAAAATTGATGTAGCATCGCTTCCATGAAATCAATTTAACTCTTTTTAGGGCAATTTGAAGTTGGTTTTTTTCTTAAAGTTATTTTTTTATTGCACATAAAATTTAATAAATCAACTGGTTTGATCGAATAATAATTTTATTATATTATAATCTACTCAATTTATGGTCCGCACATGATAGAATAGATATATCCAGATGGTAGGTCTCACACTTCATGTGGCCTTAGGTATTATAAGTTAACTTATTATACCTGTTAAGTTTTTGTTTAAAACATGTTTTTGTATAGGTCTACAAAATCCTATAGACTTAGCGGTAACCAGGTCAATTGAAAAATTTGCTCGCAGCTTTCTTTCTGACTATATCTATTCTGTGCTGCATACTTTCCAATTTACTACATTATCAATGTTTCCACTGCATACCTAATTTCTATCTGAAACTTGAAATCATACTTAAAATAATTCACTAATCCCAAATTCAAAATTCTCACGCCTAAAAAAATTGTTGCAATAAAAACTGGAAATCCACAGAAAATAACGAACGAAATCTGAATAAAAACATCAAAATTCTAAATCAAGGACAAGGCAAAACAAATCCTATTACAAATTTTTTTGTCGGAAAACGACAAATCTCTCTCTTAATCCTCCCCGGAAAATATAATTTCATAGCATAATTATTTGACCCTTGGCATGTATTTTTCTACAATTCAAATATTGCCAAAAAGGAAATTAATCGAGTGACAAATCATTTTTTTTCACTCACATGAAGATGAAAATGTTGATCACGAGAATAATAGCTGAACGACCCTTGATAGCCGGCAAATATGTAGGAATGATTGCATCCTAAACAAACACATAATATTGTTATTACATTGCCTTTGGGGATGTAACAAGCAATCGTCATATAATAGAGCCGATACGGTTGACAATTTGCGACCAGAAACAACAATTTCATATGACTACGTGTGCGAGTATGAACGATTATACGAGAAGTAAGTACTTGCAATATATGGGAATGAAATTAAAAATGAGATTTATTTTTACGCGCCATATTCCATTGCCTGGATTGTACTTGTTTAGTTTTTTTTCCTTTCATTTGCTATTAAAGTGCATTCAAACGTAAGTAATTTAAATCTTCATTCTTTATGCAATATTTACATCAGTAAGGGATGACACTGACAATAGTAATAATCTCGATCGATAGAAGGATAGGATATTTCTGGTTATATTCAAAATGAAGAAAAAAATAACTAGCAAGTATCATGTGGGCATTGTGCAAGCGATTATGTATGTCATCGGCGTCTGTAGGATCAGCCAACCGCACAATTCTACAGTTTATCCCTATACGGTTTTTTTTTCAAACGGACGAAGAATAATTTTGCAGGGGTGCATTATTAAAAATGATGGAATAAATTTAATCCGGTAGCTGAAAGGTGGTTGATCATCATATTCAATGTGCGCATGTGGAAGGGTTGCAGATTAACGCCATTTTGATTAAGCAAAGGGGTGGATTTAAGCTTTTCAATTTGAGCGTGCGTAATGGCTGACGGTAATGCGTGAGGACGATTTTAAATGTGTGACAATTCAGCACTGAGAATATAAAGTAACATGATTAAAAATTAAAATGACTGCCATATTGGTAACAAGAATTATTCTCATACAACTGTCTCATGAGGAAATCTACATATTGGACTTGTGCATTGCATACTTATATTTAACACATTGATAGCATTAAAAGTTATTAATGCTGGCTTAAATTAACAGTTAGATTACGTTAACTGCACATGGAGCATCTGAATTCATAATGCTGTCATTATTTTTCTAGCGTAGTCACCGCAAACATGAGGAGTAGCCCAATGCAGTACTTTTAGATCTTATTTAGATAGCTGTAGGACTAATGCATAAACAAATTTAAGCCTACCTTACCACTGAACTTGGCTTTGTAGATTTGTAAAACAAAATCCTTTAATGGTTGCGAAGCGAATTGGAGAAAGTAAAAACAAGTTGGGTAAACAGACCTACGGTCATGTCAGAAGCGTTCTGTACTAAACCTCTCCGAAATACGGTCTCCAGCAACAAATAAAGTCAAGAAACATGTCAAAGAGATGTGCACATTTAGAAGAACACTCATTGTTTCTTCATTTTCAACGGTCCCCATTTTGTTTCAAACTAACAAAAATCACTTAAATCATGAATTCCAAAAATATGTATTCTTATAAATCTTATCTGGAAATTTTTAAGAAGATTAAATCAAAATTGCAGTGTCTGAACCGATGGGAAATCCATAAAATACCAAAACCGTGTGTTATTGTTGTTGTAATTGCAGGAATTTCAAATGGCTATAACTTCCGCGCATATGATTTGATTTTCATAAAAATTGCAGAGTATTAGGTCCTTATATGTAACTACTCAAATATCGATATTCGTTGAGTTTAAGGATACCTGTACGATTTTATTGGAGAAAATATGAAATTCGAAAATCATACTATTATTAACAAAGTTGAGTGAATTTCGACTTCTAAGGTATTTATTGTTGTTGCACTCATAAATATCTACCTCCATGATTTTTTCAGATTTTTCGGATGGCAGGTGTCCAATCGCGAGGGGGGGGGACACAAATTTTTCGTGTATTTCCCCTTTGTGTGCGCCCCCTGAAGCAAAAAATGTCAGTTTAAGACCTGTTTTGAAAAGTTCTCGTTTAGACCTTTCATATGATATCCACATTGACTACCTTTTTGTAAAATCATTTTAAAAACCCTAAAAAATGAATTGCACTGATTTTTCCTGCGTCCTTTCGCGAGGTTTCCCGAAGAAAATCTAAACTGACGTCTCATCGGTTTGAAATGTAAAATCTTGAGATACATCAACAAACGGTGCTTCTTAAGGCCTACCCGTTTGGATGCTTACAGTCAACTCCAAGGTGGCTGCTTGTCCGCCAGCTAAGTTGGAGAGGGATTTCGGTCATGGGTCTTGACAAGAGTATACTACGCATGAATACATTTCTTCATCCACAGATTTAAATTGCCCATTTAAAACGCATCAAACATCCCTTTCCAGTCGATATCTACTTTACTCCGCCGTTCTCCTTCCAACCGTCCGACATTTCAAAATCACAAATTCCAAAAACAAACACGCGTTACTGAATACATGCCAACGCATTACCAAAAATATTCTAGTCTAATGTTTTCAAAACCACTTTACGCTAATTAAAATTGCCAACCTACAAATTAAGGCACCACGTAACCGAACCGAAAGTCAGAAGTCACTAGTCTCGGATTACCGAGAATCCAGTCAACTCGACGGCACACTTACTTTCCGCTTCAAAGTCAAAGTCAAAAGCACTTTATTCAATACCAATCATTATAAATTTTAGGAGAATATAAAGCAAATTACAAAGAATAAAACTACGAAAACTTAATGGCCCAAATGGCTCTCTCAATACGTTATCAATGCAACACATTTAATGAAAAAACCAGCTGGGTCAACAGAACTACGCTCATGTCAGAAGGGTTTTGTATTCAATTTACAAAATGCAGTCACCAGATCGAATCAAATCAAGAAACATGTCAAAGACGATTTCATTGGAGAAAATATGAAATACGAAGATCATAAAATTATTAACAAAGTTGAACGAATTTCGGCTTCTGAGGTTTTTGGCATTGTCTCCCTTGATAATTATTTCGGAGGAAACACATTTTTCATGTATTTCCCCTCTGTGCCCCCACTGAAGCAAAAACTGACAGTTTAACAACTGTTTTGAAAAGCTCCCATGAGAACTTTAATTTACTAATATCGGCTACTTTTGACGATTTTTTTTTTTCAGGGGCCACTCTCCTGTACTGTTATCATCGATTAATGACCAATTTTTTCGAATCCTAGAATGGTTTAAAAACCCTTTAGCTAGGAGCTCTCTCCCACCTCCTTGACTTGGTTCACTTATGAGCATTGATTGTAGGTACTCATCTTCAGTCATTCATTAAATTGAATCAAGTGTTCAAAGCATGAACCTTAAACGTTGAAGCTGGGAAAAAATAACTCAAAATTATTCAATCTTCGCATTTAAAAAAGATACTATTTTGTTTTACACCTATCATTCCTGAAATTTTCATGCAAATCCTAGCAAAACGGTAGTGTCTGAGTCGGTAAAAAGCGCATGTTGTTCCATAGCCATATGTTGCCATAGTAATAAATGCAGCGCATATTGTTCCATAGTAAAACAGGAAAATTCAAACCGCTATAACTTCGGTAAATATGATTCAATCTTTATGAAGCTTTCAGAATAGATCAATCTTATAAATAGACATCGACATACTAAATTTCATTGAGTTTAAGGGTATCGTTAAGATTTTATTCAAGAAAACATAAAATCGATAAATCATACTATTACTAACAAAGTTGAGTGAATTGCGACTTCTCACGTATTTGTTGTTGTTGTACTCACCAAGGCCTACATTCCTGATTTTTTCAGATTTTTCGGATCGCAGGTGTCCAATCGCGAGGGGGGGGGGGACACAAATTTTTCATGTATTTCCCCTCCCTGTGCGCCCCTCGAAGCAAATTTTGCCAAATTAAGACCTGTTTTGAAAAGTCTTCATCAAGACCTTTCATCGGATGCCCATATCGGCTACCTTCAATGAAATTTTTTTTCGGGGGGTCACTCTCCTATATGTGGAGACCCCCCTTAAATGCCTTATAAAATTTTCTTGTAATTGTATTTTGAAGAGATCACCACTTTACACCTACACACAAAATTTGATGTTTCTAGCTTAAGTGGTTTCCCAGAAAACTGCTGTGACACACGGACGAATGGACGGACAGACGGACAGACTGGTCGCAAAACTAGTAGGGTTTTGTGAAATTATTTTACAAAACCCTAAAAAGTCAATAGCAAATTCAAAAAAATTAAGTTTATTACATATTTTTTGATTCAGTTGGAAAAAGGAGAAAAAACCAACCAGCATTGTAAAAAAATTACTTATATTACTAACACAACAATGAACTTTTATCCCATACCTAATATGTCACGCCCTAATTCTTAACAAATTCAATCAAAAAATAAAACGTTATTGTATACTGAAACCTATCCCTAAATTATAATACAAATAAACAACAACACTAGATGTCGCAATAATGAGATAAAATTGAAAACTAAGTGACAACAAGTTAAAGAAGCAGGAAAGTGCTCCTGCCAGAAGGGTTTTGTAAAACAATTAGTAAATCAAGCAGTATACTCTGCATATCAAAACTTGATTAATATACAGATTCCATAAATTGAGTTCGAAATATTACTATGATTATTATGTTTTCAAACTCGCCGCCATTTTGCTTCAAGTGTTTTGACGCCGTCGCTTAGTTAGTCATGATAACGCATCAATATAACAAACCATTTCTAAAATTTTTATCAAAATTCCTACATATTTATAGTGTCTCGGTCCGTTGCAAACGTGTATCACCCTAGTATCACGTTTTAATGTTGTTGTAATTTTTAAATATTCAATCGGCTGTAACTTAACTGTTTATTGTTCAATTACCTTGCAATTTTCGGGACACATACAATTGCTTTCCAAAAACTTAAATTGTAGCTTTTGGGAAATTTCAGGGCCCCATCTTGACTTAGTAGGCAAAAATGTAAAATTTATAATATGTACTATCATTAACAAAGTTGATCGAATTTCGACTTCTGAGACATTTGTTGCTCTTGTACTCCTAAAGTCTCACCTTTGTGATTTTTTTCAGATTTTTCGGGTCGAAGGGACCCGAGGAGGGGGACACAAAATTTTCGAACATTTCCGCTTCCCTTTTACCCTTCAAAGTAAAACTTGTTAATTTAAGACCTGTTTTAAAAAGTAAGACCTTTCATATGATACCCATATTGCATATATGCGATGAACATGTTTTCTTCGGGGGCCACTCTCCTATATGGGGAGACCCCCCTTAAACAGCTTGAAATTTCTTTTTGCGAAGAAACTTTGAGGAGGACGTTACTTTGCACCTGCTTACAAAATCTTATGTTTCTTACTTATGTGGTTTGCGAGAAAAAGTGGTGTGACATACGGACGGACAGACAGGACGCAATTTTAGTAGGGTATTGTGAAATGGTTTTACAAAACCCTAAAAAACCACATATTATCATTCCTGAATCGAAATCTGATTTTCTGACGAAGATGATGTGCCTTTGAAAAATTTACAGTTTGCATCTACAACTGAAGCTAAGGGAAAAAAGATTAAAAAGCACCCGATGATTTGGCAAAAGGGGAAAATGCCAGCTTATGCCAAAACCAACTTTGAATTCAGCAGAGGTCTGTCTTTAATTTCTTATTCACATCCGATACTATGGAATTTATTACTGAGCAGTCTAACCTGAAGTCTATTCAAGAAAATGTAAACAAACCAGCAAGAATAGCTAAAAATGGAATAGAACAATTCATTGGCATCGTGATCTTCATGTCTTGTGTTAAATTTCAGGCTGCGATAACATATTGGTTGAAACATTTAGGAAAGCCTCAGGCTTATGAAGTAATGACGTGCTACAAGTTCGAAGCTATCAAAGATATTTACATTTCAATAACAATCAAAACTTCATATCTCGTGACAAAGATGGACATGATCTTCTTCTTCTTCTTAGCACTGCAGCCCCTCTTGGGCCTTTGCTTTCTGCAAATAGTACCTCCGATTGTCTCAGTCTATTGACCGCGTCCTCCAATTCCGAAATCAAAGTAGCGATGAGCTGTCTTCATTGACCAAATCAGACCAGCGTTTCCTCAGTTTCCCAACTGACATCCGGTCTTCAGTTCTCCCAACGAAAACCTTCTTGGGTATCCGTTGTTCGTCCATACGATTAATGTGTCCAGCCCATTGCAGCTTCCGCAGTCTTACAATCCTTGAGACCCCAGGTTTGTCAAAAATTTCATACAGCTCATGGTTGTATGGAATTCGCCATTGGTCGCCTCTAGCTTCGCTCCGATTGTTCGCCTCAGCATCCGTCGCTCAAAGGCCTTCAATATATTTCCGGATGCTTGGGCTAGGATCCATGTTTCACACCCATAGCATAACACAGGTCTTAGCACAGATTTGTATACTGGGAGCTTTGTTTTTCTGTGTATGCAGCAGGTCTTCAAGATCGTCAAAACTGAATAAAATATTTTATTTGCGAGCTGTATTCTTCGGCGTATTCCGTCTCTTTCATTGCCCGTTTTCGTTATTTTATCGCCTAAATATACAAGCTCGCTAACATTCTCGATACTGTATTCGCCAAATGTGATATTTTGTCTATTTGAGGTATCGTTCCTCGACTACGTCATGAACTGAGTTTTTTTTTATAAATTTGTAGCCCTACTAGTTTTGCTTCGCTGTCGAGTTTCAGGAAAAGTTCTTTGGCAGTTGTTAGTGACCGTGACAAAATGTTGATGTCATGCGCATAGGCTACTACTTTGCTCGACTTGTATAGTAATGTACCTCGGGTGTCGAAGTACATGATAAATTATTCAAAATTCAGCCTTTACCAGGCAAAATTCGTTACCGCTCGCAATTAGTTACAACAGAAGAGTTTTTGGTAGTGAACGAGCAAATTATTCCCACTAAATGCCGTCATGAATTGAAGCAGTAAAATCTCACAAAACCAAACAAGTTGGGCTAAAAAAATCTAGTTCTAAGCAGGGTATCGGGTTTCAGCTATGATTTTGACATCTTTGCGGGAGATCAAAGGAAGATACTGGTATATCCATCAGATGCACCTGATCTTGGTGTTAGTTCAAATGTGGTTATCAGATTGACTTCCGCAATTCCTCCACATCAAAACTTTAAGATTTGTTTTGATAACTGGTTTAATAGCCCGCAACATCAAGTTTATCTGCATAAAAGTGGAATGCTATCTTTAGAAACTGTAAGACTGAACCGAGTGCCGAACTGAAATATGCCCTCTGAAAAAGAATTGAAAGAGCGAGGACGTGACAGCGTAGAAGAAAATGTAGCAGTCGTAGACGATGTGAAGCTGAGTTTGGTTTGCTGGTTTGACAGGAAGAATGTCAATTTACTTTCAGCATATGTGGGAAACGAACCGACAGCAACAAAACGTTGTTATGTTCAACAAGAGAAAAAATATAAAGATATAATGTCTCCCCAAGCCGTTGACGTTTGTAAGGATCATATGGGTGGAGTCGACCTACTTGACTCAAATGCTTGGCTATTATAGAATTCATTTGCACTATCGCCAGTGGTACAAGAGAGTTTTTTTCACATGGGGATTTATGCATTGTCAATGCTTGGTTGCGTTAGCCCCGAATCGATTCAGGCTGATACATGCCTTTATTTGATTTCAAACTCGCAGTTGTCGAGCACTTGCACAAAGTGGGCAAAACTCCGATACCCAAAAAACACCAGCATCGAGACGAGTCGCCTCTCCCATAAGCTCCTCTAATTTTCCAGTTCATGCAAAAAAGCCTCAAAAGACACTTGCCAGACTTCAAGAGCTTCCTTTGGATTCAGTACGATCTGACAAGGTCAGTCATTTTCCTACTTAGAAGAAAAATACCCGACAATTATCGTTCTTTCACTCAGTGCAAAATACGTAACGTGAATTTATGTTATAATTCACGCAATTGTTTCAAGGCTTTTCAAGAAATATATGTTAAATTTTGCTTGAGCACATGTCAGATTAAAACAGGAATACTTTGTACTGGAAAAAGACTTTACTAGATTGATCGCAAAAAAAGACTCTCTCATATTTATATGGGTTCTGGCATACAATGACTAGTATGGGTTGATGGTGTTGGTGCGTGTGCTGCCTGTACGTGTGAAAGCTTGGCCGTCTTGCGAGAATGCACCTCGAGTTCTTCGTCACTGCCATCGTCGTCAGTATCGCTGAAGAATGGATCAATCTGTGGTCCTAATTCACACCATGGCTTCATATTTTCCGTTGAAAACACTCCAGTGTAGTGTCTTCCGGCACGTTGAGATTCCAAGTTCTCGACCAAGTATCGTTCGTTGCGAAGCACTCTTGCGATCACATAGGGATCCTTGTTTTTCGGCTCCAGCTTCCAGGGTTCGCCTCTGGCTGATGGGGCGTTTCGTATGACAACTAAATCACCTTGCTCATACTTCGTGGGCATTTGGGTCACTTATAGAATCGATCGTTTCATTTTGCTGGTTCCATCAGGATGTTCTTAATGACAACCTTCTACTTTTCGGACAGCTTACTCTCTGTCGTCTCAATGTCGTTTGCTAGTGCTTGGATGAGTCGATTATTGACTACGTGCCTCATCTTGAAATCGTATATACGTTCATTAGACGTGAACTTCATGGTTGTGCTTGTTTGGTTGTTCATTGTGAACTGCATTTTGTGGATGTTTGCATCCCAATCTCGTGGCGCGCTTTCGTCGGTTCGTATTGATTGCAAGGTAGTTCGGTTAGCCCATTCAACCTGACCGTTTGCCCGTAGTGTCTTCCCAGCCGCTTAAACGTGTTGTATCTCGTTGTTCTCGGAGTCCCATTGGAATAGCTTCGATGTATATGACGTTCCTCTGTCGATGATTATTCGTTCCGGAATTCTGAAGAATCCAGGAAGGTTGTTCAACATTTTTACGACCGGTTTTGTTTTCGTGTTGTTTACTGCTCTCAAGATGGTGTATTTTTTGTGGGGATCACATATCGCTATGACGTGCATATTTCCGGTTCGACTGCTTGAAAATGGTCCTAGATGATGTATGTACAATACACGACATGGTATCGGGTTAACGTCCGTTGGATGGAGTTCTCCGTCTGGCTTTCCTCCAACTTGTTTGCTATAGCAGCACTCGACACATGCCTTAATGTACTGCTTGACCAGCTTAAGTTGTTTGGGGAACCAAAATAGTTCGCGGAGCTGCTCCAGCGTCTTTGCTTTGCCGAAATGTCCCATTTTGTCATGCTACATTCATATTAGTCGCCATCTTATTGCCAAGAGCAATAAGATGGCGCCTACGCGTCGATAAAGTCGACCTCTTTTTAGCGAGTAATCCATCTTAAGCTGCGTTATTTGATCGGATTCTCGCTCTCACTGCAGTATCTTCACAATATCCTACAGAGGTCGTTCCAGTCGCTGCATTGTAATTAGCCAATTGTCATGACCGATTGGATTCGGAAAACGTTTCTGGCAACGGCCTGAATGCCGTCGCTCTTGTTAGCTGATGCTCGTTTGAGAGCATCTACATGTTGCATGTTGTCGCTGAATCGATGTATTATGGTGTACTTGTACTCTTGTAGTCGCAGAAACCATCTAGTGATTTGGGGAATAAGTGGCTTTCGGGTCTTCGTGACTACAATGGCTGCGCAGTCGGTGATGATGAAAACGGCTTCCCCAGGAGATACAGCTTGAACCTTCCGACTGTTTCCACAATAGCTAACACCTCCAGCTCATCGTTTGTATAATTCTGCTCTAACGTGTTGCATTTCTGGCTTTAATACGCTACCGGATTCCAGCTACCATTTGATTGCTGCATCAGCGCTCCACTTATGGCCATGATGCTGGCATTGGTATGGACTTGGTGCGCTGCATCTGGATCGTATATTTCGAGGACTGTTTGGCTCATTAAGGCCTCCTTTAGTTCGTTGATGGCGTCGTCCTGCGCATTAGTTCATTCAAACTTAGCGTTTTCCTTCGTCTTCGTTAGTGGTTATGCTTTCGTTGCAAAGTCCCGGATGAATTGGTGGAAGTAGCTTGCCAATCCCAGGAAATTTTAAACTTCTGGTACATTCGTTGGCACTAAAAAGTTGCGTATTGGATCCGTTTTGATGTCGCCGGGTGAAATTCCTGCTTCGGAGACTGTGTGTCCCAGGAACGATAGTTGCGATGCAAGAAACGTGGACTTGTCTCACCAGAGTATTATCCCGGCTTCCTCCAGCAGATCCAGAAATTCTGCTAGCATCATTATTAACTCCTCGACTGTGTTGGTTGCAATGATGATTTCGTCTACATGTCCGCTTATGCTGTTTTCCATTCACTTTAATATGAACGTGATGACTTTCTGGAATATGGCGGGCACATTGACTAGTCCAAAGGGCACGCAGTTAAATTCGTAGTGCCCGTTGTTCATCAAAAATATGGTGTATTTTCGTGAACTTTTGTTAATAGGGTTTTGGTTATATCCCGCCATATAATCCACCGTTGTAAAGAGCTTTCGTTCAGACAACCGCGATAGCTGCTCTTCCACGGCCGGCATAGGCTATCGTTCTTTCACGGTGACTGCGTTCAAAGCATGATAGTCAACGCACAATCGGTCGCTGCCATCTGCTTTCTTCACCATGACTACGGGTGCTGCGTATTCCGATTCACTTTCTCGAATGATGTTGTGGCATGTGAAGTTCTTCAATGTTCGCGTCTATCATTGCCCGTTTGGCGAAAGGAATTCGATGTGGTTATAATGTCACTGGCTTGTCACTTTTAACTTTAATGTTCATTTTGGGTCTTACTCACTTGCCCAGTTGAGAGAGATCGACGCGGAATTGAGATTCATATTGTGCTTTTACTGCGCGCACTTTATTTACATCGACTTTGTTCAAATTTCCGCCCTTGAAATTTATATCGTTCCTCTAAATTTCACACGTACCGTTCTCAATAACAATTTTCAAGTTCCTTCTACCGAGGACGTCCATGCCCAATAACATAGGCGTCTCGAGCTTGTGATCACTGATTATGTATAGTTCGCACGGTATCTGTACATCACACACGATTATGTCAAGGGTTGCTTTAAACTCGCACCGTAGAACACCGCCTGCGAATCCCTTGGACTCACTGACACAATGTCTACGTTTAGTCTACTTGGTGCGTGTGCTACCTGTAGGTGTAACGCACCTAAGAAGCCATATATGAATTCACATAGAAAAGCTAGACTGAATACGAAGCCATACATAGCGTCCCGTGAAAAACTCTAATATATAAGTTCATACTTTTTTATTTCAATTGGATCTCACACTATGTAAGCATAAGTAAACACAATTTTGAAAAAAAAAATTGTTTTTTATTTCATCTCTTTAATGATTGGGTTTTATTTCATCTTTTTAATGATTGATGGTGTTAAGAAAGTGTGAAATTGATAAATCATACTATTACTAACAAAGTTAAGTGAATTGCAACTTCTCACGTGTGCTCATAAAGGTTTACATTCATGATTTTTTTCAGATTTTTCGGATGAAAAGTGTCCAATCGCGAAAGAGGGTACGCCTAAATTTCGTGTATTTCCGCTTTCCTGTCCTTTATAATACTGGTAAAGCAGTTTTGAGTCCTGTTTTGGATAGATCTCAATGAGACCTTTCATATGACATCCCATTCAACCACCTTTGATAAAGCAAATTTTTCATGGTTCACTCCTATATATGGGGGGGCCCTTAAAACTCTACGAAATTTTGTTTCAATCCAAAACTTTCTAGAAGTTATAACTTCCGACCTTTTCACAAAGTTTCATGGCTGTAGCTTCTTTAGTTTCGGAGAAAAACTGCTGTGACATACAAACAAACGGACGGATGTATGGGCGGATGGACACAGGTAACGATTTCAATTGGGTTTAGTCAAAGACATATAAATAAATGGACGAGCAACGAGAATCTGTGTACTTGTCCATGTGGGAAGCAAATTTGCCACATAAATAAGTTATAAATAACTTACGCTCTCGAAACTACATGATTCCCTCTGCTTCTCCTTCTCCTTTGTTTCCAGACAGGTTTTTTTTCCTCTCTTCAGAAGAATCACTTCCCCCACTGACATCCGCGCACACCGACAAAATGTCATTTCACGTGCACACGATCGCGCCTTCGTTATCATTCCTAAAAGAGTTTGAGTACAACACAACAAACGAATTTCACAGAAAACTTGAACGTCAACGCAAAAGAAATTCGAAAAAGGTGCGAAAACTCATGTGTCAAAGCCGATGGAAAATTCGTAAGTTTTTAATAAAACCAGTGAACTAAAGTGCCGGTTTCGTGCACGCGATCTTCAAAATTGAAAACTTTTTAAACGTGAACGTGTTTCGGAGTGAATTAAGTGCAAAAAACAAAGCATATCACTTTAAACCTCAACTTCACACAACTATAGCGAAGGTTGCTAATTGCTTCGGCTCTTGCGACCGGTTTCGGATCCAGTACTCTCTATATCTATCGGTTTAGTAGTTTAGTACAAAACCCTAGATCTAGAAAGAGACTACCTGGCAGTACAAAAAATACAAAGTACCCCTGCATTTACCTGCTTGCTTTGAAAAATACCACGTTGTTCAAAATTATTAGTAATTTGTGTTTTGTTATAACTTGAATTTATTTGATGTAGTTTTGTTTTTGTTTACTAATTTATTTTTGTTTTGTAATCGCAAGTACCTGGAATCGTATGAATACCGCATATGTCACTGCTATTTTAGAAATAAATGAATTCTTACATAAAATCTGCTACTTTTACATACTACTCTAAGCAACAAAAAATTAAATCCGTTCCGTATGCAAATATTTTTTCAAATAAATCAGCACCCAAGGGGAGGACGCATCCACAATTAGATCAAAGAAAACCTGGAATATGACTGAACGACTCTGCGGAAGCCCAGAGCAAATTGCTGCTATGAGCAGTAATCTGACTAATGAGACCCCAAAACTGAGATGACTGGAGGGAGCTACTTCTGAAGACCAAGGTCAAATTTTTGCTGTTGTGCTACAGGTGACCATTACGAATCTTCGATTATTGGCGTTAATTTACATCTTCCTTCAGATATTTTGCTAGTTAAATCCTTAATATTCGCATAAAATATGAATTTCGAGTTCTGCAACATTCATTCAACCATCAACTGTATCTTTCATTTTTATTGCAAGTGAAGATAGTGGTAGCACATATCTCGAATCGCCAACTAATTCTGCAATCAATTTTATCCGTATTATCAATTGCATCTCTAAAATATCTGTTCATTCACCTCCATAATGCCTTTAAAATTTATTTCCTATCAAATGACCGAAATGCAAATTCAAAGGTCAAATGACTTTTAGGAATATTTAGCTTTAGTGTCATAGATCTTCGTAATACTATACTTCGTTTTACCAGTACGCATATACTTGAACAATAGTATGCTCATTCTCTAAATCGAGAGCCCAAGCCATTCATGTCCTCACAATATCCCTGTACAATACTACAATTCGGGAAGTTGCTTTTCTCGCCCCATTTGTATTTGCAACCCAACTCCCTAAAATAATGTTTTAACGGTATATCTCTGGGTCTCCGTGTACACACAAAATCTACAATACTATATATAGAAAGAGATAGATACGTTTGCTTGTATACAATAGTTCAATTGAGACAAGAAATTCGATTTCGACTAAAGAAGGCTTATGTGAGCTTACGGAAAATCAATGACGAGTTGTCTTTAGGACACCAGAAAATTTTAGTGCAAACGCCTTTTAAAGCTTCACGCTTTTGTGTTCACCAAATAAAAATGACCTTGTTGACAACTGTTGCTTTGACTTTGTTGTCTTAGCTTAATTGCTTGGTGTTATATGTCGAGATAAACATATTACGACGAAGTCTTTTGGAATTAGAAAGACGGTTTGATTGCAAGGTTAAGGAAATAAATTTACATCAAAGTCATGATTTCACAGAATATTGTGAGAAACTTCTAATTGACTAAAAATCAAACACTTAAAAAATATTTAAAACTTATTTTCTTCAGGTTAAGATGTCTGATTCCCAGAATTATTAAAAATACCTCAATCCACAAACACACAAACCAAAAGTATTAATTTTCAATACATTTTTAAAAACGACCCAACTGGAATGAGTATGGCACGTGTCCAAGTGATCATTTGGCTATTTTTCAATTTACAGTTTAACGGCCACATTGTAAACAGAAACTCACCCTCACTCGATAACATTTCAATATTTTTCATTTTCAATGGCAGATGAACCCAATAGGAAAAACATTGCCCTAATTCGTGAGTTGTCTGTCGATTTCAGACAAGAAGTCCTCATACATCCCTGACTTTTACCAGTAGTCAGATCCCTTTTAAGGCTGTCGGCTGTCCACCCCCGCATATCAACAACACAGAAACTGACAATATTAAGGCTTCACAGACACTTCTGGATGAAAAACAAAAATACATCCAGGGAGTTCAAAGGACTCGTGCCTAGCGTTCAGATGGTTGACCCCTCGTTTAGTTGTTCATTGTATTATTTTGTATTGGAATGCTCGAGTTACATACAAGCTGCAAGCCATTTGAGTTTAAGTAAGGATGAAGTTGTATTTGATATTATTTTGGAGATTTAAGTGATTTATATGTTTTCCACGAACTTCTGGCCATCTCTATAAATGCGCTATTTTGATGTATATGATGTATAAAATATTGCATCATATTTATCGCTTTTGAATTTGTCTGAGCTTTCCTCGGTCTACGGAAATTTATGAATAATCAAAAGAAAATGTAATAAATTAAGCAAAGAATCGAAAATAAATTCTACTGAAATTCGAATGGCAATCAGTGCCATATTATTGAAATATGCAATATTGAAAACTTTATCAAATAAGTCGGCCATTACTTGGAAAATAATTAAAACATGCAGAGTAGACAGAGCTACGCTCATATCAGAAGGGGTTTGTACACAACATACGATATGCAAACACCAATAATCAATAACCGCAAGAACAACTTTACAATATCTAAAACAAATACGCATTTGCATAAAAAGAAAAATCATAGTTACTGCATTTAAACCAGCCGCCACATTAGTGCAATGTTACAAATAACAATTGACAGATGTAGTTTTAAAAGCATCTTTTTTAAGCATGGTTTCTGGTTCGATGAAAAGCCCCAATAGTAAAGAAATTATAACATTGTGTAGATTGATTTTTTGCTATCGGCGAAAATTCAAACGAAAAGAATTGCAATAAATATATGATTCAGAGTATAAGCATCTTTTGCAGGACTACTTGCAAAACAAATTTCAGTGAATTCAAGCGTACCCAAAGAAATTTACAAGGAAAATCTTATATCTACAAATTCTTCTGTTATTATTAACAAATTTCAGCGAATTTCCACTTCGACCATGATTTTGTCACTTATAGAATGGACACTCTTATCAAGAGTTAATAGCGAGTACTTTAGAGAACAATGGCTACATCCCATGCATTTGAAAACCTATCAACAAGTTATTCTTCTTCGTGGCACTACAGTCCCTCTCAAGCCTTCGCTTCCTGCAAATAGCGCCTCCAACTGTCTTGGTCCATTGACCGTGTCCTCCAATTTCGAAATCGGAGCAGCGATGAACTGTCTTCATCGACTGAGTCAGACCAGCGTTTCTTCGGTTACCCTACTGATCTTCAGCCTTCAGTTTCCCCACGTATTAATTCCCTTTGTAGCAAAATGAGCTCATTTTGTGCGACTGTTTATAGATCTAAAAAAACTGCTCGAAAACCTTCCTAACCCTTATCCGAAATTTCAATTGCAGATTTAGAAAAAAACAGACTTCATTACTACCATTCCCAGTTATTAATTATGAAATATTTTTTTATTATCGTTATTAAATGTAAATTTTATATCATCTTTCTTTATATTAAATCTAAACATTTCTCTTTAATTATATTCTTCATGATATTCAACTTTTATTATTATTATTTAAAATCTTTTTCAATTTTCTTTACTTCTGTAAACGTTTGAAAAATGTTAAAGCTGCAAATTAGAATTTTCGACATGGCAACATTGATTTAGTGCATCCCAACTGTGTATTGCCATACCGAATGCAATCAAACTCGGCTGAGCGAGCAGCTGATCCGATTTACCGTGGCGACATGGAAAAAGGAAAAAGAAAAAGTGTTGGACGGATGAGTTAGTCGACGGGGAGTCGTGAAGAACCACGAGTAAAATTAGCGAATTTTTGTTCGAGAAGACTCCTTATGTAATTCGATAATTTTTGTCGCCATTTGGATCAGTTTCCGTGCATGTTGAAATATCGGCTCACTGCTAAAAATCACTTTAGCCCTTGTGTCGAAAACTTCGTGAAAACGCCATATGGTTTTCCTTTCTAGCATTGCATTTCCTGTCGTTCTGTCCAATCAGCTGAATCAAGCACGCCATCTCTAGCTGACATCTTTAACGAGGTCAAAGGTTGCCGTGATATATGAAAAGTGACTTTGAAAATATGAAGTCTGAAATTCAGAGTGTAACGCGTTTCATTCAAGAACTTGGCGCTTAAATGCCTACCATAGAAAGTAAGTTCATTGGCTTTGATTCTAGACTGGTTCTACTAGAGGGAAAGCTGTCTATGCTGCCAACCCTGCAAAAGGAGCTATCACTAGCCAATCAAACGATACGAGAATTGAAAATTAAAAGACAATCTATTTCAACGGAAACTACTCATTAAATCTTATTAATTTTCTAGCTTATTGCTCATTTTGTATGAATAGCCCAAGAACAACATTTGGCTGCACGCTGTATCTTGGTATCAACGTTTTTTATCGCGTATGTTCCAAATGATTTCGTGTAATTACTTATCAATTTATTACCAGAACGTGAGGGGGTTACGCACAAATTCACACTCATTCTTATCCAATGTTTTACTGTCTAATTATGACATAGTGTTCTTGACAGAAACTTGGCTGACTCCTGATTTCTGTGATGCTGAATACTTTCACTCTAATTTTAATGTTTTTAGGAGAGATAGGTTAGAATCAGACGGACGAGGTATGTGTGGTGGAGGGGTGCTTATTGCAGGGCGGCGTGAGCTGCATGCACGGCGCCCTGCATGCTTGGATTCAGGCCAAGAGGCTGAAGAGCTGTGGATTTCTATTTAACGCAGCACATCCTATAAGTCCTTCTCCCGGCGGCATCTAGGTCTGATTTTAGATTCAAGACTCTTCTTCAATCTGCATTTAGACAACATGGTATCTAAGACCTTTAAACGTCTAGAACTGATTCTTCGATTAAGTAAGCCCTTTTCAAGAGCCGACACATTGAAAATTCTTTATAATACATATGTTCGTAATACCCTTTAATTGAGAAGTGTTATTTGGTCACCACAATATAATACTCAAATTCAGAAAATTGAAAAAGTGCAAAAACAGTCTCAGAAATCGCTTGATTATCGCATGGGATATGCATACACAGATTACGGCGACAACAATCTACAGCTCTTATCCTCTAGACGTGATTATTTGGATTCCGTTTTCTTATATAAAATTATTAAATATCACATAAACTGCTCTGATTTGTTAAATTCAATTCAGATCAAAATTCCGCGTTCTGTTTCATCACATTCTAATGACACTTTTTACTTGCCTTTCTGTCGTACCAATTATGCTAAGAATACCTTCCTCAGGCGTTCATGTACTTTTTATGATGACAAACTAAATGAAGTCGATATTTTTTCATGCAATTTAAATATGTATAAAAAGAAAGTGAGTGAATTGATCTACTAGCGTAGCCTATTTCTTTAATGGAATATCAGTAATGACTGAATATTCCGTTGTTAATTTTGTAGTTTTTTCTTTTTTTTCTTTTAATTCGATAATGTCTGTAACTTTCGACGCTTTTGAATTTTTTGATAAAGAATTTTTATACAGTTATGGTAATACTAGGTCTTTTGTGCTAGTATTGTCAGTAACGACGAAGTCTCTGTAAGTCCCTCCGTTTTTGCCCGGCCCAATTTGTTCTTCGAACCAGAGTCTTCGACCCTCGAAATTCGTGGATGCGAAATTTTTTTGTAGTGGGTCCTTGTGCTAGGGGGAAAGAACCCGCCCCACGACACCGCAACGCTAGCCCGCCAGCACATTCACGCGTCCCCAGACAAGGCCAATCTCGGTGGATCTGAACATCCTCTTCCACCGAGGCAGCAAACCATCGCTGCAGTCCTTTACAGACATGTAACTATACCTAATTCACTGCAGATGTTTATTCATTCGTTAAATTTTTTTAGAAAACTAGCACAGTAATAATAATAAAAAGTTGGGTAGACAGACCTACGCTCATGTCAGAAGGCTAATGTACTCAACTTACAGAATGCAATAACTAGCAACGAATAAAATCAAGAAACATTTCAAAAAGATTTGCTCGTTTAAAAGAAAATCCATTGTTTTTCCATTTTCAACTAACAAAAATCACTTAAATCATGAAATCCCAAAAGCATTTATGTCGCCGATCGTATTTTAAGAAGGTCAAATCAAAACTGCAGTATCTGTTTCGATGGAAAGTCCAATACCAAAAATACAAAAATAGTGTGTTATATTTTTTTTGTGATTGGAGAAATTTTGAATTGATATAACTTCTGTGAATATGATACGAATTTCATTAAACTTACAGAGCACTAGGACCTTGTGTAAGGCTACTTGAATATTGAGTTTGTTGGGTTTAAAGGCATCCATACAATTTTATTGGAGTAAATGTGATATTCAAAGATCATACTATTATTAAAAAAGTTAAACGAATTTTGAATTCTGAGATGTTTGTTATTGTTGTACTCATAAATATCTGCTTTGATAATTCTTTTCAGATTTTTTAAATCACATTTGTCCAATCGCGAGGAGGAAACACATTTTTCGTGTTTATCCCCCCCTGTGCCCCCACTGAAGCAAAAACTGTCAGTTTAAGAACTGTTTTGAAAAGCTCTCATAAATACCTTTCATTTGACATGCATATCAGCTACCTTTGATGCATTTTTTTCTGCACTGTAGTCATCGGTTCAAAGCATCAGCAAATTTTTTCCGAGCCCTAGAATGGTTAAGAGCTTGCAGGTACCTACTCATTTTCAGTCATTCATTAAATTGAAACAAGTGTTCAAAGCAAGAACCTTAAACGTTGAAGTTGGAGAAAAATAACTCAAAATTATTCAATCATCGCATTTGAAACAGCCACCATTTTGTTTCACGATTACTGATACCACTAGCTGAACCAACTCTCAAAGATATTCATTATACCTATTATTCCTGAAACTTTCATGCAAATCCTAGCAAACCTGTAGCGTCTGAGTCGGTGAAAACCGCATATTGTTCAATAGCCATATGTTTCCATAGTAATACAGCGCATATTGTTCCAAGTAATACAGGGAAATTCAAACCACTATAACTTTGTTGAACACCATTTGATCTTTGTGAAACTCGCTAGACAGGTCAACCTTCTGCATAGTGAGTGACTTTTTCACGTTTGGAAACAAAAAAAGTCGCCCGGGCCAAGTCTGGAGAGTGGACGGTAGTAGCCCGATTCGACCGATTTGGCAGTAGCGATAGCAGAAGTGTAAGTCGGTGCATTATCATGGTGGAAGAGCACATTTTTCTTTGCCAAATGGGCCCTTTTTGCTGCTATTCAGCGTAAATTATGCCCGATAATTTGCAATATTAGAGCCCTGTGAACGTTTTGCCCTTCTCCAGGTATTCAATGCAGATCACACCTTATGAATCCCAGAAAACGGTAGCCATCACCTTTCCCGCCAATAGGACAGTCTTCGCCTTCTTTGAAGCCCGTTCACCGGGTAAAGTCCACTGTTTTGAATGCTTCTTGGTCGCTGGTGTTTACCTGTGGAGCCATGTTAAACATCGTCAAACACTGCTTTAACGTGGTCTCACGGTTGCGTTTATTATCCGGAATGTGCACACGTGGCACCTATCGCGCCGAAAGTTTTTTCATGCCCAAAATTTCATGCAGGATATGACCCACGTGTCTTTTGAGATGCCTACTGTCTTAGCTATCTCGTGAATCTTCGATCGGCGGCCTGCCAATACGAGTTCGTGGATTTTCATCAAGCTATCCTCCGTGGTATGGTATGGTCTGAGGTATTTGGCGATGTTGTACTCATAGAAAACCACTTCCACCATTTTCTCAGATTTTTCTGTTCACAGGTGTTCAATTGTCATGAGCTTTGTTTTATTTTCATTGATTTAAGGCCGTACTAGTTTTGCTTCGCTCATGACGTAGTCGAGGGAAAATACCTAATACACAAAATATCACACTTAGCGAATACAATATCGAAAATGTAAGCGAATTTGTGTATTTAGGCGCCAAAGTAACGAAAACGGGTAATGAAAGAGAAGAAAAATGCCGAAGAATACAGCTCGCAAATAAAATATTTTATTCAGTTTCGACTAACTTGAAAACCAGTTGCATACACAGGAAAAAAGAGCCTCAGGTATACAAACCTGTAATAAGACCTGTGTTATGCTATGGGTGTGAAACATGGACTCTAACCCAAGCATTTGCAAATATATTGAACGCCTTTGAGCGACGAGCCCTGAGGCGAATAATCGGAGCGAAGCTAGACGGGGACCATTGGCGAATCCGATATAACCATGAGTTGCATGAAATTTTTGACGAACCGGATGTCTCAACGATCGTAAGACTGCGGAAGATGCAATGAGCTGGCCACATGAATCGTATGGACGAACAACAGATACCCAAGAAGGTATTCGTTGGGAGAACTGAAGGCCGGAGACCAGTGGGGAAACCGAGAAAACGCTGGTCTGACTCGGTCGACGAAGACAGTTCATCGCTGCCCTGATTTCGAAATTGGAGGACGCGGTTAATGTACCGCGACAGTTGGAGACGCTGTTTTTAGGAAGCGAAGGCCCGAGAGGGGCTGTAGTGCTAAGAAGAAGAAGAAGAAGGTGTTCAATTGTGAGGACAAGGGAGACCGTTTATTCATGCTTATTCGCTGCTCCTGCCGACTCTATTATTGATATTGCAATATCAAAACTGATAATACAAGAAACGCCACTCGACTACTTTCGGTGAAAATTTTGTTTAAGTGGTTACATCGTTATATGGGCATACCCGCATGAAATTCTTTGAAATTTTCTCGACTATGGAATTTTCTGAACTGTTCACAAGATTTGATGACTATCGCTTCTCTAGCATCGATTTTAACAGAGTATTTAAATTTTTTTTACAAAACCCTTAAAAATTAAAGTGACATTCGTGAATACGACAGACAGAAGTTAAACTTCTACTCTGTAGTCCTTTTGTATAATTTGAAGCGAGAAAAATGTAGAAACTGAGAAAAGTGAGCAAGATTTACCTCAGCTCTCGTTGGAAAGTTATGTGTTTTTATAACACACTGGGAGAACTGAAAATGTTTTTCTCGCTTTTCAATAGAAAGTTGGAAAGTTTTTGATAATTGAACACACTGGTTGTTGACCGATTACGAAAGGTAAGCAACTTCAGTTGTGAGTAGTATTAAGATGAGTGCCCAATCTTTCGATGGGATCGAAAGTTAGTTTAAATATAAATAATAAAATAAAATTCCTTGAAATATCACTGCGGTACCGTAAGATTTAATTTAGACGAATTACTTCTGCATAGAAAATTCGGTCATAAGTTCTATTTACTTTTTCTATAAAAGCCGTTGGGCCTTACTATTTTATGTTACCAAGGCCCGATAGCCTGCGAATATAACAAAAGTAATTGACTACAATTAATTATTCAAAAAAGGGTTGTAATTATCAAATTTTAGTCAATTATTTTGTTTTATTTGATATGCGCAGGCCAATCCTCTTTTTTCATGAAGAGCAGACGCATTTCAACTTCTTCGAATTGTCTTCAGTGTCTAAGGGCTATGCAAAAGGAAATGACTTTAGAATGGGTTAAGCTGGTAGGTACAAATTAGGCCTGGTAGTGGGATATTAGTTTTTTGTGTTTTTTGTGGTTGGATGTTCGTTTGCTCTGATTCGTCTTGCTCCTGATTCCATTAGAAAGTGTATTTCAGTACTGAGAGATTGCTTCAGAACTTTAATTAGTTGTTCGTTTGTAATGTTAGCGTCTATTTTTCTATGTTTATATATTTCAAGTCTTTCTAGGATGTCAAGTCTCGATCCTTTGTTTTGTTTGTGTAGCAATGCTATAGAGATTGTCAAAACTCTCTAAAACACTTAGGTGTTTTAATTAAAATGCTTTAAGTGTTTGTTTCAATAAAACGTCTGAGACGTTTTAATTTATGCATCTAGTGTTTTAAAATAAAACGGTAGGCATTTTAAAATAAAACGCCCGAAGTGTTTTATTGATTTAAAACACTAAAAGTGTTTTAATTAAAACGCTTAGGCATTTTAATTTAAAACGTTGGGGTTGCAGTGAGTAGGTGGTGGATTCCAAAATATTTGTGGCTGAATAAACGAACGTTGGTCATTCCATTCTATTTGGTTTTTTTTTTATTTTTTTTTTAGTGGTAATATTTTCAGAGGTGGATGGCACTACCTCTTCCAGTTCCAGTATGGATTCCTCTTCAGCTTCATTATCTGATTTATTTGCATCGTCCATTTCTGCTCCAACTCGTCGCATCAAAATTCTTTTAGGACTGGATTCATTCAGCTCCTCCTCTCCAAGAAGCTCAATTTTAGACTAATTCCCATCTTCTAAACAATCTAGAAGTTCTTGTTCTGTTCAATATCTGCCGTCAGGTTTTCGAAAACCTGTATCACGTTAAAAAATAAGCATCAATAATAAAGTAAACGGAAATATAAAGCTTATAATTCAAAACTAAATTCGCTCCACCTCTACTTCTGTGAATACATTTGTATATTGTAATGTGCAGAAAAATTTTTACCTGCAAATCACTATCATAGCGATATAACTTAATTGAACATGGTAAAAACTAAATAATGCATTCAGCTCAATTATAGCAAAAATTCTGAGGCGGAAATATGTAAAAATATTGGAGTAAATAAAAAAAATAAACTCACCAATTGAGCACGCCTTGACAACCAAGGAAAACAGATACAAGAAACTGACATTCGGCAATCTATTATCAACTAGCTTGCCCACTGATGAGTGGAATAGAACAAAAAAGCGCTCGATTAACTAATAGTAACGACTTACAATCGATATTTGCCTTAGTATCGACTACACAGGGTGATTAAAAGCATGTACATTATAATGTAGGGTCAAATTCGGTCACAATCAAAAAAGAATCACAAAATCACAAAAATCTCAACGCACTACTGAGGTGTACCGACTTAAGCAGCTGCTGTAAATAAACTCATTGACAAATCGTACTTATATTTGCCATAGTAATTAAGGATAGTCATATCAACTTAACAAAATACAATTTTTTGAAATACCATTTATACGGGGAATTTAAATTACAATTTCCGGGTACTTCGTTGTCACAATGTACAGGGTGCGGCAGCATAATTTCCTTTTTTGAAATGCCCGCCCTTAAAGTGCTAACTGTTATAGCGCGGCGCTAGTAGTCTCATTCGAGAGAGGTGATTTAAGGTTTTGCTCATACCTTGGTTAGTCGCTATCAAGCGTTGGAACAGTGCGGAGCGTGCAAACAACAGTATGAAAAAAAAATTTGTTTTGTTGAATTTTGAAAAAAGGAAGTTATGCTGCCGCACCCTGTATATCAGTTCGTTCATGCTGTCTTTAAGTTTCAGGACTTTGGGGGACTATTGCCGGTTCACTTGCAGTACTTTTAGAATCTGCGTAAAGAACAACATATTCTTCATCCCTGATTTTATGTCGATTGCAAGGCTATAATCAACACGATTCGAAGCCATATATTCCTTTGTCTATACAAAAGGCTCCAGGATATGCCACTCCCGAAATTTTTGCAATGTTGGCCTATTTTATCACAGAACCGCATCCATGAAGAGCAAGCAGCACTGAAATTATGTTTCAATGATTTGAAAAGCCACCTGTCTAAGAGTTGCAATTTGTATGTGGTATGCGCTGGTAGAGGGAACATGATTATTCCATACTCTCTTGCGAGACTAATTGCATCAATATTTTTCGTGTATGTTGGATGGCCATCAAAAATTAGACGAACATGATTTTCTTCTCATCTTTGCAGTCTCAGATACTTTATAAGATGTTCAAGCCATTTGACAAATAATGTAGGTACTTACAATCCATCCATTTTCTGAACACTCTACAACGTATTCGATGGTCTCCCTCGTTTTAAGTCCTCTGTTATCATTTTCCGTTTGAATATAAGCATGAGTGGCACAAACTCTCCAGCAGCATTCATGCAGCAAATACATGCTGTGTTGATACCACGCTCATCACTAGTTACAGCTCGAACTTAATGTTTCTCCCTTTTGAGCCAAAACTTTAGAAGGGTTGTGAACGGTGCTTAGGCCAGTGTCGTCCATGTCATAAATTTTTTCAGCTATAAATTGGCCTGCTTCTAATATTAATTCCTATTTGTCAAGGAATGCCATAACTGTTTCTTTGTTGAACCCTTTGTAGCGAACCATAGATGTTGCCTCCGGAGCTCGTAAACATATTTCTAGATGATTCTTCATAAATTTGCTGTACCATTCCATCCAGTTAGCGGCAATTTCTTATTGTATCTACGCTTCAGTCTATATTTTTCAGCTAATTGATAAGCTAAGCGCCGTACATCGGAGATCTCCAACAAAAAAACTTGTCTGACTATTTCGCATTCGATTTCGTCAGTTAAATATTTGGAAGTCCAATTCGCTTGTGTTTGTTTAGCCCTTTTAAATATCGCCTAAATTTCGGTTTTGGTACGCTACAAATGCGACAAACTTCATTGAATCGCAAGGTGCCATCATTGTATTTTTTGATTGCTTCATTCATATTTTGTTTAGTCCAAGAATTATATTTCCTTTTTGACATTTTAACCTGAAAGTAGCAACTATTAAGCTTTAGTTTGTTTTTGGATAACAGTTTACGGATTGGCTTAGTTTATTGAGAAATTAAACTATTGCGGTGTTCCTAAATTGTACCGGTACGTTTTAGCAAATTACCTTAAGTACGAAATAGGCACAAGAGTCAAAAAACTTTCAATTTACCGACAACAAATTCACGCGAAACATTGTTGTGTATCATCTCTTCTGATTAAAACATACAAGTACGTGCTAATAAACTACGCATGCCTTAAAAAATTACACTCTTTGCAATTTGAAGAATGATCTTCGCGAATTGTGCAAAATATAACCGATATTATTTAAAGAAACGTACCTCTTTAAAATTTTTGTTGGGAGCTGCAAAACACTCTTCTATATGTCAAATAAGTATTTCTCGCCACCAGATAGGCATATAGCTATTACGCGAGGCGAGTTATGGGTGCAGTACGATTTAAGTAGATTAAGTAGTCCACTTAGTCTAGTGCATAGTATACTCAACTAGTAACCACACTCCATCAACCCTCCGGAAAAATTCGAACACAAGCCGAACAGCGGGCCATAAATCTTCGGTAGCAGGTAGATGGTAAACGCTGATGCGAGGAATGGCGCGAATGTAAACATATGCTTCGATGAGAGATTTCAGGGCTACCAGAGCTAAAAAATCAATAACATTGCAGAAAAACAAATTCGTTCCATGCAATCTTTTAGTTTTTTATTAGGATTTGGCAGCACTCCTATGTTCTGAAATGCGTAAAAGAACACGTGCGTCGGAAATTTTACTTACATTTTGCTTTGTTTCTTGCGCGCCAAACATGGGATCAGCTGTCATGCCCCGGATCAGCTGACGTGCCCCTGGGAAAATTCAAAAAGTGTGCAACACAGGGTAAATGAAAGGTGTTGCTACTATTTGAGTATACTATGGTCTAGTGGTTAAAGCACACATACCGTAAGTCGAAAATCCCTGGTTCGACTCTCGTTGGCGGCAACGAGATTTAGTTCGAGTAATTCTTCGGACGAATTAAAAGCCCGTTCAGTTATGATACGTGCTGGTTTAAAGAGGATGTGTTGCAGCAGGGGAGACGGACACACGGCCAAAGCGTGATATTGACCATATCATCTTGTGGAGTACCGACACATTCGATCATGATAATGAGATACTCTAACTATCTCTAAGCAAAGGCCAGAAAGTAGGGATTGCAATCCGGCATCAATTTCAATCCGGCCGGATTTGTAACATCAAAAAACTTTTAAGTGAGTATATGATAAAATTACAAAAAACCAATTTGTTTGTGCTAAAAATCGACTTTATTTTCTTAGTAAAAATTCAGTGACAAGTACAAAGAAAGTCAACGATAAAAATACAATATTTAGTGTTACACCTTATAGTGTTGCACCCAATTTAGTAATGATAACAATTTTAATTCAATCTTACTCGATTTCAAAAGAGCACCACTGAAAATTATCTTATAACTTACTTTTTGCAAGAACCTTATATTACCTAAATCTAATTTAATCTATTTTCCAATTTCTACACGCTAAGAAGTCTTACTGTCATCAATTTGTTTAATGAATGGCACCATCATCACAATACCCAATATTTTTCAATATACTTACTGTAAGCAAGTATTTTGGGTAAAAGCTTTATGAAAAATTAAGGTTTGTTTTGAAAAAATGATTTTAAGGAACAAGTAGTATTGATCCTGTCATTTTCCCAATCGGCTTCTTAAAGAGTTACAAATGAAGCCAACTGTTGAAAAGGCCCTTTCAGCTTCTACACTTGTCAGTTTTATCGTTAACAAACAGTCGTAAATGTAAGATAAATATTTCCCTCGATCGCCTTTACTTTCATACGCTGTCATTTCCTTCTTCAGTACTTTCTCAAAATCGATCTCTTTGTTGATATTTATTGTATAAGTTTTCGCTTCCTGCTGGATTTGCATTTGTAGCTCTTGCTATAATGTCATATCACTTCTCAATGAATATGAGTCTGAATCGTTATCTGCCAATTTTATCTTATCGTCTAGGTTGTCGTTAGAGGCTTCATTTTGAAAACCTCTCTCTAACATTTGTTTCATTTCTAATCGTATATCTTTTTCTTGGGCATATTAAATGAACTATTGGCTTGTCTTGCATAGTCGTCATATTTTTTTTTGATTTTGCAACTAAATTAAGATTCCTGTTACAATAGTGCGCCTTTCTTTTATCCTCGCACGCAGTGCTTCAAATAATTTAGTACTCAACATTATGTCTTGAGCAACCAACTTCTCTAAAACAAATTTTAGTGTTGTT
Organism: Odontomyia ornata; assembly: GCA_963969285.1. Taxonomy (NCBI): domain Eukaryota; kingdom Metazoa; phylum Arthropoda; class Insecta; order Diptera; family Stratiomyidae; genus Odontomyia; species Odontomyia ornata. Next base: position 31,924,524 of record OZ017740.1, read on the forward strand.
TCAGCAGTTAATAGGGTTGCATCTCTTCTGCATAAAGTCTCTACAGCCAACTTGAATGGCTACAAACTATCAATCAAGTCTTTTATTTTCGACCATTCTAGGTCGCTAGTATGCTCCGCAGTACACGAACCATGTATCCTAAGTAGGCGTAGATTAAAGTGCCTTTCGTTGTTGTGTACGCTCAGGTTCAAATAACGCTGGTTTTTCTGGAAAGCCCATTCGTCGAAACTTAAGGAAATTTATTTTTTTTTGTTTAATAAGATTTTGGAACTCAACCATCATGTCAGTTTTAACAGTGTTTGCGAAGTTTGTTATTATAGACCTTATTGTGTTTGGTGAGTTAGGAAGTTGGAATCTGCTATTTGAAAACAAATATCTTAAATCTGGCGATGTACTAAATAGACTAAGGGTCACACCGTCTTTACAAACCATTGTGGAGACAATCTTTTCCATCGAGTTTTCCTTTTTGAAAAAGTTGTCAATTGTTTTTAACTTTTTCTTGGGTATTTCTTCCTCACAATTGTTAATATCATCAGTTGAATTATTCTTTGAATTTGATGCTTCAGGATATGAATCTGAATTAATTGGATCATTTAATTGACTTCCAGAAATAAGATCAATGCAATGCTTTGTTTTTAAATGTATTTTGAAAGCTTTGTAAGAGCCTTTACTGATATTTAATATGTCAGAACACAGAGAAAATTTATCTTTGGCCATTTTATTAAAATAATGCCATATGTTTTTCCCAAAGCCCTCATCCTTATTCTTCTCGTTCTGGCTTTTTGAAAACGACATATTTTTGAAATTAAGTTGTACCTGCTTTAGTTCAGTCACTCACTCACTTAAGAAGAAGATATTCGTATTATACAAAATCAAAAAATGAAGGTCACCACAACGATACACTCACTCACGTTTTCAATCAATGACTGAATAGGCCGAGCACTTAACGTAGATGATCGTGCCCACGAAATTCAAATAAAGGAATATTGCTGACTGTTTACACTATAGCGCGGAATAAAATTGATTGCTTATGATACTTGGAAATAAGCTTCTTGAGTATAAAAATGAATTCGCTTAATATAAATCGTGCGTAATAAAAGGGCGTTATTTAGTTCCAACTGGAAACCTTAAAACTTATCTTGCAAAAAGAATAAAATTGTATCGAACTATTGCGGACATTTTCCCAAGTCGGTCTTCGTACCTGCGTTACCATAGGGAGTAGGTTAGTTTTTATTATTTTTTTCTCTCCATGTACTCAATTAATTTCTGAATATAACTATTGATGTTTATATTTCGCTTTCGCCTACTCCTCGATATTGCAACATAATAACAACTTCCGTATCAATTGAACAATAAAAAAGTAAATTTGCATACATTATACGGCAAAGCAGTAACAACACTGAAAAAACTAAATAGTATGAGTTACTAAAAAAATTTTATTTCGCACGAAATAGTTACCTTAACATTTTCTTATAGTTTGATCTACTACATATAATTTAAAGTTAACTATAAAAAAATAATTATGATAACCAAAAGAAGCTGAATAAAAAATTATAGAAACTCATACTTTATTCATTAAACTAAAACAAAAAAATAGCAGTAGCACTTATGTTATAGTGCTGAAGAATACTAATATTAGTTGTTATAATGAAAAATGTAATTAAATATTTTTGTGTTTTAATAACATTTTTTATAACCAAAAACAAAAAAATTTATAAGAGGATTTTTCGCGGATGAACAAAAATTTTTTGTTCTTCAATAAAAAAAACATTCAAATAAATAAAAAAAATAAAAATTTTATAATCCATTGCTGATGATGAGAAAATTAATTTTTCATCAATTTTTATTAGGTCTTTGTAAAAATTTTTTGACAAAGACCTACTAGTTTCGTGACCTGTCTGTCCGTCTGTCCGTCCGTCTGTCCGTCCGTCTGTCCGTCCGTCCGTCTGTCCGTCTGTCCGTCCGTCTGTCCGTGCGTCACAGTTAGTTTCCTCAGTAACTATAGAAGCTAGAATGCTCAAACTTTGTGAAAAGGTCAGAAGTGATGGTCTCTCAAAAGTTAAGACCTTAACAAAAATTTAAAAAATTTTTAAGGGGGGTCCCCCCTAATAACGAATTGGCCCTTGAAATTTTTTTTTAATCAAAGGTAGTCGAGTGGGGTATCAAATGAAAGGTCTTGATTAGAACTTTTAGAATCTGAAATAAAAAAATCATTTTATGAATTAGGGGGTCCAGGGGAACGCAAAATGTACCCAAAATTTGTGTCCCCCCCCTCGCGATTGGACACCTTTCAGCCGAAAAATCTGAACATCATCACGAACGTGGGCCTTAATGAGTTCAAGGGCAACAATTCCTTGGAAATTAAAATTCACTCAAATTTGTTAATAATAGTATGATTTGTAGGTTTTTCATTTTTGCCCATAAAATCAAAACGGTACCTTTAAACTTCTTGAAATTTTGCAATTATATAGACTGATATAAGATATATATGTTCACAAAATTTAATTGAGATCGAATTATAATCAAGTGAGTTATAGCCATTTCAATTATATGGAATTACAACACAAATAACACGTGTTTATGGTTGATATAGGGTTTTCCAATAAGAGGTGTTATTTTCATATTAAAAGAAAAATACCATTTTTTAATATAAATGATCGGATGTTTATTTTATTATAAAGAAGAAGATATGCCGTTAAAAACAAACATCAGGCAAATAACTACTACGACACGCTTACAGGACCAATCCTCTTCAAGAAATTTTCCATAACCAAATCGCAAAGTTGTTGCCCTATGTCCTCGATAGCCTCACGAATTTCATCTTTGAGGTCTTAAATCGACGCTGGGCTATTGGCGTAGGCCTACTCTAGCACGTGGATCCAAAGGAAGAAGTCGCAAGGTGTTAAATCACAAGATCTATTCAAAATAATACCTCTTATTGGAAAACCCTATATATATTTAAAATTGACCTAGGCACTTTTATTTTCTTTCAATTTTCATGAAAATTTAAGGAATAGTGTTTAACTTGAACATGTTCAATCGGCCGAGCATTCAGAAAAATCATTTAAGCTAGATCGAAATGGCGGCTGCCCTGTGCTTATGAAAGAAACTGTGCATCTTTTGTATAAATTTGAACGATTTCATATCCAAGTATTGGATGAATAATTCAAGTTATCGATTCACGCCATTAGAAAACTTGTTTCTAACCCTAGGATGTTTACAAAGACCTTCTGGTAGGAGCACTCTCCTGCTTACTCAACTTATTTATTTATGGAATCGTCTACATGTATACATGTAGCCGTCTGAAAATTCCGAGAATAGATCGATAACTCGTAATACATAACAAAGATTGAGAATAAAGAGAAACACAACATACGAAAACTTTGCACTCCGTCGAGTATCACGGTAAAGTGGTAGTTAAAAAATGTAAACAATACCCGCGTGCTGTAAGGGTTCGGCCACATTGCGATTTTCCTGTCGTAACCAGCGATTTTTAGACGCAAATACGAACACACTGCGACATGATTTGCAAAGGAACTTCAGGCATGCGCAGAACTAATATGCTCATTTGAAGGTATGTTTTTGCCAGGAACACATGCGCTAACTCATATGTGCGCTATGCAAGAAACTTCCGTGCACACCAGCGCCAAATGTCCAAATGATGTGCGCCTGCGCGAGTATCACAAAAACTACCTACTAAACTGGTTTTAGGAAAAATCGCAAATTCCTGCGACTGCCGACCTGAACAAAATTGTCGAAAATCGCAGTGTGCGGGCTTCCATTTAACCATGTGTAACTTGCGACAGAAGTGCGGCTAAATAGTCGTAGTCTGATGCATCCTTAAGTCGTCAAATCGAAGAAAAGTATAAACAAGTCTTTTATTTTCTTGAATTTTCTTTGTATAGTGTAGTTCGTCAAATCAGTTTTATTTTATACATCCTGAGGGTAACACGAATCACTGCGGGTAATATAATCAGTTGTCTCTTGTGCATAAGACGTAAGTTCATGTGTGGATTTTAGTGAAAAAAGTGTCTTTGTGAATTAATTATTTCAATAACGAAACGTATATTAATGTACGTTAATTAAAAAGTGATTACAAAAAACTTGTAACATGGAAGATCTCTTTGTGCGTGGTACTCTAACCGAGTGGGGTCTTCCGGAATTAATTGACGATTTCAATCGTAAGTAGTGTATATCCGTATTTTTAATAATTATTCTATTTTTGATTTATTTCATACTTCATTGTTAAATCATTAAGAGCTTATTTATTACTAGAAAATTTTAATATTCAATTAATAATTTTAAAAAAATTGAAAAAAAAGACTTATCATCGTAATGAGATAAAATTTTGAATAATTTGTCCAAAAAAATGTACAAAAGTAGATTTATTTGATTTTTTAACGGGTAATTGAATTTCATAGTTACTGTGAAACTTAGAGATTGGTTATCTTACTTAATGGCGTCAAACTTATTTCCAATATAAAAAAGATTTTTTTCTCAAGGACAAAAAATCGATCGAGAAGTATTGTTGACTGCACCGGAAAAAGGGTTAGCTGAATTGATTCCTGTAAGAGGATGGAAGTATACTTTTATTCGTAAACGCAAAGAATATTTACAAAAAACCAACGTAAGCTACAGAAATCATGAAGCTTTGAATAAAAAACTATCACTTTATTTTAAAGAATTCAAATGTAATATAATTTCTAGAATGAAGTAGTTGTTTCTATGGCTACAAGTTCAAATGCAGAGAAGAACATTTCTGATCGCGAAAAGATACCTGCTACTGAGTCTAATCAACCTTCTGCAAGTGAATTTTAGAGTACATCAAGTGACAAGCCTAAACAACCTTCTACTAGTAAATCTTCGTACACGTCTAATGGAAAGGTATAGATTTTTTTTATAAATATTTAGAAATGGTTTTTACTATTTTCGTTAATGTTTGTTTATAACTCGCTAATTTTTTTTTAATTTGTATAGTTTCAAATTAAATTTCAAAAGTCCATTTTTTTTAGATTTTACTTAATTTTAATTTTTACTAAAATTAATTGTTTTTCTGATGGCTATAGATATTGATAGATTTATTGAAGACAAACTCAACTGGACTACATCTGATGAAAAAGAAAAATGAACTAGAATCATCAGATAGCAATGACCTGACCAGAATAATTGTCTAACATCAGTTATTAAACTCGTTGAAGTAAGTCAATTTATTTCATCACAATTACAATTTAGGTATTAATTTAAAATAATATAAAAACTTGTTACCGAGTTAGCTAGAATTTGATGTTTATATATCCTGAGAAAAATAATTTCAATTTAATTCGTTCTTGTATGGAAACAAAAATAATTTCTTTCTTTCATCACTGCGAACCCAAACGTTTTAAATTAAAACGCCTAAGTGTTTTAATTAAAACACTTTTAGTGTTTTAATTCAATAAAACACCACGGGCGTTTTATTTTAAAACACTTACCGTTTTATTTAAAACACTAAGCGTTTTAATTTAAAACGTCTCAAACGTTTTATTAAAAAAACACTTAAAGCGTTTTAATTAAAATGCCTAAATGTTTTAATTAAAACGCTTTTGGCGTTTTTCTTTCAATAAAACGTTTGAGGTGTTTAAATTAAAACACTTAGTGTTTTAAATAAAACGATAAGCACTTTAAATTAAAACGCCTCAAACGTTTTCTCGAGAAAAAACACTTTAAGTGTTTTAACTGATATAACATCAAGGAAAAAGTTTTAATTAAAACGCCAAGCGTTTTAATTAAAACACCAGGCGTTTTAATTCAAACACCAGGCGTTTTATTGAACATGCTTTCAAGCTCACGTCAAAACACGTCGGTTAATTGACAGGCACATAATAACATGTGTTCTTTAGTAATTTGTTGTGAAAATTGTGCAAAAAATAATTAAGTTTCGTTTAATGTAGAAGAAGTGGTAGTTAAGCTTCAACACTGTTTGTGTATAGCAGTGAAGTGCGAAAAAAGGTATTGTGAGCATATAAGAGTGATAGAAAGTTTGGTTTCGAGTTCTCGTCCACATACTTACTTCTGTCTGTCAATATGTGTTCTACAGTAATTCTTTGTGTAAATAGTGCAACAAATAATGAAGTTCTATTTAAAGTAGACGTGGTATTTAAATCTTGACACTTCCTGTTTAAAGCAGTGAAGTACAAGCAAAGGGATTATGAGTATATAAAAGTGATAAATTTCGTAGATTTTTCATGAAAGGCACAATGTAAGCACAATGACTTCTCGACGACTTGACCGAATACCACATTTGCCTTTTTTGCTCGTCCACTCCATTGATGAGTAAGGTAAAACCTGTTGCATTATGGTCAAATACATATCAACAACGCTTTTGGTGTTTTAATTCACCTCCCAATATTTAAACCCTTTTAATGCGCATTAATAACTAAAACACCTAAAGCGTTTCAAATTAAAACGCCAGGCGTTTTAATCAAAACGGCTGGTGCTTTAATTAAAACACAAGGCGCTTTAATTAAAATGCCTGGTGTTTTAATTAAAACCGTAGGCGTTTTAATTAAAACGCATAGTGTTTTAAATTAAAACGTCTAGGCGTTTTAATTTAAAACGTTTTAGGTGTTTTAATTATTAAAACGCCTGAAAAGTGTTTTAAAATTGGGACGGGAACTAAAACACCAAAAGCGTTTTAATTTAAAACGCTTGGATTTGTAGTGATTAGGATCGACAAAACAACGTTTTTATTTTGGACTGCAGAAATTAAAGCCGTTTTGCCGAATGAGGATGAAGACACATATTATATTTCTTATAAACAAGACGAACAGGCAGCAGCTGGAAAGTTATATGATAAATGTACAAATTTAAGACGTAAATTCAAATCGATCAAGGCTACTCCACAAGCATGTCCCACAGAGATTGTTTCCCTTAATGAAACTGATAGATCTCTTATATTATTATTCTTCAATTGCAAAGTGCTGCGGCTGATGATTATTCGACAGTCAAAGATTTATGGATTAAAACTCATTCTTTGCAAATGGATGAATTGAAAGAAAATAAATCTATCGATTATTATTTCACAAAATACCCAATGCTTAAAGAGCCAGTCAGAACATCATTGGTATTATAATGTTCATGTTCTTTCGTGCTTATTTTAAGTAAATTGGTTACAACTGCTTCATAATATATTTATTTCTAGATTAACTTGGATTTTATGAAGTTGGACTATGTTGAGGATGAAAATATTTTTATCAAAAAATGGCCTGAGATGAGTAATAAATTGATACACATCGCCACAAAAAAACCTAAAGAAACGTGTTGCAGTATTTTGAAGAAACTCAGTGAGTGAATACAATATGTCTAAAATATATTTTGAATTGATTTATTACTTATGAGTTACATATTCAAGCATTTTTGTTTTATCATCAGGTCATAATGTTCCATCAGAATTAAAAGGACTTATTGTATTGCCTTATTTGTTTGCACCAACTCAAGTTAAATCAGAGAATGAAAAGAAATGGAAGCCATCGTATAAAGAACAAGCTGATAGTTTTATTATTTATTGAAGTATAATGTTAAATGTATCTATAATAATAATTGTATTTTTTATAGACCATAGCTGATTTACAACAAACATTAGACGATCGTGAAAAACATTTAAAAAAACCCAGGAATTCATCTCAACCATTCATCGTTGCTGTCGGGGATCTTTCAAAACCTTTAGAAGCAGTTTATGTCATTGTGGAGAAAACGAAATACAAGTTTCAAAATATTTTATCTGCCGTAGATTTATGCTTCAAATCGTTCTTTGCTTTTGATTTAAAATATCCAGCTAAAAGTAAGGTTATTTGGATATTTATTGAACGCAGTATTTATAATTTAAGTGTCTCTGCAAAAAAAATCAGTCGCTTTAGCTACTTTAATGACTGCAGTGAAATCAGTTGATGTTCCAATCGTGCAAAATTCAGATTCAAGTGAAGAATCTTCGTAATTTTCTTACAATTCTAGTTTTGTCAAAATATTTTTATATTACTTGTTCGTTACGTTAATTTTTATACTTTTAATTCAAATATCATCAAGTTTACGTTTATCAACAAGAAAATAACCTTAGATTCGTTCTCATAAAATAAAGAAAATTACTTTTAATTTGATCTAGATCAAAATCTTACATTGGAACATTAGCATTCGATTTCTGGAGTCATTTTTTGCGTTTGTAGAAAGAGCTTTATTGTTTTTCATGGCTCAGTATTTTGTTATTAATCTATGAATTGATATTTTAAATAAAAATCACCATGCTTATGAAATGTGATATCTGTAGCTTTATTATAGAAGCTAAACATTATGATATACACATGAAATTTATTCATCGAAAGGAAGCTGGTTTTGCGTATGCTTGTCCAAACATTGAATGCAATAGAAAATTTTGTTTTGCAAAAGCGTTGCGTAATCATGCTCGAAAATTAAAACACACATCATCTATTAAAGATGAATATTATTGTTACATGTGCAAATAATTCTGCAAGCTACTGTCGCAATTGTTTTCACAACAATTAAGAACATCAACAATTTACTCGAAATCACGAGAACCCACCAAGCATCAACATCTGAAAGTGAGTCACTGCTCCATTCATTTGCATTCGCTCGAATGTTCCCGCGAATTCGCCAATGCACGAGAACTGGGTTGAATGACCACAGACCCTATATAAAGGCGAGCTGAATGAATGGGGGGATAGATCATTCATTACAACCGCGATAGAAAACTGCGATACGCGAAGTACAGGCGATATTGATTGTTTGAGTGTGAAGTGATTTTAGTAGACAATTGCGATAGAAATTCATGGACAAGTGGAAGGTTGAATTTTAATAGTGAAAATTAAAGTTGTTAAATTGTTAGTGAAATGATTGTGCATTTTCGACAAATTAAATAAACTCTTTTAATTTAATTTGAAAGACATTGCGTTTTCACTTTCCTGGAACATTAAATTATTGGCCGCGAACCAAAACACGCGACATTATTGTAAAACTCCGACATCTAATAAGTTTGAGCTGTCACAAGTTAATGAAACTGATGACAGAGGGTTGATAGAAAACGACTATTCTAATTCAGATAATGATGTTTCAAAGAATCATGAATTATCAATTGTACCTACAGACGACATTTTGTTTAGAGAAACATTATCTACAATATCTTCTTTATACGCAAGTCCATTACTAACTCGCAGTCAAACACATAAATTTATTTATAATGCCAAAAAATTTATTAACAATAGTTACTTACAATCACTGAAAGATCTTTGTTTATAAAATTTGAAACATCATTTGATGAATTTGATAGTCAACATAAACGAATGAATCAACTTATCGCTCATAATGGTTTTATCGAACCAGAACAAGTTGTAATTGGACATCGCGAAACTAGAAATAAATTTGGAGTTTTAGAAAACATCAAACTTACTTCTCAATTTGTATCTTTGCGTGAGACTCTTAAAAAATTTTTAGAAGTTTCAAATGTCTATCAAATAATTATGAACCATATTCACTTTTTAAAAAATAATGTTACTATCTCCAATATCGTTCAGTCACCATACTGGGAGAAATTAATTGAAAGGTTTGATGATAATGATATTATTTTACCACTATTTTCATATCAGGACGATTTCGAAACAGGGAACACCATTGGTGCTCATGCTTCAGTGCACAAATTGTCTGGAATATATGTAAATATACCCTGTTTACCTTCTAAATATTCAACAAAGTTAGACAACATTTTTCTTTTGCAACTAAACTATTCAAGTGATACTAATTATTGTGGAAATAACCGAATTTTTAGACGGGTAGTACAGGAAATGAATTATCTGTCAACAAATGGTATAAATATTTTTAATGGAACAGCTGAAGTGAATGTTAAATTTCAGCTTGCAATGATAATTGGTGATAATTTAGGCCTTAATTCTATTTTAGGATTTAATAAGAGTTTTATGGCTCATAGTTATTGTAGGTTTTGCAAAATGCCCAAAGAAACATGCGAAGTTTCATGTTTAGAAAATCAGAAGTTACTTAGAAATGAATCGAATTATACCGAAGAGTTATTAAAGTATGATTCTAAGAGTACGGGAATTCAAGAAAAGTCTATACTAAATGAAATCAATGGTTTCAATGTTTATTCAAATCCCTGCGTAGACATAATGCATGATCTTTTAGAAGGTATATGTAAATATGAAATGGTTTTTATTTTACATTTTTTCATTACAAAAGAAAAAAAATTTTCGTTGCAAAGTTTAAATCATAAGATACAATATTATAAGTATTCAAAAGGTTCTAATAAACCAACGATTATTTCACAACAGCATTTACAAAACAAAAAATTACGAATGACTGCAGCTGAAATGTTGACATTTTTCCTTCATACTGGACTCATATTTGGTGACTTAATTTCTGATGAAAGTGCGCATTGGAAACTTTATAAACTATTAAGAAAAATTTTAACAATTTGTTACAACGACGTGTTTCCGACGGATTGCATAGTTATTTACGTAGATTAGTTGAAGAACATCACGAGCTCTATCAACAGTTATTTGGGGAACTCAAGCCTAAACATCATAACTTACTTCACTATCCTTCTATAATGATGTCAGTAGGATCTCTTCGTAACCTTTGGACTATGCGGTTCGAAGGTGAACACCATTTTTTTTAAAAAGTAGCAAAAACTACAAGTAATCGTCGTAATTTATGCCAGACGTAAGGAAGCATCAGCATCATTTAAATCATTCTTTTAATACTGGGGTAGCTTTTGTAGAAAATTTAAATTACAAATACTCTACGAAAAAAATTTCAAACCAATTGTTTCATAAAATAAATGATAAAATTGAGTTTGAATTTTCAACAATTTCCCGTATTAATATAAACAATATTACTTATCAAGTAGGTACTAACATTGTAGTAAGAATAGATGATATGCCTCCTTTTGGTGTCATTGATGCCATATTGATTAAAACTCATGAGATTCCGATAAGCGCGATAAATTTTGAGCTAATTATAAGAATTTTTGAAACATTGGGAAGAGACGAGCATACACAGTCTTACGTTATGATACAAGGTATTGAAAGATTAGAATTACTTAATCTTAAAAATATAATTCAATATGAGTTACCACATGTATCTCATACATGTTCTAATCACGAAATTTTCATCGTTTATGATGATTAAGTCCAGATTTATGTATTCATAATTCTAAAGATTTTCAATGTAAAAATTTTAATTATTAATAAAACATTTTAGTTTTTTATTCTCAATATTTTTAATTCTTGCAAATATTTTTTTTTAATTACCCACACAAAACAAATAATTACGATAAACAATAAAATTTTGTTATATCAACTACAAAATATTAAGAGAAATCGTTTAATGCAGACAACTATATGAACAAAGTTGAAGATGTGGTTACTCTTATTATATTAAGTAGTTGTGAAGAATTTTTTTTAGTAACTATAACTATAAAAAATATATGTATTTGATGTCATATTTCACTAAAAAATTTAGTGAATTTCTGGTTATGACAACTAGAAATTTTTTCAGTGAAAACTCATTTTTTTATTCGAGTGTGTTGGATAATAACTGATCTGAGATCAAGCGTTGTAAGATAGGCGGGATGTGGGCTGGCGGATAGGTCATTTGCACGAATAAACAACATTGAGCGAGCGTTTTTCGGAAATATTTGAGTCTTGTACCTATATTTTGCCGGATCCGGTATATTTGTAGGGGGAAGTGCTGCAGCAACATCAACGATTTAAGCACACGTACGAATTAAGCAAGTTTACCTTGTTGTTCTGAGACATTGGAGGTTATTACAAGTCCCCCCATTGGCATATTAAGAAAACCATGAAATACCTTGTAGTGAAGTAGCCGGACTTCTCACCCAAAAATGCATAGATTTTTGTTATCTCGCCAGTGAATAAGAATTGTTGATTTACCTGTATGCAACCAAAAGTTTTCACTGTAATAATTTTCATAGATCGTTTAGGTACATGCATGTGTTGATGCACTTTCCCCAACTATCCTTATATTATCTATGCAAAAAAAAAGTTTCTTAAAATGGTCAAACAATGCTGCGCTGGCTTTAAGCCTTAAACAATTGAAAGTAATTAGATTTATAAGAATTTTTTAAAAGTTGCGTGCTATTTGTTGATGGCTTCACAATTCAAAGCTATATTTCTGGAATTTGCCTCAAAACACTCAAGGGCACGTTAACTATATTAGTATTAGTCGCGAAATCCGTTTATGAGAAATTTTATTGAAGGATTTGGCTATTTAATTAATATTTCAATAGTTTATCCTTACAATGCAACCGCACATTCATTCTCCTTAAAGTTTTTCATCTATCGAAATCATATTCGTGTTATACAATAATTACGGCTGAAATCTGTGAAAATTGAAGCTTCTCTGTTAAAATTTGTGATTACTGCCTACGAGACTTGCATTTATTCCTATATACGGAACACATGAACAATAAATCCTTTTCTACATTCTATGAAACCTTTTTCTAGTCTTATCGCAACCACCTTCCATCGCGTCGCGTTAAACGTCTCACCCAAAGATGTACACACTAAGCGTCGCACTCAACAAACACCCCACCTCTTTGATATTCACAAAACCACTCAACACCATCCCCTTTAATGCAACCACCAAATAAAAAATTCAAATTTTAATAAGCAGAAATATGCTCCGCCCACGAATCATGAAATATAATTTTATAGCGCCAACCTCTCATCCACCAAAGCATTCGCTGACGAATGCCAACATTTAAATTGACATCGTGAAACGGATTGTAAAGCCAACAACAGTAAAGCACACAATTATTGTACGAGGACTGCTTAGCGCATCTTTCTCACGAGAAAGATATGAATTATGGGTTCGTCGTTCATTCATATACAAAAGTCCGTCGGCAAAAAGATACACGCGCTAAGATGAGTGCGAATGAGAGGGAACACAATGCTAGCCAGTTTGGCAGTACTCAAAAATTTTATTCGCTCCGCCTAACCTTGTCATAATAATCGTCTGCTGAGAGGGGTAACGTGGCGGATTGTGAGAAAAGATATTTTTCGCAGTACTGATAAAATGTTGTTTGCCGTCGGATGGACTCAAGGATGGAATACGACAAGTGACGAAGTGAGACTACGACTCGACTTTGAGGAAAAACAAACACACAAGCAGCAGCGCAGTAAATGCTTCCCCTCTGATGAATTTCGAAAGTCTCTTCTCAGTGCGAGGAGTATCTTTTTGGTTTTCGAATTTCTCTTATACAATCACCACTGATTGCGGAGAGTACGCGACGGAGATATGAGTCACAGAGTTGTATGTAAACAAGAATGCTCTTCTTCGCATAGTGTTATGTACTCGCGGGGTGAGGGAAGAGCACTTCAAAGGAGCCGCCAAGGGAGCTTGTGTGGGTGTCATCTGGAGCGGCGAAGGGTGGTCAGTGACGGAATGCATGCGCGGGCTTCGCGCATTGTAAATGCCGAGAATGCACCGACTCCTACTTCAGAGGATCCTCTGAACTGAATTTTCCAACTGCTCAGCAATGCCCTTTGCTGAGAGTGGAAATTTGCAATCAGAACACAAGTCTCGATGTTTTTTGTGTGCAAGTTTAAGAAGAACCCTTTATGGCAAGGCTGTAGGGAAAAATCTTAAGTTTTCTCACATCCCGTTAAACGTATCTTCTCGTTCGCTCCCGTAAAAGTTTCCTTTCAAATCCTGATTTTCGCATGCAGGTTGCATCTTTTCAAAAACAATGTTTGCTCGGCAGGGGAGCCATCATATTTGCCGTCGGAATGCTCCGTTTGGATAAACAATGTGCAAAGTTATCTTTAGCGAGAAAATGGTCTATGGCGTCTTCGGTGGCGCGGGATCTTCCAAAAACTTGAACTCAATGGGTATGTGTGCGGCTGATAGTGCTTAGTGATTTTGACTGATGTCATTTGGGGTCTTGTTAGTGCTGGAAACAAAGAAAATAAACACTAAATCATAAAAGGAAAATGTGTAAAAATAAAGTGACGACAATTAACGTGGCAAAGACCCGAGTGCCAGTGGCGTGCGTGTTTGTTTTTAAACTGGAAAGTGATTTAGTGATAGTGTTGACATCTGATCATGTTCGACATCATTTCAAGATGACAACATGCCGTTGACAGGTGTCATCGCAAGGGAAGCCCCAAAGTAGACCGACGAGCTGCGGTACTACAGACTCTATTTACATAGGGGCTGTATATAACGGTTGATGCAGCGTAAATGTAGAGCGAAGTGTATGCAAACGAATCGGAGGCTGGTCGGGTGGGATAAAAATAAAATACTATAAAATAACAAAATTTTCAACGTTGGGACAAATATAGATACAAAACGTGCGTTCAAGCATATCCTAATTCTGTTTTCGGTGTGATGTTAATGAATAGGTGTCGGCGATTAATCATAACGGCATAACAGCTATGATGCAATTTGGCATCGTTAAGTTTGGCATACAAAGAAAACAGAAGGAACGTTTGAAGGACTCTAAAGGTAAAATTTCTTTATTGTTATATTTAGTTGTGGAACAGAGCTTATGTGTTGAAACTTTAATGAATTTACTGGCATGATAAAATTATATTTTCTTATATGATTAGGGATATGAGATTACTTTCAGACCTATGTTATATTGAAATAAATAAGCTTAGATTTCATTTTCAAGGCTCCTATGAGTACCTGGAATAGTTGGGTACTTAAATTGAAACAATGGCGCTCATTTTCGATTCTAGAAAGAGTGTTTAAGTTAGATTCTGGATAAAGTGTTTACATTATGTTCTTTTGAAAACAGAACTGACCATTTGAATCAGTACAGACTACTTATATGCTTAAAAAACACCATAATGTGAACTTTTTAGATAAAGTATTTGGCAATTTAGGAACTGTGCTATAATATGTAATGCATCAGAAGAAATATCCGATGCTTTTTTCAATTCGCGACTCTAAACATTTGAAACTGCAATTTGTCTTCTTATTATTAAGCATATTTATACTACATTGGAATCACGACTCTTCCATCCAGTATATAACTAAATGTGATTATTTACAATCCTTATGTTTATGGAGTTCTACTTCAGAAGGCTTTTGTATTTTAAACTAATAATATTAAAGGAAGAGGGGGTTTTAACAGGCTTCCAAATGAGAGAAAGTTTGATCTGTATATATATTTTTTTAATTCTGTTTTTTCTATGTACGCCCACGCATAACTCTTGAATAGGGATAGGCAGAAGAGTCGTGTTTTCGGCAAAGTATACGACCTACTGTCTTTTAGGTTCCGTTTGAAATACATGAAAATCAAATCACAGTTAAGGATCTTTACCGTTCAAATAAGAAAATTTACTATGTTCATTCCGATTTTGCAATACAACTGAACGACGCATACAAGGATTTTGACTGTACAGGTTTCAAATGAGAGACAAGATATTGAACTAAAATGTTTCGGCTCAGAATTGTAATCTTTTCAAGAACTCTGCAAATATTAACAGTTAAATATGGTACATGGACGTCAAGAAATTGAATTTTAATCTACTTTCGTACTAAACATATTTATTATTTTGCGATTATTCAAGTATTTCGTGTAAGATACAGAGTCTTTTGATCATGAATGATAAAAAAGATCAGTACCCTTAATTTCCTTCTGCTTCTTAGCACTACAGCCCCTTTCAGGCCTTCGCTTCCTGCAAACAGCGCCTCCAACTGTCTCGGTCTGTTGACCGCGTCTTCCGATTCCGAAATCCGAGCAGCGACGAACTGTCTTCGTCGACCGAGTCAGGACATCATTTCCTCGGTTTCCCCACTGGCCGCCGGCCTACAGTTCTCCCAACGAATACCTTCTTGGGTATGCGTTGTTCGTCCATAAGATTCATGTGTCCAGCCCATTGCAGCTTCCACAGTCTTACAATCCTTGAGACCTCTGGTTCGTCAAAAATTAATTTCCTTTGCACACGCATATTTTAGTAAAAACTTTCTATCAGAATTAACCAATAATTTAATTCTAAATGAAGTTTAAATGCTATAACTTAGGATGATTTAGACCAATATCTTTGGGAAAAATTTCATGATTGCTTTTCCCCTCAGCACTCGTTTTCTAGCTGATAATGGACTTATTATATTGGATATTCTAAAAAGTATTGAGCATTTATTTTGTCATTTTTTGATTGAATATTTCTTATATTTAAAAAAGATTTTATTTAAGTACATATTGTCCATTATTATCAATGACCTTTTGTCATTTATTGGGTAGAGCCATTATTTAATCTATGGAGAACTTCTGTGGTTTATCCGCGAAAAACTTGGCCAAGTGATTTTCACAGTCCCTTTTTGAAGTGAATTTCTTTTCATTAAGGAAGTTTTGCAGAGGCCGAAAGAAATGGTAGTCTGATGGTGCAAGGTCTGGACTATACGGTGGATGCATCAAAACTTCCCAGCCAAGCTCTGTCAACTTTTGCCGGGTCAGCAAAGATGTGTGTGGTCTGGCATTATCATGATGGAAGGCAACGCCCTTTCTATTGAACAATTCTGGCCGTTTATTTTTTGAATTGCTTGTTGCAATCTGGTAAATTGCTGACAGCACAGAGTCGAATTGAGTGTTTGGCCAGGTTCTAGCACCTCTTGATAAACAATTCCTTGCAATCCCTTCATACACACAGCATAACCTCATTTGGTATCAATGCTGGCTTTGAAGTCGTTTGTGATGATTCACCTTTTTTTGACCATGATCTTTTTCGAGCGATATTCTTGTCTTTTACCCATTTTTCATCGCTCGTAATGATTTGCTTCAAAAATGGCTCGACTTCGTTGCGATTTGTTAGCATTTCGCAAATGGAAATTCGGTCGATCAAATTCTTTAGGGTTTTGCAAAGTAATTTTACAAAACCCTACTAAACTCGCAACTGTCTGTCCGTCCGTCCGTCAGTCAGAGCCCCTTTTCTTACAAACGGTATAAGCTACAAACATAAAATTTTGGGTTTAGGTGTAAAATGGTGCCCTCTACAAAATTTCACAACAACAAATTTTTAGAAGGGCTTAAGGGGAGTCTCCCCGTATAGGGGAGTAGCCCCTGAAAAAAAAAATTTCATCGAAGATAGCCGATATGGGTACCAAATAAAAGGTCTCAATGAGAACTTTTCAAAACAAGTCTAAAACTGGTATTTTTTGCTTCGGGGGCGCAGAGGAAGGGGAAATACACGAAAAATTTGTGGCTCCCCTTCGCGATTGGACACCTGCGATCCGAAAAATCTGCAAATAATTGTGGAGATAGTGGAAAACAACAACAAATACCTTAGAGGTCAAAATTCACTCAACTTTGTTAATAATAGTATGAACGTTGATTTTCACATTTTTCCGAAAAAAACCGTAAGGATACCTTTAGAATCAATGAAAACCGATATTAAAGTAGTCTTACATGAGGTCCTAATACTCTGCAAGCTTGGTTAAAATCCAATCGTATTCACGGGAGCCATTAGCCATTTGATATTTCTCCAAATACAACAACAATAACACACGATATTGGTATTTTACGGACTTTCTGTTGAATCAAACAATGCAGTTTTGATTTGATCTTCTTAAAAATAAATATTTTTGGGAACTCATGGCGACCGTTGAAAATAGAGAAGCAATGGATTTTCTTATAAACGTGCACATCTCTTTGACGCGTTTCTTACCTTTATTTGTTGCTGGTGACTGCATTTCGTATGTTGGGTACAAAACTCTTCTCACATGAGCGTAGGTCTGTTTACCCAACTTGTTTGTGTTAGTTCCTGCGGCACCCAAACGTCGAGCTTCTTTGGGTCCTTACGCAATGGTCCAAAACTGTTTGGTGATGGATATTCAGTTCCTTAGCAATGTTATGGCTGCTTATGTGTCGGTCTTTTTCAATTTTTTGTAAGATTTCATCAACTTTTTCAGTGATTGGTCGACCTGAGGGAGGTGCATTTCCAGAACGAAAGCGAGCGAACTATCTCTTGGCTGTGGCTTTTGATAAAGTATCTTGACCGTCGAGCCTGCGGAGAATTCTCACCTTGATCGTAGTGATATTTTAAAATATAACGAATTTTTTTTAAGAATTTTCTCTCGTTGTTAAATGAATGCAACTTTTGACACGAATGACAAAATACAAAACTGTCCCTATGAAAATTGTAGACTTGAATGTCACCTTTCAAACACATGTTAGTTTGACTCAATCTGAATAGTATTGCCCGATATATGACAACGAACACCATCTAGTGACAAAATAGGCTCAATACGTTTAAGAATATACAATATGATTCTTCTTGCATCCTTAGTTGAAGATGTTATGCGTAAGATTTGGAAAACTCCCCCAAGAAATAATAAGGACTAAATGACTGCTAATTTTTAAGTTAACGCCAGTTGAAAATTGATTAGTTACTTTCTAAATAATTTTATACATAATTTGCCTGGGAAGTTTGAAGGAATGATTCACATACTAAAGACCGACGGGAACCGCGACCTTATAAAGCGATAGTTTTCTTTGTATTGTTGTTGTAACACAACAGCCTCTTTCGGGCCTTTGCTTAGAGACAGTTCGAGTATATCATTATCATGATCGAATGTGTCAGCACTCCGCAAGGTGATTTGGTCAGTATCACGCTTTGGTCGTGTGTCCGTGCACCTAGCTGCGATTCTTTCTGATTTGAACCAGCACGTATCAGTATTGAATGGGCTTATAGTCAATCCGAAGAATCACTTGAGCTTAAACTCATTGTCGCTAACGAGACTCGAACCAGGGACCTTCGGCTTATGGGGTGAGTGCTCTAACCAACCACCGGAACTACGTTTTCTTTGTAAAACTGATCACATAACTTTAAAGATGAATATGAAAATTCAAAAGGTACGCGCATATAATTTTTTTTCTTTTATACCATGTTTTCTATAATTTTAAGATATTTGTGACCCAAAGTATCAAGAAAAAATAGGGAAATAAATCCCCCGTATCCTGATTTCCTAGAAACCTCCCCACACGCACATGCGTTGTCATTTCAAAGTGTGCTGCCGCTTTATCGTGCACTCTGTGTGTATATGGTAGTAACAAAAAAAATTCATATATTTATTTCGAATATTTATTAATCTTGACATTTATTTAATCAACATAGCACTATGAGTTCTGAAATGATAAGAAAATTACTCAGTTTCATTAGAAATTCTTAGATGAATCAGCCTAAATCTCCAAACTATAAGATCTTGTAAATCTTAAACTAAAGTAATAATTAAAAATAGCAAATAGAAGCAAAATGTAAGGGAAAACACATCAATTAGCACAACATAGCTCAAAGTCCACTTGCGGTGGCAAGCTTGGGAGCAACTCTAGTTTCTCAGAATGCACAAATAAACGTCAAATTTTTGGCAGTGTATTTTTGTGGAAAAGGAACAATATCCAAATCTGCATTTCCTGCCTCTTGAAAGATCATCAAATACAGGGAACCTCGAATTGGTCAAATCGTTTTTCAAAGCTCGGTGCCACTGCTGGTTTGTACCTTTTGAGCGGTCACTCAGAAAATAACGAAGGCTGCTCCTCTTCCACTGCTGTGAAACATTAACACTATTCATGAGAGCGTTGGCTAAGTCAATCCTGAATCACAGTAAATCTTTAACTTTTGCGTTACGAGATTCACAATCGACTTTGTATTGCCTCCAAGCATTTGCTATCGCAAGATCTAAAAAATGAACAATCACTTTTACTGGCTATTTTTAGGGTTTTGTAAAATAATTTTACAAAACCCTACTAAAATCGCGTCCTGTCTGTCCGTCTGTCTGTCCGTCCGTGTGTCACAGCAGTTTTTCTCGGAAACTACTTAAGCTAAAAACATCAAATTTTGCATGCAGGTGTAAAGTGGTGCTCTCCTTAAAGTCCAACTACAAAAAAAATTTTATAAGGTATTTAAGGGGGGTCTCCCCATATAAAGGAGTGACCCCCCGAAAAAAAATTTCATCAAAGGTAGCCGATATGGGTATCAAATGAAAGGTCTTGATAAGAACTTTTCAAAACAGGTCTTAGTTTGGCAAAGTTTGCTTTGAGGGGCACACAGGGAGGGGAAATACAAGAAAAATTTGTGTTCCCCCCTCGCGATTGGACACCTGTGGTCCGAAAAATCTGAAAAAATTTATGGAGGTAGGTGTTTGTGAGTACAACAACAGCAAACACCTTAGAAGTCAAAATTCGCTCAACTTTGTTAATAATAGTATGGTACTCGAATTTCACATTCTCCAATAAAATCGTATAGGTACCCTTGAACTAAACGAACTTTTATATTTAAGTAGTCCTACAGAAGGTCGTTAAACTGTTTGACGAAAATCGAATGATATACACGGAAGTTATAGCCATTTGAAATTTCTCCAATTACTACAACAATAACACATGATTTTGATATTTTATGGAATTCTTCTTGAAATTTTCAAATAAGGTCAATAACATTAATATTTTTAGGAGTTCATGATTTGAGTGATTTTTGTTGGTTTGCAACAAAATGGCGCCCGTTGAAAATAGAAAAACAATGGACGTGCACATCCCTTTGGCATATTTTTTGACTTTATTTGTTGCTGGTGACTGCATTTCTGAGAAGTTGAGTACAAAACCCTTCTGACATGAGCGTAGATCTGTTTACCCAGCTTGTTTGGTTTTCGCGATTGTCCAGTAATACTCAAGTAGCTGACCAAGCACGTCCATATCTCCCATGTTTTTCTTGTAATTCATTATCACGCTTGGAGCCGTCACCTGGATGTATGTTTGTTGCTTTTTGTCATATTGATTGACAAATGAGGTTTTGTTACCTCCAGTGCAATTAGAAGCCATTAATACGCCTTTGCTATCCTTTCATTTCACCACAGCAACGCCATTAGAAGTAAATTGTATTATATCCCCACGTTTCATTGCTTTGTCTTCCTTCAAATTCAATTTCTTATGGTCTGTAATTTTATTGAGCATAATGGTTCCCGTATCATGCAAATGCATTTCTTTAAGACGATCCAGTAGACCTATTGTAGTAAAGTAACAATCAAAATACAAGAACTATTTGGAGGAATACACTGTGCGAGACAAAGAACAACAGCTGGACCTTCACCGAGGAGTGTTTCAGTAAAAGCAGGGTTTTTTGAAAAATAAATTTCAAAATCTAGTATCAAGCCGTTACTAGTTGTGATAACATAGTTTTTAGCCCTGATGGCCTTGGTTTATTTTTAATGACGTCTCCCAGTAAAGGAGATCATTTGTTTATCTACTGCTTTTGCTCATCTATTCCCAGGGATTCTTTCAATAGCTTTACATGCTTTTTTACAGCATCAAGCGCGGGTTGTACTTTTCAAAGTGGGTTATTATTTCCTGTGGGAGGCTCGTCAAATTTGACAATACGCATATTATTTATTAAAAGAAAAAGCGATCTCGTGGCATCTGATTAGCGATAACTTCGAGTCTCATTCCGACACGCGTCTGATCATACAACCCGACCGACCGCTTTTAACGAAAAAAGAGAATTGGCCTGTGGATACCAAATAAACAAATACAGTTTCTTGTTCAATGAATCTCCATGGCTCAATACATAATTTGGTTGCCTTCATCACGCGTAAAACGAAATCACCGGTAAGTGTTACACGTCACGCACTTCCTCGCCATCGGTTTTGAAACACCCTCTGCTAGGATTCAAAACTGTCTGCTCGAGATGCCCTGGTTGATCAATGTAATCGAGCAAAATCACTTTTTCCGGTTCTGTTGAGTCAATATTTTTCTACAGGATGCAAACCTGTAAATACAACTGCTTTATATCCAAAACCGACGTTAGGAAATTGTGCACAATAAATCTATTACAACTCTAAAGTACAAACTTTATATTTCGGCTGTCGATGCATTAAAGTTTGCTGGGTTTGGCTGCATGCTCATGATCAATCGTGTCCTCCAAAATGTCAAAAACTGGGAACAGGGGCACAGTTTATCCGAGCTGAGTAGAGAAATGCCTTTCTCGTGACGTACTCGTACCTTTTCTTGTCGATTTATCTACTCAATTTTCATCTTTTGGCCGTTTATTTATGAGCTCCACATTAAAAGGACAGTATAGAACCAACTGACTAAAATTTATTCTAGGGAACTAGCGAACTGTCGCGACGAACAAGGTTTTTTTCTTACTTTGCACTTTCTCACTTCACAGTCTGCTACTACGTCGTACAAGTACTTTTTGTTTTGCAGTACATGTACTGCTAGTAACTGAACTGTCTCTTAAAAACCGTCGAATCCACTACTCGATACACATCACACGACCGACGTCACATGGCGGTTCAGATCTTTCATCTAACACTTGTTACCTGGTTAACAAATTGGTAGGGATGAGAGATCTTTGTCGTGTACTACTCCGAGATGTCGGAGGTTATTAAAGATTTTTAAGTTAAAAATAATGTCTGAATCATTGTCATATACTTGAACCTCTAGCAGCTCATAAATGTTTTCCTGATTGCTAATTTCAAATCCTCAGTTTTGTCAAAGTTTCATGAATTTTGTTAAATTCATTTCTGTTTAATACAATAACTGTTTTGGTATGACTACCAGCTTTGCTAGAATAATTGATTCTGCAATATTAGTTAAGCGATTGTCTGAAATTTCGATATTGTATTTGTTTGATTTAGATACTGTCATCTTTGAAACATATGTTCCTCTCTATTGATTTGGTTTTTGATGAAGCCTACGGGTTTTTCCACGTACTATTTCGTGATTTTTGTTGTGTGTTAATACTCGTATGGTTACTAATGTTTTCAAAGCGTTGTATCATTTTCTAGTTAATAGATATCGTGGAGTCAATTTGACTTTTAAAATCAGATATATTTGTTAGGATATTTTTACTTTCATTGTTTAAGTGGTCTGCATCATTCACATCCATACTAGCAGTAATGAATCCGTTTATTAACACTCGATTATTTCTTCTTTTAGGGTAAAGCCGTTTGAATTTTTTTGAGTTTGAATTTCATCGTTTAAACCATGCTGTTAAGTCAAAGTGTATCAATGGATTAGGCCCTAAATTAGGCAATGATGGGCTTGCCTAAATAGTTCCCAATTTAGGCGGTCGTGGGCCTGAGCAGTTCCTAATTTAGGCAGTGATGGGCTTGCCTTAAGAGCTCTGAATTTAAGCTGCAATGCGGCTTGCCTAAACACTTCCTAATGTAGGCAGCAATGGCGTTTGCCTAAATTGGAACTTTATATGGTTGCCCAGGAAACGGATTTTTTGTTAGCAAACCATAAAACTCACATAAAACTATCGTTACATAATTTAAATTACCGTAAAACTTTCGTAAAACGATCGTAACACCATCATAAAAGTATCTTAAAACTATCATAAAACTATCGTTAATTTATCGTGAAACTATCGCATAACTATCGTGAAATTATCTTAAAACTAGCACAAAAATATATTACAACTATCGGAATATTATCGATAAACTGTCATTAAACTATTTTAATGCTATTCACTATTTTACAACTATCATAAAACTTTCGCCAAACTATCGTTTATGACTAATGGTCGTAAAACTATCGTTTCTGACAAATGTTCGTAAAACTATTGTTCTTGGCGAATTTCATTAAAACTATCGTCTTTGACGAACGTTCGTAAAACTACCGTTTTTGACGAAGATTTGTAAAACTTTCGTTTGTGACGAATATTTGTAAAACTATCGTTTTCGCCGAATGTCCGTAAAACTATCGTTTTTGACGAATGTTCATAAAACTATCGTTTTTGACAAATGTTCGCAAAACTGTCGTTTAAGACGAATGTTCGTAAAGCTATCGTTGTTAACGAATTTTCGTAAAGAAATCGTTTTAACCGAATATTCGTAAAATGCTAATTCTTACTAAGAAATTTTAGGGTTTTTTACATGTTCAGGAAAACCCCATTAGGCCCTAATGGAAAAAGCCCCATCACTGCTTGAAGATGTTCTGTTTAGGAATTGATGAAGTTATGCGTTACAATCGCCATTAAGGCCTAATGCGGTTTTCATAAAAAATCCTAAGCTAAACAAGTTTAGGCCCTCATTAGGCCCGCATTAGGCATGCTTAAACTTAGGCAAGCCCAACTGTTTCCGCATTCAGATCTAATGCCCATTCGTATAGGCATGCCTAAACTAATTTCTACTCAGGAATATGAACTACTCGTATGTCTAGAGGTTTAATAGGGATTTCCGTTATTTGGCATTTAATTTTTTGTAGGATCCTGCCATACTTTTGAGTTTGACAGGTGTCGCCCTTGTTTTTTATATTATTTTATGATTTTGTTCTTCAAAACTGGAAAACAATATTTTCGTTTTAGGTGTAGGATGGTCTCGTTTATACCTCTTTGATTGTTTTTCAAGTGGTATTCATTAATTAGTCTATCTTGTTCGTCTTATACTGTTATGTCTCCGAGTATGAGTGTGCATTTCAGCAATTTAAAAACTTTCGACCATGAAAAATATTTGGAGTTAGCCTGTTGGACTACTTTGAAGGTGTCGTCATCGGTCATTATTGCTGTAGTTTTATTTGGCGCTAAATATTCCTTGAAGATTTTGCTCACGTTTTCTTCGCTGAATGTGGGTAGTCGGAATGTTCGTCTTTGTTTGTTGCGAAAGATGATGTTAAGCGATATTGAAGGTTGTCTGTCCGTCCTTTAAATATTATTTCTAAGTTAGGTTCATTTAGGGGTCGTTCCTAAATTGAGATGCCGTATCCTAAGTTTTCGGTAGGTGAGCTGATTGTTGAATTCGAATTTGAAGTAGCATTGTACGTAACGTTGTAGTTTTGCTTATTTTTCGTAGGGATTTGTCGGGAGGTTTGATTAGGCTGAGACTGTCATCATTGTAATTCTGGGTACCTTTTTTATAAATGATTTTGCAATCAAATTATTCTAATTTTAAACGCCAATGAACCAGTTTTGAATTTAGGTCTTTTAAATTTATTTGCCATGTGAGAGATTTTTGATCGGTCACGATCTGAAATCGCCGAACAAACAGATACGGTTTAAAATGCTTTGTTTCCCTTACAATTGCCGTAGAATAATTAATTTCGGAATCTGTCAGAGTACAGCTGGCGTAATATATTGGTAGATCACTACGGACTATACCTTGCGATAGTATGGCTCCTATTGCAAAGTTGCTGGCTTCCGTGGCTAAGATGAACGGCTTAGAAAAGTCGGGGTATTGAAGTATGGGGTCGTTCATCAGGATATTTTTGTACATGTTGAACACTGTCAAAAAGCGAACACTAAGTTCTATTTTCCTGCCGTTTTTTGGAAATTCTATTAAAGGTTTGTAAGGCGGTCAAAGTTCTGAATGAATTTTCGATGGTATCTTAGAAGGCCAAGAAATGCTTTAATTTCTCGTACTCCTAAGAACAGAGAATACCTTGATAGCCTTGATTTCATCAGGGTTAAGTTTTACTCTTTTAGGTTGTGCTTACATATCCCAATGCTATTTCTTTTTGAAGAAATTCACATTTTTCAAGCTGTATTTTTAGATTTGCTTCTCGCAACTTTTAGAAGACGCTTCGCAAATTAGTTTGATGTTATTCAAGTGAAGAAGAAACGATTATTATACCGTCAAGGTGAACTAGACAAGTGTTGCTTTGAAGGGCACTAAGTATGTTATCCATCACCCGTTGAAATGTGGGTGGAGCTTTTTTTAGGCCAAATGGGATTGTTACGTATTTATAGTAACGTTTCCATGGTTAAAGCGGTTCTCTTTATGTAACTTGCGTCTGTTTATATTTGATAGATAGGGTTGGTACAGTATAACGATTTTCCTAGTTTGTCGAGAAGTTCAACAATGTTAAGTAAGGGATAACGATCGTAGATTATCTTTTTGTTCCGTTTACGATACTCTATAACTAACCCTCACTTTTTTCCCTGAAGTATTCCGCTTCTTTGGAACAATCCGAGCAGGGGAGCTCCATGGAGAATAATTTGGCCAAGTTATTCCCCGATCGATCATATTTTTTATAACAAACATTTATTTCTCGACATAGTCTTCCCGCAAGTCAATACATTTGGTCGAACCCGAAAAATACAGGTTAACTGTTTCTTCAACGTCGGTATTGAACTCATATTTTTCCCACTCAGAAATCGTTGGGGTACAAAAGAAACTCACTCGGAGTTAGGTCTGGTGAACTGGGTGGGTGTTGAAGCAATTCAAACTTCAATTCATCCTACTTCACCATTGCGACCATGCATGTGAGGACTTATGGGTTGTCGATGAAATAGTACCTTCTTCCTCGCCAAGTGTGGTTGCTTCTTCCTGAGTTACGTCTTCATTTGGCCCAGCAACTATAATTACTCCACAGCTGTCCCAAAAACCTGGTGCCAGCACTTTCTCGGCATAAAAACAACCTTCGCCATAATCCACTGCTTTGACTGTTATTTAGTCTCCGGAGTTTGGTGATGGATCCAGGTTTCGTTGACAGTAATTAATCGGCGTCAGAATTCGCGCAAAAACACGCGCTTTTGGTCGATTTTCAACAAATGTGGCACCCATCGAGCGGATAATTTTCTCATGCATAAGTCTTCATTTAAAACCTTATGCACCAATTCAGTTGATATCCTACAATTCTCAGCAATTTCATTTATGGTTAATCGGCGATCTTCCATCACAATTGTGTGCATTAAACTGGCGATATCTTCCGTTGAAACAGTTTTTTGACGTCCGGAACGTTCATCGTCAATAATGCTTGTACGACCGCGTTTGAGCTTGACCAATAAATATTTCACTATTGTAAATGAACGCGACGATTCACCATACACAGATTCTAACTCTTATTTCACTTCCCGAGTTTTTTCCCTTTTAAATATAGTTACTTCATCATCGCGCGATGCTCGATTTTATCCATTGTTCTTAACAAACGTCACCTGTCAACTTTGGGGGGTGCCCTGGGTTTTGTACTAATCGGAATGACTTGAAATTTTTATGGCATACATATTTTAAGGGGATCTATTGGTTGGCTGTACCATGACTTTTTGCCGGTAAAGCCAGAAACTTTTCAAATATCCCTCGTATTTAGAATATCTTTGAGGATTTGTTCAACTAGTGACATCAGTAATTGTAAAACAAAATGACGGCTGTTTCAAATCAGAATATTGAATAATTTGTGTTATTTTTCCCCAACTTCAACATTCAAGGTACATGCTTCCAACGCTTGGTTGAATTTATTAATGAATGGCTGAATTTGAGCACCTTAAATTTAAAGCTGAAACAAGCTGAGCAAGTAGGAGATCGCTCCTACCACATGGGGTTTCTAATCATCCTAGGGTTCAAAACAAGCTTTCTGATGGCATGAATCGATGACTTGAATTATTAATCCAACACTTGCATAGGAAATCATTCAAATTTATGACAAGATGTCCAGTTTCGTTCATATGTAGATGACAGGCACCATTTTGTTCCAGTTTAACTTTGTTAATTACAGTAGGATTTGACGTTTTTGACAGTAAAACTGTATTACTATCATTAAATTGGATTAAATCTATCAGTTAAATTATTCTTTAAAAGATTCATATTCATACTCATATTCTCCCAATTTTCAGATGAGATAATTAACAAAAATACATTTAAGATTCCGGCTAGTCAATGATTTTAGCAATATTGGAACAAAATGTTGGCCGGTCAAAATGGAGTTCTTCCCGGCTAGTCATTCTACATGCCTGCATATTATAAGTAAAGTGCAAACCCTTTCTAATATGAGTGTAGTTCTGTATACCCAACTTGTTTTCTCTTGATTTTGTTCCTGTACTTTTTACATTTCCGAAATTTGCTTTTAGCTTCTTTACAATCTTCTGCTTTTAAGCTTTTTTTCTTCTACAACGTCTTTTTTATTATTTTTGTTCTTTTCCCACGTGCAGAGTATCGATAAATGAAACTGTGGCATTCTTTTCCATACATTAATGTCTATTATTAGAGTTTATTTCAAATTATCTTCAACACCTGACTCAAAAGAGAAACTGTAGTCAACCAATTTCTCACAAGCGTAAGTTGGCGAACTATTCCGTGGCTGGAAATGAAATGGGGGTGAATATTTACTTAAAAGCTGAGGCAGGGGCTGTAGTATACTTGAATCAAGACAAAAACCAGATACGTCAATATTTTCAACTGTTAGTGATGGCAACATGTAAAAATGTTTCTTCTTAATCTGTGTCAGCGTCACTATTATGATGCACAGATGATTTTCCAAAATCTAGAGCTGCTGGAGTAACTGAGTTAGGAGTAGCTTTATGCAGAACAGGCTGCTGAGTGAGGATAGAAGGTGCAGAAGCCTCCTCGAGAATCGCATTTGGCTGGTAGGGGTGGAGCTCACCAGCTCTAAACCGGTTTTTCAAATTATGTATATCCTTAGAGAATTTTTTTTTAATCATTGCCTCAATGAGCTTACGGTCTGGATGGCGATAAGCGTACAACAAAATTTTAATACGAAATGTGCCCTTTTTGTTGCATTTTCCATTACCTTTTCAAGCATCTCAGGCAGTATAGCGATAATTTCGGCATAAATATTTGCCTCAACCTTGTCAATAATCTGAGGCTTACTGGCGTACACTCTGCTTTTCAAATAACCCCACAAAAGAAGTTCGGAGGTATGAAATCTGGAGATCTTTGTGGCCAGTCAATGTCACCCCCTTTTGACAGCAGGAATCCAGTGCATTTTCGTTGCAGGAACTGAATTGTTTGATTTGCAGTGTAGCATGGCGCACCGTCTTGTTGGCACCAGTAGCCGCCAAAACCTTTTTCACGCATTTGTGGGTAGACAGGTATCGATTTCCATCGCCTATATCCAAATTTGCTTATTTTGTTTGCAATTTACCTTGATTGTAATATTTAGTAAACATGCTGTAAAGGCGCACATGTTACTGAGCTCACTGGAGAAAGTAAAAGCAGGACTAATATGTATATCAATGATTTTATTTCTGTAAAACATCAAACATCATCAAAATTAATTTTTAAAAGTAACTGTAAACTTGTGATCTCTCCTAATATAAATTTCACACATTATGATGATCGTTCTCTTTATTCTAATTTTTCATACCTAAGTGAATTCGAATATGATGAACAAACTTGTCTTTTAGATGAGAATCTTCTGAAGTGGCTAAAACTAAATAATCAAATTTTGATAATTTGACTCTGTTGAACACGTAATATAGAATCGTCTTAAGCTCTTCTTCAAAAATCAAATAAAATCGTTTTTTTCGCGTATACCGTACATATTGTTTATGCTGTTACCTCTTCCATCCAAAACGTTAGTTCATTCACTATTCAAACTTTCACATTTTACCCAAAAATAACATACACTAAACACACACCATTCCTATCATACTAATTAGTACATCATAAGTCAAATGTTTACTGTAAAGTCTTCAATTTTTAATCATTTCATGTAAGCGCCGTCAGCACTTAATCCACGATACCTATCACTTGTTATCCAAATTGATCCATCTAATTTGAAGAGATATCATCAACACGGGCATATTCCCATGTTGTGAGTGTGTTTGTGTAGGCAAGTAAAGAAATGTGTATGCTAGGAAGACGATCAACGACATACGAGTAGAATTGAAGTGAATTGTTTAAAATCAGATATCCTGTCCATGGGATATCTCCGGTGAATAATTGACTCAAGATTAGATTCTATAGCTTCGATTTGAGGAAAAAGTATTCAAGCTATCAATTCTTTCACTAAAATATCGATCAATACGATATTTCCTTAATTTGTACATGCACATAGTGGGTAGTATTTCAAAAGAAATATTTTTTGTTATGTTTGATTCGACAGAAATGAGTAGAATGCAGAAGGATTGAGTAAATTTGTTTATATAGGGGGAGCAATTAATATATGAGTGCATGTGGAGATTTTTGTTAACAGTGATGCTTAGAAATTGTTTGCGCGCCTTACCCCATAAATATGGCATGCAACTTTGGATCATTTAATGTTCTGAACTGAGTCATTGATGAGAACATTCTTCTTACTCTTTTTCCTAGATAAACTGCTAACTCTGTCCCTCTGAATGCAAGTGTAAGAAAATGTTTAATTTTAATATACATTTTACTCGTAATTGTCACTATTTACATGTTCAAATGAGATTCTGTATACCAATATCTTTGCTGGTCCCTTTTTTTCCATGACATTCTTCAAATAAGTCACCTTGACCAATGAGAATACTTTTCTTGCCTTTCAATACATAGTACTACAATAGTTATCGTAGCTATCTTCTTTACAACATACTCTTGTACCTGGAAGTTATTACTCTCCTTATCTTTTCTATGTTTATGGATCACTAATTTATCAATCCATCTAACATAATATGGGTAGCCTGTTTTAAACAAAATTAAATTTGCGCAATTCAAATTTTGTTCCTCCTTTAGAACCAAGTCCGTCTTGCCATCAAGTGCATTTAAGCGCTTCTCGTTAGTGCGATACCACAACCATTCTCGTAAGTGATCGAACTTTCTATATGGGGAAGTTTTTCATTTGCTTGTGATTTTGTTTTGGCACCACTTAAGTTGACTTTATGTATTCATTGGTTACTAAAAAAATCCTAGAGCTCTCCACGTCCCCACCAATAGTGTTTTGGCTACTTATTCTGTCTATCCTTAAGTACACGACCTCCTACCCCCCATACCAAGAAAAACCTTCATCACACCACCACAGAAAAGAACAAGTTGTGCAGACAGAACTACGCTCATGTCAGAAGGGTTTTGTACTTACCCTACGATTTGCAGACATATAGAATCATTTCATTCAAGAAAAACTTTAATACATGTACAACAAATATATTTTTTGACTTTAAAAGAAAAACCAGTGTTACTCCATTTTAATCGGCCAACATTTTGCTGCAACGCTGTTAAAATCATTGAATAAGTCCAATCTTAAATTTTTTCTGTTATTTTCTATATTTGAGGAAATATGTACAGTCAAAAGTTTAGTGATAGGTTCAATGGAAAGCCCATGTAATAGAAAACCCGTGTATGATTGATGTAATCGGAGAAAATTCAAACGACAATAACTTCTGTATATTCTACAGGTTGTATCAAAAGTCTTTTTATATTTCAAACGATGATAAAAAAAAATGTCACAGTAGATAAAACTGTTTGTTTATTATAAAAGTACACAAAATGGGAATTTATTTGATTATTTTGACACTGCTGCAACATGGAGCGGTAATTTTCAATAACTGCCTTACAAGTGTTTTGTGAAATGGTTTGAATTTCCTCTCGGATACTCGTATTTGATTTTAATTCTTCAAGAGACCCTGGGTGGTTGTCATAAACTCTACTTTTAAGGTATCTCCAAAAGAAATATTTTATTGGGAATAAGTCTGGGCTGCAAACCAGCCAGTTAATGTCACCTCTTTTGGATATAACTTTTTCCCAAAAAATTCGCGAACTGCATTCAATGAGTCGTTCGAGGTGTGCCATGTTGCTCCATCTTGTTGAAATCATGTACGTTGATTAAAACCATTGAAATCCTGTAGTACTGGAGCAATAAAGCCCTGTAGCATTGCAATATATCGGTCTGTATTCACTGTAACAGGAATGGACGAATGAAGAATGGACCAATAATTTCTCTTGCTGATAAAGCTGTCCACAAAGTAACTTTGAGTGAATCTAGGAGTTTTTGATGCTTCAACCACAGATAAGTGTCACTCCAGTACCTGCAATTTTGCCTCTTTATATACCCATTTAGGAGGAAGAATGCCGCGTATGAAAAAATAATGTTGGTAGACTGGTGAACTTCTTTAAAATTTCGTTAGCAAACTGCAACCTGTGCGCATGATTTTGTGGCTTTAATTCGTGAAGAATTTGAATTTTGTACGGATGTAACATAAATGTAAGTCTTTGTGAAGAATGTGACTTAAAGATGTTCTGGACAAATTTAAGACACAAGACCGCTTTCGAGTAGAGAGTCCAGGTTGTTCGCGAACAGACGCTTTTACACGTTCTACAATTTCAGGATCCCTTGATGCTCTAAGTTGGCCAGATTGTGGTAAATTTATTGTTGAACCCGTCCCTTTGAACTTTTGCACCCATTTTTTAATCAGTCGAATCGATGGAGCTTCTTTTTTATGCGGTATATTGTAATGAGCGCAATATTTTTGTTACGCTAGAGTCAAAGAATCGTTGTTTCGATACTACTCACGTAGGCAGAACATTGTGCTCCAGTGAATGACGCCATGGCACAGAATTCCCATCGGCCGCTCTTTCGATGCGTAACCTCTCTGCTCCACACCGGCGTCACTATGCAACGCAGTTATCGGTTTAAATTTTGATGGACTTATGGTCCACCTTGTATTTAAACTTATAGAATAAAAGAACCTTTTAAAGATGTACTTTAATATCTACTTTCATTCAATTATTGATACCAATACAGCTCTACTGGTTAAAAATAAAATTTTTAAGTCCTGCCATTATAAGCAAAGTTCAACGAATTTCAACTTTTATGTTATCTGTTATTAGATCTTCCTCCATGATTTTTTCACCTATTATTTTTAAGTTGCTCATCTTCAGCTATTCAATCAATTGTTAATAGCATGTACCTTAAATGTTGAAGTTCAGGAAATGCAACACAATTTTATGCAATATTCTCATTTAAAACTGCCGCCATTTTGTTTCACGACATAGATATTCATTGTATAGATATAGATATTCATTATGAATATAATTCCTGAAACTTTCATGCCAATCCCATAGTCATCTATAGTTGCTGTTGTAATACAGAAAAATTTAAGCCACCACAACTTTGTTTAGTACTATCTGATTTATTTGAATTTTTCAGCAATGCTTAAACTTGTAAATTGACATGTGCATATTAAATTTCGTTGAATTTATAGGCTGCCTTATGATTTTATTTAAGAAAGTGTAAAATTGATAAATCACACTGTTACTAATAAAGTTGAGTGAATTTCGACTTCTGGCGTATTTGTTGTTGTTGTGCTCATAAATTCATGATTTTTTCAGATTTTTCGCATGAAAGCTTACCAATCGCGAAGGAAAATTTGTACGTTTCCCCTTCTCCTACCTCGCTCAAAACCGGAATAGAAATTCGAAAAGAGCTCATTTAGACCTTTCATTTGATACCACACTTGTTCACCTTTGTTGAAAAAAATTTTTTTGAGTGTCCCTCTATATGTTAGGACCCGATTAAAACTCTTTGCATTTTTTTTCACCCCAAAACATTCTAGAAGTTATAACTTCCGACCTTTCCACATAGTTTCATGGCTGTAGCTTCTATATAATTCTATTTAATTAATTATTTCTTTTTATATGCTATGTTATGAAAGATTTTGTAATAAACATAAGCAACTCATGAAGAGCGAAGCTGGTCACCCCGAAACCGCTTAGTTTGTTGTTTTACTAGGCTAAAGCTTACTACATCCGTCAAGTTTCCATCCTTCCGGCAGAGATGAGTGGTTTCCTTTAGCCATTCTGACATCTTTAGGCCTGACATTTTCCTTGCAATGAAACGACCTTCTTCAGGAGAGTAACGGTGGCTTATTGTACAATGTTTGCATTCGTCTCAAGCCTCCGTATCTGCTAACTCTAGTGAGACAAAAAAATGTTGAACTACTGTATAGTAGCTTAATTGACACATAAAAGAACATTTCTAAAGACAGGATTAGTCGTGGTTTACATGGGTACCTGCCAAAAATAGGTCTTACCTCACGGTCACGATTAGACAGGAATCGATTTGATGCACCAATCAAGGTTAGGACCACACTTTACCTCCGCAATAAAATTGGTGTATGCTCAAAACTACTGTTGCAACCACGGAAGTCGCTGCAGTTGCAGACATTAATTCATAGCTGAAGGTTGCTTAGCCCGGAATGGCATACTGAGGCCGGCTAGCACTCAGTCACGTCGTGAGTCATCCAGTGCACTCTCTGCTTATGCTGAACCATCCTACACATAGAAACTTAACCCAAAGGGAAGTGTGTGAAAGGAGTGGAAGGGATCATAACGAAAAATGAAAACAAATTTTGATTTAATAACACATGGCCGGTTTATTTAAAGAAAATTAAAGGAAAAATCGCAAATCAGACAAGAAAAACAAAATATCGACAAGGCAATTATACTTTCCGGAATAATTTAGTATTAATTAAAAAGCAACAATAAATTCAATTGAATTTAAATAATGAAAAAAATTCTCACCCTTTTCCTGACTGCGGAGCGCTCTACAACTGGGGGAGGAAATACTGACAAATTAAATTTATGAATTCTTAGCTTCTTTTTTTCTTTAACAAAAAAAATTTTAAATTGATCATTTAGCCCTTTTCACATCCATTTGATGTAAATCTATATGACAAGTACTTACTGGAGGAAATTTAACCTGAACATAATTCGTAGTTACCAAAACATATTGAGTTGCAAAGTAGGAAAATTAAAAATAACTCTCTCACCTCTAAGCTTGGTGGTAGCCATCACCGGTGTGTATCTAGTAAAAGCGATGGCCCGAAGAGAATTAGTGCACACGCCGAAGCCACCTTCTTCTAAGACTTTTCTTCTATAATAATTTTTCAGAAAAAATTATTAAAATTAGCAACTCAATCGTGTAGCTACAAAGATAAGATCATAAGTAAAAACGTTGGTTTAAATCAAAATCTATTCGAAAATTAATCCGGTTTACAGCGGTTCAAACTCACTCTAATTTAAAAAAAAACAATTCAACGTCTACTCTCCGCTAAGGAGTTTGCTCAGTATGCGAGCATTGTCTTGTCTGTCTTTTTGCTAATAATTTAATAGTAATAGTAATGACGATTGTCTTTAGAAAAATTAAAATTAATTCACTCTCTCCTTTTCACGTTTTTAAAGTTCGAGACTTCGACACTCGGTTGTTTGGCTGTTGTTATGACCTTCTACCAAATATTTGATTTATTCATCCTGTTTTTGCTTTTTTGCGTCAAATTTTAACTTGCTTACATTCGAATTCAAAAGCACTTCAATGATAATTCTCCGCTAAGGACACCGTTCACTGCACTTATACGTCGATTATAATTTTTCTTTTCGAACACGTTAACTCATCTTCATTTTTTTACAATAATCCCATAATAATAATTTCGACAATTGTTTTCTTCTGTTACAACTGGCCTCTATAACTTTAAATTTTTCTGACTTAGCAATTTTCCATCCCCGTACGAACTTTCTTTCACTCTTCACTACCATCTCAATCAGACTCCTGCTTCGCAAGCCATCCCCATAAAAAAACCAATCCAATCTGACCCAAAATCAAAACTCACTCAAACCCAATCCCGCAGTTCCTCCAGAAACTCTGGCCAGTCAAAAGTTCAACAGCGGGCAACTGCCGTTGTCGACGCATTCCGTTCCGGAAGCGCACAGCTAATGCTTCATAACACTTGTTTGGCTGATTCTTCTAAGCTGTTCGCTCAGTGTCATTCCGTACCGTCGCCACAACATTAGCCAGCTGATGGGAATTGTTTTTACCAACATCAACAGATGTTGGTTAATGTTCGTTGTTGCTATTGTCGCATATTGGAAAGAAATTACTCCTGGCTGGAAATTCATTCATTAGCAACTTTTAAGTGTTTGAATTTTTTACCCTTGATTTCAAACGATGAAAAATTCAACCAGGTGAGAATAAATTCCCGACATGTGACACTTGCTAATCGCAACACTACTTTCTACTCTACAAGCCACAACCACCTCGTTTCAGCCAGGAGAGGCTCCTCACTATGTAGAGGGTGACAGTAACCTGATCTGGGCTCTCTCTAACCCGTGGTACAGATCAAAGCTCTGCTCAGCTTTAGGCGACACTCTGCCTATGTGGCTCCAAAGTAGGTTGCTCATACCAAAGTACGTTGCCCCGCCTCTGTTATACTAGTTTTTGAGAGTTTCTCTCACAATTTCTGGGATCTCCCTGCGCTTTTGACAACCGTGTTCCAAAAATTAATGCGTCTTTTATAGTTGAGGGCTGAGAAAAGTAGTCGTGGACTACAATTCTCGAATATCTCTATGTTTATCGTCGATGCTATTCTGCTCTATATACAACATCAGCCACTGACTGCAAGCTCAGTCAAACATCTACACGTCTCCAAGTCCCTCGCTTTACCTCCGTACTAAGCTTGCACTGTTTATACAGCTCCACGTTTCCCTTCATCCACCACCTCGTCTCTAGGTCTCCGCTTACTCTCACTACTATGCTTTAAGTTCATCGGCTCGGTTCCACTTCTCCCTTTATC
Organism: Odontomyia ornata; assembly: GCA_963969285.1. Taxonomy (NCBI): domain Eukaryota; kingdom Metazoa; phylum Arthropoda; class Insecta; order Diptera; family Stratiomyidae; genus Odontomyia; species Odontomyia ornata. The sequence goes on from OZ017740.1 coordinate 31,960,742, forward strand.
CATCATGGACCACACAACATGTCTCAAGGTACATCGCTTCTCTTTCCTACTAGGCTACGCCGTTCGTCCGGTTCATCATCAACCACTTCGCCTCCAGGTCTCTGTTTTCCTTCGCTACTAGGTAAACCACTCCTTCCGCTCGGTTCCACTTCTCTCTTCACCCACCATGCACCACTACTCCACATGCCTTAAGGTACATTGCTTCCTCTTCCTACTAGGCTACGCTGTTCGTCCAGTTCCACTTCCTCCATCAGCCACCTCACCTTCTGGTCTCTGCTTCCCGTCGCAACAAGGTTCACTACTCGTTTCACTTGGTTCCGCTTCTCCCTTCCGGGCATCTCATCCTTCGGTCCTTCAATACGTCGGTGCGCTCCGAACTTCCATCCCTCCGGTACTTCAGTCCTGTTTGTTCTGCTTATAAACGAGATCTCCTATTGCTCCGGCTTCCGTTTCGTTTCCCTCTCATGACGACAAAAATGCTTCACGTCTAGTACCACTTCCCTTCCACCCTTCCCTCCCCCTTTACACTGCCTTGGAATAGTCTTCATAAATGCACCGGGGTGAATTCGCTTGGTGGAGTTATTTCTAAAGACATGAAGTCATTATGGACTCACGTGGGTACCTGCTTCGATAAGAGCCTTACCCCACCGTCACCATAAGATTGGGATTGGTTTGCAGCGCTAATTATCGACGCCAAGTATGATTCCAGCTAAGATTGGGGTAACTCTCAACTTTTATATTGGTAGGTACAAGAACTAGCTGTATCTGACGTCATAAGCTCAACGCCAACCACCACGATACTCCCCGAAGGGCTGCAACCAATCAGCAGACCATCCGAAGATGAGGCTCATCAGTTGCCCGTGGTACATGAGTATACCTCCAGGGTTGAGGTTTGCAGCTATGAGTTGATCTTGTTATCAAAAAATTGCATAGCCACTATGTTTCGGATCAAGTTTCTGCCCTAGTATTTTTACTAAGCAAATAGGGTACCCCAGAAACGCCATTCCCCATCGATTTCACTGGAATTGCAGACGGCAACCCAACAATAGCAGTTGCACTCCTTTGAATTACCAAATCAGTCTCGGCCTGGGGGTATCTCTAAAGACAATAAAAATTGATCGGAATGTCTTGTAGAGTACAGTACGGATGATAAATATTTTGTAGTGTAGCTTCATGGCGCGACTAAAAGTCGCCTCATATGATTGACAAGCATGCGTACGTGGTCCTTAAATGGCTAGTCAGCTGAGCTCGGTCTTCTTTATAGCGCGTTGACACTTGTGTCAGCCCATCTGCGCCCTTAAACACTGAAAATCATTACAATTTTTCAAAATCAACAATGTTCTTGGAATTGGAGTCATTTCGAAAATGATCAATATTCGGCTCTTTTATAAGACGTACGTATTGAAAAAGTTTTGAAAGGGCTTAGAATTTGAGCTGTAAAGTGTTGAAGATAATTATTGTTATCTTAATTTTTATTTAGCAGAAACACTGGACAAAGTATTTACTTAAAGCTTAAACATAAAAATAGCCTATTGAGATCATTAATTTCTAGTTATTAACTTTAGTATTTTTAAGAAGTAGTTTAATATTAATGAAAAATGTGTATGGGGAATTCAGAGTTAAAAATAAAGTCTTCAAAAAACTTAAAACCATTTTTGGAAAAAGAAAACAAAATTAAATCTCCCTTTTATGCTACAAGATTCATTTGTCCAACTGCTACAAATTTTGCACTGATACTATTATTGATCACTTTGGCTATAATTTTCACTGCACACTATACAATGGTAATCCTGTTCTCTCCCGCTTATATTTTTGTCTTTGATTGAAAACTTCTTTTTTATTTGTGAAAATAGTATATCATCATAAACATTTTTTTGAGATAGGCTGGCCACATTGCTATTCAATTTGGCTCTGGAATATGTCATAAGAAAGCTACTGTCTAAAAACCGCCAAAAAACTCTTCCTGAAACTCGACTGCGAAGCAAAAATAGTAGGGCTACAAATCAATGAGAATTAAACAAAGCTCATGACGCAGTCGTGTAAAAATGCCTCAAGCACCAAAAATATCATACTTGACGAATACAGTATCGAAAATGTAGGCAAATTTGAATCTTTAGGCGCTGAAAAAACAAGAAGCGGTAATGAAAGATATGCAATACGCCGAAGAATACAGCTCGCAAATAAGATATTTTATTCAGTTTTGACGATCTTGAAGACCACGTGCATACACAGGATACCAACGCTCTAATCATACAAATCTGTGAAAAGACCTGTGTTGGACCTTAACCCAAGCACACGCAAACATGTGGCTAGAACAAAATAATATTTTTTCCTTAATGAGGGCACACCATAAAATACAAATCTCACCACAAAGTACGTGTTACTAAAACAATATTACCAGTATACTATAAGCCAAAAAAGAATGCTTAAATTCAAAATGGCGTCCCCCTGAAGCTCAGAAAGTAAATGGAATTCGTTTTTGTAGTAGCAACTAAAGTGTTTTCCCGCAAGGGGGAATGCTGACCCACAGGAATACTCTTGGAGGCTAGCATTCTTTTGGGAGTGCTGCCCCCACATACCCGAGGAAATTCCCGCAGGGCGAATACCGATTGACAGAAGTACTCTTGGAGTATAGCATTCTTTGGCGACCCGAGGATATCGAGGGTACCATTAAGTCCCTCCTATGATGATAGGCAACGACCGTAACAGAATCTGGACTAAACTTTGGACAAAGAATTGATCCTTTGAACCTAGTTGTTTTGCATGGTGGCACCTAGTTGCTTTGCATGGTAGCATCGAAATGGCACTCGTATGCGAACGGCTCTAATTCAACTACCATGCCGTCTCCGTCTCGGTAAAACCTTGTCAGGCCACGGAATATGTTCGAAGCTCGCACCATTGGGTTGGTGGTGTAAATTCGCTTGAGACGGACTCCCGGTTAGTACTAGTCTAGGTCTGAGTACGTGACCCTATAAAGGCCTCCCTGCTCTACAAAGATAAACATGAGACCAAAAAGGTGACTACACACACGAACAGAAATAGTGGCTTCATGGGGGGACCAATAAAATTGGAGCAACTAAAAATCCTAAAACAAGATCAAAAAAAGAAAGAAAAATAATAACAACGTTGACATTACCAGCGGCTGCAGCTACGATGTTTACAGCACATCGGAAATAGTACTAACGATGACAAAAATGATGACGCATACAATGACAGTGTACACCTGTGAAAAATGGAGACTAAGAGATATTACTATCCAGACTCAAAAACTATGCGAACACCAGAACATCCTAAAGAGGAAGTGCTCAGGGATTGCTATCTTTGTCGTGTACTTTACGCTGAACGAGCTGATACCATGCTTATGCTTATGTCGTATCGGCTGCAAAGAAACCATATCGGACATGACATTCACCTCGGAGTCCTTAGTGCGGAGAATACACAATTGAAGAGTGTTAGAGGACTACTCAGCCAATGATCATCGGTGCATTCTGCTTGAGATCAGTGATATTGCCCCCAGGCGTCCGTGTTCTAAACCTTTTACATTTACGTGGAACATAGGAACGATGAACATCAAGAGGTTCACCAAAATGCCTATATCAGGTACTCCACTGCCGGAAGATATGCAGGGGACAAAAGAACTGGCAGCTCAAGACGTGGTGAATTCAACTATGAGCATCAGCACGACTGCTTGCAGTGCTTCTATGCCTCATCGAAAACTCCTGCAAGGCAAATCACCAGTGTACTGGTGGTTGACTGAAATTACTCAAAAAAGAAGGGAGAGTCAATAGCTTCGGTGTGAGGTTCAAAGGGTGCAGATGCATGACAAGCCATGCAACCGGGTAGCAGCATATAAGTCGGCCAGGAAATGCCATCGCAAATTGCTTAACAACAGCAAGGCTCACTGCTGGCAAGATCTAGTGGACAATGTGAACAAGGACTCGTGGGGCCCTGGCTACAAGCTAGTTTTGCGGAAGCTTGTTTTCCTACAGATGCCTTGCATACATTATGCGGAAAAGATAGAAGAAGTAGTGTGGGCACTCTTCTTTGCCCATCCCGTCTGTGTTGACACTGCCCACGGTGAAACAGCAATCGAGTGTCCACTCTTCACAAAGCCGGAACTGGAAGAAGCAGTCCTTTCCCTGAAAGCGAGGAAGACTCCAGGTCTAGATGGCATTCCAACTGAGGTGCTGCAACTTGTCTATTACCAGTGCCCTGACTTGCTGCTCAGTACATTCAAAGCTTGCCTAGGGGACGGGGTTCTTCTGACACGATGGACGGTGGTGAGGCTCAAGCTGATCAGCAAGAAGAAGGGAAATTCTATACACCGTTTGCATGCCGCCCATCATTCATGCTAGACACTGCTGAATATCATAAAGGGAATACTCACTGAATCGATTCGCACGGTCTTAGAGCAGGACTTTCCACCGTTGATGCGATTATAGAGGTTGTTACCGCAGTCTAAAAGGCAGAGACATATAGTCGCACCAAGTGACAGATTGTCCTGTTAGTAACACTCAATGTTAAGAACGCCTTCAGCTCCACTAGATGGGTGAATTTTCTGGAAACGCTGGAAAACTCATTTTACAAAAATTCAACCAACGTCAGCAGCTGATATTTCTAGTTCCACTGAAACTCTGCGAGCACCACAAATAGTTCCATCTCGAATGATATCAGTGGTTGCGTTTCAACGTAGTTTGGATCTTCGGTAAAGGTCATCAGCTGCCATAAACTGACAAAAGATAACATTGAGGGAAGAGTTATCGCTTCCATTAAGCTTACTGTACCATCAAACTGTAGAATAGCCCTTCAACCAGAATACTAAAATCCTGGAACATTAATTAAACCTCAGGAGGTAACCAAAAGAAGAAATCTTCGTCGTGTGGTGAGCTCTTTTCTTAGACTTTAACAGCTGGTCACCCTAAACCTTTTTCAAATAGCAATTTAAATTTTGATATTCGAAACATTTCTCATAGCTTCAACCTTTATTATCAAAATGTACGTGGCATGGGAACCAAGCTGGTAGCTATTTAAATTGCCTCTTCTACTCCCGGTGATGATTTCATTTGTTTAACAGAAACCTGGCTGACTCCTGATATCATCAGCAGTGAAATTTTTCCACTATATGATGTCTATCGAACTGATAGAGATCTGCTCTGACTTTTCCCTGTCACTTCCAGTAGAATGCATCACTGTCTTCATTAATATCTCTCAAGCCATGAGTTTAGTATTGCTTTGCGTGTACATTCCTTGCAATGCAATGCTCCCTCTATGCACTATTTTAATCTGTAGTGACTTTAACATGCCTTGCCTAAGTTGGGACACAAGCTCCCATATCCTCTCAGACTTCAATGATCTCTCTACCCTGATTTCTTCTTTTTTATCGCTTTGTCCCCTATCGCAATTAAATACGATCCCGAACGCAAGCAATCAACTTCTCAATTTCATCCTTACTACCAATTTTGCCTCTATCTTCTGGATCTCGAAATCCCCCTCCGAATATGTAAAACCTGATCCCTATCATCCTCCGCTTGAGGTTTGTTTATCTTTTCTCGCACCTCAGTCCAAACGCATTCCTTTTTCCCCAAGATTTAATTTCCGCAAAGCCAACTATGAAGCCATTCAGCTTGAGCTGGATAATATTGACTGGAATTCAATGCTACAGAAGCTAGATGACAATTCAGCCCTATCAACTTTCTATGAGTATCTCAGTAGGCTAATTACAAACCATGTACCTATCTTCCGTTCCCGTCGGAAAAAGAGCCCCAGCTGGTTTTCCGCTGAAGTCTCAGACGCTCTTTATTTGAAGGACCAGGCGCGCAAAAAATTTCAGTACTCCAACTCTAACAATGACCTCGCCAACTACCGACTACTTCGTAGAGAAGCCAAAAAAGCAATTGAGAACGCAATGCGATCTTATTATTATATGATTGAAACATCACTGCAATCTAATAGTCCTAAAGCCTCTTGGACATACATACATTCTCTGAAAACAACATCCCATAACCCTTATATCTTCTCATGGCATAACTACCAAGCTTCTGATGAGCAAGCTATCTGTGACCTTTCCATTCAATTTTTTTCCTCCACATTTAAGGTTTCGAACCCCACTATATATTCATCGTGTCCTTCTCCTTTCCCTATTGTGCGTTCTATCGTGATCTCTCCATCGCAAACTGAAAATGTACTGCTCATTTTTGAGATTAATGATGGTCCGGGTCCTGATAGAATACCAAATCTGTTCGTAAAGTCATTTTCTTCTTCATTATCTACCCCACTATCAATTATTTTCAACACTAGCCTTTCTTCCTCCTGCTTTCCCGACGTCTGGAAGCATGCTAACATCGTTCCGATCCATAAGTCCGGAGATCGTAGTGAAATCTCGAACTATCGTCCAATTTCTTTGCTGTCTTGTTTTGGCAAGCTACTTGAGCGAATCGCGCATAACAGAATGTACGATGACATCAGTATCCTGTTTGCAAATGAACAACATGGCTTCATTAAAGGTCGTTTGACAGTAACTTATTTGTTAGAACTTACGAATACCATCTCTCTTGCTTTTGACAAGAGCCAATAAGTTGATATCATACACACCGATTTTGCTAAAGCCTTTGACAGTGTTGATCACGGCCTTTTGGCTAACAAACTCCGATCATTCCACGTTTCTGACTCAATCCTCTCTGGGACTTATCCTTCTTATCCCATCGCTCCTGCGCCGTTGCATGGGCCCTATTTAGCCCAAAATTTGGTGTTTCTCAAGGATTAGGTTTAGGCCCTTTGCTAGTCATAATTTTCATGAATGATCTTCCCCGATGCATGTCCTCTGATTGTCTTCTTTACGCTGATGATTTTAAAATTTATCGTTCCATTAACTCCAGCAAAGACTGCTCATACCTTCAAAATGATCTTGACACTCTACGAAATCGGTGTCAAGGTAATTTACTTCCTCTTAACATTTCAAAATGTAGTCAGACTCAGCAGATCCACCAACAAAATTCATCCAGTTGTATATGAATACCGGATTGATGGCTCGCTGCTCGCACTTGTGGACAAATTTAAAGATCTGGGAGTAGTATTTGATCCAGGTTTGTAGTTTAACATCCATATTTCATGCATAACCACTAGTGTTTCACGTGCCGCTGGTTTTATTTTACGATCCTCTTGCAAGTCCTTTAACATTTCAACCAGTGTCCATATATTTGTACTGCTAGCCCGGTAAATCCTCGAGTACGCCTCCCAAGTATGGTCTACTCACTATCATAATCAATCAGATGCTGTTGAAGCTGTACAGCGTAAATTCATACGTTCTCTATTCTACAAATATAACCTCCCTTACAGCTCCTACGATGAGGCTTACATATCCTCAACATCCCATCACTCAAAAAAAGGAGAGAATTCCTAGAGCTGTGTTGCTTACTTAAATTATATCGACTTCTGAGGAACTAGCTGCTGGACTAAAGCCTGCTTTATGACACAACACAGGCCAACTAATTATGAAAGTTACATCGGGTGTTGCCCAGGGATCTTTCTTTGAAACAGACCTATGGGATGCCAGATAAGTCGCGCTTGATCGGCTATCTTATGATATTTCGGTTCTGGTGACTGAACGCACCATTGAACAAGCGCAACTTAGGCTAGGTATGCTAATACGCCAAGTAAAAGATTCGATGGCTGCTCGTGTGTTCAGTATAGCACTAAATAAAATGGAAATGGCAATTTTGACAAAAACGAGAATCTCTAGAACAAGTGTAATCAGTATTGGAGACATATAAATCGAATCGGAGCCAGCGGTGAAATACGTGGGGCTCCTGATCGACCCAAAAATGTGTTCTCTGAGCAAATAACGGCAACCGCTGAGAAGGCTGCTTCGGCAGTATCGGCTCTGAGCCGACTAATAGCCAACGTGGGGAGACCCAACCCATCAAGGAGACCCCTCTTGATTAGTGTTGTAGGGTCAGTACTACTCTACGGAGCAGAAATATGGCGTGACGCTCTCAGTAAGGAGATATACCAAAAACGCTTCCCACAGGTGCCGAAAAAAGGAACACTGAGAAATGCATCTTCATATCCGATAGTCTCTGATTCGGCGTTGAGAGCTATTACAGGCGTGATACCTTTTGTCCTTCTTGCTAGAGACACACTATTTACCTACGTCGAAGCGGGGATGCGAGGGAGACGGTTGTCCGCGGGAAGAGACAGCGTTCACTCAACGATTAGCAGCAGTCTTGGGTAAGTTGCGTGAAGAAAGGGTGGACTGGCAATCTAATCCCGGATGTGAGACCGAAGCTAAATCGAGGGCATGGTGAGACTGACTTTTATCTGATCCAGCTTTTGAGTGAGCATGGGTGTTTTCAGTCTTACCAGCACAAGATTGGTAAGTCACGGTCCCCCGATTGTCGATTACACCCATAAAAGGAAGACGATGCCTGCCCCCCCCCCCTTTTTGCGAGTAGAAAATGGGACAGATTGCGATGGGAGACGGTAGAGCTCACCACGGAGAATATAGTCGCGGTGATGCTAGAATGGGCTGGCAAATGGACCCAGATGGCACATTATGTTTGAGCAATCCTAAAAGAGAAAAGAGGCGCATAGCAGCGGGGGACATCGGGGCTGGGGGATCACTTGTCTGGAAATTCCTCTTCCCCTCTCTCCTCCCACAGCTTGAAGGCACCTCACGGCGTAACAAAACGAGACCTGATTCAAAATAGTGTGTCAAATGGTTCCAGGCTAGGTTCTCGTGTTGACAGGGGAGGTGTTTAGTAGGTGGTCCAGTGGCTTGCGAGAATGGGAGTCTCACACTCATAAATAACATTCACCTCTCCGACACAAAAAAAAGTGTTTAATAAATTTTCATGGAAACCTTTAAAATTTTGTTCATTGGAAGTATTTATAAAACGAAATAATATTTTTAAATAGCGTTTGATTTTCAAAATGGTGCCTAATCAAACTATTATTTGCTTTTCAAACTGAGCGTATCTGCTGGAAATTAGCCTTTCGAGCTCGTGGTGCCAATGGGGATTACTTTTCTTACTGAGAAAGTCCTTTATCTTGCAATTTTGTGAGGAAACTTTCAGCCACTGTCCTAGTTGCTTTGGATGCTATCATCTAGAATTCCTAGTCAACCTTAAATTGTTCGTTAATTGCTTTTTCCTTCCCCTTTTTCGCGGTCATCTATGCGGTGATTAGCCTAGAGACCAGCATTTTGATTGCACTTAACAGTGGAACTATAAGTACTTCACCAGAAAACTAGGCCTTATTTCTTGCTCTGTCTTCAACAGACTGTTTCTGAATGTCTCATACAGCTTTAGGAAACGTTGATTCTCTTAAGTACAACTGGTATGTAGTCAAAAGTGATTACCGCTTGCCTGTTTGAGTTCTAAACAAGTAAAATAAAAGATTCTGAAATATTGTTCGTTCATTAAAGGTAGTCATGCGGAGTAGCAAATAAAAGTTCTTGATGGGAGCTTATGAAACAGGTCTCAAAAAGGCAGTATTTGTATCAAGCGGGAGAACGAGAGGTAGAATGTATGAAAAATGTGCACCAAAAAATCCCAAAACAGTCATGGAGTTAGTTCCTTGTAGATACAACTAAAACTACCTTAAAAGTTCGATTTCACACAACTATTAATATTATGATTTGTAAATTTCAATTTCTCCCAATAAAATCTAACATAAAGCCCCTGTACCCGATAAGTTTAAAACAAATCGAATAATGATGGGTTTTTCAAAGTCGAGTATTGAGGGTTTTCGTGTGTGAGAATATTCAAGAATGAAAATTAAAGACATCGATAAATGTATGCTTTCAAAGGTAATGTACGTATGTGCGTGATAATTCCAAAAATATATTTCCATTCAAATGCTATAAAAACATAAGAAAAATTTCTCTAAATGAACAAAGATTTTGTAAATTAATGATCCAATATTTAAATCCATCCAACGTAGCATCAAAACTACACCTGCGCAATTTGATTCATTACAAAACAATGTCTTAATACAAAAGAAATTATTTTCCCCCTTGATTACTCAATTAATATTAACTGTTTCAATAGACTTTATTGTTTATTTCTGGAAAAACATTAAAATCGGAAAACTATATTTATCCCAAAAGTTCTTGCAAAAAGCTTTTTAATTTTCAAAATAAGTCGTAAATTATCTTTGAAGATTATTTTGCTGTAAAGCAGCGCTGTTTACTTTTTATTTTTGAAAATTTTACCCGGTCATCATTGCTCAGTATTATCGTTCTATAAAAAATGAAAGATGATGAAAACGATTATTTGTTCACAGTCAATTCATGGTGTTTTAGTATCTGGATCGTATCATTTTAATTCGATAATCGATTTATTTGTTAAGAAAGCAACTCGCGCGAAAAGTTCAAATATTGATTTTCTTTTATGTATGAAACGTCACGATAGGTGGTTTTATAATGAGGGAAATATTTTATAAGTTCCGGAATAGTATTTTCAACGTACAATTAAAAATAAACGATCAAGTATAAACGAGTTAATTATTCTGTTAATTATAACATGTTATGCAAGAAATAGTGAAAATAATGCAATAGTTTCTTAAAGATTGCTAAGGATAATATGAAAAAAAATTGAAATACATGTTTGTAAAATCTAACACACATGAAAAGTCATGTGGTTTATCAATATTGTTTGCACAAATGCTAGAACGCAGTCAAACAATTGCTCTGTATCTTTTCAATAAAGGATATAAATCTTCAATTCTGAGCTCAATTGGAGAAGAGGTAGAAGACTCGGTTGTAAGCAACTCAATATTGAATACATTTTAAATTTTCGAAATTACTGGACCATTTTGCGCTGAATCTGTCCTTGAGCTAATGATCGCCAAGTTCTAATCACCTTTGGATTTGTTGAAGTTGAAGATAAGAGTGTCCGCTCATAAGATTTACTTACGAAACTTCTGGGTTACATAAAAAGTGATGGTTTATTTGGCGGCGCGTGTGAGGCATTTAATGGATTAGGTACAACCAACGCGACCCGATGCTATTGGAGTTTTTCCCATTGGCTGGCTTGTTGTCCTGATTTTTTCACTTGAATTGAAGCACGTGATAATAGCAATCTATATGTTGACCACTAGACATATTCAATCTTAAATATACCGAATAAATTCATATCATTGCTTTTTATTATCTATAATTTTATGTATTTAGTCAAAGATAAAAATAAAATCGTAAGTTTTTGTGGACGATAAAAGTTATTCAGAAATGTCCTTCGTAATGCTTGGATGTACCTATGCCACTATTACTGTATATTATTTTATATGTATATTTTGCTATAGAGATAGCGTTCGCAATATACGGCGTAGTCATGAATTAATGTTTGATATGAATAATTGAATTGGCTTAAATTCGTGCTATATTGGCTTTATATAAATAAATTATCTGGAATCTCAACGATCAGTTATTTTTTGACGTTACGACTCTTAGCCAAGCCGGCAATTTCCGTATAAAATTTTAGATGTTTCGCAAGCCGGCGCGTAAATAAATGAATGATTTTGTATTTTGCAACAAAACGGAAATGATAACCTCTTTCATACCGTCCATAGTCGTGTGGTTAGATAAAGCATATTTCATGTGTTTCCAAAGTTCTGGCAAGTATGCAAATTCTGAAATTGATCAAGATCAATGAAATCCGTCTATTTCCCGAAGTTTCTCATTTGACCTATCAAAAGGTTCTCTCACGTGGAGCACATCATTAAATGGCGGATTTACATAATTGTGTCCTAAACGGATGCTTCAGTGGAAAATTCTGGAAAGGAACGTAAGCAGTAAACTTTATTCTAAACTCAAAAATGGCTGGAGTTTCAGTGATTTTCTCATAGCACGAAAATGAAACCATTCCTAAAACCAAGTCACGAAAATGAAACGGATGTCGAAATTTTATCTTAAAAAACACGTTGTGTCCTTGAGACGTACATGTGGAATATTTTGTGGTTTAGACAGAACCGCAAAATCGTTGTTCGGTTGCTCCTTGCTGAAACCGTGCGGCCTTATAATCAAACTTAAGTTCATTAAATGCACTCAACTTCATGTTATGAGAATTTTTAAATTTTTTTGGAGTGTATCCATTATTTTATGAGTGCTATGGTAAGTCTTTTGAATTTACTTTTAATCAAGTAAATGAACGTGGTCTATTTAAATACTTCAAAGACTGTGCCTACGTAAAGCAAGCAATGTCTGTTCAAAGTATATGGATTAAATTATAGGTCCTTTGTTTTTAGATATACAAGGGTTAACGTCATACCACTATAAAGGGAGTTTTTTTTTATCGTATAGAGTGTTGTGGACTATATTTTATTCTGCCTTTAATAGACTACTGAAGTACCAATCAGCCATCAATAGCTTGACACATAGAGTGAATATTTATTTCCGCTTTCAGCCTCTTGTCTACCAAACAAATGGAAGTGTTACCATATGTCTTAGAGCAAATGAAATTGCACAACAGCCAAAATGCCAAGGACATTTTCAAATAAAATTTCCATAATATCTACCCAATCTTTTTTGCTTCTAAGAGAAACTTATGGGGGCTGTGTATATTTCAGTGTAGATTAGGTGTTAAATTGAGTTTCGCTAACTTCATAAAAATTTGTTTTCCAGTGGCTTTTGCTGTCATTCCCTGTATGGAGAGAAAAAACAAACAGGATCTTACTTAAAAAAATGACTCATACTTCGTTGCTCATCCAACTGGTCTCCTCACCATAGAGCAAGCCTTATCCACTTTTTTAAAGAAAGAAAAAGGAAGCAGTATCTAAGTCATTTGAAAATTCAATATGTACTTAATCGAAACTTCAACTGAGCGAACTCTTGAGTGCTGATTAAAAAGTTCATACAGTTAAAGTTAGCGTACAAAGAAGATGCTAGACTTGCCAGTTAGAAGAATTGACTTTCAATTAAATATTAGAAAGGTTTTCATCATGAATTTCCAAATTTGTCAGCCGTACATCCACTAATAGAATAGAAGCTAGATCTAGATGCTTTATCATGAAAGGTAGAACGGCCCTGCAATTGGGCATAATGGCAAAATCAAATTAAAAAAGCTAATCCTAGGGATCATTATTACTTGATGGCATTGCGACCCAATTCAGCATTAACAAAAATGTTAGTACTAAGTTGAGCTTCAAAAAAGATTGGAGTTCTGAAATCAATGTGTATCTAATAGAACCAAATGCAATTAAGAGATATATGAACAGACCAAAGACTGCAGAGGGAGGGATTTTTTGTGCCTAGCAGTAAGCACCGCAACCCACTGGGAATGATACCAAGCTTCTTCTTGGCGAAGGTCTCTGCAATTGCAGTAATTGCGCAACCGTGCCTAGACAAAAGGTACATGATGGGTCTTGAATATCGCACTTTGTTCCGTTGCCATTAAGTTGGTCGTGTAGCTTTAGTTTAGGCGGACTCTTGATTAGCACCAATCTGGCTCTGGTGCCTATTATTATAGGGACTGATATCAAACCACGCATGGTAGGGATTCTGCATGGATAACTATGGGATCATGAAGGTGACTGTACATACAAGGTAGAATAATGGATCTGAGTTTGGACCCAACAACCTATGCTTGTTAAACAAAGAAAAAAAAACAAAAGAAAAAACAAATCGAAGCTTGTCCAACAAAAGTCTGATTTCCTTCATCCCACCACATCTGATGTCAAAGTTGGCCAAATTTTCGCAAGTCGAATGCTGCTTGATAAGAATTCCTTTGGAAACTAGCATTCTTTGGAGAGAAGAGCCATAAGTGCCTGATCAAGTGTAGGTTTTCAGAAGGTTCCTTCACGAACTATGACCTGGTAATGACCGCTGGACTACGAATAGGACATTGAATTCGAAATTTCATTTTGGGCTAGCCCGTATGATAATTTGGACCTATTAAGCATCGTACTACCGAGGTGATACTAGCGCGGAAACGGCTTTAATGTATGCATCACACCCTCTCCATCCCGGTAAAACCTCAGAGTACCTTCGATGTTTGCATCATTGATTTAGTGGTGTAGGTTTGGTTGAGGTGGAGACTCAACTAGTGCTGATCTGCCTCTGATCACTTGTCCCCATAAGGGATAGTTCCAACTCTCGAATAGCCTCCTTGCCATGCAAAGATAGCCGCGGGATGAAAAAAACTGCTGTATATACGAACGGAGATATCAGCCCCGAAAGGAGGTCCAAAAGATTATAGCATCTCTGAGCTCATCAAAAACAACAACGACGACTAAGGCATTAAAGATGTTAGTTGACACTAAAGAATTAAAAAACGAAATAAATGAATGTCTGAATAAAAAGGCTTAGAGAGCATAATCAGCTGAATATAATCGCAGCATTTGGGTGCGGTAAAAAACTGCACGCACTTCGGAACTCTCTATAAGAGAAGAGCACACAGTGAGCCACCCTGAAGTCAAAAAACAAATTTTAGTTGAAAAACAAAGCAAGAAGACTAACGAGCACTATTGTGTGAGGTTTTTGAGATTGCCAAAAATGTGACTGGAGCATTCTATCTAGAAACCGAAGTATCCAGAAAGAGCGTAGGAAAATTTGGAGAGAATTAAATCTTGGGAGGTGGATGCCCATTTACACATTAAGTCTGGGACTCACATGCTTACAAGTGACTGGACTATCCACTAAACACCTCCCTTGTCAACCCAAGATCCCAGCATGGAACCTTTCGCATTATTACTTTTTATATTTTAGGACTGCCCGAAGATAATGTTCCATCAGGTTCCATTTGTCAACCCATTCAAGTATCACTGTGACTATACTATACGGGCTGCGCTCTCTTGTCTCCCTGTAGTGGTTCCATAGAAGCCTGTCCCATTTTACGCACACAAAAAGGTGTGGCAGGCATCGTCTTCCTCTCCTGGGTGAAACTGAAGATTGGGGGATCGTAACTTACCAATCTTGTGTAGGTAAGACTGAAAATACCCATGTCCACTCAAAAGTGAAATCAATTATAAGACAGCCTCACCGTGCCGCGCAGTCCACCCTGCTTTTGTGCGATTCACCGAAGACTACTGCCAATCGTTGAGTGAGTTGTGTCTCTCTTTGCGGCCAACCGTCTCCCTTGCGTCCCCGTTTAGACGCAGGTAAATAGTGTGGCACTCTAGCAAGGAGGGCAACCGGTATTACGTCTACAATAACTCTCACCCCTGAATCAGAGACTGTAGAATATGAAGATCCTCAGTACTCCTCTTCTCTACCTCTGCCAAGCGTTTTAAGTATACTTTCTTACTGAGAGCATCGTCACATATTTCTGTTTCATACAGTAGCACTGACCCTATAACGATCATCAAGCGGTGTCTTCTTGACGGGTTAGATCCCCTTACGCTGGCCATAAGTCGACTCAGAGAAAATGCTCCTAGCCTTATTAGCCGTTGCCCTGATTTGCTCAGAGGAACTCATCTTCGAGTCAATCAGTAGCCCCAGGTACTTCACCGCTGGCTTCGACTCGATTAGCATATCTCCAATACTGATCATCATTACTCTAGGGATTCTCGTTTTTGTCAAGATGACCATTTCGGTTTTACCCAGTGCTAAACTGAACCCTCGAGCAGTCATCCAGTCTCTCACTCAGCGCATTAGGAGACTTAGCTTAAATTACACATGTTCAGCGACCAAGAACCAGTGCCGCAACATCAGCTACATTGCCAATTAAGTGCCACTCATCTGGCATCTGCAGTTTCAGTAGCCCGTCTTAAGATACATTCCAGAGGTCTCGACCAAGGAAAGATTCCTGGGCAACACCCGATGTAGTTTTCATCCTTCGTTGGCCCTGTGTCGTGTTATAAAGCAAACATCGATCCTTCATATAGTCCTTCAAAAGCCGCATCAGATATTCTGAAACTTGAAAAGGGGTTTCAAGTGAATTCAGAATATTTATTTATTTATTTTTGATCCATTTTACAGACAAAAATACAATTACAAAATAGGATGGGACGGTTAAATATCGTTTACAGTAAGACACATTTATTCAAGTACAACCAAACCAAGCCGAAAAAAGTTAAGAATACTAATTAAAACATGTAAGAAAAGAAATTAGAGGCTAGATGAAAGTTTAAAAATTGAGTGATAGTAAAATATTAATCGCAATGCACAAAAAGTAACGTCTTTAGTTTATTTTTATAAACCAGGTAGGACGTGGATAGAGAACCAAGCTTGAGGTTGTTATGCTTTCTGATAATTCGTGGCATAATTGGCTGAAAATATAAATCTGTTGGAGCATAACGAATGCTATTAGACCGACTAGGATGCGCATAGAGTAAAAGCAATTTTTGGTGGTACAACTTGTAAAGAAAACATTGATCTTTTCTTTGATCTACGGGACGACAAAGAAGAGAGACGAAGTATGGACAAACGATACTCATAGGACTCATAGGTTAAGTTGAATTTGAAGAACAAAATACAGGTAAACAAATATTCACCCATCTAGCGGAGTAGAAGGCGTTCTCGACGTCGACTGGTACCAACAGGACAATCTGTCGCAACGCGCTCACCACCTCTACAATCGCATCAATGGTGAAGCGTCCTGCTTTAAAGCCGTGCTGCTGAGGAGATAGGTCCCAAGCAGCATGAATCGCGCCTTTGAGTCTTCCCTTGATGAGTGTCACCAGCACTTTCCCAGCAGTGTCTACCTTGTACAATGGGCGCTATGCAGATAGCGAAACGAGATTTCCCCTCCTCTTGCTGATCAGCACGAGCCTCGCAACCTATCATTGTACCGGGGAATCCCCGCCCCGTAGGCAAGCATTGAATATGCTGAGCAGCAAGTCAGGAAAATTTTAATCAACAAGTTGCATCACCTCAGCTTGAACACCATCTGGATCTGTAGCCTTCCTCGCTTTCACTGAAAGGACTGAATCTTCCAGTTCCGGTTGTGTGAAGAGGGGGCACTCGATTGCTGTTTCGCCGTGCACAGCATCAACATGGACGGGATGGGTGGAGAACAGTCCTTGCACTATCTTGACCATCTTTTTCGCATCATGTATGCAAGGCGTCGTAGGCCACCAAGTTTCCGCATAACTAGCTTATAGCCAAGGCCTCACGGATCCTTGTTCACATTGTCGACTAGATCTTACCAGCATTGAGCCTTGCTGCTGTTGATCAATTTGGGAAGGCCTGGTCAGTTTCTCCACTGCCACCCGGTTGCATGTCTCGTCACGGTTCCATACCCGTTGAACCTCACGTCGAAGCTGACACTCTTTTTATTGAAGGTTTGCCGTACCAGGGCTTCCGATGGGGCGAAGATGCGTTGCAAACAGTCGTGATGGTGCTCATAGTTGAGCTCACTAAGTCATGAGCTGCCAATTCTTTTGTCCCCTGCAAATATCCATGCAGCGGAGCACCTGCTGTGAGCACCTCAAAGAACCCCTCAACGTCCATTCCTCTGATGTTCCACCGAATTGTAGAATGTTGAGAGTGTGGACGTCGGGACACAGTATCACAGTTCTTAAGCAGAATGCACTGATGATCACTGGCTAAATAGTCCTCTGATACTCTCCAATTGAGTTTCGTCAGTACTAAGGACTCCGAGGCGAATGTCAAGTCCGGTATGGTTCCTTCACATCCAATATGTCTCGGGTCTATTTGAGATATGCTCCATTCGACTACTATAACGTTGAAGTCCGTCTCAACGAGCATGTTGCCTTCTGCGTTCGAGGCAGTGCTCTCCAAAATATTAAGCTTGGCTTGAAAATATGATATCGATTCGTTTGGCGTTAGGTACACACTAGAGGAGGTGGTCCCTGAGAATCGACCCCAAATGAACCAATTCCTTCGTCCACAGCTCTCCCTCTGGAAATACTGTTCTGAACTCAGATGGTGGCAGTACCAGTCATATCAGGATACCATGATGCAGAAGTTTTATCATGGTCAGCAGCAAAAAGTCCCTCGCAAACTGTTCAAGCAGCTTGGTTGAACTGCGTTGTAGGTTTGTTACAGGGTGAAGGTCATCGCAGCTCTGATTTTGCCTTGGCTAGGGCTTCCTGAAAAACCCAACATTTTCTTGATCCCAAGACATGACCAAGATCCGGTCTTGGATCAGCATCCTTGCAAAGGATACTGATGGTTCCTTTGGACACTCTTTTCTTTTAAGTCCCATTTCGCCGCATTTGTAATACAGAAAACTTCTATCAGGTCCTTTACATACTCGTGTGGTGTGACTATAGCCAAGGCATTTGAATCATTGCTCCTCATCGTATCCTGTAGACAACCCACCCTATTCTTACTTTGCCCTTATTCAGAAATTTTTTGGCGTCCTTTTCGATCAAATCAATGTTGGCCATGCCTTACTCCTATGGTTTTCTGGTGACAGCCTCACTTGATCCTGCTCACACTAGGGAACTGGCCTTTGATGGCCTCTTCCATTTCAGCTAGGTCCATGATGCAGTCAATATCCCTTATTTCGATAGTTGCCATCGTCTTGAGCGAGGTTATAGTTGCGCCTTTACGGATCATTTTGTTTGTTGCGTGGCAGAATACTTCTTTATAATCAGCCTCTGCTTCGAGTTCGACCAGCATGTGGCCCGAACACGTGAGTCATACTGCTTTGATGGCAGTTGTGGTGTCTTTGGGCCTTACTCCCACCGTACTTCTGCTTTATGAGCAGTACCTGCTGCCGGGATGTTCATCGGGGCTTCTCGCTATCGTGTTTCGCATTGGTTCTTTTCTCTTGTTGGGCGTGCATGCGAACTTTATTTTCTCGCACTTTTTGAAGGAGTTTCTTTGCGGTTTTTTTCGGTTCTTTGTCAGCACTGTCTGGAGGCTCTGGCCTGGCATTCCATTCCCATCTTGTGCCTCTTCCTTCCTTCCCCTTTCCTGATCCCCTTCAATTAGGCTTGATTCCATTTTTTATTGATGTTTGATGGTGGAGTTATCTGCACGTACCCTGTAGGCTTAGCCCTCAGCGCTTCTTTAGCATTCGGCTCTTTTTTGGTCTTCTGGTCCTCTTCCGCCTATAACCAGCTCATATGATAATGCCCTATGCGGTTTAGGAGCTCCACTAGGAGCCCAATCTTTACTCCTATGTTGATTTTCGCCGAGTCACATGCAGATTGTTTTCTTTTTAGAACATCTCCCGCTTTTCGGATTAGACTTTCTTCTTCGTGCCACTGACGGCAACTGTATTTTGTGACCACCTTTCTTGGGAGAGGTTATAGGTTTCGATTTCCAAGTACAGTACTTTCGCCACATTTTTGACGATGACGATGAAATCACACAACGGTGCTTTATTTGTCTGGTCATTCCTTTCCTTTTCTGCCGTAATGTCTTTGTGAATTTAAGATGGTTCGTTATCATTTCGGGACTTGTAACCCTTTTTTCAGTCACTCCGGTAGTGATTGCAGCAGTAATCGTCGAGTTATCGATATTCTTGATATTTTCTTTCACCACTCAAACAACACGCGCATCCTGCAGAGTTTCCACTCTTCCTTTTTAGGAAGCGGTGGCATTTGTAATATTTTTTTGCTGCGCCCAAACGCCGCAGGAATCTCAGTCTAGACAAGACTGTCAGTTGATCTCCGTTCCTCATCCCTCGATACTGTCATTGTATTCAACGTTGCTTTTTTCAACGTTAGTACCGCTCCCGATATGCTGTAAGCATCGTGGCGGTAGCCGCTAGTTACATCGTCATTGTTGCTATATTTTCATTCGTTTTTTAATTTTTTTGGTCTTTTTTAGTGTTTTTAGTTGTTCCAGTTTTATTGGGTCCACCCTTGAAGCCGCTTTTTCCGTTCATGTGTATAGTTACCTTTTTGATCCCATGCTTATATTTTCAGAGCAGGGAAGCCATGCAAGGGTTGGCACAAGCTATTTTTGGGACAAGTGCTCAGAGCTGGACCAGCGCTAATCGGTGGTCCATCTCAACCAAACATACACCACCAACCCAATGGTACGAAATTTGAGCGTACTGCACGGCTTACCAAGATTTCACCGTCGCGGTAAAATCTTTGTAGGCCACTATGTCCACTGAGAGACCGCAGAAATCTGCACCACCAAGCACCATCAAAAGAATGGCCTCCAGTCCAATCAATGGAGACTGGGATAAAAGGTGGAAAAAACAGGCATTTAATGGGCATAAAATGTTAAATCAGGATTTTTAGGCAGTTTTGAAAAAAGCAGTCAAGAAAGCCGCCAAAAAGTTATCATAAACGCAGAATAAAAAGAAGCACCTAATATAAAGCAGAAGGATAGAAAGCCACAACAAAGAGCCCAGTGGCAGACACTGCTTGCGAAACTCAACGATGGTCGATTCTACTCAATGTTGTGGGAGATAAGGGGAGGTGTAAAGATCAAAGTTATCAAAACTGACATTGAAGCAATCTGATCAACCTTGTCAGGTCATATACTGGTTTACTTTAGAGCAAGGTAGTTTTTGACAAAAGTGCAACTGCAGCCTCGTTTAAGCTCATAACATCGATTGAATTCAGGGACATTTACTACATTACGGACCTGGGTGAGATAAAAAAAGCCATCAAAATGGAGCCCCCTAGCATAACTAGGGTCAAAATGGAGCCGACACTAGGAAGCAATAGGGGGAAATGTATGGCCATCATCAGCTTGACCAAAAAGGATGCCGAATAGCTTCTGAGTTGGGGAAAAGTAAAATACGCTAGGTTATCTGCAGGGTAGGACAAAGAGCATTACATCTTCACTGTTTTAAGGGACAGTGTTATGGTCACATTGCATAGTGACACAAATTCCCTATGCCACAAATCTGGTGGGGCATAATAAATAAGAGTGTACGTGGAAGACAAATGGTATTCTTTGCAAAGATGCTGATCCAAGACCGGATTCCAAGCACGTCTTAGCATCTGAAAATTTTTGGGCGATCCAAGCACTCCTACCCAAGGTAAAAGCAGAACTTTGATACCTCGTAACCTGCAAGTAAATCTACACCGCAACACAACTGCCCATAATCTTGAGAGGGACATGAAAGCCGACTTTTTGCTGCTGAGTGAGTATCACCTTGACAAGAGTTCGTTATCATGGTATCCACATGATACTGGTACTACCTTCATCTGGGTTTGGAAAAATGCTGCTTTCCTAATAAAGGCTACAGACGGAAGAATGGTTTCGTGTGGGTTTAGTGTTCAGGGACTACATTCTTTAGTGTTAACCTAATGCTGAACGAACTAATATCATCTTTTCAAGTACAAATTAATGTAGTCCACGTGATCTAGTGGTTAGAGCACTCACCCCGTAAACTGAAGGTCCCTGATTCGATTTTCGGTGACGACAACGAGATTAGCTCGAGTGATTCTTCGGACGGACTATAAGTACATTCAGCTATGATATGTGCTTATTTGAAATCAGAAAGTATCGTAGCTGGGTTGATGGCACACGGTCAAAATGTGGGACTAGCCATTTCACCTTGTGTAGTGCTGATTCATTCGACCGAAATAAAGAGATACTATAACTATCTCTAAGCCAAGGCCCGAAAGGGACTATAGTGCTAAACTCAATGCTTTCGAGGATGCTATCTCAAACGTAGATGGCCATATACTTGCTAGAGGAGACTTCTATGCTGAATGCGTCAAACTGAAACGTGAGGAAACGGAGTCGTTGAGATGTTGTACTGAATAGTGGTAAAATGCTGACTTTTTGTAAAACAACAATACCTGCCGTGACATTAACTTCGGAGTCTCTAGTACAGAAGATAAACAATCACATAGTCTTAGAGGACTACTCAGCCAGTGATTATCATTACATTCTGCTTAACGTCCATGCCTAAGATCTGCAATGCTGTTTTCCAACGCCCGTGCTATCGTCCTTCCACCATTGGGTAGAACATTGGGAGGATGGACTGCAAGATGTTTATCGAGGTGCTAATGACTATTTGTAGAGCTTTATGCTTACTAAAATTCTCAGCACAGCAGACCTCTAGTTACTGATGGTCGGCTGAAATAGGTGAAAGTGAAGGGAGGATCACAAGCTTCGACCATTGGTTGGAGAGAGCTTTATTCAAAATCTCATCTACATCTACAAGAACCATTAGAAGAAGAAGAAAAGTCAATATTCCTGCAGGAAAAAGTATTACATTTGATGATATAAGCCCCCCCCCCGAACGATAATTTGACGCAGCCTTCAACTTCGATAGGGGTTGTTGATCAAGACCAATTGACACCTCCTCTAGCTCCAATTGTGAGATTTTCTGATACATCTGACAGTGATAGTGAAGTCCCTACTGACCTCCACGATAAGACGAAAGTTGGGACAGTGATATGCGATACAACAAAAACTCAAACTCTACAGATCCACATAAACTAATTAAATCAATGTTGGTGATTACGTAGCTGTGAGTTATGACAACCAACTTTACCCAGGTGAAGTCAAGGCTGTAGAAGACGATACAGCTTTAATATCGGCTATGGTCAAAAGTGGGACTTTTGGAACAGACCTGCTCATCCGGACTTAATTTAGTATTTCAATTACAACATAAAAAAATCATTGACAAATCCATTAAAATATTAAGTAGAGGTATTTTCTATGTACCTGAATTACGAAAACCGAGTTCCTCATTGACTAAGACCGTTTGTAATTCTAATTCGAAGGCTATTTATAATTTGAATTATTATGAAGAAAACAATTTTGTTTTCGTCTATATTTTGTACGAATAAATGGTTAACTGAACGACCTAGGCATGATATTTCCATTTGCAACAACTGTTTCGCAAATTGAATATATTAGGTTTTGATTGTGCCCCCTTACTTTAATCATACGATATTCATGAAAAACTAAGTTGGCACAAACTTACCCCATAACTTGGGGTGAAATTGTAGTGCAGAAAAAGCTTCTTCATGGCCACTATTGGTGGGCGAAAAAGTTAAAAGGTTACTTAATGTAAATCCAAAGAACGTTGCTATCTATTCGAATCACTTTTTTTGTTATATCACATTCTATTTTGACAAAAAAACCTCAAATTGTACCACAAAGTGACCCCAGTTTACAATAATTAAAAAATTTTACCGATTATTTTTTAAATTAAAATGCAATTTTTTAGAAAAGAACAATCTTAAAAATTTCTTTCCTAATGTTTTGTGGTTTTTCTTTATTTTCAGGTGTAGATCATCAAACGGCTTATACAACTGACAGTATTATACCAGAAAAGGAATTGCATAATTCTTGCGCACTATCAAATTTAAGCTTAACAAATGAAAATTCTGGGTTGTTGGACAAATCTTCCGAAAATACAGCTGATAAAATGGAATCGCTCCTTCAACCAATGGATATAATTTTTCACAAGAAAATGTCAACAACGCCTGAAATGATCTCTTCTAGTGAAATTAACGATAAAAGAGAATCACCAGAGAAAAATAAAGAGCAATCTGCATTGGATCTATCTACTAGAAAAAATTCCTTGCCTCTTCCACCTGCTGGCCATGTAACATTAGAGGCTCTTGAAAATACTAAGGTCGCTGTGGCTCAATTTGCCGCTACAGCACTTGCTCACAGCAGCTGTAATGAGGATGCATTGAAGGAGTTTGCATCGATACAATCAACATTATTTAATTTACAAAGTCAGCAGCTATGGCAAATTCAACTCATCCATCAATTGAAGAATAAGTTATCAGGAACCTCCTTGGTACAAACCAATAATGATGATGCAAAAGATGACCAAGATGAACCACATCAAAATAAAATCAACCATGATGAAATACATAAAGATGAAGAGAGTGAAAAGACTGAACAAAATAAAATAGTTGATATTGCTAAGAAATCGAAAAATATCAAAGATGAAGAGGATGTAAAAGAGGTAAGTCATCAATCTCGACCACATCATTCCCCATATCCTACAAGCTCCTCATTAGCATCAAGCATTATTACAAACCATGACCCGCCACCTCCATTTGACGAGCCTAATTCATTGGAAATGCTACAGAAGCGAACACAAGAAGTCCTAGATTCAGCCTCTCGCGACCTTCTAAGTGGAAATCTAGCTGACGAACTACTTTTCCGTAGAGATTGCGATTCATCCGATGGAAAAGGAAAGAATGATCCGTTCTTTAAACATAGATGTCGATATTGTGGCAAAATATTTGGATCTGATTCCGCGCTGCAAATCCATATCCGGTCACATACAGGAGAACGTCCCTTTAAATGTGATGTTTGTGGAAGTAGTTTCACCACAAAAGGAAATTTAAAAGTTCATTATCAACGGCACACTCAGAGGTATCCATGTTTTCAAATGATGGATAGTATAGAACGATTTCCAATTCCACCACCTCACATCCTATCTAACATGCAGTTTGAAAAATTTGGGAGAGTTTCTTATGAAGCACCAATGGATACTGCACCAGTAGCTACAAGCCGAAGTAGCAATCCATTTGAAATAGCTGAACAAAATGAACCAACAGATCTTAGGCTATTTGGTAAGAGTCAGGATGTCCGGAACGTGGAGAAAGTAGAAATTAAACTTGATCATTCTTTAGACAAACCTAATAATGACCAACCAGTAAACTTATCCACATTGCATCGTGCAGCTCCTAGTGAAAACTCAAATGCATCTATTTCACCTGAAGTGTTGAACTTTCAACAAAACTCTAATGCATCAATTGAAATAAATGATAATTCCTGGGAAAGTTTAATAGAAATTGCCAAAACATCTGAAACATCAAAACTGCAGATTTTAGTCGATAATATTGAAACAAAATTGACAGAACCCAATCAATGTGTGTTTTGTCACCGAACACTATCATGTCGAAGTGCTTTGCAGATGCATTTGCGGACGCACACTGGAGAGCGACCTTTTCGTTGTCGCATCTGCGGACGGGCTTTTGCGACAAAAGGAAATCTTAAGGCTCATATGATTATTCATAAGATCAAACCACCAATTAGAAGTCAGTTTAAGTGTCCTGTATGCCATACTAAGTTCTCTAACTCGATCATATTGACAGAGCATCTACGATCCCATGCCAGTGAAGAAATAGACCAGGCGAAAATATTGAATGAGGAAATGGGGAATGGAAGAAAGGAAAGCTTTGACGCTTCCTGCTCTGAAACATCTGAGAGGCGATCTGAGTGCTCTGCAGGAGATTATAGCGAATGTACCAACGATATGGATGACATGGAGGATAAGACGAATGGTGAAGATTGCAATGGAGATGAGAAGTCTACTTCAGGATCAGAGTATTCAGTAGGGGTTCTGGATTTGTCAATGCAATTCGGCAGCAAAGAAAAGACAGATCGAAATTTCGCAGCATCATCCTTTTACAACTGCTTGAGTTTCTTGAACCGTTCTCACTCAGCTGCACCAAAAAACTCGAGTTCGCCTACCCAGCCAATGTTTTCAAAAGCTGCTGGTAAGTATCAGATCAATATTTTTGTATCAAATATTTCTGAAGACAACAAAGAATCATTATATCCCCCATATACTTCCTAATTTAACTGAAACCAATATTTCAACGCTGCACATTCAATCTGTTCTGATACAGAATGATATGCCATCACCAAAGTCGACAGCATTAACGAACAATGAAATATTGTACTGAAGAGAATTTGAGGAATTCCACTTCCATCCTAAAAATAAATGTTGAAATGGTATTAAAAGCACTTTCGATTGAACAGATTCTCAGGGAGGATGCAGTGGCGGGCAGACCGCTGCAGAATTACACATGAGCGCTCCATATCATCAGACATAGATGTTTTATTCTTATAATCATCAGGCGATAACTTATTTTCGTTTAGCATAAATGGCGTTCAAGCGTCAGATTAATCTTTTTTAATGAATTCTAGATAAGATTGGTGAGGCCGCGATGCAGTAGTGCGCATATTGCATTGCGGCATTTCAGCTAAACTATGTGGTTTTTTGTGATTGATCAATGATCCGTACGAATTAAAATAAATAGGAAAAATGTAATAAAGGAAATTTGAATTTATGTCGGTATGCCAGAGAATAGTTACAAAGACACAAAGATACTAAACGGTGCGGCACAGTGGCAATCGGATGCAGATATTCATTGAATTATCTAAAAGATCAATAAGACATATAATGAAATGCACAACGCTGCAGTTAGAGCGTATATGACGCTAAGCGAACTTAGACTGGGATCGTGGCTTTCATTTTTTTTCTAGACTACGCTAGAGTCCTGTCTGTTCAGCCTGCGGTACTTGAGTGTGACGGCGATTATAGTTGGTATTGGCAAAATGCACGAAAATAGATTTCGATCGAACTGAAATGAATACGCGATCGGTCATCATGGCTAACATTTTAGTGTCAATTTATATATATGGTGCCGTACGTTGAATGTGCAATTGAAGTGTATGTAATAGTAGAAAATCCAAAATAGCGTCGTTTATGCTTGCTTCGCTAGATCACAGTTGATGTTGTTGTAGCCGGCATGATGTTGTTTTTGTAGTCTGGGTCTCATAACAAATACGTAAGCAGCATTGGATAAATTGAATGATGTATTGCTTTTTCGGGTTTGACACTATTGGCTGTCAACTCATTGCAATAAATTGTATTATTTGTTTATTTGCAAGCAAACATGGAGCAAGATCATCATTATCACCTCTTGTGACGTGAGTCATTTTAAAGGTTTTGCACTATCACATGTTCAGGTATCCAATTAAAATTAGCACTTATGGAAAGTGATAATCTTATAAACTCTTTAAAAGGAAATGCTAATATATTTTGAAAGAATATGGTTGCTTGTTGCTATAGGCAAAATATGATACAGTGTAATTGATGCCTTACACCTTGGATATTAAGATAAGACCAACTTTATGGTTCGAAAACATTTGCCATATGTTGAACAAATGAATAGGGAAGGAGTATTTGAAATATATTACAATGAAATGCGGCCTCTCATTATTTTAAACCTTCAGAACGCATGCCTTAAAAATTACACGGATATGAAGGCGTGACCAAAATGTGCACGCTTTTTCAAATGAATTTTTTTTTGCATCAAAAGTATATTGCATTGATAAAATCTTAATAATTCTAAAATATGGAGCTTGATTTCAGTATATAAAAAGTGTTTATTAAAAATAAGTCACATAAAATGCAGCGTTCGACATGAATGAAAAAGTCTTAAATTTGCGTTAATTTTAGAAGGCTCTTTTTGATGGTTGGGAGGTGAATGTCATATGCGCACTTTTTGTGAGACTCTCGTGCTTGCCTACTCACTAAATAACTCCCCTGTCAACCCGAGAACTCAGCCTGGAACCGTTTGATGCATGATTTCGGGCCTAGTCTCGTTTTGTTACGCTGTGAGGTGCCTTCAAGCTAAGACAAGGGGTTCCGGAGCCCCCAGGTCCCTGACTGCTGTGAGCTCTTTTATCTCTTAGGATTGCCCGAACATGATGTGCCACCTGGTTCCATTTGTCAACCGATTCACGCATCATCACGACTATACTATCCGAGGTAAGCTCTCCCGTCTCCCTGTAGAGGTCCCATTGCAGTCTGTTGCATTTTATGCTCGCGAAAAATGTGTAGCAGACATTGCCTTCCTCTTCTGGGTAAAACCGAGAACCGGGGAATCGTAACTATCCACTCTTGTGCAGGTAAGACTGAAAACAACCATGCCCGCTCAAAAGCGGGATCAAACAGAAGTCAGTCTCACCATGACTTCGATTTGGCCATGGTCTCACATCCGGGATGAGGCGGGTAGTCCACCTTTCCTTCGCGCAATTCACCCAAGACTGCTGCCAACGGTTTAGTGAGCACTGTCTATCCTCGCGAGCAACCACCTCCCTCACGTCCTCCTTTTGACGCAGAAACTGTCGGATACGAGAATGTAATCCTCAGTGCTCCCCTTTTCTGTACCTGTTTCAGGCGTTTTCGGTATACCTCCTCACTGAGAGCGTCGCCCCATATTTCTGCGCCCTACAGTAGCATCGACACTACAGCACTCATCAAGAGGCGTCTCTTTGATGGATTGGGTCACTCTACATTGGCCATAAGTCAACTCAGAGCCCATACTCCCGATGCAGCCTTCTCAATCGTTTGAGTCGATCAGTAGCCCCAGGTGCTCGATTCGTTTCGTATGTCTCTAATACTGATAACTGGGGATTCTCTTTTTTGTCAAGATGACCACTTTAGTTTGTTCCAGTGCTAAACTAAAAAAAAAAAGCGAATGATAATAATAATTATAATAATAATACAAAAACAAAAATTGGTGGACTTGGGATACAAAAAAAAATAATTCTCAAACATTTTAAGTGTACTTGGTGAACTTTTAAATCTAATTTACCTGAAAGCATTACAAAAACTTTATAGTTTTTAATTATATTTATTAATAATTTTCAATTTTTTGCATTAAAAATGTCGTGCTGTGCGACCAAATGCCACGATTCTGATGATAAGTCCCCTTTTACGCTATGTTTCGGCCTCTGTGAACGGTCTTATCATTTGGTTTGCGTAAAAATCAAAGGAACTGTTGCCGACGTTATAAACAAACCGGACAATGACGTTCACTGGTACTGCGAGACCTGTAGACGTTATTCAAATTCGGCCTACGCGTCTAGGCTCCGCATGGCTAGCTAAACGGTTAAAACTTTATGTGATGAACTGAGTGCTGTGCACAAAAAATGTTCGGCTGCGTTTAATGTTATTGCTCCCTTGCTCCAGTTTGTTGATACTATATCTGCACTTCCTCTAACCGGGACGAGCTTGGATACTCGCGAAGTGTTACATCCTTCCGCACCAGATCTTTCTCCATCGGGAAAGAAAACTAAAATCACATTAGATACAGCTCCTGCCGTAATAACGAGAAGTGAGACGCAAGCTAAACCTGACACGAAAAACAGCGCTAAACTGTTGGCCAGCAATGATTCTGAGGTTGTATTCAAATCATCACCTGGACCCTCATTTTCTGGTCGAGGTACTATATCGAAAAATCGGCCCACTTCATCCAACATTCTTGTAACGGATATTCAACCAACGCCAGTAGCTGATATTTCTAATTCCGCCGCTAATCTGCCAGCACCACAAATAGTTCCATCGCTTCATGTCGTGGCGCTGCCGAAGCAAATATATATATATATATATATATATATATATATATATATATATATATATATATATATATATATATCGTCTGGCATATGAGACATTGACGAATGACATTTGTGATTATTTCTCAGCGAAAGACAACATTCAGGGAAGAGTTATCGCTTCCTTTAAGCTTACTGTACCGTCAAACTGCAGTATAGTTCTTCAACCAGAATACTGGCCTCCTGGAACATTAAACTGTTCGAGGCAACCAAAAGAAGAAATTTTCGTCGCGTGGTGAGCTATCTTCCGACACTTTAACAACTGGTCACCCTACACCTTTTTCAAATATTAATTTAAATTTTGATATTCGAAACACTCCTCATAGCTTCAATCATTATTATCAAAATGTGCGTGGCATGAAAACCAAGCTGAAAGCTATTAAAATTGCCTCTCTCATTTACGGCGGTGATTTCATTTGTTTAACAGAAACCTGGCTAACTCCTGATATCGCCAGCAGTGAAATTTTTCCACTATTTGATGTGTACCGAACTGATAGAGATCGTTTGGTTTCATGTAAATCTGACGATGGCGGTGTACTTATTGCTACCCATAAAGCCTTGGACAGCAAACTCTGCTCTGACTTTTCACCGTCACTTCCAGTAGAATGCATCACTGTCTTAATCAATATCTCTCAAGCTATGAGTTTAGCATTGCTTTGCGTGTATATCCCTTGCAATGCTCCTTTCCGCGTTTACAACCGTTTTTCCTCTGAATTATCTTCGTATTTCTGTTGCATCAACCCTCTATACACTATTTTAATCTGTGGTGACTTTAACATGCCTTGCCTAAGGTGGGACTCAATCTCTCATACCCTTTCATCTTTCAATGATCGCTCTATCCTGTTTTCTTCTTTTTTATCGCTTTGCTCCCTATCGCAATTAAATATGATCCGAAACGCAAAGAATCAACTTCTCGATTTCATCCTTACTACCAATCCTGCTTCTATCTCCTCGATCATGAAATCCCCCTCCGAATATGTAAAACCTGATCCCCATCATCCTCCGCTTGAGGTTTGTTTATCTTTTCTTGCACCTCAGTCCAAACGCACTCCTTTCTCTCCAAAATTTAATTTCCTCAAAGTCAACTATGCAGCCATTCAGCTGGAGCCAGATAATATTGACTGAAATTCAATGCTACAGAAGCTAGATGTCAATTCAGCCCTATCAACTTTCTACGAGAATCTCAGTAGCATAATGACAAACCATGTACCTATCTGCTGTTCTCCTCGGAAAAAGAGCCCCAGCTGGTTTTTCGCTGAAGTCTCAGACTCTCTTTATTTGAAGGACCAGGTGTGCAAAAAATTTCAGTACTCCAACTCTAACGCTGACCTCATCAACTACCGACTGCTTCGTAAAGAAGCCAAAAAAGCGGTTAAACACACAATGCGATCTTATTATTATATGGTTGAACTATCACTGCAATTTAATGCTCGTAAGCCCTTTTGGACATACATTCTCTGAAAACAACATCCCATAATCCTAATATCTTCTCATGGCGTAACTGCCAAGCTTCTGAGGGGCAAGCTATCTGTGACCTTTTCGCTAAATTTTTTCCACTACATTTAAGGCTTTGAACCCCACTATATACTCATCGTGTCCTTCTCCTTTCCCTATTGTGCATTCTATTGTGACCTCTCCTTCGGAAATTGAAACTGTACTGCTTACTTTTGACATTAATGGTGGTCCAGGTCCTGATGGAGTACCAAATCTGTTCATTAAGCTATTATCTTCTTCATTATCTACCCCACTATCAATTATTTTCAATATTAGCCTTTCTTCCTCCTGCTTTCCCGACGTCTGGAAGCATGCTAACATCGTTCCGATCCATAAGTCCGGACGTCGTTGTGAAATCTCAAACTATCGTCCGATTTCTATGCTGTTTTGCTTTGGCAAGCTCCTTGAGCGAATTGTGCATAACAGGATGTACGATGACATCAGTATCCTGGTTGCAAATGAACAACATGGCTTCATCAAAGGTCTTTCGACAGTTACTAATTTGTTGGAACTTACGAATACCATCTCTCTTGCTTTCGACAAGAGCCAACAAGTCGATGTCATATACACCGATTTTGCTAAAGCCTTTGACAGTGTTGATCATGGCTTTTTGGCTAACAAACTCCGATATTTCCGCGTTTCCGACTCGATTTTCTCTAGGATCTTATCCTTCTTATCCGATCGCCCCTGCACCTTTACATGGAATAATTTTTTTTCGCCGGACTTATTTAGCCCAAAATCTGGTGTTCCACAAGGATCAATTTTAGGCCCTTTGCTATTCAACATTTTCAATAATGATCTTTCCCACTACCTGTTCTCTAACTGTCTTCTTTACGCTGATAATTTAAAAATTTATCGTTCCATTAACTCCAGCAAAGACTGCTCAGACCTGCAAAATGATCTTAACAATCTCCAAAATTGGTGTCAAGGTAATTTACTTCCTCTTAACATTTCAAAATGTTGTGACATGAGATTCACCAACAAAATTCATCCAGTTTTATATGAATACTGGATTGATGGATCGCTGCTCGCACTTGTGGACAAATTTAAAGATTTGGGAGTAGTATTTGACCCAGGTTTGAAATTTAACATTCATATTTCATGCATAACCACTAGAGCTTCACGTGTCACTGGTTTTATTTTATGATCCTCTTGCAAGTCTTTTACCATTTCAACCAGCGTTCAATCCTTGAGTATGCCTCCCAAGTATGGTCTCCTCGCTATACCAATCCATCGGATGCTATTGAAACTGTACAGCGTAAATTCACACGTTCTCTATTCTAGAAATACCTGTTTAACCTCACTTACAGCTCCTACGATGAGCGCTTACAGATCCTCAATATTCCTTCACTCAGAAAAAGGAGAAAATTCTTAGGCCTGTGCTGCTTATTTAAATTATATCACGGTATTCTTTCATCCAACCTTCGTGAAAGGCTTTATATACGTCCCAACTCAAGATCTCGTTCAACTAATATATTCTTTGTGCCCTTTGCTCGTACCGATATTTATTTTTATTCATTTTTGGTACGAGTATAACGTCGTTACAATTAGCTCCAGCTGGGTCCCCTGCCACATTCCTTAAACGCTTTTAAATGCATATTGCATAATATTCTCCTTAGCTCCCAATAGTTTATTAGTATTTTATATTCTTTTTTTTTTTTCTTGTTTCAACTTGCAACTTTGTTTATTCGCATGCATTATATTATATTTCATTACCTATTTTGTAATTGGATTCACGGATCTGTAAAACAGTGTAAATAAATAAATAAATAAATAAACTGAGCCCACGAGTAGACATCCAGCCTCTCATTTGGCGCATTGGCATACCTAGCCCAAGTTGCACTTGTTCAACCGGAGCCACAGTATCATCCGCGTAGTCGATCAAGCGTGACTCATCTCACACCTTCACTCTCATTAGCTGATTGTAAGACAGGTTTCACACGTTTGGACCAAAGGAAGATCCCTGAGCAACAGCCGATGTTAGTTCCATCCTTCGTTGGCTCTGTGTCGTGTCGTCAAGCAGACTTCGGTCTTTTAGCTAGTTCCCCAGAAGCCACATTAGATATTCTAGAACTTGACAAGTATATTCCAGTGTATCCAGAATATCTACCCATCTAGTGAAGTTGAAGGCGTTCGTGACGTTAGGTGTCACCAACAATTTCCGTTGCTTGGTGTGGCTATATATCTCTGCCTTTCTCGCATCAATGGTAGAACGTCCTGCTCTGAAGTCGTATTGCCGAGGTGATAGATCCCCAGAAGCACGAATCGCGTCAGTGAGCCTGCCCTTGATGAGTTTCCGTAGCCCGTTCCCAACCATGTCTAACATGCATAATGGGCAGTATGCAGACGGTGGTCGAGGATTTCCCTTCCCCTTGCTGATCAGCGCGAGCCTCGCCCCCTTTCATTGTACCGGACAAAACCCGTGCCGTAGGCAAACGTTTACTATGCTGCGCGGAAAGGACTGAATCTTCCAGTTCCGGCTGTATGAAGAGTGGACACACGATTGCTGTTTAACCATGGACAGCATTAATATGGACAGAATAAGCGGAAAAGAGTGCCCAAACCACCTCGTATCTTTTCAGCATCATGCATGCAGAGGGTCCGTAGATCACCAAGCTACTGCATATCTAGCTTGTAGCCAAGGCCCCACAGATTCTTGTTCACATTGTCCACTAGATCTTATCAGCAGCGAGCCTTGATGTTGTTAATCAATTTGCAAAGGCATTTCCTTGGGCTGGCTTATATGTTGCTATCCAGTTGCACGCCTCGTCATGGTGTCGTTCCTGTTAAGTCTTACACCAAAGTTTGCGGCGCTCCCTTCAGTTTTCAGCGATATCTATATGGGCATAGAAGCATTGCAAGCAGTCGTAATAGTGCTCATAGTTGAGTTCACTACGTCCTGCTATGAGCACCTCGACGAACGTCTCGACGTCTATCCATTCGATCGTTCACCCAATTGTAGAAAGTCGAGAAATCACACATCGGGAAACAATATCACCAATCTCATTGGATCTCAAGCAGAATGTATTGATGATCACTGGCTGATCAGTCCTCGAATATTTGCCAATCTTGTATCCTCTGTACAAAGGAGTCCAAGGTGAATATCACTTCCAGTATGGTTCCTTCCCATTCCATACAGGGGGAAGTTGGCGTATTTCCGGTGTTTAGTACGAAGAGTGCCGGTCTGGATTCATTTTCTCCACGAATCTGTTTGAAACATGCTCTATTCAATTGCATTAGCGTTGAAGTCTCCTCCAACAAGCATGTTGCCGTCTATTCTGGCTTGGAAAGATGATATCGCTTCGTTTTGCGTTGAGTACACACTAAAGGAGGTGGCCCTTGAGCACTGAACCCACACAAAACCATCCCCCATGCACAGCCCTCCACCTGGAAACTCCTGTTCGAAACCCAGATGGCGACGGTACCAGTTTCATCAAGATACCATGCTGTAGAACTTTTATCATGGTGTTGCTCATGCAGCAGTAAAAAGGCGGCTTGCATGGCCCTCACAAACTGCTCGAGAAGGGTGTGGGTGATTAAACTGTGATGTGGGTTAGCTGCAGGATATGAGTCATTAAAGTTCTGATTTTGCTTTAGGTAGGACTTCCGGGAAAATCTGACATTTCCCTGATCCGAAGACGTGCCCAACATCCGGTCTTGGATCAGCAACCTTGCAAAAAATACAGTGTGCCTCTTTTGTACACTCTTTTCCTTTATATCAAGTTTGTCTTGCTTCTTTCCCTTATCCCGATCTCCTTTGATTGGGCTAAACACTATTCTTTTATTGATGTTTGAATATGGAGCTGTCTGCTCGCGCACTTTAGGCTTGGACCTCAGCGCTTGTTTGGCCTTCTGCTCTTTTTTGGTCTTCTGGTCCCTTCCAGCCATTAACTAGCTCCTCCCGTAATGCCCAATGTGGTCTAAGAGCTCTTCTTGTTCAAGGAGCCCAATCTTAACACCTTTGCTGATTTTTGGCGAGTCACATGCAGATTTTATTCTTTTGAAACATCTCCCACTTTTCAGATTAGCCTCTCTTCTACATGTCGCTTGGCGGCAATGGTAATTTGTAAATACCTTTCTTTGTTGAATTTACCGGGTTTCTTTTCCGAGTACAGTACTTTCGCCCATTTTTGACGAAGGCGATGAAATCACACAGTGTTCCTTTATTTTTCTGGTCATTCCTTTCTTTTCCCGCCTAGATCTCCTCGTAGACTTCGAGATGGCTTGTTATTATTTTGGGATTAACGACCCTTGTTTCAGTTGCTTCGAAAGCGGCTGCAGCAGTAACTATCGAACTCTCGATGTTCTTGATATTTTCCTCCACCGCTTGAACATCTGGCGCGTCTTGCAGAGTTTCTCACTCTTCCTTTTTAGGACGCTCTGGCGTTCGCATCATTTTTTCGCTACGCCCAAATGCCGCAAGAATCTCAGTCTGCACAAGACTGTCTATTTATCTCCGTTTTTGTCCGTCTTCACTGTCATTGTATTCATCATCATTTTTGCAATCGTTAGTGCCACTCCCGATGAGTACTCACAGCGTAAGCTCACTGCGTAAGCTGAAGGTCCTTAGTTTGAATCACATTGGTGACAATGAGATTTGTTTCGAGCGATTCTTCGGACGGACTACAAGCCTGTTCAGTTAGGATATGTACTGCTTTAGAATTTGAATGCATCTCAGCTGGGTGGATGGACAAACAACGTGGTACTGACGATATCACGTTCCCGAGTGACGATACATTCTATCAAGCTGATGAGTTAATCGAACTATCTCCAAGTGAAGGCCCGAAAGGGGTTGTAGTGTTAAAGCAAAAAAAAACATAATAATCATAAGCACAAATTCATTGGAAAGCGCTCAAGAACTCACCAAATTGAATTAAGATACAATTTAATCTTTTAGAACACCATTTTTATCATCTGGGTGAAATTTTCAATCACGAGGGACCACCTTAACCACGCGCCTTTCAGTGTGCTCACCCGCAAAGTTCCAAACGTACTCAGGTGGAAATCATCGATAGCATGAGTCTTATTCGGATCGGCCTTGTTGGTACTTTGGCCGATAATGTATCCTAAGTAACGGGCTTCTTTTATGAAAAACTGGCTAAAAAACTACATGCAACAAAGTAATGTGTTCAGTGAAAGTTTCGGTAAACAGCAAGAGCTCATCAAGATATACAAAGACCTGGTGTCTAAGGTTAGGTAGTATCACTTTGTTTATCAAGCAGCACATCGTCTGCGGTGCATTGCATGATTCAAAAGGCGTTGTAAAAAATTGGTAGTGCAGCCTTCCTGGTACGGTCAATCCCGTTTTGTCTCTGGATGACTCATCCAGCAGAATGTGCCAGAAAACGTCTTAGAGGTTGAGGCTGGAGATATAATGGGTCTTAGGCAATCGATTCAGAATAGCGTTTGTGAGCGGTAATGGATAGGCGTCTTCGATGGTGGCCAATTTCACTTTGCGGGCATCAAGTGGATTTTATTTGGCTTGACAATAAGACTATCAGGCAATCACCAAGTGTTTTGCGATTCCTCGATGACATTTGGTTGTATCACTCGGTCGTTCATGGCATATAGGAGCTTTTCCACCACTGAAGGCACGAAGGAACGGCGCTGTTTTATTGGCTTGTTATTTCCAACGTCAACGGTATGTGAAACAAATGTGGTACATCCCAGGCCTTCTCATGCATAGGATGAAAAACAGACTATAACTGAATCCAATTGCTGCTGCTGGATGTTATTTAATACGTGTCTGTTCGTAAACGTGGTAATTTCATTGACCCGTCGGGTTTTAACGTGCGCGTCTGTGAAGAGATCCGCAGCCAGACCTAATT
Source organism: Odontomyia ornata (assembly GCA_963969285.1). Taxonomy (NCBI): domain Eukaryota; kingdom Metazoa; phylum Arthropoda; class Insecta; order Diptera; family Stratiomyidae; genus Odontomyia; species Odontomyia ornata. The sequence continues at coordinate 31,997,057 of OZ017740.1, forward strand.
TCCGACGAAGTCGATTCCAAGATAAGCGTTTTGACTCAACGATGGTATAATACAAAAGTTAATGGGCTTGGTTTGACCCCAAAACGTTACTGTCATTATCAGCACTGCTTGAAAAATGTGTTTGGTACCATCCGCAGTAATAATATTGGAGTGTCAAGTTCGTACCAGGTAGTGGTATTGTGATAGAGTTTTCGCCCGAGGCCGGAAGCAAGAAAGCTAATATTCAAACCTGTGTTGATTAAGCCAATAACCATTTCATCCGTCAACTTGATAGGAGTGTACGGTGGCATAATATTCCCAAAATCTGATATGATAAGGTCTTTGCAGTCAGTGTAAAACTTTATCGGCTACAGTTTGGACTTCAAGGGGTCATGTTAACTCAGCTTTTGGGAGTGTGGCGTCCACTACTGTTTAACTAAGCAAGTGAACTCTAGTGTCTGACACGATGCTTCCATCCGGTGTAGAGCTGGTCGTAGTGGAATCGTTAGTAAATGGCACTGGCCTACGATCTATTACTGTAGCAGTCTTGAGTACTGCTGGTTGGTTTGGGCACTCATTTGCAAGATTTTTGGCCTCCTGCAATTTGTGAGATTTGGGGCATTGGTATCGGGTTTGCCACAGTGGAAACGAAAAATTGTAGCTTTGGCTTGGTAGCTCGTAAAATGATGTCATGTCTGCTGATAATTCCGACAGGTAGTAAGCTGTATCTTAAGCGTTAGTTCGTAGACTTTCATCTAATTGGGGTTATTTAACTCATTGTGCGATAGAAGAACCGTTTCATCTGAATAATCTAAGGTTGATTGTTTGAAGTGGGATGGCGCACGTAATACTAGTGAGTGGGGGGTGAATCTCCGCTACATTACGCGGCATGTTTCAGAGTATCCCAGTCAAAATAAGGATTGGACTCCACGTATCGCCAGAATCAACGCTGTGTGCAACAACAGCTGTGCGTGCTTGCCTACGGTCTGCAGATCCCCTCCAAAGTTGATGCCTGTCATGTGTTCTATCCTGTGCAGAAAGGTTCCAATTGTGACTGGATCGTCCTGTCCAGGAACAACTCACTTCCAGCTCGTAACCATCCCTAGTACCTGTGATGCGGGAATGGGGCGTCCAGTTCGTTCTACATTGCTACTAACTGGTGGTACTCGAACACGTTGATTTGCATGCATATCTAGTCGGTAATCTCCCTTATGGCATTAAGGGAGAGATCTGGTATATAAAGGGCAACAAGCTGGTCCTAGGTCTTTACTCAGGAGCCATCGGGTTCATGACGGAGCTGAGACATGGTTTTTCAGGTTCAACCTGCCTTACTAGTGGTACAGACTATAATTTTGGGTCTAAGTCCCAGTTTGGAGGAGCCCAGGGACGGTTTGACATCCGTGATTTTAGATTTCCGCGGCTCTCTCTTAGCTGCTTGTTTCTATAGGCACTGCTCTCTGTATTGTAGATGGAACGTTTTTCTGTGAAGGAGCTGCTGCCAGAATTGGCTGCTGACAAATTGGACAGCTATTTAATGCCTGCCGATGGTGTTGTAGGCAAATTCGGTGGAATGGATGGCCACTCTGTAATGTCTGCGCCAGGGGATCATTGTCGCCAGCAGATGGCGCAAAGCAAAGTTTATCCTGCGACAGACGAGTCAAAACTGGGCCTCCCCCCCCCCCCGTAAAGAGTAATGAACCACAACTTGAGGGAATACATCTTGTGATGTAGGCCTCATAAAGTTGCCTTCATTCTTCGTTGAGTTTAGGGGCTTTCACGCCAAGGGATGATAGATCCCTGAAGGTGAGCCTAGTCATTTGGATTTTTATCCGGTTGGGAGTATGCTTGGAGGCAGCAAGTCCACTCAGCAACCCATTTTGGTCTTAGCTAGCTTTCCCGTTGAAAATGGAAGAAGGATTCCTGTCATCAGTAGGTTAGGCATCATAAAAAAAGACCCCCTTCGGTTTCCAACAGCTCAAGTTATATTTCTGATCCTTACCAGTGAAAATATCTTTCTACTGTGGTCTTTGGGTTGGCGAGAAGAACCCGCCCCATGATACAGCAGAAAGCTAGCTGTTAGCACGGGTACACGTTGTCAAGCTAGGTTCAGCAAAGCCCGAAATCTTAGCTCACAAAGACAGTTACCATCGCCAGAGTTAAAAGCGCTCCACGTCGTAGGAAAACGAGACCTGGCCCGAAGTAACTTGTCAGACGGTTCAAAGTTAGGTTCCCAAGTTGACAAGGAAGATGTTTAGCAGGTGGTCCAGTTGCTTGAAAGCATGGGAGCTCCACACTCAGCGCGTAAATGTCATTCACCTCCCAATCGCAAAAAAATTTTTTAAGGCTGACTCATTGGTATCATGACAACAGAATACTGAGTCAGCGCTCCGACTTACCTACCTATCGGCTAGCGTGTTATGGCGTTCTTCTATCAGAATAAATTAACTACTACTTCTAAAAAATAAATTAAGTTTGAAAACAAAGATTTGTTAGGTCAATATATTCAAAAAATATTATATCTAACTTCTTTCAGATATCCAATCCATAGAAGAGACATTCAAGTGTTCAACATGTAATGAGATATGTCCAACAAAGGTAAGCAATTGAACCAAACCTATTTTTTAAGTTGAATAAAATTTTATCCTTAACTTTGGTTCTTCATCCCAACTTGCAACATTTTACACAATTAAATAAAGCAGTCGATTTGTTTCTTAAGCCACTTGATCGCTTCAGAAATACTTGCTTCTAAGAAATTACGCACTTTATCCAGGAGATATGTATACATACAACCAAAATAACTTAAAACAAGTAGGAATAATTATAATTAAACATTTAATATTTTCATGTAATTTCAACAATTAAACGACCGGCAACTTGGCATTTATGCCAATCCATCTCGCAAACAAATATCGTAATTATGTATTGGGAATATGTATGTGCAGAATAATTTTCCACATGATTGAATTCCTCAACTCGTTCTCGTCGACCAGTATTGGCGCTGCATCCACATGTATGCATGCTCCACGTTCCATGCATGCATATCCACCGCCGATGCACTTTGCACAGTGCAAGAACTAACGTTCAAATATGATACTCGTATTTTGTGTACTTTGATGAACACTTTGCACTTTGCACAGTTTTCCAATTGGTAATTTGTTGCAATGCGCCTGAAAGCGCAAAATCATGTTCAAAGTCAGACGAAATCGCCGCGAGTATGAAACGAATTCGAAGTTTCTGTTCATACTCATATGTACTCGTATGTTGGATACTCTGCAATCCGTGAGACATGCAGACAAACAGGGGAAAAATAAATTAATTACAGAATTCCATCATTAATTAAATGTCCGTGGTGTTTTGTTCGGGAAATTATGAGCGGATTATTAATTGTCGGCTTTCATGTTCATAAAAGTGATATGTCGCGTTCAATGTTGGACGGAAAATAATGCATGTCGTCTAGAGTGAAGGATGCCAGAATTTCCCATTCATAGGAGAGAATGGAGGTTGTTGGATTGCGCTTTCTACTTCCAGAGCTGAAATACGTTGCAACATCCCACATATTTCTATTCGTAGCGATCCTTGAGCGAAACAGGGAGCTTTAAAAAATGTAATCCGCTCTGGGGGCGTTTTGCCTTGGTCATTGGATTAGTCTTTTGAATACATGAAGAGCTTCAAAGGACTAAACGATTCGATTTTCACAAGGTTTGGAGGCTTACATTATATGAAACTTCAAGATTTTTTGGGAAGACCCCCCTTTTCTCTACCTTCATATATCCTGGTCCTGCTGCATGGAACAACTCGTGGAGCAATCGAATCAACGGCTTTTTGGGGATTACGCTCCAAGTGAAATCATCGGTGTTTGTTCATATGTAGTTTTCTGAGTACTCATGTCATATCTGCTACGAAATAACTAGTGATTCGACGTTGTATTATTTTTATCCTCTTTGGCTACTGTACCACCAGACGGTCTGGGGCTAGTTGTCATATCACACGAAGGATTTATGACAAACGTGGCAGTTTAATATGAGTCTGGGGGGCTGGTGACAAGATTGAGTATGTTTTGCGTCTAATGAATGCCATTTGTAGTGAAGATGATAATTAGGCTGCAAGGATTCTTTTGCATGCCAATAAATAGCTCACTTTAATAGGTTGAAAATTGTTGAGATTGCTAGCAAATAGTTGATTTAATATGTCATATCAATTATGCGAAGAGACTTTGAGGATACATATGAATAATAGCATATTGCATTAGATTATGGATCAAACCCATGAGTTTGTTTTTGGTTCTAAATAAATAATGTCAATGTTACTTTTATTCTTAATTCTAATATCGGTTCCTAAACACAAATATTTCTTTAGCCTATTCTTCTTTCACGTAACTTAATTTTGAAACTAAATCAATGTACAATCATATCTTATTGTAATCGATTAACTTTTTACAATTCTAATGATTTGCAAAAATTTGAAGCGAAAAATTCTTAAACGAATTAAGATGCAATCGTTTCTAAATATCAAAACCAAATAATTTCCCATCAATTTAAAACCCAACCATAGTATGTAGGCTGGAAACCCCAAGTGCACTCAAATATCTGCCTCGCCGCCAATCATTCTCTTCCAGCCACCAGTACTGCTGGAATCTTCTTTGCTTTTGATACATATTCATTGAATACCCCCATGGTAGTTCACTGTATGTGCAATTGATATCGCCCAAATTGTTGTCTATATCACACATACAGTTTAAACATATTTTTTAAATAGCACTATTTTTATTTTTCTTCTGCCAGATATCGATACTTTAGGGAATAATTGTCTCCTTCGTCACAGGCAATATTATGAAGCTATTAATCTGAAAAAGGCTACTGTAATTATCTTTTGATTGTGAATAATCTACATCGACAAATTGATTGGAATTGGTTTGAAAATAAGGTTATACCGCGCACTTTTCAATCATAGAATATGGGGTTCTGTCATTGAATGTCCTGATTGCAATTTGTAATCATGACATCAGCGTAGTCACTGAGAAGATTTATCTGTTGGATCATTACGACCCGTGAAGTAGGGATCATCTGTTAAGGGGTTTCATTGGGTTGGTCATATGAGATGAATAATGAAAAGTCTGAGCTCGCACTCTGAGGGAAATATGGGATATAAGGAGCATTTGCAAAAATGCTGGGAGGTGAGATTCAGGTTTGAACTTACATAAAGATTCATATGTCATCAGTAAAGTTAAATATTGAAAGTTTGCACAAATATGTGAGAAAGCAAAGAAGAAACTACTTATTGTGAAATCGCTAAAATAACAAATTTAGTATTAACTTACGTTGAAATAATGCGATATTTGTCGCTTATGAAACATCATTTCTAGTCCAAACAATTTCAAAATCTTTGGTTACTTTCAAAATTTAAGATGAAATTATCCTGCACATATGCTGTACACTGAATGAAACAGGTACATAGAATCAATGAACATATTCATTATAATAATGAATGTTTCATCATTTTCCAACCAATGGGAACTGTCTTCGTCGACCAAGTCAGACCAGCGTTTCCTCGGTTTCCCTACTGGTCTCCGGCCATCAATTTTCCTAACAAATACCTTTTTGGGTATACGATTCATGCGTCCAGTCCATCGCAGCGTCCGCAGTTTTACAATCAGTGACACCTGCGATTCGTCAAAAATTTCATACAGCTCATGGTTGTATCGAGTTCGCCATTGGCCTCCGTCTAGTCTCGTTCCGATTATTCGCCTCAGGACTCGTCGCTTAAAGGCGCTCAATATATTTGCGAATGCTTGAGCTACGATCCATGTTTCACACCCATAGCAAAACATAGGTCTTGTCACAGCCTTGTGTACTTGGAGCTTTGTTTTTCTATGTATGCAGCTGGTCTTCAAGATAATTAAAACTGAAAAACTCTTTTGTTTGCGAACTGTATTTTTCTGTGTATTTCGTCTCTTCCATTATCCGTTTTCATTATTTTGGCACCTAAATACACAATTACGCCTACATTTTCGATATTGTATTTGTCAAGTGTGATATTTTGTGTATTTGAGGTATTTTTCCTCGACTGTGTCATGAAGTTTGTTTTATTTTAATTGATTTATAACCGTACAAGTTTTGCTTCGCTGTGGAGTTTCAGGAAGAGTTCTTTGGCAGTAGCTTATGACCGTGACAAAATGTTGATGTCTTCTGCACAGGCTACTGCTAAAGTAATTTACCTCATGTATCGACAGGTAGCTTCCTTATGACGTACTCCAGAGCCAAATTGAATAGCAATGGAGCCAGCCCATCTCCCTGTTTTTGTCCGATAATTGTGTCAAAGGTATCGGTGAGTTGGTTATTGATGCGGACTTGCGAGGCCATGGACGTCATTCTTATTTTGGTATGGCGGACTAATTTGGCTGAGATGCCGAAGCAAAGAATTATTTGGTAAAGTACGTTAGGGTGAATGTGTGTTTGCATAGAGTCAAAGAAAATTTGGTGTACGTCTATGTTGAACTCCCAGCATTTTTCAAATATTTGCTTGACTATGAACAATTGGTATATTGTCGATCTATCTGCTCTAAAACCACGTTGATACCCCCAATAATACTGTTAGTTTATGATCAGATTTAATTTTATATGATTTTTGAAAATATTTATTTGTATGCCGTACAAAGTAGTGATATGCCTCTATAATTTTCGTACTATAGCTTACTACCATTTTTGTGCTGATAGGGAGTATAATTGATTAGCTCCACTATTTCCATATATGTTCTTGTTGCGAAATATTCTGGATGACCTTGTGAATAGCTTTATGCTACCACCATATTTGATGAGCTCCACTGGAATCTCACCTATGCCCGGCGTTTTATTATTCTTTTATTGGGCCATTGAAGTTCTCCGCAGACATCTGTAGACTCCGATGTTCTGGAGCTGTGTTGAAGATTAAGGAAGTTCTTAAATATGATGCCCATCTTTCATTAATCTTGGTTTCATCAGCGATGATATTCCCAGCGTCACCATGACTAAGCGTGCTTTTGGGCTGATAACCATTTTTCAGGCTTTCCACCACATTGTAGACTTGTCTTGTATTATTGCTCGCTAAACTTATATCTAACTTCTCAGTTTGTTGTCATAGAAGTTTTTTTTCTTAATTCTAATTATCTTATTCGCTACTCTTCTGAGATTTTCATAGTGTTCTTCTTTCGTTCTGGTTTTCCTACTTACGTTATCTTTGTACGCTTGATTGTTTTTGTCTGACGCATTCTGGCATTCATCATTGAGCCAATCATTTCTCGTGAGCCAGGCATGATGTCCAATCGTCTGTTCTGCTCTTAATAGCCACTTTCACTTCTACCCAGAGCTCGTTGCTTGTCTTTAACGATGCGTCTGATAAAATGGGAGCCAGCTGGTTATCGAGGGTCTTTCGAGAAATTTTTAGCCACAGATGCCGTTTGGAGCCTGTCGATGTCAAATTTTAGTAGCGGGCTGGTCTCTGCCGAATATGCCTTTGGCATACGACATCGATAGGTTAATTTGATCAAGTAATGATGTGAGTTACAACTGGCTCCTCGGGATGCACGGACGTCAAGTATGCTCGTGGTCGAACGTTGTTGAATCATAACATGTGTTGCCATCCGATGGTATCCTGGTCATTTTATGAATTCGTCGATGAGGGAAGCAAGTCGAATGTATGACTAGATTTCTGCTACATGTAAAGTCGATCTGGCGCTGGCCGTTGCCGTTTGTTTCATCGTGGAGAGTATGTCCTTCAGTCGCTCCCCGATGAGATATCTCATTGCCAACCTTAGCGTTAAAAATCACCCAGAACTATTTTTGCGTCATTTATAGTCAATGAGTCGACTAGTCTTTCCAGGTGATTGTAGAACGTTTCCTTCGTTTCTTCATCCTTTTCTTCGTTCGGGGCGTGTGCATTTGTTCAGCCAGATTTTGAAGAATTTCACTTTTAAACGGATCGCACACAACCGTTCATTGACTGCCTAAAAATCAACAACGTGCGATGATAATGAAGGCCACTCCGAATTCTCGTTTTCCAGTAGACTTCCTTCTTTTGAATATTGTGTGCAATATCATCTCTTGAATTCCAGTCCAGTTTGTTTCCTGGACTGCCAGTATTTTTAATTTATATTGACTGCCCTGATGAAAAAGTCCTTAACAGCGCCAGGGTAATTGAGCAATCTGACATTCCTGGATTCAATGCTATAGTCCTTTTCCAGTTGTAAGGTCGTTGCCGTGAGTTGATTCCATTCTGAGGCTTGTCTACAGGTTTCGAAACATTGAAAGGTTCTCCAGGAATGGGGAAGAAGCCCATCCTTGGTTATGAGTTGTGTCATTATAATTATGAGCATATTCATATTATGTATGAAAGATGTAATTAAAATGATGAAGTAATTCCATAGTATTGATGAAAGGATTTCCAATTTTATAAATATATTCATAATATATTCAATTCTGAACTCCATAAATTTAGCAAAAATAGAAACACCTCTACGTCCTCCAATTTCGAGAGCTGTTTTTCTCGACCATGTCAGACTACCGTTCCCTCGCCGTTCAGTTCTTCCGACGAATTCCTTTATGAGTATCTGTTATTCATCCATACGATTCCGGCCTTCAATTCTCCCAACGAATACCTTTTTGGGTATCCGTTCTTCGTCCATACGATTCATGTGGCCAGCTTCCGCGTCTTTGCAATCGTCGAGATCTCCGTTCGTCAAAAATTTTATACAGCTCATGGTTGTATCGAATTCGGGTTTGGTCTCCGTCTGGCTTCGCTCCGATTATTCGCCTCAGGACCCATCGCTCAAAAGCGTTCAATATATTTGCGGATGCTTGGGTTAGGGTCTATATTTCACACATTGCATAGCACGGGTCTTATCACAGATTTTCATACTTGGAGCCTTGTTTTCCTGTCTATGCAGCTGGTCTTCAAGATTGTCAAAACAGTATAAACTATTTTATTTGTGAGCTGTATTCTTCGGCGTATTTCGTCTCTTTTATTACTTGTTCTCGTAATTTTGATGGCTACATACACAAATTTATTCACTTTTGTAATAATGCTTTCGCTAAGTGTGATATTTTGTGTATTTGAGGTATTTCTCCTTGACTGCGTCATGAGGTTTGTTTTATTTTCATTGATTTGTAACCCTACTAGTTTTGCTTCGCTGTCGAATTTCGGGAAGATTTCTTTGACTGTTGTTAATGACCGTGACAACATATTGATGTCATACGCATAGGCTACTAATTGGTTCGACTTGTATAGTAACGTACCTCGTGTACCAAAAGGTAGTTTCCTTATGACAAACTCCAGAGCCAAATTGAATAGCAATGGGGCCAGCCCATCTCCCTGTTTTCGTCCGATATTTATTGTCCACGACATCGGTGAGCTAGTCATTGATACAAACTTGGGAGATCGTCGACGTCATTGTCATTTTGGTACGATGGACTAATTTGGCTGAGATGCTAAAGCAAAGCATTATTTGATACAGTACGTTACAATCAATACTGTTGTATGCTTGGTTAAAGTCCACGTAAATTTGTGTACGTCTATGTTGAACTCCCAGCATTATTTGATACAGTACGTTACAATCAATACTGTTTTATGCTTGGTTAAAGTCGACGAAAATTTGTGTACGTCTATGTTGAACTCCCAGCATTTTTCAAGGACCTCCTTGGCAGTAAACAGTTGGTCTTTTGTCGATCTATATGCTCCAAAACAACTTTTATACCCTACTTTTGAAAATATTTTGTACGCCGTACAACGCAGTGGTATGCCTCTATAATTTTTGCACTGTAGCTTGTCACCATTTTTGTGGATAGGGAATATAATTGATTGGCTCCACTTGTTCGGCATATGTTCTTGTTGCCAAATATGCTGGATGGCTTTGTGAATAAGCTTTATGAGCACTGCTGATATTTGATGAAATCCACTGGAATTTCATCGATGCCTGGCAATATACAACTCTTTTGGGCTTCATGATGGGACAAACTTCATCCAATGTTGGTGAGGCCAACGGAAGTTCTCCGCAGGCATCTATAGACTCCAATTTTCTGGAGCTGTGCGGAGGATTAAGGAGGTTCTTGAAATATAATGTCCATCTTTCATTAATCCTGGTTACATCAGCGATGACATTGCCAATGTCATCACAACAGAGCGTAGTTTTGGGCTGATAGCCACGTTTGAGGCTTTTCACTACTTTTTATGCTTGTTTTGCTTTGTTGCTGGCTGATATTTACTATGCCTTACAAAATGTTAATATGCCTCTGTATATTTTGCAATCTAATTGATCACTTTCTTGTGGATGGAGAATATCATTGATTGGCTCCCTTTACTCGACATACGTTCTTGTTGTCAAATGTTCTGGCTAACTTGGTGGATGGTTTTCTGAACACCACTGCCACCATTTTGAATGAGCTTTACTGGAATCTCATCAACGCATGGTGTTTTATTATTCTTTGGAATCAGGATGGTGAAACAAACTACATCCTGAGCTAATAGGGCCAATGGAAATTTTCCGGGAATATCCATAGGCTCCAATGTTTTAGAGCTGTGCCATCTTTATGGGTCCTTCAATATGATTTCCGTTTTTCTTTAATCCTGTTTTCGTCAGTGATTACAAGGTGCTTTCCAAAATAAACGCGACTTTTTCATAAAATTTTTTTGGTGGCGCCATCTGTGAATGAGGTAGTGCGTTGAAAAGTTAAATCCCTCCTTGAGTTCCAGTGAAAGTTTGGTGACATTCGGTCGAGTGGAAGCGAAGTCAGTTTCGAACAAGGAGCTAATATCAAATTTTATTTTAAAATCGGTAAAACGTTTACCGAAACGTTTGAATTGATAAAAGTTTATGATTTATGGCGATGATTGTCTATCTCGCGCCAGAGTTCATGAGTGGTTTGCACGTTTCAGAGATGATCGTGAGAACATAAATGACGATGAATAAACGGGCCGCTCAAAATCAGTGATCACCGAAAACTCCATCGAAATTGTGCGTGAATTTATCAAAAATGAGCCAAAATCATCATTGAAATTCATGGAATCGGAGTTGAATATCTCCAAAACATCGATTTATTGTAATTTAACTGATCATTTGGGCTTACGAAAGGTCTGTGCACGTTTTGCTCCGCTCGAATTCAACATTCGAAAGACATCATTAAAGAGGCGAGAAAAGACGAGAATTTCCTTGACAACATTGTAACTGGTGATGAAACGTGGTGTTTCCAATGTGAACCCGAAACTAAGTGTCAAAGTGCCAAATGGAAGGCCCAAAACGAGCCACCACCCCAAAAAATCGCGTTTGGAGAAGTCAAAAATTAAGTCGATGCTCATTTGTTTTCACGATTCCAAGGAAGTTGTCCAAATGGAGCTCGTGCCAACGTGCCAAACCGTCAATGCAATTTTCAATCTTGGCATTTTAAAGCGTGTGTTGCATTGCATTCGTCGCGTTCGGCCTGAATACCGCGAAGGAGGAAGCTGGCGCTTATTGCATGATAATGCACCATCTCATCGATCCACTCTTGTGACCTATTTTTTTGACTAGAAATCGCATTTTAATCATCAATCACTCACCGTATTTGCCTGATATGGCTCTCTGCGACTTCTACCTATTCAGAAAATTGCATTTGGCCATGAAAGGAACACGCTTTGCGTCCGTAGAGGGCATCCAAAAGGCTTGTACCCACATCCTGAAGGACATTCCGGTCAATGACCTGGAACACTCTTTTAGAATGGTTTTGGATCGCGCAAAACAGTGTATCCAGGCCAAATTTATCAGGACAAAGCTCCTGTCATTTCCCTTTTAGCTCAGTCTCATTTGTTTTGGAACACCCCGTCATCAGTGTAGTCTTGGGCTGATAAACTCCTTTCACTACTTTGTATACTTGTCTTGTTGCTCGCCAGACTTACATAGATTTTTCTCAATTGGTCATCATGATATTTTCTTTTCTTAATTCCCTCAATCTCATTCACTACTCTTCTGAGGTTTTGGTAATGTTCTCTACTCATCCTGGTTTTCCTATCTAAGGATCATTTGTATGGCGGATTCTTTTTGCCTAACACATACTGGCACTCATCATCAACCCAATTTTGCATACTTAATTGCTGCTTTATCAGTGCTATATATTTATCAGCCGAATTTTAAAGAATTTCACATTTGTATGGATTGCACACAATTGTTCATTGATTTATTAATTGATTGAATTCGTAGATTATCGATCAAAATCGATGGCTTACAATTCGGACTCCCTTCTTCTTCTTAACACTACAGCCCCTCTCGGGCCTTCGTTACCTGCACCAAATGCCTCCAACTGTCTCGGTCCATTGACCGCGTCCTCCAACTTCAAAATCCGAGCAGCGATAAACTGTCTTCGTCGACTGAGTCAGAGCAGTGTTTCCTTGGTTTCCCCACTGGTCTCCGGCCTTCAGTTCTCTCCCAACGAATACCCTTTTGGGTATTCGTTGTTCGTCCATACGATTCATGTAGCCAGCCCGTTGCAGCTTCCGCTGTCTTGCAATCGTTGAGGCCTCCGGTTCGCCATTGGTCTCCGTTTAGTTTCGCTCTGATTATTCGCCTCTCGACCGTTAAAAAGCCCATTATAGCGCTGGAATTATAAAGTGATCCGATATCCCAGGTTCCAATGCCCTAATTATTTTTGTGGTTGTGAGGTATCTTCTAGTAGATTCAATCAATTCCAAGGCTCTGTTGTAAGTTTCAAAACACTATAGAGTTTGCCTGCATGGGAAGTTAGTTCGTCACTAACCTTCTTTCCAGCGGCATAGTTATGACTTTAGACTCGATCATTAGGCGCCTTTTACACAAATTGAAAGTTACCAGTGACCACCACAAGGATATATAAGTAGAGTTTGGTAGTAGAGCTGTAGGTGTATTTACATTAATTGTTTTTTCTCAGCACTTAATGACCAATAGTTGCGGAGCTGGCACTATTTACTACCATTTGACCAAATTTTTGGAGATAACAAAAAAAAAATACTACTGTGTGCAAAAAATAAGGTGACATTTGAATTTAAACTGCGTGCGCCGAAGAATTTGCAGAATCATTTTTTTTTAGGTTGTTCGTACTATCAGCGACATCTATGTCAAATTTACATGTCAAAATATTCATTAGTGTTTGAGATACGCGTCGTTTTGTGAGCTACTTAAAGTAAGTCTTTCGTTTTTTGCGATGTCGAAATTTGTTGAATTTGCATTAAATTTTGTTTGCGGAATCAATATACTGCTGCGGATACGTTGAAGATGGTGCAGAAAGTTTTTGGTGATGAGGCTATGTTTACAAGTGGTATAGTGAGTTCCAAGAAGGGTGTGAAAGTGTCAAAGACGAAGAGCGTCCTGGGCGACCATCAACCTCTTCTCTTCTTCGATTATGCATTGAGAATTCCTTCCGCCGAGCCAAGCAGTCAACAAGGAATATTATTTGAACGTTATGCGTCGGTCGCGTTATGCTATCCGCCTAAAATTGCCGGAATTGTGGAAAGACAATTCTTGGTTTTTACACCACGATAATGCACCATCCTATACTGCACTCGTAATTCGTTATCGTTTCGCCAAAAACTCAAACCATATCGTTCCACGACCACCGTATTCACCTGATCTGGCGCCGTGCGATTTCTGGCTGTTCAGCAAGCTCAAAGATCGCTCCGGGGACACCGTTTTGACACGATAGAGGAGATTCAAGCCTCAGCGAACACGGAACTGAAGGCCATCCCGGAAACGACGAGTATCTCAAACACTAATGAATATTTTGACATGTAAATTTGACATAAATGTCACTGACAGTACTACCAACCTAAAAAAAAATAGTCCTAAAAATCCTTCGACGTGCGCAGTTTAAATTCAAATGTCACCTTATTTTTTGGTCAAAAAATGGGCAGGGTACATTATGCATGATATTTTGAAGATGAAAAAGCTATCGGCGTGATGGGTATCGTTGACCGTCATCCAAAAGCAGCAGTGCACTGATGATTCAATGGCATTAACGTAATTGAACCGATTTTATTAACGTTTTATGATGATAAATAAAACGTAGGCCTATTATCATATTCCTCAGTCCTATAGGCAGTCTACAGAGTGGCTGAAAAGCCATGAAAGTCCAACGGTCGGCCGTGAAGGAGATCGTTTTCTTTTTTTGGGATGCGCATGGAATTATCTTCATCAATTACCTGCAGATAGAAAGAAAAGTATTATGCAGCCTTATTGGATAAACTTAACGACAAATTAAAGAAAAAACGGCCCCACATAGCAAAGAAAAATGTTTTGTATTATCATCATAACGCGCCGTCACTCACGTCCTTGAAAGCGGTGGCCAAATTGCATCGATTCCGATTCAAATTGGCTGCTCACCCACCATTTTCTCCAGATTTGGCCTTCAGCGACTATTATCTGTTCCGAATGGCTTCAGGCAATGCGATTAAAATTGAATTTAGAAGTAGTTTCGAATAACGAGGCGTATTTCGAAAATTTGGACGCTTCGTACTACATGAAGGGTATCAAAACTTTGGAAAATTGTTATGCCAGGTGTATCACCCTCGAAAGCAGCTAAGTTGAGGAATAAATATAATTCTGCCCGAAAATTGCTTGCTTTAATTGAAAATCTCAGAGCTTATCAGCCCATCTAGTACTGCATAGTTTTCGCTTTTGACAGAGGCATACTTCCATATGTTGAACTTGTTTGAATTTATTTTTAATTTTTTTAGACGTTTTGGAAATGATGTTTACAAAAAGCTGCTAGCATCGCGTCCTGTTGGCACAGCTGTTTGTGTGTCATAGCAAGTTTTCACAAAAACTGTAGATGCTATAATACTCAAACTTTGTGGGAAGACTAGAAATGATGGTCTTGCAAAAGTCAAGGCCTTATCAAAAATTTTAATGGATGCGGTTCCTCCAAGGCTCAAGCAACCGTTAATTTTTTTTTTATTAAAAGCAGTCAAGTGGAGTATCAAATGAAAGGCGTTGATTAGAACTTTGAAACCCCAAAACAAAAAATTAAATTTACATATCAAACGGACCAAGAGGGGGAAAACTGAACGGAAAATGTGTCCTTTCCTTCCACAATTGAGCAAAAAAAAATTTGAAAAACTCATGGAAGGGGTCTTTTATGATTACAAGGACAATAAATATTTCAGGAGTCAAAATTCACTCAACTTTGTAAGTAAGTTTTCATTTATAACATCGAATGTATATTTCAAATCGTAATATGTATACTTCAAATCGACGTAGATACAGCAACTTTCTTTGGATTTCCATGAAAATTTCAAGAAAAATATTTTATTTGACTATGTTTGATTGGCCTTGAATTTGGGAATTTTATTTTACATAGAACAAAATGGCGGCTGTTTTGTTTTGATGAAAGAGACTTGAACTATCTTATATCATTGTATTTGTATGTTCAGTGGATTCATAATTCAAGTCATTGATTCAAGTCTTTGGAAAAGTTAGTTTGAATCTTAGAATGGTCACAAAGCCTTTCTGGTAATAGTTGATTCAACTTTTTTATTATAAGTAGCTAGTTTTATAATACAGTTAAAAATGAATTTCTAAGTTTCAACCTATTTCATTTTTCAAAATGATCCCGCCTTTCCCACTGTAAGTGACCCAGCACGGGCAAGGAGTTGCTTTGTCCAGCTAGCCATAGAACCAACACCAGACTTAGAACCCTGATTTTTTAATTTATGTAACTGTGAGGCATACCGTGGCCATTGCACTTTTGTTAAATAAAACCTCTATCGGCTTATGCCTTGGTGGTCATCAATATTCATATCTTTCATATGTCTGAAACTCAACAAAACATTCATACATATTTTAAGCTTGAATGCCCCATCAAAATATTCTCACTAGACCACAACTAACGAATATATCTCGTTCAGACTTTAATTTTTCCGGATTGTCACCTAAGCATGACAGATAAATCATTTCGAAGAATATTATCACATACAGAACTCATACAATATCCCTAGAGACTTTCCAACATCAAACAATAATAAGCATATTCTGCATGAAGCCTGAAAAAGTCCAAACAGAATAATCATAATCAAGTCGCACGATGATCACTTCTCTAGCTCTTGTTCTTGAATTTGTTTGGCTCGCAGCCAAAAATATCATGCATCGAAAACAGACAATTCCGCGACCGCATGTTGAGCGTTTCATTTTCAATAGAAGTTCTTAATGAATCGAAAATATAAAATAATCACAATTTGCTCATGGTGTATTGTTCTCATATGTACGAGTACACGTATGAAATTGTTCGCAACGTACTCGTACAGAGAGAATATGCCGCCTGTCGCCACTTCTTATTGTTGAGTTCGCGAAAGATTTTCAAATTTCAGATTCAAGATTTCTCGATTTCAAGAACGTGACTTGGTATGAACGAGTAAAGAAAGCTACTTATCATGTCAGTGGGAATCCAAGAAGTATTCATAGTCTGTCGTCTGCACGGGATGGAACATTAAGTGGAGAAATGCTTCTTTTGTCACATGGGTGGTAGACTAGAAACAACAGCTGCTAGCTAATCATATCATAATGGTATATTTATGTTTCAAAAATGCCTATCATATTCTGACTAATAGATACTATCTTTGAGATGAAGACAGGATCGAAATCGCGAACATTATAATGAGATGTACGTTTTGATGAATGGGTTTATATGTTAATGGGCGAATCATAAGGATAAGGTTGTGCGACTAAGGCTAAACAAAATCTTATACATCCATAGGTATTATTTGTATGGGTATTTCAGTGATAAGCATAAAAAGTTGCGAAATATTGCATAAACCACTTGCATCTAAAAATTCTTTCATTTAACATTATTGTAATAATTCATGCAGGAACTATCTACATGACAATGAAAGTAATTGATTTAATGTAAACCATAACCAATTTTTCAATATACACTTAACAATAAATCATTCATGTGTCATTTCTCTGACCAATAGGCAATGAACATAAATTTCATCTGGAAGCTGTAATTTCTTCCTAGAAGACATATCACTTCAAACCAAATTCCCGCATGCATTACTTAATTAATTATGCATTTCAATAGTTATTCTCTCATTCTAAGTGAAAATTGTCCAATGACTAAAATTTATCTTCATGAATTTTCACACTATTTAGACTTTTGCATGCAATTAATTTCAATACGATCCAACTCATGCAATCGTAATGTGTGAGAAAATAATTAGATGGCATGAATATCTATGATGGTTGTTATGCGTTTATGTTATAGGAGAGTTTACTCGAAATCTTACATGACATTTACATGCTCGATGCTTTGATGAATTTCATTGGGATAATTATTGAAGGGATTATGGTTTATCGTTTTAATGGCGCTAAAGTGTAAAAAATATGAAAAAAATTTAGGAAATAAAATCGATATCTACAAAGTCTAATATCGATTCCGTTCCTAAAAATAAATTTATTTTTCCTTTATTTCATTACCAATCATGGCATTTAAGCGATTGGTTGGGACCGATAAGTTTAACAAGCTACAGCAGCATTTAGTATATCGTTTCTCTTATTTAAAAATGAAAAAAAAAAATTGACAATAAGTGTTCATCATGAAAATTCTTCGGTTCAAACTTGATTCTGATTATGTCAATTTTTATGAATCACTCGAGAGAGTGCTGAAGCGAAATTCACATGATCACAAAATTCAATTTGTATTCCAGGTAACCTCGAAATCTCCAAAAAAAAAATTAAATAGAAAAAAATTGTACCCAAACCTAGGTACCAATTTTTTTCTATCGAACCGTCTTGTTGGCCATCGTTAAATGACAGCTATTCTAGGTGACCAAAGTCAATGACTGATCCCTTCCTATTCAGGTGGAATTCCCCTTTGCTCGCAAAATTACTAGCGACTGCGGTATGCTTACACTAGTTTAAAAATATTTTGACAGGACCTCAGCCATATTTTACTACCACTGCATCGCCTTCAATATCTTGCCACGTACAATTATTACTCTTCACTAGTTTATTCAGCTAACACAAAATAATAATATCTGCAACTGTCATACACGTACTCGTATGATCCTCAACTAAACTACATGTATGTATAAATTTGTAGGTCTTTCATATCTGGATTAGGTTATGAATTCCAAACTCCCACTTCCTTGCCTTTTATAGAAAAGTGATTGCCAATTGACAATAATTCCTCATACTTCGAAGCAGACCTCAGCGAAAAATGAAATATGTACCTATAGTGTCTCCTCTTTCTTTCTGGGTATTAATTCCGAGGGGATTCTGCATGGCAAAGTTGCGGTTCCGTTTCCGTTGGTTGTGGAATATACATATATGATCACAGCATCTACTTGATAGATTGATTATTCTTTTCTGTTGAGTTAGGTTTTGAGATGGTGAAATGCAATATTGTGAATTCACAGCATTGCTGAATATGATTACACTCCTTCAAGTAAATCTGAACAGCATTTTCACAAATTACCACTGATGGAACAAATAACATGCCCACTTCTTGTCAAGAAACAAGAGCGGATAGTGTTGAACTAGTCAAATGAGAATCTACGAGTAACATCTCCAAGTATTCATTGCGATTCTAAGCTTTAGACATTGTGAACCCTCAAGGTGACTTTTGGCTTACCTTGATACACTGACATACTCAACACCATGTTACATAGTATCAGACATAAGAACGCATCTTTGGTTAATCTAGTCGATCCCACAGTAAGTTCTTCTAGCTCTCATGTGATTCACCCTGGGACAATTATCGAACCTTAGTAGTATGGTCATTCACTCCAGTCAAAATATCACTTGCCGTTAAACGTGGGTATTCCGCTCAAAGTAATGATGCAGTAAGTGCTTCCAAAGCACCTGGTTTGATTCTTGTCAGTCAGAGAAGCGGTTAATCTAGCTTGACACCTTTTTATCATTTTTTTTTATATCTTTGGTATACTTCCACTGGCAATTTGGCAAATTCTAAGACCAGCATCAAACTTTTCTGGGTATCTAGGACCAGGTGCTTTTCACTTTCCTATGCATGTCATCGAAGTCATACTGTTGCCGCCTTACAATTCAGTAGGCTGATTGTCTTGCAGACCGTAGAGGTTATTTAACTAGACTAGCCAGTAATAATTCTCCCAAAGCCATATACACTCTACATAGTACCGCTAGAAACTCTTTCCCCATCGCAGAAAATTTTTTCTCAGCGCTGGTAAGTAACAGGCTGAAGCAGTAGATTACCTTTTTACCGTTGAGAAGTAGCTACAATAGTATCGCTCCTATTCCGAGCACTTAGATGCGTGGAAGACGGAAGTAGTGCGAAGAAGCCAAGCCCGAAGTGGAATAGGGTAAGATTTTAATGGCTTGGAAAACTGTCTTGCACTTGCTTACGTTTTAAACTCCTTGGCCATTGGTACTTGTTAACCCATATAATTTTGCATTTTTGACCAGATAAATATGGCCTGACCAAGACTTAAATGGGCTGTACAATAGCTGTGTCCAATATATTCTGGAGCTATTCATCAATGTACTTTTGTACCATAAGAAAAATAGGAAAGTAACGTTGCTTAATAGGTGAGTTACGCATACCCCCATCTGTGCCGTATTAAGGCAAACTACTCCTGCAGAAGTTCCTCTAGCCACAATTTCACCTAGTAAGTCAGCCGTGTCCAGCATAGTTAATCAGCCTCGTCCAGCTGCTACTAGCTTTAACCGTGCCCACAAATTGATTGCATCTTCCCTATAACAACTAATATCGCAATTATACATAGAAAATTAACCCCAAACATTAAGGCATGGCAGCTGCATAACACTACGAGCTGAGCTACTAATATCACCACGGCCCAGTAACGCTAACCTAGGCATAAGTTGTTCTCAGTACCAAAACATTGATTAACTTCGTATGCTCTATTACACGTAATGGACCCCTAACTTAACATCTCAAAATTGAATTGATTATTTAACAAACACCGAAACTCCTTACATAATCTAAATTTAGAAGTAAAAATGGCTTTCTTCTACTGCTTTTCCTATGAAACTTTAGTAGCAGGTAAAGCAAATTCTT
Organism: Odontomyia ornata; assembly: GCA_963969285.1. Taxonomy (NCBI): domain Eukaryota; kingdom Metazoa; phylum Arthropoda; class Insecta; order Diptera; family Stratiomyidae; genus Odontomyia; species Odontomyia ornata. The sequence continues at coordinate 32,017,054 of OZ017740.1, forward strand.
TTTCGAAATTTTTCGATACATACGAGAAATTTACCTTTCTCGCTGGTGCTGCCAACGGCGATTTTTTTATTTTAAGAACAATATTTATTTTGATAAAGTCAGTCTTACCCAACTTCATCATCTTCTTCTCCTTCGTAGCACAAAGCCCTCTCTTGGGCCTTCGGTTGCTGCAACAAGTGCTTTTAACTGTCTCAGTACATTGCTCGCGTCTACCAATTTCGAAATGCAAGCAGTAATGAACTGTCTTCGTCGACCGAGTTAGACCAGCGTTTCCTTGGTTTCCCCACTAGTCTTCGCCCTTCATTTCTCCCAACGAATACTGTTTTGGCCTTTGTTCATCCATATGATTTACAAGTGTGTGGCCAGCCCATTGCATCTTCTGCAGTCTTACAATCGTTGAAACCTCTGGCTCGTCAAAAACTTCATACAACTCATGGTTGTAACGAACTTACCGTTGATTCCCGTCTAGCTTCACTTCGATTATTTGCCTCAGGACCGTTCTCTCAAAGGCGTTCAATATATTTGCGGGCATGGGTTATGGTCCTATAGCATAACACCGGTCTTGTCACAGATTGGTATAGTATACTTGGTGCTTTCTTTTCCTGTGTATGCAGCTGGTCTTCAAGATCGTCAAAACTGAATAAAATATTTCATTTGCGAGCTGAATTCTTCGGCATATTTCATCTTTTTCATTACCCGTTTTCGTTACTTTGGCTCCTAAATACACAAATTTGCCCCCATTATCGATATTGTATTTGCTAAGTGTGATATTTAGTGTATTTTAGGTATTTTACCTCGACTGCGTCATGAGTTTTGTTATATTTACATTGATTTGTAGCCTCACTAGTTATACTTCACTGTCGAGTTTCAGCAAGAGTTCTTGGGCAGTTGCTAATTACCGTGACAAAGTATTAATTTCGCCCGCATAGGCCACCACTTGTATAGTATCGACAGGTAGCTTCCTTATGACGTACTCCGGAGCCAAATTGAATAGTATGGGGCCAACCTATCTCCCTGCTTTAGTCCGATATTTGTGTCAAAGGCATCGGTGAGTTGGTTATTGATGTGGACTTGGAAGGTCGTCGACGTCATTGTCATTTTAGTAAGGCAGGTGAATTTGGCTGGGATGCCAAAGCAAAGCATAATTTATTACAGTACGTTACGATCAATACAGTCGTATGCTTGCTTAAAGCCAACGAAAATTTGGTGTACGTCTATGTTGAACTCCCAGTATTTTTCAAGTACCTGCTTGACTGTGAACAACTAGTCTATTGTCGATCTAGCTGCTCCAAAAACACCTTAATACTTCCCAATAATACTGTTGGCGTATGATCCGATTTTATTTTCTAAGTTTTTTGAAAATATTGTATTTTGTACGCCGTACAACGTAGTGATATGCCTCTATAATTTTCACACTGTAACTTGTCACCTTTTTTGTGGATAGGAAATATGATCGATTGACTCCACTCGTTCGGCAGAGGTCCTTTTTATCGAATGTGCTGGATAAGTTTGTGAATAGCTTGATGAGCACTGCTGCCACCATATTGGAATCTCATCGATGCCGAGGGCTTTATTATTCCTTTGGGGTTTGATGATGTAATAAACTTCATCCAGAGTTGGTGGGCCAATGGAAGCTCTCTATAAATATCTATAGATACTGATATTCTGGAGATGTGCGAAGGATTAAGGAGGTTCTTGAAATGGGATGCCCATCTTCCCTTAATTCTGGTTTCATCAGCGATGATATTGCCGATCTCATCACGACAAAGCGGGGTTTGGGCTGATAACCAAGCTTCAGGCTTTTTACTTCATGTCACATTAGGCAATATGAAAATTTGATCGCATATTCAATATATTACATAGATAGCAAAAAAGTTGAGTTAGCAGGAGAGTGCTCTTATCAGAAGGTCCTTGTAACCACTCTTGGGTTCGAAACATGTTTTCTAATATTTGAATTATCATCCAATACTTGAATAAGAAATCGTTCAAACTTATGCAAAAGATGCACGATTTCTTTCATAAGCACATTGCAGCCGCCATTTTGATCCAGCTTAAATGATTTTTAGGGTTTTGTACTAAAATACAAAACCCTATTGCAATCACGACCTGTGTCCGCCTGTCCGTCCGTCCGTCCGTCTGTATGTCACAGCACTTTTTCTCCGTAACTATAGAGGCTACAGCCATGAAACTTTGTAGAAAGGTCAGAAGTGGTGACCTCTTGAAAGTTCAAGGGTGGAAAAATTTTTCAAAGGGGTTTAAGGGGGGTCCCCCCATATAGGGAGTTGAACACAAAAAAAATTTTCACCATTGGTAGTCGAGTAGGGTGTCATTGGAAAGGTCTCAATGAGATCTTTTCAAAACAGGTCTTAAAATTGCCTTCTGAGTACCGAGGGGGGCAGGGGAAGGGGAAATGTACGAACTTTTCGCGTACCCCCCCCCCCCCCCTCGCGATTGGACACCTTCCATCCGAAAAATCTGAAAAAAATCATGAATGTAGGCCTTAATGAGTACAACAACAACAAATACATGAGAAGTCGAAATTCACTCAACTTTGTTAGTAATAGTATGATTTATCGATTTTATGTTTTCTCTAAGAAAATCTAAATGGTACCTTTAAATTCAATAGATGACTATTTATAAGATTGATCTTTTCTGAAAGTTTCATAAAGATCGAATTGTATTTAACGAAGTTATAGCGATTTGAATTTTCCTGTATTACTATGGAACAATGTGCCCTGTATTACTATGGAAACATATGGCTATGGAGCCATATGCGCTTTTTACCGACTTAGACACTACAGCTTTGCTAGGATTTGCATGAAAATTTCAGGAATGATAGATATCATGAGGATGACTACATACAATTGAAACAAGTCGAAGAGGCAGGAGAGAGCTCCATTCTAGGATTCGAAAAAATAGGCCATGCATCGATGCTTACAGTACAAAGGAGTGGCCCCTGAAAAAAATTTCATAAAAGGTAGCCGATATGAGTATCAAATGAAAGTTCTCTATGAGAGCTTTTCAAAACAGTTCTTAAACTGACAGTTTTTGCTTCAGTGGGGGCACAGAGAGGGGGGAAAATACATGAAAAATGTGTTTTCTCCCTTGCGAATGGACACCCGTGATCTAAAAAAATCTGGAAAAATTATCAAGCGAAATATTTATGGGTATAATTTTAACAAATACCTTAGAGTTAAAAAATTCTTTCAACTTAGTTAATAATAATATGATCCTCGAATATGACGTGTTTCTTAATTTTATTCGTTCCTGGTTACGGCATTTTGTAAGTTGAGTACAAAACCCTTCTGACATGGACATAGGTCTGTCTACCCAACTTGTTCTGAATGCTCGGCCAGTTGAACATATTCAAATTAAACACTATCCCTTAAATTTTCATGAAAATTGGAAGAAAACAAAAGTGCCCTTGGTCAATTGGACATATGTATGAACCATCAACAAGGGTTATTGTTATTGTGATTGCATACTTGATTATGTTTCGATTTTCATAAGCATAAAAACCTTATATTTATCTATATAATTACAAAATTTCAAGAAATTTCAGGGTACGGTTTTAATTTTATGGGCGAAAATGTAAAATCTACTAACCATACTATTATTGACAAAGTTGAGTGAATTTTGATTTCTGAGGTACTTGTTGCCTTTTTACTTGCAAAGAACCAGCTTCGTGCATATTTTCAGATTTTTCGGCTCAAAGGTGTCCAATCGCGAGGGGGGACACAACATTTTGATAAATTTTGCCTCCCCTTTGACCCTCTGACGCATAAAATGACTTTTTCAGTTCAGATTTCACTAGTTCGACTACCTTTAATTCAAAAAAGTTTTTAAGGGCTACTTCTTTATAAGTGGGGGATTTCGAAAAGTTTGGGAAGACTTAAACTTTTGAGAAAACCCCACCTTTTCACAAAGATTTAGTTTCCTAGCTTCTGAGGAAACTTGCTATGATGCTCGGATAGATGGGTGGACGGCCGGACAGACTGACCGCAAAACGAGTAGGTCTTTGTATTTTTATTGTCATCTTACATATGAAATTCTAGTTCTGGATTGAGTTTTAAACCTATAACGGCTGAAGACTTATGTATATTCTTGCAACATCTTTTCATCACAATTATTTATTAAATTTCATAACTCATAAACAGTTCTTGATAAGTCAAATTCCCTCATCAGGATACCCTACAACAACATATTGCAACCCACACAGATTTGGATCGTAACGTTCAAACATCAAGTCCTTTTGAATTAACTCCCGATACGGATTCCAATAACCCATCTCCACTACAATCTCCGTTGTCACTATTAATTCAACAATCATCCGAACGAAATGTTGAATCCTTTCATAGACAAGGACAATCAACTGACATCAAATCAGAACAGCAAATTTTTTCAAATAATTTATTTTATACGAAACTGCCATCGGAAACAGTGGACCATGCCGATGCAAAACATAAAAGTAAGTCCTAAATATGTTTGCATATGCGAATCCCAAACATGTTGAATTGATTTTATCATGACTTTAGTCACAGAAAATTCAACAAATGAACTGCCGCTTCATCTGCAACAAATTCAGCAACATCACCATCAGCCACAACAACAACAACTGAATTCCGATGGATCAGTAAACATGAAACATTTTTGTACGATTTGTCGTAAAAATTTCAGCTCCAGTTCTGCACTTCAAATTCACATGAGAACACACACCGGTGACAAACCATTTCAATGTACAGTTTGCCAAAAAGCTTTTACTACGAAAGGCAATCTTAAGGTGAAGTTTTACAGATTTTATCAGTAATTTGTTGATTAGTAAGTAGTATAATTCGGTACAGGTTCATATGGGTACTCATATGTGGACAAATGGATCATCCAGACGAGGTAGGAGAATGTCACTTGAACTACCCATAGGTCGTCCTGTTCTAATGAAATCAGATGCAGAGTTTTTACATCGACGTCCTGATTTCTTTTATCCTTATTTCCCACCATTGGTCAATGGAGTTCAGAATAAGGTAGACTTAAATAGAAAATTTATATTTAAAAAAAAAATGATTTATCCACCTTACAATATTCGATGGATCTACATTAACACTTCAATATTACTTTTCTTTTCCACCAGTTCAATGATATGCCTGCATTCCCATTTGGACCAAATCAGCACGAAAATGGAATTTCAAATAAATATGCGCGACTTCTTGGACTGGGCTCATTCCTACCAGGACAAAATCCACCGATATCTAGTCTGATGCAAAATCCTTTTCAAAGTATGCTCTCACCTCTTTTCGCGAATGAAAAGCAGAATGGTGTGGCAGGACAAAGTGCGGGAAATGAAGATGCACAGTCGAAACAAAACGAATCAAATCATGGCAAAGGAAACGCTTTTCGAATAGAAGATAAATTCTGGGATTCAAGCTCTAATGAAAATAGCGAGGCTACAGCAAGGAGTAGTGAACCGGTATTTCCTATGAATCAATCAAATCAAAGTGAAGAATTAACTACATAGTAAAGTTGAATATGATTCTAGTCCAACAACTTATATACGTAATATGAGACGCATAACATATCCAAAGTAGTTTAGAAACATAAATAGATAGATACGAGCATTGTTGCTGAAAGTGTAATGAATATCTTGTGTAATATCATTCCAATTTTGGATTAAGGAATTGGCATTTATTTATGAACATTGTGATGATTAAATAAGGATATCAAGAAAATAGTTTGTTTTTCATTTTCTCTTAATTTTCTGCTTATTTAGAAAATAAGTGAAAAAAATTAACATACTCGTGTAGTTGAGCTATTTTCAAAGATATTTTAAGTTTAAGTCCGTCGCTTAACTTTCGATTTAAAAGGTTGCAGAGTAAATGTATAAAAATTTGAAACACCAATCAACTTTACTGAGCCGTCTGCTTGTTCATGTAGTACCGAAAATTTCTCATCGGCTACAGAATTTGGTATTAATAAACTTGGAGGTAGTACCAGAAGCAAAGGCTTCTGGTAATTTTATTTTTGACCTGTTTTCATGGATTTTTAAGCTGTACTTCTTATGGGAAGAGGAGATTCTTCGACAATTTTTTTGCTGAATGATAAATATGATCGGAATCATCATCAATATTTGCGCAAAGAAGGAGTCATACTTATGAAATGATTAACTTACTCATATTTTATTTAAATAGTCCAGTAGCAAACCAATAAAATATGTTTAAATTTACTGAAATCTGTTTCATTATTTTAAACAGGATTTAAGGTATACAGTCTTTAATTTCATCACAAACTCTGTCATCACTGAGAGGCAATTTTGTTCTTGCAAATGCTTACCAGATTATGATGATGAATGAAAAATGTTTAAGTATTTTCCAGCGCCAAATACATGAAAACCATCATCTTCTGTCGACTTAATTAGTTTCTTTGAAATCAAGACAATGAATCTTGGTAAGAATTTTTAATAGTAATTTGTAGTATTTATCAGGATGCTAGAACTCCGTTTAGGACTGCAGCGGTGGGTTGCTGTCTCAACGAGCGAAAAATTAGTACTCAGCTGGAAATGGCCTTGCCTAGCGATGCGTAAGTATGCTGGCAGCTGACGTTACGGTGTCGTGGGGCGGGTTCTTTCCACCAGCGCGAGGATCCACTACAAAAAATTTCGCGTTTACGATTCGTTCTTACATATCAAATAGAATCCTCCGACAGGTTTTGAAGGCCAAGGTGACCAGCTGAAGGACATTGGCAGTAAGGACGCGGTGATCTTTCCGACTAAGGTCGAAAGCGAACCCGCCATGGACGCGAATAGTCTTGGGCCACAAGAGTGGGGCATTCGGATGGTAGTGGCGCCCCCTCACACCCCTCCCAACCAGATCATAGGTCTTGACGATGAATTGTCTATATTGAGATTGAAGAAGGCCAATCCTCCGTGGCAAGTGCCCCTGAAACGACAAAATAAGAAGCTACGCCTAATGGCTAGCTCATATTAGTGGAAGAGCCCGCCAAAGTTGCGGGTCCAATACCCTGTAAAGAAGAAAAGCGAAGACCGGTTGGTGTTTATTTCAACATTTTTATAATAGTTCGTAGGCACTATATTTTCCGTTGGTACATAAAAAACAAGTTATCGCTAGCGTTTGAAACAACCTTTTAGAACTATTGATCAAATTTCTCTACAATTTGTAGTTAAACCACCTTTATATAAAAACCACCTTTATATAAAAATGAATATCCACAAGCAATTTTGGAAAAATATTAAAGTACTTAGAATAAATTTAACTGCAATACATATTTAGCCATGACCTCAAAATTGGCATTTTATAGAGTTTTCCAATAAGAGGCGTTATTTTGATTAGATTGTGGCGACATTTCTGTACATTTTTATATTTCACACTTTGCATTTTGCCAATTTGACACCTGGCAATGTATAGTTTTAGTTTGCCATGACGAGTGAAATTGTATATAAATGCATGGATTTATTGTGGGGAGTTCAGTTGATTCAGTAGTTAAGTTCAGATTTGATGTTCAGTAACGATTTAATGTTTAACAAATGCCTAAAATTAAAAGTCATGTAATGTTTTCTTGTTATACTTAGCAATGAATAGGTTAATAAATAATAATTTAATTAAATTTATTTGAAATAACGGAACATTAAATGACTTTTAATTTTAGGCATTTGTTAAACATTAAATCGTTACATAACATCAAATCTGAACTTAACTACTGAATCAACTGAACTCTCCACAAAAAATCCATTCATTTATATACAATTTCACTCGTCATGGCAAACTGAAACTAGTTGTTGCCAGGTGTCAAATTGGTAAAATGCAAAGTGTGAAATATAAAAATGTACAGAAATATCGCAACAAGATCTTGTGATTTAACACCTTGCGACTTCTTCCTTTAGGGCCATGTGAAAGAGAAGGTCTACGCCAACAACCCAGTGTCCATTCAAGACCTCAAAGATGGAATTCGTGAGGCTATCGAGGACAACGGGCAGCTACTTTGCGATTTGGTTATAGAAAATTTCATGAAAAGGATAAGGTCCTGTAAGCGTGTCGTGGTAGTCATTTGCCTGATGTTATTTTACACTTTTAACAACATCCCTTCTTCTTTATAATGAAATGAACGACCGATTATTCATATTAATAAATGGAATTTTTCTTTAAATATCAAAATATCACCTCTTATTGGATTTGGTTATGGAAAATTTCACGAAAAGGATATGGTCCTGTTAGTGTGGTCGTGTTGGTCATTTGCCTGATGTTATTTTTCGCTATTAACGGCATACCTTTTTCTTTATAATGAAATAAACATTCGATCATTTGTATTAAAAAATGGCATTTTTCTTTTATTATCAAAATAACAACTCTTATTGGCAAACCCTATAGATTAACGTAAGCACTCATGAATTCATTCTATCTCAAAGTATTTTCTGATGCGCTAGAAATTTGGAATTGAATGTAACACAATCTTTGCAATATAAAATGTGGAAAAGTGTGAAAAAAAGCAAGGGTAGGTACGATTTTTTTTTTATCAAAACATTTAACTTCCGTAGCACTCTTCTTTGTCGTTATTGCGCTGATTCGATTTTAATCCCAAAATTTGTAACAATTTGCTTTCAAATTTTGCACTTTAACATACCTCACACTCTTTTGAATGTATCGGTCAAGCTACTTTTTCCCAAACCAAACAGATTTTAAATTAAAAACATTTCTAATTTTCTCAATTTTCAATTTTTTGTTCTTCATTTCGTTGTCTAACAACATTTTTGTGTCGTCATAACAGCCAAGTGTGATTTACAATACGCGCGATCATCACTCTCATGCAGCACCCGCTGCTTCGCACGATTATCTCTTGCGAATCACTCACGTATGCATCTTCGTCAATTGCTCCAAACTATTCTCCAAAAATAAGATCTTTTGTTTTTGTGCTAATGAACCACCATCATCCTTGCTTGCAAGTCTTGAACAAATAATTTTCGAAAATTGTGTAATGTTTGAAATTCCTTTCCGACGGTATCTTCCAAACCTTTGAGATCTTTGCGTGCTTGCTCACGACAATCATTCGTATGTATGATTTCATGCTGTTTAGCCGATTTATCAGCTACCTCTTGTTTGAGCTTGTCGTAATCGGCAGTCATTTGTTGGTGAGCGATAGTGAGTTTTTGGTTGACGTATGTTGGTTGGGAAAAGATTATTCATACCGGGTGCAAGAGGAACACCAGAAAACACAAATTTCTTTATTTCTTTGCAAGGGAAACAGTAGAAAACTACAATTTTAAGACGACGACAACCGCTCTTTCCAAAATGATGACCGTAGTCTTTATAATGCACGGTACGTTGACACTTTGGCATGAAAAAAAATCTGACGAAATTCACAAACTCATCCAAACACTCCATAACCATTAACAAACCACCCGGAAGAATGCAGGAACAATTTTTAAGTTTGATTTTCCACACTGGCTTATTTCACAAATGTACACGGAAAAACTTTCTCAATTAGTTCGTCCTGTTCGTTGCTCGGCACGGTTTTTGCTTGACCCCGTTCCAGCCATCGCAGGAACGGTTGCCATGAGTATCCAGGGAACTGGTAATCATTTATCGTGACGGGTAGTTTTGCTTTGTGTTGGGATGCAACTTTCGATGCTGTCTTATATAATAGTCTGTGACAAAAAGTCGGACTAACATTTGAGTTACGTTTGTTGTAGATTAGATACAAACATTTGCTTCTGTTGGCTTACAAAATATTCAGTTGTTGGCATTGATAATTTACAGTTTTGAGTCGTATTGAAGATGTTATAATTGTTCCCTTTAGATATGTTCTGCTTATTTGAAGACGTTGCCATGGATTGCAGCGATGAAGGGACTTTCTCTAGTTTCCGTTTATCACTTTTTTGTTTAATTTCTTTTAATTTTTCACGGTATCCTCTAACTCCTAATGTCCTTCCGTGGAATTCCCTCATCAGTTTGCATATGCGAACTGCTCTATTATTATGAACTCAGCGCCTGTGGTGTCCAATGGCGAAACTTTTAAATTATTCACGGAAACTGCATGCGATTTTAGCTTTCCGTGGCATTCTTTTTAAAATACTCCTATACCTACTGGAAAACTTACAATGCATCAGGGCAAACGATCACTGTCACAATGAGCAACTAAATGAAGTAAAGTTCTTCTGCCGTAACGTCATGTTAGCACCAACACGGACGGGATAGGGAGATAGATAATGACTCACTCGGTAATTATTCATCAAACATATTGAAGCACGAGTCGAATTCATTTTTATAGCAAAAAATAGTGCATATATCAATCGTATTGGCATGCGTCCGAATGCTCGTTTTACTTAGTGTGATAAAAACAATTTAAAGGCATTTCGTGGATTTTTCTTAGATATTTGATTTAAGAATCTACAAACCTCCCAGTGTGTTCGATCAAGAAGTTGGTCTTTTTGAACAATTATTGGTGCTGAAACCCACGAACCATAGGTGGAAGTAATTCCGTGGAATTGGTCAGTACTTGGCTAATTAAATACATTGTCTAGTCAAACGGGTGTTGTGAAAGACAATATTTACATTGCACGGATAATTTGAGTTGTATCAATAGATAGGGGTTGAAAAATGCAGAGTGTGCATAGTTTAAAGTTGGGCAACCACGTGGTGGCTTATATTGGCAAGAAAAATTTAGAAATCACTATAATACCATTGGACCATTAGACGTGGCAGTATGCTGTCCACCATACACAATGGTATACTACTCTAATCAAGGTACCTATCAAAATAGTTATTGCGCACAACTATGGTCGCTCCAGATACATGAACGCTTCCAGAAGCTAAAAACATAAAACCTTGTCTACAACTGTCTAAAAGCAAAACATCTTACTAAAGCTTCCCTCTCCACAAACTTCTGAACATGCAAAGACCACCATCATTCCGTGTTACGTCGTGACCCTAAGACATACCATTCCTCCGCGGGGCACAATCATGCTGACTCATCAACACGTCTAGTTGCCGGTCAGCCCTTAGCGGTCACAGGTAGCTACCACAAATTTATTAACGACAGGAAAGTGCCGTGAAGTTGTTTGCAGTGAGAAGCAACCACGTTCACAGTCAAGCAGGTACTTGAAAAATGCTGGGAATCAACATAGATGTGCACCAAATTTTTGTTGACTACTATGCGGCTAACATCAGCATTTTGTCACGGTCGTTAACAACTGCCAAAGAACTCCTCCTGAAACTCAACAGCAAAGAAAAACTAGTAGGGCTACAAATCAATGAGAATAAAACAAACCTCATAACGCAGCTGAGAAAAAATACCTCAAATGCTTGGTGAAAAGTCAATTAGTGTACTTAGGTGCCAAATAAACGAGAACCAGTAATGAAAGAGATAAAACATGCCGAAGAATACAGCTAGCAAATAAAATATTCTATACAGTTCCAATCTCCAAGTATACAAATCTGTGATAAGACCTGTGTTATGCTATCGATGTGAAACATGGACCCTAAATGAAGCACACTCCGATATATTGAACTCCCGTGAGTGACAAGTCCTGAGGTGAATAATCGGATCGATGCTAGACGGGGACCAACGGTGAATTTGATACAACCATCAGCTGTATGAAATTTACGACGAACCGGAGGTCTCAACGATTGTAAGAGTGCGGAAACTGCAGTGAGCTTGACACGTGAATCGTATGGATGAACAACGGATACCCAAAAAGGTATTCTTTGGGAGAACTGAAGGCCGGAGGCAAGTGGGGAAATCGAGGAAATGCTGGCCTGAATCGGATGACGAAGACAGTTCATCGCTGCACGGATTTTGAAACAGGTGGACGCGGTTAATGGACCAAGACAGTTGGAGGTGCTATTTGGAGGAAGTGAAGGCCCGAGAGGGGCTGTAGTTCTATGAAGAAGAAGAAGAAGATCAGCAACCACATGATACTTCTGGCCACTGCTCAAATTCACATTCTCGATGAATTTGACAAGGTTCAAGGCCTTAGCTAATGTCATTATGATTAGATTATTCAAAATCCTGGCAGTACATACGCAGAGATGCATATTATAAGTGGAAGGTATTGGTAGCAACAACTATGCGTACACTCGTGGCGGGGCGGTTGTGAAAATTGCAACGTGGATCATCTCATCGCTTAGGCTGACAAAAGAGCTGCATATTGTTGACTGGATCACGTCGCCTACTCCAGTAGCGTCTAATTCTGCTTATTCCTAGCAAAATGTATAGGACATACTGCTGGCTGACCCTTAAAAATATGGGATCAACTTCTTGAAGCTGGAATTGTACCTCGGAGAATCATATGGTGAATGCAAGGTCTAAATGCATTAATAATCATAACGAGAGCGCAAAAAACCGACTGGACTGGACGTTGATCCTGAGCTTTTAGATGGTGATTATCTTCTTCTTCTTCGTACTTGTAGTGCTACGGCCCCTCTCAGGCTTTTGCTTCCTGCAACAAGCGCCTCCAACTGTCTCGATCTAATTCAAAAATACGAGCTGCTATAGACTGTCTTCGTCAAACAGGCCAGTTCAGCATTTTGTCAGTTTTTCCTCTAGTCTCCACTCTCCAGTTCTCACAAGGTGTCCATTGTTTGTCCATATGATTCATGAGTTGGTGCGGCCAATACAAGCTCTTCATGCATATCTACTCGCTCCGATATTTTAGAGCTGTGCGGAGGATTAAGGAGGTCCTTGAAATATGATGCCCACCTTTCCTTAACCCTGTTTTCATCAGCGATGATGTTGGTGATGTCATAACGCAAGTCGTAGCCTTAGGCTGATAACCTCATTTCAGGCTTTTCATTACTTTGTAAGCTTATCTTGTATTGTTGCTCGGTTGACTTACATCGGTGCTTCTCAATTCGTTGTCATAGTATTTGGTTTTCTTACTTTGACTGATCTTATTCGTTACTCTTCTGAGATGTTCATAAGGTTCTCTTGTTGTCCTGGTTTTCCTACCTAAATATTATTTTTACGCCTGACTTTTTTTATCTAACGCATCCTGGTACTCATGATCAGACCAATAATTTCATTCACCTGGGCTCAAGGTTGAATAACCTGTTCTACTATGAACTTAATTGACGCTCCGGGAAATTTTTTGCCACAGACACCGTTTGGAGTCTTTCAATTACAAATTATTCTAGAGGACTAGTCCTCACCGAAATGCAACATCGATAAGTTGAGTTACAATTGGCTCCTCAGTGTGTACGGATGTCAAACATGCACGAGGTCAAATGTTGTTGGATCAGAACTCGAACGATCAGGTCATTTTATGTTTGCGTTCATGTGGGAAGTATGACTAGACTCCTGCTATATGCAAAGTCAATCAGGCGCTGGCCGTTGTCATTTGTTTCATCTTAGAGGCTATATTATCCAGTTGTTTCCCGATTAGATAGCTCATTGCCAACATTAGTGTCAAAATCACTTAAAACTATTTGTGTACACATTGCAGGCAATGAGACGACTTGTCTTTTCAAGTGATTGTGAAACATTCCCTGCGTTTCTTCGTCCTTTTTTTTCGGTCGCGAGTGTACGTTTATCAATCAAATTTTGAAGGATTTTGCTTTTGCACAAATCGCATGCAACCGTTGACTTACTACCTTAAAATCAATAACGTGTGATTTTAACTCCCTGTCCACAATAAATGCTACTCTGCATTCTCGCTTTCCAGCAATCTTCCCACTTTTGAATATTGTGTGATCCCTCATAACTTGAATATTAGTGCCAGTCCTATTTGTTTCCTGGATTGCCAGTATGTTTAATAAATTTTGAAATGGCTTGTTGTAAAAGGTCTTTAACAGCGCCAGGATAGTTGAGTGATCTGACATCTCAGGATCCAATGCGACAGTCCTTTTTTGGTTGTGGGGTCGTTGCTGTAGATTCTGTCCATTCTGAGGCTCTGCTATAGGTTTCGAAACAATATAGGGTTTTAAAAGGACGAGGAATCAGCCCATTGCCTAACTTGCTTTCTGATGGCATGGTTATTACTTTCGATTCTGTTATCAGGCGCGGAAGACTCGCCTTCACCCTCTTATGTTAGCCTTTTAGAAAAAGTAAAAGTTACCGGGGATCACCAAAAAGGAGGTGTAAGTAGGATTTAGTAGCAGGGCTGTAGGTGTGTTTGCAGTTCTTGGCATCTCTTTGCTTTTATTTTTCCCATTATTGGGGTACCAGTAAACCCAATGTGCGACTTCAAGGCCATTGACTGTCATTTGGTCGCCAATACCAAAAGTTAGACTCATACCAACTTACTATTTGATTTTTTCGTAGTGTGACATGGTGCGTTATGCTGTTACAACACAAATTTTCCCCCTATCATCAAAATATCTTTAACGCGTAAGGCTTAAACTCTTTTTTAGGACATGCAAATACACTAAACCTGTTACTTTTGATTTAATGAAGCATATTTGATCTCACTCAATACCAAAACAACATCCCTTCGCCATAACTTCTTCTGATTTTGGAAGAAGTCTTCGAAGGCATTCATCACTAAGCCTTTTCCGAGATTCTCAATGCACTGAAATTCTTCCATTGTCTAAATGAAGCTAACATTTTGACCCATTTAAAAAAAATGACTATCTTACATCTACTGAGTTCATTCAACATGCTCCTGAGCCCATTGGAAGCATTTCTTCCTGACTCTTAATGCAGGGTTTATGGACAGGTTTCAATGCACGTTTTCCAGCTTTGACGAACCTGTTTCTCACCAATCTTAACGAAATTTGCTTTTCCGTTGCTTGAACTAGATCATTCCCGATGTAGTCTAAATCAGTGCCAATAGCGTTGCAAAATGATGATGTGATCTTCCAAAGGCGTAGTTTTCCTTGGACGGTCAGAGCCTTTCTTCCGTTTAGTGATATCCCTTTCTTGAAATTTCTTGATATACAATGCCACACTGCGCTGAAAAATATCTAGAGTATGACTTATTTCACGACTGGCTAGATTTTCCCGCACCAAAACTAAAATATTGCTCATTACTTCCTCACTAACTTGTCTCATTTTTTACTCAAATTGGGCTTCCTTTCTAATCACACTATTTACATCAAATGAATAAACATCATTCCTAAAATTTTCACTATTTATAGACAGCTTATATGCCTTTTGTTATAATTGGACACATTAAAAAATTGTCACCTAAAATACTTTTAAAAAAATTAGCGAAAATTGCCATAAAATGGTCTGAGCAACCTCTTTTTTTCCAGCACTGTATATGTAAAATATAACGAAATTCGCGAACATGCTAGAGTTCACAATTTTCAGAAAAGTGTATTAAGTAAATATCTTGGCCTTGTTAATCTGTCGAATCGGCTAAGTGAAAGCAAAATGGCGGCCATTTTAGACGGATATTAGTGATTTCTGTTTTGACCAAAGTATTGTTACATCGGGTGTTGCCCAGGGATCTATCCTGGGTCCAGGCCTGTGCAACGTGTCTTACGACGGGCTACTGAAACTGGAGATGGTGTTGAGGCTCTGGTCACTGGACACACCGTTGAACAAGCGCAACTTAGGTCAGGTAAGCTAATGCGCTGAGTGAGAGACTGGATTACTGCTCGCGGGTTCAGTTTAGCACTGGAAAAATTTGAAGTGGTCATCTTGATAAAAGCGAGAGTCCCTAGAATAAGGATGAACAGCATTGGAGACATATTAATTGAATCGAAGCCAGTGGTGAAGTACCTGGGGCTACTGATCGACTCAAAGATGAGTTTCTCTGAGCAAATCACGCCAACCACTGAGAAGGCTGCTTCAGATGTATCAGCTTTGACTCGACATATGGCCAATGTAGGGGGACCCAGCCCACCAAGAAGACTCCTCTTGATGAGTGATGTATGCTCAGTGCTACTACATGGAGCAGAAATATAGGGTGACACTCTCAGTAAGGAGGTGTACCGAAAGCGAGAGAAGAGGAGCACTGAGGGTTTTGTCTTCGTATCCGACCGTCTCTGATTCGGCGGGAGAGTTATTTCAGGCGTGATACCTGTTGCCCTCCTTGCTAGAGAGTGCCGCGCTATTATTTGTTTCGAAACGAGGACACGAAGCAGATGGTTGTCTATTTGGAGAGACAGTTCTCACTCAACAATTGGCATTGGATGTAAGGCCGTGGCAAAATTGAAGGCATGGTGAGGCTGACTTCTGCCTGGCCCAGTTTTTGAGCGAGCATGGGTCTTTTCAGTCTTATCTGGACAAGATTGGCAAGTCAAGGTCCCCCAATTGTATGGCTCAGATCTGGATGCAGATGCAGAGGTTTTTAATTACCGAAACCCATGTATTTGGTTGATTTCTACATATGTACATTTTGTCCTGAACACTTGAACTTCTTCAGTGTAAAAAATGTGTGATGCAGCTCAAAATAAAAAATTTTAAGTCGAACCATCTGAAACAAAATAGCTGGTGGCCGCTCAAATATCGAAAAGTATTCAACAATTTGATATTGTAGTTGTGATCAAACCTTTCAGCCTATATTAATGAAATTAACAGTTTTGTAAAAACTATAAGTGTTTAGAGAATAATGGAAAAAAATTGGATGTATGTTAATGTTGTCTTAATTTTCCCATCATTTTCTATTTCTTTGCTGCACTTTTTGGATGTCCTATAGTTTCCTCCGACCTTATGCACCAGGTCTTACTTGTATCGGTTGTTTTCTGCTATATTATGTATTGCTTCCAGCTCCTTAGAGCAGGCTTTTTTTGTTAGAGGTACTCATTTTACTCTAATTACAAATTTTCTAATTGCCGCATTTTCGTGCTATTAAGGGTGGTTTGGAATTTTTGGTTTTGTTAAAATTTAATGTCTCTCAACAGATTTGAATTGAGTTAAATTTAGTTTCGACTCAAATTCTACTTGAACGCAAAACATTTCCGAAACCAAATCAAAAATTAGAAAGTTAGCCATCTACAAGAAGCGTTTTGAAAAAAGACGAGGCTTTTGTCATAAAATTTTTTTGGTTGCGCTACCGGTGACTTCCAGTGAAAGTTTGGTGACTTCCCTGACTTCCAGTGAAAGTTCGGGTCAGTGGAAGCGAGGTTATTTCATCTAAAGTGACCTTCTTTTTATCTCATCGGTACCAAAATTAGTTTCAAACGAAGAGCTAGTATCAAATTTTGTTTTAAAATCGGTAAAACGTTTACCAAAACATTTGAATTGATGAAACATGGCGATGACTGTCTATCTCGTGCCAGAGTTCTTGAGTATTTTACACGTTTCAGAGATGGTCGTGAGGACATAAATGATGTTGGATATACGGGCCGCCCAGTGATCACCGAAAAGTCCATCGAAATTGTGCGTGAATTTATCAAAAATGAGCGGAAATTATCACTGAAATTCATAGAATCGGAGTTGAATATCTGCAAAACAACGATTTATCGCATTTTAACCGATCATTTGGGCTTGCGTCTGTCAAGGTACGTTCTAAAATAAAGGAGAATTTCGTCATAATTTTTTTTGGTGACTGATTTTTCGACTAGAAATCGCATTTTAACCATAGAGGGCATCCTGAAGGACATTCCAGTCAGTCCTGTCGTTTCTTTTTTAGCCAATCTCGTTTATTTTGGAACGCACCTTGTATTCTAGGCAAGTGTTAATTATAGTTCTAAAAGTGTGAAAGCATATTTTTTTTATTGAAACCTAACAGTGGTGGTGCCATCAATGACTTATTAAGCCGAAAAAAATGCATTTCATCCAATGAAAGTGATTCCTTTAAATGATTTCGTCAAAAAATCCTTTTTCTGCTTAGGATTTATAAAACGGTAAAAATGCATGAATTTTTCTTTGCTATATTCAACTATCAACGTTTGACATGAATTTAATAGCATAGCAATATAATCCATAGTGTATGAAGCAAGCATCTATCCATCTATGCTGCCGTGTGCTAACTTGTCTTCAGATTTATCGTTGAAGCGCTGAGCCACGTTGGACCGACAACGCTACCAAATCGCTATCCAATATTTCAATAGTATAGTTGATAGGGATAAGAAAGTTTTACTTCGAAGCAAGTATCGACCCAAGATATTTTCTTGTAAATTAATACTCTGCAGAGTAAATTGAATCTGTTTTATTCGACCATTCAATTTAATTTAATTTAATGTAGTGAAGATTTCAATTATCTTATAGCTTCGTTGAAACTGAAGAACTTATATTCAAAGAGAGTCCTGTTACGTGTCGAAAATCTTCAAGAGTTCATCGGCGATACCTAAATGAACCACTCGAACCATTTGCTTACCTGTTGTCTGTATTGAAGCGGTGGTGGCAATACGCTACTATGCAGATATAGTGGAGAATCTTCCATCAATACCGACCTGTATGCAAAAATCAACTTTTCAGGATCATGAATTTACAAAAATGAATGAAAAATCCAACATATAAGCAAGCAAGCGAGCGAACAAACATTTCCAAGTATTTGTATATGAAACGTTTATACTCGTAGTGTGTGGACAAAAAAGCGAAGGTACAAGATATTTTATGAATGCCCTGTTGATAAACGTTTGACATGAGACGGACTTTTCAATTCATAAGCGCTGACTGTTGCGAAAGGTGAGTTAGCACTTTGGGTACAGCCAGCAGGAGCATGTTCCCGACCAGTCAGATTTCCAATGTCGCTCCACTACCGACTACTATATTGATATTTTCAAAGAGAGGCCCCCTTTTGAACATATCCACCATTCAATTTGAAATGAAATAAATTCACAAGGTAACAAGCATAAACTCAAACCGTACCGATAGTGTATACACGGTCACGTCAAAATTCCTTTTTTCAATTCATCTGGTGTCGCTTTGTTTATTATCCCCCAGTAGTCAATGATAATTGAAAAGGAAATAGTCAGATCTTCGAGAATGCTGTCCGGGACTGTAAGATTGTCGAGATATCAATGTGTAAATTCAATGTTATTTTGATTAGATATGGTAAGTAAGCTCTAGTTGGTGATTAATATAATTTGCTTCCTATTGGGGCTTCAATACAGACCTTACAAGGTACACGATTGACACCAAGCAATTATGTTATACTTGTACGAATAATGCGCCTTGCTCGGTATTTTGATTCATGTTCAGCCATGCCAAAAAGTCCTCTTAATTGCTTGAAGACTCTCGCACCCACTTGATTATCGTACACATGACATATGGATATGTAGCCTTGATTGTATACTCGAGCTCCGTTTGACGTAGTCATGATGAAATAATATGGAGCACGTCGATGCTATAATTAGAAGTACTCATATTCATACGAATGTAAATTTTCACTAACATGAGGAGATGTTCCTCGGAGTCTAAGGACATCAAATATGCTGGCGGTGCACCATTGCTTAAATAAGTCTTACTAGTGATCCCTGGAATAATAAGGCCAATATATCTTTTATATTACTTTTGTCTGATTTTACAACTGCAACATATGGTGGATGATGAAGGTACGTAAATTATTTCAGGATTTATTCAAAGAATGTTTTTAATTGAGCGGTGTTATCGCTTTGGCTGAGGCGTATGCGTTTAAATTATTCAAAATCATCTTAAAATGGGAAAATGATTGATTTCCTAAAAAAATTCATTTAGTGATAAATTATTTTCAAGAACAAAATAGTGATAAATTCAATTCAATCTATGAATTTTGTCAAATTAGTAAGCATAATTTGTTTTCCATTAAAGCTTTATTTGTTTGATCCTGAAACTTCACTGAAACGCGAATTGATTTGCGAAGCCTCGAGTGTTTTGTTGGGAAACTTTGAATGAAGTCAAATTAAATCTCCCCAAATATATTGGTGCAGCACAACTTATCAAGGAATATGAAATATGCGGTCAATTTGAGGCTGGATTTGTTGAAAAGATTTTATTTGATTGTCAACGAATATTTGAAAACTTAGAATAAATCGTGCTCCCGTCAGAAGAATTTTGCACTTAACTTATGTTATACGAAAAATTTCAGAATGAAACTAATGAAAAAATAAAAAAAAAAAAATTTCGAAAGTCAAATGTTTAGTTCATTTGATATCTACAGGCCGAATCTCTTCTTCCTTGAAAATCCGTCGGGCCTTGCCTTTTCAGTGAGCAGAAGCATGTCGATTCCTTTGAGTCATCTTCAGTGTGTGAAGATGACTCAAAGTTGCTGAAACGTGTCTGCTCACTCAAACAAGTTGGGTAGACCGACCTATGCTCACGTCAGAAGGGTTTTGTACTCAACTTACAAAATGCAGTAACCAGCAACGAATAAAATCAAGAAACAAGTCAAAGACGATTTTATTGGAGAAAATGTGAAATTCGAGGATCATATCTACTATTATTAACAAAGTTGAAAGAGTGTTGACTTCTGAGGTATTTGTTAGAGTTATTCCCATAAATATCTCCCTTGATAATTTTTTCAGATTATTTAGATCACGGGTGTCCATTCGCGAGGGAGGAAACACATTTTTCATGTATTTCCCCCCCTGTGCCCCCACTGAAGCAAAAACCGTCAGTTTAAGAACTGTTTTGAAAAGCTCTCATAGAGAACTTTCAGTTGATACTCATACCGGCTACCTTTTATGAAATTTTTTTCCAGGGGCCACTTCTCTGTACTGTAATCATCGATTCATGGCCTATTTTTTCGAATCCTAGAATGGTTACAAAGCCCTTTTGCTAGGAGCTCTCTCCTGCCTCTTCAACTTGTTTCAATTATATGTACTCATCTTCATGATACCTATCATTCCTGCAATTTTCATGCAAATCCTAGCAAAGCTGTAGTGTCTAAGTCGGTAAAAAGCGCATATGGCTCCATAGCCATATGTTTCCATAGTAATACAGGGCATATTGTTCCATAGTAATACAGGAAAATTCTAATCGCTATAACTTCGTCTAATACTATTCGATCTGTTTGCAAAATTTTGTTGAATTTAAGGGTACCGTTTGGATTTTATTCAAGAAAACATAAAATCGATAAATCATACTATTACTAACAAAGTTGAGTGAATTTCGACTTCTCATGTATTTGTTGTTGTTGTACTCATTGAGGCCTACATTCATGATTTTTTTCAGATTTTTCGGATGGAAGGTGTCCAATCGCGAGGGGGGGGGGGGGGTACGCGAAAAGTTCGTACATTTCCCCTTCCCCTGCCCCCCTCGGTACTTATAAGGCAATTTTGTTTTGAAAAGATCTCATTAAGACCTTTCCAATGACATCCTACTCGACTACCAATGGTGAAAAAAAATGTTGAGGGGTCACCTCCCTATATGGGGAGACCCCCTTAAACCCCTTTGAAAAAATTTTTCACCCTTGAACTTTCAAGAAGTCACCACTTCTGACCTTTCCACAAAGTTTCATGGCTGTAGCCTCTATGGTTTCGGAGAAAAAGTGCTGTGACATACAGACGGACGGACGGACGGACAGACGGACTCAGGTCGTGATTGCAATAGGGTTTTGTATTTCAGTACAAAACCCTAAAAAGCAATGCTGAACGGCTTTTTAAGGAAAATACAAGTTGAGTAAACAGGAGAGTGCTCCTACCAGAAGGTCTTTGTAACCATCCTAGGGTTTGAAATACATTTTCCAATAGCACGGGTGATGGCTTGAATTATTCATCCAATCCTTGGATAGAATTTTTTACATTTTACCTCTCCCCGGACCCAATGATGCTTAAAGTGATTTTTTAGTTCAGATTCTAGAAGTTCTAAGCAAGAACTTTCATTTGATACCCCACTCGACTACCTTTGATTAAAAGAAGATTTAAATACTACTTCGTTAAAAGGGGAGACCCTCTTAAAAAATTTTGAAATGTTTTATAAGACCTTAAATTTTGAGAAACCACTACTTCTAACCTTTTCACAAAGTTTGGGCTTACGAGCTTCTATAGTTTCTGAAGAAATTTGGGGTGACACACGCACATACAGGTCGCGAAACTAGTATATCTCTGTAAAAATGTTTTTAAACAGGTTTACGCATCGACGAAGACAGCTCGTCCCTGCTCGAATTTCAAAATTGGATGACGCGGTCAATTGGCCGAGACAGTTGGAAGTGTTTGTTGCAGGAAGCAAAAGTCCAAGATAGGCTGTAGTGGTACTAAGAAGAAGGTTTACGCATTATATGCCTCGTTAACTCCACAAGCTATACCCACACTCATCATTTTTAACCAAACCAACATACTACGGCTCTAACTCGTGGTTATCATTTTTGGCCTGCTTTATAATTTACGAACATGGATCTTGGTTATTTTGGAACCTGACCAATTTATTATGAAAATGACACGACTTGTAGGCCAGGGGACTAAGATTCAAACATAAAAAAGGTCAAATTCTGGAGAAAATTCATTTATTGCGGAGAGTATCTCTCCGTGCACATAAAGGACAGAACGACCGCGAAGGAATTGTGGACAAAACTAAGTACTTTGTTCTACAATTCAGGATTTTTTCTGAGGTTTACGTTGCTTCGTCATCTAATTTCTATAAAGTTAGAAAACTGAGAAAATATGATGAATTATGTGACACAAATTGTTGTAACGTCTCAACGTTTAAGCGGAACAGGCTTCGCTATAAATGTTGAATGGGTTGGTTCAGTATTACTTGCCTGATTACCAGAGCGATTTTTGCCTATGATAATGGTTACAAAGCGTTCCGGGATTCAAACAACCACAGATTCGATCAAGTCGCAATTACTTTGTGTGGCAGTGGCAGATACAAGTGAATCGGAACGCAATTCAGCACTAGCAGCAAAATGGCATAAAAAATCGACTAAAAAAGGCAGCACTAGTACACATGGCGGACTGATATCGAATATGTCAAAATCAACATCATCAAGTGTCAACAACACAAAAACAATAATTTGTTATCATTGTAAGGAAATTGGTCCCTACCGTA
This sequence comes from Odontomyia ornata, assembly GCA_963969285.1. NCBI lineage: Eukaryota > Metazoa > Arthropoda > Insecta > Diptera > Stratiomyidae > Odontomyia > Odontomyia ornata. The sequence goes on from OZ017740.1 coordinate 32,039,851, forward strand.
ACCAGTGCCCACTTTTGAAGGAGAAAACAGGAAATAAGAAGCAAAGCAACGCTTTCAACGTTGTTTTTCTTAGTGGCTGATTCAGTAAAAGTGACTTTTACATCGACTCGAGTGCAAGCATGCACATGACGCCGAATAAATGTTGGTTGAAAAATCCTGAATACTCACCAAGTTTACCAAAAATCATTGTCGCCAATAAGACGAAAGTTCCCATTTTATGTTCAGGGAATATAAAAAAAAACGACAAGCTACAACTACGATATCACTATGCATAATGCGTTGTGTGTACCAAGCGTCACGAATAACTTCTTGTCGGTGAGCGAATTATTTAAAAATGGGAACAGTGTCTTTTTTGAACATAATAAGTGCCTCATAAGAAACAAATTTGATGAGTTAGTTGCAATAGCTGACCTGGTTGATGGAGTATATAAATTAAAGATTCTAACCAATCTAAAGAAAATACCTGTTCTTAAGCAATGAATAAAAGTCAATTTCTGAATTTAACGCTATAAAACCTCCTTCCAAATATCCAAAAAAATCCTTTTTAGACCCACTCGTACCTCCGATTGTAAAAGCGATAATAAATTCTAGCAAAGATCCTCAGAGCAGGTATCTACTATCAAGACTGGGTGAGCACAGATTATATGAGTTGGTTCGACTTTACCTAGCTTACATGCATAAAGCACCAGACACAGCATGTATCGACGTTAAAACGAAGACCAATATAAAAGTAATGATTCAGAGAGAAGGTCTTCCGATAGATGTTAGATACCATGAGGAACTTGGTGTTACACCAGAACAAGCCAATAAATATTTTGAAACTTACGCTTCTCATGTAAGCTCAAATTATATATCCTCGCTCCAAAGGTCAGGTGAGCAACTTCACAAACTTTTTCGTCCACAATAAGAGTTCTATCACAAAATGCCTCAAAATGTTCTACCATAAATTTAGCGGCAAGAGAAGCAAACTCAACAAACTTTTTCTTGATGCTAAATCATGCCCTTTCAGTATCCTTGCATTCACAGAAACCTGGTTGAATGACTCCCATCATAACGAATAGATTCTCGACGGATGTTGGTCTATTTATAGAGACGATCAAAACTATCTAATCATTGGCCTAACCCGAGGAGGTGGCGTCCTAATTGCCATATACAACGCTTATTCGAGTGATTTCGTCAATACGGCAACTTTCAAAACTTTCCAACACGTAATAGCGAAGATCAAAATAAATAAATTTTATTTGTACGTTGGTGTATTCTATATTCCCCCAGAGTCCAGTGAGACAATCTATACCGAGGCTTGTGGAGTTGTCTCTTCACTTGCTGAACTCTCGAAAGAAGAAGATAAAATTATTACCTTTGTAGTTGACAAACTTGACAATCGTCTCATTCCATTGAATCTTCGAGACGATATTGGTTTCAACCTAGTTTCTACATTGTACGGCAATGATTTACAGCAAGTAGCTCCGATACCCAGTTCCTTTGGCAATTGGTTAGATCTAATTTTCACGAATGTTTATGATGAGGTGGTGAAAATTTAAGAAACAGAAGGAATAAGCTGCACAAAATTATACAAAAAGAACCCAATGTCAGTGATGAAATTTAAAACGAATATAATCAACTGGTAAATGAATTCAGATTGAAGCCACGCGAGGCCTATGCAATGTAAGTTAATTTTATTGGTGAAAACATAATCCAAGACCCAAAGAAGTTCTTTGATTTTGTAAACATTAAGCGCAAAGCTCTTGGTTATCCTAAACAAATGACCTATGAAAACCGCAGTTCCTCTATCCTGGAAGAAATCTGTAATTCATTCGCAGATCATTTTCAATCAGTGTATTCCTTACCAAACACCTCACCTCATGTAGATAACACTAACGCCGTTTTTGAAACTGCTCTTCAGGAACTCTTAGTTTCTGAAGATGATATCTTTAATGCAATTATAACACTTGAACTGAACCATGAACTTGGCCCAGATTTTCTTCCGCCTTATTTTATGCACCAGTGCAGTGAAGTATTAGTTTTACCTCTCCATATCATTTTTAATAAGTCACTCGTAAGCGAAAAATTTCCAATACACTGGAAATCTTCTCACCTGGCTCCAATTCATAAAAGCAAAAGCAAAGGGAGTGTTCAAAATTATAGAGGAATTGCCATTTTATCCGCCATCCCAAAATTATTCGAGAAAATAATATGCTCTAAAATATCGCCTGTAATAGAGCAGCATCTCAATTATCAGCAGCATGGCTTCAGGAAAAACTGACCCACAACTACTAATCTAACAGTTATGGTCTCATACATATTTCACGCAATGGAAAAAGGGCACCAGGTTGACGCAATTTATACTGATTATAGTAAAGCCTTTGATCGCGTCAATCATACGATTCTGTTAGAAAAATTGCGCAAATTTGGAATCACTGGCCCATTGCTTCGCTGGCTAGACTCTTACTTCAAAAATGAACTCAAACCGTTAAATTTCAAGGGTATATGTACAAACAAATTCAAGTTTACTCCGGTGTACCTCAAGGCAGTCAGCTCGCATCTCTTCTTTTCTACATATTTTATTAGCTGATTACCACCTCGGTAATACTAATCTTTCCCAAGCAGACAGCGTAGTACACCTTGGAGTCTTCTTGGATAAGAAACTCCGTTTTAATTTGCACTATGATGAGGATCTCTGCAAGGCTAATAAAATGTTAGGCTTCATCATACGGTGTGCTAAAAAATTTAAGAATGTGTGGGTAACAAAGACATTATACATATCATAAGTCCGCCCTATGCTCGAATATGCATGTGTCGTCTGGCATCCTGTTTCTGATGTTCATACAGAAAGATTTGAGTCTGTTCAAAAAAGTTCCTGCTATTTGCTTTACGGTCGCAATATGACCCGCGTAACTTTCAGAGTTTGCCATCATATGAATATCGGTTGTTCATTCTAAATTTGTCTTCACTTGCTTCCCGTAGAATTATGGCATGCTCTTGCTTTCCATTTGATGTCCTCCATGGTACCATTAAAGTTATATATCTGATTGACAGGATATCTTTGAACGAACCAGTAAGATTTACAAGACATTCATGTTTGCTGGCGGAAAGTCGACATGTTACCATCTACGGTGAAAATGAATCGATTAATAGATGCTGCAAAATATTAAATAGCCTGATCCATTGATTTTCCCCACCCATATCCAAACTACAGTTTAAAACCAATCCACCAATGTTCCTCTTTTCCTAGTCCTATATTTTTAACTTGTATTTTTGTAAGAGTAAACTATGTTTTTAACTTGTATTTTATAACTTTGAAGTTCTATTTCTTTATGGTAATTTATAATTTTTATGTAATACCTTGTTTGGTAAATAAATAAATAAATAACACAGAATTGTTTGTTGATAGTTAGTAGCGATACATGGCACAGATGGCTTTGTCACATCATTAGCACGGACATGAACAAAATGAAGAAGTGTGGATTGGTAGAAGGACTTGATTTTGCTGATGGGTTCATAACAAACAAATCCAGCAGTCAAATATGCCGCAAAGGAATGCAATCAAGTTTTCCATCCTGCAATTACGGACCACGTGCCACAGAGACTCCATTCAGATGTCTACGGACCCATGGAGACTATGTCAATAGGCGGTGCATGGTATGTTTTTTCTTAACATTCATTGATGACTTCATCAGGATGACATTTATTTACATCCTGAAGACTAAGAGTGAAGTATTAAATCATTTTAAAGAATTCAAATCTATGGTAGAGAATTTTCAGAATAAGAAAATAAAGCTCTTGCGTACAGATGATGGCTGTGAGGTTTTCAGCAATACTTTTGAAGATTTCTCAAAGAAACAGGAAATCATACATCAAAAAACAAACCCTTACACACCTGAACAGAAAGTTCAAACCGAACCATCGCGGAGAAAGCGAGATGCTTACTTTTCAAAGCAGGTCAAGAAAAAAATTTTGGGCAGAAGCTGCTTACGCGGCTGTGTATTTGAAAAACAGATCAGTAGTTTCAGGTATTGAATAGACTCCATATGAGGCTTGAACCAAGAGGAAACCAGATTTACAGAATATACGTATATTTGGAAGTCCTGTAATGGTGCACATGCCTAAAGAAAAAAGAACCAAGTGGGTTAAAAAATCAAAGATGCATATACTGGTTGGTTTCAGTGAAAACTCTTCCAATAGAGACCACAGATTCAGTGGGCGGATTGTTGCAGGAATCTGCGGTGAAGACAGAACCTTCTCAGGATCAGTCGAGTTTCAGTGTGTGTGAATACTTGGACAACATAGATTGTTTTTTAACTAAAGAAGAAGTACATAATGTAAAAAAAGGGAGTGACAGGAAGGAGCAAGAAGATGAAATAAGTAATGGTTCTCAGATAAACTATGAAGAACCAAAGAAAAAAGCCAGAATGATAGGAGAAGATGAGCTGACTTATGCAGAAGCTATCAGCGGTCCTGAGAAACAATAGTGGTTGCAGGCAATCGTAGAAGAGCTACATTCATTCAATGACAACCAAGCGTGGGAGATTTTCGATGCTCCAGATAGTGCAAATACTGTGGTGCAGAGCAAGTGGGTCTTAAAAGGGAAAATTGTTGTGAGAAATCGTGACTGATTGCAAAAGGCTCCAGGCAGAGGGCTGGTGTGGACTATCAGGAAACTTTTTCAACGGTGATTAGGCACTCAACCTTGCGGTTACTGTTTGCTTTGAGTGTGCAATTAGGAATGGATATTACTCACCTAGACGTCACAACAGCCTTCCTTATTGGTTATTTAAAAGAAAGCATCTTTGTACATATGCCAGAAAGATTTCCTGGCAAAGATTCTAATAAATTACTAAAGTTAAAACGCTTTCTATGATCTCAAACAATCATCCTTGACTTGAACATTGTGTAATTTAGGGTACAGTAGGTATAAACTTGACCCTTGCGGGTTTATAAAAGGTGTTAATAACAATAATAAAACTATTCTTGTTATTTATGTCGATGATCTTACAATTTTTTCGAATAATGAAATAGAAACCAAGTCTTGAATAGAAACATTGAGCCAAAACTTTAAGATACAAAATTTGGGACAAGTTAAACAGCATTTGGGCATGAAAATCAATATAAATAAAAATATTATTACAATAGATCAGGAGAATTATATTGAACAGTTGACAAATAAGTTTAATATGGCTGATTGTAATTTAGTAAACACAACCATAAAAAGTAAATTGAACGTAGATATAATATGTGTGATAATAACTTACCTTTTCAGAGACTAATAGATAGCTTGATGTATTTAGCGGTCTTGATACGACCAGATATTGCATAAGAAGTTAGTTATCTTAGTCAATCTAATAATTGTTATTCACAATGGCATTGGAATTATCCATGTGTCCGTCCACCCAGCTGCGATATGTTCTGATTATTAACGGTACTTTTTAAGCCAGCGCGTATCATAACTGAGCGGGCTTATAGTCCGTCCGAAGAATCACTCGAACGAAATCTCGTTGCCACCAACGAGACATAAACCAGGGATCTTCGGCTTACGGGATGAGTGCTCTAACCACTACACCACGTGCACTACTATTGTCCTAGGTAATCTGAGCTAAAGATAATCCTTGAGCAATACGCAATGTAATTTACCTCCTTCGCCGATCCTACTTTGTGCCATAAAAAAGATTCCAATCCATCAAGTAGCTCCTCTGAATCCACATTAGATATTTAAGAACTCGAAAAGAAGATTCCAGGGCTTCAAGAGTATCCACCCATCTAGTGGAATTGAAAGCGTTTCTAACATCAAGCGTCACCAGCAGCATACTCCGTTTATTGAGCTGCCTGTGAGCGCTCACCTCTTCTGGAATCGCGTCAATAGTAGAGCGACCTGTTCCAAAACCATACTGCCATGGAGATGAGTTCCCGGCAGAATGGACCACATCACTGAGTATTCCCTTAATGAGTTTATTGAGCACTTTTCTGGTCGTGCCTAACATACATAATATGCAGATACCGAACCAGAATTTCTCTTCTCATTGCTGATTAATACGAACCCTGCCACCTTCCATCGTTTCGAGAAAGTCCCTTCACACAGGCAAGTGTTAAATGTACTGAGTGGCAGGTCAGAGCAAAGATTGTAGATAAACTATGATACTTCAGCAGAAGTGCCATCTGAGCCTAGTGCCTTCCTTACTTTCAGTGAAAGAACTGCCTCTTTCAGTTACATCCTCATCAAAGGTGGGTATTCCACTGGTGTTCTATTGTGGACTGCATCGACATGGACGGGATATGTAGAGATCCCAAGCTCTGCCGTCTTTTTCACTTCATTTAAGCAGAGCTTCGTAGGGTACCGAATCGCTGCATGACCAGCGTGTACCCCAGGCCCAACGAATCCCTGTTTATATCGTCCACGAGGTCTCGCCAGCATTGGGCCTTACTCTTGTTAATTAGTTTGCGAAAACATTTCCTGGCCACCTTATACGCTACTACCCTGGTGATTGTCTCCCCCGCACCTGCGTCCACTGAGCCTCGTGTCGAAACTTGTGAAAGTGACCTCGCTGCTCAGCAATTTTCATTGACCAGAAGGCTTACCGTGTCGAGGTCTCTAATGGGGCATGGAAGACTCGCAAGTAGACATGATGATACTCATAGTTAAGTCCACCATATCCTCGGAAAAAGATCTTCTACTCCCCGTCGGAGGTCCTAGCTCTCAAGCACGTCAGCAAAACTCTTAACGCCCGTATTTCCAGTTTTTCATCTGAATGTTAGAGTCTGGACATTTCTTTATCTATTTATTTAGTTATTCCATCTGACAGGCTGAATAATCCAATAACAAAATGGAACCCAAAGAATAAATACAGCAATATTTAAATGAAAAAAATAACAAAATGTCGATAATTGTAAGTTAAACTAGTAGTAAGTCTCTTAGTTTTTTCTTAAATACTATGTAAGAAGAGGGGAAAGGACCAAGCTCAAGATTATTATGACTTCGTACGGTTCTTAAAATTGGCTAATGGAAATATAAATCAGTTTTAGCATATGGGATAACGAAAAAAGAATACATCCGAGATGAATGAGATATTTGTCGCAAACGCAGCTCAGAAAAAAAAATATTTAACGGAACTTGATAGTAGCAGATTTTATACAAAAAACATTGGTCTAAATAAGTTTGTCGGGATATTAGAGATGGAAGAGATAGGAAGAATAAACGACTTTCATAGGGCTGATACGGCAAATTAAACTTGAGGAAAAGAAAACGCGTAAACTTTCTTTGGACAGTTTGTAAAGAAGACACGAGATAGGAATACCGAGGAGACCAGAAAACAGAACAGTATTTAAGCAAAGGGCGAACGTGAACGCGTAAACTTTCTTTGGACAGTTTCTAAAGAAGACACGAGATAGGAATATCGGGGGGATCAGATAACAGAACAGTATTTAAGCAAAGGGCGAACGTGAGACAAACAAAAGGTGGACAGAAGAAGAGATGCTATTGAATTTATATGCATGCCTAAGGATAAACCCGGCAACTCTAGACGCCTTAGTAATCACATTTAAAATATATGCATCAAATTTGAGTTTTGTATCAAAAGTTACTCCAAAGTCTTTATGACTGAACACTTCAGAGAGCAAAGTATCATTTAATATATAATTAAAATTAATAGGAGGGTCCTCGAGAGAAAAAGTCATTTTATGACATTTTGTTATGTTAAGACATAAATAGTTTGAAGCACACCATTTATTTAGAGCATTCAGATCAGTTTGGTGGAGCTGACCGTCTAAAATAGATTTGACTGCTCGAAATACGTCATCAGCATACAAGAGGCAAGAGAAATTAATTACAAAGGGAAGATCATTTATGAACAACAGAAATAGAAGAGGCCCAAGGATTGAGCCTTGTGGAACGCCAGATGAAAGATAAAAAGGACTAGACGTAGTACCTGAAAGACTTACTCGACAGGGACGACACGATAGATAAGATGACATCCAAGATAGAAGAGCACCCGAGATGCCAAGAGCTTCAAGCTTACGACAAAAGAAGTAAATGATTCACAGTGTCAAAGGCCTTAGAGAAATCTATGAAGATCACATCAACTTGCAGTTGGTTATCCAAAGCTCTTGCAATACTGTTTATGAACTCCATTAAATTAGAGGTAGTGGAGTATCCTTTGAGAAAGCCATGCCGCTCTGGAGCAATAATAGGAGCTAATAAGTTTGAGAATCGATTATGAACCAACCGTTCAAGTAACTTTGGAAAGCAGGAAAGTAAGGAAATAAGGCGATAATTGGAAACTGACGTAGGATCACCATTTTTAAAAATAGGCACAATATTAGCTGTTTTCCAAGGGTTAGGGAAGTACCAGTACCCAAACTCAGATTGAAGAGGAGAGATAAAGGAAAACTAAGCGATGAGACTAACGACTTTACAAATGTGTTTGGTAAACCGTCCGGCGCAGGGTTGATATTAGGATCAAGAGCATTGATCAAAGATTCGACTTCAGATGCATCTGTACAAATAAAGGAAATTGGGAAGAAAAGATGATTAGGTAAGACAACAGAATGCACAGCTGCAACGGGAGAAGCAAAAGTCGAAGGGAAAAATTGGGCGAATGAGTTAGTAGTTTCTTGAGGAGAAGAAACCTCTGCACCATTCCAACGGACCTTACTAAGACTGGAAGAAGAGGATTTCAGCGACCTTATATAATACCAAAAAGGCTTTGTATTATGAGCCACAAGAGAGGTATCCAGACTACTGAAATAAGTCTTCAGAGCATATCTGATCCATTTTTTGGCAATAGCACGCAGCCTGATAAAATTAGATCTTGCTTCAATAGTGCCGAGTGTTTTAAAGACACAATATGCCTTATCTATCGTAGGGCACTAAGCGCTCGCTTTGTAAACCATGGTTTTTGATTTGCTTTACGGGATGTCTGAAGTGGCGTAAAATAGCGAATAAGATTGTGAATGTATCTGTAAAATTTATCTAAAGCAGCCGCACAATTTAGGCCTCTAAAGAAATCTAGCCAGTTGACTGAAAGTAATTTTGTATTAATAGCTTCATAGTTAGCTTTAAAAAAGTTAAGTTTTGGAGTAGGATGAGGTTTGTTAAATTTAAATTCGTCAACTATAAGATCTATAGATAAAGAAAGATGGTGCCGATCCGAAGGAACATACGGATGTACGGCTTGAGATACAGATAAGTAGCTAACTGGAATATTTGATAGAACAAGGTGAAGAAGACGACCATTAGGATTGCGGATATGATTAAATTGAGAAAAGGAGCAATAAGATAGGAAAGATGATAGGATTATAGACGAGATAGAAAGAGTTGGATAATTCTTCCACTCTATGTATGGTAAGTTAAAATCTACGCAAACCAATTTTTTGTCGTGAGGGTGTCGGAAGACTAGATAGAAGGATAGATCATAAAATGTCTCATAAACAGTTAACGGTGAATTACAGGGAATATAAATTGACAAAATCAAGAACTCTGTATTATGGATAGAAATTTTTATAATAACACATTCTTAAGTATGAGAAAAACAGAAATCAGAACAAGGAGAACTAGTAGAACTAGTAGAGTTTTACTAACTGCAACCAAAACTCCACCATCATCAGCCTTATTAGTAGTAATCAGGTCACGGTCACATCTATATACAATATGATCAGGAAACATTTCACTGCTCAAAATGTTTCCATTCAGCCAGGTCTCGGAGAAGCAAATAATAGAATCATTACCAACTTGATAGGAGATAAAGTGTTCCTCAAGCTTGGTCCTTAATCCTCGTACATTTTGGTAAGAAATAGAGATACGCATTTTATTAGGAGAAGAAGTTACATTGAATAGTATTAACAGTGCAATATACATTATGGTTATCAGAATATTCATCAAGATTACTTGTCCCTAGAGCTTTGGGATTTCGTTTATTGCCTGACGAAAATTTCTTCGTCTCAATTCAAATGGCTTAACAAGTACACCAGCAGGCCAGTAATTTAAGTTCAGGACAATATCAGTATTTGCAGAAACCACCAATTTAAATGAGGCAACTACTTTGTCCGTTAAATTTTCCTTATTCAACTTATGACAACTAGAAACTTTAACGGATGTTCCAAACTTTTTGTTGACATAACGTTTTAAGTCTTCAACAGAAGTTTCGTACGCCACTCTAGATATGAAGATATTCTTCAAAGGTATAGAAGCGCGAATGATAGGAGAATCGAGATCTGTTGAGGGAACGAGGTCACTCGATTTCTGATGTTGAATTGGATGTGGTATTTTCTTTAGAATTGCTCCCCGGCTGTTGGATGAAGAACCAGGTGGGCTGATGATAAGTAGACCAGATTGTCGACTGATAGAAGGCGGCCTCAACAGCGAGTTGCTCCTAGTGACGATTGATTGACCAGGTTCCGCTGTTTCTACATAATTGCAGCAATCCGGCTGAAGTGCGAACGCTGGCTGTATCTGCATATCTTGTTAAGCAGCTAGTGAAGTATTAGCTTCCGAAACCGTTAGTTGTTGGTTAATAGAAAGCGGCTTCAACAACGATTTACTTCATATATGCGCCAAGAGACACCACCGCGGATATCAAATGCTATATACTAATGACCGCAGTCCTAGTTGTCTTCTAGTACTCGTCAGCTGAGTGCTCTTGGCACCAGAGACTACAAAGCGAATGCCACATTGGGTATGGTTCCTGCACAGCCCCAGCGGCTGAAAGAAGGGGTATTTTCAATGTTTAGGACAAGTACTGTTCTTGCCGTGAATTCCAGGACTTAGCTTCTTTGCGGTCGGATTGAAGCATGCCCCATTCAATGGCTCCAGCATTGGAGCATTCTCCGACGAGCACCAGGCCCTCTTCGTTCAAGACAGTTTCCTCCAAGGCATGGATTTCAGCCTAGAAAGATGGCATTGGCTGGTTTGGCATTAGATAAACACTATAAAATGTGTTTCAAGGCTGTTCGTAGAGCTATTATTGATAGAACATTTGAGGGTAGTGCAATTTTGTTCTTTTTATCTCTTGGCTAATAATAAATCCAACCTGGTTCTTCTATTTCCTCATAGATGAAAAGACGTGGAGTATTCCTTCCTAGATGTTGGAATGACTGCAAAAATTGATGCTTAGCTAATACAAAAGATGTATCTTATCATCTCACTTTTGTTTAATCTTATGAACTGATTATTGTGACACCAATCACCACCATCACTCATAAAATTCAATTTTATTTTCAAAATCTTTACGAAAAGAACTCAACATTACTCGACATCTATCAAAGAACTCAGGATTTCCGGTAATTTTGTTAATAAGCCTATGGTTATCACTGCGAGAGCCTGGAAGATTTCCTTATCCTGAAACGTATGGATACCAAAAAACAAATTCGCTTTTCCATCATCAAGCAGCAACCCTTACCCAAAGATATGATCATCAAGTTCACAACATCAAGTCAATTCTGACATGATATTAAAATTTATAATAGCTCGACAGAATGGGTTATGGGTGTCCATTAGTTCACCTTTTTGCTCTGAATAACAGAACAACGCGTATATGTCCCAGTAGAATAAATTTTTCCAAATTTGATATTCCAAGGAATTCCTTCAACAGGAACCAAAAAACCACAGCCGGCACGAGGCAGAATTTTCTTTTACATCACATCATCTTAGATATAATGCAAATGAAATATAAATGTTTGTTTGTTTGATTGTTGGCATGATGTGTGGTTTTAATGATGATGATTCGTGTGTTGTATCGGTGGTTTTGTCTCTCCTGTTTTGTATTGTGTTTTGTGCGTTTTCTTTTAATATATGGATGCAAGCAAAGAACAGCATATTCAAATTATATAGAGGCGAGAAGATGTGAACTTGCCATAATGTATGGGTGGTGGTATCACTAATTTGTTGACGAGATGGAAATGTCGTAAAATATTTTCAAAATAATTTTAAATGACACGAGTTGATTCAGATTTTTTTTCGGGAGGCATTTTGTAGCATGTGCATGAATTTTTATATATGAATTCGTAGTGCGATAAGATTTGGTGTTTTATTTTTTTCTGGAGAAGAATTGTAGGAAAATAAATTCAAGGAGCGATTAAAAGCCATACTCTAGTAAGGATGTAAATGACGCAATGTGATGTATTATTGAAGCTTGACCTAACATCTTTTGTAAAAAATAAGCAGCTCATATAAAATTTTCACTTGCCCAGATGAATCTTGTCCCTGCAATAAGCAAAGGGAAAATTTCAATATCGTCATGGGGGCATCCTGATCAATTTCCATAAAAAGTCATGGATTTCATTCAATCAAACCTAACATATTCACAACCTCTCAGCAGTCGATAAATCTAAGTCTCATTAATTAAAAGCTGAAGCATTGATAGACTGGAACAATTCAGATACATATTTATAATCCTCAGGCTGGGCAGAAAATACTAAGAAAAATTCTCAGCATTTCCGTGAGATAATTAAACAATTTCCCTCGGTTTCATTTGCCTACGCAATGGTACATTTATCTTAGGCACAAATGACAACAATAACGGACAGTAGAGCCATACTACGTACACGAGCGTAACAAGCACACATTGCCGGGCATATTAACATCGAACCATAGCAAATATCAAAGACTTTTTATCGACCGATACCAATCGTTTTTCTCTCCGTCATCATCATCATCGTCATTATCAACATAATAGTCAGCATGCAGTTTAGTTATCGACTCCATACATCGACCTAACTTATCGATCGCTCACTACAGATATAGTCATCATCGACATTAAGCGTATATTTGAGAAAACTTGACATCATTATCCTCCTCATTGCAAATAATTTCGAGATCTGAACGTTAAGTCCTCGTCGACAATGTGGAAAGCTGGCGCTGCGTTGGACGATTGGCAGCAGCCTTGCCGAGCGGGCCCCGTTGTTTTAAATTATACGGAAAACTGACAATAAACCTCCCTTTTCACTAAACCATCAACGACTCAAACTAATAGGAAAAAATGAAAACGGCAAATGGAAAATGCTAAACGCTAAATGCAAAATGCACGCACTATCCGCCAACTAGCAAGAAACATGAGTTTAGTATTTCAACCTGTTGTTGACTTAATGCCTCCCAACATCTCCTCAAACTCAAGGAACAACCTCACATGATCATACTCGTACTCGTACATAACATACGAGTTCCTAAGTACATACATATACGGCTTATTGGCGACTAAACTGAAGCAGAAAAAGTCGGATACGGTCTTCAAGATAAAATCGGATTTAATAAATTTATTAGCAAGAAATTTTCTCAAAACGCAAATTTATACGAGCGCTCGATCTCAACTCGCACCGCAAACATAAGAAAATTGTCTCTGGAACGACCGCAAGCTTGCAACTTGCTTTATATCATGATCAATGAGATCATGAAGATATGAAGATATTCCCTCCGAAAAGATGGAGCCCAACAACGAGGACAGCAAGCAGTCAACGAATGGAAAAGTAGCCACCAGCTACGTCTTTTTCTCCATCATGGTAATGATGATGAGGACGAGCTTGTTGGGGGCGAGGGAGGAAACCTGATTATTGCGGGTGAAACGTATTTTGCTGCAGCGTGTGCGGAAATGTTTATAAATCTTTCAATTTGCAAACCATCTTTTGTATCTTATTAAAGACCTTGCATAGTCATATAGCAGAACCAGAAGGAGACGCAAGAGATTACAAGACAATGGTAAATGAGGCATAAGACTGAATTTACCTACTTAAGAAAGATGATGGGAGACTGCCGAATGGAATGCCTTGCATCAAGAAACAAAAAATGTTGCATCTGGTACCGGGACCGGCTAATGTTGTGGCCAGCGACATCGATTTATTACCCTATTGTCGAAACTGAGACAAAGTTTATAAGTCATTAACGAGAAATATTCTGTGGTAATAAGCATTCATTCATGGTGAAGCTGCTGGGGAAAACTTTCAAAATTCGGTTTAATGTCAATTGGTATTAAAATAATCTTTGACTAATTTTCTCTCGCTGGGAAATTGAAATGACAATTGGAATATATTTTTATAAAGGACTATAAAATTAGTTTAAGCAATAAGGAGTGTCAGATTTGTGGAACGAAGAAATACTATATAAGCTCAATTCAAATCTGAATTAAATCTACTGCGTACTAAGAGAAGAAGTTTTGTTAGAAAACAAAAACAAAAAGTTGGGGAGACAGAACTTCGTTTCTTTCGGAAGAGTTTTGTACTCAACCGATGATATATGTACATCAATTCTTAATGAATAAACACAGAAAGCCCTTCAATAACATTGCATTAAACACTTGGTTGAAAATAATAACCAATGTTCAGCATCCATTTTCAGCGTGCATCAACTGAAGGAAATATTAAAGATATTTTTGCTATCCATTTTATTTGCAAACATTGATAAGATCCAATCAAAACTGTTGTTTTTGTCGTCGTTGTTGATGGGATAACAGCAGATGACCTCAAGTATTCAGACAAATCTGCACATTGTACTCACTGGTCCTACCCTAGTGGGGTCTTTTTGGGGCAAATGGGCTAAATTTCTGATTTGCATGTCGACAGTTTTACAAACCCAAACAATCATTCATTCATCTTTAAAAAAAATGGCTCGACGCGATTACGCCCAATACCATGAATCCATCCGCGCGTTCATGACCGAATTCGGCACAACAAATGACGATGGTCCAAAAGCATTCAAATATGCTCATCAACTGGTGAAATTAGCTCATAGGGAGCGGGGGCAAATTGTTATTGAGTTGGAAGATGGAAGGAGTTCAATGAATGTTTGGTCAAAGCTATTGTTGGAAACACAAAGCGTTTTGTTTCTATTTTTTCTGCTGTTATATTTGAATTAGGTCCAACATATAAGGAACGAGAGGTCGTTGCCAAAGATTCCTTGGATGTTTACATTGAACATCACCTCAGGATGGAGTCACGCACTCGCAACCAAATGGAACAGCGTTACGAACGGAATTGTTTCCCCCCGGAATTGATGAAGAGATTTGAGGTTGTATTCAAGCCACTATCAATCGAAAAGGCTTATGCAATTCGTGATATCAAGGCTCAACACATTGGCAAATTCGTTACAATACGAGGTGTCGTAACCTACTCTACTGAAGTGAAGCCTATGATTGTGGTAGCAACATATATGTACATGTGATCGTTGTGGCTCTAAAACTTATCAACCTGTAAGTGCATGATCTTTATGCCTATTCAAGAGTGTCCTTCAGATGACTGCCGAATCAATAAAGTTGGCGGAAGACTTTATCTACAAAGAAGAGGATCCAAATTCGTGAAATTCCAGAAGTTAAAAATACAGGAACACAGTGATCAGGTAAAAGGTCAATAGCAAAGTGGCTGGTCTGATACACAGATGGCAATGCTAGTATTAAATCCTTATGATTTTAAGTTAGTACCAATCTTAGTTTGTGAGATATTGCGTTGTGAGTGTAGCTACTTTTATTATTTGAAAAGAGATGGAAAAAAAAGAATTACGTGTGCTGATAAAATATTGCTTTTAGAAGGGTAAAAATACAGTTGAAGCAAAATCTTTGCTTAATGAAGAGTTTTCGGGGTCTATTGCAGGAAAACCAACCATCATTGATTGGTATGCTAAGTTTAAACGTGGTGAAATGAGCACTGAAGACGGCGAATGCAGTGGATGCCCAAAAGAGGCTGTCACCGACGAAAACATCAAAAAAGTTCACAAAATAATTTTGAATTACCGTAAAATGAAGTTGATCGAGATAGCAGACATTGTGAAGATATCATTTGAACGTGTACATTATATCATTCAAGAACATTTGTACATGAGAAAGCTGTCTGCAAAATGGGTGCCGCACGATTTCACAATCGATCAAAAGCAACAACTTGTTAATGATTCTGTGCGGTGTTTAAGTGCAATAAACCTGAATTTTTGCGTCGATATGTAACAATGGATGAAGCATGGCACCATCATTTCACTCCGGAGTCCAATCGACAGTCAGCTGCGTGGACTGCACACGATAAATCGAATCCAAAGCGAGGAAAAACACAACAGTCAGCTGGCAAGGTTATGGCATCAGTATTCTGGGATGCGCAAGGTATAATATTCATTGATTACCTCCAAAAAGGGCCAGACTATCAATAGCGATTATTATATAGCGTTATTGGATCGTTTAAAGGATGAAATCGTTGAAAAACGGCCCCATTTGAAGAAAAAAAAAGTGCTGTTTCATCAAGATAATGCACTGTGTCGCAAATCAATGAAAACAATGGCAAAATTGCATGAATTGGGCTTCGGATTGCTTCTACATTCACCGTATTTGCCAGATCTGGCCCCCAGCAACTGTTCCCAGACTTCAACAGAATGCTCGCAGGAAAGAAATTTAGTGCCAATGAAGAAGTAATCGCCGAAACTGAGGCCTATTTTGAAGCGAAAGCAAATCGTACTACAAGAATGGTAAGTTGGAAGATCGCTACAATCGCTGTATCGCCCTCGAAGGCAACTTTGTTGAATAATAAAATCGAATTTTGCCAAAAAATGTGTTTTACTATGGTAGACCGGGGACTTTTCAATTGGCCTGCTACCAGTCGCACATATTCCCCGTTCACTCACAATCATGTGCCGTCGAGAAGTCACTCGACAAGCTCAGCCTGGTGATCATTGCTGTATATTAGGAGTGTTTTTGCCTTTAGTGAGACCTGGATTCAGACAAAGACTCGCTGGATTATTGACGAAGACATTCTTGGATGCCCACCGCATAATTTGCATCAATAAAGACGGAGAGATGTCTATAAAAGAAGCAGAACTAACTCTTGAAGAATTGGAAATACTTTCTCACGAAGATTTCTATGAACGTTTTGCATCAAGCTTAGCTCCAGAGGTCTTTGGGCAAGTGTGCTCAAATGCAACATCATCCACACCTAGTCCGCCCAGCAGCTCCAAAACGAAACCCATGTCGAATGCCGCCGCTAAAGTTGTTCTTCAGCGACAACATCAACAAACCCGAACTGTCAGTAAGTTGTCTTACTGACATTTCTCCAAACTCATTTAGAAGGAGCGAAGTTCCATGAACACCCAAAAGCGCCGATTCTAATGGTGGGAAACTACCTAACCCACCACACGTAGCCGTTGGCCGAGAAGGGTGTCCCGTTCTTCTTTCTGGCAGGTAAAATCATCTGGTGAAGAGTTGCGAGTCGAGACAGGAATCTAGTGGAGAAAAAATATTAAGGAGATTGGCAGTGAAGATCTGGTGAATAGATAGAGGAATTTGGCATCTAGCAAGTTAAGCAATGAGATTGGACGTGGAGATTTGGAAATATTACAATCATCAAATAAACAGCGAAAACCAATTGTTTGAGGAACCCCACATCAGTGGCAGCGGAATAACCGTCGTAAATGTTGGCCAACCGTTTTTCTTTATATAATACATATATTTTCTCATGAAATTTCAAAGTTATATTTTCATGCAAAATTTTATTATATTTTCTTACGAAATTTTAAGGTTAAATATTAATTGTAGTCAATCTAGTTCGGTTGTTTCTTTTACTTTTTTTCTGATTTAGCTACCCGAATTGTGAACTTTCTGCTCGTGAGCGGGAAGTTATCTTTGTTTCCCAAGAAGGAGATTTACTGGCGTCGTTTTGAAGACGCGGGGTTGCCAAGTGGCCGTCGTGGTCAGATCGCGATCAAAGTTACTTCCTGGCGTTTCCAACGTTTTTTTCTCAGGTGTTGTAGGGGATTACGATTTGTTAGAATAGGATCTGAGATAGGTAGTAGAATCCTACCTATCTCAGATCCTATTCTAACAAATCTTAATCTTTGCTCTCTGGGGAGCCGTAACCTCATTTGGCGGCTCCAATCGGGCTCCAACGGCGGACGAGTGGTGCCTGCGCCATCTTCGATGGAGCTATTTGGGGCCTAAAAGATCCTGACCGGAGTAACCCTTGGTACAACGGTAATAAGTCTTCAATCCGTCTGTATAATAATTGATTGCATGTGGCTCTATGAGGTGCATCATGGATTTCGAGCTCCAATTGGTCATGTTGCTCAAGTTTTCATTGAAGCTGAACTGTGACACAATATTATAAAACAGTGCACTGAACCATGAGAATAGCCTGGGTGAATTGACTTAGTTCTTTTATCTAATCCTAGAGCCACTCTTGTTTTTGTGGTAGAAAATGCTGATCATTGAGCATCTAGATTTCTGTTCTATCTCAAAATTGACGAGTGATAAATTTAATATATTTTCGATAGCCGCTGCTGGACACAACTGTATTGCTCTGGTGATGCAAACATAGGCCAGACGTTGCAAATAATTGAGTGTTTGCCATGTTGTGTGCTCTTGAACCTTGTCCATCCAAAAACAATAGCCCCGTAGTAATGATTGCTCTCGCCATCATGGTATACATCTAGCGTAGTATTCTTAGTCCACAGACCTAAGACTTGCGTACAGTGTTCCTGTATACCATCAGGACTCATGTGGTTTTTGTTGTCACTACTGCTAAACGTTGGTTCAACGTGAGCCTTCTATTCAGATGGGTTCCAAAATACTAAATTTCTCGCTTGAATTATAGCTCCACTCCACTTAAGCTTATGGTGGGAAGTTGTTCCTTGCAAATGGCCCCAGCGTGGCTTTACCAGAATTAAGGACTAAAAAAATTTGTCGGCACCAATGACTTACACTACACAGTAAGCCATGGATGATTTTTCACAGTGTTCTCTTGTAATTTCCTCGAACTTGGATAGGGATATCGTCTGCATACACGTCACAAATCATGCAACTTTCAAATAACATTTTGGGAATATTGTTGGTCACGACTGTCCGAAATAGAGGTGATTAAACTCTTCCTTGAGAAAAACCTCATGTCGAACGCATACACTCGTATATGGTTCTAGTTTCCACCATACAAGGGACGGTTCTTGTAGCGAGAGCTTAAAATATTCAGCAGGTTATGATGGGTTTTAACTATCCGTTCACAAGTAAACTCCTCACTGCTACATAGTTTGTAGTTTCGAAAGTAGTTTTTTCACCAAAGAATGCTCCTAGGGAGATTTTCTTGTGTTCAAAATATTTGTTGATCTTCCTTCTAAGTGTAGTAGTGTAGAGTGCGGTTTCTGTAAAGTTGCCTGTTCTATATACGTTTTGATTACGCGACAGCGGATGACTCCTAAGTGTTGTTGTCCTTATATAATTGTAAACTACTTTTTCCATCGTTTTAAAAATAAACGGTGTTAGACTAATTAGTCTGTATACCTTTGAATTGGTAGCATCATTTTTATATACCTTTGGAACGAACATCAGTTTTTCCTCTCTCCACCGCTTTAATATGCTTCCTGAAGCTAGATTACGTTAGGAATACTTTCAACCACACTAGATTCTTACAGACTACCTGAAGGACAGAAGCCTGTTTTATGTCACGAGACAGGGCCAACGAAGGTAGGAAGTTACATCTGGTGTTGCTCAGGATCAATTTTGGGTACAGACCTGTGGAACGTGTCGCACGATGGGCTACTGAGACTGGAGATGCCAGATGGGTCACGCATAATCGGCTATGTGGATGATGTTGCGCTCTGGTCGCTGGAAGCACCGTTGAACATGCGCAACTTAAGCCAGATATGTTTATGCGCTAAATAAGAGACTCGATGGCTGCTTGTGGGTTCACTCTAGCACTGGAGAAAACCAAAGTAGTCATCTTGACAAAAAAGAAAATCCATAGAGTTAAGATGATCAGTATTGAAGACATACTAGTCAAATCAAAGCCAGCGGTGAAGTACCTGGGGCTACTGATCGACTAAAAGATGAGTTTCTCTGAGCAAGTCAGAGCAATGGTTGAGAAGGGCAATGGCTGAGAAGGTAAGTCGTCTTATGACTAACGTAGGGGGGCCCAACCCATCAAGAAGACGCCTCTTGATGAGTGCCGCAGCATAGAGGCTACTGTATGGAGCAGAAATATGGGGAAACATTTTCAGTAAGGAGGTGTACCGAAAACGTTTGGATTAGGTACAGAAAAGAGGAGCACTGAGGATTGCATCTTCATATCTGATAGTCTCTAATCCAGCGGAGAGAGTTATTACAGGCATGATATCTGTTGGCCTCCTTGCTAGAGAGTGCCTCACTATTTACCTGCGATAAAGCAAAGATACGAGGAAGATGGTTGTCCACGAGGGGAGGCAGCGCTCATTCAACAATTAACAGTAGCCTTCGTTTCATCACGGATCTGAGATGGTGGCTAAATCTAAGGCATGGTGAAACTGACTTCTATCTGACCCAGCTTTTGGGCAGGCATGAATGTTTTCAGTCTCACGTGCACCAGTTTCGTAAGTCACAGTCCCCTGGGAGTTAGTTTCCCCAGAATAGGAGACGATCGATGACGAGAGAGTTCATCCCGGATAGTAAAGTTGCAGTTATGCTTGTATTGGTTGACAAATGGAGCCTGCAAGATAAAAGGGACTCACAGCAGTCGGGAAAGTTGGGGCTAGGGAATCGCTTACCTGTCAATTTTCCCAGGAACAGGAGACGATTGAAGGTGGGAGAGCTCATTCCGGCTAGTATAGTTGCGATTATTCTTGGGTCAGTTGACAAATGAAACCTGAAAGATAAAAGAGACTCAAACCTTCCAGGGACGTCGAGCAAAGGGAATCGTTTGTCTGGCAACTCCTCTTTCTCCCTTCCTCCTGTTAGAGGAGGGGTCCCCCAGCTTGAAGGTACCTCACGGCAAAGCAAAACATGACCTGGCCCGAAGTAATGTGTCAAAGGGTTCCAGGCTATGTTTTCAAGTTAATAGAGGTGATGGTTAGTGGGTAGTTCAGTCACACACGAGCATGGAAGCTCCACACTCAAAGCGAAAATAGCGCCAACTTCCGAACCAAAACACAAAAAAAGCTAGACTACTCCTATATATCCTTATTGAATAGGGACTGAGAAGATTTTGTCCCTTTTGAATAAGGCCTGGATATATTCCATTTTTACCTGTTGATTTAAAGGGTTGGAAAGAGATTAATGCTCATCGTTTACGCTTTCCCATACAGATGGCGGCGGCCGCCTTCCATTTGGTACAATTTGGTCTCATTAGTTCAGCCAAATCGTTAATCCGTTTATTTATAATTTCGCTCCGTGGAAAGTGGGTCTTCATTAAATATGAGCTCTCTCGTCATTAAATAAAATTCAGTTGAATTGACAATATGGCAACCAAATGGTAGTATATTTTCTCGGAGTCGCACATTGGGTTTACTGTTCCTCCAATGATGGGACATGGGTACTGATTGGAAAAGTAGGTAAGAATCACGAGATTAAGCGTGATATTGACCATATCACCTTGAATTCCGTTACGGTCATGGAACGAGATACCCTAACAACACATCTCAATACCAAGGTTCGGATTAACTGTTGTGCGATGGATTATTATTATTAATGATGGGACATTGTCTTTGTTTCCTCTTGGGGTAAGCATTCAATTGTCAAATTGCACTCACATATTTGGTCGTAGTAGTAAACCTCATCACTCATGTCAAAAAGCACAAAAAAAGTTAGGCTTAATGGAGTCTTAGCATTGCTTAGTGCTTTTCATGCATGCTGAGTTGGTTTGATTTGTTGAACTAAATAGATTCCTCTGTGGTTAGTGTTATCTTTATTAGGTACTCCTTTGCCATTCTTATGGTTTGACGTCTCTAGTTAGAAGAATAAGCGTTGCCCCAAGGAAACAATTGACAATATAGCCTTTATTCAATATTTGCGAACAAAATAGTTGCCGACCATTTTGGTGACCCTATCCAGCTACTTGATAATAATTTACAGCTACTTTTTTAATAATTTACTTTATTTAAATCAAATAGTCAAAAAGGCTACCTAATATTCTTCCGTGGCAAGTCTGACCTCGTTACTAAAGAGTGGTCCAACCATCATGCACGATGTTAATTGTGAGTTACGCATTAACGTCAAGTTATTGCCCAACATAGTTTGACATTTCTTTGTTTTAGTGTTTGACAAATTCAACCACGGAGAGGTTCATAATTGAGCAGCACGTTAAGGTTGTTGAAGCCCTTTACGAAAATGGGCGTTCAAATCAAAACACATTTCGTACACTTCGTAATTTTTTTGGTCAGCATAATCGATCAAATGAGCCCACAATCGGAAGAATTGTGCCGAAATTTCAGCAAACCGGGTCTGTAGGAAATGTGAAATTACTGTGCATGCTCTTCCAGTTTGTTTTGCGGAAAACATTGTGTGTCCGAAGAGCTGATGCTAATTTTGAATAAAGATTTGAATTTACACACTTAAAAGGCACAATTGACTCAAGAGATGAAGCCTACTGACCATTTCAAGCGTCAGTAGTACGCCGAATGGTTGGTTGAACAGACAGAAGGGAATGGTGACTTTACAAAGAAAATCAACTTCAGCGGCGAGGTACACTTTCACATCAGTGGATTCGCTAACAAGCAGAATAGCCACGTTTGAGCAAATGAGAATCGATGAGTGATTGTTGAAAAGCCGATGCATCCACAAAGGGTGACTTTTTAGTGCAGTTTATGGGCTGGCGGCGTCATCGGGCCGTACTTCTCCGAAAATGAGGATGGCCAAGCAGTTACCGTGAATAGTGCTCGCTATTCCGAGATGATAAAGGACTTCTTGTAGCCAGAAATTGACGTTATAGATCTAGACGATATGTGGTTCCAACAGGATGCCAATTGACACACAGCCAACGAAACAATGGCATCTTTTACGCGAGAAATTCAATCGCCGTGCTATCTCACGTTGTGGCAATGTTGATTGGCCACCACGATCATGTGATTTGAACTTCTTTCTCTGGTTATATTTAAAAGAAAAGGTGTACGTCACTAAGCCAAGAAGAAGTCAAGAGCTACAGGATGTGATAATTCAGCACATTAATGGCATTGAACCTCCATTATGTCTCAGAGTCATTGAAAATATGGACCATCGGATAGAAGTATGCCACCGTAGCTGTGGCGAGCATTTGGACAATATTTTATTTCACACATAATTATCATAGATCCTTCTACTATAATAAAAAATATTAACAAAATTCTCTGAAAAGTTTTTGTTTTATTTACAATTACAATTTACAATTAATAATATTTTCGTTGGACCACCTTCTAGTTGCGCCATGTTTTCAGAACAGGAATTTGAATTTTTCCTCTTCCCCAACTACTCGTATCTTTAACGGTAGGAGTACTATTGCATTGCATTAAGAAGCATGTGGGTTATTGCTCAAAGCATATATAGGGTAATTCATTATGAAGTTTGTTTTTTAATCTCAAATAAAAGGCATAAAGTTGAATTCTACAGTAAAAAATTTATTGTAAGTCGAAAGAACAATTTATGACTTTATTTTTAAAGATTATCTTGTTTAAATGTTGACCGTGACTACGCCGTAAATGGTCCATCCTGAGGGCCCAATTTTGGACGACGCGTTTCAGCATAGTGGCCGATGATTCCACCGACCCATAAACCACATCAAAATGTGAATTTCTGCCGCTGTAGTGGTTACTATTGAATTTTTTCAGGTTGTTCATCAGCGTAAATACGGCAATCCTGTTTATTGACGAAGCCATTGAGCCAAAAATGCGCCTCGTCACTGGACAAAATTTCGTGATAAAACAGCGGATTTTCATTGAGCTGATTTTCGTAATACAGCTGAACAATTTGGATACGTTGTTGCTATGTAAGTCTTTCTATAATAAGCTGTCAAACAATACTGAATAAAAATTTCATTACAGTGTGATGGAGTCACGCGACTAATATAATTGGTCGCGGTTCTTAATAAAAAAAAATAACACACTTATTTTATACGACAAAGCTTTATTACTCCAATTATTAACTCTATGCTAGCGATATAATAACTGATGATCGATCAGTCGATTGCTCTTTTATTGGTTCATGATTATTTTTAATGTCAGCAATTTTACCTGACTCACCTGAATTGTAATTATGATGAAAGAGCAATTGGCTGCTTACAGTTTGCTTAATACATGGTGCAATGTATTTTTCTGACCCAGTTACAATGTTGGGTGAATGGACATTATTAATGTTGGGTGAATGAACATCATATGTTACTATGTTGGGTGAATGAGCATCATATGTTACTCCTCCCCGGTTTAAGTGAGGATTCTCCTGAATCTTTCTATCAAAGTTTTTGTTCAATAATTTTTTTCCTAAATATAACGCACAAACAATAATAATAATAGAAACAACAACGATGCTACCATTAATGCCATAAGAAATAACTTATGCATTTTTAATTCTTTCATTTCTTTAATATTTTCGTAACTGTTTGAAACTAAATTATTGAATGTTAATGACTTTGTGAAGTTATAGTCCACTCCGGAATGCGGGTAGAAATATTTATCCTGTATTATATTTTCCTTGTTGTAAAAAGTTTCTTCTAATATCGTCATCTGACAGTTATAAAAATTAATAAGATAATTTTCATTTAATACAATGTCTCTATTGTCCCAATCATGCTTCATGCATTTTTCACAAGGATACTTTCTTCACCTAAAATCTGTATTTGAGTTTTATTATTATATATCAGTTTACAACTATTGTCTAGAATGCAATGTTTACTACGTTTCAAATCTTTCAGCATTATATGTGGTTTATATGTATATGTTTTGTTATTAATTTCTACAATAAATTCGTCTTCGCTATTTATCTCAAAGTTTTCTTTATTTGGTACTGAAGTTAACAACTTTAAATCTGTTTGAATATAATTTCGTGGAATTTTGATAGCTATGACAATGTATTTATTCCTATATTCTAATATTCCCATTTTTGTCAACTTAAGTTTATGAAAATCTATTCCATATTCATCAATTTCTTCCATGGTTAATATGCTGGGATGTAACAAATTATGCTTTGCTGATACAATATTGTCTTGAATTTGATTTACTTTATTTTCCAAAAATCTAAGTTTTACTATTTGTTCCAAAAATAATTGTTGATGTATAATTTGTTTTGTTGTGCCTTCCAGTCCTCTAAAAGCTTCTTATATTTTCCTTCTATCATTATTTATAATAACTTGTAAAGACCTGATCGATTCATTAAAGTGGTTATTAATTTTAATTTGTTCAATGAGATTTTCAATCGCATTATGGTTATTTTCTTCTATAACTTTCAAATGGTTTCCAATTTCTTCCCTATCCTCATTATCCATGGTTCCGAATAGCCACTTTTGTGTACAACCTACTATATTTAATAATCCCCGTTTGTGTCTTTTCCCGGAATAAGGAATTATGGATTTTACTTTTGCTACTACAGTATCTATTTCCCTAGAAATAATTTCCTTATGCTCAATGTCTAAATGCTTAATATTAACTCTTATATTCAAAACAGCATCTAAAATATCTCTTGGGTTGATTAGATGTAAAATGGTGTTTGTTTGATTAACCATCTGTACTTTTCGTAGATTGATTTTTGTATACCCAGATTGTTCATCAATTGATATAGTTTGTAGAGCTCCCTTCACCGTTGGCATTGCTAAGATTACGAGCAAGAGCATGACCTGTAAATTTATATGGTCTCTTAATGTTTGAAACATGCACATTCTCCAATTTTTTAATTTTGTATCTGGTTTCATCCTTATGCCTAACATGTTTGTAATTCTTAATAGGTCCTATGTCTCTATTTTCTATATAATCTTCGCGTTCTTCGTTTAGCTTGTTTATTTGCTCTAATAGTTTCACTTAAAATTTTCTCATTTACCTCTTCTTTAGCTTTCCTAGGAGTAGTTTTAATTGTTGAATGATATCGATCGTTAAAGTTTCCTATCACGAACTGATTTTTTGATTCTACAGATAATCTTTTGTCTTCAATGTCGGTTACCTTTTCTAAAATGGTTGAATGCAATCTCTCTACATCTGCATTCCCTGTATGGCTGTTAGGTTTTGTCCAATGTACTTGAATATTACATTCTCGAAAGTATTCTTTCAATTGTTCTGCAATTAACTCGTTCTCAAGTATCATCTTTTTCGGTGTGCCAAATTTAGCAAAATGTTCTACAAAAATTGCTCTCTTTCCTCTCCAATTTTTATCGTTAATGGTATAAGCTACTGCAAATTTGGTTAGTTTGTCGATTAAAGTTACAAACGCCCGTTTTGATAAATAGAAGATATCCAAATGTAAAATATCGTTTTTATGTGTGGGAGTTTCAGTTATTTGGAATTTAGCTTTGATTGGTTTCCGATCATACTTGATTTCCTGACATTTTGTACAGTTATTTATAACGAGTTGTATATGTTCTTGAAACTTGGGAAAATATATCTTTGATTTCAGTGTATAGTAAGTTTCATTTATTCCACTATGCATTGATTCTTTTGTATGGTAGATAGAAATTTGTTTATGCAGATCTTCCTCAGTTTCTACTTCTGTAGCTCGTTTTGAGCATCTTATAAACTTAACAGTCCCGTCATTTGAGAATAGTTCTATTATAACCTGTTGAACAAGATTATAGTGATGATCTTCTATTTCTGAGTATATTACTGTTTTTTCTTTCTTAATAAATCTAATTAGTACGTCTTTAATTTTATTTGCTCCTTCTAGCGGGTTCAAATGTATAATTCTACGGCCATGTAAAATTTCTATTTCCTTGCTAAAACTGTACGTTAATATAAGTTGTGTTTTAAATTTATTTACAATTTCATCTTTAATACCAATGTGATCTAATTGCTGTTCATCGACAGAATGCACTGTATCCGATAAGTCCATGTTTGATTCTGTATCATTACTTTCCGCGATTTTGGGTGTATCTTCAAGTCTACTAAGAAAATCTGCTACTTTATTTTCTTTTCCCTGAAGATATTCTATCTCAAAGTTATATTCCTGCAATTTTAAAATCCATCTTTGATTACGTTGAGAGAATTCCTTACCCTTATATTTGTTGTTTAAATATTTAATAGGTGCATGGTCAGTAATAATTTTAAATTTTCTCCCATACAAGTATGGTCGAAAATAATTAACTGAATAAACGATAGCTAAAAATTCTTTGTCTGTGACGCTGTAATTTTTCTCATGTTTATTCAAAGTACGTGATACGAAGCAAACTGGATGTCCGTCTTGAGAAAGTACGGCTCCAATCGCAAAATTACTAGCGTCCGTTGTAAGTGTAAATAGTTTATCATATTCTGGGAATTTTAATATTGGGTGAGCAGTAATTAATACTTTTAAGTTTTCATCATTGATTTTGTCATCTTTGTTTAAGTACTTAATCATTGGATATGCTATTTTAGCATAATCTTTGATAAATTTCCTGTAGAAACCTGTCATTCCTAAAAATCCTTTTAACTGTCTTTCCGTTTTTGGCAGACTTACATTCTCAATATCCCTTATTTTGTTAGGATTCGGTTTAATACCATCTTTCGTTAGTATATGACCTAAAAACTCAGTATCTCGTTTCATAAAGCTACACTTATCTGCTTGTATCTTGAGATTGTACCTTTGTAAGGTACTAAAAATTTTGTCCAATGATGAAATATGTTCCTCCAATGTTGTGAAAATTATTAATATATCATCCAAATAAACCACACATACGTAAAATATTATTCATCAGCCTTTGAAAGGTTGCCGGCGTGTTTTTTAACCCAAACGGCATTCTAACATATTCATATAGGCCTGATGGTGTAACAAAAGCTGTTTTTTCCACATCTTCTTCTGCTACGAGAATCTTATGATACCCTTTTGCCAAATCTAATGTGCTGAAATATTGGGCCTTTCCCAATTTATCCAAAATATTTATCGTCCACCGTGACCTGATTCAACTTCCTATAGTCCACAACAATTCTGTACTTCTGCTTTCCGGAGTTATCCATTTTCTTCGGAATCACAATTATAGGTGAACTATATCGACCATTACTTTTTCTAATGATCCCTTGTTTTTCCATCTCTTCCATTTGCTTACGAACCTCAGCTTCATGTTGTGGGGGGTATCTATATAGCTTTGCATTTATCTGTTGATCTGTTGTTGTTTTTATTTGATGAACAACTGAGTTAATATTTGTTAAAGTATCTACTTCTTTGAAGATTAAACGCCGATATTTACCCAAAAGTCTTTCAATCTCAGCTTTTTCAATTTGATTTAAATGATCTGTTTGAATGTCACAGACTTCGCTTACATCTAGCACATTCACTTCATTTAATGACTTGGCTAAAAACGGAAGATGTGTACCATTCATTAGTATAATTTTCTGGTTTAAAATGTCAATAACTTTAAAATTCTTAGTGATCCAGTCCATTCCAATGAGAAAATCGAATGGCTTATTTAAATTTATTTTTGTCCATCTGATTCGAGCATTAGAAGGTTGATTAAACTCTTCAGGGCACTCAGTTTTGACCTGTTCTGTTTTATCCCTCACTACACCTTGAATTGTATTAATTTTAATAGGGGTTTCTTCTCTTATTACTCTATATAATTCCATAGGAACTTTATTTACATTAAGCAAGCTAATTGTAGAACCAGTGTCTATCATCGCAATGTAGTTTTTGCACTGGAAAGTTAAGGATATAAAAATTTTCTTTTCCTCCGAGGGTAGTGCGTAAAAAACTCGGAAGTTTCTACCTCGTCCACATTTTCCCTAATGATAGAATATACTTCTATTGGCTGATCATTTTGTCGATTTGATCTATTTTCGCCGGAATTCCTATAATTATTTTGATTCCTACTCTGATTTGTTCGGTGGGAACTAATTTGCCTGAATTGACCTGAATTTCTATATTTGAAGCAATTAGATTCCTTAGAACTAGACTGTTCTTGTTTATCATTTAAAGCACTTTTATTTTTTCCACTATTATCACTTGTTACATTTGCGTCGGCAAATTTTTGTTTATGGGAATTTCTATCAAATCTCGTAACATTTAAATTATACTTGTCCTGACCAATATATTTACACAAAATTGTTCGAATATTTGCTAATGAAAATTCGTTATAAATTTCAGCTGCCACTGAACCTGCCGTAATCTCTTTAATTTTCAAAATTAATGCACTAGTTAAGCAAGTAACTATTTGATCTTTTTTATCACAAAATGCCGCGTATTCAGTTATTGAGTCCACAATTTCTTGAATTTTAAGCAAAAGTTGATGAATAGTAAATACCTTGATATTGTTTATTTCCTTTGTGATCTGAAGCTGATCCTTTACCGGTCGATAGTGTATTTTCAACTTTTCTTTGCACTGCGTCCACGTTTCCGGTTTGTCCACTGCTAGATAATTCTTTGCTTATCCGGTGATTTTTTCATTGTAAATCACTTCGTAAACTTGAGGTGCTTGTTCGCCATATTCATCCAGTATTTGTTCCACTGTTGATAAAAATGATGGCAAAGTCCCTGGTTGTCCTTTGAAAGGTTGGATATACTTAATTCGTTTCTCCACTGCTGTCCTCCAGGTTTTTCCTTGGTTTTGTCTAGCCAAAATTTCCGTCAGAACCAACAGACATTGTTCGAGTTGCTGCTGCTGAGCCATTTTAGTATTGGATTGATTGTCGTCGTCTTGTATTAAGCTTGTTTCTGCGTACCGTGGTAAATTTTTCTTCACGACACTATGTTCACTACTTTCGTACAAGTTTTATCTTTTAGATCCCGATTCGATCACTTTCCTTAAGCAATATACTTTTTAAGGAACACCGACTGCGCCACTAATATAATTGGTCGCGGTTCTTAATAAAAAAAAAGAACACACTTATTTTATACGACAAAGCTTTATTACTCCAATTATTAACTCTATGCTAGCGATACAACAACTGATGATCGATCAGCCGATTGCTCTTTTATTGGTTCATGATTATTTTTAATGTCAGCAATTTTACCTGACTCACCTGAATTGTAATTATGATGAAAGAGCAATTGGCTGCTTACAGTGTGCTTAATACATGGTGCAATGTATTTTTCTGACTCAGTTACAATGTTGGGTGAATGGACATTATTAATGTTGGGTGAATGAACATCATATGTTACTGTGTTGGGTGAATGAGTATCATATGTTACTCGCGTGATCTGTCAAAAAAAAAACCTATTGAAAATTAAACCTCATAATGAATCACTATATTACGAGAAAAAACTAAATCAATATCATGTTTGTATACGAGTATATATACTCGTATACAAACATGATATTGATTTAGTTTTTTTCTCGTAATATACGAGGTGTGCTCAAAAAATATCACGAATTTTGTTTTTTTTTCAAAAATTATTTATTTATTCATGAATATCTATTTTGTCCCCTTCAAAGTAATCCTCATGAGATATTATACACTTGTGCCAACGGTTTTTCCATCTTCGAAGCACTTCAAAAAATCATTCTTTTTTAATCTTGTTCAGCTCCTCCTTCGATGCCGTCTTTATCTCGTCAAGCGTAGCGTAACGTCGTCCTTTCATGGGCCTCTTCAGTTTAGGAAACAAGAAAAAGTCACAGGGGCCAGATCTGGGGAATACGGTGGCTGCGGCATCATCAGTGTGTTGTTTTTGGCCAAAAAGTCGCGCACAAGCAACGATGTGTGAGCAGGGGCGTTATCGTGGTGCAAAAGCCAATTTTTGTTCTCCCACAAATCCGGGCGTTTCTGGCGGATTGCTTCGCGCAAATTGCGCATAACTTGCAGGTAGTATTCCTTATTGACCGTTCTTCCCTGTGGCAAGAACTCATGATGCACCACGCCCCTGCAATCGAAGAAAACTGTCAGCAAAACTTTTACATTCGACCGAACTTGGCGCGCTTTTTTCGGTCTTGGTTCATGCGGCAGCTTCCATTGAGATGATTGAGCTTTGGTTTCCACGTCATAACCATAAATCCACGATTCGTCACCAGTTATGACCCTCTGGAGCAAATTTGGTTCGTCGCGGACAGAGTTTAACATCTCATTAGCAATGTTCATGCGTTGCTGTTTTTGGTCGCAATTGAGCAATTTTGGTACGAATTTCGCGGCGACCCGTCTCATGCCCAAATCATTGATAAAAATCAAATGGCACGAGCCAATCGATATGTTTAGGTCCTCAGCAACTTCTCTAACGGTGATTCGACGATTGGCCAATACCATTTTCTCCACTTCATTAATTTTTTCGTCTGTTGTTGAAGTGCTCGGGCGTCCGGCACGCTCTTCGTCGTTCACATCTTCTCGGCCTTCTAAAAACATTTTGTACCACCGATAAACGTTGCTTCGGTCCAAGGTAGCTTCTCCGTATGCCACAGTCAACATTCGGAATGCATCCGCGCACTTAATTTCGTTTTTCACACAAAATTTGATACACGTTCTTTGATCCATTTTTTTGAATAAGTAAAAATCGAAGACGATTGAAAACACGTGCAAGTAAAGCAGCTATCACCAATTAAGTGAACATTCAAAATGGCCGAGCTTGTCGGCATAAGTGACAGACATGAGTACCAACATAACGCCACAAAAAATCGAAATTCGAATATACGTAACCCACGAAAATTCAAAATTCGCGATACTTTT
This sequence comes from Odontomyia ornata, assembly GCA_963969285.1. Classification (NCBI taxonomy): domain Eukaryota; kingdom Metazoa; phylum Arthropoda; class Insecta; order Diptera; family Stratiomyidae; genus Odontomyia; species Odontomyia ornata. Next base: position 32,071,259 of record OZ017740.1, read on the forward strand.
TGAACACACCTCGTACTTTAGAACCTTGCTAGATAGTAAGCAATTTAAATATGATGGTAAAGCCAGGAGATAGTCATAGAGGCTTTTTTTATGTTTGGTTACTTTTTTGAACTTTGTGGTCTGTGGTGAGAGGGGTACATAAATAATAATACATGCAATTTGTGGGTTTTAAACAGTGATGATCTAAATATGAAGAAATGGAAAGTCTACATGGGAGATTTTAGAGTTAAAGACGTGATCGGATAAGATGACAAAGTTTTCAAAGAATGAACATCTTGAGAATGTTTGAGAGCCTGTGTTTATTATCAAGTCTTTGAAGAATTTTCGGGGATGAGGCCATTGCTATACGGAATCCTCGTTGATGTATTGTTGTAGACTCACTCGAATACTCGTGCTAAGCACTTTAGGTGTTTCTAATATAAATTGTACCGGTTATGCTTTTTTAAGGGTTTGTTTGAAATAAGTAATAATAAAGAATGCAGCCATAAACAAAGGCACTTGTCGTCTAAAATCAGAGAAAGTTTGCACTGTTGAAAGAGAAGAGGTTTGGAACCATAAATGGGAAATGTACTCGAATTTTTTGGAAAAGTTTTTTGAAAATATATCAATTAATTTGCCATCACTGCAGATGCTCAAGTAGATGAGGTGCAGGTTACAAACGAAGAAACCTATTCGTACCAGGAAAATTCAGAGTGATGAAGGGAGAAAATCCATATATGGGAGTAGAAACTAGAGAGCTCGGGTTATAGCTTAGAACTGTGAAGTGTGTTATGACAGGAGCCTCTTTACAACTTATTTTCATTGCGTTTATTATGAGTCCTTCCTCTCCGGAAACAAAAATATAAATTTGATTCCATTTGGGTTACCGTTTTAAGTTTCTCGACGTTTGTTAGGACACATTTCTTAACCACGACCCTCTTCAAAAGCTATATAGGGAATATTGAAAATCTGTGCCAATTCCTTTCATCATTCCATTCTTTATTTCATATGATTTATAAGCAGATGCTGAGGGTTAGGGGCAGAATTCGTCCACTCGATATAAAATTTCTTAGCTTTACGGTAAGTTGACTAAAATAAATTATGTTAGTGCTCAGAGTACTTCAAAAATACAAGGCAAGAATAAGTTTCGGGTGATTTTTAAGCATGCATGCGTTGCCTTATAACATTCAAATAAATTAAACTTGATTATATTTTTACATACAAAATACAGACTTAGGGTGAAAATATTCCGGAAGAGCAACCAATAAACAGCAGCTTTAAATAATGTAGCCCTAATTTAAATTTCAATATAAAGTACAATAATCAATTTCAATGGCAATTCTGACGTAGCAAATTAATGATGATTGGCTATCGCTTTTCAAAACAACACACAAAAATCTATCTGCTTTCAAATTTCAATAAACAATAAACATACAGTTTGCCCATCATCATCAGCAGCAGCTTCATCCTCACCAGCCACACTTTAAAAATAACTATTGCAATAATTACGAGTAGCACCAGATTGATGATGTTCAAGTATGTGTATTTTAGCAAGCATAGAAAATTGCTTAATCACTTTTGTACTATAAAATTGTATTAAATTAAATTATTTTTCTTTGTGCCAGATTCCAACAATATTCCATTAACAATTTATCAATTAACAAATCAAGCTAATGTGGTGCGATTCCGGATTAAATTTATTCCGAAGGCCAGCCATGAAATTAAAGAGTTTGGTAAGTTTTGATGGTTCTGATGTATAGGAGGACTGCGATGAAGCAAGTTTCTTACGGAATATATTACGGAGGCAGATCTCCTCTTCCAAATGCAGAATCTAATGAATTTTCTATGAGTTACAATTAAAGATGCGTTAAGAGACTCCAAAATTAGATCTACTGAAAATGTATAACAATGGTTTTCTGGACCAGTTGCTACCTTCTACCTTTACCAATTATAAAACAACGAAGCTGAAAGACTAACTTTCAATTTTCAGTTTTCATTTAAATAAATGTCGTAACTCGTAAGGAATAAATTGGCTTCAAACATTATCCGTTCAACTGAAATTTTTTCAATCCATTAAAGTGTTTTTCATTGAAAGAGTCGTACAACGTCTACTGTTAATTTATTGAAATATTCTTATACCAAATCCACGTTCATGCTCCACAATATCCCCTTCTCCCATAGACTTTGCTCAAGGCGGGGCACCATCGTATTTCCCGTCTATTTGTTACCTGCAAAAAATTATGAAAATTTATGAAATCCATTCAAATGCGAACCAACCAGACAACATCTTACAGATAGATACATATAAAAGATACAAAGCAGCTCCACCTCTTGGTTACATATCTTAGTTGGTTCTCCATCAAGATGGAGAAAAAAGTCAATTTCGCTACACAAGCCCAAGTCAACTTTGCATTGGTTTAAGTTAATCCATTGATTGTTGTTTAAATAAAATGAAGAGGAAAAGAAACAAAAATAAAAACAGATACCTACTACGTACAATTGTCGGAATTCGATTTGTGTGAAGAATATACAAAATCTGTACATAATTGTGGATTAAGATTGCGCAGATGAAAACGATGAGAAACTGATGGACATGTTATTCGAGAACTATAAAAAATGTAATATCCGGTAGGAGATAAATTTCATAACCTAAATGTATGTCATAAATTTTATTTAATGTTTATCGAACAAAGAAAATCTTTACGTCAAATAAACAAAATCTTTAGTGTGGGTCATGTTTACACTCTAACATAACATATACTAGAGTGACCTTCTTGACAAAGCTTGCCCCATATATTTATGTTCCTTACCTTCCCGGATCGAAAATGGCTTCGAAGTAAAGTAAATTGAAATTAAAATAATTTATTTTCTTGGAATTCCAAAATTAATTTGTATGAAGTAAAATATTGGAGTTTGCTGCCCAAACTTTGCGGGACCTAAGCTTTTCTGATTCCACATCAAATTAATCTACCAATACCGCCAGATCTTGAACATCTTATGAATGATGCTCCGTTTGTCTGGCGTATGAAAAACAAAAATGTAAGAAGAATCGTGATGTCAGGCCTAAATACCTGCCTCCCGTTGATCCTTCTTGTGGACTTGAATGATGTATTAGTGAATAACATACATACGTCAAAGTCAAATGCGCTTAATTCAATACTAAACGTTATGAATTTTCAAAGAATATAAAGCAAATTCCAAACAACAAAAATACTCAAACTTAATGGCCCAAATGGCTCTCTAAATTTACACATTATTAATCGATAACATTTAATCAAAAAACAATATCAAACTCAATTTAACTAAAATTATTACATATTTTACAATTCAATTGGGAATAGGAGAAAAATCTACCCAACACTATTCAAAAATTAATTATGATATTAACACAACAGTGAACTTTTATCCTACATATAAGCTAGATCTAATAAAATTCAATCAAAAGCTTTATCTTATACTAAAACTAAACTTTTAACCTCATCTCTAAATGCAATGTTATCAAATATCCTAAGCTTTTAAACATATACCTAATTTTTAACAAAAACAAATAACAACAACACTAAATGTACCGATAATGAGTTGAAACTCAAAACTAAGTAACGAAAAGCACAAAAACCAAAAACAACAAGTTGGGTGAACAGACCTACGCTCATGTCAGAACGGTTTTGTATTCAATTTACAAAATGCAGTCACCAGATCGAATCAAATCAAGATACATGTCAAAGAAGTTTTTGTTGGAGAAAATATGAAATACGGAGATCATACTATTATTAACAAAGTTGAACGAAGTTCGTGTTCTGAGGTTTTTGTTATTGTTATACTCATAAATATCTCCCTTCCATTCGCGAGGGAGGAAACACATTTTTCATGTATTTCCCCCCTGTGCCCCCACTGAAGCAAAAACTGACAGTTTAAGAACTGTTTTGAAATGCTCCTCCCATGAAAACGTTCATTTCATACTCATATCGGCTACGTTTGATGAATTTTTTTTCAGGGGCTGTTCTCCTGTACTGTTATCATCGATTAATGGCCAATTTTTTCGAATCCTAGTGTTGTTACAAAGCCCTTTTGCTAGGAGCTCTCTCCCACCTCCTTGACTTGTTTCACATATGAGTATTAATTGTAGGTACTCATCTTCAGTCATTCATTAAATTGAATCAAGTGTTCAAAGCATGCACCTTAAACGTTGAAGTTGGGAAAAACTAACTCAAAATTATCCAATCTTCGCATTTAAAACAGTCACTATTTTGTTTTACGATTACTGATACCACTAGCTGAACCTATTCTCAAAGATCTACATGACACCTATCATTCCTGAAATTTTCATGCAAATCCTAGCAAAACTATAGTGTGTGAGTCGGTAAAAAGCGCATGTTGCTCCATAGCCATATGTTGCCATAGTAATAAATGCAGCGCATATTGTTCCATAGTAATACAGGAAAATTCAAACCGCTATAACTTCGCTAAATATGATTCAATCTTTATGAAGCTTTCAGAATAGATCAATCTTATAAATATACATCGACATACTAAATTTCATTGAGTTTAAGGGTACCGTTAAGATTTTATTCAAGAAAACATAAAATCTATCCATCATACTATTACTAACAAAGTTGAGTGAATTGCGACTTCTAAAGTATTGGTTGTTGTTGTACTCACCAAGGCCTACATTCCTGATTTTTTTCAGATTTTTCGGATGGAAGGTGTCCAAGCGCGAGGGGGGGTACACAAATTTTTCATGTATTTCCCCTCCCTGTGCGCCCCTCGAAGCAAATTTTGCCAAATTAAGACCTGTTTTGAAAAGTTCTCATCAAGACCTTTCATCTGATGCCCATATCGGCTACCTTCAATGCAATTTTTTTTCGGGGGGTCACTCTCCTATACGGGGAGACCCCCCTTAAATACCTTATAAAATTTTTTTGTAGTTGAACTTTGAAGAGAACACCACTTTACACCTACTTACTAAATTTGATGTTTCTAGCTTAAGTAGTTTCCGAGAAAAACTGCTGTGACACACGGACGTACAGACAGACGGACAGACAGGACGCGATTTAAGTAGAGTTTTGTAAAATAATTTAACAAAACCCTAAAAATACGAATACTGTGTGTACTGTGTGTATTTTTCCATGTTTAGCACTTCAAAACTATCCTTAATTAGTTTTATTTCCATCAAAACATTACTTTTGGCTTTTCTTTTTGACACTTATGTCAGAGACGGTACAGTAAACAATAAAATTAACCTTATTTATTAAGTACGAGGTATCCGCATTGAACGATTGCAATCAACTCACTATCTCTCGCATCTTGTTGCTCGCGTCTCACGCTGTAGTGTTGCCAGGTGGCAGCTCAGCCACTTTGGTTTGGGAATCGTCCTCGATTTCGCCGTATTCATTTTCGTTGTCACTCGAACGACTGGTTGAGGCATTGCTGATGTCATCTAACTCCGGTGCCGATTTACACCTGGATTTCATTTTCTCCGACGTTAACACTGAACTAAAATGTCATCGACTGTTGCTCTTCAATCCAACCAATGTCTCCACTAAATATTGGTCGTTACCGAGTCATTTTTGAACAAGAAATGGCCCTTTGTACTTCGACTCTAATTTTCGTGAATGTCTCGTTGCAGCTGGGTCGTGTTCCAACAGAAACAAGTCATCAACAGCGTAGACGGTAGGGACAGCGTGTCGTTGGTCAAACTGTCTTTTCTATTTTTCGCGTTCCCTTGAGATGTTAGCCATAGCAGCGTCGCTTCTTTCCCTCATATTTGTACCGATCGACTCTCCAAAGTGCAGATAACAGACGATTCGGGAGAATGTCATTAAGCCAGAAATCGAACACAAGCTCATTAGGGCTAAACCTAGTCGTATCATTTTTCTCGGGCTTAATAACCCACTGAAGTTTGTGCATTTCTTCGTCCCAACGATAATTGTTTCCAATCCGAGTGCCAAATAATTGAGTATAGATTGATGCACTCGCTCCACTTGCCCCTTGGCTCGAGGGGTACGAACTGTGTTTTTGATGTGTTGAATATATTTTTCAGACACGCTGTGATGTAATCTTTCACATAATTTCATATGGGTGGAAACCAGAAATTTTCTTTTATTCGGCTTACCGTTTTTTCCAATGCGAAATGACTTACGTCATCGTGGCATAACTGCACAACCTTCCAACGTACTCCTTCTGGAAAGACAAAACGTAGCTCCTTGTCGACGACACGATACAGACGGTGATCCTTTATTCGATACTCGAACTTCAATTGTTTTTCTTGCGCTGACGAGCTGTCTCCCTTTAGGACAGAAATTATATTTTTCAGTTTTTAGGCCGGAAGTTGCATTGTTAGAAGCCAGTCTTGTTGACCCACCGAGACAGTAAGTTTGAAACCGCCTATTTTCATATTCTTCTCTGGTCCTACGGGAGCTCGGCTGAGAGCGTCAATGCGAGCTTTCTTAGATCCGGAACGATGAATGATATTGAAGTCAAATTCGAAAAATCGCATCCACTATCGGGAAATTCGGGGTTTCATCTCGCGGCAATTTTTAAGTTTGGCAATAGCGCTGCAGTCCGTCACCAGTTCAAAGTGTTTTCCCGGGAGGTAAATCTTGAAACACTCCAGCATATCGATGACTGCAAGGAATTCCTGCCCGTAACTATGATATAGGCTCTCAGCTTCGGTACAATGTCGACTGTAGTACATTATGGGCTTCCAGTTTCTACCATTTTTGAATTGGAGTAGCGCAGCAGCAACACCATAGCTGCTTACATCGGTGTGCACTTGATGTTCTGCAGTTACATTATAAAGTGCAAGGACAGGTTCTTCACATAATATGTTTTTGAGCTTCATAAAGAGAGAGATCCCAAGAGAATGGAGTATGTTTCTTCAGTAGCTTTGCAAGTGAACGAGCAATGATCGCGTAGTTTTCCACAAACTTCCGAAAGAATCCAGTCAACCCCAAAAATCGACGGGTTTCTGTGATATTCGATGGATACATGAACATTCTTATTGCTTCGGTCTTCTCGCAGCCAGGAACGGTTCAACTTTCGTTCACACGGTGACCCAAGAAATTGATCTCACTTTGCAAAAATTGGTATTTGTCTATCCGTAGCGTAAGTCCAACTTGTCTCAGTAGATTAAGAAATTTTCCGAGTTTTTCGATGGCTTCGGGTGTAGTTTTTGTGAGGATGATCACATCATCCAGATATGCGATGTCCTTCAAAAAAGGCTCCCTTTTTATGATTTCGTTCAAGACTTTTTCAAATTCTCCTGGAGCATTTGCCAGACCGAAAGGCATACGGTAAATTTCATCTTAGCGTCGTTAGTTAGAAAGGCGGCAAATTGTTTTGACGGTTAATCTACTTCTATCTGATGATACTCGATACGGAAACCCAATTATAAAAAATATTTATTTCCCGCAATGGCCGCAAATATCTAATCGATTACCGGCATTGGGAAAGGTTGATTTACGTTAATTTCGTTTAATCGGCAGTAGTCAATACAAAGTCGATGCTCACCGTTTTTTTTTCAAGCAAAACTATTGGTGCCGCGTATGGAAATCAGACGGGCGGATTATTTCTTGTTCGAGCAGATCTTCAAAGATACTATTAACGATCGATCTTTTCGCGAATGGAACACGTTAAGGTTTTAGGTTGACAGGTTTATCTGTTGTCAAATTTATCTGGAATTTCGTTAACGAACACTTTCTCAGCTCCGATAAATCTTTCGCGAAACATTCTCTATTGGCAATCAACACGTACCTTAATGTATTTTTGTCCGTGACCGATACAGTGTCACCTACTTCCACTTTGTCTAAGTCCACGATTCTTTCCATACGGCAGTCTCCACCTTCTATTATCAAACGTTTACCGTTTCCACACAAAACGTCACTACCCAAGAGTACATTCTCGCAAATAAGATGATTGTCCATGATCAGCATGGTTGTCTCAACCGATTCATTGTCGATTGTCACTGTCACGCGTACCATTTTCCGTCGGACCTTGCTTTGTTGTGTGAGCAGACGCGTTTCGATAACTTCGAGTCATCTTCAGTGTCTAAAAGATTTGTTGAAGGCAATGACTTTATATAGTCGTAAGATGGGTTAAGCGGATTGGTAATTAGGTCAGGTAGTAAATTACGTCAAGTAGTAAATTAGGCCAGGTAGAGGAATATTGGGTTTTTGTTTTTTTTGCTTATTGGGTGTCGGTTTGTTCTGTTTCATCTCGTTTCCGTTTTCGTCTAAAAGTGTGGTCTAGTCCTGAGAAAATTGCGTCGGAATTTATAACAAGTTGTTCGTTGATAATTTTACCGTCTGTTTTTCTACGTTTATACATTTCAAGTCTTTCTAGGATGTCAAGTCTCGATCCTTTGCTTTGTTTGTGTAGCAATTTCATAGAGTTTGTCATAGCGTCAGGCTCATGTGCGTGGTTTTGTAGGTATGTCGCATAATTGGAGCCTGCTTTGTTGTGTGAGAAAGATCGTAAGTGCTCTTTGTATCTTGTCGTTTCTTTATTGCTTACTTTCAATTTTTTTCGATAATCCTCGTCCAAGCGTTTGGTTTCACAAATCTCAAGAATGCTTTGATTCGGTTTATTATTGAGACATGATGCCGATTGGTGCCCTACAAACGTACGTAAATTGCACCTCTCGCGATGTTAAGGTTTCGAGCAGTTTAAGGACAAGTGTCCTGGAAGAAAACAATTGAAACATGTACGTGGCTGTCTTTGGTCATTTGTTTTAAAACTTTTCGAGTTGGCACTTGTTTTCGGGGTCGAAATGGGGTTGCCTCTGGTACGGTTCGCTACACTTACACTTTTACGTGGCCCATAGAGTTGCTTTGGACGGTTCACGAAAAATAGCCAGATGGCTTAGAATAATTCTGCTGTCGTTATAAACTCTAAACAAGCTACATCGACACATCCATAAGAGAACGTGGGCATCCCCAGGCGATCGCACATTCAACCAGGTCGACCATGTTCTCTTACAAAAACGAGCCATCACCAGAATTCTCGACACTCATTCGTTTTGTGGCGCTGACTGTGTTTCAGAGCACTAACTTATAAAGATCAATTTCCGATGCCACATCTCTAAGAGCAGTAAACAAGGAAGAGGAGTTACCCCAAGGTACCAGATACACAAGTTAAATTATATCTCAGTAACGTCCATATACATGTAAGCACTAGAAAATCATATCAATGTATTCCAGCACGTGGAGAAAGTAAAAGTGACATGAAAACCATGTCAAAGACGGTAAAAGATGCGTTAACAGAAGCAGCCGAAAAGTTCGTGGGGCACCAGCCAAAGAAAAGTAGAAACGACTGGTATGACAAAGATTGTAAGGAAGTGATTAGAAAAGGAAACCAGGTGCACAAGGACTACATCCAGCGACCAACTTGGTCCAAAAAAGAACAATATAAGCAGAAAGAAACGACTGACGCCATGAACGATGATGATGATGTTGCTTCACCACTACAAAAAATGTAATTTGTAACCTTGGGAGATCAACGATTTGGAGAAGCCTTGGACACAGCAGCTATGTTTAGATTTCCAAGAATGTTTCAAAGGTGGTTTGTAACATTGATTTATTATTGTAACTGCACAAAGAATGAGGTCAGTAAAAAACAGACAAAATAGCAGGAAATTTAGGTACAGGGAAGCTACGTCTTGTGTTTTCTAAGTCTATTAAAAAATTCTATATGTGCGTCAAGTTCCTGTACTTCGGTGGAGTTTATTTAATTTCCTAAGTTATTTACAACAGCCTTCTGGCAGGCGCACAGTCTAGCTACTTAAACTGTTTTTCCTTTTCTCTAAGATCATGCATTTCATAGATGTTAAATCACGATGAAAAAATGGTCACAAGTTTTCCTATAGCTTGTCTCTTCCGAATTATCACACTTTCAATATATAAACTATTTAGTTTTTTAGAATAATACTTGAACTTAAAAGCCATGGTTATTCTTCATCAGCGACATACAAGAATTTTGTTGTAACTTTTTCAGAGCGGATCTGTCAACTTTTTGGTGAAAATTTTCGAAAAGTTTATCTCTTTTTTTTTCCTAGCACTACAATCCCTCTCGAGCCTTCGCTTCCTGCAAATAGCGTCTCGAACTGTCTCGGTCAGACCAGCGTTTCCTCAGTGTCCAATGGCCCCCGTCCTTCAGTTCTCCCAACGAATAAAATTTTGGATATCCGTTGTTCACCCGTACAATTCTTGTGGCAAGCCTCAATACATTTGCGGATGCTTGGGTTAGGGTCCATGTTTCACATCCATAGCGTAACACAGATCTCATCACAGATTTGTATACTTGGAGCTTTCTTTTCCTGTGTATGCAGCTGGTCTTCAAGATCCTCAAAATTGAATAAAATATTTTATTTGCGAGCTGCATTCTTCGGTGTATCTCATCCCTTTCATTACTTTTTAGGGTTTTGTACTAAAATACAAAACCCTATTGCAATCACGACCTGTGTCCGTCTGTCCGTCCGTCCGTCCGTCCGTCCGTCCGTCTGTATGTCACAGCACTTTTTCTCCGAAACTATAGAGACTACAGCCATGAAACTTTGTGGAAAGGTCAGAAGTGGTGACCTCTTGAAAGCTCAAGGGTGGAAAAATTTTTCAAAGGGGTTTAAGGGGGGTCTCCCCGTATAGGGAGGTGACCCCTCAAAAAAAAATTTTCACCATTGGTAGTCGAGTAGGGTGTCATTGGAAAGGTCTCAATGAGATATTTTCAAAATAGGTCTTAAAATTGCCTTATCGGTACCGAGGGGGGCAGGGGAAGGGGAAATGTACGAACTTTTCGCGTACCCCCCCTCGCGATTGGAAACCTTCCATCCGAACAATCTGAAAAAAATCATGAATGTAGGCCTTAATGAGTACAACAACAACAAATACATGAGAAGTCAAAATTCACTCAACTTTGTTAGTAATAGTATGATTTATCGATTTTAAGTTTTCTTGAATAAAATCCAAACGGTACCCTTAAATTCAATAAAATTTAGCAAACAGATGACTATTTATAAGATTGATTTTTTTTGAAAGTTTCATAAAGATCGAATAGTATTTCACGAAGTTATAACGGTTTGAATTTTCCCGTATTACTATGGAACAATATGCCCTGTATTACTGGTCGCGGCAGCATAACTTCCTTTTTTCAAAATTCAACAAAACAAATTTTCAGCGGTACTTGTTTTTTATTTTATTTTTATAGTTCCAACGCATGATAGCGACTAACCAAGGGATGAGCAAAACTTTAAAATCACCTCTCTCGAATGAGACTACTAGCGCCGCGCTATAACAGTTAGCACTTTAAGGGCGGGCATTTCAAAAAAGGAAGTTATGCTGCCGCACCCTGTACTATGGAAACATATGGCTATGGAGCCATATGCGCTTTTTATCGATTTAGACACTACAGCTTTGCTAGGATTTGCATGAAAATTTCAGGAATGATAGGTATCATGAAAATGAGTACATACAATTGAAACAAGTCGAAGAGGCAGGAGAGAGCTCCTAGCAAAAGGCCATTCTAGGATTCGAAAAAATAGGCCATGAATCGATGATTACAGTACAGAGGAGTGGGCCCTGAAAAAAATTTCATGAAAGGTAGCCGATATGAATATCAACTGAAAGTTCTCTATGAGAGCTTTTCAAAACAGTTCTTAAACTGACAGTTTTTGCTTCAGTGGGGGCACGGGGGGGAAATACATGAAAAATGTGTTTCTAAAAAATCTGGAAAAATTATCAAGGGAGATATTTATGGGTATAACTAAATCAAATACCTCAGAATTCACAATTCTTTCAACTTTGTTAATAATAGTTTGATCCTCGAATTTCACATTTTCTCCAATAAAATCGTCTTTGAAATGTTTCTTGATTTTATTCGTTGCTGGTTACTGCATTTTGTAAGTTGAGTACAAAACCCTTCTGACATGAGCATAGGTCTGTCTACCCAACTTGTTTTCGTTATTTTGACGCCTAAATACACAAAATTGCCCGCATTTTTGACACTGTTTTCCCCAAGTGTGATGTTTTGTGTACCTGAGGGTTTTTCCTTCGACTGCGCTATGAACTTTGTTTTGTTCTCATTGATTAACCTTACTATTGTTGCTTCACTGTCAACTTTCAGGAAGAGTTCTTTGGCAGTTGTTAGTGATTGTGATAAAATGATAATATCATCTGCATAGGCTATTACTTGGCTCGACTTGTATGGTAATCTACCTCGTGTATCGACAGGGAACTTCCTTAGGACGTATTCCAGAGCCAAATTGAATGGTAACAGCGTGAGTTCATCTCCCTGCGTTAATCCAATATTTGTGTCACAGGGATCGGTGATTTTTTTATTGATGTGGACGTGGGAGTTTGTCAACGTCATTTTAATAAGATGGACTAATTTGGCTGAGATATCAAAGCAAAGCATTATTTGGTACAGTACGTTACGATCAATACTGTCGTATGCTTGCTTAAAGTCAACGAAAATTTGGCGTACGTCTATGTTAAACTTCCGGAATTTTTCATGTACCTGCTTGACTGCGAACAGTTGGTCTGTTGTCGATCTATCTGCTCTAAAACCGTCTTAATGCTACCCAATAATACTGTTGGCGAATGCTCCGATTTTATTTTCTAATATCTTTGAAAATATTTTGTACGCCGTACAAAGTAGTGATATGCCCCTTTAATTTATTTCGTTTGTAGGCAATGTTTTGAACAGTCTTTTTAGGTAATTGTAGAATATTTCCTGCATTTGTTCGTCCTTTTCTTCGGTCCGGGCGTGAACATTTATCAGCCAGATTTTGAAGAATTTTGCTTTTATACGGATCACACACAACCGTTCATAGACTGCCTTAAAATCAATATCGTACGAATTGAACTCCCTATCTACTGCAAAGACCACTCGAAACTCTCGTTTTCCAGCAGGCTTCCAAATTTTGCATATTATGTACTATCTCATGACTTGAATATTATTTTCAGTCCAGTTCATTTCCTGGTTCTTCATAGCGCCAGGGTAATTAACTGATTTGAAATTTTTGGATTCAACACCATCGTCCTTTTTCCATTTGCGAAATCGTTGCAGTGAGTCCAATCGATTCCGAGGATCTTGTGGGGGTTCGAAACATTCAAGGGTTTTCCAGGGAAGGGAGTTCGCCCGCATCCAGCTTCCATTGCGATGGCATGGTTATTACTTCGATCCCGTTATCAGGCGCAGAAGATTTGCCTTCGCCTTTTTACGTCCTCACAAAGAAGGTATAAGTGGGATTTAGTAGCAGAGCTGTAAATGTATTTCCGGGTATTAGATTTTCTCGGCATTTAATGGTCCATCATTGGGGAACCAGTAAGCCTAATGTGTGACCCCGAGAACATTTACTACCATTTAATTGGGTGATTTGGAATGAGGAATTATAAAAGTGGTGGGTTGAGGAAGCAAGTGGTTTCCTCTCCCTTTATCAAACGGGCTTGGGACCGTCTACGGCGGAGTTGAAAACGATCTTAAAAATTCATAAAAAAGGTGACAAAAGATATGTTGCAAATTACAGGGGTATTGCTATATTGTCTACACTTCTTCGAACCATATCTAAATGAAGAGCAACATGTTCGTCAAAAAAACAAATCTAATACTATCAACCTCATTCTTATGACATCTGGCATTCTCCGCAATATGGAAAAAGGTAACCAGATCGATGCCATATGCAGAGGCTTCAGCAAAGTGTCTGATCGTGTGAAACATAGAATATTGATAAAGGAACTCCGCAGCTATGGAATTACCGGTCCACTGGTTGGTTGGATTCATTCCTACCTGAAGTATTGAACGCGACTTGTCACGTTTCAAGGATGTTTATCAAGAGAAATTCAAGTCCTCTCTGTGGTTCCACAGATAGCCATCTTGGTCCACTTCTTTTCAGTATTTTCACATCTGATATTTCAGAGGTATTAACCGATATATGACACCTTTTTTACACCGATAATCTCAAGGTGTGTCACGTCATACTATCTCTAGCTGACGTTTGGTTTCTCCAGTCTAAATTTAATATTTTCCTTCAATGGTGCAATAACAAATGACAGGTAATAAGTTTTCCCAGTAAAAAGGTTATCATCCTATACAACCACCGTATTAATAATACACTTCTGAGTAGAGTCGAGAGTGTTGTGGACCTTAGTATAGTCCTAGATATTAAGCTCCGCTTCAACCTTCATTATGATGAAGCCCTTTCTAGAACATATAAAACGTTCGGTTTTATCAAAAGGAGAAGCAAAGAATTTAAGAATATTTGGGCAACCAAATCATTGCATACATCACTAGTGCGTCCTATCCTGGAATATGCCTGCTTAATTTGGAACCCTATTTAGATGCTTATAGCAATAGGTTGGATTCAGTGCAGAAGCAGTTTTTACTCTTTGTTCTACGGTCCCTGTATGACCCCATGTATGAAAATCGACCCCAATTGTTACATTTGTCTTCACTCTCTTCTAGGAGAATCGCGTTGTCCTCATATCCTCAATGTTAAGGTAAAACATTGGATAAGATCAGTATGAACAAGCCTGCTAGAAGCACAGGAGACACTCTTATCCTTGCATCTAACAGACAGCAAACTATTTACGCAGACAATGAGCCAATTTATAGATGCTGTAGAAATTTGAACGGCCCTAGTGAACATTGTTCGTCATTTACTTCCAAGATCATGTTTAAATCCAACATAATGAAATTCCTTTCTCCCCCAACACTTTAGATTAGTTTAAATGATTGTAAATTTTGATTATAATTGAAATAAAACAATAAAAAAAATGCATAAAAACTTTTGCAAAAAAAGTTATTTTATGCATCATATCTACATCTAGAACTCAAAATCACACAGAAACTTTTTATATTGAAAATTTTGAAGGTACAACTTTTTTCGATTCTAAAAATTTAGCCAACTTTTTTGCTCCCCAAGTACAGAATAGACGTGATTTTCGGAGGATTTTATAAATTTATAATATTTTTATAATTTATGAGTCAAAGTGTTTGATTTTTGCTGATTATCTGAGTCACTAAATATCATGAAGCTCATACAGATATAGTGTGCATGCATGATTATCACAAATTGCTTGATGTACATGCAATTAACATTTGATGAATTCAATGCAAGATTTCAAATCTGAATGCCACTCAGAAATTCACCAAGTTCCAGGAAATTATGATAGCCTTGGAAGGAAGTGTGGATGGTGATTTCAATAACGAATTCCAGAATAGAATTCCCGGAAACATTTCAGCCGCTGCAAATAATTCTGTGATATTTCTAATTGCACACATTAATGCAAAGATAAATTGGAGATTGTCGCAACCATAATCGTATTCATGTAGAATTTAAGCGTGATTTTTTTTAAAGAACTCACATGAATAGAATTTACATTTTACATATTGTATTTTAAGAGCTATTCATGAATATAATTATATAGGAAAAAAAGCTAAGAATATTATTCAATAGAGAACTCGTTTATTGTTGATTCCTTTGAGAGCTTAAGACATCGATTTAGTGTATGACAGGAGGTTGAAACTAATATGCTTGTGCGACACGATTTAGCTAAGTCACGACAAACCGTTTAGTGGATAAGGTATGGAAGTATAAGCAGAAATATGAGCTTATGAGCAATTTTCAACGTATCAGGTTTTACAATGTCCACTTAAGAGTGTAGTAAGCCATGGTTATAATGAAATTATGCATGATAATATTTTAAACCGCATTAATGTGGAAGTTGAGCTTATTACTGGCTGGAATATCAATTGAATTTTTAAAATAATATAAATAAATTGTGGTTTAAAAATTCAACCTTTTGATTTTAAGTAAAGTCATTGAACAATTCTGCTAAAATCTGATTGAGAAAAAATTATAAATTAAAATATTGATCACATTTTTGAGAGCTGTAAGAGTTGGTTTATTCTGAGCTCTTGAAGTCAGTCATCCATGGCGTTTATCCGGTTCTTTTCATATGTTACATGTTGTTGAATCCCTACTACTTCTCTAGCCTTGATATCTTGCATTTTGGAATATAATATTGAAAACTAAACACTACATCAAATCACTTAAATCATTTGGTGTCATGATAATTACTTGCGTCTCTATCCGTGAGTAATCAAAATCATCCCTTCAATTTGCCATAGAGTAGTCTATCTCCTGATGAATATATTTGGCTTTCTTCCAGGATAGCTACACGAACAACGCGAAATATGTGGTTGTCTGCCATACCGTTACGGTATTTTGTACATCTACATTGTTCTATCATTCGAAGATTAACGCATCAAATATCTGCCATTTGAATTTTATGAGGAAAATTTCTTGTTCATATTTCCCATACATTGTATGCATGCAATACTGACATCAAATAATTTATGCCTTCCCTTTTGCATTGAATTCGGGTGATTTTTTTCTTTTTCCGCGTAGCTTTGGTTTTGTTTTAACATTTTGGTCCTTTATGTCTTCATACTTATATTTATTTATGCGACAGTCTAGCGAAAACGAAAACATATTGCAAGATGTGATCTGTGGACAACTCGGAAAATTTATGTTATTTCACTTAATTCGCTTTAAATTGTTTCGTGTCAGAATAAATTTTCGTTATTAATAGGTTTAATATGATGTTCTTCGTGGTATTGTTTAATTCGACCCGTATGTTATGTGAGGATTGTTGGTAGCTGCATACTCGTATGTTAATAAAAACAAGTTGGGTAAACAGACCTACGGTCATGTCAGAAGGGTTTTGTATTCAATTTACAAAATGCAGTCACCAGATCGAATCAAATCAAGAAACGATTTTATTGGAGAAAATATGAAATTCGAAGATCATACTATTATTAAAAAAGTTGAGCGAATTTCGTGTTCTGAGATTTTTGTTGTTGTTATACTCATAAATATCTCCCTTGATAATTATTTCAGATATCCATTCGCTAGGGAGGAAACACATTTTTCATGTATTTCCCCCCTGTGCCTCCACTGAAGCAAAAACTGACAGTTTAACAACTGTTTTGAAAAGCTCCCATGAAAACTTTCATTTCATACTCATACCGGCTACGTTTGATGAATTTTTATTTTCAGGAGCCACTTTCCTGTACTGTTATCATCGATTAATGGCCAATTTTTTCGAATCCTAGAATGGTTACAAAGCCCTTTTGCTAGGAGCTCTCTCCCGCCTCCATGACTTGCTTCGCTTATGAGTATTAATTGTAGGTACTCATCTTCAGTCATTCATCAAATTGAATCAAGTGTTCAAAGCATGCACCTTAAACGTTGAAGTTGGGAAAAAATAACTCAAAATTATTCAATCTTCGCATTTAAAACAGCCACCATTTTGTTTTACGATTACTGATACCACTAGCTGAACCGATTCGCAAAGATATTCATGACACCTATCATTCCTGAAATTTTCATGCAAATCTTAGCAAAACTGTAGTGTCTGAGTCGGTAAAAAGCGCATGTTGTTCCATAGCCATATGTTGCCATAGTAATAAATGCAGCGCATATTGTTCCATAGTAATACAGGAAAATTCAAACCGCTATAACTTCGCTAAATATGATTCAATCTTTATGAAACTTTCAGGATAGATCAACCTTATAAATAGTCATCTATGTACTAAATTTCATAGAATTTAAGGGTACCGTTAAGATTTTATTCAAGAAAACATAAAATCGATAAATCATACTATTACTAACAAAGTTGAGTGAATTGCGACTTCTAACGTATTTGTTGTTGTTGTACTCACCAAGGCCTACATTCCTGATTTTTTTCAGATTTTTCGGATCACAGGTGTCCAATCGCGAGGGGGGGGGACACACATTTTTCGTGTATTTCCCCTCCCTGTGCGCCCCTCGAAGCAAACTTTGCCAAACAAAGACCTGTTTTGAAAAGTTCTCATCAAGACCTTTCATTTGATACCCATATCGGCCACCTTCAATGAAATTTTTTTTTCGGGGGGTCACTCCCCTATATGGGGAGATCCCCCTTAAATACCTTATAAAATTTTTTAGTAGTTGAACTTTGAAGAGATCACCACTTTACACCTACATACAAAATTTGATGTTTCTAGCTTAAGTAGTTTCCGAGAAAAACTGCTGTGACACACGGACGGACGGACGGACGGACGGACGGACGGACGGACGGACGGACGGACGGACGGACAGACAGACAGACGGACAGACGGACAGACAGGACGCGATTTTAGAAGGGTTTTGTAAAATTATTTTACAAAACCCTAATAGAAATATTCATAAATTAATAGGACGTGTAGTAAAATTTGACACGCATTTGAGTGAACGAGTGATATTGTTTGATTTATGATGGGGTATTAGAATGGTATCCAGAATATTCAGTCGCATACCGAATGAGATTGTGGAATAAATGTATGTATATTATACACTGATTAACGTGATAGCAAACTGTTTTTTGCAAACCAAAATTAAAATTAAACAAGTCAAAGTAGCAATGAAGTGCTCTTGCTAGAAGGGTTTTGTAAATAAATTAGTGAATCAAACAATGTGCTAGAACTAGCAACTTTCAATTCACTTAGAACATAGAATAAGTGATTATCATGTATGTAAATTTACCGCTATTTTGTTTGAATTCTACTGACCTTGTTGTTTGAGCAGTCGCAATGACATATTTATAGTACAAGCCTCCATTCCAGTTTTTCGTATATTTTGACTCCCCTCGCCCCTTCCAACATCGTTATCGCTCTTTCAATCCTCGATGCCGAAAGTACTTATCCAGGCCTTTTATTTGATACCCATGTCGTCTTACTTTGGTAAGCGGGGTCATTGCCATACATGGGAGAATCTGATTTTTTTTTAGACCGAAACTTTCGAAAGGTTGCCATTTTTGATCTATGTACAAAGTTACATATCTGTAGCTTTTGTAGTTTCCGAGATAAATTGCTTTGTCCCACGGACGGACTGACAAGCCACGAAACGAACAGGGATTTCTAAACATATTTTAAAAAACCCTAGAAGGAAATAATCACATACTTCTTCTTTGGAATGTGGGGGGTATGGAGTTAGTGCGATTTAGCACCTTAACTCCCTCGTATCTGTGAGCACTACAGTACCCACTAACCTTCCTGAGCTAGCTTCAGTCAATATATTATTTTAGAAGTAAATTTTATAAAGCTATTTGGCGGATTATCGGGTAACGTAAATCATCCCCGTTCCGAACAGTTCGAAGGAATGCCAGGGTACTATTAGTGTGGCTGTCTATTGTATCAAAAAGTTTCAGTGCTCTGTCACGTACGTATTTTTCAACTGTCTCAAGTCTTAGGTCCTTGTATATGTCCGTGTTTCTAATGTACCATGGAATTCTTAAGAACGTTCGAATAATTCTATTTTGGAAGGACTGGAGTGCTTTTTTGTTAGTCTTTGTCGTCTGGTAGAAAGCAGAACTACCGTATAGTAGCGTCGGTCGTATAATTTGTTTGTAGATGAGTAGTCGATTTTTAAGGCTAAGTTTTTTGGGTTCAATGAGTGGGTATAGTTGGGAGAAAAGTCCAATACAGTGTCCCCGTTTATTTTGTATGTGTTGTCTCCATGTCAGTCCTGTGTCGAATGTAAGTCCAAGGTATTTAGCCGTTGGTGTCCAGTCTATTGTTTCATTGTCAACGGTTAGTCTCTGTGGAGTTTGAAGTGGTTTTCTTGTGATGAATATGCCCTGTGTTTTATCAGAATTAAGTCTGATTTTCCATTTGGGAAAGTATTCCAATAAAATGTTTATCGATCGTTGCAAGTTTGAGGTGATGACTCTTGCTTGTCGTGCTGTAACAAATATACAGGTATCATCAGCGTAGAGTGATAATTTTACTTTTGGAGGCAGAGTGGGAAGATCTGCAGTAAATATATTGTATAGGACCGGTGATATGGGCGAACCCTGAGGAACTCTAGCTTCAATTGGTCTCAGGCTTGAGAGTTGTTTGTCGATTCTGACACGGAATGATCTACCTTCCAAGAAGGATCCAATTATTAGAGTGAGCTGCAATGGCATATTGAACTGATGCATTTTGAAGATAAGTCCTGCATGCCAGACTTTATCAAAGGCCTTAGCTATGTCAAACATAACTAAGCCTGTTGAATTCCTGCAATTAAAGCCTGTTCTGATATGTTGGACCACTCTAACCAGCTGGAGCTCAGTAGAATGTTTGGCTTTGAAGCCATATTGTTCTTCCGATAGAATATCTTTATCAGATATAACCTCATAAAGCCGATGCAGAATCACCCTTTCCGCAATTTTCGACAGAGAAGAGAGGAGACTGATGGGTCTCCAGTTTTGTGGAAATTGTGGGTCCTTTTGAGGTTTTGGGAAGACAATAATAACCGCTGATTTCCATATTTTGAGATACTTTCGCAAACAAAATATCGTATTAATAATGTCCGTAAGTGTTTGTAAAATATTGTCTGGTAGCCAAGAAATCATAGTGTTTGTAATAGTGTCGTTTCCAGGTGATTTATGTTTGTCGAGTGTCTGTATAATATTTTTGATTTCATCTAAGTCCGTTGATTTAATCCTGTCTTCATGTTGAATGCTTTCCATCAGGAGTCTGTTTACAGAAGATTCAACTCTCTCCTCAGTTTCCAAGTCCTCCTCATCCGAAGAATTTCCGCGGAATTGTGATTCTAGAGAATCTGCAAATGCCTCTGCCTTACCTGCATCGTAAAATTGTATCCCATTCGGACCATGGATAGGCGGTACCACAATCTTACAGTTTTTCCGAAAGTATTTGGTCATTCTCCAGAAACTGGCACACCTAGGCTCGGGACTCTGCAAAAAGCTCTCCCATTGCTCGTCTCGGAATACCCTTATTTTATCACGGATTTCATTTGTCATCCGAGTAGCGTTTATGCGTAGCGTAGGGTCACCTGTAAACCTAGCTCTCCTCCGAACTTGATTCCTTCTCCTGATCAGTTGTTTGATATTCTGAGGGAGTTCATAGGGACTCGTTTCCCTTCTCGGAGTTATGACCGTGTGGTCCTCTTTTGCCTGTACAATTTTTTAGAGTTATGTTCTCAATTATATTATCGATGTCGTCGGCCGTTTCTGGTGATTGAAAATTAGTTTCATTGGCCAATGCGACTTTAAACGCTTTCCAGTTGGTAGTTTTCTTTTCCTGCATGGGAACATCTATAAAGATGTTTTCTATGAGGAAAAGGACTGATTTGTGGTCGGAAGACAGTTCGTCGAGGACATTTAATCGAACATTTTGTGTGAAATCTCGCGATATTCCGATGTCCAGTACAGAGCCTTTTCTTGACCCGTAATGTGTTGGCTCATTGGGGATATGCAGGCTGAAGTGATTGGCTGTGATGCATGTATTGAGCTCGGTCCCAGTTTTATTACTTCTCACAGCTCCCCAAAGGCGGTGTGTGGTATTTAGATCTCCTGCAATGAAGATAGGACCATCAAATGTAGTAAGTACTCTGAGATCACCTGAAAGATTTCTATTTGACGGAGGATTGTAAACAGAAATCACAATGAACTCCAGAAAATCAGTTCGCACCTTGATTATTGTGGCCTCTAGTTTCTCAAGTATCGGTGTATTGATGAGATAATGACTCAGGTTTCGTCTCACGAGAATGGCCGTTCCTCCTCCCCTACCCGACATTCGATCATTTCTGAACATGGTGTAGTTGGGGATGCGGAATCGGCTTCCAGGCTTCAGAAAGGTTTCATGGATCATGATGATATCATATTTATGATCAAAAATAAATTGTTGTATTTCACCTGTGTTCTGAGGCAAGGAATTCGCATTCCACGACAGAATTGAAACGTGCTTCATTAAACTCATTAGTGTTTAGTGTTGATGACATTTTGAGATGCAGCGAACATGGTTTGAATCATGTTTGCCATCATCTCTTGCATCATGTTTTGGAACTGTGTCTGTATTTTGGTAAACATTTGGTCCATATTGTGAGCTTGATTTTGTATGCGTGGGGGAGCCTGTGTCGTGGTTGTTTGTTTTTGTGCTGGTTGTGCGGGTTGGGCCACAGCAACCTGTGCGAACGATCTTCTCACGTTCTTTGGATTCCTAGGACAACCCCCGTAGCTTACTGGATGGTATCCGCCACAGTTAACACATTTTGCCTTCTCTTCTAATTTCTTCGGACAGTTCGAGAAATGGTGAAGCGAATCGCATTTGACACATCGAGACTGTGCATGACAGTTGCTAGCAGAATGTCCAAATTGTTGACAATTGTGGCACATACCCTGGCCCGTGCGAGGACGTTGTGCTTCCACCATGCACATAAAATGGCATACTGATTTTATATTGTAAATATTTGTTTCGGTTTTTGGGAGGAAAACCTTGACGACTTTAGAGAGCCCTTCCCTCATTTTAATGTAAAAGACTTCAATTGGGTTGAAGCCCTGAGACTGTAAGTCTTCTTTGATCTCTTCTGCTGAAAGGCCATACAGACCCCTGATGACAGCACTCAGCTGTCTATCTTCTGGCAGTATATAAGTGTGGTATTGCAGTTCGTTTTCTGTTAGTGCTTTGATCAGTCGTCTGTGATCTGTGGGTGTAGTTGGTGTAATTTGTATTCCCAGGTAGACCCTTTTCGCGGATGTGTATGAAATGTTTTGTGTTTTCAATCTGTTCAGTGTTTGGGACCATTTTGAGGGCTCTCGTAAAATGATCGGGACTGGTTTTGATTCTTGTGTTTGTGTTGCGGGTTGTGTGTTTGTAGTGTTTGGAACTGTTGGCTTTGGTTTTGGTGTGATGGCCATTTCATTGAATATCGTAGCTGGTTTTGGTGGTGGAAGGGCAGGAAAAATCTCATCCTCTTTA
Organism: Odontomyia ornata; assembly: GCA_963969285.1. Taxonomy (NCBI): domain Eukaryota; kingdom Metazoa; phylum Arthropoda; class Insecta; order Diptera; family Stratiomyidae; genus Odontomyia; species Odontomyia ornata. The sequence continues at coordinate 32,094,014 of OZ017740.1, forward strand.
TCTTTGTTATTATCGCAGTCAATTTATATCTCACCCTCTGTAGTTTCATATGAGGAACATGAATTGGGAGGTGAAGACGCCCTTACTTTTCGCGTTTTCATCCGAGGGCTGTCTTTTTTGGATTTTTCGTTTACCTTAGCCTTGTCCTTGAGCATCAACACTAGTTCTGCATTTTTCGCAGTTAGCAGCTCATTTTTGTTTCGCTGGTCGGCCAGCTCAGCATAAGTTTTAGCGAGTGTCTCTTGTGTTTGTAACAGCGTTACAAACACTTGATCCAACTTCAGCGTTATATTGTCAAGCTGGGTGGCCAACGAAGCGATTTGTTCATCTTTGTCAGCAGGTATGTCACGTCCGGCAACCACGCCACCGTCCGTTGACATCCTGTCCACCAAAAGGGAACTTTCTATATGCTTTAATTAGTACAAAATCCGCCAAATAACTAATTATCAATATTAAATAAAATTCAGAATTTAGAAAAAATATAACGAGAAAAATTGACTGAGGCTTACCCAGGTCAGTAAAGGAATACCAAGTACTAACCCAGAGTCGCGGTCTTATTTCTTCTATCTTCTTATTCGCTCTATTTTATATTTGTTTCCATCCCCTTACTCGCTCTATCTTCTATTTCTTTCTATCTTCTTACTCGCTCTTTCTTCTTCTTACTTGCTCTATCTTCTTCTCTTTCACTCTATCTTCTTCTATTTCGCTCTATCTATCTGCTGTCTCGCTCTACCTTCTTCCCTCCTATCTTCCCTCTCACTCTACTTCTCTCCTATTCGCTAGCTCCTTCTGCCTTCGACTTCCTCCTCTACCAATCTTCTGTCTCCTTCTTACCTTCTGTCTCCTTCTTATCTTCCTTCTTCTTATCTTCTATCTCCTTCTACCTCCTTCCTCTTCTATCTTGCATGCACTTTACTTTCAACTTTCACTCTCCGTCAGCACGTCGACTTTATAACTTGACTTGACTTGACTGGTCCACATACTTCTCATATACGGTAAGCAGTTAAATATTGAAAACTTAAAACTGTACCACCAATACCAGCAGACTACAAAAAAATCCCTTATTTTTAAAAGCCAATAATCATTTTATTGGCCCCCACACTGTTTAAGGGCAAGTAAAAGTAGGAGGAGAGTCTCCTACCAGAGGCGTATTGTAAAATAATTGGTAAATCAAACCAACGTCTTCTGAATATCAAAACTTGGCTCACACATCTATGCTATGAATCGAGCTCGGAAAAATAATACATGGTTATAATGTATTTTAATTTGCCGCCATTAATTAACCTCAATGTTTGAGTAGTCATGATAACATAAAACGCAATGTATTTTAAATTAAATTAAAAGAGTTTATTTATTTATTGAAAATGCACAGTCACTGTTTTAACTATTTCACAATTTCAATTTTCACTTTGTCTATAAATTTCTCTAGCAACTGTCTTCACTTACCAATCAACGAAAATCACTTTACTATTACTCGATCAATATCGCTTTTCAATTCGCACTCCACACTATCGCACTTTTTACTATATGGCGGTTCTAATGAATCCCCCCATTCATTCAGCTCGCCTTTATATAGGGTCTCTAGTCATTCAATCCATTTCTCGTACATTGGCGAATTGCCTGGAATATTCGAGCAGCTTTATGAATGGGCAGTGACTCACTGTCAGATGTTGATCATGCTTTGCGGGTTTTCAAGTATATTTGTTTGTTGATGTTCTTAATGGTTGTAAAAATAATTGCAACAGTAGTTCGCAGAATTCTTTGTACATGTAACAATATCAATGTTCTAAAATATTCCTAAAGTTTTCATGAAAACCCTTACACATCTGTAGTGCTTGGGTCCTTTGCGAACGTGTATTTATACAGTATCACATGTAATTCTTGTAATTGATAAATTTCGATCGTTGTTTTCATGAAACATATGCGTTTTGCATCAGAAAATCGAGATACGAATTTGCGGTAAATTAAAGGATCATCCTTCAATTTTATAGATGAAAATATTCATAAAATATACTATTATTAACAAAGTTAATCGAATTTGACTTCTGAGGTGTTTGTTGGCCTTGTATTCATAAAGACACACTTTCGTGATTTTTTCCAGATTTTTCTGTCCAAAAGTGCTCAATTGCGACGGGGGATACAAATTTTTCGCACTTTTCCCCTCACCCTGCACGTATCCTTGAAAATGCTTCCCGTTTAGGACCTGTGTGGAAAAATTCTCACCAAAACCTTTTATTTAATACCCACATCTGCTGCCTTTAGTGCAAAAAAAAAATCTTTTAAGAGTCACCCCCCTGTATAAGGAGACTCTCCGTAAACACCCTAAAATATATATTTTAATAGGGCACCACTTTTGACCTACGTCGAAAATTTCGGCACTCTAGCTCATGTAGCTTGCGAGAAAACTTGCTGTGACGCACGAACGGACGGACTGACAGTAGGGTGTTGCCAAATTTTTTACAATACCCTTAAAATGGTCTGCTGTATAAATACTGCCAAGTTAAGCCATTAAAATAGTTTCCATGAAAAATATTCGTTATTGCAGTTGCTATTAAAATAGCAAATTACTCTTACTTTTTGAAAGCCATTATGAATGCATGGATTTGATTTTGGATTATTTTAAATGTTTGTCTGTTAAGATCCCACCAATCAATGTGCCAAATCTCGTTCAAATCGGCATTTCACTCTAGATAGGGCAAAGTATGCAATTTTTAGTGAAAATGGCAGCTAAAAATATTCAGTATATAATTTCCGACTAAATTATTTTTCATCCGATTAGAATAGAAGAACTTAGCGCAGACATTCATAATATTAAGTTTCATCAAAATCCATTGGAAAATATGGCAGCTAGAAGGCCGCAAAGATCTGGGAAAATCGGGTATTCAAGCCGCCGCCATTTAGAAACTTGCTCATGAATCATCACCAAAACGAGAAAATTGCGACTTTTAGAAGCCTTTCGAATTTCGAGCTTCAATAAGCCGCCATTTTTTTTTGAGACCTACCCTCTGTTTTTTACACCGTTCTTTAGACACTTAAAGTTTTTACTAAGCTGCCGAATTTCATTAGCATCGGTTAAACGGGTCAGTCACAACTACAACAACAAAATTTTTCACGTTTTTCGACCTTTGTGCGGCCACCATTTTGTTCAAGGTGAACTGACTTTAGATTTTTCATTGTGAGATTCATCACACAGCTCAATGAACGAACCTCTATGTCAATTTTCATCTAAATCGGAGTTATGCGAGGTGTGTTCAAAAAGTAAGGTGACTTTAAGACGGTGATTGTTTCAAATGTTTTTCGTGTATTTTCCCTTTCTGTGCCCGCCTGAAGCGAACAATGCCAGTTTAAGACCTGTTTTGAAAACATCTCATCAAGACCTTTTATGTGATACACATAGCGGCTTTCATTGATGAAACTATTTTTCCGGGGCCACTCCACCATTTTAATACCTTATAAATTTTTTTGTAGTTAAGCTTTGAAGAGGGCACCACTTTATACCTACGAGTACATACACAATTTGATGTTTCTAGCTTATATGGCTTGCGAGAAAATTGCTGTGACACACGGACAAACGGACAGACAGGACACGATTTTAGTAGGGTTTTGTAAAATTATTTTAAAAAACTCTTAAAAGGATAGGATGAAATGGGACTAATATTCGTAAATTGATGTTTAATTCCAACTTTGAAGCAACGATGAGCACAAAAGAAAGGGAAGCTCAAACACCATTTAAAGAAATTATGACTAAGTTTTTGGGCTATACGATGAATTTATCGTAGCTTATAGATGGACAAGGCGACAGCTTTCGGTTGTCTGATGAGTGTTAAAGTCAACTAACCATCTGACTTTTTTCCTAAAAATTTAAGTGACATGATGAATGATTTTATCACGAAATTAATCCTAAAAGCCTAAAATACGTCATTATGACGTACGAGTACATGCCAGTAAATATTCTCTCTATTTTTAACAATTTTTGTTACCGTTTTTTCCTTCCATGCCAACTTATTCCTTGACAGCAGCTAGCAGCTAGTAGTTTGCTAGTGGGTTCAAAAAGTTTGCAAATATTATGAGTGTATGCGTTGAATTGACGTATAATTATGCTTGTGCAAAGTTAGACATGCTACTTATATTTTTCTCCTGTTTTTTTTGTGTCACTAAAGTTTATAAGGTTTTTATCTTCATAATTACGAGGGGCGTTTGAAAAATTCGTGCAAAGTAGGATTTACTCGTTTCAGATCCCCCCTATTCTCCAGACTTGGCTTCCTCGGACTACGATTTGTTCGCCAATTTGAAGAAATGGCTGGCGGGACAAAGATTTGGTTCAAACGAGGAGGTGATTGCAGATACTAATGGATATTTTGCAGAGTTGGGCAAACCCTATTATTTGGAAGGGATCAACAAACTAGAACATCTTTGGACAAAGTGTATAAGCCTTAAAGGAGACTATGTTGAAAAATAAACAAGTTGGGTAAACAGACCTACGGTCATGTCAGACAGATTTTGTATCGAACGTGCGAAATGCGATTACCAGCAACGAATAAAGGCAAGAAATGTGCATGTTTATTAGAAAATCCATTGCCTCTGTACTTTCAAGGGTCGTCATTTTGTTGCAAACTATCAAAAATCATTCAAATTATGAATTCCCCCAAAAAATGTACATTATTGATTTTATTTGAAAGTTTGAAGAAGATCAAATCAAAACTGCAGTGTCAGATTCAATGGAAAGTCCGTAAAATACCAACATCGTGTGTTATTGTTGGTGTACTTGGAGAAATTTCAAATGGCTATAACTTCCGTGAATATGATTGGATTTTCATCAAACTTACAGAGTATGTAAAACCACTAAAATATCATTGTATTTAAGGGTATCCTTATGACTTTATTGGGAAAAATGTGAAATTTGATATTCATACTATTATTAACAAAGTTGAGTGAATTTTGGCTTCAAAGGTATTTGTTGTTGTTGTACTTATAAACATCAGATTTTTCGGATCACAGGTGTTCAATCGCGAGGGAGGGACAGACATTATTCGTGTATTTCCCCTTCCTGTACGCTCCCTGTTATAAAAAATACTAGTTTAAGCCCTGTTTTGAAAAGCTTTCATTGAGACCTTTCATTTGATTTCCATATCGGCTTCCTCTAATGAAACTTCTTTTTCGGGGGCAACTCCCCTAGATGGGGAGGCCCCCCTTAAGCACCTTGTAAAATTTTTTTGCAGTAAAACTTTGAAGAGGGCATCATTTTACACCTATGTATATACAAATTGTTTTGTCTGTAGCTTATACGGTTTGCGAGAAAAAGTGCTGTAACATACGGACGGGCGGACGGACGGATGGACAAACGGACAGACAGGCGCGATTTTAGTAGGTTTTTGTAAAATTATTTTACAAAACCCTTAAAAGATTTACTCCAAACGTGTAAGCAGCTTTTATTTTTGCACGGAATTTTCAAACGCCCCTCGTATTTTATCAGAATTAATCTGGCTTTCACTTACTGCCTTCATAAGTGCTAATTGAGCTTTGTACATAATTTGCCCTATCTTAAAAGCTAGTAGTGATTAAGTATTTGAAAACTGATGGCAGGGCCTCGTTAATTAAATCCTCATTCTCCCAGGACTCTTCGGCAAAATGATGACTTCATTCTACAATCAATCAACAGATTTCAAACACTTAATTACTGTGACTCAGATACCTGTTAAAAGGTACTAGCATATAAGAACAGGTAATTGATGTACAAAGCTCAGTAAGCAGTGAAGTAAGTTGTTGCCAAACAATATCTAATAACGAAATAAAATAATCCAAACTAAATTCAAAAGGTGAAAAATCATTGCATCATTGAGATCATTACGGATCGACGAACTTCAGGCATTCTTGCTAAAGATTTAACGAGTGAAAATGAAGACATCGTACAAACAGATGATATACAGAGCAATTTTGGAGATAGAGTGGTTGACAATGCAGAAAGAGTGATTAACCAGCCAGACTTTCAACTTCCTGATTAGCCTTTTGAAGGGGGGCCACCAGTACAAGAAAGTTCGGGGTGAATCATTGAAGAGTCTTAGCGCTTAATTTGAGGTGAAAACAGACACGTTTGGTCAACTAGAGTCTTTCTACCGGTGTTTTCCCTGATGCATGAAAACGCGCTAATATTTTCTCCATCCATAATTCTGGTGACCGCAATTCTGTCACCAATTTCAAGTCAATATTTCTCAATCTTTGGTAACATTTTTGAGAGTATTGTCCAATCACGAATCTACGATGCCTTCCAAATGGATCTCGTTCAACAGCTGTTATTAATCTACTTGAACTCCAGGAGCCAAGTTGATGTGATTTATACTGACTTTGCCAAAGCGTTTAACAGCATTAAAAACGAAACGTAAATTAACAAATTTGGCCCGTACGGAATATCCGGGCCCCTCCTTTCATGAATCAGTTCCTTTATTTTCAACCGTTCTTGTTCTGTAAATTGGAACGGTTTCTCTTCTGCCTATTCTCCTCTCCTTCTGGTGTGCCACCGGGTTCTATCCAAAGCCCACTCCTATTCAACCCATATATCAATTACCTTCCTGGTATTGTCACCTCGTCTATGCTGACGATCTTATGATCATCAGAATAATTCGCTCGATGAATGACTGTTTGATGCTTCAAAATGACATCAGATTATTGGACGAATGGTGTCAGGTCAATCTTCTTACTCTGAACGTTCCTAAGTGTTTCGATATGTATTTTTCCAATAAACTTAATTCACAACTTCGACTATTCCATTGGTGGGTCACTATTTCTATCAGTTGATCACTTTAAGGATCTAGGTGTAATGTTTGATCAAGAGCTCAAATTCGACCGTCATATTGCGCATATGACATCTAGGACAGCTCAAATCACGCGCTTTGTTCTGCATTGTCCCCACACATTTCTAGCACTCAAGCACATGTCCGTCTATTTATCTCACTCGTCTGGTCTATTTTAGAATAGGCATGCCAAATATGGTCTCCCAGTCACACATACCTTTGGAATGCTGTTGAATCCGTGCAAAGAAAATTTACTCGCTTGCTTTTCTATAAATTCAAACTTGCCTACCGTCCTTATCGTGAACGGCAACCTTTTCTTGGAGTTGTGGCGGCAATATTTGCTTTTCAAGCTTACTCGTGGTTTCTTATCATCAAGTATTCAAAACGCTATTTGCATGTATCCTCCGTCTAGAACTAGATCTACCCAGTTCTACTCGATTCTTTTCACACGGACAGCTATTTATTAGGGTTTTGTACTAAAATACAAAACCCTATTGCAATCACGACCTGTGTCCGTCTGTCCGTCTGTCCGTCCGTCCGTCCGTCCGCCCGTCCGTCTGTCTGTATGTCACAGCACTTTTTCTCCGAAACTATAAGGGCTACAGCCATGACCCTTTTTCAAAGGGGTTTAAGGGGGGTCTCCCCATATAGGGAGGTGACCCCTAAAAAAAAAATTTTCACCATTGGTAGTCGAGTAGGGTGTCATTGGAAAGGTCTTAATGAGATCTTCCCAAAACAAGTCTTAAAATTGCCTTATGAGTACCGAGGGGGGCAGGGGAAGGGGAAATGTACGAACTTTTCGCGTACCCCCCCCTCGCGATTGGAAACCTTCCATCCGAAAATTCTGAAAAAAATCATGAATGTAGGCCTTAATGAGTACAACAACAACAAATACATGAGAAGTCGAAATTCGCTCAACTTTGTTAGTAATAGTATGATTTATCGATTTTATGTTTTCTTGAATAAAATCTAAACGGTACCCTTAAATTCAATGAAATTTAACAAACAGATTACTTTCTTTAAGATAAATTTAATGAAGTTATAGCGATTTGAATTTTCCCGTATTACTATGGAACAATATGCCCTGTATTACTATGGAAACATATGGCTATGGAGCCATATGCGCTTTTTATCGATTTAGACACTACAGCTTTGCTAGGATTTGCATGAAAATTTCAGTAATCATAGGTATCATGAAAATGAGTACAAACAATTGAAATAAGTCGAAGAGGCAGGAGAGAGCTCCTAGCAAAAGGGCTTTGTAAACATTCTATGATTGGAAAAAATAGGCCATGAATCGATGATTACAGTACAGAGGAGTGGGCCCTGAAAAAAATTTCATGAAAGGTAACCGTGACCATAAAAACCTTCAGCTTGGCCTTCCTTTGGAAACGCTTGCAAAGCTCAAATCCAAGCTAGGGAGAATTTTTAACTTGTGATCTTTAATTGCGTTAAAGTTCTTACTTTTACTATTATGTTTTCGTTTAACTAATTTCCTTATAATTTTTAGGTGCGCTCATTTAAATATTTCTCTAGCAATTTTCTTTTTCTGTACCAAGGATAAACATCATGGAGAACAACAAGATAAATCACATCGGAGAAGAAGCTATGCAAGAATCTTTGCAGAAAAAAGAGACGGGTGATACAAAAATAGCACCAAATATTTGAAAAAAATATAATTTTTGTTTCTAAGTTTAGCATTCGTTACATATAGACGTGTTTTTAAAAGCCCCTATCAAGAATTAAAATAAATTTTTAAACATCAATTTGAAACTATTTTTCTTTTAAAACTTATTGCATCGTCGAATTATTCAAATTTATCGATTATCTGGATTTTACTTGCAAGGAAAGTTCAAAAAAGATGAAACGTTTTTTTTTTCGCCGGGCGCATGAAGGAGCCTGACAGCTTTCCACCGCGGGGGGACCCGGAGCGAGCCATTTCAAATGCTACTAGTGAAAACATCATGAAACGAAAAAACGACCAAAAAAGCTTTGAACATGGGAAGTATATTATGCGAAGAATTGGAAAGAGTAACTAAAGAAAACGCAAGAGTTACTAGAGAAAATGAATAGATAAAACTCCGAATTCAAAATTTGGTAGAAATGGTCCGTAAATTAACAAACGTCAACAAAACTAAAGTGATTAAACCACAAAATACTTCCGAAAAAGAAGAAGCGATAACAAATAAGACGAACGAAATAAGAGAAGGGACAACAAATAAGACAAGTGAAAAAATAGCCACCCAAAAGGCTCAACAAACAAATCAACCAACATTACAAGATACGAAAAAGACAACAACACATGATGCTAATATCATACTAAGCGCGGGGGGAGCAAAAGACAGCACGAATTGCTATGTGGTGCTTGCTGCGATGAATGACGATATGGATACTGAGATGGAGTGCAAAGAAAACATAGGTAATATTAATGATTCTAGTGCTAACTTTATCGAATACTTAAAATCAAAAGTAAGGAGAAGACGCCAACCGGTGTGTCTGCTGGTTCTCCTATTCAAAATAATTAGATAACTTCATACTTCAGGAGTGAGGTCAGCAACCAATGGGCAGAAAAACTGAGAGGTATTAGCCCACAGAATCCAGATGGCGTTTTCATGAAAGTGAATAGCTTACTCCCCAAGTAGTCTCGAGTGAAGGTTTCCAATCTTGGCGTCGCTAGTGATGAGATACTCTAGATCTTCTTGATAGGGCTGGTATCGAAATTGATAGTACGACTTCGGATAGAAATGGAAACAGGATTGTATGTGATGGTTTGCAGAAACTTGCTCTAATTGGAACTCATTCTGAGTTGGTTCATCTACCAAACCCAGAGAGAGGGATCAAATACTTTCAGAGGTCGTTGAAGCAAAAGTTTCTGGCTTCAAACCAAACCTGAACAGCGAATCAATTCTTCATTTCAATGAAACATTAACATCTGACCTCATCCCGAGCAAGAACCTTATTGATTGTTTTGTCAGCTATGAAGACTTCTGTTTCATATTTCGCAGGATAAACAACAAGAAATCATGTGGTATTGACGGTGTTGCAAATATTGTTCTCCGACGTTTGCCTGAGGTAGTTATTAGAATTATTGCATATTGTTCAACATCATGTTGAGCAATTCATATTTCCTAAATGAGTGGAAAAAGGCCAAGGTATTTTTGGTCTTGAAGTAAAGATAAGGATCTTCGAGCGCTAAAATTTATCGCACAATCAGCTTGCTGGCTAACATCAGCAAGGTGTTTGAAGTGATACTAAATAAAGCATTAAACGCCCACATTGAGAAATATGAGTTGATGCCGAATGACCAATTTAGTTTTCGTGTCAGGCATTTGACCATACATGCAATAAGGAGAGTAGCCCCAGACATTTGTAGGAAACTAAACATCAGACAATGTGTTGGAGCGTGTCTGATTGATATGGAGAAAGCCTTCGATATGGTGTGATTAGATGGTCAAATTCTCAAACTATTTCAGGATAGATTCCCCAGACACCTTGTCGCCAGGATGTGTAATATGTAAAACGAGAAATTATTTGTTGTAACTGGTGAAATTTGACCACAATGCGCGACTTTAAGGTCTTGAATGGTCTACAGCAGGGAACAGTTACTCCGCCTCTGCTTTTCTCAATATTCATTCGCACGCTATTGAACGGCTTTGATTTCATTGTCTCGTGAGTGAAATCATTGTCACCGTTTTCTGATGATCTGATCATCTATACCAGGGGTTCCCGTACTTTGTTTACTTGCGCCCCCCTTTTCTTTAGCGTGAAAACTTCGTGCCCCCCTAAAGTATGTGATACGAAATTTATTAAAACACACGTATATATTTCAAATTTATTGATACATTGATATGTTGCTTTTTTTACAATTCGCAGCTTTATGGTGGAAAGTGCACAACGCAAATCATTCGCAACATTAAGTTTATTCCTTTCTTTGTTTTTATTTATTCCCATTAAGGCCGAAAGACTCTTCTCACATAAATAAGTTGTTGAAAAGGGAACATAAATTTGCAATGCAATTTTAGCGAGTGCACGGTAATTGAGGTAGCACTTAATCCAGAAAGATGTTATCCCCATACCTGTATTTTCAAAGTCGCCTTTTGCCGCTGTGTTTTAAATCAATGTCTTGTTTTGAATATGTTCAGGAAGGGTGTTTAAGTCAATATGGAAGGGATTTCGGGCGAATATCTACTGTAGATTCTCATGCAAATTTGAAAATACCGCTGGAATGCATTCAAAAGCCTTTGCAAATGGGAAAGAATACGGGTTTTGAGATCTTCACTCTCCACAATATTGCCGAAATTGTTATTATCGATAAGTTGTGATAACTTTGAAAAAGATGAAAAATTTGGTGACTTAGCTTAGAGACGATGTTTCTACAAATTAATTTTTTCAATAAAAGCTTGGATTGAGTCATGATGCTTAATTGTGTTTGCTGAAAAATTGCCCTGTAACTTTAAATTAAGTATGTTTAATGCCTCAAAAATATCTGCTAGATAAGCCAATATTATTTGAAAATTTTTATCACCAAATGTATCAAATAAGTTATCCTTTTTATGTTGCTTGAGAAACTGCTTTACTTCCTTCCTTAACTCAAATATTCTAGCAAGCATATTTCCTTTAGAAAGCCTGCGTACTTCTGTATAGAACAGTATTTTTTGGTGCTCTCATCCCAAATCCAAGCAAAGGGCTTCAAAAAGTCTTGTATTTAAAGCACTATGCTTAATAAAATTAACGACCCTTATAGCAATATTTAAGGACTCATTGAATTTTTCAGGTATTGTTTTAGCCGCCAAAGCTTGCCGATGAATAATACAGTCGGTCCCGATTATATTTGATTTTTTTTGTTTTGCTAGCGTTACAAATCCAGAGCGGGAACCAAGCATTGAGGGGGCTCCATCTGGTACAGAGACCAACCAGCTTCTGCCACGATAATGCATGCTTTTGAAAGAAGTTTGCTATTGCTTCCATGAAATCAGCTGTTTTCGATGTAGTCTTCAGTTCTTGGGAAAGTAAAAATTCTTCCATCATAGCTCCATTGCAAATGTATCGCACGAATACTACTAACTGGCAATATTTTGTAACTTCGGTGCTTTCATCACATTGAATCGCAAAAAAAGGCAAATTTCGAACGGCCTCCACTGTTTGCAGTTCAATACCCTTTGCTATTTCATCGATACGATGCTTAATCGTGTTATCTGAGAGTGATTTTTGGAAAATTTCGCTTTGCTTCCAGAATCAAGAAGAATATCAGCCGCTTTTAAAAGAAAAGGTTTAATTAGTGATTCTCCAATCGTATGCGGTTTTTTTGCTTTAACGATGAGCAATGATAATTCATAAGACACTTCCATCGCTTTTTCCATTCCTTGAGAAAATTCACCAGTTTTATCAAATTTCATGCGTTTTAAAAATTGAACTTTTCCTTGAAAAAACTCTCTGGGTTTCTCTTTTAACGCAGCGTGTTTTGTAAATAGATGTCTTTGCAGACGTGTCATTACATCGTTATTAAGAACTTCGTAGCATATGACGCACTGTGGGCAGTCGACACCGTTTTTAACTATATCTATGAAGCCATATTTGATGTATTCCTCATCATACTGTCTCTTCTTGGAACTCATAATGAACTGAAAAATATACAGGTCTATTTTTCAGTTCACCAAAAATGGTATACATACCATTTCGATAAATATATCGAAAATAATTTTCGGATAATTCACAGAATAAAACACACCTGGTGTGATAAACTAGTTGGCAAAATCTTTGTTTGCAGCTAAAAGAAATTCTCATGTAAACCTTCAAGTGCAACTGCCACTAATACTGCACAATAACGACTGACATCTAACATGTGTGTGAATTTTAGTTAGACTAAAATGTCTACATTCATAGCGATGAGAGTTTTTCCTGAACAATAGGTAGGATGGACGAAATCAGTACTTGAACTGATGCGCATTGCGTATTCGTTCACTCATTATTTGACTCATAAATTAAATAGTAAATTGTTTCAATTTTTTTAACTGCACACTTACGCCCCCGTAAAAGTTGACCAATCCCACCAGGGGGGGGGGGGGGTCACCCCCTAGTTTGGGCATAATTGATATATTCGGTTAACCGAAAGCTACAATAGATCAGAGCAATCTTCAAAACATGTTGAATTAGTTGCAGGTCTATACTGACCGAAATCAATGCGCAGAAGTGCGGAACAATTTCGTTCTAGACTGATTGGAAGGCTTTCCACACAATGCCTGGATAGGGTAGCTTAGAAAAGATTTCATATAAATCCTGTGTTCCTCGGTGTTCATCTCGGTCAGTATCTGTACTATACTGAACATGTCAAAATCATGCTCAGTAAAGCACAAAAAAATGTAGTCATGGCCCTTCGCCGACTCTTTCATTCCAGATACATCGATGAAAAGTTCAAAGTTATCTATTACAGGACCTTGGTTAGACCATTTTTGAAATATGAATGTCAGATCTGGTACAACCAGAGTGCTAGTACTATGGAAAGATTAAGAGTTTTCGAAAGAAAATGTCTTCTTTATGTATTGGTTTGTACAAAAAGCCTGAGATGGATTGAAAGCACTATATATCGAATAGAAGAGTTTTTCAAACTGCTAAAGTGACAAAAGTCGATATCATCGCAAGACCTGTAACTGTTAGTGAAACCCCCTTGATTTCACAGCCGTTCCACCCTACAGACTTGTCTCAATAGTGGCTTCATTTCTCCCAAGCATTTGTGTATTTGGATATGAATCGATATGTTTTTGATTCTGACGACGTCCCAATCATGTGTTTATTACATACAGTCTTCCACAAAAGTCAAGGTACAGAGAATCGGTAACTGTAAATTGTATTACTGAATCAATATTTTTATTTGAAAACCAAAAGTTATGAAATGGTAATAATACGAGTTCTGTTGAATTTAAGTTTTCATAAATTCAAAGGGGTTCGGCAATAATGATCATTGAAGACAATAATTTTTTGTTGGCAATGTCTCTTTTCTACTCCACAAAAGTCTTGGTACAGTTGCAGAAAATGCCTTGTTATTTGTAAAAAGGGGAATCCCCCAAGTACATATTATCAGAGTGAGTTAACAACCGTAGGCCGCTGTCTTTAATATCGCGTCCGTATTCGTGGTGTATCTTTTATTTAATAAAATTTTTAAAAAATGAGTCGAAAGGAGTTGAGTATTAAGGAGCGTGAAATAATTATTAATCTGCATTCAAATCAGAGCAAATCATATTCTGAAATAGCTGAACTAGTGTTGCCAAGTCGGTCAACCATTCAAAAAGTGATAAATCGATTTAAGAAGGAAAATAGAGTGGAAAATGTGCCCCGAACAGGTCGTCCATCTAAACTAAGTGCAAAGGACAAGAGAAAAATTTCGCGAATGGTAAAACAAGATCCATTTCTAAGCTGTAGAAAAATCTGCGATGTTCTTGGGATTAATGATAAGAAGGAGGTTAGCGCAGAAACTGTGCGTAGAGCTGTCGTAGAAGCTGGATTTTCATCTCGTACGCCTAGAAGAAAACCTCTTGTAAGTCCCATAAACAAACAAAAGAGAATAACATTTGCAAAAGCATATATTGACAAACGAATAACGTTTTGGGATAATGTTTTATTTTCGGATGAGTCTAAATTTTGTATATTTGGTGTAAATGGGCATAAGAGGGTCTGGCGAAAAGTAGGAGAAGCATTTAATCCCAAGAACACTATTAAAACAGTAAAACATGGAGGCGGTGGTGTTATGGTTTGGGGTTGCATGACTGCTGCTGGAGTTGGAAATCTGACATTCATCGAAAATACTATGGATCAGAACTCTTATTTAGAGATTCTACGAAACAACATGAAACAAAGTGCAGCCAAATTAGGTATGCGAGAAGATTTCTTGTTTCAACAGGACAATGACCCTAAGCACACTGCGCATAAAGTTCGAATGTGGCTATTGTACAATACTCGCATGCTTGCTACACCGCCTCAAAGCCCTGATTTGAACCCTATGTAGCATCTTTGGAATGAGCTTGAGACAAAAATCCGAAAAAGAGTGATATCAAGCAAGGCGCAGCTTAAGGATGTTATATTGGAGGAGTGGGCCAGAATCAGCAGCGAATTTACTAAAAAATTGGTATATTCTATGCCTAAAAGACTGAAGTCAGTAATTCAGATGAAAGGATATCCGACAAAATATTAAGAAAAGTATAATTCAAATAACTATGCAAGACTATAATTACAATTTGTATCCTTTTTCTTTAGGTGTACCATGACTTTTGTGGACTTCATTCATTGACTTTCCAACACATCATATGTAATAATATATTAATACGACAGAATTTTCGTTTTGTTTTACATGAATTTAAAGTGTAATGATTATAGTTGAAGTAATACCAAAAAAAATTTTATCACTATAGGTTTTTTAAATAAAAATATCAAACAATTTTCATGATATTTATCACTGTACCTTGACTTTTGTGGAAGACTGTATATAGACGGGCCACCGATAAGAAGATGAAATATTCTCCGAATTTGAGTTCACGAGACACACAATTCCATAGAAGATACTCATTTGCTAGATACGTTGAGGCTGGTCGAGAAATGGAGCGAGAGATAAGGTTTAACGTTAAGGTTAGAAATATTGTGTTCACATTTTATAAGATAAGGTTTTAAATTCAATTTGATGCGAATTAGGTTATAACATATTAGGTATACGATAAAAGTTCATTGTTGTATTGCAATTATAATTGATTTTTGAATAGTGTTGGTTGGTTTAAATAATAAGAAGGAAAACTTTCTTTCTCAACAAATTTAGAAAATGTCTTTTTTTTTTCCATTGCAATACATACATGTATAGGAACTTATGTTATTTCTTATACTTCATAGCAACGTCTGAGCCTGCATGGATGATAAAGAAATGACGATCGGCGCTAGGATCGTTAAAAGTATTTAAGTAGCAATTACCAACGATTAGAATAATCTTCATCGTACACATTGGCGGATCATCCTGAGTTACAAAGTGAAAGATTGAAATAAATTCATAGCATAAAGGCACAGATAAATACTCATGTATGGTCGTGCATATGAAGCATTTTCTGCAGAGACCATGGAACAGAGGAATCCTAACGCTTTTACAATTTTTCCATTCGAATGATTTACGTGGTATGTTCTAAAATATTAATCATAGCTTATTAATGCAGAATTGATTAGGTGGAATGGGATCTCTTTAATGTGGAACGGCAAAATACTCAAGCCATGAAAATGTGGGAAAGCAATTTTGCGGACAATTTCAGAAATTACTTGCAGAAAACGTAAAAAAATAAATATTTTTGGTTTTGCTTTGGATTCCAATGAACAATCTGAAAATGCAATCTCAGCTCAAATATCTTTTGCGTGTAACAATTATTAGTAAAGTATTTTAAAAACATCACGAATAAAAGGAGGAATCATTGAAAATTATTAATATCTATTGGAAATTCGTGTAGGGATGAGAAAATATTTTCAGAAAATTCCTATATTTCTTCCCACATTACTTTATCGGAAGCTCGTATCATAAATTCTTACTTACACTATCCTATTCGTTTATTGTATTAAAAGATAAATACCCAATAAAATTTCATACTTTTGCTCTAAGCGCAAGTCCCGAGATTTGCAAAACGCCACCATACGCAATATCTATATGCCTGAGAAACATCATCAAATGATATGAATAGGATGGAAGTATAATACAGAAAATGGAAATTCTAGCCAATAAAATTGAAGAAGTTATTTCATCCATTAATCAACAACGCCATTATAACAGCTCATACCCTGTGTGCCTTTTGTGTCGACTTGCATATGAGTATGTTCGTCGGTACGAGTATGAGCGTTTGTCTGCGATATTCTAAACCTCAGTTAGATATAAAAGCATGTAAGCACCATATTATGCTGGAACGCAAAGGCATGCCGTACAGATTTGTCCCTTTTCCTTATCCATCGTGTGCTGAACAGATATCAGACGCTCTATATGCATCGCTTGCCAAGATAAAGGTAGAACAATAACCAATATAACTTGATTACGTATTCATTTATTCCATAAAAGACCAAGACGAACAAGAAAACTCCTCAGCAGAAGAGAGCCAACGTATGTATGTCGGGAGGTTCGGCTACAAAAACCAGCTTCATTTTTAAGATATGGGTGAAAAGGTAGAAAATTATCGTCAATGCTGCAAAGGGAGGAAAATATTAAACGGAGCAAAACTTTCGAGTCTTTGCAGTTCAGATCCTCCATTAGCGACAAAATATACACATATGTGTACATCGATATCAACCAGCAAAATATCAACGACAACAAAAGTGACCCAAGTCTTTGGACTCCACCAAAGGGGAGTAAATGCTTATATGCAAGTTGCAGGATGCAGCACAACGCAAACATACACATAATATCCATAAATCTTGTTAATAACCAATCCCATGTTGAAAATGCAAATTGCTCATGTCATATGCCTTCTTATAAAATATATGGCTCGAGTTGGAACATGAACAGGATGAAATCTAAACGTTGCCGTGCAGTGAGCAGAGAGTTGCAATCATGGCAGCTTTAATAGCCAACGATGGGGTGATGAGAGGGTAGTAAGAAATATGAAGTCTCCAAAGATAAGATTGAAGGTGAAGTCATTTTCGCTAAATGATAGAGCATATCGATTACATCGATTGCTCATGTGAAGAATAAATTGGAGTGGATTTTTTCAAAACATTTTATCGCAGCGTTGGCTAAAGATTAACTTCTATCACTTGGCCTGCAGAAGAAAGGCGTAAAATATGGGCAGTTATAATTTTATACCTCCTAAAGAAATTTTCAAGGAATAAATTATTGTTTTCATATATTCACAAGTTAAAGTAAATCATGTCTTCTACTACTGCAGGTATTAGTTTTGAAATGACACGCTCAAACCAATGAATCGTAAAGGTGATTCCAAACATAAATAAATGTTAAGAATCATTCAAATGCATCCTATTGGCACTGGAAGCCAAAGAAGCTGCTCAAAAAACTCGAGTAAGTAAAGAGGAAGCATCATCTCTGAATGCATTTAGGCGGGAGGGAAGATGTAATTACTCAAGAAATACTGCAGTGTATGAAAATTTGATGATTAACTCTCAACGCAAAATGCTAATTAAGGTTGCAAGTTTGAAGTGGCAAAATCCTTTTAAGGGCTTTGTAAAATAATTTTATAAAATCCTATCAAAATCGCGTCCTGTCACACCACTTTTTCTCGTAAACTACATAAGCTAGAAGTATAAGATTTTGTGAGTGAAGAGTGATGCTCTCTTCAAAACTCCACCACAAAAAAATAAGGCATTTAAGGGGGTGTCCCCATATAGGGGAGTGGCCCCTGAAAAAAAAATTTCATCGTATGTAGGCAATATGGGTATCAAATGAAAGGTCTTAGTTAGAACTTTGCAAAAAAGGTCTTGAAATGACAAGTTATGCTTTGAGGGGCACAGGGGAAGGGGAAATGCACGAACATTTTGTGTCCCTTCTCCCCCTCGCGATTGGATATCATTTAGCCTAAAAATCTGAAAAAATCATAGAGGTTAGTCTTCAGTAGCACAAGGGCAACAAATACCTCAGAATTCGAAATTCGGTCAATTTTGTTAATAACAGTATTATAAATTTTACATTTTTACCTATAAAATCAAAATCGGACCCTTAAATTTCCCAAAAGCTATAATTTAAGTTTTCTGACAGCAGTTGTATGTGTCCTGAAAATTTCACAATAATCGAACTAAAAACAGCTTAGTTACAGCCGATTCAATATTTAACATTTATAACAGCATTAACACGTGATGCTATGGAGATACACGTTTGGAGCGGACCTAGACACTACAAATATGGAGGAACATTGATAAAACTTTTAGGAATGTTTTGTAATATTGATGTATTATCATGACTAATCAAGCGACGCGGTCAAAATACTTGAAACAAAATGGCGGCGAATTTAAATACATAATAAACAGGATTTATTTTGTCGAGCTCATATTAGTATCTATATTAGTCAAGCTTTGATATGCCGAACATATTGTTTGATTAATAAATTATTTCACTAAACGCTTCTGGCAGGAGCCTCTCTTGCTACTTTAACTTGTTTCTTTTTCTCCTCTTATCATTCACTCCACTGTCAATTATTTTCAACATTAGTGTTTCTTTTTGCTGTTTCTCCGACATCTGAAAGCAAGCTAATATCTTTCCAATTCATGCGAATTATTGTCCGATTTCTCATCGACTCTTGAGTTTTATCCTTCTAATTCCATCGCTCTTGATTGAAGTGATTGAAACATTTGTTGTACCATTAACTCCAACCAACACTGCTCGTACCTTCAAGATGATCTTCACAATCTACAAAAATGATGCCAACATAATTAACTTCCGCTTTATATTTTAAAATGTTACTATGTTACATGGGCTTCACAAACAAAATTTATCCAGCAATATATGAATACCCCTTTAATGGATTGTACTCACACTTGTGGACAAGTTTGAAGATTTGGGAGCCGCTTTTGGGCCAGTTTTGATATTTGGCATCCCCATTTCCTGCCTAACTTCAAGAGCTTCAAGTGTTGCTGATTTTATTGTACGTTCATCCTGCAAGTTCTTCAATATCTGACTGGTGACCATCTATTTACACTTCACTTAATCCTTGAATACGCCTGAAAAGCACGGTCTCCTCACTACACCAATCTGAAGTGTACCCGAGGTTTCAGTGATGTCTTCCTGATGATTTGTTCCAGCCCCTTATTTTAAGCCTGATTCCATTCGAAAGCTATTCATTAGTTCACCGTTTACCTAAACCTGGGGCTCTGTGTTTAGCATCGTAACTTTGACCATGCGGACTAGTTTTGTTGGGACACCAAAGTCTAGCATTATTTTGTACAGTGCATTTCTGTTGACACTGTCATATGCTTGCTTGAAGTCTACAAAGAGTTGGTGTACTTCGATGTTATATTACCAGCACTTTTAAAGCACCTGCTTCACTGAGAATATTTGGTCTATTGTAGACCGTCCACTTCCTTTAATATTTTCATAGTACGGCTTTAAGTTCTTTCTTCTTTATAAGACGTGCACAGTAGAGCAATGCCTCTATGATTTTCACACCTTAACTTTTCCCCCTTTTTGCGTACAGGCCTTATTATAATTTTCCGCCAGTCCTCTGCACCTTTGACTATATTCTGCATATTATGCAAAAGGTTATTTAGATGGGCACCCCCCTCTGGCGCAGTTCTGCTGGTATTTAAACACCAAATTCAAGTCCACACAATTTTTAGCAAATGCTGATGACGTCAATATGATTACACATTTGATTTCACATGCCAGAGAAGCACCTCGGTTTCTTAAATCTGAAGCAGGCTGAATTTACATATGAAACTAAATTCATGACCAAAATGGGGAAGAACACCTCAGTTGGACAAAACGTAGCCGTAGACGATTCTAGCTGGGTAAGCATGGATCATTTTTCACATCTTGAAGCCAATATGAATAGAAGAGGCACCAAAAGAGACGAGATTAGTTGCAGGATAAATACCGCAAATAAAGCCTATTACTCCGTACTTCGCTTACTAAGGTCCAGGCGTATACACAGGTAAAACAAGCTCTATATTTACAAATCACTCATCAAACCAGTGCTGTTATATGAAAGAAAAACATTGACTCCCGTGAGCTAATTCAAGAATGCAGTGTAAATATTTGAACACAAATTGCTTCGGCGGATCTATGGCCCAGTGGAAAAAGGAATAGAGTGGACTACGTCACAATGATGTTAATTGTGAGTCACACCTTAACGTCAAGTGTTTCAACCAATTTAATTTGACATTTCTTTGTTCCAGTGTTTGACAAATTCAACCATGGAGAGGTACACAATTGAGCAGTGCGTTAAGGTTGTTGAAGCCTTTTACGAAAATAGGCGTTCAAATCAAAATGCATTTCGTGCATTCCGTGATTTTTTTGGTCAGCATAATCGACCAAGTGTGTCCACAATCGGGAGAATTGTGCACAAATTTCTGCAAGCCGGGCCTGCAGGAAATGTGAAATCACCTGTATATGCACACTCAGTTCGTTCTGCGGATAACATTGCAGTTGTTCACGATAGTGAGGCAGAAGAGTCGTCAACCTCGACTCGTCGTCGTGCCCAACAATTGAACATCTCACGAACACCACCGATGTGAATTTTGAATAAAGATTTGAATTTACACGCTTACAAGATTCAATTGGCTCAAGTGCTGAAGCCTACTGACCATTTCAAGCGTCGGTAATACACCGAATGGTTGATTGAACAGACAAAAGGGAATGGTGATTTTACAAAGAAAATCATCTTCAGCGACGAGGCACACTTTCACCTCAGTGAATTCGTTAACAGGCAGAATTTTCACATGAGGGCAAATAAGAATCCACGAGTGATTGTCGAAAGACCAATGCATCTACAAAGAGTGACTGTTTGGTGCAGTTTATGGGCTGGCAGCGTCATCGGGCCGTGCTTTGTCGAAAATGAGGACGGCCCAGCAGTTTCCGTAAATGGTGTTCGCTATTGCGAGATGATACCGGACTTCTCGTGGCCAGAAATTGAGCTTTCTGACCTGGACAGTATGTAGTTTTAACAAGATGATGCCGTTTGCCACACAGCGAACAAACAACGGGTCTTTTGTGCGAGAAATTCAATGGTCGTGCTATCTCACGTTGTGGTGATGTTAATTGGCCGTCACGATCATGTGATTTTCCATCGTTGGGCTTCTTTCTCTGGGAATATTTGAAAAAAAAAGTGTACGTCAATAAGCCAAGAACAATTCAAAGGCTAAAGGATGAGATAATTCAGCACATTAACGACATTGAACCTCGATTATGTCTCAGAGTCATTGAAAATATGGACCATCAGATAGAATTATGCTGTCGTTGTCATGGAGTGCATTTTGGCAATATTTTGTTTTAAAAGAAAATTTTCACAGACCTCTCTATTAGAATAAAAAATATGAACATAATTCTCTGAAAACTTTTTGTTTTATGTACAATTAACATCGTGCGTTTGCGTTGGACCACCCTTTACTTGAATTCATTGTTAAGCAAAAGCCTGACATCATGCTCCTCACTGAAACCCACCCCAATTCCTGGCATTGCATTCCATTGAAGGATTTTGAACTCGTAAGAAACGATGAAGTAATGGGTGATGGGGAAGATGGCACTGGGATATTGGTTTGAATACATTTTTGTATCAAAAAAAAATGCATAAAGTTGAAGTCAAAATTTTGAGTTTCTTGAAGTGTCCGTTATTAAAATTTCACTGCCAGATCGGGATAATCTCTTCGTTATCTCTGCCTATACAACTGGTCGAAACGTTCTCAAGCTCAAGTCCCCGAATGAGCTCCATTAATTTTTGACAGGTTATCAAAGAGGTGTGGAGTTTGGAGTTATCATGATGGTACATCACGCCTTTGCGATTGGCCAGTTTAGGGCATTTTTTTCTTGATTTCTTCATTCAATTTCGATAGTTGACGACAGTAGACATTCAAATCAATAGTCTGGTCTTTGAAGGTAGCTCAATGTATACTATACTCTTGTCACATGAACAGAAAGCGTAATCTTCTTCTAGTGAATATTGGCTTTGGATGTCGATTGTAGGAGCCATCTTGCCTTTGGACTAGGTTATCGGAAACAATCCATTTTTCCTCACCCGTAATTATTCGTTTGGTTACGACTCAGCAAAGAGTGGTATATCTTAATGCGTTTGGTTATGCGGATTTCCTTTAATTCGTGAAGAACCCAAATATCGAGTTTTATTATGTAACTGAGCAGTTATAAGTGCAAGTGAACGGTTGAATTCGATATGTTGAGCTTTTCTGCCATCTATTGAGTTGTTATACGACAGTTAGTTTATTTTGTCGTCATCAATAGTGATTGGACGACGAGCATGTGGTGCGTCTCGCACATTAAAATTTCCAAAACGAAAACGAGCAAACCAATGCTGACCTGGCGTTCAGTATGGCAGTTCTCGTCATAAACTTCACACGATTTCTTTCGAGCTTGCGGCCAATTTGTGCCCTTTTGGAAGTAAAACAATAAAATATGCCGATAATGCTGCTGCTAATTTTTAAAATAGTATATGATAATATAAATACGCAGTTTACGTCATCTATGAAAAAAAACGACATGAACTATCGCACAACCCAATAGACCTCGATTTGTCGCAGTTAGAGAAGCTGACATTGCAACGATTGAGAAGGTAGTTCCCTAGATTAAACATCGAAACAATATTGAAGAATATGATACCCCAACCATCGCAAGGTTAAAAAGATTGAAAAGCCTTCTACTTACACGCGTCAACAATATTTCTCAGCGATGTTTGGACTACAACCATCCCTCGTTGGTTTTGTTGAAATTAGACCTGAAGAATGTCCGGAACTTGACCAGTTCATGCTTCAGGAGTGCGGTCAGCAATCAGTGGGCTAAACAATTGAGGAACATTCGCCCACAAGACCGGGATGATGTTTTCATGAATATGAAGAGCTTATTCCGTAAGAAGTCTCGAATGAAGGTATTGAATCTTGGAATCGCTAGTGATGAGATAAATCTTCTCTATTGGGCTGGTATCAAAATTAATAGTATGACCCCAGATAGAAACGAAAATAGGAGCATATGTGATGGATTGCAGAGATTTGCCCTTATAAGAACTTATTTTGAATTGATTCATCTACCAAATCCAGAGAGAGGGAATGAAATATTTTCAGAGGTCGTTGAAGCAAAAGTTTCCGACTTAAAATCAAGCCTGAATGGCGAATCAATTCTTCATTTCAATGAAAAGTTAACATCCGACCTCATACCAAGCTTGAATCTTATTGATTATTTTGTCACCTATGAAGACTTATGCTTGATATTTGGTAGGATAAACAACAACGTTTGCCTGAGGTTGGTATTGGAAATTATGGCATATCGTGCAACAATCTGTTGTGCATTACATATTTTCCAAATGATTGGAAGGACGCTAAGGTATTTCCGACCTTGAAGAAAGGAAAAGAATCTTCTAGCCCTAAAAGCTATCGTCCAATCATCTTGCTGCTTAGCATCAGCAAGGTGTTGTGAAGTGATACTTAACAAAGCATTAAACGCCCACATTGAGGAATATGAGTTGATGCCGAATTGCCAATTTGATTTCCGTGCCAGGCATTCGACCATACACGTGATAATGAAAGTAACCTCAGAAATCTGTTGGAAATTAAACAGCAGAGAATGTGTTGGAGCGTATCTCATTAAAATCGAGAAAGGCTTCGATATGTAATTGCTAGAAATCTGATGACAATGCAACACTTTAAGATCTTGAATGGCCTACAGTAGGGAAAAGTTACTGCAACTCTGCTTTTCTCAATATACATCCACAAGTTAGTGAACGGCTTTGATTTGAACGCCTCGCCAATGAGATCATTGCTAGCGTTTGCTGGTGATGTGATCAATTATACTGCAGACCAAAAATCTACAATAGCTCAGAGCAATCTTCAAAAAATGTTTAATGATGTGCAGCTGTACACCGACAATTGGCGAATGAAAATCAATGTGCAGAAATGCGAAACAATTTTGTTTTGGACAATGCTGCAGGGGACCAGCGAAGACCTGAAACGTAATAGGAAGGATTACCACATTATGGCTGGCGAAGATAGTTTAAACGGGTTCTATATGTTATAAATGTTGTGCTTGATACCTCGGTATTCATCTCGATAGTATCTGTACTATACTGAACATTTCAAATTCAAATAGTCATGGCCCTTTGACGGCTCTTTCATTCTAGATAGAATATATTAATCAAAATGTCAAAATTATCTGTCACAAGACCCTAGTTAGAACAGTTTTGACGTATGAATCTTAGATCTGGTACAACCAAAGTGCTAGTACAACGGAAAGATTAAGCGTTTTTGAAAGAAAATGTTTTCGTGCATGTTCTGGTTTTTACAGACAGTCTGAGATGTATTGGAAACACTTTATATCAAATAGAAAAATTTATCAAACTGCTAAAGTGACAAGAGTCGATTTCTTCGTATTGATGCTTCTTCGGAATCATATCACAAGATCTGTATCTATGTGTGAAAGACCCTGGATCTCACAACCGTTCCATCCTACAGACGGGTATATTGTGACTTGCCTCAATACTGGATTCGTTCCTCCAGAAGCATTCGTGTATTTGAACATGAATCGATATGTTTTTGATTCTGACGGCAACTCAATTATATATCACATACTCGTATATAGACGGGCCACCGATAAGAAGACAAAATGTCCTCCGAGTTCCAATGGAGATACTCATTCGCTAGATACGTTGAGACTGTTCGAGCTGAGACGGAGCAATCTAGGTATTGGTGGCTGAATGACAATGTCTAAATTATTCGTGTTTATTTTCTTTTGTTTTGTGTCTTTTGTTACTTAGCTTTTGAGTTTAGCTCATTATTGCTAAATATAGTGTTCTTATTTGTTTATGTTGAAAATTAGGATAGGTTTTAATGTTTAGGATAGGTATATGTTATGGTTATTATATAAGATTTAGAGATAAGGTTTAACGCTTATGTTAGGAATATTATGTTAGCATAGTATTAGTTTAAGATAAAGGTTTTAATTGGTTTTGGTTAGAATTAGGCTATAACATATAAGGTGTAGGATAAAAGTTCACTGTTATGTGGAAAATTTAAATAATATTTGAATAGCGTTGGATGGTTTTTTTCTCTTTTTCCTATTGAATCATTAAATATGTAATCACTAGAATTGATTTGATTTCGATATTGTTTCTTTAGGGTTTTGTAAAACAATTTTACAAAACCCTACTAAAATCGCGACCTGTCTGTCTGTCCGTCCGTCCGTCCGTGTGTCACTGCACTTTTTCTCGCAAACTACTTAGGCTAGAAACATCAAATTTTGTATGTAGGTGTCAAGTGGTGCTCTCTTCAAAGTTCAACTACCAAAAATTTTATAAGGTATTTAAGGGGGGCCTCCCCATATAGGGCAGTGGCCCCCGAAAAAAAATTTCATTAAAGGTAGCCAATATGAGTATCAAATGAAAGGTCTTGCTGAGAACTTTTCAAAACAGATCTTAATTTGATACTTTTTGCTTCGAGGGACGGCAGGGAGGGGAAATACATGAAAAGCAACATTAATTTTTTTGAGAATTCATGATTTGAGTGATATTTGTTTTTGGTTTACAACAAAATGGCGACCGTTGAAAGTAGAAAAACAATGGATTTTCTTTTGAACGTGCACATCTCTGCAACATATTTCTTGACGTTATTCATTGCTGGTGACTGCATTTCTGAGAAGTTGGGTACTAAACCCTTCTGACATGAGCGTAGGTCTGTTTACCCAACCTGTTTGTTATTATGATAAATATATTTGATTGATAATGTATAAATTTAGAGAGCCATGAGGGCATTAAATTTTAGTGTTTTCATTATTTGGAATCAGCTTTATATTCTTTGAAAATCTATATTAATTCGAACTGAGTAAATCACTTTTGATTTTGAGTTTGTTTTTTGTGGTTGGGACTACGCACTAAACACCTCCCCTGTCTACCCGGCGACCAAACCTGAAACCGTTTGAGACATTTCTTCGTGTCAGATCTCGTTTTGCTGCTCCATGAGGTACCTTCAAGTTGGAGGATCCCTCTTCTGGTGGCAGGGGAGGAGGGAAGACGAATTGCCAGGCAAGCGGTCCCCCAGCAACAACGCCCCGGGCTGCTGTGAGTCCATTTTATCTTGTAGGAATGCCCGAGCGTAATGTGCAACCTGGTTCTATTTGACAACCGATTCGAACATCACCGCGACTAAATTATCCGGGGTGAGCTCTCTCGTCTCCTTGTAAAGGTTCCTTTGCAGCTGGCTCCATTTTGTACAGGCAATAATGTGTGGCAGGCATTGTCTTCCTCTCCTGGGCAAAGCTGATAAGCAGGGGACTGTGACTTACCAATCTTGTGCAGCTAAGACTGAAAACATCCACGTCGACTCAAAAGCTATGTCAGATAAAAGTTAGCCTCACCATGCCTTCGATTTAGCCATGGTCTCATACAAGGGATTTGGTCGCGAGTCCACTTTCCCTACCCATCGTTGAGTGAGTGCTATCTCTCCTCGTGGACAACCATCTTCCTCGCGTCCTCTTTTTGACGCAGGTAAATAACACTGTGCTCTCTAGCAAGGAGGGCGACAGGTAACACGCATGCAATAACTCTCACCACCAAATTAGAGACTGTCGGATATGAAGATGCAATCCTCAGCGCTCCTGTATGCCTCGTCACGGTTCCGCGCCCATTGAGCCTCACACCAAAGTTTGTGACACTAAACTTGCTTCTCAGCGATTGCGCTTTTACCGAGGACTTTCTCTACTGCGTCGAAGAATGCTTCCCTATTGTCACCCTCTGCTCTGAATTCGACCAGTATCTGGCCCAACTATGATGAACGCACTAATTTAACGGCAGTGTTGGCGTCTTTAAGCCTTACATTTCCCTTGATATCCCGAAACACGTCTACGTGGGATCAGCCTTCTTGTAGTTTTATGAGCAGTGCCTACTGCCAGGATCTTTGTTGGGGTTTCTCGCTCTCTTGTTTCGCACGAGGTCTTTTTCTTGTTCGTTGTCCGTGTGAACTTTATTTTCTGGCACTATTTGAATGAGTTTCCTTGCGGCTTTCTTTGCTCCTTTTGTCAGCACTATCTGCAACCCCTGATCTGGCATTCTGTGCTCGCTATTTATTGATGTTTAATGGTGGAGCTATCTGCGCATGCCCGTTAGACTCAGCCCTCAGCGCTTCTATAGCCTTTTGCTCTTATTCGGCAATCTGTTCCTCTTCGGCCTTTAATCAGCTCCTCCGATAATGCCCTATGTTGTCTAGGAGCTCCCCTAGTTCAAGAGGCCCAACTTTTACCCCTTGTTGATTTTTGGCGCCTCGCATGCACATTGTATTCTTTTTAGATTATTTCTCGCTTTTCGGATTACCCTTACCTCTTCATTTCACTGAGCGGCCATTATACTTTGCGACCACCATTCTTGGGAGAAGTTATTGGCTTCCGTTTCCGAGTACATTACTACCGCCAAATTTTCGACGGTGGCGATGAAATCACATAACGGCGCTTTATCTGTTTGGTCACTGCTGTCTTTTCCTGCCATAATTTCTTTGTAAATTTCAGGATGCTTCGTTATTATTTCGGGATCTACTACCCTTGCTTCGGTCGTTTCGGTAGAGATCGCTGCAGTGACCATCAAATTCTTGATATTCTTTACATTTTCCTGCCCCTGGCAAGTCCTGCAGAGTTTCCCGTTTTCCTTTTTAGGACGCTCTGACGGTTGCATCATTTTAAGCTGTGCCCGAACGCCGCAGAAATCTCAGTCTGAACAAGGCTGTCTGTTAATCTCAGTTTTTCGTCCGTTTTCACTGTTATTATATTCATTTTCGTTTTTGTAATCGTTAGTACTGCTCCAATGTGCTGCGGACATCGTAGCTTCAGCCGCTGGGTGCGTCGTCATTGTTGTTACTTTTGCTTTCTTCTTTTGGTTTCATTTTGTTTTTTGTTCACTCCAGTTTTATTGGAGCCGCTTTCTCATTTCATGTGTGTAGTTACTTCATTGGTCAATTGTTGCTATGCAAATCTTTTCAAAGCAAGGAGGCCATGCGAGGGTTGGCACAAGCTCTTATGGGGACAAGTGCTCAGAGCCAAATCAGTGCTAATCGGTAGTCCGTCTCAACCGAATCTATACCACCAACCCAATGGTGCGAACTTCTAACGTACACAGAGGCCGAGGTTTTATCGGGACAGAGACGTAATGATAGTTGAATTGGAGTCGTTCACACACGAGTGTCACCTCAGCGCTATCGTGCAAAGCAACTAGGTCCAAACCATCATACCCGCCAGCCAAAAGCATCAATACCAGTTCGTTGTCTAAAGCATAGTCCACATTCAGTCACGGTCGTTACCTGTCATCCCAGGAGGAAACCTCACGGCGCCCCCCAAATTCTTGGGTCCGTGGGGGCAGCACTCCCCAAAGAATGCTAGCCTCCAAGAGTGCTCCTGTCGACCGGCATTTTCCCTGCAGGAATTTCCTCGGGTACGTGGAGCGGAACTCCCCAAAGAATGCTAGTCTCCAGGAGTATTCCTGTCGGTCAGCATTCCCTCTGTGGGGCGACTTTGACTTTGAGAAAACTCGCTGTGATGAACTGATTGCAAATACCAATTTGAATAGGGTATTGTAAAAAATGTTTCTACAAAACTCTAAAAAGAATGTTCTCGACGCAAAATAGCAGTAGTCAGGAAAATGTTGATGGCTGGCCGCTTGCGTAAATCTTGGGAGAAGGTGTATGTGGAGAAGTGAAATCGTTAATTAATCATCAATCAGGCGAAGCTGTTGCTATGCAAATGATCGATTTGAAGAAAAATCTTGACACGAGGTTGTTCTTAGATCAGGAAGTGTGGATATAACTACTACAGCATCAGCACATCCTCCAGTATTATAGCAAATGTTCAAAAGAAGATATTTAGTATATTTACCTTTAATGCGCAGTGGATGACAAAAAGTTCGATCACATTGATCACACATCGCGATCCGACTATTCTTGCGCAGCACTATATCAATCAAAGACATTGAAGACATCATAGATCGGAATGGGTATCATGTTTAGAATGTGTGGTAAAGGAAGTTTTTTAGCAAACACTTTACCTTATGTTGCGTTTGAAGCTTGATGCCCACCACATCATGCAAAATCAACGGATATATGGTATTTTAGTCACAATGCTCGTTGGAGAACTACTTTGGAATCAATCATCGTCAAAGTATGAAGAATCCAGTTATATAACTCAACACTCTAACTCTCGAAAACGTCAAAAGTAAGTCAAACTGGCAATTGGTAATGGTGGCGTCAAAATGTTGATGTGATCCGCATAAGCTAATAATTGGCTCGGGTTGTATAGCATCGTACCTCTTGTGTCGACAGGTAGCTTTCTTATGATATATTCTAGAGCGAAATTGAATGGCAATGGGGCCAACCCATCTCTCTGCTTTAGCTCGATTTTCACGCCCTTGCTTTGTGTGGGATAAGAGTCTTCTCTAGATATGAAAGTTAGATGAATAACAAATATGTCTTTAAGAACCCATTAATATAATGATCTTATTGATAATGCAAAAAATGGGTGCAAGGTAAATTTCAGTTTCAATAGTTTTTTCTTGAAACCAAGTATTCAATATACATATTAAATTTTTTCTTCAATTAATTCATTTTTGCTACCATTCATAATGTACAAAACTCTTCTAACAGGGGCGAAGTTCTGTCTTCCTAACCTGTTACTTTTAATTTAGTTATTTATATAGACCTATGGTTGCAATATCAAATGTTTTTCGAATAGATTCAGCATTCGCTGGAAAACGCTTCAAATTTTATAGATAAAATTGCATTTCATTCATCAAACTAGATAATATGCAATAAATATCGATTGACTTATTCTATTAGCTAATAAACAAATATATGACTTAGAAACAACCCTTCCATTTATCACATTGTACAAGCATTCGAATTTCTATTCTAACGTCGATGATTCAACCTTCCGCATTGAAATTCAATACATGCTTCTTCTCTCGCATAGGAAAGGGTAAACCAAACAGAATCATTGCATGTAAATCATTCCCTTACCCAAGGATGAAAAGAATCCTTCATAAACAGGAAATATCGCGATTCAATATACACTAAATCTGCCAATATGATATCTGTCTATTCTAGTCACAGATCCCCATGTATCCTTGCTCCAGACAAAAGCAAACAAACAACCCCCATCCTACCATCATTTCTTATTATATGTATCATCATCATCTTTGCAAATATTCACTGAAAAGAAACGCCGCGCAATCGGGTTCCATACGTAATCAAGGAAGAAGGAAAATATCTATAAACTTATCTCCGTCTATTTTTTCTATGATCTGATATCTGAATAATAGCAAGAGAGTTTTTAGGGAGGTTGGGAAGATGTGAAGAATGATTGTTGTCGTTTCCACCCTCGTGAAGGAGCAAAGCGCGATTTTTTTCAAATGATGTAAGAAGTGCGAGAAGAAAATGCCGATGTTGCGCCCTTCATAATTTTCCACACCATTAAGTACATATTAAAATGTTTTTTGCAGGGTGAAATTGAAAACTCGCTTTGGGAAAACAGGTGATTGGTAGTATCGATAGTAGAGATGAAATTACATGGATGGGAGATTTTATGGTGGTTTTACTTTCATCTTATTAAAGTCAACGTTCAATTTTCTTCGTGATAAGTTGGTTTATATGTTGCAGTTTTCAGCTTAAGTCCAATAACTCGCAAACAAGGACAAATCTTTCGAAAACTGAATATTTAAATTCCTCAATATCTGTTAATGTCAGAGCAAATCTGTATAAAACGACCAATTTAGCATAACACATAACATGCGTGACAATTTTATCTGATAAAATTCTTCATTTAAAAATCATAGCATTCAACATTCGAGTATACGGACACAGACGACTGCATCGAGTCAAGAATTTCATGAAATTTCAATCATTAAGAATAAATATTGCTAATTGCGCTAATGACTACCCAATGTCACTTGTTATCTATAACTCATTTCAGGCATATTAATTGTCAGCATTTCTTTCTCGCTGCGATTTTGTTGTCTGCCGTTGATATATTCCCGCGTAAAGGCAAACGGACCTGTACCTGCTGTACCTGTACGAGAGTACACCCTTTCCTTCAACGTGTGTAGATATGTTGGATTACAGTGTGGGTATCTCATGATGATCATTGATCTTTCAGCTTCTTCGTTTCTTCAACTGCGGGGCGACTGTGCCTCCAACTGCGACTGTATATATAAGAAAAATCGCCAATAAAAAAATATTCAAGCACAGTCGTTGACACTATTAAAAATCACGGAATTGCTGTTCATGAATACGTAATTAAATCTATAAATCGGCCAATTAAAATACTTTTTGAATAAGGCGACAACGTGGATAACATTGAATTCGAAACGGCTACGACGACTTGAACGACAAAATGGCAATTGAAGACGACGGAGGAGGCGTTCAGGATTACTACTACCTGGTTTCCACCATTGTGGATGGATCCCGAGATCATTTCAAAAATAAAACGCATCCTTTGAACCAGGGGAACCGAAGAAAAATATGAGAGATAAGAAACTTAATTCAACGTGAATTGGATCTTAGAGGTTTGTTTTAGGAGGTGGACAACGTTTGGCGATGTACAGAGGGTGGAATGTTCGTTTTGAAATTTGCATGATATCCCGAAAGGAAGCGAAATCATGATCATGCCCGGTGGTAACAGCAACGGTAACATATTGAAAAATTAATTCTCTTATGGACATTCGAGGGAGATGTTCGCAAAACAGGCACGATTTCATGATTCTGATTTAACCCTGAATATTGAGCAAATCAATCGATGGGATACTTCTCTTAATAAATTGGGTCGGATTGCTGGTTTACTGACGACAACAACATAGGTTCATTGGGAAACTTGTGAATCGGATGTGAAGTTTATATCAATTAGAGAAACTTGTATAAGGTTTGCTCTCTAAAAGAGATCTCTTAAGTTTCCATTTGCTATTTTAGAAGTCAAAAGTGAATTTCAAGTTCATTGGCATTGGCATTAATACTTGTTTAGATGGAACGCTTTAAGGTTTGCCATGTAGTGATGAAACGTTTAGGTATGTAACATAATGGTATTGTAATAGCCTTTTTGTGCCAAAGTGTAAAACAACATATGAAACTGTCGCTTCTGCTACCTATAACACCTCCGCCAAATGAGCTAAAATAAGCATCGAACCTCAGAACCCATGGAAGTAGAGTCATATTTCGATGAACTAACTGTAAATGGGATTAATACTAACCGAGTCAAAGTTTCGACACTGGAATAAGACTTTCTTACTCACATTAAGCCACTGTCCACAATGAAGCTCCTAGTGGATTTAAATTAAATAGTAACGTACACATATGATCTACAAAGTGGAATTGAGGTCTCTTGAAGCCTCGCTCACCCTGAAAATGCGATAATCCAAGGTATAGTTTTTCATCCGGATATAATTTCCACTTTGGTCATATTGAGATATCCATATGAATAGCCCTTTGATATCTAAAGATTATGCGGTCCAGTAAATCAAATAATGGTTAACATGAATAAAAGACATCTCAGGGCGAATTACCTAAAAATGTAGTTTGCAGTTTTTTGCCCATTTGAATTACATAAATAAATAAACAATGCTCCATTTTAGTTTCCTGGCAAGAGCCTACAATGAGCTTCCAAATAAATCCTAATTTAAGCCTACTTTTCTTCCTCAACATAGCACTGCAGCTCCTCTCGGGCTTTTGCTTCATTCAAGAAGTACCGCCAACTGTCTCCGTTCATTGACCACATCCTCCAATTTAGAAAGCCAAGCAGCGATAAACTGCCTTCATTGGCCGAGTCAGACTAGCGTTTCCGCGGTTTCCCCATTGGTTTCCACCCTTCAGTTCTCTCAATGAATACCTTTTTGAATATCCGTTGTTCTTCCATACAATTCCCGTGGCCTGCTCATTGTAGTTTCAACAGTCTTACAATCGTTGAGAACTGCGGCTCGTCAATAATTTCATACAGCTCATGGTTGTATCGAATTCGCCATTGGTTCGCGTCTAGTTTCACTCTCGTTATTCACCTCAGGACCCGTCTTTTGAAGGCATCCAACACGTTTGCAGATGCTTGGGTTAGGGTCCATGTTTCACACCCATAGCATTGTTGACCTGTGTATGCAGCTGGTCTTCAAGATTGTCAAAGCTGAATAAAATATTTTATTAACGAGCTGTACTCTGCGTCGAGTTTCATCCCTTTCATTACCGGTTCTTGTTATTTTTGCGCCTACATGCACAAATTCACCCACATTTTTGATATTGAGTTCGCCAACTGTGATATTTTGGGTGGTTGGGGTATTTTTTCTCAACTGCATTCTGAGCTTAAGCTTAAAATTAATTTTGCTCCAATTGTAGGGTAAAAAAGTTATGAACTTTAATCCAACTCCAAGACTACACAAATGATTTTGGTTATGGAACAGGTCATTGAACAGAGGATAGAAATTTTGACTTGGGCAAGCAATACAACCAAAATACGAAATAGAAAGATGCATTATCTTAAGCAACTTTTCTTAGCACACACAATAACTACGATGCGTGGCATTTTAGGAGCTAAGCAAAACCACTAATAATAACCGTCATGTACGCAGCAGCTTCATATAATCGCAGACTCCAGAGACTCATAAAATACATTTACTGAATTTTTGTTACCAGTTGAATTTTAAAGAGGAGCCCTAACACTAAAAAGTATTTCTATTACGAATTCCCTGCAGCCCCACCGATATATTAGGGCTACTCCGGCTGAGGCTCCACTGACCCATCTAACCCACATTAACACGGGCGTGGGTGCCACTCGTTCGATTCTCCGAGCCATCCAAGGGGTCGTCCGAACGAGAAGACGACCATCCGAAGCGAAATTATCACTTGTACACGTTTTGGTGCTCGCCGCCACCTAGCCGCGAAGATCACCTTCCAAAAACCCTACCACACAGAATGTTACACCGCCACACAAAACTCGTAGTTGCTCACACCAGGGCAACCAAAATTAACTGAAACAACACTAACGTTCACTGCACTCGCCGAACACTACCATCTTTCTTAATTTTTCGAGGTCTTCCTGTCTGGTCACTGTCCCGGGAAAAGAATTTCTGAGCTACATTTCACAGCTGAAAAGGAATGTGTTTATATTGTAGCAAGGAAAAAAAATCTAAAGTTATCATTACTCGACTTGGAGTAATATCCTTTATTTTACACAAACTCGACCATTATAAATTTTCCTCGGGTAAAATAAATGTAAGCCACGTACATTTGTTTAATCCCTATTCTAGTAAGGGCCCCTTGCTTCCGGTTTTTTATATCGCCAGAGTCAGGTCTCAATTGTCTTGTCATAATTTATTGTTCCAAAATCCAGGATTCGTTTCCAATTCGTAGAAAATGTTGCCGCTGAATATCCCTCGGTTTATTTCTGTGCCGGTTGGTCAAAAACTCCCAAAAAGCAGAAAGCACGCCAACCTTCCCGGGCTTGAATAGCCTCTGGGTTAACGTCTTTGCTCTCTTCCAATGGGAAAATCATGTTTCAGGAGTGGTTTTTTCTACTGGCTGGAGTAGTTCCTCTCGCTTTGATTTCACTCACAACAAGTTCCACTCGATGGCGATTCTCGTGCGAATTAAGTGCATTACGTTCTGAATGCGCTGAATGCATTTGACGGACAGTTCGAACTGTCAGTAATGTTTTTTTTACATCATGACGCGAGACGAGGATTTCGTCAATAATCCTTGATTTTCCTTTTTTCTTGAGCTGGGCGCTAATATTTTCCAGTATTCCTCACCTCCGCCAGTAGTTTAAACGCCGTGCCAACGCGTGGAGTGTCGTGCGTTTATATATACTCGTATATCCACCAGTTTCAAGTAATTTCGATCGTCGAATCTCTCCTCATCGATGTCGGGGTTTTGTTCATTTAGATGTCTGTGGTGGATTTTAGTGAATTTGTGCGAATAAAGTGAATGGTGTCCATCGGCACGATGTCGTTAGCTAGTCAGGAGAGGAGGTAAGAAAGTTGTTTCTGTGTGTTGTCACGATAGAAGATCGTTTAGCCCTCACAGAGTGATCGACGACAAAGTTCTCACCTGTGAACTTAGAGCAATTCCCTATCGCAAATCATTCCTGCCTTGAGAAAATTTTGCCACTGATTGGCGGACTACGGAAATATACGCCTTGACATGCTAGGTGTTTATTTTCTGGTGGATTGGGTTCTTTGGGTTCAACGTTTCTCGCTGCTGCTACTTTTATATTACGTTCCTTCTCGAGTTTGTGCTTTACTTGTACTTTACTTCCCCCAATGTAGTGCTAAATTCGCGAGTATCTTCCTTTGGTATCTGTTACTCGGCTCGTTCTTCTTTGGTGGCTTGTATGCATCTCTGCTGGATCTGCGTGAGTGTGAAGTTGTTTGCAACGGTGGAGCATTAAGTTTGTGTCCTTGGCCGGAAGCTCAGTGGCTGTGCATCTGATAGAAATATTGGCTTTAACAGCCTCACATTTAGATTCTCACTCAAAATCTTTTTCCTGTAAATTTCGACAGCACTTAGGCTCAAATTTAAATTTGTTGAATTATATACTGCATCAAAATTGACTGGGAGTCTATGTCAGAAAGTAGAATCAATGAAAACACGGCCAGTACGAAACCTTGATTTGGGATATCAGAATAGCTTTTGTCGCATGGTGGGGAAGACGATTCAAATTCGGATTTCCTCCCGTCGTTGCATGTGATTTTGTTTGCGACGTGATTTCAATTGCTTCGAGGGGTTGTATATTTTATGCTGCCGCATCTGTTGAATGGATGTCGAAAGTTTTCGCTACTGTGTGATCTACTCGCAGTGCCGAGGATTAACGTTTCGTTTCAAGCTCGCGTTGGTTCTTGATGCTTTTGGCGTTTGTTACTGCATGCGTTGTCCATACTGTGGTGTGTCAATCGGAAGCAACCTAGCTGCTTAAGTTCAATTACATGACGTTAAAAGGCAAAAAATATTATGTGGCTTGCTTTCCGTAACGTAACTAGTAGTCATTTTATGAATGAAAATTTAAATTACTTGCATTTGGTTACATTATTACTTCATCTCAAAGTGCGGCTCGGTATTGCGTAGGTTTAAATCTTACGAAATCGCGTATGGTAGTGTTCGGGTGAGCAACACTATAAAATCTCAATGTTCACCAGTAACATTCCTTCGGAAAATGTACTGTGGATATAAATTTAATACATGATCGTTTTCGTTAAATTTTGAGAAAACGGAGAATAGCATTAATAGAAATTTTATTTCAAAAGTATGTAATACTTAATGAATTTCAGAAGCAAGGAACAAACAATCTAAAGTAATGTATTTGCATTGTATTGCGTGAGATCCAGATTCGATTCTAGTAAAAGATATGAATGATTCTAGCTAAATACATAATCACTTGATTTGCTGAACATTCAAATAATGTATTAAATGGATATTCAACAATATGTTTGCGTGTGTGTGTGTGTGTTTGGGAAGAGGTACGAATTTTTTTTTGAGGAGTGGTTTGAACTGCCTGCTTGCCATAAAACAGCTAAATGGATATCTACCCTAAGGTCAGAATACCGTAAATCCGTGAAAAATAATTCAAAAGGTGTATTCCTGAAATCGTGAGAGCAGAGAATCAATTTGAATATATACGTAATCATTCAATGAAACAATGAAGTTTTACCCTACATCTAATATGTTATAGTTCTAATCAAATTCAATCAAAAACGTTATCTTATACTGATACAATGCTAACACAATATACGTAACCTTAGTTTTAAGCTTTATCTCTAAACATATTATAGCAAACACATCATATACCTATCCTTAATATTGAAACCTACAAGAGTGGATTTTTATGACAAAAGTTTCGTTTATTTTGGACAGACCTTTCGTAAGACCAAATGATCAGTTAAAATGCGATAAATCGATGTTTTGAAGATATTCAACTCCGATTCCATGAATTTCAACGATGATTTCGGCTCATTTTTGAAAAATTTACGCACAATTTCGATAGGGTTTTCGATGATCACTGATTTTGGGTGGCCCGTATGTTCATCGTCATTTATGTCCTCACGACCATCTCTGAAACATGTAAACCACTCACCACTCATCACGAGATAGACAATCATCGCCATAAACTTTTTTCATCAATTCAAATGTTCGGTAAACGTTTCACTGATTTTAAAACAAAATTTGATATTAGCTTTTTGTTTGAAACTCATTTTTGTACCCATGACACAAACATAATGTCACGTTATACGCAACAACTTCGCTTCCTCTGAACAGAATGTCACCAAATTTTTACTAAAAGTCAGGGAGGAATGTAACTTTCCAACGCACTGTCTCATTTAGAGATGGCGCCACCAAAAAATCGTTTATTTTGGACTGCACCTTGTATACTGAAGGGATGTTTTGCCAAAGCAAAATGACAGACTGGGCCTGGCAGACACAGGCGATATTTGAGAGGATCTTGTCTTGACCATGTATACTTACGGCCCCCGAATAAGAGTGGGGCATCCAGGTGGAAGCGGTGGCCCCTTGCACCCCCCAGAGCGCTCGTTGATGGGGTAGGTAAGGCATGTAATTTAATGATATGGTCTAAGAAAACTCGCTTTCCTAGATAACTATAATTTTCTTGTTCGAGTTTGAAACTATCAAAAATATTAGTTCTGAATCTTAATAAGTTTGAATTCCTTTTTCGGCATCAATATTCCCTTTGCATATCACTCTAATAAAATACTTGTAATCCTTGAACATTCATTTACGTAAAACGTATTTAAACTTCGATCTCGTTCACAAGTGATTAAAAGTTCAATGATTTACGGCTAGCAATTCGAATTATTTAATGAATGTTAATTTTTTAACATTCGCAGTTGACATTTTTATCCACTTTCTAAGACTTCCACTTTTCTCATATGTTTATCAATATTCAACGTGATCGGCATAACAATCCCACACCCACTATGTTATCCCACTTGCTCTCTGACAATAGATGACTGCCGGGAATCCGATGAGATCCAGCACTTTTAACTGAAGCATTCATTTTAATGACTTTTTCACTTGACTTTTCACTTTGGTCCGACGCTAATTTTTCATTCAATTCTGTACACAATCCCGCTTACACAAATATATTCACTTTTGGGAAGGGCAAAACGAGATTGTTCTTGTGGAGGCACTTGTACTTAATTATCACATTGAAATTTTGGTATTGAATACTTTCTTTAAGTCTTACAAAGCTGCGGATCATTTAATTTTTACTTCTTTGCTATCTAGGCAGTCCTTTAGTTGCAATAATAACACTTTCATTTGTGTAGACTATTTAGCAACTGTGGAAGTCGTCACCGCAGACGTAATCCATGCAACAATCTTCAGCTTCGCATGACACAAAAAAAATTTCCTCAAAATTTAGCAACCAACGAAAAATGGGAGGACGGACAATCCGAGATGTTTTTATATTTCCAAATTTTGGCACTTATTGCTTACTATCGCAACATATTTATGAATCCACGGCAATAGAACACTTAATCAATTGTAGATTTTAATAGACGTGCAAGTTCAAGCGACCTTAAAGCGTACAATAATTCTACTCCGACTAAATATTACTCAAGTGAATGTGTTGGGGATTCCTTGAGTTTAACTGCATAGTACGAGCCCTAATGTGGAGGCTGTCGGGAGATGATATCCGGAAGAATTGATTTCATGTGACCGTACCCGCGGGATCACAGCTTCTCCCTTGCAAAATCACTTTGAAACCAACGCAATGCACGCACAATACAACCCAATTCGGTTTTCTTCCTTGAACCGAAATGCATTTACTTGTGACTTTCCCGCGGAAATTATTCCTCCACTACCATCACTCTTTAGCATACCATGCACAATCAGAAAATTGCTCCAAGGGCACGAGGAGGAACGTAACTTTTCGCAGGGATTTTGGTGGTCGAAAAGCCTGCTCATGCTAGGGAGCTAGTTTGGTAGAGCACTTTCCTCTTGCTCGGTACTCACTAGCTATGGACAATGCACAGCATGGATACAACAAGTGCCAAACACTTCACCAAGTTACTTCACGATTTGAGATACGTTTGTTCCGATATGACATCGTATCGATAACTGGCACCTTCGAATCTTTCGAAGTAATATTCGCTTACTAGAAACTCGTATATCGACTCACATTTACGCGCTTGCAAGAGAATCACTTACGCGACCTATCCCGCACGTTATCTTAAATCGAGTCCCCTTTGAAGCAATCTATTCGCTTGTCTCGACGAGCCCCTTGCATGGCGGCAACGATAGTTTTTCTCTACGAGCTTCTTGAATGGCGGCAACGGATGTTTTTTCGACGAGATAAACTGCAATTCTTTGCTGAATTGCGTTGCAAAGGGGTTGCCGTCATCAATTTTTGCTTTTTTTGTAATATTTATTTAATTTTTTCAATTGTTTCGTTGGAAAGCAATTTTTCTGGTAATGATAGCGATGGTAGTGGCGGGTTGTAGTACGGGAAATGGTTTTCTCTCGAAAAATATTTTTCTAGCAGTTTGCCTGGGTGACTGCTCAATTACTGCGTATTTTACTGACGATTCTGCATTCACTCCATTGATATAAGTGGAGCTACTACTTAATTTTGTCATTGAATGTGAAAGTGCACGCAACTGATATGTCAATGTCGGAGTTCGGACATTGATGGAAATGAGACTAATCACCTTGCGGTCATGTTTATTTCGTTTAATATACTTCTGCGTTGATCACACGAGGCTACTTGTGGCGTAGTAAGTGAGGCAGATACGGTTTTGCTGTTCCCTTAGTGCTGGCGAAAGACTGCTACAATATATTAAGCCACTTGAATGCTAATTTTTGCTTGACTTCAACATACTAAATTTCTTGTTGAGATTCTATTTATTGAATTAATTTCAATTATTCGATCTCCATATTAATTTGGCGTGCATAAGGTTGTGGTTGCGAAAATGTTGACCAAAAACATACCGTAAAAAGTTATACAAAAAAATGTTTTCATTTAACAATGTTTGATTTTTAAAGTGGCTGTCGATCAAATTATTATTTACTTATTGAAAAAACTGGGGCCTTCGAGAAATTCGTCATTAAAAAAACTTGATTTAAAAAAATTTTCTCAAAAGTTGTCTCTGGAAAATCAAATTTTTGTCATGTGTTTTTCCAAAAATCACAAAAGAATCTTACCTCAATATAATTTAGTTTAGAAATTCAAAGCATTTTCTTCTAAGAAACATGATCGAATTAACATATCGATCGAAAGGGTTAAAATATATGCAAGCAACTCTAGCTAGCACGATCCCTGTATACATTTTATGCAAAACAAGTCACAAATACAAAAAAAAAACATCGCGACTCCCACGATCGATCTGTGAGTACAATTTTTATAATCCTTTTTTGAAATTTTGAATTTTATTTCTCAATTTTTGCAATGATGGCGCATTTCCCCTCTTTCGTTTCACCACTTGCCATTTTTATGTACGCGTATATCTTCTTCGGACCACGTCATGACTTGAGCCTTGTGAATTTAATTCTTCATTTTCAAAACGAAAACAAAACACGAATGAAAAAGTGACTTGGAAAAAATTAAAGAGAAATTCATT
The DNA here is from genome assembly GCA_963969285.1 of Odontomyia ornata. Taxonomy (NCBI): domain Eukaryota; kingdom Metazoa; phylum Arthropoda; class Insecta; order Diptera; family Stratiomyidae; genus Odontomyia; species Odontomyia ornata. The sequence goes on from OZ017740.1 coordinate 32,135,034, forward strand.
TGCTGTAGGTAATTTTCGAATTCGCCGCCATAATGTCGTCTTGATGGAGCACAATATGTTGTTTGTTGCATCCCGTCGACGAGTTCGGCGTGGCTCGGATGCGAACAGATCTTCACCGGCCTTTTGAAGATGCCAGGGAAGCCTTCGCCACCAGTTGTAAGAATTTTTCTTCATGTCCAAATGGTATGGTACAAGATCACCACATAATCGTCCAAGGAACAAAACATTTTAACGTGCAGAACCAGAATCACATGAGACCAGGGGGGGGTGGTTTGATATGTTCTGAACCTGAGATTTGTGACCAGCGAGGCGGTTTGTTAGTTATAAAAATATGGTTGTTGGTTATTCGATTTTTAAGGTAGTTGAGGTCTTGTATGGTGTCGCGGCAAGTGAGTCACTTTTTATTAATTTATTGAATCGATTATTTAACCTAATGATAAATGTGTGGAGCGGAAGTGTAATGAGGATTTTTTGAGTTTAAATTCAAAATATAACTCTATCACAAATCTTGAATACTAATCTTGGATAATGCTGCAAATTTTAGGTAGTTTGCATTCTGATGTAAATTTTAGACACTTGGGAAAAGAATACTCAAAGTTTCCATCGGTCAGAAATCTATAGAAAATCCGAAGCGAATTTCGTACGATCCCCTTACATTCCGAATTGAAGTTAGTCTTTGTAAAAAGAAAAGGATCTGTTCTTTATCTAGGGTTAAGCCTGTACAATCAGAATCACCATTGACATCGTTTTAGGCAAATGCTCAAATCTTCTTCAATGGAAGCAGGAGCAAAGGGGGAAGAAGTATACGTTGGCCGTGGAAGCGAATCTTTTGGGCGGTAGCCTGGCTAAATGGAGGCCCAAGTGACCGCGCAAGGCGTCTGTGTCCAAGGCGACGGTAAGTAGCTGACGCTATGTCGCTTGGGACGCTCGGAATGCCCTGAATCATTGTCGTATGGCAGTCAGGTTTGTCTCATCTGTTTGTTTCTGTCCGTCGGACAAGGCTCAATCGACTAATTTCGTCCGGCTCCTTAGATGTGCGCTGGATTGGCCACTCTATCTAGGCTTCATTTGTTACCATTGTAATGTTCTCTGCAACAATTGCACGCCGATAATAGTTAAAGGGAAAGTCTATATCCACATCGACCACGGAACAAAGCACAGAGAAAGAAACATTTTGCGGACTGTTGTTCTTCGGAAGATCAACAGAAGGTAGAACAAGTCGCGTCGACATAACTCGCAGTACAATGAGCGCCATATAATTCGAGTGGCGTGGAATACCTGGGGGTTAGCTAGGTGCCCAGGACAAGGAGGAGGATTTACATAATTGTCACTTAATCGTTTGTTATTTGTGGCGGTCGTGTTGCTATTTTTCACACAGCCGGTGTTAAAGTTGAGACGTGAACATTGATGAAGGCAAAAAGGTAGCTGGCAGACGTTAACTAGGAGTTTGTTTGAAAACTGAGCAAATTGAAAAAGAAGAAAAGAAAACTCTGGATGCGGATAGCCGAGCATGTTACAAGAACTATTATAGGCTACTGCCTTGGTGGGATCTTAGTAGCTGGCGCTTAACTACGTCGACATTTCTTACTAATTAGTACTTGTTTCTGGTGACAGCTCAAACAGTGACTAAATGAGACTAAAGACCAAGTTACATTTGGTCTGCAGCAAGTTTAATCAATGGCTATTCGGAGAAGAGGCAGTCTTCAGGATCACATTTACAATGGAGCTTAATTTATATTACTCCCTTACTAGAAAACATGCTTAAACAAATCAACTTTGCTTTTCGTAGTTAATTTTTCGAACAAATTAGTCAGCTCAAGCAAATTAATTTGGGAAGTCAAGGAAACCAATGCGAGTGCCACTCAAGGCAATTAATCAGTTCTACTCGAAAAAGCGTATCATCGTATAATGATGATTAAAGATTGAAGTGAAACGATATGGAAGAAATTAGTTCAGAAAACCACCATTCAACTGAAGAAGGTATCTTCAAAAACATGAGTCTAATAGCTAAATAATCCACAGAAGTTACAGTTGGAACATAGTAGAAGAAATTATTAACATAATAGACTTCCTTAGTGGATGATAGAATGCCGGAAACCACTAACATAACTCACCAGAATATTTCTCTTGAATACCAAAACCATCAAAAGAATTTGATTATAAAAATATGATACAAAACCATACCATTAAACTTTTTTGAATTATATAGTTATGCAGATTAATATAAAATCCTCATACTCACTAAGTTTCATGGAAATCGAATCATAATCAAGTAAGATATCGCTATTTTAATTGCTTGGAATGACAACTGTCATGACACGTGTTGATGGTTGATACATACTCATATTTCAAATCGACCTTGACAATACTATTTTCTTCGAATTTTCATGAAAATTTAAGGAATAGGGTTTAATTTGCATATGTTTAATTGAGCAATTATTCAGGAAAATTATTTAAGATGGAAGAAAATGGTGGCTGTTTTGTGCTTATGAAAGGAATCCTCTTTCTTTTGGATATACTATATAACAACGAACTTCTTGTACAGTTATTGGATGAATAATTCAAATCTTTGGTTTATATTATCAAACAATTTTTTTGAACACTGAGATGGTTACAATGCCCTTCTAGTAGGAGCGCTCTCATGACTACTTGGCTTGTTTTTAACTCCGCATATGTAAAAGTGAAGATCATTTAATGCAGCATATCCTCGTGTGTTGACCCCCTTATCGCCAGTTCCTTTAACATCTTTTGACAATATCACATCGATTAACCTGGATCCATCACCGGCTAAGAAGACGTCTACGATTGTGACTAGAAGCAAGTCTCAACCCAAGCACTCGCCACTCAATAGTCCAAATCTAACCACTTCCTCTGTAATGGTGGCGATTCCTCCGACTTTGCCAGGAACTCAACCTATCATTCCTGGTGCTGTGACTAACAATTCTATTCAACCATCCATGTCACCAAGTGCTAGCTTGCTCTCTGCTGAAATCCAGCGTCAGGATCTATCAGGTAACACCTTGGTTGCTAATTTCAATGTGCCTAGGCTTCAACATCCTCAGCCTCTACAAGTTGTGACACCACCACTGCGTGTCTTTGTTTCGCGGCTCGCTTCAAAAACATCGTGTGAGCAAATTCACGATTTCATCATACGCAAATTCGGAAAAACACCTGTTATGCAGAAAGCTCACAGATGAAAAGCGTTACCTCACTTCATTCAAAATTGAAATAGACGCTGACTTCCAACAAATTCTTCACCAGGACTTCTGGCCCTCGGGCGCGCTTGTTAAGGAATTTGTTTCGGTGAGAAGAAGAAATTTTCGGAAACCAAAGCAGCCCTCAGTCATTACGTAACTTTGGATAATGTCAACGCTGTTTATAGATCTAACTTTCAATCCCGTAAGCAAGCTGGTCAACTTATTTTGGATAATGTCAACGCTCTTCATAGTTCCAACTTTCATCCCCGTAAGCTAAATAATCAAGTTTCCATCTTTTATCAAAATGTTAGAGGTTCAAGGACTAAGCTTGAAGATCTTCTTATTTCTTATCACCTCAGGAACGATAGCATCATATGTTTTTCTGAGACGTGGCTGAAACCTTTTATTCTCGATTCAGAATTGTTCTCTGATCACATTATTTATAGGTGTGACCGTGATCTTAATGCCACAAATAAGTCTGATGGTGGCGGAGTCTTGATTGCCGTCAGTAATTCTCTGTCTAGTTCTTTGTACTGATTTTAACTTTTCCCATGCCTTAGAATGTGTAATGGTCAAAATAGCCTTACCTAATAACGCGCATTTATTGATTTCTTCTGTATATATTCCTTGTAATTCCTCCTTGCAATTATATGAGTCTTTCTTTGATGATCTCGCTTCTTACTTCATACTACGCCATCCTCAATCTAGAATCCTTGTTTGTGGTGATTTCAATCTACCTGCCGTTGATTGGGCTGGCACAACTGTTTCCTCCATTTCATCTTCTAATGCGTCTTCCCTTGCCATTTCTTCCTTTCTTTCTCTATGTGCTCTGTCCCAGTTTAACCAAGTCCGTAATACTAATGATCGACTCCTCGACCTAGTTCTTTCGAATGTTTCTGCTCATCATCTGTCTGTATCTCCTGCCTTATATCCCTATGTTTCTTCTGATCAACACCATCTTCCTCTTTCTATTAACCTCACTATAGTTCCTCTTATCATGAAAAATCCTGTCACTTCTCCTAAATTCAATTTTTTCAGGTCTAATTATGAAGCAATCAATGCAACACTCTCGTCTGTGAATTGGCTTCAGTTCTTTCAAGCCCTTGACTGTGATTTTGCTCTTACTAAATTTTATGGGCTTCTCCATTACCTTAACTGTAGATTTACACCTCTTCAGTCGGCCCGTAAATATAAATTTAAACCTTGGTTGACAAGACGCGTTCTTACTACCTTAAATGCCAAGGATAGGGCACGTCATGAATTTAAACGCTCAGGTGCAGCAAAGGATAAATCCAACTTTTGCAAGTTGCGTTCTGATGCCAAAACTGAATTAAAAATTGCTATGAAGAATTACTTTTCCAGCCTGGAAGCTTCTCTCAATTTTAGCAATGTTAAGCCCTTTTGGTCTTATATCAAGTCTTTAAAGACTATATCTCATCTTCCTTCATCAGTCCGCTGGGATAATGTGGAATGTTCTTCTCATCAGTCAATTTCCGTTTTATTCGCTCAATATTTTTCCTCTACCTTCGCTCCCCTCCATGAATTCGCTCCCTCCATCTCTGCGGGTAACACTGATTTTTCGTTCGCAACTCTAAGCACTGACCCTTTTGAAGTTGAATCCTTAATCAATTCCCTTGTTCCTAACGTCAGCCCTGGTCCAGACGGACTACCAAATATTTTTGTCAAGTCCTTAGCTTCGTCGCTTTCCTCTCCCTTGTCATGTCTCTTCAACCTAAGCTTATGCAGTGGAACCTTTCCTTCTCAATGGAAAAATGCCCGTATCGTACCTATCCTCAAAAGTGGTGATCCTTCGTGTGTATATAATTATCGACCTATATCCTTGATATCTTGTTTTTCGAAGTTGCTTGAGCGTTTAGTTCACAACCGACTCTCTGAACCGTTGAGCTCTGTTTTGGCTGGTGAGCAGCATGGCTTTCGCAAGGGTCATTCTACGTCTACTAACTTAATTCAGTTCACTGATTTTGTTGCAAGGGGTTTGGACAACAAATATCAAGTCGATGTAATATACACAGATTTCACGAAAGCCTTTGATACAGTCAATCATCGTCTTCTTTGCAGTAAACTCGAAGCTTTTGGAATCTCTAATTCACTGTTGTCATGGTTTTCGTATTATTTATCGACCCGATCATGTCATGTTAGTTTTGGTGGAACGACGTCTTTTCCATTCTGTCCTACATCTGGTGTTACTCAGGGTTCAATCCTTGGGCCCCTCTTGTTCCTCGTGTTTATCAATGACCTCCCCTCTATAGTCTCTTCCCCCTCTCTACTGTTTGCGGATGATTTCAAGGTTTTTCGGACTTGAATCGCCCTTGATTGCCAGTATCTTCAGAAGGACTTGAATGTGCTCAATAATTGGTGTTTGTCCAATTTTCTCTACCTCAATGTTAATAAATGCCATAAGATGTCCTTTTGTCTTAAGCAACATCCTATTGCCTTCACCTATATACTAAACGAGGCCGCATTGACCGAAGTTACTACGTACAAAGGCCTTGGAGTTACCTTTGACTCCAAACTTAAATTTGACACGCATATTTCCTATGTGATTGCTAAGGCCTCTAAAGTTTCGGGTTTTGTACTGAGACATATGCACAAGTTCTGTAATATCTCCACTATGATCCGCTTGTTCCTTAGTCTTGTCCGTCCATTGCTCGAGTATTGTTCTGTGGTCTGGGCTCCCCATTATTCCTATCTTGTGTCCTCGTTGGAGTCAGTACAGAGGAAATTTACCCGCTTCCTATTCTATAAGCTAAACTTACCATATCTTCCATATGAGGATCGTTTATCGTTCCTTGGTCTCTCGTACTTGTCTGCGCGTAGATCTTATTTGGATCAGTGCTTTTTGTACCGACTCTGCCACTATCAGACTCCGTATTGTATTTTTGCGGAGTTACACTTTAGACACTCCTTACGTCCTACTCGTGTTTCTTCTGTTTTTGTTATTCCATATGCTCGTACAGAGCTATATTTTCACTCACCTATTCTTCGTCTCCTAAGGAATCATAATAATCTGCAGCTCTGTCCTTTTCCCTCAACCTTTACTGCATTCAAAAGAATTTTGCAGGAGCTAATTTTAAATTCATAATTTAGTTTTATAAGCAATTAACTGTTCTGTGCTTTAGTTCGTTTTATATGTATATGTCTTTTTTATCTATTGTATCTAATCATTTTTCTTATTTCTTTTATTGTTATTACTATTTTTGCTATTCCGTTTTGTTATTGGATTTGTTGATCTGTAAAATGGAATTTTCAAATAAAATAAAAAAATAAATAAATAAATCATTTATACGCCAAGTTAGGAAGGAGTTTTAAGTTTGACATTTCTTGTGGCCTATAATTCAGTTAGCTTGATGATAGATTATATTGAATCATCCAGCTAAATTTGATTAGTTTGATTTCAAGACTGCCACCGATTAAGAGCACTCAAGAAGTTTACGTCTAGTATTCTCAGCATTCAGACGTATTTCAATTTGCTTCTGTAACAATGTTCTAGTTGAAGGTTAATTATTTGCCTTCTGATTGATTTAGCAAATTATTTGAATCCACGGTGTTTCTGCGCTTTTTGAAAATGATGTACAAAATTTACCTTTCCAATTGCGCAAATTAAAAAAACAACAAATCAAACAAAAAGCGTTTTGCAGTTATAAAGCATATATATATTTCGAGAGTAAGTGTTCCCTCTTCATCAGTGTCCTACTCTATGGCCTAGTAAAAATATTACCTCACTTAAATACCTAAACATATTAACTCCTGTAATTAGTATACCTAGCTTAATATACCCACTAATCCTTCTACTTATTTAAACTTAATCCTATTATCTAAGAACATTTGATTATCTTTTTTTATTAACTCACCTAAACTTATTACATAACTTATCCCGTTGTTCCCTCAGAATTCTTCCTAATAAAAGTTCCTAAAATTACTATTACCCTTAACAAATATTACTTATCCCTAATTACCTCTAACATCTTGGGTTCAGCCGTAGATTTTCTGATTGTCTTAATATCCATTGACTTTCGTAAGCGTCTAATCTCCTGACACTGTTCACCTCCTGTACGACTTGCAGATCTTCCCAATCAATCTTATGATTATTCGATACGATGTGCCTCGCCGCCGATCATTTGATTGCTTCGATAGGACCTTGTTTAGAAATAAACTTTTCCGTTTCCTTGTCGTGCTCATTAAATCTCGTTTTAACTGAGCGTCTTGTTTGTCCTATATAGTTTTCTTGGCACACTTGGCACGTGATCTTATAAATTTTGCATTTTTCCTCCTTGATCCTCTTGTCCTTCGTTGTGCCTAATCTTGGCCAAGTTTTGAGTTTTCACTGGTAGGTATTGCCGCGATGTTCACCGTCTTCAACATCTTTTTGATCCGCCCAAAAACGTTAGAGTATGTTATTGCTGCTCTCTGGGTTTTCTCCAATTTTTTGTTCTGTGCGAATAACGTAGAGAAAGATTCCGCTTTTAATCTCCTTTCCATTTTGCTCATGAAAGAGGTCACCAATCCCATATCGTATCCATTGATTTTCACCGTATCAAGTATGAACTTACGCTCCTAATCATAACGTTCCTCGGTTAGAGGGGTAGTCAACATCCTGTGTATCCAGCTGTTGTAGGTTGCCATTTTAGTTGCGTGAGAGTGGTACGATATCGCTGGTATTGTTCTCCGTGGATTGGCTGATTTTCGGTAAATGTCAAATTCTACACCGGTCATCTCCCTGATGATTCTTAGGTCCAAAAAATCTATTTGATTCTCATTTTCCTTCTCCATACTGAATGAAATATTTTTGTGGACTTCGTTGATCCTATTGAATATGCTGTCTTGTTCATTCTTCTTCACGATTGCGAACACGTCATCAACATACCGGATCTATACTCTTGGAAGCAAATTTTTTCTCCGTAATCTTCCGTTCTATCCAGCTCACGAAAATCTCGCTAATGAGGGGCAAAGTGGGTTCCTCGTCACCACTCCCGTCTTTTGCTCATAAAATCATCCCCTAAAAGTAAAGTAAATTTCTGACATACACAAAACGGCGAGTTTCTATAATAGTCTTGCTTTTTTCTTTTGGATGCCGTCTGTGCTGTTAAATATTGGCCAATCTTCAAATAAAGTTAGTGCTTGCCTAGCTGGCACGCTTGGAAACAATGCTTTCACATCGAAAGACACCAGAATTTCATCCTGATCAATGTGATTGACATCTTTAAGCTTCTCAATCAATTCCCTCCTATCCTTCACTGAATGACTGTTCCAAGGAACTCCCCATTTGTGGCATTTCTCTGTAAGCCACTTTGCGATTCGGCTTGTCGGCGCATCTCATTCCCAGGCTTATGGATCTTCGGTAGACATTTTATCCGTCGAAGCACTGGGTTTGTGACATGAAGCATGATCATGTTGGGCATGACGTCCCTGCAGTCAGAGAGAGCTTTTTCCACTCTTCGAACAGAATCTGGTCGCTGAGCTAGGACATTGGGTGATGGAGTCAAATGCCAGACGCGGAAAAGGATGGAAAGAATTGACTGCAATCAGTTTCTTAAAAAAAACTTTGAAACGACCAGTAATGGCTGCAAATGATGTAGAAGTTGCAAGCAAACGATTGTCAATCACTCCGAGCAGCGAAGAGTTTTTAAAAATTGCAAAAGACAATAAACTACTAAAAGCAGAAATTGATATATTGAAGCATTTAATACAGCAGCTTCAAGAAGATATTCAGATTACAGGAAATAGCAAAAAGGCAAATTACACACAAAAACATTAAAAATGGTGCAGAAAACTAGGAAAAACTAACTAAAGGAGGCAGAAAAGGTGAAAAACGATAGCGATCTCAAAGAGATACTTCAATGTGGACGAAGGCAAAAGATCGACGAACAATTTTCAAGTTCTTGCAGGTGACCCTGAAAAAGCGGACGCAGATATGAAAGAAGTTAATCTAAAAGCTGTTTTGCTTAATCACGGCAACCCCTTTTGGGCCTTCATTTAGAGATAGTTAAAGTATTTCATTATCTTTGTGAAATATACCAGCACTCGAGAAGATGATATGACTACGTCTAGCAATAGCTGCGTATAGACGTAATTTAAATCGCTACCATAAAAAGTTTTCAAAAATTAAACTAATTTTTTAAAAACGTCAGTCCAAAGTTAATTTTTACTGGAAGAAACTTATATTGTCAAAGCAATCGACTCGGGAAATTTCTATCGAATATTATTTTATTTCGGTTTGTAAAGAAAAGCAAAGAACCCAAGAAAACTTCAGGACCACTGGTACGGAGGAGTCCAATAGCATCCCACCGTTGGGGCAACCTAGGGAGCCCACAAATACGAGTACGAAGCTGGCGATAATTAACAACAGAAAATATAATAAAAAAACAAAAATTAAAGCAGGTGATGAACAAATAATCAAACGATAAAAATAAAATTAAGAACCAAGGTTAGAGATGCAGTCCCTTAGAGATCTATTCAAGAAAGGGATGAGGCCTCAAAACTCACAGTCAAAAAATCAAATGCAACAGGTAATAAAGGCGAAGAAAAGTATACAGCAAGCGATAACGGAAGAAATCCTTAGTACTGGTGTCACCAACGAGAGTCAAAACTGTTTTGCAGCGCTAAACGGATTAACCGAAGAAATAGAAGCTGAGGAAAGTATCGAAGGTGTCTCTAATAAAGATAATGATATAAAATTTATTCAGTGTTTGAAAATAAAAATAAGAAGAAGAAACTAACTTGCACTTCTACTGGTTCCTCTTAAAAAAAACCGCCAAAAAGGTAGAAAAAGTTCAACCAATCAATGTATTCTGACAAAGCGGGAAAGATATGGTTCGGCTATTGGCAGCCAAAAACAAATTACGTAATTTCGAAATCAAAAGAGTTAATGCTGGAAAATTAACTATGACAACGAATTCGTTGGTTGGTTTCAAATCAGCCAAAGATGCACTGAGCAATGAGGAGGTTCCACACTTCACCTATACTCCGCAAAGTAAAACAATTAGACCTTTTTGTTGAAGGGTCTGGACTTCAAACAGGGTACGGTCAATGTTCTTCCGGTTTTCTAGGAAGCTGCAACTTAAATTGAATTCGTTTCTGTCAAAACCTTTACAGTAAGAAGGTTGACCGTAGAAAAGAAGAATTTGTCGCTTTGTCTGGTACAGGCAAGCAGTCCATGTGCCCTACTACAAATAAGGTACTTGAATTTCAGAGGGATGAGGTGGGAGCGCCTACTAATAAGAGAAGTCAACCAGTATCATCAGTGTCAAAGATAGATTTGGTCATTCGACTGAAAACTGCACCACACACTATCGGTGCGTCAAATGCAAAGACGTTCATGCTCCCGGTGAGTGCAAATTGGCTCAGACGGAGCCGAAAGAAAAACTATACTGCATTAACTGCGGTGCTTTTGGTCATGCAGCATAATATCGAGAGTGCTCCCGATATCAAGATGCAAAAGTTAAATTTATCCCAAAACAAACACAAGTACACCACAGTGTCATGCCTTCCAACTTTTTCAAGCCCGGAGTATCATTCACACATGCTACTAAAGGACCAGCGGGTCATGGTGTATGTAATGTAAATAATGTAAATGGCAATAATGAGCTGTTTCTGATATTTTATCAGTAACTTAATTCTTCATTGGAGTGAACCGATAAACAAGATTCAAAAATTATATTTTCACCGTTTAGGTTTTCAAATGCCTCAAAATAACCTGTCAGCCAGTCACATTCCTATGGATATGATTCGTCTCATCCTGATCAACGTCAACTTCAGTCTTACTCTACATCGACGTGACTATCTCCTTGGATTCATTGTTAAGCGACAGCCTAACATCATGTTTCTCATTAAAACCCACCTCAATTCATGGCACTCCATGACATTCAAGAATTTTGAATTCGTAAGAGACGATAGGGTAAATGGTATAGAAGAACAATATTGAAAAAGTCAAATTCAAAAACTTTGAATCTCTTGAAGTGACCGTTATTAAAATCTCAATGCTAGATGGAGAACACCTCTTCGTTATCTCTGCCTATGTGACTAGTCAATGCATTCTCAAGTTCAAGGCGGAGCTCAATTCCTTGTTTGAAATACTTGAATTGAACAGGCTGCAAAATAATTATACTCTTGCCCGTGAAATGAATGCCAAGAAGACATCATGACTGAACGCTAACAATTGTTCAAGAGGTGTACTCCCGAAATCGTGGAAAAGAGAGAACCAAATTGAATACACATGCAATCTATATGGGTCGGAGCTCCCATATCTGGACCTCTGCATTGCTGACGCAAGACTTGAATTCAGCTTTAATAGTCCTTGACCGAAAATACCGGTGCCTCCTTACGATAGCGGCCATAATGCAACCGTAATGGACATGAAACATCAAAGAGATGACGTCTTCCTCATTCCAATTCAATATGAAAATGATCGGTTGGATTTTAAAACAAGTTGAAGTAGCAGGAGGGTGCCCCGCCTGAAAGGTTTTGTAAAACAATTAGTAAATCAAATAACATATGCTGCATATAGAAACTTGACCAATATACAGATTCCATATATTGAGTTCGAAAAATTTTTATGGTAATTATCTTTTTAAATTCGCCGTTTTTTTTATTTCGAGTGTTTTTTGACCCCGTCGCTTAGTTAGTCATGATAGCAAATCAATATAATGAGCCATCTCTAAAATGTTTATCAATATTCCAACATATTTGTAGTGTATAGGTCCGTTGCAAACGTGGATCTCCCTAGTATCACGTGTTAATGTTGTTGTAATTGTTAAATATTCAATCCGCTGTAACTAAGCTGCTTATTGTTCAATTATTGTGAAATTTTCAGAATATATACGATTATTTCCAAAAAATTTAAATTGTAGCTTTTGGAAAATTTAAGGGCCCCGTTTTCATTTCATAGACCAAAATATAAAATTTATAAAATGTACTATTTTTAACAAAGTTGATCGAATTTCAACCTCCGAGGCATTTATTGCCCTTGTACTCCTAAAGTCTCACCTCTGTAGTTTGTTTCAGACTTTTCGGGTCAAAGGTGTCCATTTTAAGACCTGTTTTGAAAATTTCTCATCAAGACCTTTCATTTGATACCCATATTGCCTACATGCGATGAAATTTTTTTTTTTCAGAAGGCCACTCCCCCTTATGGGGAGACTACCCGCAAACGCCTTATAAATTTCTTATTGTGGTGAAACTTTAAAGAAGACGTCACTTTGTATCTACCTACAAAATCTTATATTTCTAGCTTATGTAGTTTGCGAGAAAAAGTGGTGTGACACACGGACAGACGGACGGACGGACAGGCGGACAGACAGGACTCGATTTTAAGTAAGGTTATGTAAAATGATTTTACAAAACCTTAAAAACAGATTGGAGAAAGTTTCAAAAGAAGTGTAATTGGGATTGCCAGAAGTAATCTCCTACTTCTGACAATAGCAATTATTGCTGAATGGTTCCTAATGACAAGAATCTAATAAACGATTAAAAAGACCTTTAGTTTTCAAGAATAAACATAGAAACAATATTCAAGGATATGAAGCAACAACCATCACAAGGTCAACAAGATTGAAAAGCCTTTTTCTTATATGCGTCAACAATATTTATCGGCAATCTTTGGACTACAACCATCCCTCGTTGACTTTGTTGAAATTATACCTGAAGAATATCCGGAACATAAACCGTTCATACTTTGGTAGTGAGGCCAGCAGTAAATGCGCACAAAAACTGATTGGTACTAGCCCACAGAACCCAGGTGGCGTTTTCACGAAGGTGAATAGTTTTTTCCTTAAGAAGTCTGGAGTGAAAATATCGAATCTCGGAGTCTCTAGTGATGAGATAAATCTTCCTGATAGGGCTGGTATCAAAACTTATGGTATTACACTCGATAGCAATGGAAATAGAATTTGATCTGATGGATGCAGAAACTTGCTCTGATTGGAACTCATTTTGAATTGGATCATCTACCAAACCCTGAGAGAGGGAATCAAAACATTTCAGAGGTCATCGAAACAAAAGTTTCCGACTTCAAATCAAGCCTGAACGGCCAATCAATTCTTCATTTCAATGAAACATTAACATCTGCTCTCATACCGAGCTAAAATCTTCTGATTATTTTGTCACCTGTAAAGACTTGTGTTTCATCTTTTGCAGGAGAAACAACAAGAAATCGTATGGTATTGAGGTTATTCTGCATAGTTAGTTCTCCGACGTTTACCTGAGGTTGCTATTAAGATTTATTGCATATTGTTTAACAGCATGTTGAGCAAAGCATATTTCCCAAATGAGTGGAAAACGGCTAAGGTATTTTCGACCTTCAAGAAAGGAAAAGAATCTTCCAGCCCTAAAAGTGTTCTTTCCAATTAACTTGCTGCCTAACAGCAGCAAGGTCAGCATTAAATGCCCACATTGAGAAATATGAGTTGATGCCGAATTGCCAATTTGTTTTCGTGCAAGGCATTCGACCATATATGCGATAACGCTAGTAACCGCTGACATCTGCTGGAAACGAAACAACAGAGAATGTGTTGTAGCGAGTTTCATTAATATGGAGAAAGCCTTCAATACGGTGTGGTTAGATGGGCCAATTTATAAACCTTAGGATGATTACAAAGACCTTCTGGTAGGAGCCCTATCCCACTTACTCAACTTGTTTGGTTTTATGTCGTTTTATTATAGTAAATTATTTCTACTTGAAGTAAAATAGCTTAGGTATTGGCACCATAGCGGTGTAGAAATCGTAAAGGTGAATATATCGATTTTGGTTTGCCAGGAGTTTTTGTTTTTTGTTTTTAGTTGAGAAAACCTGGTGATGCTTGAGTACCGTATAGAGCTTTAGAGAATTCGTGCGCGTTTCAAGTTGGGCAAATTTAATGTTGGCTGAATATTGCAATCGAGCGATTGGTCTACCTGTGGTCCGTAATTCCTCCCCAAACTAGCTAGCTGACCAGCAACCATCAACACAGTAGACTGTCAAGTGCCCGAGTCTGTTTACTTTAAGGAGACGTATCGTTTGCACGGCTCACGATTAACGTCTTTGAATTGTTTAAAGGTCGATTCAGATTCCCTTTGGGAAACAGTCAACCAAACGAGTTGAAACCATCACACAGTTTTTAAAAGCTTCTACAAATTTGAATCATTAGCAGTCACAATTTTTGTTTTTTTTTTCGACAAGCTGAAATTACGTTCAGCATGTGGCACATTACTTTCGGTAGAGTTGATAGTTGTTGAGCTACCTTAACAAAAGCTCTGAATCATTAATTTTCACTAAGTGGTACAGCTGAAATTGTGTCAAAAAGAAACTTCACCATCGGTTTATCCTAATTAATTTCAAAGTCAAAAGCACTTTATTCAATGCTAATTGTTATAAATTTTCAAAGGATACTTAAAACTTACTGGCCTGAATTGCTCTCTTTTTTTATGCATAATCAATCAGAAAACACAATCAAAAAACAATATCAAATTCAAATTATTTAAAATTACTATCTATTTTATGATTCAAATGGAAAATAGGATTAAGATCTAAACAAAACTTATCCAAATTAATTAGCCTCGGTAAATTATTTGGAAGAGTAGCTTGTTTTATTGTTTTTGTTTTACTTGCAATGTAGCTATCAAATTCTGTAATACTACATTTTTGACTTAGTTGAGATTTAAGTTCTTAGCTCCGCCTTAGACGGTACCAGGCCCATTTGAAAAAACAGAGGAGGGAACCCTTTGTTTCCCTAACCCATAGCTTTTATGATTCCTCATTCTAAGCCCCCCGATTAAATGGTAGTAAATTGTCCCGGAGTCAACCATTGAGTTTACTGGTTCCTCAATAATGGGATATTATATATCGAAAAATGATCATACTATAAATAAACCTACAGTTCTGCTACTAAATCTTACTTACACCTCCTTTCTAGGAAGTAAGAGGATGAAGTTGAGTGTTCCGCGCCTGATGATGGAATCGAAGTAATAACCATGCTGCCAGAATGGAGGTTAGGCGACGGGCTAACTCCCCGTCCCTGGAAAACCCGACAATATTTCGAAACCTGCAGAAGGGCCCCGGAATGGATTGGACTCATAGCAACGACTTAGTAAACGAAAAAAGGACTATGGTATTCGATACTGAAATGTTAATTGTGTTGATTACCCTGGCGCTATTGAGGACCTTTTACAATAGGCCAGTCATTATTAATTAAAAATACAGGAATCCAGAAAATGAACTGGACTGGAAATTATATTCAAGACATGTGGTCGCACACCATATTCAAAAGTGGGAAGCCTACTGGAAAACGAGAATTCAGAGTGGCCTTCATTAAACATAGATAGGGAGTTCAAATCGCACGTTATTGATTTTAAGGCAGTTAATGAACGGTTGTGTACTATCCGTATTACAGCAAAATTCTTCGAAATTCGGCTGATAAATGACCGAAGAAAAGGACGAAGAAATCAAGGAAACGTTTTACAATCACCTAGAAAGACTAGTCGACTCATTACCTACAAACGGCACAAATATAGTTCTGGGTGATTTCAATGGTAAGCTTGGCAATGAGCTATCTCATTGGGGAACGACTGGAGGATATAGCCTCCACGATGAAACAAATGACAACGGCCAGCACCTGATTGACTTTGCATATCGATGCAAATTTAGCTCGCAACAACATAAGACAAGCATACAAAGTAGTGAAACTCCTGAAACATGGTTATCAGCCCAAAAATACACTCTGTCGTGAAGACATCGGCAATATAATCGCTGATGAAACCAGGTTTAAGGAAAGAGGGAATTTGTAATTCAAGGACCTCCTTAACCCTCCATACAGCTCCAAAACATTGGAGCCTATGGATGGTTCCGAAAAAGTTCCATTAGCCCTACCAACTCTGGATGAAGTTTGCTCTTCCATCAAGGCCCCAAAAAATTATGGAGCACCGGGTATCGATGAGATTCCAGAGAAGCTCATCAAATATAGGCATTAGTGTTCATAAAGCTATTCATAAAGTCATCTAGCACATTTAGCAACCAGCACGTATGCCAAAAGAGTGGAGCCAATCAATTATACTCCCCACCCAAACAAATAGGTGAAACGCTACAGCGCGAAAGTCATACATGCATATCACTGCTTTGTACGGCGTACAAAATATTTTCAAAAATCTTAGAACTTAAAATCGGACCATATGCAAACAGTATTATTGGGGGTGGTTTTAGAGCAGGTAGGTCGACGATAGACCAATTGTTCACAGTCAAGCAGGTGCTTAAGCTGGGAGTTCAACATACACGTACACCCAATTTCCGTTGACTTTAATCAAGCATGCGACAGTATCAATCCTAACGTACTTTACCAAATTATGCTTTGCTTTGGTATCCCAGCCACATTGTTCCGTCTTAACCAAATGACAATGTTGTCGACAACCTCCCATATCCGCATTAATAACCAACTCACCGATGCGTTTGGCACAAATATCGGACTAAAGTAGGGAGATGGGCTGGCCCCATTGCAATTTAATTTGGCTCTAGAGTACGTCATGAGGTAGCCACCTGTTGATACACGAGGTACGTTACTATACAAGTCGAGCCAAGTAGAAGTCTATGCGAATGACATCAATACTTTGTCGTGGACAGCGACGCAAAACTCGACAGCGAAGCAAAACTACCAGGGCTACAAATCAATGGGAAGAAAACAAAGCTCATGATACAGCCAAGGGAAAATACCTGGAATACCCGAAATATCACACTTGACAAGTACAATTTCAAAAATTTTGCGCGGATTCGCGTACTCAGGCGCTAGAACAACGTGAACCACTAACTGAAGAAACGAAACACGCCGAAGAATGCTGCTTGTAAATAAAATATTTTATTCAGTTTTGATGATCTTGAAGACCAGCTGCATACACAGGAAAACAAAGCTCCAAGTATACAAATCTGTGATAAGACCTGTGTTGTGCTATGGGTGTGAAACAAGGGCCCTATCTCAAGCATCCACAACTATACTGAACGTTCTTGGGCGACGGGTCCTGAGGCGAATAAAAGGGGTGAAGCTGGACGGGGACGAATAGTGAATTGGATACAACCATGAGCTGTATGAAATTTTTGACGAGCCAGAGGTCTCAGTTATTCTGAGACTGCGGAAGCTGCAATGGACTGACCAAATGAATTGTATGGATGAACAACGGATACCCAAAAAGGTATTTGTTGGGAGAGCTGAAGGGTGTAGACCAATGACGAAATATAGGAAACGCTGGGATGACTCGGTTGACAAAGACAGTTCATTGCTGCTCAAATTTTGAAAGCGGAGGACGCGGTCAATATGCCGAGACAGTTAGAGGCGCTATTTGCAGAAAGTGAAGGCCCCAGAGGGGCTGTTTTGCTATGAGGTACGAGCAGAGGTTTTAGTTCCTCTTACTCAGTGAGCCATAACCTTTTTATTAAAAACAAGAAGACACAGTCACCACGTTTAGTAATCAAAGAAAAAAAAATTTATATAATATTTCATTATAATATTTACTTTTGTATGGTTTGAGGAGTTTGTGGTCACTTGCAGGCTTCTCTTCAATTTTCTGGAATATTTTTCGGTAACAGAAAATGTATTCGTTTAATCTGCAGCATCCTTTTGCACGTCTTTAAAACAATATTTCTGTATAAGTATAAGAATGGAGTTATCTCTGAAATAGAAATAAAGTAGAAATTGAATACCATACCGAACTTTTCAAGCTAACATTATTTTATTGCTGATGTAAAACAAAAACAACGTGGGCTATAAAGTTCGACAGTAGTTGCAAAAATTTTAATTTAACATTATTTTGTTTCTAGAACAAAGGAAAAGAGTATCAAACTCAGGTCAGCCTATTTATGTTGCGTGTAGGTTGTAGATATTAATTTTAACCATTAATCATATTAACCAATTTTAGTAGTTAAAACTGAAAAATAATAGAAAAAAATAATAGAAACCCTCTGTGAGGGTAAAATTTCATACAAGCATGAGGTCCTTCCGAGTTGTCATACTTAAATTTTGCTTCATCATTGATTAAGTTATCGTTAATGTAGAATTTTAACATTGATCAACTAGATCCAGCACCTTAGTTTTAATAATCTTATCCTGGTATTATTACACTTCACTTAAATATTAACTCAAAGCAATAATCACCACAATGTAGCCAAGAAATCTGTAAATCAGCTTTATGCTTATCATGACGCATCATGTTCAGCAAAAAGTGTTCGTCGTTTGTCACTAGACAGAATCGCTAGGCTGAAAGTAGATTCTATGTGAAATTTTGTAGTAATCGAGCTGTCACCTAGGCAAACTACCTGAAAGTCCTTCGTACAGAAAACACCATTTCCCGCACTAAGCCCCGCTACTACTAGTGCTACCATTACCAGAAAAATTTTTCCCCAAGAAACAATTGAAAAATCAATTAATTAAATTAAATTAATTAAAATTTACTTAAAGAAAAATTTATGACGGCAACCTCCTTTGCGACGCAATTTAGCGAAGTAATTGCAGTTTATCTTGACGAGAAAAACCTCCGTTACCACCATCAAGAGCCTCGTCGAGATAAGTTGGAGATTATCAAGCGGGACCCGCATTCAGAACGACGAGCGGGATGGTTGAGTTCGAGTCGTCATGAACTGAGGAGTTGAGTAAAGTTCGGGGAAAAGAAGAGACGTCAATCTACAGCTGGTCGTGTTTGGTCTGTAGTCGGAAGTTCGATTTTTCTATCGGTGTCAAAAACCTACAGGGGAAGGTTTCATTTGTGAAACATAAATTTCCAGTTTCCCGTTTATCCCGCGTACATAGTTCTCGATATTACCATCGAACCTAACCGTTTCATTCCTTCAAGTTGTTGAGAGAAAATTTGATCCAAGTGGATTAATTCGTTAAGTTTCGCGAATAAGTTCATCGGAAAAATAAACAGAAAAACGTATTTTTGCGGGCCGTCCTTTGTGTGAGCGTGAAAACTTAGTTTTTGAAAACCTGATTCAAAGTTTAATCAAATATTGAAAGTAAAAAAAAAGAGATAAAGAAAGTTAAAGTGTGTAGCTTGTTTTGAATTGGATCCTGGCAGTGGCGGCAAGAGAGCAATGTGACAAATTTTCCGGTCACGTTATTCGATATGATTTATGCGGAAATTGTACGGGAAAGGAGAAAAAATTGGTGCGAACTATGGTGCGGATCACTTGAGTCTTGAGTGTTGTACTCCGTAACATTAATATTTGTTAAACAAATAGTTCAACAGTTATGTGTGTAGTTCGTAAGACAAATTTCGTATTGTGTGTGAAACCTATATCGGTGGTGTGCGGATAAGTGAATAAGTTTTCCATTTTCCATTTTCCATTTTATATAATGTATATAATTTTATATACGAGTACAAGTAACAATCTGTGAGCTTATTTATCGACTCCTTTATAACTAAAAACAAATTGAGTAAGCAGGAGAGTGCTCCTACCAGAAGGTCTTTGTAAACATCCTAGGGTTAGAAACAAGTTTTCTAATGGCGTGAATCGATAACTTGAATTATTTATCCAATACTTGGATATGAAATCATTCAAATTTATACAAAAGATGCACAATTTCTCTCATAAGCACAGTGCAGCCGCCATTTTAATCTAGCTTAAGTGATTTTTCTGAATGTTCGGCCGATTGAACATGTTCAAGTTAAACACTATTCCTTAAATTTTCATGAAAATTGAAAGAAAATAAAAGTGCCTTAGTCAATTTTAAATATATCTAGGGTTTTCCAATAAGAGGTGTTATTTTGAATAGATCTTGTGATTTAACACCTTGCGACTTCTTTCTTTGAAGCCACGTGTTAGAGAAGGCCTCCGCCAATAGCCCAGCGTCGATTCAAGATCTCAAAGATGAAATTCGTGAGGCTATCGAGGATATAGAGCAGCCACTTTGCGATTTGGTTATGGAAAATTTCATGAAAAGGATATGGTCCTGTAAGCGTGTCGTAGAGGTTATTTGCTCAATGTTAGTTTTTGCTATTAACTGCATATCTTCTTCTTTATAATGAAATAAATATTCGATCATTTATTTTAAAAAATTGCATTTCTCTTTTAATATCAAAATAACACCTCTTATTGGAAAACCCTATATCAACCATAAACACGTGTTATTGTTGGTGTAATTCCATATAATTGAAATGGCTATAACTCACTTGATTATGATTCAATCTCAATAAAATTTTGTAAACATATATAACTTATGTCAGTCTATATAATTGCAAAATTTCAAGAAGTTTGAAGGTACTGTTTTGATTTTATGGCCAAAAATGTAAAATCTACAAATCATACTATTATTAACAAAGTTGAGTGAATTTCGATTTCTAAGGTATTTGTTGCTCTTGTACTCATAAAGGCCCACGTTCGTGATAATTTTCAGATTTTTCGGCTCAAAGGTGTCCAATCGCGAGGGGGGGGACACAAATTTTGGGTACGTTTTGCTTCTAAAAGTTCTAATCAAGACCCTTCATTTGATATCCCACCCGACTACCTTTAATTAAAAAAAATTTTTAAGGGCCAATTCGTTATTAGGGGGGACCCCCCTTAAACATTTTTTAAATTTTTATTAAGGCCTTAGCTTTTGAGAAGTCATCACTTCTGACCTTTTCACAAAGTTTGAGCATTCTAGCTTCTATAGTTTCTGAGGTAATCAGCTGTGACGCACGGACAGACGGACGGACGGACGGACAGACGGACAGACAGACGGACGGACAGACGGATAGACAGGTCGCGAAACTAGTAGGTCTTTGTAAACATTTTTTTTACGAAGACCTAAAAAGCAGAAACAATTTAAAGTGATTTAGAGCGAAAATTTAAAAAAAAATTATTGTTTACAGGCCTTACTCGCCCCATCAACGAGCGCTCGTTGGAGGAAGACTGAGTAAGTACCCTTTTTTTATTAAATAAATAGGATTATTATATCACACATGCATACAGGTATATATCTATATTGCGAACTGCACTCTCAGAGAGTAACTCACATATGAGTTCAAAAGTTAAAGAAATAAAGTGAAATATCCCAGGGGATATGCAAATTAAATTTATGATAATTCGCAAATGTAAGCTAAAATAAAATTTAACCGTAAAATATTTTGTTGCAATATAATTTCCTTGTACAACGAGTATGCAAACAAGTAAAACGTTTTTGTATATAGGACGTGCACTGTTAGAACTGATAATTACTCGTAAATTGAAGATGAAATGATTTAATGCTTGATTGAGTGCCCTTTCGATGAAAAAATTGTTGATTGTCGGGATATGTTTATGAAATGTTTGATTATATAATAATGATAATAAAGAATCACAGGGACCTCATCTCAGTTTTGAAGTCTGCTGAACCTTTGAAGGGTATTAGAAAGCGACGAAGAAGATGATTAAGTTGTTATCGACGGCGCAAATTGTATAAAAAGAATAAATAAATTATTTATATGTATATTATATAAAAAAAAAAACGAATAAATAATCAAATTTTCATTTTTCGGTCTTTTAATTTATATGACACTGGCCTGATTCACGAAGATCTACGTTTAACAGTTCACATGTGAGCCTCGGAACTGGGCCGTGAAATAGTCAAACAAATTTTAACCGACGATTTGGGGATGAAAAAGTTTTGCGCGAAGAACCTTTCTGAAGAGCAAGAGCGTAAGCCAGTATTTGGCCTCTAAACGGATCGCAGTGTTGCAACAGCCACCTTATTCGGCCAATATGTCACCCTGTGACTTTCTCTAGAACAAAATCGGTGGCCAAAGGAACCCATTTTGAATCGATTACGGACATCCAGGCGGCCGTGACGAAGCTTCTCACGGACATCCCAATCGAAGTGTTCCAGAAATGTTACGAAGCATGGAAAACGCGCTGGAATCGTTACACAGCTGCCCAAGGGGACTACTTTGAAGGGGATGGGAGAGTTGTAGAATAATTTTTAAATATACGGTTTTCATGGAATTAGTCTCATTACTTAATTATCACATCTTGTATGCTAAAGTGTTATGTGATTCCATCACATAAAACTTTAACATACATTTGAAACATAGATATTTTTCATTTAAAGGAAAATTCCTGCGAATTGTATTTGTATGAGTTTTTCATTTAAATGGAAAATATATGGGCACGCATACGATGGATCTTGATCCAGATGGGAGTTGAAAGGGGGCACCACTTTCACCTGAACGTCCGCCTTTTATTTGGGGTCGTAAGTATGGATGCCAAAGACGAGATCCGCGCAAGTCTCGCCCACATTCACCAGGCTCAGTCTGTCGTTTTGCTCTAGCGATCCATCTCACCTTGGCCTCGACACCGTCGAGCCGAGTCCTACGACCGCTTAATTGGTGAATGCGAAATTTTTTGCAGTGGGCCCTTGTGTTGGGGAAAAGAACCCGTCCCACAACACCGCAATGCTAGCCTGCCAGCGCATTCACTTGTCCTCAGACAAGGCCAATTCCGGCAAGCACCAACATCCTCGCTTGCCGTGGCAGGAGACCATCGCTGCAGTCCTTTACAAACATTGTTCCTCGCCAGTCATTTCTGCAATCTACAACTCCATCTAGTCCGCATTATGATTTAAAATAAAATAGAAAACTCACAGAGAATTTTTGTTAAACAAAACCCAATGAAGCTACTTATCTGATGGAGCAGCAGAAACCACTAGTCCCGGTCACTTTTGCACTTCAAATTTTGTAACTTTAAACTATGTAACTACAAAACTTTGTAACTTCAAACTTTGTAACTGACTTGTAAAAATAATAAACAATGATGACATTTAAAGTTAGAATGTCAATGTAAATGTCGTTGAGAGATTGTAATTTGGAATGGTAGACTTGAAAACATAAGAATATCGTAACATCCATGATGACAATTATGGTAAATAGATTGATAGACAATTATGGTAAATAGATTGATTGTTTTAAAGGAAAAGTACCGAAATCCTTTGTCTGAATTGCTTTCTTTGTGTAAAAATTTCAGTACTGCTTGGCAATTTGAAAATTGACTCAGTTGCATCTAGGAAATTGATCAGTATGGAAATATATTTGAAAAATAAGTCTTTGCGATTGTTTAATCGAATAGTGAATCGAATCGTCTTAACAATGACGATTTGATTCACTATTTGATTTAACAATCTCAAATTGTTACGCGGCTTTATTATTTAAGAGTGTTTTTGTTTGAGTTCTCTTTATAGAATTCATGTCGAGAAGAACTTAGAAAAATACGGGGAAATAAATAGTGAAGAGTGTTCCAAACAAATATCGGTCACGTGGTTAATTTTTATGAGTGCAAAGACAAGTAACAACGGCATAAAGGTCCGGTAAGTCCATCTTCCATTTTCCTTCATCACCAATTACTTCTTATACGCTGTACAAATCGATTATAATAATCGATACAAATACGTTTGAAACACATATTGTGTATTCCATAGTGCTTTAAATAACAAATTTGAATACATTTCGATAAGAGATATTGTGCACCACCAATCCGCTGCACAAGTCGATTATGATATTATTCCACATTACTATTGGGACATAGTATAAGTTTTCGTTGATATTTGAAAATATAAGCATATCGCCAAATTGTGACCCAATATTATGTACTAAAGTGCGTTGTTGTCTCATTTTACAAAGCTGTAATATAAAAAAATGGACATGACACAACGAAAATTGTTGAGCAATCAGTTCAATAAAATGCTTATAAATTTTTGCAAAAGCTCGAAAACCCGCAAAACATTAGCATACGCTAATAAATTGTTACAGCGTGTTCAAGAAGTTTGTCAGTCATTCGTACAAACTCATGAAAAAATTCTTACGTTAGTGGATGGATAAGATGATTTGTCATTGGATTACTTCTCATAGAATTGGTACTTAGCGTTTGAGGAACTCAACTTGAACTTGAAAGGGAGTTAGAGGGAACTGGTAGCACAGGGTTTACAAGGAGGCAAACAGGTACCGAATCAATCCTTTGTAGCAGTGAACGACGCAGATGTTCAACTTTCACGGATCAATCTTCCAAAGTTTAGTGGAAATTACAACGAGCGGACGTCATTTAAAGACTTATTCACATCTTTGATTCACAGGAAAGTGAGTTTATCTATGGTGGAAACTTTACATTACTTGAAGTGCAGTCTGTCAGGTGAGGCTGAACAATTACTCAAAGATTTTTCCATCACTGAAGCAAATTACGAGTGAGCATGGTAACTGATTGTGGAACGCTATGATGACAAACATGTGTTGCGAAGCGCACAATTAAAAAAATTAATAACTATTAGTAACGCCAATGAATCTGCATCCTCAGTAAAAATGTTGTTGGATAAAACTCTCGATTGTACTCAAGCAATAGAAAACCTGGATGTTGAGGACAAATGGGGGGCAATGTTGGTAAACTTAACAATGCAGTGACTACCATCTAACACACGCCAAATTCGGGAACAGCAACAAGCAGTAGAGTCTGGAACAGCGTCATTACGGAAGCTAAAGGATTTTTTGCAACCTCGCTTCAGGGCTCTAGAAGCTGCTGGGGTGGACAAGCAAAGGGCCAGCAGAGCTTCATATTGTGTGTTAACAATGAAGGGAGAAGAAGGAATTACGTGCATTTTGTGCAAGGGGCCACATCATTGAGACGATGTACTGGGTTCCTACAATCTGAACACTCAGAAAAATTTGATATTATGGAGAAATGGTTTGTGTCTCAATTGTCTGAGCACAGGACATTTAGTTGAAACGTGCCCTAGTACATCGAGATGCTTCCAGTGCAAAAAACCACATCACAAACTCCTTCACAAACCCGCCGAATCAAATAATGGGAAAGTTCATCAATCGTTACTTTTGTCTGCATATAACCAGTCTTCATCAACAGTATTCAATCAGCATTCTGCGGCGGCATTCTCACACTCTGGACAAATGTCTACTATATCTTTTCGATCATGGGCCATCGAGCTCATCGTCAACTGCTGTTAAAGCCAGCTCTGCTGCGAGTAACACTAAATAATCGGTATTGCTAATGACAGCTTTAGTAAAGGTTGATGCTTTGAGCAGGCGTGTGACTCTACATGCCTTGCTGGATTAAGGGTCACAAACTTCAATCATCACTGAGAGCGCAGCTCAAAGATTGGGACTTAAAAGAAAGTCTAAGAATATTACTATAGCCGGAATTGGAAAAACGAAGGGTATCTAAACTAACGGAAACTTGAATATTAGACTACATACTAGAACAAACGAATGTAGACGCTTTCATACTAAACATGTTCACCAACTTTCTTCCATCACAGACCATTTCCACACCACTGCGAAAGTACATTGGAAATTTAGATTTGGCTAATCATCACTTTGATCAGCTAAACAAAATTGATCTTCTATTGGAAGCAGATGTTTATGCTCAAATCATACCCGGACGAGTTCGAAAGTTGAAACTAGGTCCAATTTTGCAGTGCGCCAAACCAGGCTGGATAATATCAGGGAAAGTTGATGGTGATAATGCGCAAACAATTCACACTTTCAAAATAGAAATAAATGGAAACGTGAAAATCAGCGAACAGCTAAAACGATTTTGGGAGATAGAAGAAATTGGAGTTAGCAACGATATGACGCAAGAGGAGGAAGCCTGTGAACAGCATTACAAAGCAAATGTGCAAAGAGAACCGAACGGGCGGTACCAAGTTCGATTGTTTTTCAAAGGTCCAGATAGCCAGCATTCACTAGGATGTTCCAGGGCAAATGCAATGACAAGCTTATTGCATCAAGAAAGACACTTTGCGGGAAATAGAAAACTCCGGGAAGAATATTCGACAGTAATTCAAGAAAACATAGATTTGGGCCATATGAAGGAAGTTCCTTATTCTGACGTAGTGACGTATGACCACGGAAGAAGGATCAGTAAAGCCAATTTTTTGCCACATCATGCTGTATTCAAAGAGAGTACGTCAACAAAGTTGCGAGTGGTATTTGATGCCTCACGGAAGACAAGTTCTGGTCTGTCCCTCAACGACACGTTATTAACTGGGCCGACCATCCAGATTAGCATGACATCGATTATCATCCATCCAATTCACTATAATTTTACTGGTGATGTCAGCAAAACTTAACAGCAAAGAATTTTGTGAATAGGAAATATGTCTTGAAAACTATTTCAAATAAAATACAAAACGCTTATTTAAAAAGGTATTAAAATCCAAAATTGAAAAAAAGTTAATTTAGGTTTTAATTTTAAATACAGATATTTCAAAAAAGTCATACTACAATCAGTATTTTGAAAAACTTGAAAAAATTACTATTTACTGAAATCTATTAGTTTCTAACGGTCACTTAGCGTTCCGTGCTCTATTTGGATTGATTACTTTCTGAGAGAATAACGTACGCAAAAATCCGTTCAACTTGTAATTCAAGTTAATTTCACAGACAGTCATTACTTAACTGTGCCGACTGAATTTCAGAATAAAAGTTAAAATCTAAAAACAAACAAAATCAAATTCTTTGAAAAGGAATGAAATGTATACTGGCAATTTTTTTCTAAATTCTTTGCCCACTGTCTCTTTATCATTGCAAATTTGTGCACTTAACCCAGTAACATGATCTGTATTAGTCGCAATATAATAAATAAATTTTCGCATTCCGACCGCATTCACCTCAACTTAATTGTAAGTACGTTCGTTATGCATCTGATTCTGATTCCTGGTTTCTTCGACGACTCATACGAGCAAATGCTCTGCGGATGGATACCTGCCGTGTGTTTTGTCCGTTCAGCTTTCGTAGCCACACACTAGCCGACTTACATGCCATATCATGTATCTTTCACCAAGTGCTCCACTTAAGCCAAATCATAAATCGATTCAATATTGTTCTATACACGAAATAAATAAATAATTCAGTAACTACGCGCTCTGCAATTGAATCAACCCAAAGAGTTGGCCTCTCACCATACTGTATAAACGGTGTAAGATGTTGCTGTTATCATGTTTGTTGTCCATGTTGTCTGCAAGTCACCCGTTGTCATCGTTATCGTTGGCTTTTGCACTAATAACACAAGTACGGTAAGTATGTAAGTTAGTGAGTGAAATTCAAACGCACGTAAAAGTTTCTGCGTCTGCAAGTGTAGCATTCAGTCAAACTTAAACTCCGCTTATATTGAAATGAGAACAGTACACTCGCCGTAGGAAATCCCCAATTCAAAAATCGCCACGCCGGCCGCCGATGTCGTTCAACATAATAAAAATCTGCGAAATGCAAAATAATATTGGCAACAAGTTGCTTTCATGCTGATGACGGCGACCAAGTCAGCGAAATGGCAAAGAATCGAAAAGTTCGTTCATTTCATATTCAAATAGTGTCTGAAATAACTGTCGCTGCGCGAATTAAATATTGCACTTTGCGTAAATGCGGTAGCAAGAAATGGCCATAGTGACAACTTTCGGCTACCGGCGAATAAGATACTCGTACATAGGTGAGTGTGTTGATAATTCAGATAACAGGAATTTCTGCCAGCTGGAAGGAGCCACTCTCATTTGGCTGGTATACATTTGAATAATTTAGAATAGGCGCAACCGTGGAAGGAATAATGAATGCCTAAATAGAACTAATTTTTAACGCTTTAATTAAATTTTGGCGACAGTGGTCATTAATTAGTTTATTTATAGGATCTGGTTTCATAGCAGCAAAAACTAACTTATTTTAATGTTGATAAAAGAATTGATGACATTGATTATGTTTTGTTCTACACTGAGAGTGCATATAATAGTAGGCATATTCGATAGCATTTTCACACCTCCCAGGCGGTAGTATCAATTGATATGCCCATGACTTGTTATCGGATTGGAATATGCGCGCATTTCGAAACAAACATCCTCTATGAGAATTACAAGTGCAACCCAATTCGAGTTTAAGTTCATATGAAAATTCCAGCTTTTCCAGTATTTTGGATAGTATACTACATTCGCTTTTAATTTCGTACGTGGTGTCACCGCGACACCACTCGTATTAAAACAAATATATCTAAAGAACCGTTTAGCTTAAATATCTACTCCTTTTAGAACTGTTTGACTTGATCGTTTGTAAGTAATTTTTGCACTCGCGGCACGTTCACAAGCATTCTTAAAATCGGATATTAGGTGTCGGGGTGACCTAAGGTCAGTGTTAGTGTGATTATTTAAGTTTTCCATTTTTGTTGATAAGCGATAAAACTGCTGATATGCACCTCACTTTAAGCGCTTTTCAAAACAAATTTCACAAAGACCTACTTGTTTTGCGTCTGTCTGCCCGTTCGTCCGTCTAATCCTGCGTCACAGCAAATTTCCTCAGAAACTATAGCAACTATAAAGCTCAAACTTTATGAAAAGGTTAGAAGTGGTGTTCTTTCAAAAGTTTAGGTCTTATTAAGCCATTCCAAATTTTTTGAGTGGGTCCCCCCTAATAACGAAGTGGCCCTTAAAAACCTTTTATATAATGATTTCTTCTTTGTCGGTTTGTTCGAGGTTTCCCAAAGGAAATCTAAGCCTACCTCTTATCGGTTAAAGACGTGAAGTCTTGAGATACATCAACAAACTGTGCCTCTTAGGGTTCGGCCACATTGCGATTTTTCTGCCGTAACCAGCGATTTTCAGACGCAAATACGAACACACTGCGAAAAGATTTGCAATGGAACTTCAGGCATGCGCAGAACTAATATGCTCATTTGAAGGTATGTCTTCGCCAGGAGCACATGTGCTAACTCATTTGTGTTCTATGCAAGAAACATCCGTGCACGTCAGCGTCAAATGTCCAAATGATGTGCGCCTGCGCGAGTATCACAAAAACTACCTACTAAACTGGTTTTAGAAAAAATCGCGAATTCCTGCGACTGCCGGCCTGGACAAAATTGTCGAAAATCGCAGTGTGCGGGCTTCCATTTAACCACGTGTAACTTGCGACAGAAGTGCGGCTAAATAGTCGTAGTCTGATGCATCCCTTAAGGACTACCCGTTTAGATCCTCCCATTCCACTCCAAGGTGGCTTCTTGCCGGCCAGGTAGGTCGGAGAGGAATTTCGTTAGTAGATTTCTTGACGCGAGTAGACTACGCTCGAATACATTCATTCAGCTACCGATTGAAATTGGCCGTTCAAGAACCGTACAAAAATTTTTGATGGAAAAATTTCAACATTATTTTACTTCAGCCTTTTCTAAGCTATTAACAACTCAAGAAGAGCAATTTCCAACTCACGCGTTTCCAATCGCCATACCGACACGGTGACACTGATTTCGCATAAATATATTGTACCCGTTTGTCAATGAACCAAAATAGTGCGAGGCATTCTTGACGAATGACGGTGACTTCTGCTTCGACTCTCACATAGGAATGTCATTTAGCATCCGGATTATCTTTTCCGATATTCAGTTTGCTCTCTCTTGTGAACTTGGTCACACTGTGTTTTCTGTAGTTTAGTGGTTTCGTGCAAGTCCTCTTTACAGCGATTCTGCACAATTACTTAGTTACAATTGATTAAGAGCAGGTGTAAAGGGCTCCGCACAGGGCAAGTATGGAGAGTGCGTTTAGGTTAACAACGTAGGTTCTTTGCATGGCAAACTCCCAGCTCTTTGCCAAACATATATTGGATTCAAAGCCTGTACAACCAGAGATTTTATAAAAGTGTTTAGTATAATGGTGCCAGTCTCCTAAGTAAAAAAAAACTACTTATTCTTCACCCGGACTATCTTGGCTATGAACATTATAGCGCATTTTCTTCGCCCGATAGAGACCAGCGTTTCCATTATAAGAGGGCTAGTGCCAGCAAAACTGCGATATATTCATGGATGACGGACACTCCTCAGGAGCTTCCATAGTCCATCATCCAAGGGGCAGCACGCAAATTGGATCCTTTATAGGCATGTGTGAACACGCTCAACATGCAACTTATATGAAGCTAAAGGCTTCCATAATAGATTTTGGTTATCAACTCAAAACTGTTTCGTATAATATAGAACAAGAGTCACACAATCCCAAACGTAAAATCAGGAAGATGATGGGAGGGCTGAAAGCGTTGGCTAATTCCAAGTGTTGGCTCCAAGTCCAACTATTCCATGCAGGGCTAGCCTGTGGAAGTATTATATGCTTGTCGTTATGTAATTTGTTCGGTTGTTTATCCAACATGTATTTCCAGATATGAATTCGCTCTTTCCGCATTTTCCCTCCATTTGCACAATAAATATTAGATGTCAGCAAAATTGGGCAAATAACTATCCGCAAAAGTCATCACCGCCAAAAACATTTCATACACAACCAAAATCTACTACCGTATATAAAGGGTTATCCATTTCGTGGTAGGGAACTATAACCCTGCCATTTGACATCTGTCAGAATTAAATGTCATCCAAAGCGTGGTTTTTTAGTTGAAGGTTTGCCATTTAGAAATATGGATCGTTTAATAGCCGAAGAATTTTATTATGAAAATGGTTTTTGTAATCGAATTCATTTTCGCCTTCACAAAATACTCCAACTGAAAATAGAAAAAGACAGCTTCCTTTTAATTTTGTGTATTTTATTTATTTTTATTCTCGAAATCGATTTTCGATCGTAATCGTTCGGTCTTCTTCAGCGATTAATTTATTTTTACTCGCATTCCTGCTTATATACTAGCTTTGTTTGAGGAAATTTACTCTAGATCATTAAAAATAATTAGGGAAATTTGCTTAAGCTAATAAAAGGTAGGAAAGGTAATTTACAAGAGGAGTAGTTATAAAAATATTATTTTTACATGATTCAGAAAAGATATTATTATTTAATTAATTTAAATAGCCATGATCTGCAGTTTCCGTCATCCTGATTCATCAACTTTTTCCTTTCCCGGGTAATTGCCAGGCTTTCCATCACATCCAATTCACGTGTATCTCTAGCTTCCTTGATGACTACAGCGTCCTCCATTGTTATCTCGTGTCCCTTCGTGATAATATGTTCCGCTACCGCTGACTTGAAATTGGAAGTTCTTTCTTTCTTTCTTGCTGCTGCTGCTTCGCCTAGATGCTCCTTGATTCGCGTGCCGATAAGCCTCCTCGTTTGACCTATGTACACTTCTTCACAAGTGGGACATTCGATGCGATAGACACCAGATTTCTCGTGTGGTTCGCGCTTGTCTTTCGTTGATCCGAGAATGTTTTTGAGCTGGTTCTTGCTGCTTGATTCGATTAACCGTACAGAATTGAGCTGATTTATTCGCCGCTTGATCCGATTGCTGATGCCTTCGTGATAAGTTAGAGCCTTCCAGTACGTTCTTTCGGTATTCGCATTTGATAATGTTGATCGTCCCTGACGCTGTCTATTAATCTGGATCTTCTGTGCCATTCTCCTAATCGTCGAGCCCTTGAAGCCGTTTAGTTTAGCTGTCTCAACAATGTACCTCATCTCCTTTTCCTTAGCTTCCTTGCTTAGCGGCAAATCGAGCATCCTGTGGATCATGGCTCTGTTCGGAGAAACCTTGATTTGCTGCGAATGATTTGATGTATTTGGAATCGTTCTTTGTGTGTGAGTTGCTTTCTGGTATACATCGAAAGTTATATTTGTTTGAGTCCTCCTTACTACTATATCTAGGAACGATAGTTTACCGTCTTTCTCTTCCTCCATCGTGAATACTATATTTTTGTGGGCTCCATTCAGGTCAGCAAGGACCTTCTCCACGTCACTCCTTTTCACATATGCAAACACATCGTCCACATATCGGACCCAATGTTTTGGTAACTGGCCTTTCTCCTGCAGTCCGTCTTCTAGTTTCGTCATAAATATCTCGCTGAAGAATGGTGAAAGTGGATTTCCCATCGCAACTCCGCCTTTCGTCTTATAAAATTTCCCCTGAAAGGTGAAATAATTTTCGATCATGCAAAGCCTCGCAAGTTGGATGTACTGCCTAGTTTTTATTTTCCAAGATAATGAGTTTTCTTGGTGGGAAAGCCATTCTTCTATATATCCCAGTGTCTCCATCACCGGAATACTCGGGAATAGAGCTTTCACGTCGAAAGACACCATAATTTCGTCTTGCGCTGGTGGGCCAAACTTCAGGATTTTCTCGGAGAATTCTTTGCTGTTTTTTACAGATCTACCGTTCATTTGGGTCATTCCCTTAAATTCGTTCACCAACCATCTTGCCAGTTTTTGGGTCGGTGCATTCACGGCCGAAATAATCTCACGCATTTCGTTCCCCTCTTTGTGTATTTTTGGCAAACACTTGATCCTAGGCAAAGTAGGGTTGCTCACTCTTACCTTCGTCAATTCGCCAATTAATGACTCACAACTTTTAATTGTCCTTGATCACAGAAAGGAAAAAGTGACCGTTTGGTGTGCATTATGGTCTGGTGGTGTTATTGGGCCGTATTTTTTTTAAAACGATCAAGCAAGAGCCATTACAGTCAATTCTGACCGCTATTAACGGATGTTAACCGATTATTTTTGGTGAGAAATTAAGGACTATGATCTGGAGAACATGTGGTTCCAGCAGGACGGAGCCACAAGCCACACAACACAGACTAACCGAGCACTTTTGCAAAAGAAATTTCCAGGACGCGTAATTTCGAGATTGAGTGATGTCAATTGGCCCGCAAGATCCTACGACCTAACCCCTTTGGATTTATTTTTATAGAGCTATGCAAAAGATCGTGTTTACGCGAACAATCCTCAAAATCTTGAAAATTGAAAACCAATATTCGTGATGTTATGGCCGAGATATTGCCGAAAATGTGCTGAAAAGTCATTGAAAATTACCTCAAGAGGATTGAGGCCTGTAAGAGGTCCCGTGGAGAACATTTGAATGATGCTGTGTTTCACGTATAATGGCAAGGTTCAACCTTTGTATTGATTAAAAAATTTTGTTTCCATCTGAATATTTAATGTGTTTTCTTTAGCTTTACTTTCCCAAGCGTAAAATGGATAACCCTATATAAATTACAGTATTTTTTGTTCTCAAAGTTTCTTTCTTTGTTTATTTTAATTCGTTCTCGAGTCTTTTCATAAATATTCATAATTATAACTGCATTTTGGTTCAATTGTTTAAATAATCTATTTGCTTTTTTTATCCTAATTTATTTCTTGTTTTTCAATCAATTCCCGCGTATTAATTAACACATTTCGATGTACCATCGCTTCTACACCTTTCTCAAGAATAAGCTCTTCTAATTCGGATTTGGATATTTTTGTTAACGATTTTCTGAGCTGATTTAGAAATTCAATTCCAAGTTTATTGTGATCGCTTTTAAAGCTAACTAGGACAAGTAAATTTGTGATTTCATTGATCTCAACATTATTATTAGTTGACATCTGAGAAACTTTTCATCGATGATCGCTGTGGTGATGATGGCGTTGTGGATTTCGGGTTAGTGCTACTAATATTATTAAATTGCCTTTAAGATTATTCACCGCATTGCTATTATTATGAAATTGCTTATTTGATATCATTGTTGTACTAGCTGTCGGTATGCTAGAATAGCTCACATACATTGGGTGTACACAGGTATGTTGTGGACTTTTTGCATCAACACCTATGACATCGAATTGATCATCTTTTGAACAAGCTTCTTTTTGTCAAGGTGCCTCGAGCAGTTTGCCTAGGTGGACTGCTCGATTACTCCAGATGGTTGTGAGCTCGTCTGGTTAGATCGAGGGTCAATTCTTCAGGTACTCGCAATTTCTATTATTCTTCTTCCTGCAGAGGAACTCTAGTTGAGTGTCTCATGCGCTTGTACATAAGCTCATCGATTACCCTCAAATCCGGTAGCTGGAACAATTGACTCTTGATGGTGTCTGTCAGCTGAATGTATTTTTCCAACTTAAATGCGATACGTTCGAGGTCTATCACAAGTGTGCCAACTCTCCTCCTAATGGAGCAATTTCCTCATTAAGGTGTACGGTACCACATGTTGACTTCCCTTTTGATGTTAGATCGTAAAGTTAAACGCCTGCAGTTTCAAAGCCTATCTTACCATGCAGCCATGCAAGTCAGATTGGATCATCAGGCACTTCGAAGACTCATGATTCGTTACGATTTCAAATGGGTGTCCTTTGACGTATGCACGAAAACGCTTTACTGCCAACACCACTGCCAGACATTCCTGCTCAGATACAGTGTACGTAGTGTGACAATAAGGGAATGAGACTTTATTGCCGCGCTTGTGGTAAACCTCTGACCTTGAAATTTCCTTCCCCTTCCCCGGCATCCTTCTCCTCTCCATTGATGCATTTACCATTGCTCTAGCTTGTTTAGTTTGCCTGCTGTGTCGTGTTGAGTAGACGTGCGCTCCCTAACCCGTGAAGATCGGCGTTTAACAGTTCGAATGTTGGCTTCGGAACTGGGTATGAACCGTGAAACAGTCTGACAAATTTTACCCGATGATGAAAAAGTTGTGCGCGAAGATGGTTCCAAAGAACCTTTCTGGGGAGCAAAAGCGTGTGCCAGCATTTGGCCTCTAACGGGATTGCCATGTTGACACAGCCACCTTATTTGCCCAATATGTGACCCTGTGACTTTTTTTTGTTCCCTAGAACAAAATCGGTGCTCAATGGAACCTGTTTTGAGTCAATCATGGACATCTAGGCGGCCGTGTTGAGGGCACCGGCGGACATCCCAGTCGAAGTACTCCAGAAATGTTACGAAGCATGGAAAACACGGTGGTGGGCTGCCCAAGGGAACTACTTTGAAGGAAATGGCAGACTTATAGAATAATTTTTAAATATACGATTTTCATGGAATCAGTTTCATGATGTAATTGTCACACCTCGTGGTTCCACTGGGCCGGGTTTAACTTGTGGGAAATGAAAGCTATAGGTACTTCCTCACCGTCCGTAATCTGGACTAAGTCTGCACCAACACTATGTATACACACATTATAATGGATTGAGAATGGTTTGTTAAAGTCTGGACTGTGTAGTACGGGAGCTGTTGTCAAGCTCTTCTTTAGTTCTTCGAAGATCCACAAGCCAGGCTCTTCCCAGAAAAACCTCCATCCCTTACGCATCATGTCCGTCAATGGCTTGATGATGGTCGCATAATTACGTACGAATCGTTAATACCAACTGCATAAACCGAGGAAGGGCGCAACTACTTTGTTGTTTTTGGCAGGGGAAAGGCATCTATTGCTTTTGTTTTGTCTGGGTCCATTTTGATGCCACCGTGATTTATGATGGGACGCAGGTACTTACCCTCCGTCATAATAGACTGTCTCTTCTGGCTGTTTATGGTTAACGTTCCTAATATGCAAAGCTACTTCCTGAGGTAAGACGATATGTTCGTCAGAGGTCTCAGTTATTAGTGATAACTCATCCAGATGAACAAAGAATTGATGATGTAAATGCGCCAATATAATTTTATCTACATTACACAGGATAATGGCTACATTACACAGGATAATGGCACAATGGACGGTCCGAGAATGTAAAGGCCTTCATCTTTAAACTAGGTTCCAATAGAATATGCCAGAATGCGCCTTTGACGCCTAGGCTTGTAATTAAGTGCACTTTAAGTAGCTGACTTAGGATACCCTTAATCAACGGGAGAGTGTAGGCATTTTTACCTCTGACAGCACTCAGGAGTCTGGTTTCTGAACATAGTCGAACTTTTTTCGGCTTAACAACTAAGGTTATAGGCAAAATCTATGCACTTTGTGGTTCTTCAATCATACCAAATGCCAACATCTGATCGATTTCGGCGTATAGTGACTTTTCCTTAGCCGGAGATATGGCCAAATATCTCCGCTTGATGGATATCTATAGTGTGAGTCACTAAAGTTTTTCGGTAGAGACCTTGCTTTTCATGCGAAGGCAAAGTCGCTACAGTCGTGTCTACTGGTAGCTGTTGGTTGGCATCTAAAACGTGTCGAAGCGGTTGAAAATTCAGTGTCAGATCACTTACGATGACGAATCAGTTGGGTGGATTATTGGTGAATAATGGCAAAGCCAAGTTAAAACCTTAAACAAAGTCAACACCAAGATAACAATTTTGAGTCAGACAGGGTGTAATATAAAAATCCAGTGGCCTGTACCCTTAAAGGTGAGATCAGTCGTAAGTTTCCCTACAACGAAGTGCCAAACTCCATCCGCCACGTAGTGGAATACCAAATTTTTCCATATAGTTTTTCAGGACTTCTCTTGCAAAGTCGATTGGTATGAAGTTACCGCTAGTTCCAGTGTATATAAAGCCTACCCCCTGATTTTTTTAGATATGTACTAACAGATAAGGGTGGATATCATCATTCAATAGTTCGTCTTTCTTGATCACACGCAACATCCTTCGTGATTGCCTTACCTTTCTCTTGAAGCTCTGCATTCGATATGTTGTCCGCTCCCCTTGATACACTGCGCGGGCACAATATCGTTGCTAAAACTAAGTTAACTTTCCACCAAATAATTGTTCAGATTGACTACCACTGGCGTATACCTTTCGTCATTGGCAGAATTGCAGGAATTTTGTGATCATCAGATGTCAAGGTTGGAGATGTTTCACGGGTCTGACTCTGCTTAGTTTCTTTCGGCGCAGGTTTCGTGGGAGCTGATGTTGAGGTCTTGCAAGGTCTTCTTGGCAAGTTTTTTGTAGCTCACAGTCTGAACAATCCCTAGCATACGTATTCGCCTTCTTGCAGCGATAGCAGAAAACTGACAGCTCTTTTGGACATGCAGAAAATTGGTATCCCAGTTGTCTGCGATTCCAGTAAACCCAAGGGTTAGTGACTGCCTCAACAAAAGTTGGGTCAATTTCTTGCTGTGACTCGTGAATCATATGATGTTTACTGCTGATGACCTGAGTTGGCTCATCGTCTAAAAAATCAGCAACTACCAAATCTGTAACTTCTTATCGGAGAGTGGTTCATGAGGGTGTTCGTTCATGTCCTGCTCCACTTCTTCGTTGCGACTGGTTTGTAATAGGGATACCATATTTGAAACGTAAATAATGGGGAGGCACTCCCTATCTCTGGACGTAGATTTCTTTTCGGCAGAAACAACAGGGAAAGTAGAACAAACAGCCAATCGTTGAGGCGTAGGAGGTCTACCCTGAACGAGGCAAACGTCTCTCCGGAACGTTGCATTTGGAATTGCACCTTATCTCAAATTAGTTCGGCATTTATCTCTCGAAATTCTGCCCACAGGATGTCCTTGAGTCGAGACCATCATGGCTGTGTGGGAATCTTGAAGATCTTCCAGTAGGCTTCCAATGCCAAAACTCATAGTAGTGAAGACAAAACTCCCGCCAGCGTGGTTGAGTCACGTGCTAAGATTCCGTTCAACAGCGTCGCTCATATGGCAGTTCTCGCAGCACAAAAGGCACCACTGGTCCAGATGTCAATGAGACCACATTACTGGTGAATGCTTGGTAGGCCGAGGCTATCGTATTCATGTCAGGACGTGGGAGAATGCATTCTGAATCCGTCGGTTGTACGAGCGGAAACGCCTATGAGTTTTGTCTACGGTCTAGGTTAGGCCACACTTTCGAATTTTTGTTTCACATAATTCAGGTGAATGGTCACGCCCTGCAGTAGCACGATAATGTACTAAAGGGTCACCATTTCTAACTCCGCTGTGGAACATGGCATCTCTAGTGGAGGCCTGGCTTCCTATCCTCCCATATTTTCTTAGACGATGATGAGCTTCATAGTTCCAACGCACGCAAATAAAAGTCAAACATCTTAAAGCACCTATCATACAAGAAAAGATGTGTAGAGTCCTTCCGCAACATTTACGCAAGGTAGCATTCTATTTTCTTGTGTCACGGTAGATAGGAAAACCCATCTGGCTGATAGTTCCCAACAGAAGAAAAGAACGTCCTTGTGGGGTATGATCTTAAATTTATACGGCTTTGAATGAAGGTATAAGCAAGCTACCAATTTTTTTCGAAATACTATGAGCACTAGAAATATCTGATAAAAAATAACCCCAGCATAATTAATTATTTAAAAAAATTTTTACGTACTTGTTTATTGCTTAGATATCACTGGGCTGAAAACATCCCTCTCCTCTATAATATTCTGCAAATCCACAAACTAATCATTTTCTTCCATAAAATGCAAGGATCTAAGGGACATGCAATACCACAACCGATCAATGGATGTTTATCATACGTGATTGCCTTATACCATGTTTGAAAGATAGGGATAAGATTTTTTCCTAATTATTTCTTCACGATAAGCTTCTACGAAGCATAGACAAATTTACGTTCACGTATGTGCATTATTCAATTTATGTGAACTTAGTACTAACTTACCTCTGGACGAGTACTTGCAGTGGTGAATGCCCACTTTTTAATGCGAGAAAAACGCAGAGACGATTTTGATGATAAGACACGAGCAGACGAGTGTACCGGTTGATTTGTGCATGATCTCCATATGTGCACATTCTCATATATGCCAATTGTCATGCACGTCGATGGACATACCCAGTGGAAAGATAGCTTTAAAAATCAAGACACGAGGTGCATTAACACCATTCATCCACATATCAATGGTCGGCATGTAGTGTGGTTTTATGAGTGAATCTCTCCGCTATGAATGCAGTTGTTTAGGAGGATCGATGTCGATGGTCAATTAGATAGTTCATGATGTTGACTATATGCCAGCAAATGGTTGCAGACGAGCCTTGATTCAAACCTCCCACGTTGGAGATGATTTTATGACTGGGAATTTGACTTGTCACAATTTTTTACATGAACTATGGAGAATGTCTGTTAGATTGAAAGAATGATATGCAAATGATGGAAAAAGTTGAGGATGAACGTGAACACATTATATTACTTTCATTATCTCCAACAAATACTTCTACATTCCCGCTGGCTATGTGCAAATAAAATTTGAAGCTCTTTAAAAAGTTGTATCCCTCCTACAATAAAAATGAGACAATTCTTCCATCCCCTTTAACTTTGAAAAATTTTCGCTACGTTATTATCAGTGAACAGGATATTATCATAAAACTGTAATAACATACTTACTAAGCTCATTCGTGTTGACATATCGGATTACAATAATTAGCTACTTAATTAACCCTTTCAAATAATCAATTTTTTCCATTTTGCTTCTCTTTTATATTAAAGCTTCGTTGTCGTTTCGTGTAACATCTACCTATCACTAGCGTAGACAAAATTATTCGGGGAATTCTCCCCTTATTTTGTTCCGTTTTCCTAGAAAAGCACCAACCCTTTAAAAGAGTCAGCGCTTATATCCACGTCTTGACTCGCTGACTCTCAAAATATCTTTTTTGTGTTTTTTCCAGACAGCTATCGTTTTCGGATTAAAAACTCCTTTTCCACCCTATTTAGTATCCTTTGCTATTTTCTCACCCAAGGGATAATAAGTGTGCAAGTTCGCGTTCGTGCTATAGGTATTCAGCTGACAATGGAACTTCAGCAAGGAAAATTCATGTTTGGATCGGATTACATAATTTTCAGTTTAGAAACGGGCAAATATTATTTTGAGTTAATTTCCCTATGCAGGTCAAAAATAATAAGGGTTTAAATAAGCTTATTAATGATGTTTGGTTTTCTTGTTTTGAAATTTGAGCTTTGGGTTTTCGATTTTGCCATTTTACATTTTTAGAATTATACGAGTAGCACAAAATCGAATATGTTTTTCATAAGTATCGTGATTCAAAATGAGCGTATATCTTGTACATTTTCTCATAATTTTCAGTATGAGGGGAGGGAGGAAGAGGAATTACTAGGTAAGTGATCCCCCCGCTCCGACGCCCTTGGCTGCTGTGAGTCCTTTTTACCTTTTAGGACTACCCGAATATAATGTGCCACATGGATCCATTTGTCAACCAATCCAAGCGTCACTGCGACCACACTATCCAAGGTAAGGTCTCTGGTTTCTATGTAGAGAACCTGTCTTGGCCTGTCCCATTTTTTGCATGTAAAAATGTGTAACAGGCATCGTCTTCCTCTCCTAGGCAGAATCAAGAGTCAGAGGACCTTCTTCGGCTTCGTAGTGCTAAAGCCCCTCTTGGACCTTTGCTTCCTGCATCAAGCGCCTCTAACTGTCTCGGACCATCGACCGCGTCCTCCGATTTCAAAATCCGAGCAGCGATGAACTGTCTTCACCGACCGAGTCAGACCAGCATTTCTTCGGTTTCTCTACTGGTCTCCGCCCTTCAGTTCTCCCAATGAATACCTGTTTAGAAATTTATTTATTTATTGTATTTAGCCAACGTACACCAAAAAATATATCTACTAGGCTAGGTATTAATTAAATTCTTAAGTCTATGCTCATAAATTATTGAAAATGGAGGATACGGACCAAACTCCATAGAATTGTGGTTTCTTGGTAGACGTAGCAGCAGGTGAATGGTAAAATGTTTCCGTTCTTGCAAATGGAATTTGTTATGATCCCTCATTTCTAGAGGGATAATTAGATGTCCGCATTGTCAGTAACTCTCTAATATTTGTATGTAACTGATGGTGTTGAAGCTTATGTAGGAGACACTCATCAAGAAAGAGTTTACGGGATGATAACGAAGGGAGGTGCAGGAAAAGAAAGTCTTTCTTCATAACTTCCGTTGTGCATATTCCAGTAGTAAGTCTAAGTAATTATAATGCGGTGTCCAAATTTGCGAACAATACTCGAGGATAGGCCGAACAGTTCTTATATAAAGGTGTAACTAGAGACAGGGTGTTTCCAAAGATGCAAGAGTGACGGAGAACAAATCTGGAAATCCGAAAAGCACGAGACGTGATGTCAAGGACTTGCGCTTCAATGGTTACAACAGATAGCGGCTCATTGTCTAGGCTTTATGGAAATGAGATTGGATTCGGTTTTAAAGAGAAAGTCATTGTATGACATTTTTGTACATTAAAGGAAAGAAAATTTTATTCGCTCCAGTTGCACAGGACGCTCAGGTCACTTTGGAGGGAGATGTAATGCTCAATACATCTATTCACTTTATAAATTTTGAAATCATTAGCATAGAGAAGACATGGAGCATCTATTAAAGAGAGCAAGTCGTCAATGTTGATGAGGGATAATAGTGGCCTCAGGATGGATCTTTGAGGGACTCCAGTCGGTGGATAGAAGGAGTGAGATAACCCTCCACAGGGATTTATTCTACATGAACGATTGATTACGTATGAGATAGGCCAAGAGAGCAAACGACCAGAAATGTCATGTTGTGTTAGCTTTTCAAACGCCTTGGTGCAATCAGTATAAACGACGTCAACCTGAAAGTGCTTATCAAGGGCTTCACCAACAATGTGACTAAGCCAAGTATGTTTATAGTCGTCGATCGACCTGGAAGAAAGATATATAAATTAATACATATGACAGTCAACTAAACGTTCTAGGATCTTCAGAAAATACGATAAAAGTGAGATTGGACGGTAGTTGGAAACACACAAAAGGGGATCAAATTTATGAATTGAAAAGATCTTGGCTGTCTTCGAGAAGCAAGAAAAAATTCGGTGGACAAGCTGCCATTGAAGATAAAACTGAGGGGAATACTTAATGAAGACGACAAAGATTTGACAAACACATTTGGAAATCCGTCTGGCTCAGAACCAATGCATGCGTAAAGAGTATTAATTACGGACTCAATATCTGCATGGCTAACTGCAGGAGTACTATTAGCCAGGGAAAAACGCAGAGCAAAATCATAAGGAGAATCGGATGCCGAAGAGGAAGTTATAGCGGAAAAGAACAAGTTGGAAATGTATTCCACTTTTGAATTTTGTTTCACATTCCAATGCATGTGCGGCGAATATTTAGATGATTATTATATCTATGGGCGCAAAGTAATTTTTTCTTAAACTTTTAATCAATAATTTCGCGGAAGCACAGGATTTAGAGTATTCATTACAAGAATCAGAATCTTCAGTCAATCTAAATTTTTGATAAGGTTTGTTCT
The DNA here is from genome assembly GCA_963969285.1 of Odontomyia ornata. Taxonomy (NCBI): domain Eukaryota; kingdom Metazoa; phylum Arthropoda; class Insecta; order Diptera; family Stratiomyidae; genus Odontomyia; species Odontomyia ornata. The sequence goes on from OZ017740.1 coordinate 32,177,020, forward strand.
TAATCTTCAGAGCTTCTAAGATGTCACGGTTGAGCGAAGGTGACTCAGAGCTCTTTTTGGACCTACATAGTGATGTAAATTGACGGATAAGCGAGACGAGGTAGGAATGAAATTTAGTAAGAGCTTCCTCACAATCAAGTCATTCAAAAAACGAGAACCAATCAAGTGAATTCAAGGATTCCGACAATGCACTGTAACTGGCTTTCCAGAAGTTGAACTTGAGCTGCTAATGGCACTTCCGTTTTTTTTGGAAAGCTCATACTGATGTTCAATAATAGGGCGGATAATGGGAGTCAGGAGTGAGATACAGCAGCTACGTGAATATGCCCAGAATCAATGTCCGACATTAAAAGATCTAGCTGCCGATTGTTTATATTTAGAACGGAATTTAATTGGTTAAGGGAAGATTGTGAAAGAAAATTCGATAGTAATAAAGACTGTCAATTGGAAGACAAGATATAAAAAGATGATGTTAAATCCGATTTTACGGAAGGAAGATTGAAGTCACCACAAATAATTATACGTAAAGTGAGCTGTAGTGAAAGACAATACGATGATAGTGAGTTAAATAGTGAATCATAAAAATCAAAAGAAGAGTTACAGGAAAAAAAGCTGCAGAATGTGAACAAGGGAGCAAAAAGAGTATTAATTTTGACAAGTACGTATTCAGTTAAGCCAGGGGGTGAAAATTGTCACAAACCTCACTGGAAAGATCTTTAGTAACAGGAATCAGTACTCCACCACCATCAAATTTATTTGTCAAATTAAAATCACGGTCGCTTCGATATGCAATGTGGTTTAGGTAAAATTTCGAGCTATGTTTATCACTCCTCAACCAAGTCTCAGTTAAGCGTGAGGTTGTATGAAATTCTAATGCTTTGTAATTTGGTCCGCAAACTTCTTACATTTTGATAGTATGAGGTAATATAATTATAAATTTTAATGTCTGTTAGGCGGTAATTTTCAATGATAAATTTTCAGGAAATTTTGCCTTGTGAGAGGATTGTAACGCTTGACTAAATTTTCAATTGGCCCCAATTTTTGATTCAACAGAGCGATACATTTTTCTGGTAGACTAATTTTGAAGGAGGTGATCTGACGATTAGGAAGATTCTCTTTTGTTAACTTAACACAGTCTAAGATGGGAAAAGATCATCCAAGTTTACGCTTTACATGTTTCGTTAACATTTCGACCGTAGTTTTATATCTTCTTCTTCTTTTTAGCACTACAGCCCCGCTCGGGCCTTTGCTTCCTGCAAATAGTGCCTCCAACTGTCTCGGTCCATTGACCGCGTCCTCCAATTTTGAAATCCAAGCAGCGATGAACTGTCTTCATCAACCGAGTCAAACCAGCGTTTCCTCGGTTTCCCCATTGGTCTCCGGCCTTCAGTTCTCCCAACGAATACCTTTCTGGGTATCCATTGTTCGTCCATACGATTCATGTGGCCAGCTCATTGCAGTTTCCGCAGTCTTACAATCCTTGAGACCTCCGGGTCGTCAAAAATTTCATACAACTCATGGTTGTACCGGATTCGCCATTGGTCTTCATCTAGTTTCGCTCCGATTATTCGCCTCAGGGCCCGTCGCTCAAAGGCGTTCAATATATTTACGGATGCTCGGGTTAGGGTCTACGATTTACACCCATAGCATAACACAGGTCTTATCACAGATTTGTATGCTTGGAGCTTTGTTTTCCTATGTATGTAGCTGGTCTTCAAGATCGTCAATATTGAATAAAATATTTTATTTGCGAGTTGTATGCTTTGGCGTGTTTCGTCGCTTTCATTCCCCGTTTTCGTTATTTTGGCACCTAAATACACAAATTTGTTAACATTATTGATACTATATTCGCCAAGTGTGATGTTTCGTGTACTTAGGGTATTTTGCCTCGACTTTGACATGAGCTTTGTTTCATTTTCATTGATTTGTAGCCCTACTAGTTTTGCTTTGCTGTCAAGTTTTAGGAAGAGTTCTTTGGCAGTTTTATATCCTAGCCTCGAAACAAATACGTACCTGGAAGAGGAACGACAGCTTAAAGAGCCTCTTCTTCATCAATAGCTCCATCAGCAGCAGGTTGCAGATGATCGGATGCGATTGCTAAGATGCTTGTTTGCAAGAAGGAAAATTATTGCCAGGTGTTGAAGGCTGCTTAATTTGACAAGAAGGTATTTGAGCTCGGCTTTTTGTGATGGTTTGTGACTTTCCAGATGTAAATAATGGTAAATTATATATTTACGTATTCAGTATTGTAATGAGCCCTTCATTTTCAATATTTTCACACATAATTTAAGGTCTCTAGTCACCAGCTATTGATTTCGGAGATTTTCCAGGTAGGGGTTGTTCGTCCATCCGATTTTTGCAGGTTCTCCAGTCCAACAATCGTTGAGACCTACGACTCGTCAAAAATTTCATACAGCTCATGGTTGTATCGAATTTACCATTGGTCCCCATTTAGCTCCGCTCCGAATATTTGCCTCAGGTTCCGACGCTCAAAGGCGTTCAATATGTTTGCGGGTGCTTGGACTAGGATCCATGTTCCCCACTCATGGCATAGCAAAGGACTCATCACAGATTTGTTTACTTGAAGCCTTGTTATTCTGTGTATGCAGGTGGTCTTCAAGAACGTAAAAACTGAATAAAATATTTTACTTATGAGCTGAATTCTTCAGTAGATTTCATCTCTTTCATTATCTTTTCTCGATATTTTGGCGCCAAAATATACAAATTTGCTAACATTTTCGATTTTGTATTCGCCAAGTGTGGTATTTTGAGCATTTGAGATATCTTTCCTCGACTGCATCATGCGTTTGGTTCTATTCTCATTAATTTGTAGCTCTAGTGGTTTTGCTTCATTGTCAGCTCTTTGGCTGTTGTTAACGACCGTGGCAAAATGCTTATATCGTTCGCATAGGCTACTACTGGGCTAGACTTGTATAGTCACGTTTCTCTTGTATCGACAGGTAGTTTTCTGATGAGATATTTCAGAGGCAAATTGCGAAGCAATGGGGCCAGCTCATCTCCCTGCTTGAGTCCGATATTTGTGTCAAAGGCGTCGGTGAGTTGGTTATTGATGCGGACTTGGGAGGTTGCCGACTACTTTACCATTTTGGTAAGATGGAACAATCTGGCTGGAATACCAAAGCAAAGCATTATTTTGTGCAGTGCGTTGCGATCAATACTGTCGTATGCTTGCTTCAAATCAATGAATATTAAGTGAACGTCTATGTTGAACTCCCAGAATTTTTCAAGCAGCTGATTGACTGTGAACAATCGGTCTATTGTCGATCTACCTGCTCTGAGACCACCTTGACACTCTCTAATAATACTGTGGATGCGTGATCTGATTTTCTAAGATCTTTGAAAATATATTATATGCCGTACAAAGTAGTGATATGCCTTTTTAGCACTGTAGCTAGTCATCTTTTTTGTCGATAGGGAATAAAATTGATTGGCTCTAGTCTTTCGTCATATTTTCTTGTTGCCAAATGTGCTGGATGATTTTATGGATGGCACTATGAACACCACTGCCACCATATTTAGTGAGCTCCACTGAAATTTCATCGATGCCCGACGGTTTATTATTCTATTGGGCTTTAATACTGGAACAACCTTCATCCAGAATAGGTGGGGCCAATGGAAGCTCTCTGGGAACATATATATTCTCTGATGTTCTCGAGCTGTTTAGAGGATTAAATAGGTTGTTGAAATATGATGCCAATCTTCCTGTTTTCATCACCAATGATATAGCCGATGTTATTACAATAGAGAGTAGTCTTGAGCTTATAACCATGTTTCAGGCTTTTCACTACTTTGTATGCTTGTCTTGTGTTGTTGCGCGCTAGACTTACATCAAAACTTCACTATGAGTTGTCATAGTATTTTCTTTTCTTAATTCCAATTACCTTATTCATCGGGGGACCATGACTTACCAATCTTGTGCGGGTAAGTCCGAAAACTCCCATTCCCACTTAAAAACTGGGTTATATAGAAGTACATCTCACCATGCCACCAACTTTGCCACGGTCTCGGATCCAGGATAAGCCGCATCGCTCACCTTTGATTTGTGCGATTCACCCAAGACTGCAACCAATCGTTGAGTATGCACTACCTCTCCCTGCAGGTAACCGTGTCCCTTGTGACCTTGTCTCAAAGCGGGTAAGTAGCGCAGCGCTCTCTAACAAGGAGGCCAACATGTATCACGCCTGTAGTAGCTCTCGTCGCTGAATCAGAGACTGTTGGATATATAGATGTAGTCGCCAATGCTCTTCTTCTCTGCACCTGTGCCAAGTATTTTAGGGACACATACTTACGGAGAGCATCGCCCATATTTCTACTCTGTACTGTAGTATGGACCCTATGGCACCTTCTTGATGTGTTGAGTCCCCCTGCCTTGGCCGTAAGTCTGCTCAGAGTTGGTACACCGGTAGAATGGCTTTTAAGCCATTTCCCCAATTTGCTCAGAGAAACTTATCTTCGAGTCGATCAGTAGCCCAAAGTACTTCACCACTGGCTTGGATTCGATTAGCGTGTTCCCAATTATGATCATTCTTACTTTAGGGATTCTCTTCTTTGTAAAGACTACCACTTTGATTTTCTTCAGTGCTCATGTGAATCCACGAGCAGTCATCCAGTCTCTCATATGGTACATCAGCCTAGCCTAAGTTGGACTTGTTGAACGATGTGTCAAGTGAGTAGGGCCACAATATCATCCAAATAGCCGATCAACCTGACTTATCTGGTATCTTCAGTCTCAGTAGCCCACTGTTAATTACGTTCCACAACCCTAGAGCTAGGAGAGATCTCTAAACAGTACCTCATGTAACTCCCACCCTTCGTTGGCCCTGTTTGGCAACAAAAATCATGCTTCTTTTCAGGCAGTCCTAAAGTGTTCACATAAGTTATCCTGCGACTTGAAAAGGGGTTTTGAATGTGCCCAGAATATCTACGCAACCAGCAGAGTTGAAGGCGTTTCTAAGGTCCAGTGTAACCAACAGAACGATCCATTGCTTGGTCCGGCTTGTGCCTCTGCTTTGTGCACCGCGCTCACCACCTTTTTTGTCACATCAATGGAGGAGCGTACTGCTCTGAAGCCATACTACCAAGAAGATAGGTCTCCAGCAGCACGAATCGTGTCAGTGATTCTTCCCTTGATGAGTTTCTCTAGAATTTTCACAGCCATGTATAGTATGCATAGCAGGCAGTATGCAGACGGTGGTTTCTTTCCCCTTACTGATCAGCAGGGGCCCTGCGACCTTCTATCATACCGCGAAAATGCCGTCCCGTAGGCAAGCGTTTAATGTGCTAAGCTCCAAGTCAGGACAATGGTGATAGACCTCTCAGCTAAAACACCATCTAGGCCTGAAGCCTTGCTTGTTTTCATTGATATGATCGCCTCATTTAGTTCCAGCTATATGAAAAGTGAGAACTTGATTGCAGATTCACCGTTGACAGCATTAACATGGATGGAATGGGCGGGGAAGAGTGCCCACCTTACCTTCTCCATCTTTTCCAGTTCATGCATGCAAGGTATTTCTAGCGCACCAAGCTTGAGCTGCCAGTTCTTCTCTTCCCCGCAGCGGAGCACCTGCCATGAGCACCTTAACAAAGCTTTCAACGTCCTTCTGTCCATTGTTCCACCCAATTGTAAATGCCAGGAGCACGGATATTGGGATAGAACATTGCGGGTGGCAAGTAGCATGTACTCATAATTACTGGCTGAGTAGTTCTCTAATACTGTCCGATTGTCTATTCCCCATACTAAGGGCTCTGAGGTAAATGTCACCTCCAGTATGGTTCTTTTACAGCCAATATAGCAAGATTCATTTCCCCGTGGATCTGCCAAAGGCATAGCTCATTCGATTACTTTAGCGTTGAAGTCTTCCCCAACTTTGCGTTTGAGACAGTGCCCTCTAAAGCATTAAGCTTGACTTAGAAAGATAATGTCAGTTCGTTTGGTATTAGGTATACACTGAAGAAGGTAGTCCCTGAGCGCTGAACCCAAACGAAACCATCCCCCAGCCACAGCCCTGAAAATCACTGTTCTGAGCACAGATGGTGGTAGTAACTGTTTTATCAGCTTGCCATGATGCAGAGCTTTTATTGTGGTGCTGCTCACTAAGCAGCAAAACACCTGCTTTTATGTCTTTCTTCACTGCTCAAGCAGATTTTGGAGATTGAGCTGCACTATAGGTTTACCTGCAGGATACGGTTCATCGAAGCTCTGATTTCGCCTTGGCTAGGCCTTTCTGGAGAGCGCAACATTTTTCTTTTTCCAAGACATGTGCAAAATTCTGACTTCGATCAGCATCATTGCAAAGGATACAATGTGCCTCCTTTGTACACTCTTTTCTTTTCACTACATTTTTAGCATTTGGAACTCCTATCAAGTCCTTTGCATACTTCTGCAGCCAAGGCATTTGAAGCATTGAATAGGTGCTGCTCTTCTTCGTACCTTCCACAGAACCATTGATGGCCATTCGTTGTTCCGTATAGTTTTTTAGTTTCGGCTCACCAGAAATTGTTCAATGTCATTTTTGGTCAAATCAATGATTGCCATTCGTTGTTGTCTATGGTTTTTTATTTTCAGCTCCACTTAGATCCTGTCCACGTCAGTGAGCTACCTTTTAATGACTCTTCTAGCTTAGCTACGTCCGTGATGTAGTTAATGTCTCTTATGTTGATCTTCACCATCAGCTCAAACAAGGCTACAGTTGTGCATTTGCCAATGACTTTCTTTACTGCGTCGCGTAATGCTTCTTTACTGCTGGCCTTTGCTCCAAATTTGACCAGTACGTGGCCCAACCAAGTTGGTTGTACTGCTATAATAGCAGCATTGATGTCTATGGGCCTTACATTTCCCCTGATATCCCACAACAATTCTGCGTAAGATTGGCTACCTTGGGGTTTCACGAGCAGTGTTTACTTCCAGTGTCTTTGTTGTGTCATTTTTTCCCCCAGTCTCACATCTGGTCTTGCTTCTTGCTGGGCATCCAAGCGAGGTTTACTGTCTGGCACGTGATAAGAGAGTTTCTTTGCACTTTGTTCGCTACTTTTGTCAGCACTGTCTGGAACTCCTTGTCACCCATCAAGTGCTTTATACTCTCTCTTTTTATTCCGATCTCCTTTGATCGGACCAGATGCCGTTTTCTATTGGTGTTTGTTCGTGGAGCTATCTGAATGTGCCGTTTAAGCTTAATTCTCAGCGCTTCTCTTTGAGTTTTAACCAACTCCTTTGGTAGCCCCGTATGTAGTATAGGAGCTACTTTAGTTCAAGAAGCCCATTCTTTACATTTTTTTAGCTTCGGGCGAGGTGAAAGTGGGTTTTATTCTTTTAAAAATATCATTATTTTGCGAAATAGGTTATTGACTGTCATTTCCGAGGGCAATACTTCCGTCGCATTTTTGATGACGACGGTGAAATTACTCAACGAAGCTTCGTTTATCTGTTCACTCCCTTCTTTTTTAACAGTTATCACTTTGTGGATCTCAAGATGTTTTATTATTCCTTCAACCTTTAAAGCCCTTGTCTCGTTCACTTTGAAATCGGTTGCAGCAGTAATTATCAAATTCACGATGTTTGCTTCTACCACGCAAACATCTGGTACATTTTACAGAATTTCTCATTCTTCTTTTAAGGACGCTCTGGCATCCACATATTTTTTTGCTGAACCCGAACGCTGCAGCAATTTTTGGTTGGCCAAGCTTGTCCATTATTCTTCGTTTTTTACCCGTCTGTATTCTCATTGTATATGTCGTTGTTTTTGTTGTCGTTGCACCGTTCTCAATGTGCTATTAATATCGTGGCTGTAACTGTTGGTTCCATCGTAATTATTGATATTTTTGATAATTTTTATTTAAAGTTTGTTTGTGTTGAGTTTCCCAGTTTGATATGGTCCCACTTTGGAGTCACTATCTCCGTTTGTGTGGATAGTCGTTTATTTGGTCACTTGGTTATCTTTGCAGAGCAGAGAAGCCATAGGAGGGTGGGTATGAATCCATATAGTGCACAGAGCCAGATCAACGATAATCAGGAGTCCATCTCAACTGAACCTACACCACCAACCCAATAGTGTGAACACTGATCGTACTCCGAGGCCTGCCAAGCTATTACCGGGATGCCAGCGCTATGTTCGTTGAACTGGAGATGTTCACGTACGAGTGTTAACTTAGCGTTAGGGTGCAAAGCAACTAGGTCCAAACTATCGTGTTCGCCAGCCCAAAGTATCAACCCCAGTTCATTGTCCAAAGCATAGTCCAGATTCAGTCACGTATATTATCAGTCATCCCAAGAGGAGCCTCACAGTGACCTCATTTCTTTGGATGCATAGGGGTACTACTCCCCAAAGAATGCTAGTCTGCAAATGTATTCCTATAGATCAGCATTGCCTCATCTCGGATCTGAGATGAATAAATCGAAGATATTGTGAAACTGACTTCAATCTGGCCCAGCTTTTGAGTGGCATAGGTGTTTTCAGTCTTACCTGGGTTTTGCCCAGGAGAGGAAGACGATGCTTTATTTTTTGTGCTAAAATCGGGACTCTAAAGGGAGACGGGAAATATCATCCCGGATAATATAGTCCTTGTGATGCTTGAATTGGTTGACAAATGGAACCATGTGGCACGTTATACTCGAGCAGTCCTAAAAGATAAAAGGGGCTCGCAGCACCCGGGGAAGTCGGGGCTGGGGGATTGTTTGTTTGGCAATTCCTCTGTCTTTCATGAGGCGTGAGGAGGGATCCCCCAGCTTGAAAGTGCCCCATGGCACGGTAAAACGAAACCTGGCCCGAAGCAATGTGTCAAACGGTTCCAGGCTGGGTCCTCAGGGTGGCAGAGGAGGTGTTTAGTGGGTTTTCTAGTCAGTCGTGAGCACAAAGTCCCTTATCATATGCGTAAATGGCATTCACATCCCAACTACAAAAAAATCCCTCCACAGGGAATACAATGCTTTGAATATGGTGAAGATAATTACCCAATTGACTCTTTAACAGTAACTCATTTTTCTTCTCCTTCACAACACTACAGCCACTCTTGGGCCTTTGTTTCCTACAACAAGCGCCTCCAACTATCTCCGTTCACTGACCGCGTCCTCCATTTTCAAAATAAGGGACGCGATGAACTGTCTTCGAGTCAGACCAGCGTTTCCTCGGTTTCCAACTGGTATCCAGACTCCAGTTCTCCCAACGAATACTTTTTTGAGTATCCGTTGTTCGTCCGCACGATTCATGTGGCCAGCCTATTGCAGCTTCTTACAATCGTCGAGACTTCCGGTTTGTCAAAAGTTTCATACAGCTCATGGTTGTATCGAATTCTCTATTGGTCCCCGTCTAGCTTCGTTCCGATTATTTGCCTCCGGACCCATCGGCCAAAGACTTTCAATATATTTGCGGGTGCTTGGGTTAGGATTCCTGTTTGACGCCCATAGCATGACACAGGTCTTATCACAGATTTGTATACTTAGAGCTTTGTTTTCCTGTGTATGCAGCTGGTCTTCAAGATCGTCAAAACTGAATAAAATATTTTATTTGCGCGCTCTATTCTTCGGGGTACTTCGTCTCTTTCATTACCGGTTCTCGTTATTCTGGCGCCTAAATACACAAAATCACTCATTTTTTCGATACTGTAATCACCAAGTGTGACGTTTTCCAAATTTCCAAAAAACTAAGCGGATATGAGTAAACATTACATTATGTAAAATTCATCCCATTTTTTTTTTACTTTCGTCCTGTAATTTGAAAGTTCTGTCAGTTAAACTGAAGAAAATGGTCAGAGGCATCGGGTCGAGTGCCAAAAACTTTAATTTTTTGTTATGCTATCCCAAAAATTAGCTCAATAACCATAATACTTAATTTCAATATGAATGAATGAATTATGTCTTAATATTGTAAAATGTAGCGTTTTCAGGTACAAGCAAAATATTTGCAAAACATCATTTTAAAAAGAAACAAGTTGAGTTAGCAGTAGAGTGTTCCTACCAGAAGGTCTTTGTAAACATCCTAGGGTTAGAAACAAGTTTTCTAATGGTGTGAATCGATAACTTGAACTATTCATCCAATACTTGGATAAGAAATCGTTCAAATTTATACAAAAGATGCACAATTTCTTTCATAAGCACAGTGCAGCCGCCATTGTAATCTAGCTTAAATGATTTTGTTGAATACCCGGCCGATTCACTATTCACTATTCCTTAAATTTTCATGAAAATTGAAAGAAAATAAAAGTGCTTAAGTCAATTTTAAATATACATAGGGTTTTACAATAAGCGGTGTTATTTTGAATAGATCTTGTGATTTAACACCTTGCGGCTTCTTCGTTTAGAGCCACGTGATAGAGAAGGCCTATGCCGATAGTCCAGCGTCGATTCAAGATCTCAAAGATGAAATTCGTGAGGCTATCGAGGATATAGAGCAGCCACTTTGCGATTTGGTTACGGAAAATTTCATGAAGGGGATATGGTTCTGTAAGCGTGTCGTAGTAGCTATTTGCCTGATGTTAGTTTTTGCTATTAACGGCATATCTTCTTCTTTATAACAAAATAAACATCCGATCATTTATTTAAAAAAATTGCATTTTTCTTTTAATATCATAATAACACCTCTTATTGGAAAACCCTGTATCAACCATAAACACGTGTTATTGTTGTGGTAATTCCATGTAATTGAAATGGCTATAACTCGCATGATTATGATTTGATCTCAATTAAATTTTGTGAACATATATATCTTATGCAAGTCTATATAATTGCAAAATTTCAAGGAGTTTAAAGGTACCGTTTTGATTTTATGGGCAAAAATGTAAAATCTACAAATCATACTATTATTAACAAAGTTGAGCGAATTTCGATTTCTAAGGTATTTGTTACCCTTGCACTCATAAAGGCCCACGTTCGTGATAATTTTCAGATTTTTCGGCTGAAAGGTGTCCAATCGCGAGGGTGGGGGACACAAATTTTGGGTACGTTTTGCCTTCCCCTGGACCCCCTAATTCATAAAATGATTTTTTTATTTTAGATTCTAAAAGTTCTAATCAAGACCTTTCATTTGATACCCCATTCGACTACCTTTGATAAAAAGAAATTTTTATGCGCCAATTCGTTATTACGGGGGGCCCCCCTTAAAAATTTTTGTTAAGGCCTTAACTTTTAAGAGACCATCACTTCTGACCTTTTTACTAAGTTTGAGCATTCTAGCTGTGACGCACGGACAGACAGGTCGGGAAACTAATAGGTCTTTGTAAAAAACTTTTTTACAAAGACCTAAAAACTGAACAATGTGTTTCAATTTTTTGTGTTTGCTCTCAAATGAAATAATTTCCAAGTGAATAATCTTCTCATCTTTCATATGTTCAGTTAACTCGAAAACACCCTTCATATATTCTTTCTTATTTTCTTATCAATATTAATCTTTACCTTCCATATGGGTAAAACAAAAATCCTTGACCCTTTATTACAACGTCCATAAAATTCGAAATGATTTACTACCCTTCAACCTTCAACCCTAACCATCTTTGGATGAGAGAACTTTCATAGCATCTTCCCCGATTACGATCACTCTGGGATCAGATGTCAATATAAAAATTATTTTCCAGAATATTATTTTTGATTTAAGGAAAATTTGTTCTTGTTGGAGTTCGTACTTCGGCATCCTGCACTATCTCAGGAGGACTAGGAAAGAAAATCCTATAGTGGAAGTTTCGCTATAAAAGTTATTGCACTTGATAAAGATATCGATTGTTATGATTTTGCTGAGGGAGGTAAAAGGACAATGGGTTTAAGGTGTATGCATTGGTAAAGTGACCAGTTGTCTTTATTGCTTTTGGTGATTGCAGACGGACTTGATGGGGTTATGCGAAGGTTAAGTTCTTTGTTTTATGGAATATTCATAGTTGATTGGTTGTTCTCCTTTGTCTTCTTAAATAAAGAACTAAAAATCCCTCAAAAGTCATTTTGTTACGCTGCATGCAACATTTCAGTGACCTTAAACGCTATTTTTAGAAGCTGTTCAACTTTTTTGACTAATTTCAGCAGTAATGCAATTAATTTTCACCAAAGCCCATAGTAGCATCTTGGGATCCGTCCTTACGTAACATCGAAATTCTCATCGGAATTGGAAACAAGAATAATTTTTTGCAACGTTGCTCTAATTAATGATAACCATATTTTATAATCAACATTTTCCATAATCGAATGTTAAATTCCTCGTAAATAACTTATAAGCTTGGAAAATGACTGCAATACAACATAGATCCCATAAAATTCAAGTTAATTTTTTCAGCCAAACTCAGCACGAGATCAATATAATATCTATCATCTACTGACTATGATAGTTATACTCTTAGTCAAATGTCACTTACACTGAAACTGCTTATAGGTATGGAAAAAATGTCAATCTTGTTTTTAATTAATGCATAACGACATGGTGATGTACGTTCGACATGTGTTTATAGATTTAAAGTCGAACCAGGTGAACAGTTATGGATTGTAACAAGCAATGTCTCAGGTGAGATCTCAGATGTACTCGTAATCGACTTGAATCTGTTTTCGGTATTAGCCATTTACTTGATTAAAAACCATTTGAGAGTGCGACCTGAGCAGGTACCTACATACTCGTATGAACTATGTGTGATGGATAGCGTCATAAAAAATACCATTTTGTTAGAACGTGCCAATATTACAAATAATTGATTAAAGCACAGTGGCAGTATGTGGGCTGGGGATTAGAAAATTTTTGTGTGATAAAATTTCATACGTAAACCAATCTATGAGTTTTCAGGAAAAAATCATTATGATCAAAATGATTATCGTAGACTCTCAAGATAGGCAATTAAGCACTTAGACGACATGTCAATTGTTCAAGCGCTATCGGTTAGGAATAACGTATCTATGGACCGAATATGCGTGCCACGTGTAATAGAGGACCTTTTGAGATAATTCACTAACCACGACACGATTGCGGTGAAAATAGCGTATAAGGAAGACATGGGTTGGCACGACGTTATGGTTGTATCAGCCTACCTTCAGCGACATAGTTAGACCTCCAACCCGCAGAATATAGAGGGAATGGCAGTCCAGAGTCCATATGCGTTGACCTGATTGTAGTGACCGGAGTGGATGTAAATGTCCATAACGGACTGCTCGATGGTCTGCTGCCTTGGCGCGCGAGGAGGTTGGTGCTCGCCGAAATTGGCCTTGTCAGAGGACGCGTGAATGCGCTGGCAGGCTAGCATTGCGGCGTCGTGAGGCGAATTACAGGTTGCAACATTCGGATCGACAGGTGTCAAGACTGAGGTAAGCTACTGAAAAGGGAACGCTTGCCGAAGCAAACGACTAACTTGGCCTAGCCAAGGCGAGCGAGATTTGAGAAGATCTCCTCTTTACCGGCGGTACTTACGGTTCCCAAATAAGAGCGGGGCATCCAGGTGGAAGCGGTGTCTCTTGCACCCCCCATCTGGATCAAGATCCATTGTAGACATGGCCAGATGTTTTCCATTTGAATGAAAAACTCATTAAAAAAAATAATATGCATGAATTTTATATTATAGATTTATATTACAGTTTATATAATGGAATCACATGATACTATACATATACAAGAATGCAAGCGGAAGGCCACTCTACCCTGCAAGAGCATCTGTAACGCAAAAGAAGGGGTGAGTTTACCCGATGGCTAGCTCACGATTGGAAGGGCCAACCAACGTGGCGGGTTCCATACCCAGTCCAAGTTCCAAATAAATAGAAAGACTGAAAGTTGAGTTAAATTAACTATTCATTTTTTCTTATTATATAATATAATACACATATAAATAATGTACTTCATTTCATATGATTTGCGACGCAATGGCGATTATGGAAACATTAATAGTCTTCTATCCAGCATTGACTGGTACGGTACTCTGTCAACGTTAGATTTGGATACGGCTCTATCCACCTTTTATCGTATAATCTTTGACGCCGTTGAATCTTTCGTACCGAAAATCAAAAAAAGGGATAAGATCTCTGAACCATGGCTGGGGAGTGATCTGAGACATTTACGTAACCAGAGAAATAAACTATATAGGCTCCTAAGAAAAGATAAATGTGTAAGCGATGCGACTAAGAGTAAATATAACGAACTTGCACTTGAATTCAATATTAAATCGCAAGAGGCCTATCAAACATACGTTAACGTCATAGCGGAGGAAACTATATCCAATCCAAAAAAATTCTTCGACTTTGTTAACGTTAAGCGCAAAACATCTGGTTACCCGTCTTTAATGTCATACAACGACTCCGACTCGTCATGCACCGAGCAGATCTGTGAATTCTTTGCTGATCATTTTCAGCATGTTTACTCCAATCCAGTCAACTCGCCCCATTTTGAGTCGTTAGAAACAGCCACACAGATCTTAATTGATAACATTACCATTTCTGAAGATGAAATTCTTCATGCTATTGAAGATCTTGATCTACTTAAAGGACCCGGCCTTGACCTTATTCCTCCCTGCTTCCTGTTCCTCTGCGAAAATGAATTGGTTAGACCTCTCTTCCTTCTTTTTAATAAATCGCTTACATCTGGTATATTTCCCAAACTTTGGAAACCATCCTTTATAACACCAATTCACAAAAAAGGCGATAAGCGGCGCGTGGAGAACGACAGGGGCATTGCTATCCTCTCTACTATGCCTAAACTGTTCGAAAAAATTATCTGCAGCAAAATTTCCCCCATTATAGAACCGTATATGAATGAACAGCAACATGGCTTCCGTAAAAACAGGTCTACCACCACTAATCTTATTACCTTGACGTCGGATATTCTTTGTAGCATGGAGCAAGGCTTCCAGGTAGATGCAATATATACAGATTTCAGTAAAGCGTTCGATCGAGTGGACCATGAAATACTGGTGAATAAACTTCGCATTTTTGGCATCTACGGTTCACTGCTCAACTGGATTCAGTCATATTTGAAAGATCGCACACAATGCGTTAAGTTTCAAGGTCGGTTGTCTCGTGAGTTCAATGTCACCTCTGGAGTACCTCAGGGCAGTCATCTTGGTCCACTCCTCTTCAATATTTTCATCGCTGATCTTTCTACAGTACTGTCTGATGTCTCGCACCTGTTTTACGCCGACGACCTCAAACTGTATCACTGTATGCAATCCTTATCCGATGTATCTTTTCTTCAATCTAAGTTAGCAGCTCTCCTTCAGTGGTGCGATAGAAACCAACTTGCTCTTAATAAAGAAAAATGCCAGATAATAAGTTTTGCAAGAAAAAAGAACGTTATCTTACATGATTATGATATTAATAACACACGTTTGAAAAGAGTCGAGAGAGTTGTCGACCTTGGCATAGTCTTAGATACTAAACTCCGCTTTAACCTCCATTATGATGAAATCCTGAGCAAGGCTTATAAAATGCTAGGTTTCATTTAACGTAGAGCAAAAGAGTTCAGAAATATCTGGGCTACTAAATCTCTGTACACCTCACTTGTCCGTCCACTTCTTGAATACAGCTGCACAGTCTGGGACCCCATATTCGACATTCATAGTCGCAGATTAGAGTCAGTGCAAAAACAGTTTTTGCTCTTCGCCCTTAGATCCTTGTATCATCCTACTTCTTTCCACAATCTTCCATCTTATGATGTTCGACTTCACATAATCAACCTGACAACACTGGCCTCTAGGAGAGTTGCATTGTCCGCTTGCTTGCTCTTTGATGTAATAAGAGGCAACATTCAAACTACATACTTGTCAGACAAAATACACTTAAACGATCCTATAAGAGCCACAAGACACACACCAATGCTAACCGTGCGTATGCACCACACGAACTATGCTAGCAATGAGCCGATTAACAGATGCTGTAAAGCATTCAACAGGTTTAGCGTTCATTACTCCCCAACCATCTCCAAATCCAATTTTAAGAACCATATCTTAAATGCCCTCAACGCCGCTATTTCATAAATGTTTAAATTAAGTTTGTATTTTTTGTATTGTATTTTTTGTAATTACGCCTTGCTTGGTGAAATAAATAAATAAATAAATAAAATCTAGGGGCTAAGTTTCGATCCCAAACTGGTAAAGCATCTAAAGGATCCTTAATCAGCATCTGTTGCTACTGATATTGTAGTTGTTGGTGCTTATCTCCATTGTTATCATCACGCTCAATTTGTTTTATAAAAACAAAAACTACTTGAAATAAGTTCAATTTATTCAAAGACTCCACAACGCTTCAATGCATACTAGTATGGTACTTAATTGAGACATTTCATAGCCTGCCGTTATCGTAACATCCTTTTTTCTGTAGATGATGTATTGACGAATTCTCATCAAGTTCTGTCACACATTACAAGATGGCCAATTCAAATAGTCTTCAATTGCACAAGTCTTTAAAGTGATTTAATGCAGTATTTCGCACATAGTTCAAACTATTACGATTATCGGCGAAATATCAAAATACGAACATTCTACGGCAAGCTGCAAATTTTCTTCTCTCCATTGTCGGATCCAAACGAATTTTCGGGGCGTTTGTCTCACTATATCGTTACGACTTTGCGGTTCACGATTACACTTTCCAACACTCGTTGCAACGCTCGTGGATACAACTTATGCACGAAAACTGACAATGAATTCCTTCTCCGTTCTGAAATGCACAAAATTTTCTATGATCGATAATTTCCGGTGCAAATTTTTTGACAAATTTTCTGTCGAAAGATCAGCCGGCCAGATCAAATGGTGACCCCGCCTCGGGGTTGTGGATCCGACGGCGAGCTTTCAAAATTGCATGAATATAAAAAACTGTTAGTAGTCGAATCACTCTTTTATTTTTCGAGACTTCAATCAATTGTGACAAAACGTGCACATATGACTCGCATAGTCGAAGAAATGCAACAGTTTGCAGAGACTTTTCCACACTTGTTTAATTTTCAAATGCAGATTATTTGCTTTGAATGTGCCGCATGTCGTACTTAATCCATGACACAATACATGAATTATATTGCAATTTTTGAACTAAACTTAATTTTCATAAATTATCATTCGGTTTCGTTTCGTGATCCACATTCACAAAACTACACAACTTTGAGCCGGAACAAAAGCATCCACTAATGTTATGGAAAGCAGAGTTTAAGTAACAGAAACTCACGATAGAGCTCATAGTGAAGCTGAATCCCGGAACAGTGTGATGTCGTGTGTGTAAACAGTGTTCTACACCGTCCACTGCCCATTTTGGTATCACTTTTCTGTGTGCAAATCAAATGTTACGCTGGCATAGACCATTCGTGATGTCTCGCGATCATAAGAAGACTTTCCGCCACAACGGTTGTTTCATTCGCAAGCCCTCTATTCGTCGTCAACCGTGGTTTTCTATATATAATTTCTTTATTAGAATGTATGCGGTACAGAGGCCTTATAATTTAGTAGGTGTTCTGACAAAGTCATTTCACCATCGTTTGAACATTACTTAAAACTATGCATATTATCGTATTTCTATGTGATTATCACAATTAGCTAGAGGAAAATTTAGGCAAAAACCTCTACTGAACTTATACTAGCTTAACATAACTTAACTTTCTACTTATAACTAGCTAAAATCTATGAGGCTAGGTTACGGCCAAAAGATAGGTGGTAGCAACTGCTGATTTTCAATTCGCCAGGGCATGTATTAGCGGATTGTGCGAGTCTTTTGCTTTCGCGATTAATTTGTCATGGCGCGATGCAGCGAGCTTACGACTTGGACTAACGCCAGCAAGGCTGTGTAGCTTTTCAGAAGAGAGGTAAAACGGTTTATTAAGTACCATTTTCAGGTATCTATTTTGGGTGATCTGAAGCTTTGTTACTAGATATTTAGCACATTGGATCCAGATAGGTGAGCCATACAGGATGATCGGTTGGATTGCCATTTTGACGATGCGGACTTTGTTTCTGGTGTTGAGACGTGAATTACGATTAAGAAGGGGGTAAAGCAAAAGCACGGCCTTAAACGCTTTGGAGCTAATATGCTCAATATGTTTTCTGAAGGTTAGTTTTGTATCGAATATAAGTCCAAGATATTTAAGATCCTCGCTCCAAGGAATAGTTTGCCCTAAAAAATTTATTGGTCGCTTGGGTAGGTGAGCAGGATTACGCTCCCTGGCGAAGTATATTGACTTCGTTTTTGCAACATTTATTTTAATTTTGCATCTATGGTAGTATTGAAAAGTAAGTTCTAACGCCGTTTCAAGGCTGGAAATAATGGAAGTTGGATCTGCGCCTATACTGTATATGCAAATGTCACCTGATTTCCAATTCGGCTTCAGAAACAGACATTCGACTGAGCATCAGCTCGTCCGTGTTACAAAGGACGTCAAAGCAGCGATGTACAATAAATTGTCTGTAGGTTTGGTGACACTGGACATAGAAAAAGCCTTTGATACAGTCTGGCATGATGCTCTGGTCTACAAACTTCAGAAATATAATACACCCCCATACTTGTTGAACATTTTACAATCATTTTTAACTGATAGGAAGTTCCAGGTCAAAGTAGGGGAAAGCGTTTCCCCAGTAAAAAGTATATCTGCCGGTGTTCCGCAAGGCTTCTGCCTAAGCCCATCTCTATATAACATCTATACGTCTGACTTCCCTTCTTTACCAACCGTTGTTTTCATCGTGCGATAAAACAATTTATGTTTATAAAGAGTTTTCAGCTGATCGACAAAATTTAAGTCTGAAACACACTCCAACAATTTACTTTACCTGATTATAAACTGTCGACTTGCTGTGCTGTGAATCTTAACAGCAGCAACAAAATAATTAATGTATTTTAAAACTTTTCCACACTTTATCGTAAATCCAATCAAAATGAAATCCATATTGAATTGTTTTCCACAACTTCAATTTACTTCTAAAAACAAACGTTCACTTGGCATCAGACTCAATTCAACCAGCAATAACATCTGAAACGTCTAAGTGTAGTCACCCGATTTCACAATTTTTCGCTTGCACATTTTTGGGTAGATCCAAATATATAGTGCATTCCACGTTTTTCCCAAATTCAATTCAATTCACACAAAAAAAAGGTTCATTTTCTGGAATGTCCATGAAATTTCTTTTTTTTCCTTTCGGCAAGAACAACAATTTGTACTTTTGGCATAACTACGAAAGTTGTCTTTCGGGGTAGAATTATTTTTTCTTTGGCGGAAACAATTGCAAGCCAATAATTCCGCAAAATATGTAACTCAGACAATGAACACTTATTTGAACGTTTTAATCAGGGCTTTTAACTCAGTCAAATTAAAAAGATTGATGTAAAACTATGAAAACTTTTCTGCGATCTAAAATTTCCTTTCCTTTCTACCATGAAAATCCAAAATTGACTGCCATCAGCTCCAAAAGACCAGTCCTGTAATCCTTTCCTTCCCCAGTTCCCGCTGTCGGACCCGGGTAACGTAATCGAAGTTCAATACACTTCGATTTCGTTACCCACACATCTTTTCCATGTCGACAATCATAAAAATTTCCATTTTGCATTATGGCGATTTGCATAACCATGATAGCGTTTGATTATATGGAAATCGTCATATATACGGAAACAATTGCTTTGACGATGTCCCAAAAAGAGCTCGGGAGAACTTGAACCCAGGGGCCCGGCGCACCCCGATCGAGAACCTGTGACGCTACCACCCGAGCCACCTTTGCTGATCTCCTATTCATCCAATTAGAAACTTCAATTAGAGACCTTTCTAAATGGGCATTGAGATGAAATTTTTCAGTAGAAAAGCATGGATAAATTTTTGTTAGTATGACAAATAAAATTTGTTAGTGGGAGCTAATGAACAAAATTAGTTAGTATGCCGAAAGGAATTAGGTTTTGTTCGGGAAAAGGTATCGAATGAAATTTTATTAATGGAAACTAATGAACGGAATGTTTTTAGTGGAAATATTAAGATTATAATTATATTTTTTGTTTATGTAAATAAAAATAAGGTAGTAGGGTATCACACATTTGTATACTTGAAGCTTTGTTTTCCTGTGTATGCAGCTGGTCTTGAAGATCATCAAATTTGAATAAAATATTTCATTTGCGAGGTGTATTCTTAGAGGTATTTTATTTCTTTCATTAGCAGTTCTCATTATTTTGGCACCATACTACATTTATTAGCCCACATTTTCGAAAATTTCCTCATCAAACTTGATGTTTTGGGTATTTAAGGTATTTTTTCTCGACTGCGTTATGAGCTTTGTTTTATTCTCATTGATTTGCAGCCTTTTCTAAATTTTTTTCGATATAGTTTCAGGAAAAGTTCCTTGACAGTTGTCAACGACCGTGACATAATATTGATATCGTCTGCATAGGCCACCACTAGGTTCGACTTGTATAGTAACGTAACTCTTGTATTGACAGGTATATTTCTGATGATATCTTCCAGTGCCAAATTGAATAGCAATGGGCCCAGCTCATCTCCATACTTAAGTGCGAAATTTATGTTGGTTACTGATGGGGACTTGGGAGGTCATCGAAGTCATTGTCTTTTAGTAAGACGGACTAATTTGGCTAGGATTCGAAACAAATCATTATTTGGTACAGTACGTTACTATCAATACTGTCGTATGCTTTCTTAAAGTCAACGAAAAATTAGTGTACGTCTATGTTGAGCTCCCAGCATTTCTCAAGTACTTGCTTGAGTGTGAACAACAGGTCTATTGTTGATCTACTTGCTCTAAAGCCACCTTGATACTCCCCAATAATACTGTTGATTTATGAACTGATTTTCTAAGATATTTGAAAATATTTTAAATGCCCTACTATGTAGTGATATGCCTCTATAATTTTCGCTATGTAGCTTGTCTCCTTTTTTTATAGGGAATATTATTGATTGGCTCCACTCGTTCGGTATATATTCTTGTAGCCAAATCTACTGGATGATTTTATGGATGGCTTTCTGAACACCAATGCCACCATATTAGATCAGCTCCACTGAAATCTCATCGACGCCCGGCGCTTTATTATTATTTTGGGCTTTGATGGTGGAACAAACTTCATCCAGAGTTGGTGGGGTCAATAAAAAATCTCTGGGAATATCTATAAGCTACAATTTTCTGGAGCTCTGTGGAGGATTAAGCAAGTTTTTGAAAAAGGATGCCCATGTTTCCTTAATCTTGGTTTCATCAGCGATGATGTTGCCGATATCATCACGGCAGAACGAGGTTTTGGGCCGACAACCACGTTTCAGGCTCTTCACTACTTTGTGTGCTTATATTGTACTGTTGCTCTCTAGACTTACACCAACACTTCTCAATTGGTCGACGTAGTATTTTCTTTGCTTACTTGTAATAATCTTATTCGCTACGCTTCTGAGATTTTCATAGTGTTCTCTCTTCTTCCTGGTTTCCTTACCTAAGTATTGCTTGTAAGCCTGTTTTTTTTTTGTCTACCGCATTTTGGTACTCGTCATCGAACCAATCATTTGTTTTGCACCGGGCTTGATGGCCAATAGACTGTATTGTCCCGGTGTTAATTACCGCTTTCATTTCCATCCAGAGCTCGTTGCTTGTTTCTAGTAGTGTAGGATGGGAGCCAGCTTTCTGTCGAGGGTCTCCATGGATTTTTTTGCCACAATCGCCGTTTTGAGCTGTTCGATGTCGAATTTTTGTAGAGGGCTGGTCTTTGCCAAATACTCCTTTGACACACGACATCGATAGGTTAATTTGATCAAATAATGATCTGAGCTATAATTGGCTCCCTGCTGTGTACGGAAGTCAAGTATGCTCGAGGCTCAACGTTGTTGGATCAGAACACGGTTGATCTCGTTTTGTGTGTTGCCATCCCAGGTCATTTTTTGATTGCGTCGATGTGGGAAACAAGTCAAACGTTGTCATTTGTTTCATCATGGAGGCTATATCCTCCAGTCGTTCCCCGATGAGATAGCTCAATGCCAACCTTAGCATTGAAATCACCCCGAACTATTTTTGTGTCGTTTGTAGACTACTAATATAGGAGTCATACAAATCCGAAAATGGGCTTCGATCATCTTTGCTGCTTTTAAAACGATTTATTACCATTCGCAGAATCATTCTGATAAAAGTTCGCATTTCTTCGTTGAAAATGGGTTTCATACTTTTGCCAGTATGAACAGTTTGAAAGTTTCGGTAGGCGCAGGGGAATCCATGGCCCTAATAGAATCAGGTAGTCCATTTATTTATGTAAATGATGTTGAAGGTCCAACAACGTTTAACTCACTCCAAGTAGGGGTATTGTAAATATCAACCTGCATGGGTTCAATGTCATTACTCTGTAGATTACTAGCAATTTCTTACAGAGGAAGATTGTCATCAGATGATTTATTGTCTTCTAATTTAGGTTTCCAATTATCATTTGCTTCATTTTCAGCAGCAGACTGAATAATATTACCATCAGTGGAGTCGACGTCAGACGGAATATATTCGGGAATGTGTCATGAGTATATGCTCGAATTCTTTTAAGCTCGTATCTGACAGCCTATTTGAAAAATCTTCTTACTGAAAGTTGAACAAAATTTTTCATTGAAAAAGTACCATTTCTCATGGTAGTAGACTAAACCAACATACCGTTGATAACTATTCAATTTCTATACCAATATATATAATTATTTACCTAAATTTCAATTTCCTTGATCCAAACGCTCACAAACTAATTGATAATATGTGTAGAAAGCTTCACAATTAGCGAAAAGTCACTAACAAAATGATACAAAATCAAATTTTCAATAAACTTTAAATTACCAATCGCTAAACAGCATTCAGTCAACTGCAATTGTATGACGTTAGCATGAATCAAAAATGAGTTTAAGTATTGAGAGCATACTATTGTGACATAAAACATTTGCCTAGAAAGCAAGTGGTGCATTTAGAATACCACCATGACTCCTGAGAAATTTGCTGGGAGGTACAATGTGTGTATCACTGTGACGGAAAGAGATATACAAAAATAAAGCGTTTTCCAATAAGAGGTGTTATTTTGAATAGCCAGCTACTTCGGTAGATATCACTTTTGAAGCTGTTGTTTTTTGACATTTGATAAGTAAAAACTACGCTATTACTAAAAATGGAACGATATATGCTTCAACAACGGGTTGAAGTTATTGAAATTCACTATAAAAATGGGGGAAATTTGGTAGAGACGGTTCGTAAAACTCGAACTCGTGAAGCTCCTTGTCAGACCGCAATACAGAAATTGGTGGAAAAATTCGAGCTGTTGGGACAATTTGGTGATTTGAAGAATAAAACCTGTGCACGTCACTCAAGAACTGCCGAGAATATTGCTGCTGTAGCCGAAAGTGTTGAAGAAAACTCAGGTTTGTCCATTCCTCGTCGTTCTTTGGAATTAGGTATTCCTCAATCGTCATTACACCGTATTTTGCATAAAGATTTGGGTCTTAAGGCTTATAAAGTTCAGTTATTGTAATACAAGAACTCAAGCCGGTCGATCATCAACAACGTCGTGTCTTTGCTGATTGGGTCCTTGAAATGCATGAAAATGATCCGGAATTCCATCGAAAAATCATCTTGTGTGATGAGGCCCATTTCCATCTCGGTGGCTTCGTCAACAAGCAAAATTGTCGCATTTAGGGCTCGGGAAACCCAAGAGTTATTGTTGAAAAGCCTCTCTTTCCTCAACGTGCGACTGTTTGGTGCGGTTTATGGTCCGGCGGAGTTATTTGACCTTAGTTTTTCGAAAATGAGGCTGGAGCAACAGTCATGGTGAATGGATTGCGCTATCGAAAGATGATTAATGATTTTTAAGGTGGGAATTGGATGATATTGATCTGAACAACGTTTCAACAAGACAGTGCTACGCGCCACACAAGCAACGAAGCCATTGATCTTTTACGGAAAAAGTTTCCGGACCGTGTTATCTCTCGAAGAAGTGATCACAATTGGCCACCGGGATCTTGTGATTTAACACCTTGCGACTTCTTCCTTTGGGGCCACGTGAAAGAGAAGGTATACGACAACAGCCCAGTGCCGATTCAAGACCTCAAAGATGGAATTCGTGAGGCTACCGAGGACCTAGGGCAGCCACTTTGCGATTTGGTTATGAAAAATTTCATGAAAAGGATATGGTCCTGTAAGGGTGGTCGTGATAGTCATTTGCCTGATGTTATTTTTCACGACATACCTTTCTCTTTATAATGAAATAAACATCCGATCATTTATATTAAAAAATGGCATTTTTCTTATAATATCTAAATAACACCTCTTATTGGAAAATCCAGTTATTAGCATTTCTCCGTTATTTTATGTACCATTGTTGGCGAATGAGCAAACCCAATGTGCGACCCCAAGAGCATTTACTACCAATTAATTGGGGGGTTCGGGATGAGGAATCATGGAGGCTGTAGGTTGGGGAAACAAGGAGGTTCCCCCCTCCTCTCTCAAACAGGCTTAGGACCATCTACGTTAGAGTTGCTCTACTGGATATCCTCTTTTATATTCAATCGTGCTAGTCAGGTATCTTTTCCAGGCTGTCTTGCCACCCCCATCCATCCGTCTCAAGGCGTTCCTCAAGGATCCATTCTTGGCCCACTATTGTTCACTCTATTTACAAATGAGTTGCCAACCTTCGTCATTAACTACTTATGTCTTCAATATGCAGACGACAACAAAGTTTTCAAATTAGTGTCCCTTTGCTTCAAGAAGATTTGGATGCCAAATGTTTTTTAGTGCATTTATCTTTCATTTTCTAATAATCCTTACCCTATAAGCTTTCAATTTTCGTTAAATAATTCGTTCCTAAGCACGGTGACATATTTCAGGGACTTAGGTGTCACTTTTGACTCTAAGTTAAAGTTCGACGTTCATATTTCTAAAATCACTTCTAAGGCCTCTCGCTTTTCTCGGTTAATCTTAAGAAATTCCTTTTTTTTTTTCTAATCCTTTATCGTGTGCAAAATTGTATTCTAGCTTGGTTCATCGCATTCTTGAGTACTGTTCGCCAGTTTGGTTGCCTCATTTGAAGTGTTTGAAGTTCACGCTAGAAGTTGTGGAAAAAAGATTACCCCTACATTTATTATGAATCACGCTTATCTATCCTCAATATTCCTTTGCTTGTAAAGCGTCAACTCTACCTTGATGAATGTTTCCTTTACAAGCTTTGCCGTGGTTTGCTCATAAGTTCCAGTGAGGCGCGTTACGCGTTCTACAAGATCGTCTAATATCTTTGAGGTTCCATTCGCATGTAGCTTAGTGTATTTTTACTCACTCATGCTCAGAATGCCACGTAACTATGAAAACCTTCAGCTTGGGCCTTTCCCCCTCTCATATACAATTTATAAAAAACATGTCAACTCACTTCTTCTCAATTCTTAGTAATTTTTTTCTTCTTTTATTCGCCACGTTTTCGCAGTTTTTATTACTTTTATCTTGCTTATTGCATTTTTTTCTTCTTCTTTTCCCTTGCTGTGCTATTACTTAATCTAATTTATAATTGGATTTATTCTGTAAAATATAAATAAATAAATAAACGTACTGACAACAAACTGGCAGCGAGAATAAATACATAATAACCATGATTTAGCTTTCGAAACTCAATTTATGGAATCTGTTTTTGAATTAAGTTTAGATATTCATATGATGTTGGTTGAGTTACTAATTCTTTAACAAACCCCTTATGGGAGGCGCACTCTCCTGCCCCTTCGACTGGTTAAATTTTTTTTAAGAGAGCAAGCTATAAGTTGAAGTCTTTCTGTATTTCTAGGTAAATACAGACAGCAAGAGCAAAAATATAACGTAAAAATAATCCAGCATGGGTGCACTAACTTCGCACGCCACTGGTATCCGCAGCCTATCCAATTAAATTGAACTAATCTCTTAAACATTTGACCATGTATGATTTTCGATATCATATCAGGTTTAGTGAAAATGATACAGTCACACATTAATATGGTCAAACGACACTCAATAATTTATCATAGTCAATAGATCATGGCATCATATTATTTTATAACACTTGGATCAAAATGGTCAGCGTGTGAATATAAAAACTCTTACCTCATCGCAAATTAGTTTGAATGGTAATTAATTGCAGCCTGATGTGGTCATTCATAGATTCACACGAGCAGAGGTTCGCTATTTATGTATGTAAACTAGTTACGAGTATCTAATGTTATTTGTTTGAATGGATGCTTTCTGTAGGCAAAAAATATAGCGCTCTATAAAATTTAATGTGAACAAGTCCTTCGAAGTGAAACTTTTTGGCCACACCAAGGCAAAACCTTCTTCTCTAATTTAACGCTAGCACGCTCCTCTGCGTTTAATGTGGTTTTCACAGAAAAGACAAAGTACAGAAACTTTTGAGACACGAAACATATTTATTTTACTGTGGACAAACACCTTAAGATTTTCTTCTTGTTTTCACACCGGCCGCTTACCACCCTGGACTAGAAGGAGGGGGAGCGTTGCAGGAATATATGAGTATAGAACAAGCAGATTTAAATCTCAAAAGTTTCTGAAAGTACCAAGAAGGCGTTCCTTTCTTAAGTTTTTGCCAGGTTGTAATGGATGAAATTGATTTTCCAGAATATGTAGTAAACTATTAAGCATATATGTTCCTGCTAAGAGTCGGATGTTATATGGAATGAATAAAGATGCATTATTCTTCTCTTTACTATTGGAAAAACAAAAAAAAATATTTAACTTCCGGCATTATGATATTCATGCGCTTCAGCAACATTCATGGATAAATCCTTTTGTTATCTCAATCCTCATATATTCTGCATTCTGTCTACTTGGAAAATTCTTTTCCTCTCAACTTCAGTTATAAAATGGAAAATACGAGCAACGATATTCCAACAGGACAACATCCGTCGAATACATATTTTCTTATATCCTAGGAATTCATAGTCGTGACTTGTTCTCCCAATTCTTGGTGGCTTCAGCTTGTACTCTTTCCGTTTTTATGAATTTTATATGCAATACAGGAAGACATAAGGCACACATGTCAAGGATACATATGAGGTCAAGCATGGCCATGTCATTGTTTTTATTGTCCCCAAGGAGAGCAATACAATGTTGTGTCGATCAACTGTGCTTGTTCCTCCGTTCCATCGAAATTGTATATTTTCATAAACGAAATGGACTGGCATCGCCATTATCATAAAGAAATCTCTGATATCGCCATCCAACACGATGAGGTTAGAATAATTTTGTGTGTTTCATATGTATGACGAATCCGTGTAAATACAAAAGCATCCGTGTTACGATTCGTCCCACGGGACATACAAAACCATTTTCACATATTCGACGAGTATCCCTGAGATACTTGGAGCATTCGTTTCTTCGCTATTTCAAGTATCTGCATCTATTTTGCTGGTTGTGACAATGGTTTGGACGAGCTGTTGGCTTTGATTATCCGAACGTGCCCACTAGACTTTCTTCCGTCATAACATCATACGAGTATGATAGTAAAAATGTTATTCTTGAATGGTGCCGGGATTGCGAGTGTGGTTAAGTAGTATTGCTTGTTATTGTCAGATATTTCGATGACTCGTCATTTTGCGTGTGCACATTATTGCCTTCCGTTTACAACTCAATTATGTGAGAGCATCTACGCAAGCGGGGTTATGTAATAAAAATGCTAACAAGTTGCAAAAAGAGTGAGGAATGTTCCTTGACACCATCAACTCAAAGGTCCGGGAAGATACTGATACAAAAACTCTCGCTGCATCTCTAATTTCTATCATTTAGTACTTATGAATGCAAGTTGGTTAGACAGAACTATGCTTCCGTCAGAAACGTTTTGTACTCAACTAATGACAAGCTCAAGAAAACCTTAATATGTCCTTGTGTTTCAATAAAACTAACATAGTTGTCAGAATAATTTTATGTTCTTGATTGGCGATTGAACGCTTGGACTGTCAACACGTGTTGGAACAACTTTAAACCAAAATTCGGAAAAATGTTATCCAAACTACAATTTGATACTGTTATTCGCACAACAACCGATAGCTGAAAATATTCCGAGACTGGATTTGAAAACCTGAAAAAAACGAGAAACTCAAAACGGCGTTTTGGGCGAGCGTCCAAAGCAGCTATGTATAGTGGCTAGGAACACAACAACGGCAAAATGGATGACCTTTTGCAAAAAAGATGATAAAATGACCTATCAGCCGAGGGTCAAAGTGGCTCGCAAAGGCGGAGAAAGTGCCAGCGAAAACTTCAAGCTTTGCAGAAGATGCCAATTCGATAAATAGTAAGATTAATGAATTTATTTTAGCAAAAGGAAATTTAGTTTTAAGACGTAAAGCCCCGGTTTCCATTCCCAATCTACCGACACACTGTGTAAATCCTTTTGGTTTACTTTACAACGAGAACCAAAATACAATCAGTAACACCGGCGCAAATAACACTCAAACGAAAAAAATTTGGTACCCGCCAATTTTCGTAGAGAACGTTAAAGCAACCGCGTTAAAGGATATACTAGACCGATATACCCATTAGACGAGGCTCGACTAAGTTATAGAAAAACCAAAATATCTAACTCCAAACTCAAAGTCACAGTTGATAGGCTCAAAGCTCATGATTACATCATGGACCTCATTAAAACCACCTCAGCACAAGGATACTTCTAAAGACAGGAAAAAGTGCGTGGGTATTTTGAGGGACGTAGTGTGTGTAGCAAACTGCCTGAAAACCTTCCCATCGCCTTTTCGAAATTTTAAAGGCAGAATTAGACAATATTTAGTTATTTACAATCCTAATCGTAATTTGTAAAATAGTTTTTTTTCTTATTATTATTATTAAATGTAATTTTTATATCAATTTCCCTTTATATTAAATTTAAATGTTTCCCTTTAATTCTTCTTCATTTTCTTTTCACTTTCTCTACTTCAGCTAAATTTTCTTTACTTCAGTTAAATTTCCTTTACTTCAATTAAATTTTTTTTTTTAATTTTAAATCTGCAAATAAAATTTCGAATATGGGAACGCTGATTTAGTACAGTCATCGGTGTCTTACACCATGCAGTATAAGCAAACCCGGCTGAGCTGGCAGCTGCGGGATTTAGTGGTGCATCCAAAACTGACGTTAGATAGGAAGCCATATGGCAGCAGCGCTTACTACCACACACATGACCATTAGTAGGCCGACTTTGCTGTCTAACTTACATGGCGTTATATGAAGAATTGTGGAGGTGCCAACGAAAATTCGAGGTTTTGTACGGTTTAGAGACGGATTTCTACAGTGAAATCCAGATGGTCCGCGGAGAACACAATAGCGCTCCTAGTGAAGTGAAAATTATTTCAGTTCTTATACCCGTTTAGTTTTTATCACCTTCCAAAGTGAATTTATAGGAGTTTGTTTACATCTCAACGCTGAGCTATCAGTCGGAGGTGCAAAACGTGTGCTTCATTTGCTCGTCTTGGAAAGTTTAGGAGTACAATGGGCTATGCAAGGTGAATTTATAGCATGCACGGAATGCATTCCGCACATTTTGTGTTCGGAAAATAGTACATATGACAAAATATAAGCATTTGCTAATGCCGCAGTTGGGTGACAGCTGCCGGAAGCTTGTCCATAGTAGGCCGACTTATACATATGCAAATTGCTACCATATGGCTTCCTATCTAACGTCAGTTTTGGGTACATCAAAAGAAGGAAAAAAGAAGAAATCTGGTTTGAGATGTGGACCGATGCGATACAAATATTTAAGTGAATAGTCTTTTTGTGTTATTTTTAAATAGTCAAATGCTACGAACGTCAAAGATTTTAAATTTTGCTGTGTACACTTTTATAAGTGAAACTCCTCAGCACTTGGAAGCGGTGAGTAGGTATTTAAAAGATTTTGATAAACAAGTTTTAAACTTAACTGTTTTATGGAATGTCCCGAAACAACATATTCAGGGCGTCAAGTATATACTCACGAAGGAACGTTTTCATGAATACTTTTATCTTCATGGCAGGAAGGATGGAGGAATGTTAATGTTTACCAACGCCAGTGAAGTGCAATTAAAAATTCGTGAAACTCATTTGTACGATTCAGATGTGGAGAATTCAATATATTATGAAATCAACAAAACATTTACTAAACTAAATAACAAGTATGAAAATGAGTCCGCTTCAAATCGCGCATGAGTCGCGTTGGTTTGGGGTTAGTTTGAATGAGTGAGGCGATAAAATAAAAGCAATAAAAACTAAATTCAATTTCATCATCCCAATTCATTGTGAGTGAAATTTGGTGAATAAGTGCCTCTAGTCCAATATCTATTGTTGTGTGGAGCGACGCTATTTCCGAAGGGTCGTATTCGAGGAAAGTAGTGTGAATCACCATGGCAAGTTAGTCTGAAATTCGTTTGCGTCACATTTTCAAGCAGTGATGATCTTTCTTTGTCGTGTTAATTATAAATTTTATCGATTATCACAGCACGTTGATTGAAACTGGCGAGATAAGCTTTTGAAGGGGCGAAGCACCTAACCTCAAATTGAAGCAGGGAAGTTTGCATCTATCGTTGTCGACTCCGTGAATCTCAAGTTGAGACCGCAGACTGATGCTTGTGAAACGTTGCCCCAATGTCTTTACTTGGGATGCAGATGGATTGATTAAACTTTCACAAAGTTATCGCAAGGAAGGATTGCCTTTAACAATTTTACGCTTGCCTCTTAGCGGCTCACAATTCTAACAATTGAGGATTCTGTGTTCGAGTACATCAATGGAGTTGCACCACTTGCAGTTTTTGGAAGATGCATTTTTGGCCTTCTTGAGTCTGGTTAAATGTGACGCTCTGTTTTTAAGCTTTGGATAATCACAATTCCACTTGGACTCAAAAGCGCCAATTCCAATGTGATAACGCACATACAGTATATAGCGTAAAATACAAATTATCATCCATAAGATTCTTCCAACATCGTGTGATATTATAACGTACAAAAATTCGAGTGAACGGCCATCATCAAAACAATCAGCAAATAACTAGTGGAACTGGTCGGAAAGGGACAACCCTGGATGTTGATCTCTTAGCACGTTCTAAAAAAACTCCGAACTACTATTACAAGTAGAGAAACTCAACGGGAATATCGTTCAAAATAAGTAGTAATAACATTATAGATCAGAATAGCCAGACAAGCTATAATATCGTCGTTCTGACCCCTAGACAATTTTAGCCTTTCGTTTTTTCAAATGACGAACACTTTTGATATTTGCCACATTAATTCCATTCATTCTTTTATTGTTGCGCCTTTTCAGTCGGTATTTTTATCGTGTTCATAAAAACTGGATGAATCGAAACTGGTCCCCATTGTAGGGAAACGACCCCACCTTTACGTTCTTCTTTCTTCTTTGTAGCACTACAGCCCCTCTCGGGCCTTCGCTTTGAGATAGTTAGAGTATCTCATTTTCATGACCGTATTGATTTCTTCGGAAGTTGCTTAGGCCAGTACCATGCTCCCGTGTGCCTGCTCAGCTATGATAAGATCTGATTAAATCAGTACATATCACCACTGAGTGAACACTCGTAGTCTGTCCGAAAAATGCCCTGAACTAAATCACGTTGCTCCCAACGAGATTTGAACCTAGGAACTTCGGCTTATGCGTTCATGCTCTAACCACTAGGCCACACAGACTACTTTTAGGTTACCCGTGTTTTATTTTCAAAGTATATTTTTCAAACACTTTCATCCCCCTATATTCAGAGGAAAAGGGCAAAGTCAAGGAATTTATTTCAGTTTTTTTGATACGATTATATGCTGGCTTCTTGCCAATTTCATTTGCATTCAAGGAAGTGACGAAAATAAAACAATTAATGGATTTCCAATTTTTTTATATTAATTTAGAAATCAATTCGACTTCCAACGAACCTCATTATATTTGACGTTGGTAGAAGTGGATGCCCTCATAACGGTTCTGAAACAACGTCAAGCTCAATTGTTTGGAGACATCATCCGGGAACTTCTGCACTGCAGAAAAGTGGACAATCGAAGCCATCTTGCCTCTCTTTGTCCGTTTTTGGATATTAGGGGCGTAGTTCGAGTGGGCAGTCGACTGAAGTAGGCTCCAATAAGCTATGAAGTGAACCACTCCACCTTATTACCGTACGCCTACTATATCACTAAACTCGTCACGACGCAACTTCACCTCCAGCGTGCTCACGTGGCCCCTCTTGCTCTTCTCGCCATCACTCGTCAACGATTCTGGCCAATCGAAAGCAAAAGCATAGTGCGAACGATCGTCCTAAGCTGCCTGAATTATCGCAGAGCAAAGCCACAAATAGCCCCCCAAAACATGGGGAATCTGCCGGCTGACCGACTGCAGTGTAATTTAATTCAATCCATGTGCTGTTTCAATTGTTTATTTCAGTCATCCCAATTCACTGTTGAACATGTGATCCCTATCCAAGCACGGACTCCATGCGATCAGCAATTTATTTAAAAAACTGTTAGATCCGCGATATCGCTTCCATACATGCAAATGTGCATTTATAGCATTTTCAACGCGCGCGTGGGGCTTGCGCCTGGATCTGGAAGCCAGCTCGGCCTATCCTATGCAGCTTCAAGATATTTCGTAATAAATGATTCGAATGGTTCCAAAAAGGTCGTTGTCAAATGAATACGTGTAATTTCTCTATAGTAAAGCGAACAAGTAAAGGCTCCTAATTGTAAGTGGTTGCTTTACTTCCCAGATAACTAAAATAAAACAACTGTTGCAAATTTTTCGGAGTTTTGTGTGGTGTTGTGGATGAACAACTCAAGTCCCCGGACTTCAGAGAATCTGGTGGTGTGCCCGATTTCAGTGTTCAGTGTGTTGGCAGGGGACCAGCGTGACTTCCATCCTTAGGCTTCCGGGCCCAACGAAACGACGTGCCGGACATCTTGTTCTTTGAGCCTAGTGTCTTGGACAGCCCTGGTGCAGAACCAGTGCGACTCACCCGTGCAGGTGTTTGGCCTCATATTGAGAAGGAAAGGCCCTCGTGCCCAAAGAATCGTCAAGAGACTTATCATAGACAGTTCCTAATCGCGGAAGCAGGAGGCTCATCAAGTTTTAGATTCCCTTATGTCGGAGGAAATATTGTAGTAACGAGGTTCGTCATTGCAGCTTAATTGTTGATGGTGGCGTATATATTATTGAAATAAAAAAAAACAATGCCTTAAGTTCACTTTTAAAATGTATAGAAAGATTCTCCGCCTTTCCAATTTAGATGATGTGATCTGTGTATAACGACATTAAGGGAGTAGATATGGGGAAAAGTGCAGCAATTTGCGTGACTCAAGAATATTTATGCAGAACGTCGATAGAATGGAGGGTAGGATTCGGGAAGTTTTTCATTATCAAATGGTCTAAAATTCAAAATAAATAACCCCGTTGCGACACCTAGGTCAACCATAATCCATTTAACAGGAGCAGTAGACAACATTACTACTTTTACAAAAAAATGTTTAGCTCTCAATTTGCTCCTTAAGGGTGGTCTACTTTAGTGATGCTAAGGGCTTGAGCTAGTTAAATTCGTGAGCGCCAGACAATAGAAAAAGCATTAAACTCAATCGAAACAAAAGTATGCAACTAACAAGAATAAACTTCCATGTGGGTCATTGGCGAGAAAAAAAGCATTAGGTAAGCTTGTGTAGCATCTGAAAATTGAAGAGATCTCAAATCTTATCAAATAAGACAGTAAGTGTACTCATGCTCGTGTATGACCTCGTTACCTCAGTTTTATTTGATGACATTGCTTTGATAGGTTCAGCACATACTATTGTAACAACCGCGGGATCGACCGCAAGTACATACTAAGGTCGGCTAGTGCTCAGTCATGTCACGGGTCTTCCGAGACACCCTGTGCCTGTGTTGTACGACCTTACATTTAATTACATATCATCAAGGAAAAGCAAAGGAAGGGAGGAGCGAAAAATAATATGACTTAAAATATCATGGCAGTTTTTTATTTATCAAGATTAAATATCGAAATCAACTTAATCAAACGAATTAATTAAGCCACGCCAATGGTAGAATTTAAAAACAAATTTAACAAGATCAAATATACATCAATTATTAGTACTAAGTGCACTTCGTACTTTTTATTATTCCAAAAACTATATCAAATAAGTTTTTTTTCGACAGAAGTTCTATCTTTAAAATTCATTCCTTTGGGAAAAAAACGTTTGCCTAAACTTAGTTTAAACTGTGTTATTTATAGGATATATATAATGCACCTTTTTATTAAACTTGAGAAAAATGTATGGACGCTACTTGTTGTGCTTATGCAAATCATTCTTAATTATGTTTGTTTTGAATTTATAAGCCATTGAGCAATGACATAATACCATTTTTCTCGATTTTTCAATCAAATTAAATTGGTCACGACCGAAATTTATAATGGTTGTTGTTTGATATGAGTGTCATCATCACCTATCATGTTATGAATGTATGTATGCCAAAGGCTCTATAAAATTTCTGTCTTTGTGCTTTCTATAAAATCGTTAAGCATTTACGCTATTACTAATAAAACAATTCATCGCACAACAGTCCAAATTTGAACCTTGCCGCTGAGATGTATTGTTAGGGTATCTCATTCCACCTTCGTAACGCAATTCGAGGTGATATGGTCAATATCACGCTCATCCATGTAATTATAACCAAAATTTTCAATTAGTACTCACCTCAGCTGGGTGGGCTGATAGTCCGACAGCAGCATCAGAAGCTCATACTCGATGCCGCCACCGAGGTATGGACTTAGGACCTACTGCACAAGTGGGCTGTGCCCTAGCGTACTGCTCCCAATGAACTACGCCTCAGAAAAGTAGTAGAAAAATGTTAGTATCTGCTTTGATAAACTTATGAAAGCAATTATCAGGGGAATTGTGATGAATCGGCCATACTTCACTGCCGATTATTAGGCAGTCGTTATTGACGTCGACGAAATCTTAACGCACCCTCTAGCCTCTCGCAGTTTCTGAACCGCTTTTGGTCAGCTGAGAGGAAGGTGATCATGTGTGTGAACACTGACGATGGATGAAAAGCCACATGGCAGCAGACTTCACCACCAGAGACATGACCATTAATAGGCCGCCTTATACATATGCAATTTGCCACCGTATGACTTCCCAACCTACGTCAGTTTTCTCTGGGAGTGAACGCCAGATAGCGGAAGGTACGGGCCAGATGGCAAGATGGCGTGATGGTTTTGTGATAAAGTTTTTAATTTATTGAAATTTTAGTATTTTAAATCAATCATTAAAAATATTTTTGGATAATTTTCATTCATATTTCGTTAATGAAACTCCGCATTGTTCAACGGGGCTTTGTGCGGAGACAAGTAAGGGATTGTCTTATGAATAAATTTTATGTGGCATTCTTTGAATAGTTTTGCGGTTTAGTTACCGGAGATTGCAAGTGTTAATTTCTATTGTTTTCCACATAAGGGTATTGTATGAGGGCTCAGTTCCTCTACATAATTCAACGTCAAAATCAAGTGAGTAAAGTGTGAACACAAAGAGAGCACCTAACCACAAATCTTTTTTGTCAGTGTAGATCGACTGGCGGTGGTCATGGACAGTCGGACGTATGCAGCGACAATTGTTTGGAGGGCAAGGTTAGATTACTCGGTGCTTTTGTTAGTGCTGAGGTTACGTTTTTTAAAACCGCTATTTTGCTGCTGTACAATAGATTTTCTGACGATGGCTCAATGAAACGAAGATGCAAAATTGTTCGCAATAAGGGAGGAATTTGTGCGAGCAGGGATATATTTGGACATTCAGGGAAGTACCTACTATTCATTTCAGTACTAAAGTAAATGAAAACAGATCCGCACTGGTCTTATGGTGTTTAGTGATAGGCTATGGACGGGAAATTTTAAGAGAAAACTTTTATCGTAGAATCGAAGATATTTTGAGAAGAAACGTGTGAAAAGCCGTGATTTGTTGTGTATTGTGATTATTTGGAAACTGTCTATTCTCTCCGCGAAGTGACAGTGACTGATAACGTATCTAAATAGGAATGGAGTAAATGCTCGTGCATTTACTTTCTACAAACACACAATTAAACGTCACAATTAAAATTGCAACAAGAAAAATGGTAAAAAAAAATAAACTAAAACTAAAATTGGGAAAAATCCAAGTTACGTATTACTGAAGGAATTTTATTGCTGAAACGGAAAATCATTACAGAATAGGGGCCCGTTGACTATAATAGGCCTTAACTTACTCAGATCTAGTTGAGCTAGTTAAGGCCTATAGGAGTTAGTTAAGGCCTATAGGCATCAGCTCACAGAGATATAATCCTAAAATCTGCCCGCGGATTCCCAGTCTTTTAAGGTTTTTAATTGGCAAGTATGCAACGGTGTCAATGATTAACTCTCGGGAGTTCTCATCATCATGGATGTAAAAGTTTGCAACTCGACAATGTCCAGATTTTCAAACAGTTCTTGAAATTGTTTGAATTCTCCCTTTAAAAAATTTGAAAAGCTTTTATTTTCTTTAGCTCTGGCATAATTAAGTTTCCTTTTTTAGCATTTTATAATCAGAATTAACGAGATCTTGTGTGCATCTCCTAACATTGAAAGTTACTGAACAATTATTTATCTCTTTTTGTTCGATCAGCGCTTGAAGGCAGACACGTTTTTCTGCGATTAATTGCATGGATATTTTTAACATCGTAAATTCAGGATATTTTTGCACGTTTTCAGGAATTTCATACTTTGTGTTTAAATTGCATTGAAGTATCTCCCAAATGCAATCTATCTCATCGCATTTTTCATTGAAAAGTTTGGATCATCCGTTAAAGTTTTTAGTTGTCATAAGTTGAACAAGGAAAATTTAACGGACAAAGTAGTTGCCTCATTTAAATTGGTGTTTTCTGCAAATACTGATATTGTCCTGAGTTCAAATTACTGGCCTGCTGGTGTACTTGGTGAGCCGTTTGAATTGAGACGAAGAAATTTTCGTCGGGCAATAAACGAAAACCCAAAGTTCTAGTCGCAAGTAATCTTGATGAATATTCTGATCCCCTGTATCCTAATAAAATGTGTGTCTCTATTTTTTACCAAAATTTACGAGAATTAAGGGCCAAGCTTGAAAAATTTTTTATCTCTTGTCAAGTTAGTAATGATTCTATTATTTGCTTCTCCAAGACCTGGTTGATGGAAACATTTTGAGCAGTGAAATGTTTCCTGATCATATTGTATATAGATGTGACCGTGACCTGATTGCTACTAATAAGGCTGTTGGTGGTGAAGTTTTGGTTGCAGTTAGCAAAGCTCTACCTAGTTCTCCTTGTTCTGGTTTCTGTTTTTCTCCTGCTTTAGAATGTGTTATTATCAAAATTTCTCTCCCTCATATTACAGAGTTGTTGATTTTGTCTATTTATATTCCCTGTAATTCACCGTTAACCGTTTATGAGACGTTTTTTGATGATCTTTCCTCCTATCTAGTTTTGCGACACCCTGACGCCAAAATATTGGTTTGCGGGGATTTTAACTTACCATACATAGAGTGGAAAAATTATCCTACTCCTTCTATCTCGTCAATTGACCCTTTTTCTATGACTCTGTCATCTTTTCTATCTCATCGCTCCTTTTCTCAATTTAATCATATATGCAATCCAAATGGTCGTCTCCTTGATCTTGTCTATCAAATGTTCGAGTTAGCTACTTATCTGAATCTCAGGCCATACATCCGTATGTTCCTCCTGATTGGCAACATCGTCCCTTATCTATAGATCTTATAGTCAGTGAAATTAAATTTAACAAACCTCATCCTACTCCAAAACTTAACTTTACTAAAGCTAACTATGAAGCTATTAATACAGAATTACTTTCGTTCAATTGGCTAGAATTCTTTAGTGGCCTAAATTTTGAGGCTGCTTTGGATAAATTTTACATATATATTTATAATTTTCTTCGCTGTTTTACGCTTCTTCAAGACATCCCGTAAAGCAAATCAAAAGCCTTAGTTTACAAAGCGAGTGCTTAGTACCATACGAGCAAAACATAAGGGACATCGTGTCTTTAAAACACTCTATTGAAGCAAGATGTAATTTTAGCAGGCTGCGTGCTATTGCCAAAAAAGATCAAATATGCTCTGAAGATTTATTTCAGTAGTCTGGATAGCTCTCTTGTGGCTAATAAAACAATGCCTTTTTGGTCTTATATAAGGTCGCTCAAGTCCTCTTCTTCCAGTCCTAGTAGGTTTCTTCTCCTCAAGAAGTTACTGACTCATTTGCCCAATTTTGCTCTTCGACTTTTTCTTCTGCCGCTGCAGCTGGGCATCCTGTTGTCTTACCTAATTATTTTCCCTTCCCAATTTCCTTTGTTTGTACAGATGCATCTGAAGTCGAAGCTTTGATCAATGCTCTTGATCCTACTATCAGCGCTGGGCCGGGTGGTTTCCCAAACATGTTTGTAAAGTCGTTTGCCTCATTGATAAGTTTTCCTTTATCTCTCCTCTTCAATCTAAGCTTGAGTACTGTTACTTTCTCTAACCCTTGGAAAACAGCTAATATTGTGCCTATTTTTAAAAGTGGTGATCCTACGTCTGTTTCCTATTATCGCCCTATTTCCTTACTTTCCTGTTTTCTAAAGTTACTTGAAAGGTGGTTCATAATCAACTCTCAAATTCATTAGCTCCTATTATTGCTCCAGAGCAGCATGGCTTTCTCGAAGGATACTCAACTACCTCTAATTTGATGGAGTTCACAAATAGTATTGCAAGAGCTTTAGATAACCAACTGCAAGTGGATGTGATCTTCACAGATTTCTCCAAGGCTTTTGACACTGTGAATCATTTACTTCTTTGTCGTAAGCTTGAAGCTCTTGGCATCTCGGGTGCTTTTCTATCTTGGATGTCATCTTATCTATCGTATCGTTCCTGTCGAGTAAGTCTCTCTGGTACTATGTCTAGTCCTTTTCATCCTTCATCTGATGTTCTACACGGTTCAATTCTTGAGCCTCTTTCCTTTCTTTTGTTCAGTCATCATCTCCCCTTTTAATTAATTCCTCTTGCCTCTTGCATGCTAATGACTTCAAAGTATTTCGAGCAGTCATATCCCGTTTAGACTGTAAGCTCCTCCAAACTGATCTGAATGTTCTTAGTAAATAGTGTGGTTTAAACTATTTATTTCTTAACATTACTAAATGTCATGAAATAATTTTATTTTCTCAAGGACTCTCCTATTAATTTTAATTATATATTAAATGATACTTTGCCCTCTGAAATGTTCAGTCAGAAAGGCCTTGGAGTAACTTTTGATCCAAAAGTGGAATTTGATGCACATATTTTAACCTTTAACTACACGGGTGGGGTCTACGTGGACCCCAAGCACAGTTTTTCCGTCTTATTTTCGATGTTACGCATGCCTGCTTGCAACGCTCTCAGCTAATCTCAGTGTGCCGAGTGGTCTGTTGAAAAGTGGATGTGCATCACATATACTGACTGGTAAGTACCTTTTTTTACCTCTTGGGGTACCTGGAGACCCCACGCGTGATTTTACGTGACTATTGTTACAAATATTATAATTGATATAATTCGGTTTACTTGCAGATAGTCTTATAAAAATGAACCGTCCATTGAGTGAAGACGATATCCGAAGAATTTTGGAGGAATCGGGCAGTTCTGAAGATGAAGAAAATACTTTTGAAGCAGGTATTGCTGAGGAAGATGGAGACCTCAGCGACCAACAATCAATACACTGTGAGCATCTTTCTTCATCCGAGATGGAGCAAAGCGATGACACGGAATCCAGCTCTGATGAACAAGAAACATCCAGAAACAGCTTTTATGGTAAGAATGAATTTAAATGGGCGAAAAGTACTCCCCACTCATCACGTATCCGCCGACATAATATAGTTGTAGAGAAAGCTG
This sequence comes from Odontomyia ornata, assembly GCA_963969285.1. Lineage (NCBI taxonomy): Eukaryota > Metazoa > Arthropoda > Insecta > Diptera > Stratiomyidae > Odontomyia > Odontomyia ornata. The sequence goes on from OZ017740.1 coordinate 32,216,786, forward strand.
GTCTAAAAGGCCCTGCTGCAACCAATAATAATATGACCCCATTGGAGAGTTGGAAGCTGCTTTTTACAGAGGATATTATAGATAATATTGTATATCATACGAATTTGAAACTAGATGCAAAATATTCTTCCACTCTATCACGCCCATACTATGCCAAAAACATTGATAGTGGTGAATTTAGAGCATATTTGGGACTGCTATTATTTACATCAATATTCAAATCAAACCATGAAAATGTGCGATCGTTATGGGCTTCTGATTTTACAACGAGAGACATATTTTTTGCTACTATGGGCATCAATAGATTTTTATTTATTCATTACAATCTAACATTTGATGATATCAATACAAGAGACCTTCGAAAATCGACGGATAAATTTACTTTGATTAGAGAAATATTTGAGAAGTTCATACAAAACTGTGCTGCAAACTATTCATGTTCCGAATATCTGTATGTTGATGAAATGTTGGTCTAGTTTCGAGGTCGATGTTCTTTTAGAATGTTTATCAAAAGTAAGCCTGGAAAGTACGGTTTGAAAATTCAATGCATCTGTGACGCAAAGACCCATTATTTGTACAACGCTTTTGTTTATACCGGTAAGAATCTTGTGGCACAACAAAATTCAAGTTTGTCAGTGCCCACAAAGGATGTGTTGAAACTTGCTGAGCCGTTTTATGGTACAAATCGAAATATAACAGGAGACAGTTGGTTTTCTTCTGTCGAACTTGTAAATCAACTTTTAGAAAATGGGCTGACGTATGTAGGCACATTGAGAAAAAATAAGTGGGAAATTCCACGCGAATTTCTGCCTAACAAGAATAGGCCAGTTGGAACATCATTGTTTGGATTTGTTCGAGACATGACATTGGTATCTCATGTACCGAAGAAAAATAAAAGTGTAGTTTTACTTTCATCAATGCACCATGAAGAAGCAGTTAACGAGAACTCAACCAAACCTGAGATCATTGAATTTTACAATAGCACTAAAGGTGGAGTTGATGCATTGGATTTGAAATGTTCCAATTATTCCTGTTCACGTAGAACACGTAGATGGCCTAATGCAATTTTCGGTGCGATATTGAATATTTCTGTCGCAAATGGATACGTGCTATGGGTGGCTTCCAATCCAGGTAAACGTCTTACACGGCGTAAATATATTAAGTCGACGGCGAAAGAACTCATACAACAACATATTTGCAAAAGATTGGACAGCACCCCTGGATTGACAATGGAAATAAAATCAATAATGTGCAAGATAGTAGGCAGAGACCCCATATCAACTATTTCAATCGAGGCTGGTCCAAGCTCTCCCAAAATCAAGCGAAGATGTTATGTTTGTCCTAGGTCCAAAGATAAAAAAAGCACTTTTGTTTGCAAAACTTGTAAAAAAAACAATTTGCAAACTACATTCAAAGTCAATAAATTATTGTGAGCCATGTGAATCAATAGAGTCTTAAGCTGTGAGAGTAGAAATATTAGCAATTTGTTAATGCTGTCAAAAAAAATTATTTTTATATTTTTGCAATATTTAATGATTGTTTATTATAGTTCAGTACTTGCTTTAAGAGAAAAGAAAGACTGTTTTGTTTAAAGAGAATTAAAATGATTAAGTTCCTTGTTAGATATAAGCGCCTTCGAAATTGTCAGTATTTTTTAACCTATTCATTTCTAACCCTGATTGTTACTGAACAAAAAACAATTTTGAACAAAGTAAATGTAATTTCAACTCAAATAATGTTTTATTAATATAATGTAAACTTTAAATTACCACATTTAATACATAAACTTATTTTTACCCAATAAATGTATGGGGATACGTGCGGACCCCACCCGTGACGTTAGGTTACAAGAAATGACGCGTGTACTTAAAGGTTAAATGTGATTAATAAGGCGTCTAGAGTGTCCGGGTTTATCCCTAGATATGTACATAAATTCAATAGCGTCTCTTCTTCTGTCCGCCAATTTGTTTGTCTTGTTCGCCCTTTGCTTGAATACTGTTCTGTTATCTGGTCCCCCCGATATTCCTATCTCGTGTCTTCTTTAGAAATTGTCCAAAAAAAGTTCACGCGTTTTCTTTAATTTGCCGTATCAATCCTATGAAAGTTGTTTATCCTTCTTATCTCTTCCATCTCTACTGTCCCGAAGAACTAATTTAGACCAATGTGTTTTGTATAAACTCTGCTACCATGAAGTTCCGTTAGATATTTTTTTCTGAGCTGGGTTTCCGACAAACATCTCGTTCATCTCGGATGAACCCTTATTTCGTTATCCCATATGCTAGAACTGATTTATATTTCCATTCACCAATTTTAGATTCGTACGAAATCATAATAATTTTGAGCTTGGTCCTTTCCCCTCTTCTTATATAGTATTTAAGAAAAAACTAAAAGGCTTACTACTAGTTTAACTTTCAATTATCGACATTTTATTATTCTTTTTCATTTAAATATTGCTGTATTTATTCTTTGCGTTCCATTTTGTTATTAGATTATTCAGTCTGTAAGATGGAATAAATAAATAAATCATCTACTCAGCTACCTTTGATATAGAAAATGTTTATACTCGTAGGTTCATGCCAGTGTATGGGGAGACCCTTTCAATTGTAGCTTTTATAGTTTCTGATAAAACTTACTGTAAGGCACAGATGGAAAAACAGACACGATTATTACTAAAAATCTAACTTCATGCATTCTTTAGACTTCTTAGCCAAGAATTTTAGTTTTAGCTACACTGCCTTTAAACCAACGTCGATCATCATTATCTTATCATTGTTTTTCCATTCAGTCAAAATCAGAAGACTCATTTTCTCATTTTGCAATATGTGCGTATTCATATGAGAACAAATAAATATTCCCCCTCAATTAAAATCATCACCACCAATAACGGGTTAAAAATAATTTATGCACTTTTTTCCACCAAAATGATACGCAAACATCGAATTGTAATGGATCTCTTATTGGGGCTAAGTACTTCCGATGGATTGTGCAATGAATGCCAAAGATTCCTTACAAGTGTCCGAAAGGATATTCAATTGTATTTTTGTGCATATGGATTTGGTGACATTCCGAAAAATAATAATTACTATTATTATCCAGGACTTTTCTCTATGACTATAAATATCGAGGATTATCCGTCCCCTGTCTCGAGCATTGGACATTTCACTTCACCTTTAAAGGATTATTTTACTACTGCCTGGAGGAAAAAAGTATGCTTCTCTTTTTCTTCTTTTTTTGTAGAAAACGACTCTATAATTATCACTATTAGGCAGTTTAGAGAGAATTAGTAGGATTTGAATGAACTAGTTCAGAATGTGTATTTGTAGAATACACTTGTATATACAAACACATGTGAGCAGGTAGAATTGAATGGGAGGAATTATAAATATATTTTGTATAGAGCATTAATGGAGATTTACCTTGCGATCGGCTATTATGATACTTTTAAGAGTATAATCCTGGTCTTAATTTGAACACGAGTCACAAACAAAGACTCTGTCAAGTGTTCTATAGACTTTTAAAGGAATATTGGCGAACACAGAGATGCATGTATCTACTTATACATAATCTGAACATTTTCAGCTAATGTTCTTTGTAATCGGCAGATTAGTGAGGATATTTTGAAATTTTAAATATTTACGAACAGAAATATTCCTAACATTGATAAAGTTTGTACAAAGGTGGGCAGATAAGGTTAGCAAAAATATTCGGACGAATATGGAAGAAAAGCAAATCAATATGGGAAACACGCATAAAATCTTTCACTAATAAATTAGACATTATCGAAAATTTTGTAAAGACTATACAAAAATATCTGATTTGTGAAAGGTAGAAACCTTAAAACATTATTCGATGTTAATTTTACTATAACACGGTCACGAAAAGAAAAATCAATAAACAAACACAAACGTGACCTTGTCAAGAGACAAACGAAAATACCAAATGTCTATTGAACCCTTGCCAAATATAGAAAATACGAGTAGCTTGCGTTACATCTCCCTTTCCATCGCATTCACTGCACGCAAGAATAAAGCCTAGTCAGCAAGTAGGACCAGTAAAAACCGACGAAACAAAAGCAAAGAATCGAAAGTATCTCATGATCCCTTTAATTTTCAGTAAACATTTCCGCAACAGGACGGTTACGAGATTTCAATTCCATCCTTAATAGACATTCTATACATGTAATGCATGTCAGATGGAGGCAAAAACATACCTTCATCGACATCGGAGTAAAACAAGTTCACTGAACCAAACGATTTCGAAAACACTTTGATCTAAGTATGGAGTTTAACCAGAAGCCACTTAAGAGCAAAACAGATTTCAATTGCCGACACTAAGTGATGGGAAAGGACTCGCACATAAGGATAATGATGATGATAAGAAGATGAGTAGATGATGATGGGCGCAAAATTCATGAAATATTCAAAAAAATGAGTTTCAAGAATGAATCCATCCTGAAATTGCTACCTCAGCTCGATTTCTCTGTTCAGGGTGTTCGCTGTTGGTATTTGATATTATAAGGTACTTTCCTGGAGCTGAAGTCGACCGTTCCAGCAATCGCAGTATCAGTCCCTTCGCAATAACTGAAGTACGCTCCTCAATATCTCTTCCGTGTGTACGTGCATGACTGCCTCTTCAGTGATAAAAATCTATTACTTTGTAGATCCTTGAAAGCCATGGTCGTATATCACTGTAACATCAGATGACCACTCATAGCTATATTAAAAATAATGGAAACAAATGGCCTCACATTTTCGTCGATAATAAAATGTCTTTTTTCATACAGACAAAACGACTTTGACTTTTCCTCTGCATCCGTTGGGGTAGTTAATGTTGGACGTAGGTTAAAGAGAAGACTCAAAGCAGAGACCAGCATTCCATTAAGAAATGTGTTAAGAATGGACTATATATTTTTTATATTTTTATATAAATGCGAAGTTTTTTTTTGGAACTTATTTTATTTTGTTTTTAGACTACTCGAAATAGAATTTGGTATGATATATGTGTATACTATTTGACGGAAAAACATGAAGCTTTTCTTTTATGGTAAAAGCCTTATGGTGTTCAATCATCGCCGTCTGAACTCATCACTCATGAATGCCAGCATATTATGTGGCTTTATTGTCAACCCTTATTAATACTACAGTTGGTAAAAATCTTTCATATCCATACAGAATTATATTTGCCTTATCAAATACTTGATCTAGAAAAATCGTAAAAAATCCTTTTTCGTCGCTTCATAACACTCAATCAATCCAACATAACAAATTGATAAAGTCTCGTCGCCAGTTTTGGGCTGATTTTAATTTGATTGAGTCAATTTTTTGTCCGTCTTGGAGACGAAGGACAATAAAATAGACATAAAAATTATCTTTGTGATTTGGTACAGGTTGCATCACCTTTATTGAATTCAACAGAACAATAATGTGTTGCTAGCCACTAATATTTGATGCGACTTAATATAACATATTAGATGTGTTTTTAAATGTATAGAACCAGTGTGCGTATCTGGATGATATATCTTTGTGTTGGAAGGATAGAAAAAGGCAAAGGCTTACTATTTCCGTCTAGTCAGAATTTATCTTGTGTAGCACTTTTCAAAGAAATTATTTGGCTCGGATTGGTGAAACTATAAAGCTTTAATCTGTAAATAATTATAAGGTCGTTTTCATGAACTATATGGAAAAATATATTTTGAGATAAACTAAACTTCAATATATTTTGTAGATTTATCAGCATAAATTCAAATATTTTTGAACGAAAATCCAGGGACATGACAATTCGCAATTCATGCTTACCAACTCTTAACTCATACTCCTGGAATGATAATTCTTCACGATTACGTAATTTTAAATGATGAGTAAACGTCGAAAATTTATATTAAGGATATACCTGTATTATAATAGTAAGAATAAAGTCAAGAAGCATGTCAATGACGATTTTATTGGAGAAACTATGAAATTCGAAGATCATACTATTATTAACAAAGTTGAATGAATTTCGACTTCTGAGGTTTTTGTTATAGTTATACTCATAAATATCTCCCTTGATAATTATTACAGATGTCCATTCGCGAGGGAGGAAACACATTTTACATGTATTTCCCCCCTGTGCCCCAACTGAAGCAAAAACTGACAGTTTAAGAACTGTTTTGAAAAGCTCCCATGAAAACTTTTATTTCATACTCATATCGGCTACGTTTGATGAATTTTTTTTCAGGGGCAACTCTCCTGTACTGGTATCATCGATTAATGGCCAATTTTTTCGAATCCTAGAGTTGTTACAAAGCCCTTTTGCTAGGAGCTCTCTCCCGCCTCCTTGACTTGTTTCACTTATGAGTATTAATTGTAGGTACTCATCTTCAGTCATTCATTAAATTGAATCAAGTTTCAAAGCATGCACCTTAAACGTTGAAGTTGGGAAAAAATAACTCCAAATTATTCAATCTTCGCATTTAAAACAGCCACTATTTTGTTTTACGATTACTGATACCACTAGCTGAACCGATTCTCAAAGATATTCATGACACCTATCATTCCTGAAACTTTCATGCAAATCCTAGCAAAACTGTAGTGTCTGAGTCGGTAAAAAGCGCATGTTGTTCCATAGCCATATGTTGCCATAGTAATACATGCAGCGCATATTGTTCGATAGTAATACAGGAAAATTCAAACTGCTATAACTTCGCTAAATATGATTCAATCTTAATGAAGCTTGCAGGGTAGATCAATCTTATAAATAGTCATCTGTGTACTGAATTTCATTGAATTTAAGGGTATCGTTAAGATTTTATTCAAGAAAACATAAAATCGATAAATCATACTATTACTAACAAAGTTAAGTGAATTGTGACTTCTCACGTGTTTGTTGTTATTGTACTCATCAAGGCCTACATTCTTGATTTTTTTCAGATGTTTCGGATCACAGATGTCCAATCGCGAGGGGGGGACCCAAATTTTTCGTGTATTTCCCCTTCCTGTGCGCCCTCGAAGCAAACTTTGCCAAACTAAGACTTGTTTTGAAAAGTTCTCATCAAGACCTTTCATTTCATACCCATATCGGCTACTTTCAATGAAATTTTTTTTCGGGGGGTCACTCCCCTATATGGGGAGACCCCCCTTAAATACCTGATAAAATTTTTTTGTAGTTGAACTTTAAAGAGAGCACCACTTTACACCTACATAAAAAATTTGATGCTTCTAGCTTAAGTAGTTTCCGAGAAAACTGCTGTGACACACGGACGGACGGTCGGACGGACAGACAGACGGACAGACAGAACGCGATTTTAGAAGAGTTTTGTAAAATTATTTTACAAAACCCTAAAAAGGAGAAAAGCAAACTCTAGACATCAGAGAGTGCAATGTAAAGAGCAACAAAAAAGATTTTTATGTTAATAAAAGGGTGCCCGAACGTACTGCTTATCCAGTGTAGTCATGTGACTGCTCCCTACAAGTTAACGTTTCCAGTAGGTTGGATGGTGTTTGATGATGCAGTTAATGCTAGACTGCACCTCAAGCCAAAACAAATTGGTGCAACATTATCTTTTAAGGCAGATCTTTTCCCCTTAATTTTTAAAAGGAAATTCGACGACAAAACCATCAGACTAACCTCCATCCGATTTGGTTTTATAAGGAAAGAGGTAAGCTAAAATGGCCTACGACTAAAAGTCTCCTTCAGATTGCCCAAGAATGCAAATGAGACGATTGAGGACGAAATCTACATGAAACATGATCTAAATGCGTTCATTCCGGGGATTTTTATGAATGGATACGGGGTGGTTAGAGACATAGAACTGGACCCTAAAACTGGCTAAACTTATTAGGCTGGACAACCATGCAACTACATTGAAAATGAGCTTACATAAATCAAAATCGCGAACGCAATAAGACTAAATAGAAGCGATCCTACAAGTTCAGTCCCAACGCAGTCGGTTAACAGCACACTCGGGGAAAATACTTTACTTAGCTACTTGAAGACCGCCTTCTACAATGCAAGAGTGGAATATTTCAGATGAAGACCCAGGTAGTGCAGGAACTGTGGTGGACATTTAATCCTCTTTTGTAAGGATAAAACCCGCAAGTGTTTGAAATACAGATTGACAGATTGTAAAGGAAGCCCATGTCAAATCAATTGTATACTCTGCAAAAACAGCGATTATAAGTCCACGGACCAAAATTACCCGAAGTGGGTAAAATACAAGCACGAGGTTGAAGTTATTTGGATATTAAACGTTACCAACAAGGAGGCAAGAACAATAACATAAACAGACACAGATACGAGGGCCTTTATTTTTGAAATTTAATAATGGGACATTAATTGCCCAGAAATTCTAATAACGGTAAATAAATCTACTGCTCTGCTACTAAGTCCTACTTACACCTTCTTTGTGGGGACGTAAGAGAGTGAAGGCAATTCCTCCGCGCCTGATAACGGAATCGACTTAATAACCATGCTGCTAGAACAGAGGTTAGGCGACGGACTAACTCCCCATCCCTGGAAAACCTTTAAGTGTTTTGAAACCTGCAGGCGAACATCGGAATGGATTGGACTCATAGCAACGGCCTCGAAAACGAAAAGAGGACTCGTGCATTGGATCCTGGAATGTCAGACTACTCAATTACCCTGGCGCTATTAAGGACCTTTTACAACAGGTTAGTCAATATAAATTTAAAAAAATTGGCAATCCAGGAAACGAACTAGACTTGAAACGACATTCAAGACATGAGATCGCACACAATATTCAAAAGTGGGAAGCCTGCTGGAAAATGAGAATTCGGAGTGTCCTCTATTGTGGCGTTTAAATCCCACGATTGATTTTAAGGCAGACAATGAACGGTTGTGTGTGATCCGTATAAAAGCCAAATTCTTCAAAATCTAGCTGATCAATGTTCACGCCCTGGCCGAAGAGAAGGACGAAGAAACGAAGAAAACGTTCTACAGTCACCTGGAAACACTAGTCGACTCATTGCCTACAAACGACACAAAAATAATTCTGGGTGATTTCAATGGCAATTCGCTGTTTCATTGGAGAATAACTGGAGGATATAGCCTCCACTATGAAATAAATGAAAACGGCCAACGCCTAACCGACTTTGCATGTAGCAGAAATCTAGTCATACTTTTGACTTGCTTCCTACATTGACGCGTTTATAAAGTAAACTGGATTTCACTGAGTGACAATGCACAAAACCAGATCGGCCATGTTCTGACCCAACAACGTTGGGCCTCGAGCATACTTCACATCCGTATACAACGAGGAGCCCATTGTAACTCATATCATTAGTTGGTTAAATTAACCTATCGATATCGGTTGTCAAAAGCATATTCGGCGAAGACCAGCCCGCTACAAAAATATGACATCGAAATGCTCTAAACGGCGTCTGTGGCTAAAAATTTTATGGAGACCCTTGACAACCAGCTGACTTCCATCTTATCAGACGCATCGTCAAAAACAAGCAACGAGCTCTGGATGGAAGTGAAAGTGGCTATTAAGGCCCTGGCAGAACAGAGAGTTGAACAACAAGCCCGGCGAAAGAGAAATGAATGGTTTGATGATGAGTGCCAGAATACGTTAGCCAAAAAGAATCAGGCATACAAAGACTACATAGTTGAGAAAAATAGATGTAAGTTTAGCGAGCAACAACACAAGACAAGCATATAAAGTATTGAAATACCTGAAACATGGTTATCAACCCAAAACCATGCGCTGTCGTGATGGCATCGGCAATATCATCGCTGATGAAACCAAGTTTAAGGAAAGATGGGCATCATATTTTAAGAAACTCCTTAATTCTCCATACACCTCCAGAACATGGGAGCCTATAGATCTCTACGGAGAGCTTCCACTGGCCGCACTAAAACTGGGTGAAGTTTGTTCCACCATCAAAGTTCAGAAGAATAATAAAGGGCCGGGTAAGATTCCTGTCAAGTTCATCAAATATGCTGAGAATGGTGTTCAGAAAGCTATTCACAAAGTATATGGCCGATCCTACGCGGAGGTACTGCGGGACATCAGGGGAAACGTAAGGCCCGAAGACACCAATACTACCATTAAAGTAGTACGACCAACGCGGTCGGGCAACATACTGGTCGAATTCGGAGCAGAAGCCGACAATAAAGAAGCATTCTGCGACGCAGTAAAGAAAGTCCTCGGCAAAAGCGCAACAACAGCCCCGCTCGAGCCGATGGCAACGATCGAAATACGAGACATTGACTACGTGACGGATCTGGCTGAGGTAGAAGAGGCCATCAAAAGAGAGTTCCCTACCGTGGGAAGGATCAAAGCGAGACTGACACCAGAAAACAACAGGGGACAACGCATGGCCAAAGTTGACTTGATCGAAAAGGACGCCGAACGATTCCTGAACAAGGGCAAAGTACGAATTGGGTGGGTTGTCTGTAGGATACGGCGAAGAGCAACGCCTCTTCAATGTTTTAATTGCCTTGGTTAGGGTCACAACACACAAGTATGCAAAGGACTCGATAGGAGTTTCCTATGTTACAAATGCGGTGAAATGGGACATAAAAGTAAAGAGTGTACGAAGGATGCAAGGATGCTGATCCAAAACCTGATTTTGACACGTCTTGGGATCAGGAAAATGCCGGGTATTTCAAGAAGCCCTAGCGAAGGCAAAATCAGAACTCCGATGACCCGCATCCTGCAGCTAAACCTACACCGCAGTTCAACCGCCCAAAACCTGCTTGAGCAGTTTGCGAGGGATATGAAAGCTGACTTCTTGCTGCTGAGTGAGAAACACCATAATAAAAGTCCTGCATTATAATATTTTGACGAAACTGGTACTGCCGCCATCTGGGTTTGGAACAGTGACTTTCAAGCGGAGAGTTGTGGAAGGGGGGATGGTTTCGTGTGGGTTCGGGGCTCAGGGACCACCTTCTTTATTGTGTACCTAATGCCTAACGAATCGATATCATCTTTCTAAGCCAAGCTTAATGCTTTGGAGGGCGCTGCCTCGAAAGCAGAGGGCAAAGTGCTCGTTGGGGGTGACTTCAACGCTAAAGCAATCAAATGGGGCATACCTCAGACGGATCCGTAGGGAAAATGAATCCTGGAAATTGCGGCCAGGACAGCACCCGTCGTACTAAACTCAGCCGACTAAACTCCGCCGACTTTCCACCGTATTGGCTGTGAGGGAACCATACCGGATGTGACATTCGCCTGGGAGTCCTAAGTACGGAGGATTGCCAACTGGAAAGTATTTGAAGACTACTCAGCCAGTGATCATCAGTGCATTCTGCTTGAGATAAGTGATGCTGTCTCCCGACGTCCGTGCTCTCGGCTTTTTACAACTGGATGGAACATCGGAAGTATGGACATCGAGAAGTTCGTCGAGGTGCTCACAGCAGGTGAGCCGCTGCAGGGAGCTTTGGAGGGGACGGATGAACTGGCAGCTCAAGACATGGTGAACTCAATTATGAGCATCATAACGACTGCTTGCTGCGCTTCTATGCCCCGTCGACGACCGCGGCACGGCAAGCTCCCAGTGTACTGGTGGTCAACTGAAATCGCTGGAAAGCGAAGGGAGTGTCACAAGCTTCGACGTGAGGCTCAACGGGCGCGGAACCGTGACGAGGCAAGCGAGCGGGTGGCAGCATTCAAGTCAGCCAGAAAATGCCTTCACAAACTGATCAACAGTAGCAAGGCCCGCTGCTGGCAAGACCTAGTGGACAATGTGAACAAGGATCCGTGGGGCCTTGGCTACAAGCTGGTCATGCGGAAGATTGGTGCCCTACTGAAGCCCTGTATACATAACGTGGAAAAGATGGACGCGATAGTGCGGGGACCCTTCCCCGCTCATCCCGTCCGTGCTGACGCTGTCTATGGTGAAACAGCAGTCAAGTGCCCACTCTTCACACAGGTGGAACTGGAGGAGGCAGTCCTTTAATTGAAAGCGAGGAAGAATCCAGGTCCAGATGGTGTTCCAGCTGAGGTGTTGCGGCTCGTCCATCACCATTGTCCTGACTTACTGCTCAGCACATTCAACGCTTGCCTACGCGACGGGGTTTTCGCGGTGCGATGGAAGGTGGCGAGGCTCGTGCTGATCAGCAAGGGGAAGGGAAATCCCAAATCGCCGTCTGCATACTGCCCGTTATGCATGCTAGACACGGCTGGGAAAGTGCTAGAGAAACTCAACTAGGGAAGACTCACTGACGTGATTCGTGCTGCTGGGGACCTATCTCCTCGCCAGTATGGCTTTAGAGCAGGACGTTCTACCATTGATGCGATTGCAGAGGTGGTGAACGCAGTCCAAAAGGCAGAGGCATATAGTCGCACGAAGCGACAGATCGTCCTGTTGGTGACACACGACGTCAGGAGTGCCTTCAACTTCGCTATCTGAGTGGATATTCTGGATACGCTGGAAAACTTTTTTCAAGTTCCAGAATATCTAATGCGGCTTTTGAGGAACTACCTGAAAGACCGAAGCCTGCTCTACGATGCGACACAGGGCCAACGAAGGATGGAAATTACATCGGGTGTTGCCTAGGGAACTATCCTTAGTCCGGACCTGTGGAACGTGTCTTACCATGACCTACTGAGACTTGAGATGCCAGATGAGTCGCGTTTGGTCGGCTATGTGGATGACGTTGCGGCTCTGGTCACCGGACGCACCGTTGAAGAAGTGCTAGGTATGCTAATGCGCCGAGTGAGGGACTGGATGAATGCTCGCGGGCTCAGTTTAGCACTGGCGAAAACCGAAGTGCTCATTTTGAAAAAAAAGAGAATCCCTAGAGTTAAGATGGTCAGTATTGGCGACTAATGAATCGAATCAAAGCCAACGGTAAAGTACCTGGGGCTACTGATCGACTCGAAGATGAGTTTCTCTGAGCAAATCAGGGCAACGGCTGAGAAGGCTTCTTCGGGAATACCGGTTCTGAGTCGACTTATGGCCAACGTAGGGGGACCCAGCCCATCAAGAAGACGCCTCTTGAAGAGTGCTGTAGGGTCAGTGCTACTGTACGAAGCAGAGGTATGGGAGCGACGCTCTCAGCAAGGAGGTATAACGAACGTTTGGCAAAGGTACACAGAAGAGGAGCACTGAGAATTGCGTCTTCGTATCCAACAGTCTCTGACCGGGCAGTGAGAGTTATTGCAGGCGTGATAAATGTCACCCTCCTTGTTAGAGAGCGCTGCGCTATTTACCTGCGCCGAAACGGGGATACGAGGGAGATGGTTTTCCGCGAGGCGAGACAGCGCTCACTCAACGATTGGCAGCAGTTTTGGGTCAATTGCACGAAGGGAAGGTGGACTGCGTGCCTTATCCTGGATGTGAGACCGTGGCTAAATCGAAGGCATGGTGAGACAGACTTCTAGCTGACCCAGCTTTTGAGCGGGCATGGGTGTTTTCAGTCTTACCTGCACAAGATCGGTAAGTCACGGTCCCCGACTGTTGGTTTTGCCCAGGAGAGGAAGACAATGCCTGTCACACATTTGTTGCGTGTACAAAATGGGTCAGGCTGCGTAGGGAACTCTACAGGGAGACGGGAGAGCTCACCCCGGATAATATAGTTGCGGTGATGCTCGAATTGGTTGACAAATGGAACCAGGTGGCACATTATGCTCGGGCAGTCCTACAATATAAAAGGGACTCACAGCAGACGGGGGCGCTGGAGCTGGGGAATTGCTCTTCTGGCATTTCTTCTTCCCCTCTCCCCTCCCGCTAGGAAAGGGACTCCCCAGCTTGAAGGCACCCCGCGGCGTAACAAAACGAGACCTGGCCCAAGGTAATGTGTTAAACGGTTCCAGGCTGGGTTCTCAGGTTGAGAGGGGAGGTTTTTAGTGGGTAGTTTAGTCGCGCATGAGAGTCCCACACTCTGTGCATAAATAGCGATCGCCTCTCGACCACAAAAAAAAAGTTATTCAGTACATTTGGCAACAAGAACTTATGCTAAAAGAGTGGAGCCAATCAATGATATTCCCTATCCACAAAAAAGGCGACAAGCTACAGTGCGAAAATTATAGAGGCATATCACTTTCTTGTACGGCGTATAAAATATTTTGAAAGATATTAGAAAATAAATTTGAGTCAAACGCCAACAGTATTATTGGAGAGAATCAGAGTAATTTTAGAGCAGGTAGATCGACGATAGGCAAATGGTTCACAGTCAAGCAGGAACTTGAAAAATGTTGGGAGTTCAACATCGACGTACACCGAATTTTTGTTGACTTTAAGCAAGCATACAACAGTATTGATCGTAACGTACTGTACCAAATAATGCTTTGCTTTGGTATCCCAGCCAAATTGGTCCGTCTTACCAAAATGATAATGACGTCGATGACCTTCCAAGACTGGATCAATAACCAACTCACCGATGCCTTTGACACAAATATCAGACTTAAACAGGGAGATGGGTTGGCCCCATCGCTATTCAATTTGGCTCTAAAATACGTCATACGGAAGCTACCTGTAGATACACGAGGTACATTACTACACAGAGCCAAGTAGCAGCCCATGCGGGCTACAACATTTTGTCACGGTCATTAACAACTGCCCAAGAACTCTTCCTAAACTCGACAGCGAAGCAAAACTAGTAGGGCTACAAATCAACGAAAATAAAACAAATTTCATTATGCAGTCAAATAAAAATACCTTAAATACACAAAATCTCACACTTGGCGAATACAGTATCGAAATATTAGCGAAACAAATTATGGAAGTAGGTTTTCATGAAATTCGATTAACTTTGTAAATAATAATACATACATTTCTACTTTCTTCAACTTGGAACAAAATTGATCGACATCATCCTGACATATCCTAGAGAAACATATTGAAATGTAATGAAATTTTTGCCTGTAAACTTATCTAGCTCATTCAAATTTCTTCGCGGATGACATTGTTACTTTACATAGTCATTGATATTTTGTACGAATCTTTACTACAGATAACAATTTAGTCTTCTTTGTTTTGTCTTTTTGAATTTCAATGAAAAACTCAAAAAATTATGTACCTTGAATTTTTGTACTCGTACTCAAAATCATCACAAAACATCTTTTGAACGCTCCATTGAGCTTATTGCTCTTGCTCTCCTATTAATTTTTTTCGATTAACAATCGGATGCACGGTTTAATTTTTCATCTGATTCTATGACTCAAATTAATTATTGATCGAAATGTTTTTACGGGAGCTCACGTTCCTGTTCGTCTCTGTGTTAGTTGCGGTGCCGTTTTTAATGTTAAATTTGAAATTCTTTATTTTTCGTTTCTATTTTATTTTCCTCTAGACCCCCCGAATTTTTTGCATGATCTGACTCTGCCCGTTGATTGGATTGTGTTGGGGTATGGACAATTGTCCCGATATACTCGTATGCGCGTATGAGGGAAAAGTAGATTTTTGTGCGGGACGTGGTTGGGATTTTCCCGTACTTGTTGAATTGAACGAACAAATTCAACTCAAATTGACGGTGAGTGAACATATTCAATGCGACCCGAAGCGTTGGCTACCAAGTGGTAGGGTTTGGTTTTTTGGAGCCATCGTTGTGTCGGGAGCGGCGAAGAGGGGGTGAATGGTTACGTATTTTACGCTCAATTGGAGGAAACGATTTCATGTTTTCGTATGAAAATTCGTTTGTTGCCGCTTCAAATTGAAATTTTTGTTCTGATTTCCGGTTCAGATTTGATCATCACACGCGGAACATTCAACGTTCTGGTCCAGCCGTTTTGTGTGTTATGCCTACAAGTGTTTATAGCCATCAGCAATTATTCGCTTAAATGCATAGAATATTCATTATTTTGAATATATTTTCATGGTACGGATGGATTACGATGGTTCGTGGTTGTTAAAAGGATTTCGTGTGAATTTACAGTAAGCGGGCGAAACTAGGTTGAATCGCGTTTTCACGGTTGCTGTTAGTTTATCCTATTTGCAAAATTAAAACTTATTCTACTGAATCGAATCATAAATGATTTCTAACACAAATTAAAAATTGCTTTACTCTCCTAATTCCTTATTTCACAGTTACGCACCTTTGCGTTGATTATTTTAAAATACAAAGAATTTAGTAATTTCATTCCAACGCACCGTTTCCATATTACTCGTACTCTCAATGCATCATTAGACTTCCTCTTGTGCGGTTTTACGCATTACCTCCTGTCTTTACTTTGACCATAGGTAATATAACACTCAAGGTGATTTCACCTGTAAAACCAGGACAGGATCTCTTTTGACAAAGAATTCATTCGGTAACCGCAAATCGATCAAAGTACACGATAGTGTTTTGATTTTTCTCACAGTTCATAATATATCATTTTGCATATCGATTTCACATCCGTCCGGTAACGTTTTGAGGATTCGCCCTCAATATCCACTTGACATAATACTTATGAGTTCTCATGAGTGAATTGCAAACAAAAGAATGTACGCTTGATTCCATTTCGAAAACAATGAAATAAATGGACATGGGTATAATATTGCCCCATATGAAGCGACAGAATGAGTAAAACCGGGTGTGTTTGAAATTTTAACCCCTTATGGTTACTGAGTAGTTTTGTACGTAGATGTTTATTCGTTTCAATAGAATATACTTTCGTGCTCATAAAAATTGCAAATTAACAGAATAAAAATTAAAATTCATCAGAATTTTTAAATGATCGAACTTTGTACATAGTAATCTCGTTGTATCATTCGTAGCCTTATAAATTATAATATTTTTTGTAGTTATTTATAATTTTTCAATTAAATAATTTGTAGCTTGTGGTGCTGATTTGAAGTACCTAAAAAATAATTTAGGTAAAGAAAGAAAAGCAACTTCAATACGCACAAGTAAGAATGAATTTATGGAATCGTATCCAAGTTAGTTTTTCCCATTTTAGTTGTGAATGGTTGATCAGTTACTACTATTTACTTCTTAAAACGGTGGAACTGATTTAATTTTGATTCCATAAATTTTATTTCACACTTTTAAGTGCGTTTTGAAGTCCGTCCTTACGTGTTTTTTTCTAAAAATTTTGTATTTCATGATTTTTAATGACAAAAGCAACCCTTAACTAGATAATGATCTGACTTCATGTTGAAATTCGGACTTCCTTCTCGGTAATCGCCGGAATTTTCAAAGTGGGCGAAATAATGTTAAAATGCATTGAAATGCTAAATTAATAAACGTTAACTCTAAGATTAAAATTAGAATATACAACACCAAAATCATAAACTACTGCCTGAGTCTTTCAAAAAACTTATACTTAAATTTTTTTTAAGTATTTTTCAACTCATTTCAAATTCTAACGCATCTATTGTTGAGAAGAAAGAATTTTCTTTCTTCGTAGCACTAAAGTCCCTCTTGAGCCTTCACCTCCTGCAACAAGCGCCCTAAATCGTCTCGGTCCATTGACCGCGACCTCCAGTTTCGAACTCCGAGCAGGAATGAACTGTCTTCATCAGCTGGGTCAGACCAGCGTATCCTCGGTTTCTCGACTGGTCTCCGCCCCAACAAATACCTTTTTGTGTATCCGTTGTTCCTTTTTGTGTATCCGTTGTTCCTTTTTGTTTATCCGTTGTTCGTGGCCAGCCTTTCGCAGCTTCCGCAGTCTCATAATCGTCAAAAACTTCATACAGCTCATGGTTCTATCCAATTCGCGATTGGTCTCCATCTAACTTTGCTCCGATTATTGGCCTCTCAATCCGATGCTCGAAGGTGTTCAATATATTTGCGGATGGTTGGGTTAGGGTCCATGTTTCACACCCACATATGTCTTATCACAGATTTGTATACTTGGAGCCTTGTTTTCCTGTCTATGCAGCTAGTCTTCAAGATCGTCAAAATTGAATAAAATATTATATTTGCGAGCTATATTTTTTGGCGTATTCCGTCTCTTTCATTGCTTGTTCTCAGTATTTTGGCGCCTAAATACACAAATTCTCCCAAATTTTTGGTATTGTATTCACTAAGCAAGATATTTTGGGTATTTGAGGTATTTTTTCTCGACTGTGCTATGAGCTATGTTATATTTTCATTGATTTGTAGCCCTACTATTTTCATAGACCATCACTTGGCTCAGCTTGTATCGTAATATACCTCGTGTATCGACCAGTCCTTTTGTATGACATATCAAAGAGCCAAGTTGAATGTCGATGGAGTGTTATGCAGGTATTTAGCCTTCATGCTTGTAAGATAAGCTCCACTAGTACCAATTGGTGAAAATTGATATAAAACTTACTTTCAGAGGAAGGTTAATGGTACTAAACGGTGAAAACAAAAAAATAGCATCATCACTTATAATTAAATTTTTAAACATTTTAATTTTGAACAGGATCAAAAGACCAATCGCAGAAATTACAGATGGCTATGTTCAAATCCTACGGAGGTTCTTGTTGTTATGCACCCAAAATTTCCAGCCACTGTTATGGTTTAAGGTGTTGTCAGCAACGGAGGACATGTTATGCCAAAACACTTTTTTACTCAGACAAAGACCACAAAGACCACTTCTTCGCTGAGGACTGCTATTAATGCCGTTATGGTCAATATGAACAAGGAGCGTTTGATTCGGGCATATAATCGTTTCCGGACCGGATCGAAGATGTTATTGCTGCTAATGGCGATTTTATTGAATAACTTTATAGCCATATATTAATTTAATGTTGTATAAAAAATTCTTGAAATTTCATTAAATTTTGTTAAAAATACAAGCTAATTAATTTTACTCTCAAGTTGTCCTCAAATACCGTACGCACCCTGTATACCTGTATATTGGTTAGCTGTCATGTTGCTACACTTCCTTCTCAGTAGTTTTGTCAGAAGGTTATTTTAAAACTACGTTAAGATTTTTCCAACAGCAAATTTAATTTTTTTCGCAAGAGCTGCTCTTGTTTTTGGTCCTAGATACGTCCTTGGAACAACGTTTGGTTGTAATCGTGGGATTGACATGGAGTTGCTAGCTAATTTAGACGAAAGTTCGAAGTGTGTTGGTTTAAGTCGGTCGATATTGACATTCGTTGCTTTTCCATAGATATCGAGGTTACAAACCTTGTCAGCGATTCGTTGCAACATTTTAAATGGTCCTTTGTATGGGTGTTATAATGGTCTCTTCACTCTGTCGACACGAACGAAAACATGCGGGCAAATTGAAAGGTTTTTGGGGACGGATACTTTCCGCTTATCGTGGCGTGTAATTAGTGTCGCGCGAACTAGCTTTATATGCTTGTGAAATTTTTGAACGAATAGTTTCGGCGCCGACGGCATATTTTCATTAAAGAAGAATTCTCCGAGGATTTGCAGTTGCGTCGATATCCTTCTTCACGCTTGTGCAAAGGCCAAGTAACAAGGTTGGAAGACTTTCCGCCCATTCTTCGTTATTTTGGCACATGATGGCAGCTTTCAGAGATCGATACCACTGCTCAATCATTCCATTCACTGCAGGGTGGTAAGCTGTCGTCCGAGTCTTCTTGTAACCCACTAAATGTGTCAGCGATTGAAATATGAAAAACACAAATTGAGATCCTTCATCCGATATCAGTACAGCAGGAGTTTTGAGTCGAGCTATCCAGTTAGCATAAAATTCAGTGGCTATTACGTCCGCTTTTATGGTTAATATTGGAACTGCCTCGGGCCATCGCGTGAATCTATTTATCATTGTCAACACATACGAGAAACCCTTGGATTGTGTCAGCGGTCCAACGATGTCGATGTGGACATGGCAAAACCTGGAGTCCGGGGTTTCAATATGCCCTTGTGGAGCTTTTGTATGCCTTCCAACTTTATTACGTTGGCACGAAAGACATTTACGAGCACATTCAAGAATATTCTTCGCCATGCTAGACCAAAGCTATTTCTTGATTATAGTTTTCTTCGTCGAACGTCCGCTGGGATGTGAAAGGTTATGCGTTAAATCAAATATCTTCCTTCTTAGTAGCTTCGAGACGCATAGTCAAATTTCCTTAGTTGAGACATCGCAATAAAATAACGAGTTGTCAAATCTGATCTTTCAAAATTGCATGCTTGGTTCAGCCCGTAGTAGATTTTTTAGTTCTTCATTCTTGTCCTGAGTTTTCGCCAAATCGTCAACTGTAACCATTAATGGCATAGCAATATTCTTAATTCATGAAAGTGCATCCGCTGTCGTGTTATCTTTTCCAGCGATGTAGATGATGTTAGTCGTGAACTACCAATTAAAGTCTAACTGCCTTAATTGCCATGGAGGCGCTTTAACCGATTTCTGCTTGATTGCATACATGATCGGCTTATGGTCTGTCTCGATTATAAGAACGCGTCCCTCGATCATCTGTCGAAAATACTTTATTGTGTTATAAATCGCTTGTAGTTTGCCGTAATATATACTGCTCCCATAGCGATAACGGATGCATCACACTTTATTGCAAGCATAGTGTTTTCGATGGGATGGCTCAATAATGTTGAATTGGCGATTTGACGCTTACATTCCTAAAATACTGATTCCGCTTATGGAGCCCATGCTATTTGTCGCTTGTCTTTCTTTGTGGCCCCAATGCGAAATTTGTGCAGAGGTGCTTGGACTGATGCTGCATTTTTTGTGATTTTTTATAAAAGTTAATTGCTCCTAGAAATCCTCGCAGTTCTGAAACGGTTGACAGCTTTTTTAAATTCATAATCGTTTCTACTCGGTCAGGAAAAGGTTTTATGCCTCGATTATCGATAAGGTAGCCTAGATACTTTACAGTTGGCACTCCAAACGTACATTTGCCTATATTGATCGACATACCATATTCTCTTAGCCGTCTTAACACAAATTTCAAATGCTCACGGTGTTCATTTTGCGATTTGGATGCGATGAATGCATAACAGAAGTTTAGACCGCGTAGACCGTAACCGATGTATCGTTGGGACGTTTTTGCGGCATTGCAAAGTTCAAACGTCATCACTTCAAACTCATATAGCACAAATGGAGTTATCACCGCTGTTTTGGGGATGTTTTCTGGTGCACTGGGATTTAATTATAGGCTCTCATCAAATTCAATGTCGAAAATACAGTATAACAGTTAAGTTTGTGGGCGAAATCACTAAGATGAGCGACAGGGTATCGATCTGGGACTGTTATGGCATTGAGGTGGCGATAATCTCCATTGCTTACATGTCTTGGCAACCATACATAATGGGCTTGCCCACGGGCTACTCGAAGGCTGACGAAATCCCTGTTAAAGCATGTCATCAAATTTGGCCTTAGCTTCCCGCAAATTCTCTGGAGTTAGGTGTCTTGCTTTTTCGGCAACCGGTGGCCCTTGCGTTAGAATATGGTGATAAACACCACGAGCAGTAACCTTTTAGAGAGGCAACATTAACATCGACGAATTCTTTTAATAAATCCTCATAGTTCAAATTGGTATCGATTGTTGTGATGCGCGAACTGGGTTCACTTGTACGAAGAGTTGTAGCGATCAGATTTGTTTCACGATATATTTATTTCCCACGTGGGTCGAAAATTAAACCAAAATACTGGAGGAATCCGATTCCGATGATTTGTTGTCATACGTCTGTAACCACAAATTTCCACTTAAAACGCTACGAAATCCAAAAAAAATCTAATGAATTTGTGACCGTAAGTTCTGATCGGAGTATTGTTTGCAGCATATAATTGGAACTTCGTGGGGACGTTTCGGCTTTTGTCCCATTGAAGGGCTGATATGTCGGCACCCGTATCAATAAAGAATCAGTTTCCATTCTATTTTTCATAAATTATAAGTAGGCGATTGTCATGTGGTTGGTCGTCTTCGCTCGCCTCAACTCGGGATGACAAACTTTGTTTCCCTTAGATTCCCGGACAATGTCTTGCGCATTGTCCGAGACTCTTATGGTAAAAGCAAAACAAGTCGTCTGATTTCGACTCTGCACGTTTCCTTGTCCTTTGAGACGTTGAAGCTGATCGGGATCGGTTTCGAGACTCCAGGGGGTTGAGACGGTTCAACGTCTGTTGTAAAACTTCGCTATTTGTATCTTCTTGTCTTTGCACAGATGCAGTGGCCGGTGGTTGCTGCAACTCGATCATTAGACCCACCATCTTCGCAAGCCTGTTAATGCCGGGCTCGCTTGAAATTGCCAAAACCAGTCGAATATTCTCAGGTAGCTGTTCCAAAGAAGTGGTCGCAGCATTGCATTTGTCATCTGCTCTCCTCCTTCATTTCCAAGATGCTGAAGAAGGTGTGATCGCTTCCTTTCATCTAAATTATGCCCTTGGAATAAACGTCTAAGCTTTGTATTGCTGAATTCTGCGAAAGCTGCTAGTATACGCCCCTTGACAGCATTATACTTGTTTTCCTGTGACAGGTTTCTCGTTATGGAAATAACATACGGTAATATTTCCGGATTGGCATACTGGATGACATAAAAGCCAGGTTGTTTTTTTTTATAATGTTTGATGTTAAGAATGCCTTTAACTTCTCTAGTGTGGCGGATATCCAATAAAATTTGGAATTTAATCTTCAAGTCCAAAATATCTGATATAGAATCTAACCGAAAGACCGGAGCCTGCTCTTTGATTTGAAACGATTTCGGCGAAGATTAGATATTTTATCGGGTGTTTTTCATGGCTCTATACTAGACCCACCGGTGAAATGTTGGATAATTCTCATTTGATTGCGTACATGGATGATTTTGTGGCACTAGTTGCTGTTAAAGAGACGCAACTTAAGCTGGGTACATAAATGTACTAAATGAGGAACTCAATAACTACTCACGGGTTAAGCTTAGCAGGAGAAAGAAGGACTTTATCACTGATCCACTCGTAGGCTTGATGAGGGTGACTGTCGTCTGGCCTAGGTCTTGAATAGGCATCGTAGTGATTTCAATATGTTCTATATGTCCGTAAAGGACAGCAGTGATAGTCTGTTGCCTTACTGAGCGAGGATATTATGCTCACCGGGATTGGTCTTGCATGAGGATGCATGAATGCGCTTGCAGGCTAGCGTTGCGGTGTCGTGGGGCGAGTTATTTTCCCCAACACAAGGGCCAACTACAAAAAATTTCACATTCACGACTTTTTCGAACATAATACGAGTATATGGGTTCGACGGTGCCGACGCCGAGGTAACTTAACAAAGGAATGAACTATAGAAACGCAACTAACAAGACTATTGTATTAATTAGTCTATTGTAAGTGTGGGTTGTGTGTAATTTGTTTTGATATGGATATCGTGTTTATAAAGTATATAGAAAAAGAACCATTCTATAGCAGTAGATGTGGGTGGATGGGAAATAAGTGTATGTAAATAAAATGATTTGTTATAATATGTACATAATAATATTAAAACCGTGTTTTTGCACTTATGTGAGTTGTGGATTATGTATTTCTGTAAATCATTTCTTTCGCTATAGCCTGCATTTATATATGAATAAATATACCGTCTTTGAGCAATTGTAGAAATTGTTAAGATTGAAATGGAACTGTTGGTTTTGATACCGAAATAATTAAATTAATCAAATTAAAAATGCAGAAACCACTTTTTAAGGGTCATTCAAAGAAATTTCGATCATCCAGAAATCATTCCAATTTTTAACATAACATATTCAATAAGATATCATTTGAAGTTCAACAGAAACATATTACATATGACATAAATCAATAGGCTAAATCAATTACAATGACGTATTCATCGAAAAATTTATTTATAGTAGATCCTGCATACTCCTATTATATTCGAATTGCAGGCAATTGAATAGACTGTTTTGTGTAAAGTAGATGGACGAGAAAGATGTTTGAGCGTCGATTCAAAACTAAAGACATTTTAACAGCCTTTGTATTCTTTTTGCCAATTCTACTGTTTCTTTTGACAGAAAATTTAAAGCAAAATATTACTAGGTTTTTCTTATTTTCAGCTGATACTTGGAGGGTTCCGTTAGCATCGATTTTGAAGGATACTTCAATTTTCGGAATGCCTCATGGTACATGTGAGATGCCAGTGTTACATGTGATCAATTCGGTCATAACTCCTCTAACGGCTTCAATGCCCAAGGTCAATGAATTGCCGTCCAAAAAGAATAATGGCATCAGTATCTTGTTTGGCTGGGATGACACTAGCTTCCCAAATGTCTCTGCAAAATTAATCACTATGTGCTATGGGAAATACAACTGTGTTCACCTTTTTTCAAGTGCTCAGTGTTATGTGACGTTACATCGCCTACTGAATCCAATGAAACATCACCAAGTTCTTTTATTTCGCCGCCCAGCCTGGCGTTGCGGCCCTCACTTGAGAATATATGGTGGTTCATTAATAAAATGCGTACGCAGGTGGCAAATTGTGACGGCTGCTCCAACTGCTTTCCGTTCCTTTTTCTATCGTTAATATCACCCCAGGAAAATTTTTCTTCTGCCTCCCCTCGCTAGCATAAATTCCATTGTCTCTTCACCCGCTCACCCGAATTGACAACACGACAAGCAAAACTGCAATGCCAACTGTAGATAACGCCAAAAGAACAATCCTTTTTTGTTAAACGCTGGTGATTGAAAAAGCTATTTCCTCAAAACGAAAAAATTAAGACAAAACGCGCACTGTGGAACAATTTCTAGCCACTCTCGTCCCTGCTCGCTTATATTTGCAGTGACACCACGACGTGGCTCATTGCCATTCGGCGATAGAAGTTCAATGCCTTTTTCACTGTCCGACACTCATGAATTTTCGCAGTTCAAGTTTCTAGCACCACGACGGATTTAAATCACCCAAAACTCCCTCACTTGATCACGCTCCACCACTGACTCCAACTGATGAAATTAACATTTGCACGAGCACACCTTTCAATTTCTTGCGGAAATGTGACAGCCGAACATGACATCGATAGAAATCGTGCAGATCCGACACTACACTACTGACGCCAAGTGCTCGTTCAGTGGCAGAGCTTTAATCCGCATTCTGACGTCAGGTGTTGAATAGTAGCAGATATTGGGGATGGTGCAGGGGTGACCGATATCTGCTGGATATCTCTACGCAATATTTTGCGCATAACATTGCGGCCAAAACAGCATACCCATTGCGGGTGAAATGAGTGAGTGTATTGCTGATTCTTTGAGTAGTTCGCGGGGCGAACTGCTCGATTAATACAGCATGGGTGTTTCCAGCGTTTTTTATAGTTTCTCGATTACATATTTCGTCCAGAATTGGAAAATGATGCCTACTACACATTATTTGTGAATGCAAAATAAGCGACTCCTCCCTCTCTTTTTCCCTTTGATTAGTGTAATTGGAGGTAAGTTTAGATTAGTTGACAGTAGAACCATGTGGTGCATTTCGTTCGCACAGTGCTGGCAGACGTTAAGGGTATGCCTGAGGATTTGGTTGTACAGGGGTCTCTTTTTCAAAAACTCCGCTCCCTTCAAACCATTCCGCTATCAAAACGATTTCTTTTACTCTGTGATACCCCAAAGCATAGCAAATGAAGTGCAGTGGGTAGTCTAGCAGTATTGTGGGTCAAATTTACCGCGACAAATGCTCGGGTCTGAAATATTAAAATTACAACTGAAAACACCCTTAGGAATTATCAAGGCTCGCTGTCAATGATTTTCCGATCGTAAAAAAGTTGAAATGCGTAGAAATTTTCATTTTACAGTGAAGTGAATATATATGCATTGAAAATCTTGACCTAAGTCAATCGTTTTCATTTTCTAAGCTAAATTTCATTCCCACTCTGAGCATGTTCTGAGTGAAAGTACTTATTTTTGCATTGCTAGCTCTAAGACATTCGTTGAAAAAAATCATTCTACCACTATTCAAAATTTTCTCTTCCTTCATCAAAAAATTACTTCCCGAGTACAAAGAGTAATGTTTACCAACTATCGGAAATATCAATTCCAAAAGCCAAAAAAATTAAAATTTATAGCAATAAAAACATGATTTTCAGATATATTAAAACGTTTCTACAGAGGATGGGAAACAGGTCCAGATGCATAGTATTTCATGACAGACCAGGCTTATTTTAGTTATTAACAATAATAATTTTATTTATTTTCTCAATTAATTTCAATATTAATGTTTTCAGAACCTGTTAGCTCAAACATTAAAAGTACCAAAACCAAGGATCAAATTGTTTTTTGAAATGTACGTAAATTTGTAACTTGATCATTGTCAATTTATCGAACACAATTCCTCAAATGTACTCAT
The DNA here is from genome assembly GCA_963969285.1 of Odontomyia ornata. Taxonomy (NCBI): domain Eukaryota; kingdom Metazoa; phylum Arthropoda; class Insecta; order Diptera; family Stratiomyidae; genus Odontomyia; species Odontomyia ornata. The sequence goes on from OZ017740.1 coordinate 32,242,852, forward strand.
ATCAATAAAAAATGATAATTTTATAGGAGCTTTCACTCGCATATTCATCACAAATGGCAATAAATTGAAATGCTAGTCCAGAAACTTCAATAAACTCACCCTTGCTAAATACGTCCGAAGGCAGTTTTTTGTGTCCATCATGCCTCCACCGACCGAGAGCTATCCAAAAGGGTTGACATTTTACAGTCATCGATTGAACTGTTCTCGTTCATTTCAGTAACAATTGAAAAAGGCGGCCATAAGCTAAGGGAACTCAATGCAAAAGACTTGGCCTCTCTGTAATCAACTTTTCATTTCAATCCTTTTTAAAAGGATAAATGTGAACGTTGAATCGAACAATTCCAAGGGGGTGGTGGATTATTGATGCCCTTAATGGGGTTCACTATGATTGGAAGTTATTGTTATGCCAATCTTTTGTTTGGTACTTTTTGATTAAGATGAATACTGTAATGAATTATTAGAAGGGTTAGAAAGACAACTAAATGGACCGGAAAGAGTTGTTTTCCAAGTAATTTAAATGTAGAGATGACGGCGCAATCAATTTTCGAGGGGATATGGACTTTGTGATTTCGTAACGAAGTAAATGATTCATTTTTGCATAAATTCGCGTACACTCTAACTCACTCCTTCTTGCTCTGGTGAATGATTCGTATCATTTTTTGAGTACGAAGAAATTGTAGACTAAAATATTCGAAATTTGTTTACCACAATTCATCGAACAAATCTATTCAGCTTTCAATATTTCACGAGGTTTATTTCTTCAGTCTCATTCAGGTAAATAAATTCTTCCAAAACTCGAGCATTTTTTCAACGTTCACCTCCATCTCCGGGATCGGCGTGAGTTAATAACAAGTCAAATTTCAATCAAGTATCGGCCGCAAAGCAAACAATCTGTCAAACTTTTATGTCAGCATTCAATCAACGCCAACAAAATAAGGTAATCAAAAAATAATCAAAACTACCCTCGATCGCCCGCCATCGCCACCAGTCCAGTGCCACCTTAGCCGTTTGTTGCGTTACTTTCTAATGGGGCTGTTGGAAGTTTCCAAAAAGAAATCTCTCATATAAATCTGTGTAGTGTTAACCATTTTCGACATCAAACGAAATGGCATGCAGACAGACTTGTGTAAACATAAGCAAATTGTACGTGTGATCTAGACCTACATCCATAGATCCCATCATTCTCTAGTTCTCTAGCAGCGCGCCGAGTCCTCGTCTAAGTATCTTTTCAAGAAAGATTCCTGTTGATACTTCTTTGCCGCCTTGGTCGGTGTTAAACGTTTGACTACAAAAAAAGTACGCGCACGTACATCATGTCAGTGTTAAGATTGCAGTTCACTTGATCTGTTTACAGCTGTTTTCGTTCATAAACTCCAAACATATAAAATATGAGTACATTGATTTATGATTATATCCAGGGGCACCTGGTTAGCTTAATCTCCAAAAGAAAAAATCATTAATGAGACCATTAAGGCATGAATTGAATGATCCACCAGATCAGAACTTGAGAATGTGTCAGCAATATTTCGGAGATGAACACAACGGGTCGGTAATGTATACGAGAGACTGAGGTTTTTGGACCTATTCTATATTTCTAGAAGAATGCACTTGGAAATAAAGATATTATTGCATAATATTATACAAAGTCTATTGCGGTACATACACGAATCGCGAAGTTTTTATGGAACTAGTGCCTCCGTTCCTCGAAACATCGCAACTTTTGCTTTTTGATGATCAAACGCGAGAGTAGTAGAATATGCATTAACTTGTATAAATACATACATACTACATACAGGCCAATTATTATTTTTTCTTGAAAAGCCGACGGGCCCTGTTTTTTTTTTTTTTTTTGAATGAGCAGATACGTTTCGACTCGAGTCATCTTCAGACAGTGAATATGCCTCAAAGTAATCAAAACGCATCTTCTCATTCAAACAAGTTGGGTAAACAGACCTACGCTCATGTCAGAAGGGTTTTGTATTCAATTTACAAAATGCAGTCACCAGATCGAATCAAATCAAGAAACATGTCAAAGACGATTTTATTGGAGAAAATATGAAATACGAAGATCATACTATTATTAACAAAGTTGAACGAATTTCGACTTCTGAGGTTTTTGGTATTGTTATACTCATAAATATCTCCCTTGATAATTATTTCAGATGTCCATCCGCGACGGAGGAAACACATTTTGCATGTATTACCCCCCTGTGCCTCCACTGAAGCAAAAACTGAAAGTTTCGCAACTGTTTTGAAAAGCTCCCATGAAAAATTTCATTTCATACTCATATCGGCTACGTTTGATGATTTTTTTTTTTCAGGGGCCACTCTCCTGTGCAGTTATCATCGATTCATGGCCAATTTTTTCGAATCCTAGAATGGTTACAAAACCCTTTTGCTTGGAGCTCTCTCCCACGTCCTTGACTTGTTTCACTTATGAGCATTAATTGTAGGTACTCATCTGCAGTCATTCATTAAAATGAATCAAGTGTTCAAAGCATGCACCTTAAACGTTGAAGTTGGGAAAAATAACTCAAAATTATTTAATCTTCGCATTTAAAACAGCCACTTTTTTGTTTTACGATTACTGATACCACTAGCTGAACTGATTCTCAAAGATATACATGACACCTATCATTCCTGAAATTTTCATGCAAATCCTAGCAAAACTGTAGTGTCTGAGTCGGTAAAAAGCGCATGTTGTTCCATAGCCATATTTGCCATAGTAATAAATGCAGCGCATATTGTTCCATAGTAATACAGGAAAATTCAAGCCGTTATAACTTCGCTAAATATGATTCAATCTTTATGAAACTTTCAGGATAGGTCAATCTTATAAATAGACATCTACAAACTGAGTTTCATAGAAATGAAGGGTACCGTTAAGATTTTATTCAAGAAAACATAAAATCGATAAATCATACTATTACTAGCAAAGTTGAGTGAATTGCGACTTCTCACGTACACGTTGTTGTTGTACTCACCAAGGCCTACATTCCAGATTTTTTTCAGATTTTTCGGATGGAAGGTGTCCAATCGCGAGGGGGTGACACAAATTTTTCGTGTATTTCCCCTCCCTGTGCACCCCTCGAAGCAAATTTTGCCAAACTAAGACATGTTTTGAAAAGTTCTCATCAAGACCTTTCATTTGATATTTGATTTGAAATTTTTTTTCGGGGGGTCGGTCTCCCCACGAATGGGGAGACTGCCCTTAAATACCTTATAACATTTTTTTGTAGTTGAGCTTTGAAGAGAGCTCCACTTTACACCTACACACAAAATTTGATGTTTCTAGCTTAAGCAGTTTCCGAGAAAAACTGCTGTGACACACGGACGGACGGACAGACGGACCGACAGACAGATGGACAGACAGGACGTGATTTTAGAAGGGTTTTGTAAAATCATTTTACAAAACCCTAAAAAGCCGGGCCCGATGTGTTTTCAACACTAAAGATGACTAAAAGGAGTCGAAACGCGTCTCCTCACTCAAAAAAGCAGGACCCTACGGCTTTTAAAGAAAACAAGTTGGGTAGACAGACTTATGCTCATGTCAGAAGGGTTTTGTACTCAACTTACAAAATGCCGTAACCAGCAACGAATAAAATTAAGAAACACGTCATGTTCGAGGATCATACTATTATTAACTAAGTTGAAAAAATTTTTTAATTCTGAGGTTTTTGTTAAAATTATATCCATAAATATTTCGCTTGATAATTTTTTCAAATTTTTTTAGATCACGGGTGTCCATTCGCGAGGGAGAAAACACATTTTTCATGTATTTTCCCCCCTCTCTGTGCCCCCACTGAAGCAAAAACTGTCAGTTTAAGAACTGTTTTGAAAAGCTCTCATAGAGAACTTTCATTTGATACTCATATCGGCTACCTTTCATGAAATTTTTTTCAGGGGCCACTCCTTTGTGCTGTAAGCATCGATTCATGGCCTATTTTTTTCGAATCCTAGAATGGTTACAAAGCCCTTTTGCTAGGAGCTCTCTCCTGCCTCTTCGACTTGTTTCAATTGTATGTACTCATCCTCATGATATCTATCATTCCTGAAATTTTCATGCAAATCCTAGCAAAGCTGTAGTGTCTAAGTCGGTAAAAAGCGCATATGGCTCCATAGCCATATGTTTCCATAGTAATGCAGGGCACATTGTTCCATAGTAATACGGGAAAATTCAAATCGCTATAACTTCGTTAAATACTATTCGATTTTGATGAAACTTTCAGAAAAGATCAATCTTATAAATAGTCATCTTTTTGCTAAATTCTATTGAGTTTAAGGGTACCGTTTAGATTTTATTCAAGAAAACACAAAATCGATAAATCATACTATTACTAACAAAGTTGAGTGAATTTCGACTTCTCATGTATTTGTTGTTGTTATACTCATGAAGGCCTACATTCATGATTTTTTTCAGATTTTTCGGGTCAAAGGTGTCTATGTCGGTAAAAAGCGCATATGGCTCCATAGCCATATGTTTCCATAGTAATGCAGGGCACATTGTTCCATAGTAATACGGGAAAATTCAAATCGCTATAACTTCGTTAAATACTATTCGATTTTGATGAAACTTTCAGAAAAGATCAATCTTATAAATAGTCATCTTTTTGCTAAATTCTATTGAATTTAAGGGTACCATTTAGATTTTATTCGAGAAAACATAAAATCGATAAATCATACTATTACTAACAAAGTTGAGTGAATTTCGACTTCTCTTGTATTTGTTGTTGTTGTACTCATTAAAAAAAAAATTTTTTTTGAGGGGTCAACTCCCTATATGGGGAGACCCCCCTTAAACCCCTTTGAAAAATTTTTTCACCCTTGAACTTTCAAGAGGTCACCACTTCTGACCTTTCCACAAAGTTTCATGGCTGTAGCCCTTATAGTTTCGGAGAAAAAGTGCTGTGACGTACAGACGGACGGACAGACGGACACAGGTCGTGATTGCAATAGGGCTTTGTATTTTAGTACAAAACCCTAAAAAGTAATAATATTGCATTATAAAAGCTTTTTAAAACAATTTTTATGAAGACCTGCTGCTTGTCCGTCGGTCTGGGCGTGACAGCTAGTTCTTTTAGGAACCAGAAATGTTACAACTATTAAAATTAATGAAAAATTGAGAGCAAGTGAAATTTACAAAGCATACTTTTAATGATAAAGTTTAGTGAATTTTGATTTCTGAGATATTGGCTGCCCTTTACTCCTACCTACATCCATGGTCTTTTTCATATTTTTTAAGCTGAAAGATGTCCAATTACACAAATTTGTCGAATATTTTGCTTCCACAAAATGAATTAATGAGGAAGATAAATGTTGCTGTTGCTGATGGTGGTTCTGCAGAGACTAAAGGTATTGGGGAAGATGAATTCGTGTATGGCATTGATGGCAAACAATTGAAGATCAAGATGCCTAGCCTTTTCTATGTACCACCGATACAAAACGATATGTGCCAGCACATATTTGGTAGCGATTAGGGTGCGGTATTTGCTCTTTCCAAAAGATATTTGGGCTCTTGTTGGAAATATTGTAGTAGCTTAGCGGAAATTCGCAGTGCATTATTTTGACGTAAAATAGGCAAAATGCGTATGCAGGCCTAATAATCTACCTGGACGCTGATTGAAAAAGCAATGCAAGGAATCGTAAATCAAATACTGGATTTAGCGCTAGCTGCGATGGTATGACAATTTCTTGGGGGAGCCAAAAGCAGCCTACAGTTTCACTTTCTGCAACTGAAGCTGAGTATATCGCGCTCGGAGAAGCTTGCCAAGAAACTTTATGGTTGCGACGATTATTGGGTGATTTTGGCGAACACAATTTGCCATCGACATTGGTTAGAGAGAATAACTAGAGTTGCATAAAAGCTGCATTTTAATCTGCATCAACGACGGATCATCAAACTTGTTTGCTATCTCACTGAGGATATGATAGCGAACATTTTGAGAAAATCGTTGGGAACTATAACAAGTTGGGTAGACAGACCTACGCTCATGTCAGAAGAGTTTTATACTCCACTTACAAAATGCAATCACCAGCAACGAATAAAATCAAGAAAAATGTCAAAGAGATTTGCTCGTTTAAAAGAAATCACTCAAATCATGAAATCCCAAAGGCATTTATGTCATCGATCTTATCTGAAAATTTTAAGAAGGGCAAATCAAAACTGCAGTGTCTAGTTCGATGGAAAGTCCATAAAATACCAAAATAGTGTGTTACTGTTGTTGCAATTGGAGAAATTTCAAATGGATATAACTTCCGTGAATGTGATACGAATTTCATCAAACTTACAGAGTATTAGGACCTTGTGTAAGGCTAGTTAAATAAATAAATAAATTGTCGGGTTTAAAGGCATCCATACGATTTTATTGGAGAGAATACGAAGTTCAAAGATCAAACTATTATTAACAAAGTTGAACGAATTTTCACTTCTGAGCATAAATGTCTCCCCTGATAACTTTTTTCAAATTTATTAGATCACAAATATCTAATTACAGGGGGAAACACATTTCTCATGTATCTCCCTCCCTTGTGCCCCAACTGAAGCAAAATTTTAGGAATTGTTTTAAAAAGCTGACACCCTACTCGACTACCAATGGAGAAACAAATTTTTAGAAGGTTCACCTCCATATATGGGGAGACCCCCCAAAGCCCCTTTGAAAAATTTTTCCACCCCAAAATTTCAAGAAGTCACCACTTCTGACCTTTCCAAAAAATTTTCATGGCTGTAGCTTCTATACTTTTGGAGAAAAAGTGCTGTAACATACAGACAAACGGACGGACGGACGGACGGACGGATAGACGGACACAGGTCGTGATTGCAATAGGGTTTTGTATTTTAGTACAAAACCCTAAAAAACGAGCAAATAGAGAGGGAGAAGAAGATCGCACATGACTTGTAAGGAGAAGAAAGAAGTCATAAAGGACTTTGGGTGAGTGCTTCAGTATTCTTTTGCTGAGTTGGGTCAGTTTGTGTTTTCTTCCAAAATTGAGCATTGAATTTCATGAAATTTTAGTGAAATTAAAAGTTGTTCCCGGGTAGTAAGTACAGTGCAAATAGGTCCTTTTGGGGAAGAGGATACCGATGGATGGTGGCATGGTTTCTGCACGTGACATGACTGATAACGATAAACAATCTACGATAAACGTAAGAAACACTTGCAAAAACTAATGTCGAGCCGACTGACCAGTGAAGCAAAAAGGATTTGCCAGCTGCAAAAAATGCTAAACTGACCAGATAATGAGGCTAAATCTGCTGGAAACTCTAAAAAAGGTAGCTCTAAGATAAAAAAACTGAAGGTGAGGATGTCCTCACCTGAAAAATCTTGCGACTCTTCGGACGAATCAGAAATTGAAATGGACACTGAATTTGACTTAAAGAAGTCAAAATACATCTGTTCACTTAAAGAAGCAATGTCAGATGACTCTTTAAGAACGAAAAAATTAAATTGACATTGATTGCATGATGAGCGGTAACTATAAACATACACCAAACTCTACACTACAACTACACAATCCGCACCAAAAATACAATAACTAAAAACAGTACCAATCGTTCTAAGGGAGCCCTCAAAATGGCTCCGAAGATTTGACATTATGTAAACACATCACATCTCATACCCAACCAGTAAAATGATCTACCATGGCATAAAGATTAAGTCGACAATACCTACAGACCACAGACGACTGACAAAAGTATTACCTGACAATTGTATATAATACCGCGCTTATATATCTCCGGAAGTTAGACAGCTGAATTTGATTATTAGGGGCCTAAATGCACTATCAAATAAATTATCGCGCTGTCGATGCATTGTCATCAAACGTGACTTTAATGCAAAAATCAGCTAGAGAATGGCACATAGAGGGACAACCGGAAGGCACAGCCTCCGTGCAGGGACCAGCGACCAAGGACAATGGCTTATCGGAATGACAATGGCTTATCGGAATGACTGGTACGACGAAGAATGAAAGGAAGCGATTAAAAATAGGAACCAGGTACACAAAGAATACATCCAGTGACTAGCTCGGGCTAAAGAAGAACAATATACAACTCTTGCATGACAAGTTAAAAAAAGTGTGCGGAAGGAAGAAATAACCAACCATCAACACAAAGATCCAACAGATAAACGTAAACGTAAACTAAGAATAGGCTTCAACCCACAAACTTATCTTTACAAAATTGCACAAGGAGCAATAATAGGCAACCCAATTGAAATCAAAAATAGATGACTGTAATATTACGAGAGGGTATTTACAGCCTCACCAACAATGACTGAAGCTGTGAACATTCCAGAAGCAGAGCTATAATTCTCAGTCTCACCACCAACCTGAGACGAAGTACAAGCAACAACACGCGCCCTCAGAAAAAATAAGGCTTCTGTAATAGATGGAATAACAGAAGAACTGCCCCAGAGCGGGGGTCCCCATCTAAGTAACCTTCCTATCCATCTTCTTCTTCGTGATGATTTCGCTTCCAGCAACAAGCATCTCCAATTCTCTCGGTCCATTGTCAACATCTTCTAGTTTCAAAACCTGAGCAGCAGTGAACTGCCTTCATCAACCGAGTCAAACCAGCATTTCCTTGGTTCCCCACTGGGTTTCAGTTTTTTCCCAACAAATATTATTTCGGCGTCCGTTGTTTATCTATACGATTCATGTGGCCAGACCATTCCAGCTTCCGCAGTCTTACAATCATTGAGACCTCCAGCTTGTCAAACATTTCATACAGCTCAAGGCTGTATCGAATTTGCCATTGGTCCTGGTCTAGCTTCGCTTCAATAATTCACCTCAGGACCCATCTCTCTTGAAGGCGTTCAAAATGTTTGGGATGCTTGGTTTAGGGTCCATGTTTTACATCCGTAGCATAGCAAACTTCTTATCAAAGATTTGTTTATTTGGAGCTTTGTTGTTGCGTATATACAGCTGGTCTTTAAGATCGTCAAAACTGAATAAAATATTTTATTTGCAAGCTGCGTTTTATGGTGTATTTCGTCTCTTTCATAACAGGTTCTCGTTATTTTGGCACCAGAATAAACAATTTTGCCCACATTTTTGATACTGTATTCGCCAAATGTGATATTTTCAGTATATGAATTATTCATCCTTGACTACGTTATGAGTTTTGTTTTATTCTCTTTGATTTGTAGCCCTACCAATTGAGTTTCGGAAAAAGTTTTTCGGAAGTTGTCAGCGACCATGACAAAGTATTGGCGTTGTCCGCATAGGCTACTGCTTGACGCAACTTATATAGAGATGTACCTCTTGCATCAACACGTAACTTTCTTTTGACATATTCTACAGCCAAATTGAATAGCAATGGGCCCAGCCAAAATTCCTGCCTTAGTCCGATATTTGTTTCAAAGGCATCGGTGAGTTGGTTATTAATGCGGACTTGAGAGGTTATTGACGTTATTGTCATTTTGGTAAGATGGACTATTTTGGTTGGGGACCAGAGCAAAGCATTATTTAGTGCAGTATTTTATGACCAATACCGTCATATCCTTGCTTCAACTCAACGAAAATCGGAGGTATGTCTATATTGAACTTCAAGCATTTCTTTCTTGAGCACTTGCTTGCCGGTAAACGATTGGCCTATCTTCAATCTACCTCGTCTAAAGCCATTTTGATACTCCTCAATAAAACTATTGGCGTATGATCCGATTTTATTTTTGGAGATCTTTGAAAATATTTTGTACGCCGTACAAAGTAGTGATATGCCTCTATAATTTTTGCAATGCAGCTTGTCATATTTTTTGTGGATAAGGAACATAATTGATTGGCTCCACCCGTTTGGCATATGTTCTTGTTGCCAAATGTGCTGGATGACTTTGTAGATGGGTTTCTGAATACCACTGCTACCATATTTGATGAGGTACAAAAGAATTTTGTCGGTGTACGGTGCTTTAATATTATTTTGGGCTTTGATGGTGGAACAAACTTCATCCAGAGTTTCTGGGGCCAATAGAAACTCCCCGGGAATATTTATGAGCTCCGATGTTCTGGAGGTGTGCAGAGAATTGAAGAAGTTCTGCAAATATGATTCATATCTTTCCTTAATCCTGGTTTCATCAGCGATGATTTTGCTGATATCATCACGACAGAGCGTTGGCTTGGGCTGATAACCTCGTTTCAAGCTTTTCAATTCTTTGTATGCTTGTTTTGTATTGTTGCTCGCTAGACTTACATTGCTACTTCTCAATTTGCCATCGTAGTATTTTCTTGTCGTAACTATAGTGGCCTGATTCACTACTCTTCTGTGATTTTCATAATGTTCCTTATTTGTCCTGGTTTTCCTACCTAAATACTGCTTGTACGCCTGGTTATTTTTATCAAACGCACTTTCACACGCATTCTCAAACCAATCATTTCTTTTGCGCCGGGCTTGATGTCCGATCGTCTGTTCTGCTACGGTTTTAATTATCACTTTCGCTTCCATCCAGACGTCATTGCATGTTTTCAGCGATGTGCCTGATACCATGGGAGCTAGCTCTTTATTAATGGTCTCGTGAAATTTTTCGCCACAGAAGTCGTTTGGAGTCTTTCCAAGTTGAATTCCCGCCTCCCATACAAAATTCAGCTTTATACTTAGCAGCTATTTCGTACTCTGTTTTACCTTAGTAAAAATCCGCAGTGTTCACGTAGCTCAACGAAGATGCAGCAATCCAAGCTTTATAGCCTCAATGCAACAGTTTGCCACGTATAAATTGCTTTGTCGGATGTCTACCATAATATGGTACCATTGATTCGTCAATTAGAATGCTGCTAGGTACAAAAGCTTTTCCAAAAGTTGAAAATATTTGGAAAACTTGTCTCTTTTAGATATTGCAGTGTTATCTGCAAGATGAGTATACTTCATTTTCTCATCAAAGCGATTGCGGTGCATTGAGTCCGATTTATTAGATCAATACAATCTGCGTCGTGAAACGCTGTTATACCCAGATAGAAGAAGAATTCCTATGAATATTTTCATTTCGTCCATTTCAATTGAAAACTGGTGGTCTCCTCTTTGCTGTGCATATTTGATAAAAGTTGAATCAAATCGTCATCAGGAAACAATTGGAAGATTTCGAATGGGCTTCTGGGAATATCGGCAGCAGTAGGATTATATAAAGTTGGCTGACTTTCTTCATTCCTCAATAAATCTTAGCACTTCCAATTCCTATAATTCTTCTTCTTTCCTTTTTTATCATCTTGAATTGGTTTCGTTATGTTAACTATTGCTGAAGAAGTCATTAGTCTTCCAGGTCAATTTTGATGTTGGACATCTTGTTCTGTTCCCGAATCTTCATAAGTTATACCTTCGCTATCTGGAGGTAACATGTACACAGTTATGTGTTTTTCAGATTCAATGATAATTGAATCTGGATTAATGTTTTTGTCATCCATTTTATCTTCAGACAGAGGCTTTTCAAGCTCCTCCAAAATTTAGTTGAGCTAAAGTGGTCTGAAATCAATACATTTATATATGAAAACTAGTGCAAAAAGCCTTGTTATTTGCGCAATATTGGGTCATCAATATTGCGCAAACACATGGGTATTACAAAAGGCGTGCCCAGTATTGCGTTAGCGCAACATTTTCATGTTTTGTGAATTCAACAAAGAATTTTGTAGAAAATTCAAAGAAAACTGGCACAACTTTTAGTAAGAACTATGCAGTCCCATCTAATTTCAGAAATTCATTATAAAATATCAATGTGACCGTAATATCATTTGCATCTTACCTCTCTTTGCTTGAGCTCATAGTAGAACGAAAAGTACTGATTTTCCAAATTGCAAACCAAAATAGAATTTTTAATGAAAAACACCTTTGAAGTTCCCAATCTAAACCTTTGAACGGCTAAATTTGAACTGAGAATGAATTTGCACGTCTACGAACATAACAGAACAAGCCTGTTCAAACTTGTAAACACATTTTTTGCGTTGCATGAACGCAACACTGGGAACAAATGGGTTAGTTAAAGCGAGTGAACTTTAGCAAAATCGAAATTTTAATTCAGGTATCTTTTTGAAAATAAATTCGTACTAATGTATTTCTTATTTATCGTGTTTTCTGAAATTGGTTAGTTGTAGAGTTTCTTGGTTAGTTGTGTCTTGTTATTAATTTAAAATGTGGATGATAGATCCAATCTGGTTAGCTAGCTTGTGATGCAGGTGATCAGCATTGTTCGTTATTTATTGAAGTCTCAATGGTCAGGATGTTCTATTTTAGCTTCCACGAACTTTCTTTCTTTGACTTCGAGTAATGTGATTGCTCAACATACAGCCAAAGGAAATCGTAGAGCATTTTACGTGGCGTCAGGTTTTAATATTTTTACAGTTTACAATGAAGATATGAAATATGTTTCTTTCTAATATAGGCAATTCAATTGCCTTAAATGCCGCGCATCTGCTTTCATAACCAAAGCTGGAGTAGCCCTTCTCCAGGTAGCTATTTCCCCAACTGTAAATCCTATATCCTTTTTTTCTTTGATGAAAAGTAACAGTAGGGGAGAAGTGTCGACGATTTATCGCCTCGACATCTTCAATTGCTCCTGGATGATACCATTCCAATGTGGTCCAATTTTTCGGTACTGTATCTGATTTTCGCTTATCTTACTAAATATTTATCAAAATAAAACACTTTATTCAATACTAGAAGCCAAAATATTCGCAAAATAAGTCAAAACGCCATGACAAAACCGGTGAGGGAACGCACGACGGACGGATTTTACGTAGCGCACAAGTGTAGCCTCAGGCAGCTTCGCTTTCTTTCCCACAGTTTTTTTCCGACAAACATCAAGCCGTGGTTCAGTGGCAGCGATTCAAGTTTTAATTAGCTCACCACCCGTCGATGTCAGTGGCGTAGGGTATAGGGGTCAGGGTCAGCCTAGGGTGCCAAGACTGAGGTTATGTCACATGTGCATTTAACAGAAGAATTTTGCTTTGATACGGATCACATACAACCGTTCGTTGACTGCCTTAAAATCAAAAGCGTGCAATTTGAACTCCCTATCCACAATAAAGGCCACTCCGAACTTTCGTTTTCCAGCAGGCTTCCTACCTTTGAGTTTTGTGCACGATCTTATATATTGAATATCACTTCCAATCCAGCTCGTTTCCTGTATTGCCAGTATATTTAATTTATATTAGCGGTCATATTGTGAAGGGTTGTTCAGTGACCTGACATTCCAGGATCCGTTGCCATAGTTCTTTCTTCGGTTGCGATGTTTTTGCTGTAGTTTCAATCCATTCAGAGGCTCTGTTGCAGATTCTGAAACAATTTAGGGTTTTGTCAGGGACGGGGAGTTAGCTTATCGCCTAACCTGCGTTCCGGCGGCATGGTTATTACTTTCGTTTCCATTATCAGGCGCGGAAGACTCGGTTTGATCCTCTTACCTCCCCACAAAGGAGTTGTTAGTAAGATTTGGTAGCAGAGCTGCAGATTTATTAACCGTTATTGGCAATTCTCGGTATTTAATCTCTCATCATTGGGGAACCAGTAAATCCAATGTGCAACTCCAAGACGATGAACCACCATTTGGTCGTGGGATTTAGGACGAGAAACCATAGAAACTGGGTGTAGGGGAAGGAAAAGGATCCCTCTTTCTTTCTCAACCGATTACGGTGGAGTTAGAAAGCACTCTTGTACTTTCAAAATAAAATTATCAAGAATATCTGAGGAATCTCATAGTATATTAGAAATACTGACATCTACAAGGACCTAAGAATTAAGATCGTTGAAAAGTACGTACATTACTAGGGTACCGGTTAGTTCGTGCAGTTTTCTAACAGACTACTGTCATAAAGTTTCAGAATCAGTATGTGTCATTTAGCTGAAGCGTAAACAACAATACTTTTTTTTACTCTGAAAATGACGAATTTTATGCCGAATAAAGTGTTTCTGGGGGGAGTACTTCCTCATTACTTCCATATGAAGAAAAAGGCTGCCGAAAGTCCTCGTATTTTGGTGAAAGTGTATGGTGTACATGCTCTAGCTGAGGTACGTGCCAGAAGTGGTTTGCATGGTTTAAAAGTGGCAATTTTGGCTTGGAGAACGATGAAAGGCCCGGACATTGGAAACATCGCTCGACCAAAATCCATCCCAAACGCAACGAAAATTTGCAAAATCACTTGGCGTTGCTCAACAAACCATTTCCAATCGTCTAAAAGCAATGGGAATGATCCGGAAGGTAGGCCATTGGGTGCCGTATGAATTGAAACCAAAGGACGTCGAACGCCGATTTTTCACGTGTGAACAACTGCTTCAACGGCACAAAAAAGTTTTTTGCATCGAATTGTCACTGGCGATGAAAAGTGGGTCCATTACGATAATCTAAAATGCCATGCATCATCATCGACGGCCGTTCAGAATATTCATGGCCTTAAGGTTATGCTGTGTATTTGGTGGGACCAGCTGGGTGTGATCTATTATGAGCTGCTGCAACCAAATGAAACAATCACAAGGGAAGTCTACCGATGACAATCGATGCATTTGAGCCGAGCACTGCGCGAAAAACGGCCGGAATATGAACAAAAGCACGGCAAGGTAATTTTGCAACATGACAATGCTCGGCCACATGTTGCACAGGTCATCAAAACCTTCCTTGAAACGCTCAAATGGGATGGCCTATCCCACCCGCCGTATGGTCCAGACCTTGCGCCATCCGATTACTATCTCTTCCGATCAATGCAACATGGCCTAGCTGACCAGTACTTCTCCAATTATGAAGAAGTCAAAAATTGGATCGATTCGTGGATAGCGGAGAAGCCGGACAAATTTTTCAGAGAGGGGATTCGTGAATTGCCTGAAAAATGGGAAAAAGTTATAGCTAGCGATAGACAATACTTTGAATATTAAATTTGTAGCCATTTTTTCACAATAAAGCTCCGATTTTCGAAAAAAAACCGCATGAATTAACCGGTACCCCTATTATAAGACTCTGAAACTTTTGGACACAATCACCAACCATACTAATAGTACCGTGGTATCCCTTTAAGCTTTACAAACCAGGGATGAACTTATGTTCTCAATTATCCATCAAATAACTTTGTAAAATATTCTGTTTTAAATCAAATAATAACTGAAACTGGCTTAAGATGGTAAGGGGGTGCTAAAGTGCTAGTAAATTTGAGGGATTTAAGATACTCAATCGCATTAACCCCACATCCCTCCACATTGCAAGAGAGGTCTAGTTTTATCAATGGTATCAGTAATAATGCGCACGTAAATGGAGTAAAAATGTTTTTTTATGGTGCCCCTTGGATTCGTTTTCCTTGGAGCTGGTGCGATTTAGCACCCTAGCTCCCTTCTATCTGTGAGCAATAATTTGCCCACCATTATTAACGAGATTGTGCTATTCTAATTACTGTTAATTAAATTTTTCTTGAAGTTAGCGGGGATAGTTGGATAAGTTTCTTTTGGTAGTGCTTTGCGTTTTAAGATACCCAGGGTAGTGTTAGGATGGTTGTCCACTTTGTCGAGCAGTTTGAGTGCTTTGTCACGTACGAATATGTCAACAGGATCTATTCTAAGGTCCTTGTATATGTCCGTATTTCTAACATACCATGGGATTCCGAAAATTTGCCGAATGCTTTTGTTTTGGATGGATTGTAGTGCCTTTTTGTTGGTCTCTGTCGTCTGGTAGAAGGCTGTACTACCATATAGTAGCGTCGGTCGTATTATTTGTTTGTAGATCAGCAGACGGTTCTTGATATTGAGTTTCTTGGCCTTAAGGAGTGGAAAGAGTTGGGATAGTACATTGTAGCAATGTCCTCATTTGTTGCGTATGTGGTCGGTCTTGACCAGGCAATATTTTCGTTTTCTACAGTCAAAGTTTTCGGTTGTTGTTGTCTTTTTCTTGTTATTAATAATGCCTGGGTCTTGTTTTTATGGTGGGTAGTATCCCTTAATTTATTGGTTAATGTCGCAGGATATGCGTCTGTGCTTCATAGTATGTGTAGGAAGTTGTTTTGGCAGAAGCATGCACTTACGTATGGTACTTTTACCTATGGCAAAGTACACAAAAGGAGATACTTAAAGACCATCCTAAAACACTTAGGGGACTCATTTATCATCCAGTATAATTTGGTTCTGGCATCTAAAAGTGAAATTAACTCAAAAAAAAATTAAAAAAAAAACCGACTTCAAAATGCCCTTAAAAGGATAAAATTAATTTGATGGAAGCGTTGCCATATCGTTTGGTGTTGAAGATGTTGGAAGTATTTATGTTGAAATGGGGAAATTGATTTGGCACCGCTTCAATAAAATTTATTTCATCCTTTTTAGGGCATCTTGAAATCGGTTTTCTTTTTTTTTCTAAAAGCTTTTTATTATCATCCATCTTCATCAAATCCTTGGAGTGCCAAATAATTGGCACTTTTCATACAAAAAATCAATTAAATGCAATTTCTCGACATCAATGTATAGTATTGAACTGTCAATATCTATGGAATCCTTGACAGAATTACAATTCTGTACCGATACATTTTAGATCAATATGTTGTTTTTCATTTGAGACCTCCACAATCAAAATCCTTACACACGTCGATCAGTTATGCTGAAAAATTGGGGTGAAAGTCGGAAATTTTTTAGTTTTCACGGTAAAAGTCCTTTATTGTTACTTGAATTTCTTATTGTTTAAATGTGACCTAACAAGAAGAAAAACGTATCATTTGCCAAAAACAGGACTCTTCTATCTGTCTCCGTTCAAAAGTTATGCTAGAACATACATAAACAAGTCTGTTATTAAAATTTTCAATGGGTTAAATTTTGTTTAAATATTTCTGATCGTTTTTATTTTTTTGAATATTGTATGATTAATTAAAATCTTGATCAGGTCTCCCCTACAGACCAGCAACATTAAGTCACACCTTTTCACATTCACGAATTTATGTAAATACAAAAAGTACCCGAGTATCCAAGAGATCTTTAAGATGCCGCACATTTAATCGATCAGTACATCGACTTACAAATTCATACGTAGACCAGCAGAGTACAGCGGTCGGCGTTGTGTTGCGCCGTCTTGCAGTGATTGAAGCCGAAAAGAAATATAAGTTTATGAAGGAGGAGGAAGCATATTGATGGTGTTTAGTTTCCATCGTGTTGAAAGCTGATCGCCTCTGTAACGATTACGAGCCCCAATCTTGGATCCAAGTCGCTTACAAATACACACATTCGATTTATCGATGGGTATCATAATTTACGGAATCGGGCACATCTATCTTTTGAAGCCTTTGTAGTTGATGAACGGTAACGCGCGTTAATTGCAATTCCAATTTTTTTGGAAATCGTTAATTTCACGATCATAGCGCTAGAACCGTAAAAATTATTGCTAATTTTTTGACGTTTTATTTAGATCGTAACGAAATTAGTGACTGATTACTTTTATTTATTCATTTTTTCCTCTCTGCCCACCGGAACATTCGTTCAAAACTTTTGCATGTGTGATGATGATATTGGTTGTAAGTGATATTTTATTTAGACGTAGGAAGAGAAATTTATATTGGAATGGCATGATGGTGAAAGATGTAATATTGAAAACAGATCTGAATTAGAGTTCTGGGCGTTCGGGGCTTTTTGTAGTTTGTTTTTATTGCAGGAAAAGTGAAAAGGAATAAATCAAATCATGAAGCGATAAATTTCCCGTAACGGAATATCTGGTAAATATTTTCGTTTGAGGTTCAGTACTGAAATTTATTTAGGTCTTGTGGAGAGTTGAACTAGCATTTATCAATTTAGCGGAGGGTGATTTCGATTTATGTTACAGTTCTAGCCTTTTTTGTTGCCTTTAACAGTCGTTACTGTACATTGGAGGTGAGGAACGATAGGGAGATGATTTAAGGACATTTAGTTGAAATGTTAAAAATATTCCATCGAAATGCAATCTCAAAACTTAACGTCTTATCTGGATCCCAACAAATCTTAACTCTACAACGATGAACTATTTACAAAATAAAACTTCCGACACTATAACTGCATTACCGCAGTCGAAGAAATATAATTGGAGGAGCACAAGGCATTTTCGCAACTTTCTGTTTTATCTCTCAATGCCGCGAATCACACCGCAAAGGAGTTTTCCAATTAAACTTTGTCGTTCCTTTTAATTTAGCCCACACTACAATTCACCTCGTTTAACAGCACATCAACCCCACAAGGAAGATGGGTATTTGGTCAAGACAAAACTTTTCCTCAATACATATTTTCAGAAGTCTTTCAAGAGTGATATGAATGGATAGTCCTTTTCATACACAACTGATATAAGTAAGCACTTATATTTATTTTCTCTTGCCGGATGGCTTTTCTTTTTTTTCTACTCTCGCGGCAAAGCGAACTCCCCTTTTTTGGAGTGCAAAATAAATCAAAAGTCATGTATCTTGTGAAGCGGAGAACGGAAACTTTTTATCCAACATAATACCTCGAGTCAGACATTGACCATTGGCCTGAAATATGATACCGACTATGAATTCAGTTTGTCGTTATCTGGAGGAAGTTATGGAGATATAATTTTTGATATAAAATGCCCAATGGACCATTATCTATATCAATTATGGTATGAAAACGTATTGAAAAGACCATAGAAGGTTTGTGTTTGAGAAGGATATGTTTCAGAATTGTAAGGAAATGTAGGTGAAAAAGCTGGCCTAGCTCTCATACTTTCATCAAATTAGTTGTCTGAGAATTTAGCAAGAACACCGCAACCACTGTGTAAGTTTGCCGTATATTCTTTATGAAAAAAAAAACGATTATACCCTCTCAACTAACTCCATTTTAAGGACCCTTTCCTCTAAATTTCACCGCTCATTCGTATTGACCTTTTTCTTGACGAAAAAAAACCTCAGTTACATTTATTATATTTAAAAGTCATCTTCCATACATAGTTCATCTAGTGAATAATTAATTCGCCATAATTTCTGTTTTATTAGCTATATGTTATCATGTGGCTTGTGTGGTTGGGTCGACGACCAGAATTACCTTTCGCTACAAAATTTTAGACGTTATCGCCACCACACCGATACCTGACCAAGTACTTGAACTTGAACCGCGTCGCGTAGGTGGACTATATGGATTTCGGACGGGACTGCTTAGACATTATGACTGTCTTGAAGAAAACATAAAAAATTCTTATATAACCAGGAGTATTATTTTTCACAAGTATGGAACAATAAAAATCCATTATAATATCATAAAAATCTATTATGATGATATATGAATGTGTGCTGAGTATGGGGGAGTTTAATGGTTAAGATGTTATGAAGAATATGACGTGTACGTCGGATTTAGGATAATAAATGTGGGGGAAAGGTAGAATTCTGATGAATTTCGTGTAGGTTATCAAAATTTGTTTGGAGCGCAGATTTGATGAATTCTTGGTGATTTATTTATTATGAGGAAAGAATGCATTTTTCTGAAATCAATAGGAAGTTCGTCAGAGTTACGAAAATGGAATGATTTATGATAATTAAAATAATTTTCCTACTATAAACACATATAAGAACAAATTCCATCTTTGAATTTTTGTGATAGTAACACATTTCATTTTTAAATGAGTGTTAAAAATTGAATTCTAGATAAAACACCTCAGAGATATTCTAGCTGATAAAAATAATTATGAATGTCAAGGAATGCCCTAAATTTATAATCAAGTAAAATCTCATGATAGGAGTATTTGCCCTACCAAGCCAAAAAACCGTAACTACATCGGATGATTTTATTTATTTATTTACCAGTAAAATTTAACTGTAAAATACATATGCATAAATAAATATATATATATATATATATATATATATATATATATATATATATATATATATATATATCCTTTATAAGTTAACCGTAACTACATCGGATGATTTTATTTATTTATTTACCCGTAAAATTTACCTGTAAAATACATATGCATAAATATATATATATATATATATATATATATATATATATATATATATATATATATATATATATATATATATATATATATATATATATATATATATATATATATACATATATATAAAACAGTAAATTGCAGAGGGAACTTTATCCCTGTACGAAAACTGGTGTGCTTAAAAACTAATATCTTCTAACTAAAAGAAACATACATTTGCCAATATTATGTAAGCATTTCAAATAAGGTTTTAGAATTTTTAGAATTCGCGCTGCAAACTATAAAATTCCTAGTTTTATAATGTTATAATCCAAGATAACAATTTATTTTTAATATTTATCTTAGAACCATGTAAATTTTTAAGTTCTTTTGGTAAACGAGTAAAAAGTTTAATCGAAACAATATAACTATTTTTTTCGCTTACTTTTTTGGAGTTTTTTGGCAGCAAAATTGACTTATGTCTAGTGATACTTTGTGAGTCTATATAATTATTTCGATGTATTTCAACGTTAAGTGTTAATTTATTTAGCTTTGGCCAAATTGATATCTAGCAAAGAATTGATCTTAATCTGTGCACCCATCCATGTGTTATCTGTGGAAATAGCAGCAGTATCATCTGAATACGATAAGATAGAATCATTTGGAAGACTCTCAAGCAAATCATTAACATAGAGTATGAAAAAAAGTGGACCAAGTATCGTTCCCTGTGGAACACCAGTATCAACTATCTTGTTTTCACTCAATTTATCGCCAATTCTCACCCTCTGTTTTCTATTATTTAAGTAATTTTTTAAAAGTAAATGAGCATGTCCTCATATACCCAAGCAATATATTTTTTTTTAACAAAATCTCGTGATCTACCGTGTCAAAAGCTTTAGCCAAATCTAAAAACACTAAAATAATAGGAGTACTCTTATCTAAATTATTATAAATCATATTTGCAAGGTGATTTAATGCATCTTTGGTGCCTAGTTTTTTCATAAACCCATATTGCTTGCAAGAAAAGATTTTATTTACCCTCATAAGCTTATATATCCTTGCATGTAAAATTTTTTCAAAAAGTTTAGCAACATTCGATATGAGAGATATTGGCCTATAATTTGAGACACTGCTTCTACTTCCTGACTTACATATGAATAGGTACTATTTCAGCGATTTTAAGCGATTTAGGCCAGATAGATTTTTGAATACATAGATTAATAATGTAACATAGTGGATCACATATATAATCGATTGCAACTTTGAGAGCTTTATTGCTAATCATATCAAAACCGCCGTTCTCAAACTTAAATTTTGATATAATATTTTTTATCTCTTGCGTATCTGTAGGATGTATAAAAAAGGATTTAGGGTTTTGCTGCGGTAATTCAATTGTTCGAGTCTCATTATTTACAATTTTGTTACTGAGTTTTTTACCAATTGTACTAAAATAGTTATTCATGGAGTTAGATATTTCAAATTCATTTACAATTTTATGCATATTATCATCGATTATGTAATTAATAGTAGATATTCTATTTTTTTTTTGACTTATATTAACTTTCTGACCAATATAATTCCATAATTTTCTAGGATCTTCACAATTTTTTTCAATCTGAGCTTTGTCATACATAAGTTTTGCTTTATAAATAATATTATCTAAAATTTTCAGATAGTTTTTATATTTCATCAAATTTTCAGAACTTTGGTTTTTTTTGTGAATATGATAAAGTTTTTCTTTTTCCTTGCAAGACTTAACTATTGCTTTTGTTATCCATGTTTTTCTATGTTTATTTTTATTTTTTTTAGTTACTTGAGACTTTTCTAAACCACTTTTCATATTTATTATAAACCAGTCCGTAGCTTCATCTGGATCAGAAAAACAATATATTAGAGACCAATTTATCAAACTAGCATTACGCAAAAAAATTCCATAGTCAGTGTAAACATAATTATTAGCTATCAATTTATCAGGTTTGAATTTAGTAAGTTTGACTATTAAAGTGTAATGATCACTTATAGAATTTTGAACAGTAAAAGATTGAATTTCTGCTTTATCAAAATTATAAAATATGTTATCAATGCAGGTACCCCTATTTATATTGCTGTCTGACGGTCGGGTTACTTTTTGAAAAGATGGTAGGAAACTCAGTTCTAAGAAATTATTTATGAATTCCTGAGTTATGATATCGCATACCAACAAGTCAATATTGAAGTCTCCAACAACCAAATGATTTTTACAATTTTTCTTATCTATCAGGTACTTCTGGAGGCTTTTTATAAATTCAATTTTCTTAATACTATGTGATCTATATAAAGCGGACAATTCTGTGACGCTGCCGTTGTCCATTTTTATGATAGTATTAATAATTCTTAATTGGTCAACATGAATGATTTCAGTCTTTTCAATCAGACAGTTTTTGATATACACTATAACCCCATCCGCTTTATTAAGTTCGCTACCATTATAGTACATATTATATCCATATAGTTGGAAAAAATTAGTATTTGTAACAGTCCACGCTTCAGTACAGCAAATATATAGAGGTTTTGAAACTAAACTCTCAACAAATATTTCTAAGTTTGCGAAATTGGCATTAATACTTCTAATATTTAAATACAGTATCAAATTATCATGTTTAATTAAATGTTCATTCAGAGTCTCTACATCAACACATATGTTTTCGATCACTAATGTATCGTTTACTATTTTATCAAAAATCTCGAAGTTATGTGCGATCTCTATGTCTGCTTGTTTTGTTACGATGAAAATTACTGTTGTTTGCTTCACCATCGGTTGAAGAAGTTGCTGCATTATTATATAAAGTAGGTCCACTCTGATTTTGGTCATTAATCGTACCCAAATATCTTGATATTTCAGGCATTACAGGGTAGTCAGTCATTTCAATTCTTTTGTTAATTTTAAACTTAAGATATTGACATAGCAAACTATCTGTCGCAACATGTGCTGTATTGTATGTCATGATTGATTACAATCTTTCGTACTGTGATTGCCTGCACATTTCAGACAAACAGTATCATTTTTACATTTCGCACTGCTATGTCCAGTTCGTCCACAATTATAACACGGCTTAGCTCCAATTATGTCGTAAATCCTACAAAATTTGATAGCCAACAAAAACCTTTCCACCATTATCTCTTATAATCTTATATAGACTTGCGGTAACCTCGAGAGTTGCACTTTGCCATCTTTTGTTGTCAGTGTATAACTTTAGAACTTTGCATTTTTCTTCCGAATTGTGAAAATTTCTCTGATTAATATCAGCTTCCAAAGCAACGTTATCCAAATTTGCACTTTTATCTATACCCACTACTTTGATAACAGGTTTAAGCAGTGATTCTTTTTCTATTTCAAGATTTTTAGATAAATTATTATGCAATAATTTCTCAGTATGATATAAGCTATCATTATCAAGACAATTTATTATAAGATTGTTGCTTTTGGTTAAAAAGATATTTTTAGTTTTAATAGACTTTTCCTTGATTAGACATTTGCCAATAGTTTCTTTAAGGTTTGTACCATCATTCAGATTCTTCTTCTTTATAATAATTTTTGGGACCCTCTTGGGCTTAGGCTCCGGAATACTCACAGTTTCAGCATATGATCTCTGATCTTTATTGTTGGAAATCTGCATTTTTATCCATGAGCTCTGCATTCAATTGCCTAAGAAGAACTATTTCTTTCTTCATATTATCCCAATCAGGTTCCTCATCGATAATTGTATTGTTATGTGGTAATTCCGTTTCATTAGCAATTTCGTTTAGTATTTCGCGCTTTATGCTTTCCCGTTTTTCACTTTTTATTTGTGCTAAAAGCACTCTTGTTTCATCATTCAAATTTATATCATTGATTTTAGCTGTTATATTTAAATGTGAATGTTCAGGGCATATCACTAATGTAGGTGTTAAGAATGTTGGATCATTCAACAGTTTGAAATCACTTAAGTGATAGTTATTGTCGCAGAAAATACATATAAAAGTTGTTACTCTTTGTTTAGGATGACATTTAAAATTGACCTCACTATTAATATCAGGGGGATCTTTACTTCGCGAAACCATCACGAAAGAATAAGCACTCCCCGACTAACGGGGCTTTGTTTTAAATTACCACTTTTTGCAAACAAAAAATAAAATCACTTTCGACATATTATTACGGTTTATCACGGGGTCAAATATATACCGAAATATAAAGTATAAAATCTAGACTGATTTAGCAACAGTGAGGAGCCTGTCCACGAAATTAGTTCGCTTTGAAAAACACGTCCGACCTGTCCGAGAATTTAGTTCAGATAATTAAGGTTTTCTTTTTGGTTTGTTGCCATGTAGAAATAAAGGTATTTGGCTGAATTTTTTTAAGGATTGGTTATTTTTTTCTTTAGAATCCAAATATTTTGTTTTAAAAACAGTAGAATATTTCCTTCATTTGAAAGGCTTTACTTACAGTAACTGGTGTAACAAATCACTAAGCAAAAAAGCTGCAACTGCCAATACTGTTTTTTTTGCTTAGTGTGAAACTTTATTTCAATTTGTAGATCAGAAGCCAAAGAACAGTAACTGAAAGTAATTATATTTATTCATTAATTCAACATATTTTGAGAAGACCAAAACTAATAGATAAACGCTTGAGTAATTAATACCTATTTTTTTATTTGAACGCTAAAATTATTATGACATAATTAAACTAAAGTAGGAGAAAAGATACATAGCGTGCAATTATCACTTTCTTGTCATTATGTGTAATTCTTATGGAATTTTTAATAGAGGTTAAATGATTAAAACAAAAAAGCTGCTTGATTTAATTTCAACCAAAGATGTGCTAAGTTCTGGGGAGGTTCACACTCTACCTACACCCCAAAAAGCGAAAAAATCAGACCTTTTTGTTGAAGGAGTCGATCTTCTCGAGGTGCTTAAGGAAGCTGCAACAGAAATTGAATTTATTTCCGTCAAAATCTTTGCCACAACAAGGTTGACCGCATACAGGAAGAATTTATCACTTTACCAGTTACAAATTACAAATATTAGCAGTGCAAGTGCGCTTCAACAAATGAGGTACTTGAATTTCAGAGTGGTGAGGTGGGAACGCCTTCAGAAGAGAGAAGTCAATCAGTGCTACCGGTGTCAAAGATTTGGTCATTCGGCTGCCCCTGCACCATGCATTATCGATCACTGCGTTGAATGCATGGACATTCATGCTCTGGCTCCCAGTGACTGCGAATTCGCTCAGACGGAGCGTAAAGAAAAATTATACTACAATAACTGCGGTGTTTTTGTTCTTCCAGTATCATATCAAGGATGCTCCTGGAGTATCATTTGCACTCGCCGCTAGAGGACCAGCAGAAAATGCTGCAAATAATATAAGTGCCAATAATAAGCTGTCTCTCAAAATTTACCAGCAACTTAATTCTTTGCCGGAGGGAATCGATAAACAAGATCCAAAAATTAACTTGGTTTTTCAGTGTTCAGGTCTTTGAAATGCCTAAAAACAAGTTATCACCCAGTCACATTCCCATGGATAGGCTTTGCATCATCTCAATCAACATCAACTCCATTGTTACTATACATCGACGTGAATGTCTCCTGGAATTTCCCGTTAAGCAACAACCTGACATAATGCTTCTCACTGAAACCCACCTCAATTTATGGCACTCCATGACATTCAAGGATTTCGAATTCTTAAGAAATGATAGGGTGACTATTATGGGAAGGTGATGCCAGGATATTGGTGAGAAGACCCTGTTGTTTCAAAAATATTGAAAAAGTTGGATTCACAAGCTTCGAATTTCTTGAAGCGTCGATTATCAAAATTACACTGACAGGTGGGGATAACTTCTTCGTTATCTCTGCCTATGCAACTAGTTGAAATGTTCTCAAGTTTAAGGAGGACCTCAATTCCTTGTTTAAAATACACGAACTGAACAGGCTGCATATTTACTATATTTTTACCGGTGACCTGAATGCCAAGCATACATCATGACTGTACGCCAGCAATAATCCAAGGGGTGTGTTTCTGAACTGACTGTACACCACCAATAATACAAGAGGTGTATTCCTGAAATCGTGGATGACAGGGAACCAAATTGAATATATGTGCAATCTGTATGGGTCGGAGTTCACAACATATCCTAGGACAATTTCATAATTCGATCCTTGCATTGCTGATGCAAGACTTGTTATATATACGCAGAGCATCATTCGTTACACCGTTCTTTAGCCGATTGGTTCTGGCGTAAGGTATTACAAAATTGTTTGCATTCCTTGAGTTATATGGATTTATTTGTGATACTTTTATGAAGAGGCTCCGTTCCAATTAACTGGATTGTAAACATTTGAAGATAAACTTAGCTTTCTCCATAGTAATGATTTGAATGAAGGTGAATGCATTGGTCCGTTGATACACTAGTCTTATTCGAGTGAGAATTGGAAAACTTAGAATATTTTTTGCTTTGACGATTAACTCCAAATGATCACCGTATAAAGTAGCTTTGTCGATACAAATGCATTTAATACAAGTTTCTTTATATGAATTGGAAAATCTCCATATCTTCTCAACATTCCTATCATTGGTGCTATTTGCCTCCTCAAATTATTTATGTGTGGAAACCATGTCAAACGATGATCTATGGTAAGACCGAGATATTTAATTTCTAGCACTTTTCGTAATTTTTCACCGCTAATTTTAGGTCAACTTCTCTGTGTTCCTTATTCTTCTGTTTAAAAATAATGTGTTTTGTCTTTAAAGTATTCAATGCCAGATTGTCGTCGATAAGCCATGAACGATTTTTATCTAGATCCTCGTTGACGATATTCTCCATAGCAACTTTATCATGTCCCGAATAAAGAAGTACAGTATCATCAGCATACAATGTGTGCTGACCTTTCAGTCTACATACATTCAAATTATTAGTGTATAGTTAAAACAAGGGTGGATCAAGTATGGGGCCTTGAAGAACATCCAATATCATTGGTGCTAGATAGCTCAAGACACTATTAACTGATATTCTTTGGAATCTTCCTTTCAAATAACTTTTAAAAGTATTTTCGGTTTGCCTCGAAAAGCATGCAATTCAAGTTTGTGAAGTATGATCAAGCGTATCGAAGGTCTCCATCAGGTCCTCAAAAATAGCAATAACATAATCTCCTTTATCAAGACTTTCATTGATATAGCGTGAGACAGAAAGTAACGCATCGAAAGTAGTTTTGTTCTTTTGGAAGCTTAACTGCTTCGGATTTATGATAGAATTGTCCATGTAGTAAGATTTTAAATGATTTTTCAACAATTCTTTCAAATACTTAACTAAAGGCTGTCAAAAGTGGTACAGGGCGGTAATTATTCGGGTCCAGATGATCTCCTCTTTTGAATTTTGAAATTATTCTTGCCAGTTTCTCTTCGTCTGGAAATGTTCCACTTCCAATATGTTCATTTACAAAATTTCCCAACAGTTCTTCTTCTTCTTCTGAGCACTACAGCCCCCTTCGGGCCTTCGCTTCCTGCAAACAGCGCCTCCAACTGTCTCGGTCCATTGACCGCGTCTTGCAATTCCAAAATCCGGCAAGCGACGAACTGTCTTCGTCGACCGAGTCAGATCAGCAATCCTCAGTTTCCCCACTGGCCTCCAGCCTTCAGTTCTCCCAACGAATACCTTCTTGGGTATCCGTTGTTTGTCCATACGATTCATATGTCCAGCCCATTGCAGCTTCTGCAGTCTTACAATCTTTGAGACCTCCGGTTCGGCAAAAATTTCATACAGCTCATGCTTGCATCGAGTTCGCCATTGGTCCCCGTCTAGCTTCACTCCGATTATTTGCCTCGTTCCATATATTTGCGGTTTCACACCCATGGCATAACACAGATCTTATCACAGATTTGTATACTTAGAGCTTTGTTCTCCTGTGTAAGCAGCTGGTCTTCAAGATTGTCAATACGGAATAAAATATTTTTTTTGCAAGCTGTATTCTTTGGCGTATTTCGTCTCTTTCATTGCCCGTTTTCGTTATTTTGGCGCCTAAATACATAGATTCGCTAACATTCTTGATACTATATTTGCCAAGTGTGATATTTTGTGTACTTGAGGTATTTTTCCTTGGCTGCGTCATGAGCTTTATTTTATTTTCATTGATTTGTAGCCCTACTAGTTTTGCTTCGCTGTCAAGTTGCAGGAAAAGCTCTTTGGCAATTGTTAGTGACAGTGACAGAATGTTGATGTCATCTGCATAGGCTACTACTTGGCTAAACATGTATATGTACCTCACGTATCGACATGTAGCTTCCATATGACGTACTGCAGAGCCAAATTGGATAGCAATGAGGCCAGCCCATCTCCCTGCTTTTGTCCGATATTTGTGTCAAAGGCATGGGAGAGTTGGTTATTGATGCGGACTTGGAAAGTTGTTGACGTCATTGTCATTTTGATATGATGGACTGATTTGGTTGGGATGCCAAACTAAAGCATTATTTGGTACAGTACGTTACGATCAATATTGATGCATGCTTGCTTAAATTCAACGAAAATTTGGTGCACGTCTATGTTGAACTCCCAGCATTTCTCAAGTACCTGCTTGACTGTGAACAATTGGTCTGTTGTTGATCTACCTGCCCTAGAATCACCTTGATACTCCCCAATAAAACTGTTGGCGTATGACCCGATTTTATTTTCTAAGATTTTAGAAAATATTTTATACGCCGTACAAAATAGTGATATGCCACTATAATTTTCGCCCTGTAGCTTGTCACCTTTTTTGTGGATAGGGAATATAATTGATTGGCTCACCCTTTCGGCATATCTTCTTGTTGCCAATGTACTGGATGACTTTGTGAATAGCTTGATGAACACTACTGCCACCATATTTGATGAGCTCCACTGGAATCTCATCGATGCCCGGCGCTTTATTATTCATTTGGGCTTTGATGATTGAACCAACTTCATCTAGAGTTGGTGGGGCCAATGAACGCTCTCCGAAGACATCTATAGGCTCCAATCTTCTAGCACTGTGTGGAGGATTAAGGAGGTTCTTGAAATATGAAACCAATCTTTCCATAATCTTGGTTTCATCAGCGATTCTATTACCGCTGTCATCACGATAGAGCGTTATTTTGGGCTGATAACCACTTTTCACTACTTTCTGTGCTTGTCTTGTGTTGTTGCTCGCTAAATTTACATCTATACTTCTAATTCGTCGTCATAGTATTTTCTTTTCTTAATCCTAATGATCTAATTCACTACTCTTCAGAGATTTTCATAATGTTCTCCCTTCGTCCTGGTTTTCCTGCCTACACACCTGTATTCTTCGTACGCCTGATTCTTTTTTTCTAACGCGTACTGGTACTCATCATCGGACCAATCATTTCTTTTGCGTCGAGCTTGATGTCCGATTGTCTGTTCTGCCACGGTCCTGATAGCCGCTTTCACTTCCATCCAGAGCTCGTTGCTTGTCTTTAACGATGCGTTTAATAAGATGGAAGCCAGCTGGTTTTTGAGGATCTCCGTGAAATGTTTCGCCACAGACGCTGTTTGGAGCCTTTGACATACGACAACGATAGGTTAATTGATCAAGTAATTATCTGAGTTAAAATTGGCTCCTCGGTATATACGGGGTGAAGTATGCTCGAGGCTCAACGTTGTTGGATCAGAACAAGATCAATCTGGTTTTGTGTGTTGCCATCCGGTTGTACCCAGGACATTTTTTGAATGCGTCGATGAGGGAAGCGATTCAAACGTATGACTAGATTTCTGCTACATACAAAGTTACTCAGGCGTCCCAATAGTTCAGCTATCTCCTATTTGACTAGAATAATTTCATGTGTGGTAATGTTATCAATGCCTGATGCTGCATTTTTTTCAATCTGGTATAGTACCTAATACTTCTCTTATATTCGCTTGATGAATATGAAAGATGGACTTGGATTGGCTATTTGTAATATTGAAAAAGCTAGTTGACTTGTCACCAAGCTCCTTAGTAATTTTATCTTCAATTATTAAAAAAAAATAGTTTAGCGAGTTTGCTATTCCCCATGGGCATGCTGCATGATCAGAGTCTATGTCAAAAACTTCAGCATTTGATGACATGATCCAGGGTGATGATTTATCTTTTACTCCAATTATCATTTTCCATACTTCATGCGAGTTGCCCACCGCAGTTCCCAATCTTCCGGAGCAATACAAAAATTTAACGTCTTAAATGAGACTTTTTGATGCTTTCAACGCTTAGTTATACACATATTTAAGTGTGTTCTTCTTGCATCTTTTCTACATAAGCCTTCCGTTTGTTAACAATGACCTCGATAGCTTTCTTTGTCATTCATATATATTGTCGACATCTGCTCTTTTTCTCAATGGTAGAATCATCCTTCGACTCTGTAATCCTATTTTAGAGCTCCATTAGGTTTCCAGGTTTTCGGTTTGCTGGCAACTGATGAAATGTTGATGTGAAAAGATCCTTGTCTAAATATTTGAATATTTTGTGAGTAAGTTTTTGCTTACTGAGACTTTGAACATGGACGACAATTTCTAGAACACGATGACCTAACTCCGGCTAGTCTTCAAGTGTGAATTTAACGCCTTCAGCAATTATTTT
This sequence comes from Odontomyia ornata, assembly GCA_963969285.1. Taxonomy (NCBI): domain Eukaryota; kingdom Metazoa; phylum Arthropoda; class Insecta; order Diptera; family Stratiomyidae; genus Odontomyia; species Odontomyia ornata. The sequence continues at coordinate 32,273,289 of OZ017740.1, forward strand.
CTCATTTGTTTCTTTGTGATCCAGGCAGGAATCAGGCGAGTACTTTTGTTTGACAATGACTGCTCCGTTTATTTCCAGGGTATCCTTGTACATCTTAGATTTTGGCGATTCTGCAATCTAGCCTATGTTGTGTCAACAACTGTGATTTGATTTTTTTCAGTAGAGTAGAAAGCATCTATTACTGTGCAGAAGTCATGCGCATTGAGACGATTGGGATTACAGCAACCACCGATTTTTAAGGTTTTTAACTGCGCAGGTTATTTCAATGATTATTATATATATATGTATATATATATATATATATATATATATATATATATATATATATATATATATCAGATGTTACTCTCTTTATCACGAACTCAGTTGTATTTTTTAATATAAATTGCTGTACCTTCACCTCCTCCAGGCCTGTAGGAGAAAACTGAGCTATATCCCGGAATATTGTAATACTTTGCTTCTTCATGGCAAACTCATACATCAATTGGTGTAAACAGATCTGTTTTAGGATAGCTTATTTGTCGCTTGATTGAGTTATTTGATTAGCAATCATCACATACTGTAGGCACTGCCACGAATCTGCTCTATGTCTTTGATCACCGTTCTTATTATTACCCATACAATTCAGCTTTAATAGTCTTCAGCGGAAATTGCAGGTGCTTCCTGATGATAGCAACTACAACGACATTGTGATGGAAATCAATCATCAAAGGGATGATATCTTCCTCATTCCAGTTCAATATGAAAATCATCGTTTGAATTTAAAAAAACAGACTGTAGAAAGTTTTGAACAAAGTTTAATCGGAATAACCAAAAGTAATGCCTCCTTCTGACTAAAGCAATACTTCCTCAATGGTTCCTAATGACAGGCATTGAATCACGATGAAATAGATCTCTATTTATCGAAGTTAGAGGAGCTGACGTTAGAAATGATTGAGAAAGCAGTTCCCAAGATCAAACATTGAAACAATATGGAAGAATATGAAACACCAACCATCGCAACCTTCTTCTCAAAAGCGTCAATAATATTCATTGGCGATTTTTGGACTACAAACATCCTCATTGGCTTTGTTGAAATTACAACCTAAAGAATGTCCGGAACTTAATCCGTTCATACTTCAGGCGTGAGTAAGCAACCAATGGGAGGGAAAGCTGAGGACTGTTAGCCCACAGGATACAGATGGCGTTTTCGTGAAAGTGAATAGCATTTTCCGTAAGAAGTCTCAGGTCAAAGTATCGAATCTTGGAGTCGCTAGTGATGCGATATATTTTCTTGATAGGGTTGCTATACCAACCATTAAACCCCCACATTGAGAAATATGAGTTGATGCCGAATTTCCAATTTGGTTTTTGTGCCAGGCATCCGAACAAACATGCGATAATGAAAGTAGCCTCAGACAGCTGTTGGAAATTAAATAACAGAAAGTGTGTTAGATTGTGTGTCATTGGTATGGAGAAAGCCTGTGGTTAGATGGACTAATTTTTAAACTCCTTCAGGACAGATTCCCTAGGCACCTTGTTGCCATGATGTATAATATGTTAGACGGAAAATCATTTGTTGTTAATGATGGAAATCTGATGACGATGCGCGACTTCAAGCTCTTGAATGATCTACAGTAGAGAATAGCTACTGCACCTCTACTTTCCACAATAATCATTTGTAAGCAATTGAACGACTTTGACTTTAATGTTTCGCCAATGCGATTATTTGTCGCGTTTGCTCATGATCTGATCATTTATACGACAGACTGGAAAGCTACAGTAGTTCAGAGCAATCTTCAAAAAATGTTTAATGATGTGCAGCTCTACACTGACATTTGGCGAATGAAAATCAATGCGCAGAAGTGCAAAATAATGTTGTTTCGGGCAACGGTACGATTGGTCCGTCAATACCTGAAACGTAATTGGAAGGATTTTCACACTATGGCTTGTGAGGATAGTTCCGAACGGGTTCCTCATAAATTCTGTGCTCGATACCTCTGTGTTAATCACCTTCATTATCTTTACTGTACTGAAAATGTCAAAATTATGCTCAGTGAAACAAAAAAAGTAGTCATGGCCCTTTGAGGACTGTTTCATTTTAGATACATGGATACATGGCTAGACCAGTTTTGACATATAGATGTCAGGTCTGATATAACCAGAATGCTAATACTACGGAAATACAAAGAGTTTTCGAAAGGAAATGTCTTCGTGCATGTACTGGTTAGTACAGAAAGCCTGAGAAGGATTTGAAGCCCTTTATATCGAATAGAAAAACTCATCAAGCTGCTAAAGTGACGAGAGTCAATATCTTCATACTGAAACTTCTTCGGAATCATATTGCAGGATCTGTTCCTGGAAGCAAAAACACCTGAATTTTACAGTTGTTCCATCGTACAGACTGATATATTGTGACTTGTTTCGCTTCTGGCTTTGTCCCTATTGGAGCATTCATGTATCTGGACATTAATCGATATGCTTTCAATTTTGACGGTGTCCCAATCTTATATAACATATACAGACGGGCCACCGATAAGAAGGTAAAATATCCTCAGAATTTGCGTTCACGAGACCAACAATTTCAATTGAGATACTCATTTGCTAGATTCGTTGAAGCTGGTCAAGCTGAGACGGAGCACTCTAAGTATCGGTGACTGAATGACAATGTCTAGATTATTCGTGTTTGTTTTTCGATTTCTGTGTTTTTCGGTACTTAGTTTTTGAGTTTCAGCTCATTTTTGGTATATCTTTTGTTGGCCCATATAGCTCTCTAAATTCAAACGTTATCAGGTTAAAAACATCAAATAAAAAAACAATATCAAATTCAAATTAATTGAAATTATTACATAGTTTATGACTCAATTGAAAAGAGGAGAAAAAGCCAACCAACACTCTTCAAAAATTATTTGCAATTTAACACAACTGTGAATTTTTATCTTAATATGTTATAACCTAATTCTAATAAAATCAATCAAAAACTTTATCTTATGGTAAATAGATGCTATCATAATATTTCTGATCGAAGCGCTAAACCATATCTCTAAGCCTAATTATGTTTATCATATACCTATCCTGAATATTAAAATCTATTCCTCATTTCTAACACAAACAAACAGCTGAAACTCAAAACTCTGCAACAGAAAACACAAAACAAAAAAAAACGCATAATAATTTAGAAGTTGTCATTCAGCCACCACTACCTAAATCGCTCCGTCCCAGCCTCAACGAATCTATCAAATGAGTTTCTCCATCGGAATTGTTCATCTCGTGAACTCAAATTCGGAGGATATTGTACTTCTTATCTGTGGCCCGTCTATATATGATATATAATTGGGACACCTTCAGAATCAAAACATATCGATTTATGTCCAATTACATGAAAGCTTCTAGAGGAATAAAGCCAGTAGTGAGACAAGTCTAAATGTACCCCTCTGTCGGGTAGAATGGCTGTCAAATCCAGGGGCTTTCACTCACAGTGACAGATCTTGCGATAGCAGTTTAATAAATTTTTTTATTCGATAACTAGTGCTTCCAATCCATCTCAGGCTTTCTGTGTAAACCAGTCAATACACGAGGACATTTCCTTTCGAAAACTCTTAATCTTTCCATAGTACTAGCATTCTGATTATGTCAGATCTGAGATCCATAGTCAAAACTGGTCTAATCAAGGCCTTGTAACAGATAACTTTGACCTTTTGGTCAGTGTATCTGGATGAGAGAGTCACCAAAGGGCCATGACTACTTTTTCTGTTTTACTGAGCATGATTTTGACATGTTCAGTTTACTACAGATAATGATGATGATTAACTTTGACGTATCGAGCACAGCGTTTATGTGGAACCCGTTTGGAACTACACTTACCAGCCATAATGTGGAAATCTTTCAATTACGTTTCAGGTCTTGACTGGCCCCATGCAGCGTTGTCGAAAACAAAATTGTTTCGCACTTCTGCGCATTGATTTTCATTCACGAATTCTCGGTGTAGAGCTGCACATCATTGAACATTTTTTGAAAAGTGGCACGAACTATTGTAGCTTTACAGTCTGCTGAATAGATGATCAGATCATCAGCAAACGCTTTCAATGTTTGCGTTGGCGAGACGCTAAAGTCAAAGCCGTTCAATTGCTTAAAAATGAATATTGAGAAAGGTAGAGGAGCAGTGACAGTTCCTTGCTGTAGATCTCCATCAGTCACAACAAATGATTTCCCGTATAACATATTGCACATCATGGCGAAAAGGTGTCTGGGGAACCTGTTCTGAAGGAGTTTAAAAGTTAACCCATCTTACCACATCGTATCGAGGGCTTTCTCCATGTCAATAACACACGCTTCAACACATTTTCTGTTGTGTAGTATCCAACAGATGTCTGTAGTTACTTTCATTAACACATGTATGGTCGAACCCATATTTCTCGATGTGGGCTTTTAATGCTATATCTGGTATCACTTCAAATACCTTGCTGATGTTAAGCAGCAAGTTAATTGGGCGATAGCTTTTAGGGCTCAAAGATTCTTTTCCTTTCGTCAGGATTGAAAATATCTTAGCCTTTTTCCACTCATTTGGGAAATATGAATTGAACAACAATTTCGGAGAACTATATCTAGAACACCGTCGATACGACATGATTTCTTGTTATTTATCTTGTGAAATAAGCAACACAATACACCATAGCTGACAAAATAATCAGATTCAAGCTCATTCATTGAAATAAAGAATTAATCCGCTGTTTCAGGCTTGATTTGAAGTCGGAAACTTTTGCTTCAACGACCTCTGAAAATAGTTGATTCCCTCTCTCAGGGTTTAGTAGATAAACAAACTCAAAATGAGTTTCAATCAGGGCAAGTATTGCAAACCATCACATAGAATACTGTTTGCAATTCTATCAGGAGTCGTACTTTGAATTACGATACCAGCCCTGTCGAAAAGATTTATCTCATTACTAGCGATTTCAAGATTCGGTGCCTTCACTATTCACTTTCATGAAAACACCATCTGGGTGCTGTGGGTTAATACTCCTCAGTTTGTCCGGCTACAGATTTCTGACCTCACTCTTGAAGTATGAACGGATTAAGTTCCAAAGATTCTTTAGGTGTAATTTTAACAAAGCCAACGAGGGACGGTTTTAGTCCGAAAATCACCGCTATACATTAGTGACGCATATGAGGAGAAGGCTTTTCAATCTTTTTAACCTTGCGATGGTTGGTGTTTCATATCCTTCCATATTGTTTCGATGTTTACTTTTAAGAACTACTTTCTCAACCGTTTGCATCGTCAGCTTCTCTAGCTTCGACAAATAGAGATCTCTTTCATCGTTAATTATTGTATATTCCTGTCATTAAGAACCCTTGAGCAAGCGTTGCGATCATCTGCAGGAGGACATTGCTTCCAGTAACTCCGATTAAACTTCTTTTGAAACTTTTCCCAATTCGTCTTTTTGAAATTCAACCGATGATTTTCATGTTGAACTGGAATGAGGAAGACATCATCCCTTTGATGATTGATTTCCATCACGATTGCGTTATAGTCGATATCGTAAGGAATCGCCTGCAGTTTTTGTTGAGGACTATTAAAGCGGAATTCAAGCTATGCGTCAGCAATATAGAAGTCCAAATATGAATTTACCCTAGAATATGTTGTAAACAAATAATTCGACGACGTGATTCGTTTTTTAAAAAATTAGTTTCAAATTGACGTTCTAAAAATTATTTAAATTTTTAAAAATTTTTTACGGCAGATTTTAAAAGCACGTCTTTATGCAACGAATACTAGACGCAGAATCTGCCTTATGCAAAAAGTATTTTCAACATTACTACCCTTATCGGTTTTGAAAATCTTTTGTAGCCACTTTGTAACCCCTATAGCAATTTTCATATATCAATCTTCAACTAAGTCAAAACTTAGAAAATTTATGCCCTCCCACCCACTATTGAATTGCACCCAACTGTCTGCATGCACTAAAAATTAATTGAAATTCTGGCAAGGTAATTCGAATAGATTTCGTGCAAGGTAATGTTGACTGTTGTATTTTAATTAAATCATTTTTTCGTCATATAATTGCTTGTAAGCCCACGACGTATCTATTTATGATATCTTACGTGTTCTTCATGCTTTCGCGCCGCGTTCTACGCGAACATATTCTTGTGGCGCTAAAATGAATCTATCCAGGCGATAATTTGACATTTATGACGTGACTAGTATATTTTATTGGATCTAGATATCAAAATTATTAGAAATCTCCCAGCTACGTCCCCGGGGAACTGAAATGAAGGGGTTTCTTCTGAGTAAAGAGAACGCTTACTGGAGCTCGTGTGAAAATTGTTCTTAGCAAATCGGCAAGTATAGTTGATACAGTAAAGCGATGGAGGCTTTTGATTCAGACATTCTTGATGTCTGCGCGTGATATGAGAAAACATGAGTAGTTTTTAAGCGTTTGTGAATTCAAAATGAAGTTATATTGAATATGTTGAGCCGTTTGTGACGGAATTCATAAATTAAAACCAGGTCTAAGGTGATGATTTCAATAAAGTCATATATTATTGTACAATTTTTTGTTCAATTTGATAGAAATTATAATGCAATGTACGAGCAGAAGCGTGGATTATTGAATCAGAATTTCAAGTTACTCGTTATGTTTTTTTCGCAGGAAATGCGTTTTCCACCTAAAACGTTAAACACCGAATTCAAAACTCGTTTACCAGATATCTTATTTTCCCTCGATTTTTCGGTATTTAATCAGAATAAATAAATTTACATACGTTCTCTGTATCGTTACTAAATGCTCACTAACGCATTTATATCGGCCATGTTAAATATTTTCGGTTCAAATAAAACATGATTGTGAGTAAACAGTTTAGAAATGCCCATTATCCGTTCCTAGTTTATGTCTAACACACAATCGCCTGGCATTAGATCCTATCCAAACCCGACATAATTTCATTCAATATGCACGCAATTCTGTTTGAATTAGAACATTATCCCGTAGAATATTAATCGCATATCGAAAATTCAACCGCAGGATCCAATCATCCTTTCGTTTTATCACATAAACAGTTCTATCCATCTAGAATACATATCGCTGATGATGCTACATTCTATGTGGGATCCTACACCCTGAGTGCTCCACATAAGCATAACGATTGTGATGAATCTACAGATTGGTTGGAACGGGAGCATCAAAGTGTTGAACCACCCTCTACGTAGCTATACCAGGCTGGGGTGGTTGTATCGAAATGAAGAGGATGCTGGAATATTCTATTCCATATTGGAGAAATGGAGCATTGAATTTTGAGGCTTTTCGGGTACCTAACTTGTGTTATGTATTAAATAAATTTGCATACATTACTTTCCTTACGACGCGCATTTGTGTGCGTATTCAAAATGGTAGCGAATGGAGCCTTTTGGCTAGGGTTACTTTGTTATTGCACTTAAAACAATACACACAAGTGTATGTGTAAGCAAATGATACATGGCATGACGCGTTTGCAGAATATTACATGATAAGAGAGGTTGTCTCAACAATTGTTATTGGATCTATCTACGGTCACATTGTAACATCGCATAAGGACTTGTTTTAATTAATGGAAATTTTGAAGATCCGAAGGGATAGTTGCTCTTCAATGATAAAATACAAAATTAAAATTCAACATCGATTTCGCTGAGAATTAATCATATGAATGCAGAAATATTGGTAATTTGGTATTCCAATCTTTTCCTGGTATAAATGTTCCTTTTTAAGCCGCAACCATTTCAAATGGTAATTTCATTGCCTGGGAAACTATTGACTGAATTCATCTACAGTAATTGAATATTTCCTCGAAACATTTGTACATTCAGACACAATTTAAACGACCATTCAATTCAATTTCATCGCCCATTTATCAAAACATTTATGACTTCAACATCATTCGACATATTTTATCGTGGGTTAATCCACGAATTCTTTCAGGCACATATTAATGTTCTTGCATGAATTCTCCATACACATTTAGTTCGTGATCAATTATTGGAAATTTCTTCATAACATATTTATTTATTTCGTATATGCTGTGGCACAGAATGTCCAATACTTGCATGCATTCTTATGAACTTTTCGCAGCAACAAAGTCACACCTGATTCAGATTGCAAGAATGGATAATGTGCGCCAAATACACCGTTTTCGTTTCGCGGCTACACCTTTAACATCAATTTTCCATCGCATTTATGTATTTATTCAATTTTAATGTTTATATTTCAGACGTGTGCTGAAATATCAAAAGTGGAATCATGTTTGTGCAATATTCTTTCATATTTCATCCATTTATTATTATTGACCATAACTCAACCTAATTTTGTGATTTGAATTTTGAACATACATATGCCATGCACTGTTTCCATTCTCGGGAGCTTAACATTTATCGTGCATTTTAATCTTATGTTTATTTGGTGACGTAGTTTTTAACAGATTTGATCTAGATTATAAGAATGTATTTAGGCAAAGAAAACTTCCGCAATATATGTTACAACAACATAAAGGGGGGTTTTTTAGAGGTGGAACAGTTTAAATTGAAATAAAACAATGAAAAATCTTTTTTATATGCATGAAATTGGCTTAATTTGAAAGATATTATTAGTCATTAATATTTAAAGATGATTGCCGCGGCCGTGGCGTAATCTGGGGGTCACATTTGTATACAATATTTGCAGTAAACCAGGCTGCATTTCGTCAATAACGCGTCGAATGTTGGCTTCCAAGGGCTCAATTCTTTCTGGTTTATCAGTGTAGACGTTTGACTTTACATATTCCGAAAGAAAGTAATCGAACGGTGTCGAATTGTACGCGGTGGCAGGACCATTTCGTGAGATTAATCATTCGTCAAATGTACCTTTCAGTAGACTAATTGTATTGCGCGCTGTGTGGCATGCGATGCCGTCCTGCTGAAACCATATGTCAAGAACAATAATGTCTTCCAATTGAGAAACCAAAAACTTAGTAATTATGTCTCTGTACCGCTCACTATTGTCTGCAAGATTGTGACCATCATTATTTTCGAAGACATATGGACCCAGGTAGTGACGTACCCAGGGGAGGGGGGATATCGGGATATATCCCCCTCGAAAGTGTAAAAATAAGCGCAAAAATATTTTGAGCAGGTTAATATATTACTGTAAAATAAAAGTATGTGTATCTTTCAATAAGATACTTGTATACAAATTAATGGTTTACAAAACTTGAAACGTTCTATGTTACATCCTATACCCCTCACGTATTCTTCCGCTAGTTCCTCCATGCGAATGCGGTAGCTATATTGATCTCAAGTTAGCGTTGGCATTGCTCATTTGTTTGTAGTTCTGCATACGTTTGATTAGTAACCGCGAGTTTCTCTTTTTGTGAAATAATTATAGAGAAGTGGCGTCTAACGGGTAGCTGCAAAGGTGCCAAAAGGGATTCTTTGATATCCAACGATGCAGTAGGAACTGGAAGGCAGACTCTAGATGCTCTTTTGAATCAACCGGAAAAAAGGCAAAGGACCATTATTGGCAAGCACGATTTCCTTCACGTTTAAGGTTTTCATTTTAAGCTTACCAAATGCTCTCGATTTTAAATTTATCCCTGTCTTGAGTGACTGCTACTGTATTCATTGGGTTTTGTACTTGTTACAAAACCCTATTGAAATTGCGACTTTCTGTCCACTCGTCTATGTGCCATGGCAGCTCCGGACTCTAAACCTGGTGTGTACACTAGAAGTAAAGGGCTTTAAAAATTCCAGATATTAGAAAATTGTTCAAGGGGTTAAATGGGTTCTCCATATTTTTTTGAATGCATTGGTCCGTTGATATACTAGTCTTGTTGAAGTGAGAATTGGAAAGTTTGGAATATTTTTTAGGCTTTAGTTAGCATCCTGGATATTATATTAAGGTTTCGCTCTAACGATTGACTCCAAATGACCACCGCATAATGTAACTTTGTCACTACAAATGCATTTAATTCAAGTTTCTTGTTATGTACTGGAAAGTCTTCATATCTTCTCAACATTCCTATCATTATTGCTAGTTGTCTCCTCAAAATATTTATGTGTGGCAGCCATGTCAAATGGTGATCGAAGGTAAGACCGAGATGTTTAATTTCAAACACTCTTGGAAATTTTCCGCCGCAAATTTTAGGTCAACTTCTACGTCTTCCTTATTCTTCTGTTTAAAAATATTGTATTTTGTCTTTTTAGTATGCAATGCTAGCTTGTTTTCGTTAAGCCATGAACGATATTTATCTAGATCCTCGTTGGCGACATTCCTCATGGCCAAGTTATTATGTCCTCAATATAGAAGTACAGTATCATCAGCATATAATGAGTGGCGACATTTTAGTTTACATTTATTCAAATTATTAACAGGGGTACCGGTTAATTCATGCGGTTTTCTAACAGATGGCGTAACTTGAATTTTATTCCAGTGATTCACCTTTCCAAATATGTGTTGGAAAGCTACTGTCATATAGTTTCAGAATGAGTATGTGTGTAATCTGTGTGGTCTAGTGGTTAGAGCATGAACGCATAAGCCGAAGGTCCCAGGTTCAAATCTCGTGAGGAGCAACGTGATTTAGTTCAGGGGATTTTTCAGACAGACTACGAGTGTTCACTCAGTGGTGATATGTACTGATTTAATCAGATCATATCATAGCTGAACGGGAGCACGGTAATGACCAAACCAACTTCCGAAAAAATCAATACGGTCATGAAAATTAGGTACTCTAACTATCTCTAAGTGAAGGCCCAAAAGGGGTTGTAGTGCTACGAGGAAGAAGATGTGTCATTTAGCTTAAGCGAAAACAACAATACTTTTTTTTAACTCTGAAAATATCGAATTTTGTGCCGAATAAAGTGTTTTTGCGGGGAGTACTTCTTCATTACTTCAATTTGAAGAAAAAGGCTGCCGAAAGTCATCGTATTCTGGTGGAAGTGTATGGTGTGCATGCTCTAGCTGAGCGTACGTGCCAGAAGTGGTTTGCACGGTTTTAAAGTGGCAATTTCGGATTGGAGGACGATGAACGGCCCAGACAGCCAAAAAAGTTTGAAGATCACGAATTGGAGACATTGCTCGACCAAGAACCATTTCCTATCGTTTTAAGGCAATTTTTCACAATAAAGGTTCAATTTTCGAAATCAACCGCACGAATTAACCGGTACCCCTATTAGTATATAGCAAAAACAAGGTTGAACCAGGTTTGGATCTAAGTATGAATCCTTTATATCAAAGGGGATCCCCAAAATAAAATTTACCTTGAAAAGAGCTTTCCTAAACTAGTCTACAAACCAGCATCGTACAACGCAAGGAGAGAGAAAATGTATGAAAACCGGAGGGCCACCGTTGCGCTGGGTATAGTTCAGCTATTGGTATGGCAAGAACAGAGTAAATATGCAATATCAAATAGCGTACAAAGTTAGGTGGATCTATTAGTCACTCGAGGTAGGGGTGGAAGCATGTTTATCCTGATACATAACCCTAGGCGCTAGATAATCGATAACAATATTTATTTATTTTCAGGGTAAGTCAAGATAAAGTTGTTAATAGCTGCTTCAAATTGAAAGCTGAAAGCGGAATTTTTTCAAATAAACTTATGTTAGATACTGAAAAGTATCAAGTGCTGACAAAGCAATAGATTGCAAATGGCATATAATTTTCCGTCAGGACACATAAATTTGAAATTTCAAAAAGAAAAATGGCTCTGTGAATTTTCTTGGCTGGTATATTCAAAGGTAAATCTCGGCGCTTCTTGTAAATTTTGTGTGATTTTTGCTTAAAACACTGAAGTTGGTAAGGGGCAACATGTGCCTTTAGGTGGCTTTGTAAACACACCTTTCATTGCTGGAAAGAAGCCAAAGACGAGTTTCGGTGACATGAGCAAAGAAGTTAGCTCATTAATTCATGTGTGTCAGCTCAATATTTTTTAAATGACTTTGAAAGAAAAACTTTGACTTTGAAAACGGAAAAAACAAAACATAATCGAAAACAGACAGAAAATGTTCCCTGGAATAAAAACTGTCATATTTTGTGGAAAGTAAAAAATAGCTCCGCGAGGACATGATGAAAAAAAAAATCAATTTGAACGATTTTGAAACCAATCAAGGTATTTTCAGGGCCCTAATAAAATTTAGGGTTGATTCTTTAAGGAATTCTTCATAGATCAGCCCAAAAGTTCAAAATGAGATAATAGACACACGTGGTGAAATCATCCTTTCCAAAATTATCCAAAAAATAAATGGTGCAAAATGTTTCTCCGTACTTGCTGATGACACCATCTAACATCAGTGGTATTGAACAATTCACACTATGTGCAAGGCACACGGTGACGGAAAGAAACGGGTTTACCTTAAAAGAAGATTTTTTAAAGTTTGTCCCAGTCCACGATAGCAAAGGAACTGCGCTTGCATCAAAACTATTGAACGAATTGAAGTCAATGGGTATCCTTCTGGCCCATTTAAAAGGACAAGGCTATAATGGGGCCGGGGCAATGAGTGGTCAATACAAAGGTTGCGCTTCTATAATAAAAGCTTCTCATCCTGAAGCTCTGTATACGTATTGCTCTAGCCACGCACTTAACCCAGTGCTTAGTCATATGTGTGATGTCCAAATCGTGAGAAATTGCGTAGCCACAATGAAAGAAATAATTGACTTCGTAAGGCTATCCCAAAACGAAATGCAGTTTTGCAAGAGGAAATCTTGAAAGATCCCATGTTCAAAAAGAATATGTCTCTTAAGGTTTTGCAAGACTAGATTATCCGAACACTTTTTTCATTTATAGAACTTTGCTTTCCGATTCTCAGGGCACTAGATTTGATTTAAAGCGTTGATGATGATCATCAAGTGTCAGGAAAAGCATTCACATTAGTGACTGCTTTGAGAAATGAAAATTTTTTAGTCGCTATTGTAATCATAAGCAGAGTGTTCTTTTTAAGTTTGGGCTTACTGAATATTTACAAACCAAAGAATGTGCTCTATCATCTATCACAATTGAGAAATGAGAAGCCAGGCTGAGTGTACATTTCATGAGATTTTCCAAGAGGCTCAGTAAATTGCTGATGAGGTATGTTTTCGAATATTTTTAAACATTTTATAATTTTTCAAGACATTTTTACACTTGAAGGTAGGAAGAACAATCGAAGTGCCCAGAATAACTGCAAGACAAACAAAGGGCTAACTATGAGGCCGACAATCCAGACGACTACTTTAAATGTAGGATTTACATTCCCTTCGCTGTCTACTTTTTAAAAGAAATGTTCGAACGGTTTTTAAACCATAGAGATCTGATGGAAAACTTATCCGTACTGCACCGGAAAAATTGTAGAAGTCCAATTCCAAAGGAATTGAGTTATGCTTGAACTTTTTAGAAAAACAATACCCAACAATTATTACTGACCCTTCCCTATTCAGGGCTGAGCCGGTAATGTGAAAGAAAATTTTGAGTGAGAAAGGTCAATGTTATATTCTTAATGGTTTCTTGTTATCCCTGGATAGTTGCAATGAAACAATATTTCCAACATTACATTTAATGTTGAAGGTAAAGATCAGTAATTAAATAGCTTTTAATTGAAAGTCATCGATCTTTTTCAACCCTGCGCCGGCTAAAGATGTATCTGCAAAACTCTTGATCACAGAATCATCTAAATAAACTTGCACATTTATCTATTCACAAGCCATAAATCTTCTGTCTTGGATGAAGTCTTGGATGTTCTGTCAAAAAAGTTGGACTTTGTGTTATAATTTCTATAATATTCAAGAATATTCTCTTATATAGTGCTTTTTTTCAAGTATTAAATATTTTTGGAAACAATTATTGTTAAAAATATAGTTGTATGATTCCAACCCTTAATCAATTTAGATTTTAACGAAAAACTGGGGATAAGAGACAACCCTGGACAGCCTCAAAATAGATAGAATGACACTACATTTTCTAACATATTTTAGTAGGATAGGGACCCATCTTTTGTTATGTTTGGAAAGGAGTTTTCATTGAAATATGGGCAGTAGACGCCATTGACATTATATACTAACAGCGTGAAGTCAAAGTCAAAAGAGCGTTATTCAATATTAATCGTTAAATTTTCAAAGAATATAAAGCCAATTTGAAACAATTAAAAACACTAAAACTTAATGGCCCAAATGACTCTCTAAATTATACATCATAAATGAAAAACATCTAATTTTAAAAACAATATTAGATTCAATTGAATAAAAATTATTATATATTTTATGATTCACTTGGAGAAAGACGCAAAACCAACCAACACTATTCAAAAATTAATTATAATATTGATCCAACAGAGCAGTGAACGTTTTTCCCATATCTAATATTTTAGAACCTGATTCCAATCAAATTCAATCAAAAACTTTATCTTATCCCAATAATATGCTATCACAGCATTTTTAGCCTGGACTTTAAACACTATCTTTGAATCTAATATAATTAACATCACATATTTATTTTTTTCTTTCTTGAAAAGTCAACGGACCTTACTTTGCCCCTAAACGAGCGGGCAAGTTCTGGTTGGGTTCTACTGGGAGGCTCGTTCGGCGATGGACACAGGCGTCACTCGCTTTGCCTACGGACCCTGTTTGAGCCACCAAGCGAGAACGTGTTTTATCTTGAGAACTATTTTCTCAACAGTTTCCAACGTCAGTTTATCTACATTTGACAAATAGAGACCTATTTCATCGTTAGTTATTATAGATTCCTGTCATGAGGAATCATTGAGCGTCATCAGAAGGAGGACATTGCTTCTTGTAATTCCGATTCAACTTCTTTTGACACGTTCATCAATCTGTTTTTTGTTTTTTTTTTAATTCAGCCGATGATTTTCATGTTGAATGAGGTAGACATAATCTCTTTGACGATTGATTTCCATTTTGCTTTCATTGTGGTCACTATCGTAAGGAAGCACCCGTAATTTCCGTTGAGGACTATTAAAGCTGGATTCAAGTCATGCCTAAGCAAAGCAAAGGTCCAAATATGAATTTTTCCCAGGGTATGTTGGAAACTCCGACCCATATAGATTGCACTTGTATTTAATTTGGTTCTTTGTTATCCACAATTTCAGTAATACACCTCTTGGATTTTTTTTGGTATTTTAACATGATGTATGCTTGTCACTCAGTTCACCGGTTAGAATATAAATATGCAGCTTGTTCAACTCGATGATTTCAAATAAAAAATCGATCGCCTTCTTGAACCTGAGAGCATTTCGACTAGTTACATAGGCAAACATAACGAAGAGGTTATTCTCAACTAGCAGTGAAATTTTGATAATGGACACTTCAAGAAATTCGAAGCTTCTGAATTCGACTTTATCAATATTTTGAAAACAAAAGGGCCTTCTAACCAATACCCCGGTGCCACTTTCTCGTCACAACTTACCCTATTGTTTCTAATGAAATCGAAATCTTTGAATATCATGCAGTGCCATGAATTGAAGTGGGTTACAGTGAGAACCATGATGTCAGGCTTTTGCTTAACAATGAATTCAAGGAAAAAGTCACGTCGATGTAAAGTTACAATGTAGTTGACATTGATCGAGATGAGACGAAGCCTATCCATGGGAATGTGACTGGACTATTTTGAGCCATTTGAAAGGTTTAAATGCTGCAGCAAAGTTAATTTTTGAGCCTTGTTGATCGATTCTCTTCGATAAAGAATTAAGTTGCTTGCCACTAACATTATGAACATTATTGACAACATTACCTGCTAGTCCTCTAGCGGCGAGTGCAAGTGATATTTTGTACTTGGTGAAGTTGGATGGTATTACACTGAGGTGTGCTTTTCTTTGTTTTGGAACAGATTGAACTTTTGCATCTTGATATCGGGAGCATCCTCAATATGATGCTAGATGACACATTACAGTTAACACCGTACATGTTTTCTTTAGACTCCCTCTAAGCCAATTTGCACTCACTGGGGGCATGAATTTCTTTCAATTTTACGCACCGATAGTATCAGTAGCCATGGTTAACTAATCTTTTTTGGAGGCGTTCCCATCCACCGCTCTGAAATTCAAGCACCTTTTTTGTTGAAGGGCTTTTGGACTGCTTTTGTTTGAGATTTGTACCAGATAAAGTGATAAATTCTTTTTTTTACAGTCATTTTTCTTGTCGCAAAGGTTTTCACAGAAATAAATTCAATTTCTAGTGCGGCTTCCTTAAGCATATAAGGAATATCGACTGTAACCTCTCCACAGTCCAGCCTCTCCAATAAAAAAGTCTGATTTTCCCCCCTTGTTGGGATATAGGCGAAGCGTGGAACCTCCCCAGAACTCAGCGCATGTTTGGCAACCAGTGATTTCGTTTTAATAGTTAATTTTTCTGCATTTACTCTTTTGATTTATTTGCGGCTGCCAATAACCGAACACGTTGATTGGCGGAACTTTTTTGCCATTTCAGAAGCTTTTCTAAAGGAACCAGTAGAGCTGTGAGTGGTTTTTTCTGTTAATTTTTATTTTAAAATATTCAAATAAATTTATATCATTATCTTTATTAGAATAACCTTCAATACTTTCTTCAATTTCTATTATTCTGTCCAGCGCTGCAAAATAGTTTTGGCTCTTGTTTTGCCACCAGCACCTAGGATATCCTCCGGAATTGCCCAACACTTTTCTTCGCCTCTATTTCCTGTTGCAATTGATTGTGCAGCTGCGACTTTTGAGACTTCATGCCTTTTTGGAATATATCTTTAAGGGACTGTATCTCTGTCTTTGCCTTTTCAATTTTCTTGATTCAATTACTTCGAGAATATAAGTTTTTTCCAATAAAAATCAACTTCGTTAAAAAACTAATTTAATTTTTGAGATGTTTTAACAAGGGTGATTTAAAACACATCTGTACGCACCAAATGCTAGACGTATAATCAGCTAAACTAATATTAGACGTATGAAACATACGTTCATAAATATTACAGTGGTCTAATTATTAGTACTGCTAAATTTAAATTGCATCCTCTTCTTGTTGCTATTCGGATGAACTCTGCTTTTCAACCTTTTCATACGATAGTTATTCATTTTTGGGAAACTGACATTTGTTTCAACTTAGCCATAATGTGTTTGCTTGAAAGTCATAACAAGCTTGAACTTGGTAGATTTCTTTTATCTTTTAAGTTATAAGTCTCTAATTACAATAATGGCTTGAATTGTAGGCAATTCTGTCATGTCTTAGGGGTTGGTACTAAAATGCAAAACCCTATTGAAATCACAACATACGTCCGCCTGTCTATCCTTTTGTATCTCCCAGTCGTTTTTCTTCAAAATTTCAGAAGATGCAGCCATTGAATTTTGTGGAAAGGCTAGAAGTGACGGTTTTTGGAAATTTACGGGTGAAAAAATTTACATCAACTTTTAAAGGTGGTGGCAGCAACCCTTAAACAAAAAACGATCATCAAAGGTGATTGAGGGGGAGCCATAGGAAAATCTTAATGAGATCAGACGTGTTTTAATCTCTCCTGTCACTTGTTTTCAAAAATTAAATAATTTTTAAAACGTCAGTCGGAAGTTAATTTTTATTGGAAATCATCACATTGTCGAGGCAATTGTTTTAAGTGATTTGTATTGAATATCATGGTTTCACTTCGATAGCTAAAGAAAAGCTCATCACAAGACAACTTTGGAATAGCTGGTACTAGGTACTCCGACGGTTTTCCACCGGAGCCAAGAGAAACGCCAAAAAGTAAGCTTATCTCAGAAGGGTTTTGTAAAAAACTCGTCAAAATGAAGCCATCAGCAACGAATAAAGTCAAGAAACTTGTCAAAGAGATGTGCACATTTAAAAGAAAATCCATTTTTTCTCTATTTTCAACGGTCGCCATTTTATTGCAAACTAATAAAAATCACTCAAATCATGAATTCCCAAAAATATTTATTTTATTGATTTTATTTGAAAATTTCGAGAAGATCAAATCAAAACTGCAGTGTCTGATTCGATGGAAAGTCCATAAAATGCCGAAATCGTGTGTTATTGTTGTTGTCATTGAAAAAGTATCAAATGGCTATAGCTTCTGTGAATATGATTCGATTTTCATCAAACTTGCAGAGTATTAGAACCTTTTGTAAGGCTATTAAAATATTGGAATTTATCGAGTTTAAGGTTATCCGTACGATTTTATTGGGAAAAATTTGAAGGTAATAATATAATTAACAAAGTTGAGTGAATTTTGACCTCTAAGGTATTTGTTGTTGTACTCATAAACACCTTCCTCCATAATTTTATCAGATTTTTTAGATCACATAAATTTTTCGTATATTTCCCTTTCTTGTGCGCCCCCTGAAGCAAACAATGCCAGTTTGAGATCTGTTTTGGAAACTTCTTATCAAAACCTTTCATTTGATGCCCATATCGGCTATCTTTAATAATTTTTTTTTTTCGGAGGCCACTCTCCTATATGGGGAGACCCCCCTTAAATACCTTATAAAAATTTTTTTGTTGAACTTTGAAGAGGGTACCACTAGGTAAAAAATTTGATGTTTCTACAATAGCTTAAGGAGTTTGCGAGAAAGGGTTTTGTGAAAAAACCAATTCCGCCAATAAATGTATTCGGACCAAGCGGAAAAGATATGGTTCGGCTATTGGCTGCCAAAAATGAATTAAGCAATTATGGAATCACAAAAGTAAGCATAGAGACACTAGCAATCAAAATAACATCACTGGTTGCATAAGTCAGTCAAAGATACTCTAATTTTTTTTGAGGTTCCACACCACGTGCATCCCAAAAAGCGAACCAAATCAGGCTTACCTGTTGAATGGTCTTGATTACAGAGAGGACCCGGACAATCTGCTACAAGTTCTCAAAGAAACTGAACCGAAAATTGAATTCATTTTAGTAAAATTCTTTTCAACAAGGAGATCGACTGCGGAAAAGAAGAATATACCACTTCATCTCGTACTAATTTCTAATAAAATCAGTCCAAGTGCCCTTCAACAAATAAGTTACCAGAATTTCAGAGTGGTGGGGTGGGAATGCCTCCAAAAAAGTGAAGTCAACCAGTGTTACTGGTGTCAATTATTCGGTCATTCGGCTGTCAACTGCGCCATGTACTATTGGTGCGTAAAATGCAAAGAAATTCATTGGCTCAGAGGGAGCCTTAAGGAAATTTGTATTGCGTCTTCTGCGGTGTTTTTTGTTATGCAGCATCATATCGATTACGCCTCAGATATCAAGATGCAAGAGTTAAGTTTTTTCTAAAACAAACGCAAGTATTGTACATCACCGTGTGATACCTTCCGACTTCGTCAAGGGTGAGGTATCACTTGCACTTGCCGCTAGAGGAACAGCTGACAATACTATGAATACTGTAAGTAGCCATTCAGCCACATTTCTATGGATGGGTTTCGTCTCGTCTCTGACAATGTCATCTCCATTGTTGCTCTACATTGAAGTGACTATCTCTTTGAGTTCATTGTTAAGCAAAAGCCTGACATCATGTTTCTTACTGAAATCCACCTCAATTCATTACACTCAATGATGTTCAAGGATTTTGAATTTGGAAGAAACGATAGAGCGAAGAGTAATGAGGGAGGTGGGCGAGGTATATAAGTTAAAAGACCCTATTCTGTGTGTATTTTCCCATGTTTGGCACTTCCAAATAATTCTCTCATCTCTAAGCATGGTGGTCGCCATCATCCATGTGTGTCCAATTGCGTGATGGCCTGAGGAGAATTAGAGAATTGTTCAAAATAATATCGCGTGAAATCGCTGGATTTGACAGCTGTTCCCCCTATCAATGGATACATTGAGACTTGTCTCACCACTAATTTTGTTCCTCCAGAAGCATTCATGTTTTTGACATGAATCGGAGTATTTTTCATTCTAATGGTGCCCCGATCATATGTCATATATATCGGCAGGTGACGAATAAGAAAATAAAATATACTCCAAATTTGAGCTCGCGGTATCAACGGTTTCATTTGCGAGGTATGTTGAGGCTGGTCGAATTGAGACGAATCAGTCTAGGGTTTTGGTGGCTAAATCAAAATTACTAAGTTATTCGTGGTCCTTGTAAGGTTTTTTGTTCAGTTCATTTTTGCTATTTTAATTTGAATTCTATTTTAGTAAGTTTGACATATAGGCTAGAAATATTAGAATATTGTTCTGTTATGATCAGTGAAATTCGGCTTTAATTATTAGAATTAGAATTAAGTTGTTATATACGCGCATTATTTGTAAGCCCAAAGTACTCGTACATGCTTTTGTTTTATTAGTCAAATGTAATTTTTAATAGAGCTGGTTGGCTTCTTCTCATTTTTTCCTAATAATTCATAATAATGATTAATCCTTATTTGGCAACATAGGATATTGTTTTTTAGGGTTTTGTAAAATAATTTTACAAAACCCTACTAGTTTCGCGACCAGTCTGTCCGTCTGTCCGTCTGTCCGTCCGTCCGTCCGTCCGTCCGTCCGTCCGTCCGTCCGTCCGTGTGTCACAGCAGTTTTTCTCGGAAACTACTTAAGCTAGAAACATCAAATTTTGTGTGTAGGTGTAAAGTGGTGATCTCTTCAAAGTTCAACTACTAAAAATTTTTAAAAGGTATTTAGGGGGGGTCTCCCCATATAGGGTAGTGGCCCCCAAAAAAAAAAATTTCATCAAACGTAGTCGATATGGGTATCAAATGACAGGCCTTGATAAGAACTTTTCAAAACTGGTTTTAAACTGACATTTTTTTCTTCAATGGGTGCAGGGGAAGGGGAAATGTACGAAAAATTTGTGTCCCCCCCCCTCGCGATTGGACACCTGTGATCCGAAAAATCTGAAAAAAATTATGGAAGTAGGTGCTTATGAGTACAACAACAACAAATACCTTAGAAGTCGAAATTCGCTCAACTTTGTTAATAATAGTATGATCTTCAAATTTCACACTTTCCCCAATAAAATTGTATGGACACCCTTAAACTCAACGAAATTCAAGATTTAAGTAGTTTTTTATTGGTACCTTAAACTCTGTAAGTTTGATGAAAATCGGGTCATATTCACGGAAGTTATACCCATTTGAAGTTTGTCTATTTAAAACAACAATAACACACGATTTCGGTATTTTATGGACTTTCCATGGAATCAGACAATGCAGTTTTGATTTAACCTTCTTAAACTTTTCTGATAAGATAAGACGTTCTTGGGAATTCATCACTTGAGTGATTTTTTAGGGTTTTGTGAAATAATTTTACAAAACCCTACTAGTTTCGCGACCAGTCTGTCCGTCTGTCCGTCTGTCCGTCCGTCCGTCCGTCCGTCCGTCCGTCCGTGTGTCACAGCAGTTTTTCTCGGAAACTACTTAAGCTAGAAACATCAAATTTTGTGTGTAGGTGTAAAGTGGTGATCTCTTCAAAGTTCACTTACAAAAAATTTTTTTGAGGTATTTAAGGGGGGTCTCCCCATATAGGAGAGTGACCCCCCGAAAAAAAAATTTCATTGAAGGTAGCCGATATGGGTATCAAATGAAAGGTCTTGATGAGAACTTTTCAAAACTGGTCTTAGTTTGGCAAAATTTGCTTCAAGGGGCGCACAGGGAGGGGAAATACACGAAAAATTTGTGTCCCCCCCCCTCGCGATTGGACACCTGTGATCCGAAAAATCTGAAAAAAATCAGGAATGTAGGCCTTGGTGTGTACAACAACAACAAATACGTGAGAAGTCGCAATCCGCTCAACTTTGTTAGTAATAGTATGATTTATCGATTTTATGTTTTCTTGAATAAAATCTTAACGGTACCCTTAAATTCAATGAAATTCAGGGCGTAGATGTTTATTTATAAGATTGATCTATCCTGAAAGTTTCATAAAGATTGAATCATATTTAGCGAAGTTATAGCGGTTTGAATTTTCCTGTATTACTATGGAACAATATGCGCTGCATGTATTACTATGGCAACATATGGCTATGGAACAACATGCGCTTTTTACCGACTCAGACACTACAGTTTTGCTAGGATTTGCATGAAAATTTCAGGAATGATAGGTGTCATGTATATCTTTGAGAATCGGTTCAGCTAGTAGTATCAGTAATCGTAAAACAAGATAGTGGCTGTTTTAAATGCGAAGATTGAATAATTTGGAGTTATTTTTTCCCAACTTCAACGTTTAAGGTGCATGCTTTGAACACTTGATTCAATTTAATGAATGACTGAAGATGAGTACCTACAATTAATGCTCATAAGTGAAACAAGTCAAGGAGGTGGGAGAGAGCTCCTAGCAAAAGGGTTTTGTAACCATTCTAGGATTCGAAAAAATTGGCCATGAATCGATGATTTCAGCACAGGAGAGTGGCCCCTGAAAAAAAATTAATCAAACGTAGCCGGTATGAGTTTGAAATGAAAGTTTTCATGGGAGCTTTTCAAAACAGTTGTTGAACTGTCAGTTTTTGCTTCAGTGGGGGCACAGGGGGGAAATACGTGAAAAATGTGTTTCCTCCGTCGCGGATGGACATCTGAAATAATTACCAAGGGAGATATTTATGAGTGTAACAATACCAAAAACCTCAAAAGTCGAAATTCATTGAACTTTGTTTTTCTCCAATAAAATCGTCTTTGACATGTTTCTTGATTTGATTCGATCTGGTGACTGCATTTTGTAAATTGAATACAAAACCCTTCTGACATGAGCGTAGGTCTGTTTACCCAACTTGTTTATGACTGGTTTTTCGATTGAAAATTCTTTAAATTTAAAATACCATGTGGGCCGTTAAGTTTTTGAGTATTTTAACATTTTTAAGGTGACTTCATGTTTTTATAAAATGTACCACGATTGAATCAATAAAGCGCATTTGAATTTGTTGGGATCTTTTCAATGTAGGTCAAAAAATTATCTAATTAGTATCAAAGTGAACAGGAAGCGCGGGGAAACGTGCGACGCATCTTGGAGTAAGAACCGTTTGATTCGAAAGATTTGAAAATAAAACATGGAGTTAGGTCTTTATAATTGCAACAACAAATACCTCGTATGGCAAGATTCGATAAACGTAGTGATTGGTAGTAGTATAATTAATTCGTTTTACATTTTCGCCAATCAAACCACTAGACTACCCTTAAATTCTGTGAATTTATATATTTAAGTTATACTATATCCTTATAATCTATAAGTTTCAATAAAATCGAGTCATATTTACGGAAAATATGACTGTTTGAATTTTCTCCTATTACAATAACAATAATTCACAGTTTTTGTACTGTCTGAGCTTTGCATTGAACTAGACAGTATACTTTTGTTAGGATCTTCTTCAAATTTTTATATAAAATGACTAACAAAATTGTCTATGAAATTCCAAACCGTCAATGATATCAGTAATATTGCAACGAAATAGTGACTAGTTAAAATGGAGTAACAATGGTGTTCCTTTTCCAGCAAATATGTCGTTAAAATTCTTCTAGAGTTCATTTATTATTGTTTTCCACAAATCGTAGGTTGAGTACAAAGCACTTCTCATTTGAGCGTAGCTCTTCTACCTAGCTTATTAATGTTTTTCTGCAAGATTTTTTTTACGTTTTTGGTTCTTTCGCATTTTTGTACAGAATCATTGGTCACTCAACCTATTAAAAATGAGTAAAAACTGAGATAAATTCAACTCAATATATAGTATTAATAAAGTATTTATTTCATTTTTAAATGACTTTATACAAAAAATGATAAAATATATTTTAAATTCATAATAGCTATAATAATTTCCTGTCCACATTAACTCCACTGCGTCAGAAGGCGGGTAAAATCTCGTTTTGAATTTTTATTACAATGAATTAAAATGAAGATATATTTTACGATGACATATTTAATGATCGCTTGCAGAATATGTGATGAAAAATGAACAAATGCAATCAATAAGGTATAAAATTAAAACTTCTATTTAATACTCAAATAAAACAATATTATTTATTTAGCATAATATTTGCTAACAATTTCAATAGTGCTCCCCGAAGGCCAAATAATTTTCAGAACTGTCGTTTCCAGGTATTTTAGAACAATCGTTATTATCATAAATAAATAAAAATAGAAACAAATAAATAATATCATGTAAGCGAAAGTTTAAATTCACGACAGGAAACCAAATAAAATTTTCTGTTTTGTTGTTCTTATTCTTAATATGTGCGAAACGACAACTTTATTTTATATTTAAATTGTTTGGTTATCGTTTTGATTCATAAAAAAGAATTCAAGGAATAACTTTGTGATATTATGTGTTTTATTTTGATTCTCTTAGTTTGTCAAATATTAGCTTCGCTTGCTTTGAGAAGGTGTTTTGTGTTATTGCATTGAAAACCATGTGGGAGACATAAATTGTTGCCGATGATTTATGATAGTGCGAAGACAATGGTCACGTCCAATCAATTAGCATACAACAGAGTGACAAAATAAGTTCTTAAGATCGCATAAATAACAGATTTTTAGTTTGTGTAGAGTTTGATTTTGCCACATAGCATTCTAATTTGATTTTAAATACAACAATTTGAGTGTTAAAGGTTTTTAATAGATCATTAGTACAAATCTAGAATGTAAGATCTATTTCTCAACGCTGAAATTATTATATCTCTATTTCATTTAGTTTAATAGGACACTTGAAATTTTCAGACCACAAATTTGGAAAAAATATCGTCAATCTTACGTTAAAACCACATTAAGAAAATAAACACAAATTCTTTATTATTTAGAAGTCACTGAGGTCCACAATTACCATTTTTAGGTGTTTGTAAAAAAATACCCGATCAACCCGATTAAAATTGGTACCTGTTTTTGCGAATTCCAGCTGTGCCGGCATTTTCCCATTCACAATTTCAAACTTCATAGGTATCATCTTCTACCTTCTTTTGGGCATACAAACCTTTTTTCCTTTTAATAAATAATAAAAATATTCCATCATTTTACTATTCTTTTATTCTGTAACATTATTAATATTTCATTTCCTAATATATTTTTTAGTACAAAAAATAAAATAATATTAATCTGATCTCTCCCACTATGAAAATTTCATTCTTTCCTTCCCACTAACAAAATTTCATTCTTCCCTTCCCACTAACGAACTTTCATTCTTTCCTTCCTACTAACAAAATTTAATCAATTGCCCATTGTAATGACATCCACGCTGGCATGTGAAATCTGATTCATATATGATGAGTGGGAGAATGTTGTAAGCTAGCAGAGATGCTAACGTGTCGGACTCTCAATCTGAGGGTTCTACTGAAACGGCGTATTTGACTTGCCCTGGGCGCATGGAACTCTTTTTAGTTCGTCAAATATAATTATTTCTGTGCGTATGGCGATTTGCATAAAGCTAAGCATTATCATGGTAAAGTGCAAACCAACATATATGCAATTGGAATTATTACATTTGGCGAAAGTTGAAAGATGAACGAAGTTAACGGGATTGAAGTGCAATGAACTTTAATTACGTTACCTCTGAAAGGCAGTGGATGGTTGGAAAAAAAAGGGGTGCGGGATTGGAGATCAGCCGATCGATAATTTGACGACAAGAGCGGGCGGCGAGAAGTGAAGAGCAATTCTTGTGTAAGTAAAATAGCTAGTGGAAAATCGGAAGGCACCACACTGAGAAGCTTATGGCAAAATTACAGAAAGTCAAGAGAAAAAATATTAATGAATGTACCATGAGATTGGTATTATTGGAATGTTTGGTGATCTATAAAGTCGCACATTTACTCGGAAGTGCATATAAATTCAAAAGTATATCATGTCAGTTAAGTTGCTCAAATTTAAAGTTGTTAGTAAAAATATGGCCACCAATTTTACCAAGTGTTATACCTAAGTGCTTATGGCAAGTTCAGGTGTAAAGCGAACCTACGCTTTCGACTAACGATTTGAACATAATTGTGGAAGCATAGCCCCAAAGTTGGGGCAAAAATTAGCTTACTATAAAGAGTGAGCATCAGTAAAAAAAATCGATGTAAACGAATGCCTAGTGGACAATAATTTGAAACAAAACAAGTTGGGTAAACAGACCTACGCTCATATCAGAAGGGTTTTGTAAACAGTTTACAAAATGCAGTCACCAGATCGAATCAAATCAAGAAACATGTCAAAGACGATTTTATTGTAGAAAATATGAAATACGAAGATCATAATATTATTAACAAAGTTGAACGAATTTCGCCTTCTTAGGTTTTTAGTATTGTTATACTCATAAATATCTCCCTTGATAATTATTTCAGAGGTCCATCCGCGACGGAGGAAACACATTTTTCATGTATTTCCCCCCTGTGCCCCCACTGAAGCAAAAAATTACAGTTTAACAACTGTTTTGAAAAGCTCCCATGAAAACTTTTATTTTATACTAATATCGGCTACGTTTGATGCATTTTTTTGCAGGGGCCACTCATCTGTACTGTTATCATCGATTAATGGCCAATTTTTTCGAATCCTAGAATCGTTACAAAACCCTTTTGCTAGGAGCTCTCTCCCACCTCCTTGACTTGTTTCACTTATGAGCATTAATTGTAGGTACTCATCTTCAGTCATTCATTAAATTGAATCAAGTGTTCAAAGCATGCACCTTAAACGTTGAAGTTGGGAAAAAATAACTCAAAATTATTCAATCTTCGCATTTAAAACAGCCACTATTTTGTTTTACGATTACTGATACCACTAGCTGAACCGATTCTCAAAGATATTCATGACGCCTATCATTCCTGAACTTTTCATGCAAATCCTAGCAAAACTGTAGTGTCTGAGTCGGTAAAAAGCGCATGTTGTTCCATAGCCATATGTTGCCATAGTAATAAATGCACCGCATATTGTTCCATAGTAATACAGGAAAATTCAAACCGCTATAACATCGCGAAATATAATTCAATCTTTATGAAACTTTCAGAAAAGATCAATCTTATGAATAGACATCAACGTATTGAATTTCATTGAATTTAAGGGTACCGTTAAGATTTTATTCAAGAAAACATAAAATCGACAAATCATACTATTACTAACAAAGTTGAGTGAATTGCGACTTCTCATGTATTTGTTGTTGTTGTACTCACCAAGGCCTACATTCCTGATTTTTTTCAGATTTTTCGGATCACAGGTGTCCAATCGCGAGGGGGGGGGACACAAATTTTTCGTGTATTTCCCCTCCCTGTGCGCCCCTTGAAGCAAATTTTGCCAAACTAAGACCTGTTTTGAAAAGTACTCATTAAGACCTTTCATTTGATACCCATATCGGCTACCTTAAATGAAATTTTTTTTCCGGGGGGTCACTCTCCTATATGGGGAGACCCCCCTTAAATAACTTATAAAAATTTTTTGCAGTTGAACTTTGAAGAGATCACCACTTTACACCTACACACAAAACTTGATGTTTCTAGCTCAACTAGTTTCCGAGAAAAACTGCTGTGACACACGGACGGACGGACGGACGGACGGACAGACGGACAGACTGGTCGCGATACTAGTAGGGTTTTGTAAAATTATTTTACAAAACCCTAAAAACGGATAAGTCGAATGTTCGATATAAATCATTTTTAATCCCACAAGCAGAAAAACTTAGAAGCCAGTAAAGCGTGGAAAGTGGATGAACTTTAGTTTCTTTTAACGGATTATTTGGTTTTTAGGGTTTTGTAAAATAATTTTCCAAACCCTTCTAAAACCGCGTCCTGTCTGTCCGTCTGTCCGTCTGTCTGTCTGTCCGTCCGTCCGTCCGTCCGTCCGTGTGTCACAGCAGTTTTTCTCGGAAACTACTTAAGCTAGAAACATCAAATTTTGTTTGTAGGTGTAAAGTGGTGCTCTCTTCAAAGTTCATTTACAAAAAAATTTTATAAGGTATTTAAGGGGGGTCTCCCGATATAGGGGAGTGACCCCCCGAAATAAAAAATTTCATTGAAGGTAGCTGATATGGGTATCAAATGAAAGGTCTTGATGAGAACTTTTCAAAACAGGTCTTAGTTTGGCAAAGTTTGCTTCAAGGGGTGCACAGGGAGGGGAAATACACGAAAAATTTGTGTCCCCCCCCCCTCGCGATTGGACACCTGTGATCCGAAAAATCTGAAAAAATCAAGAAAAACGGCCTTGATGAGTACAACAACAACAAATTTGTGAGAAGTGGCAATTTACTCAACTTTGTTAGTAATAGTATGATTTATCGATTTTATGTGTTCTTGAATAAAATCTTAACGGTACCCTTAAATTCAATGAAATTCAGTAAACAGATAACTATTTATAAGATTGATCTACCCTGAAAGTTTCATAAAGAGTGAATCATATCGAGCGAAGTTATAGCGGTTTGAATTTTCCTGTATTACTATGGAACAATATGCGCTGCATTTATTACTATGGCAACATATGGCTATAGAACAACATGCGCTTTTTACCGACTCAGACACTACAGTTTTGCTAGGATTTGCACGAAAATTTCAGGAATGATAGGTCTCATGAATATCTTTGAGAATCATCTAGTAGTATTAGTAATCGCCAAGCAAAATAGTGGCTGTTTTAAATGCGAAGATTGAATAATTTTGAGTTATTTTTTCCCAACTTCAACGTTTAAGGTGCATGCTTTGAACACTTGATTCAATTTAATGAATGACTGAAGATTAGTACTTGCAATTAATACTCATAAGTGAAACAAGTCAAGGAGGCGGGAGAGAGCTCCTAGCAAATGGGCTTTGTAACCACTCTAGGATTCGAAAAAATTGGCCATTAATCGATGATAACAGTACAGGGGACTGGCCCCTGAAAAAAAAATCATCAAATTGAGCCGATATGAGTATGAAATGAAAGTTTTCATGGGAACTTTTCAAAACAGTTCTTAAACTGTCAGTTTTTGCTTCAGAGGGAAATACATGAAAAATGTGTTTCTTCCCTCGCGAATGGACATCTGAAATAATTATCAAGGGAGATATTTATGAGTATAAAAATACTAAAAACCTAAGAAGGCGAAATTCGTTCAACTTTGTTAATAATAGTATGATCTTCGAATTTCATATTTTCTCCAATAAAATTGTCATTGACATGTTTCTTGGTTTCATTCGATCTGGTGACTGCATTTTGTAAATTGAATACAAAACCCTTCTGACATGAGCGTAGGTCTGTTTACCCAACTTGTTTTGCATGAAATAGATTAAACGATGAACTTGACCAAAAATTTAAGTTAATGAATTTTAATCGATATCAGATTCCGCTTGACGTCAAATCAATTTTCCTCGAACCTACATTCGATAATGAAGTTATATCAATTATAGCTTCGCTAAAGAATTCATCTTCAGGCAGTGATGGTATTTCTGCTAGGGAACTTAAATTGATAAGAGAAATAATCGCCCCACACTTAGTCCTCGAGTTCAATGAATTTATGGCATGTGGTGAGTTCCCATTGGAATTTAGGGATGCAATAGTGATTCCTGCTTTCAAATCAGGATGTGTAAAGGAACCTTCAAATTATAGGCCTATTAGCCTGACGAACACTTTGAGCAAAGTATTTGAAAAAATAATTAATATTCGGATCACTCGATTTATTAATGACTCATTAGGGTTTGATTTGAACCAGTATGGGTTTATTGAAAAAAGTAGCACAATATCTGCTACTACGGATGCCTTACAATTCATCAATAACGAACTGGATGACGGAAAATATGTTGCCGCGATATTTGTAGATCTAGCTAAAGCCTTCGATACGGTCGACCATGACATTTTGCTTTTGTGCCTAGGTGAATTGGGCATCAGAGGCCCTCCGTTTAATTTGATCGGCAACTTCCTGAGTAATAGAACTATTTCAGTTTGTGTTAACAAAGAAATTAGTTCTAAGTATAAGATTAACATAGGTGCGCCTCATGGTTCGATACTTGGGCCAACTCTTTTCCTTTTATCCATACACAACATCTATTTTTCTGGTTTGAAAGGGAAATACATTGTATGCGCTGATGATACACTGCTTCTTTATTCAGATTCATCTGCGGATGCTCTTGAACAAAGAATTAATGCTGATCTTATATCTTACGGTACTTGGTTATTAGGGAATAAACTTACTATTAATACGAGTAAAACTAAACTTATGATATTTAAACAAAAAAATAAGGTGGACATCAATTTAAATGTTAAAATCTATGAAGACAAAATTGAACGGGTTTCCTCGATCAAGTATTTAGGTGTTGAGGTAGATGAAAAGTTATCTTGGTCAAAGCATATTAGTAATTTAAAATCAAAATTAGTCTTCTGGATAAGAGTGTTCAGGAGTAGAAGCTATTTAGATATTAGTCTCAAAAGATTCATTTATAATGCACATGTTTTGCCTCAGGTAACTTATGGCATATTGAATTGGTGCCATGCGTCGGAATCGAACATTGACTCAATTCATAGAATGATGAATAAGATTGTCAAGGCAATGCATGGTCTGGATAGGTTGACACCCAGTAATAGTCTTTATTTATTGACTAGAAAATTTAGTATTAGACAGTTGATTTTTATGGAAAAGGATAAATTTGTATTTAAAATCAGTACTAATAGTTTGAAATCAGGTATAAAACTCATCAAACACAGAGATGTCCACTCTTACAATACGAGAAATAATGACTACCTTAAATTATCACTTGCACGGACAAATAGAAGACTCCATGATCCAGTAAGGCTGGCCATGGAATCTTATAACTCATTACCAACTGAGTTGAAGAATGTCAAATCATTTCCCATGTTTAAAAAACTTTTGAAAGAATACACTGCTAAGGTTTGGGTGGATTGAGCTTGCGTTTCTTTATTATATTTAGTTGAATTTCTTTACTTCTGTTTTAATTATTCAGTTCTTTAATTAGTCATCGTAGTTATTATTAACAATTTAATATCTTCCCTTATACCAGCAGCGTTCTGTTGCTGACTGGGAAGTGGGATATATGTGTAAATGATTTTCAAAAATAGAATTTGAACTGGTTTAACTGGATAATTCAAATATGAGCTTCTTCTTCTTCTTTTATGTTTAACAACTAATAATCTTTATAACAAGCTTTATGTCAAGTCCTTCTATCCCATATAAGTAGTTGTACAAGTCTTTTATTAGTAAATGTAAAAAAAAAGCTAACAAATAAAAAAAAAATTATTTATGTATATACTAATAATTTGTGATATTGTTAGTGTGGATTTGGAAAACCTTTCCTTAATCCTTTGTCCTGTCGGGAAGTGATGAACAAAGGAGGTGCTAATTGCTAGATGGTACCGGTGTTTCGCTGGTACTACATGAAGAAGCTCACTATCCATATGTCTGATCCCATTGTCCATTGAAAAAAAAAAATTAAATTATATTGACATTTATCCTTTGCCCTGATTTTTTTTATCAATTGTTCAATGTATTTTTCTGACAGAAGTGGTTTGAATTTGAGAGATTATTTACTTGAATTTTAATATGAGGTCACCTAGCATGTGCAAAGGATTTCCCGGAACGTCCTATGACAAGACTGAGCGCTAGCTTGCCTCGAAATGCCACCCTGGGTCATAGAATCCTATGCTGAAAGTTTCTCTCCGTCATTCAGTGCATCAGAGCAAGTTTTCTCAAGGACTAGAAAAGCTACAGTCATTGAATTTTCTGAACAGCTTAGAATTGTCTGGTTAATGAAAGTTCAAGTCTCCCCATATAAGCATATGGCCTCTCAACAAAATTTTTCCACCAAAGATATAGTTGAGTAGGGTATCAAATGAAAGGTCTAGATGAGATCATTCAGTATCATAGTTGAAATTGCAATATCCATGGTCACGTAGGCAGGGGAAGTGGGAAAATATAAAAAATTGATTCTCCCTCCCTCTCGCAATTAGACGCCTGCGGATCGAAAACTCTGGAAAAACGTGGAGGTAGTTCTTCATGAGTACAATAATGACAAATACCTGAGAACTTATAATTTGCAAAACTCTTGCTAGTAATAGTATGATTTATCAATTTTACATTTTCTTGCACAATAAAATATCTAGATGACTCCTTTTAAAACTGCTCAGCCACTAAAATTTCAGGAGAATCGGACAGTATTTAACGGAGTTATGGTGATTTCAATTATCGTTGTTACAATAGAAACAATACATGGCTGTGGAGCAATATACGCTTCTAATAGACTTCGACGCTATGGAATCGTGAGGATTTGCATGAAAAGTTCAGGCAGGATATGCACTGAATCAAATTAAAACTAGTACATTCAGATGTTTATAATTTTTGGGACCATTAGTAGCATAAAAAAGAGTTTAATCAAAAGAAAAATTTACTTTTATAAACTTGATTCATCTTGACTAAGAATCAGTTAAAACAAAAGCAACATTTATGCACATTAATTCTTAAAAAAAAATTATTTTGTAATAGAACGAAAACAAATCACGAAATAAAACTTGGTTACTGAGACGTTTTACGTACAAATAACTTATTACAATTGCATTTTCTAGATTTTAATATATTTTTCTTTTTTGTGATTGCGGGGTGAGTGCTAGTTATATACTGAGTGTAGGGCTTCCATGCTCACGAGTGACTGTAGTACCCACTAAACGTCTCCCCTGTTAACCTGAAAACCTAGCCTGGAACCGTTTGACACATTTCTTCGGGCCAGGTCTCGTTTTGCTACGCCGTGTGGCACCTTCAAGCTGGGGATCATTCTTTGGATGGGAGAGGATGAAGGAAGAGGAATTGCCGGACAAGGGATCCTCCAGCGCCAACGTCCCGGCTGGTCTGAGTCCCTTTAATCTTTGAGGACTGCCCGAACATAATGTACCACATGGCTCCACAGCACCGCAAATATAGTATTTGTGGAGAGCTCTCGCGTCCCTCCGTTGAGGTCCCATAGCAGCCTATCATACTTTTTGGCAAAAAATATGTGGCAGGTATCATCTTCCTCTTTTGGGCGAAATCAACAGTCGGGGAACCATGACTTACCAATCTGGTCCAGTTAAGGCTGAAAACACCCATGACCCCTCAAAAGCTGGGTCAGATGAAAGCCAGTTCAATTTAGCCATGATCTTAGTTCTGGGATAGTTCACCTTCTTTTCATGCAATTCACCAAATACTGCTGCCAAGCGATGAGTGACCGCCGTCTCCATCGTATTCTCGCTTCGACGCAGGCAAATAGCGTGATACTCTCTAGCAAGGAGAATAACAGGTATGACACCTACAATAACTCTCACCGCTAAACCAGGGATTGTTGGATATGACGATGCAATCCTCAGTGCTCCTGTTCTCTGTACCTATGCCAAGTATTTTCGGTACACTTCCTTACTGAGACTTATACGCCCAAAGTAGCCTTCTCACCCGACAACCTGATTTGCTCAAAAAAACTCATCCTCGAGTTGATCAGTAGCCTCAAGTATTTCTTTTCTGGCTTCAATCCGATAAGTATGTCTCCAAAACTGATCGTTCTTACCCTAGAGATTCTCTTTTTGTCAATTAGACTTCTCCATTTTTTTCCTGTGCTAGACAGAACCAACGAGCGGTCGTCCAGTCTCTCACTCGGCACATTAGCATACCTAGCTAAAGTTTCGCGTGTTCAACGTTGCTTCTATTGACTAGTCGTGCAACATAGTCCTCATAGCTAATCAAGCGTGACTCTTCTAGCATCTCCAGTTTCAGTAGCCCATCGTAAGATACATTCCACAGGTCGAGATCAAGTATAGATCCCTGGACAATACCCGATGTAATTTTCATGCTTGTTGGCCCTACGTTTTCATAAAGCAGGAATCAGTTCTTCAAGGCGACCCCCAAAAGCCATATCAGATATTCTGAAACTTGAAAAGGGCTTTCGGGCGTGTCCAATATATGCATCCATTTAGCGGAGTTGAAGGTGCTCCTATCGTTGAGTGTCACCAACGGAACAATCAGTCGCTTGATACGGGTTCATAACTCTGCCTTTTGGATCACGCTCATCGACTCTAAAGCCGTACTGCCAAGGAGATAGGCCACGAGCAGCACGAATCACGTCAGTAAGGATTCACTTTATGAGTTTCTTTAGCCGTATCTAGGATGAATAAAGGGCAAAATGCACACCATTTTCCTCTCGTTTGCTGATCAGCATGAGCGTTGCCACCTGTTACTGTAACAGGGAATCCCTGTTCCGTTAGCAAGCGTAAAATGTGCTGAACAGAAAGTCAGGGCAATGGTGACAGACAATTTCCAACACATCAGCTGAACCGCCATCCGGGCCTGAAGCCTTCTTTGTTTTTAATGAACAGACTGCTTCTTCCATTCCGAGCTGTGTCAAGAGTGAGCATTTAATTGTTGTTTTACCGTGGATAGCGTCAGCGCGAACAGGATGGGCGGGAAAAAATGCCCACACGATCTTGTCCTCCTTTCTGCTTTATGAATGGCCTCTGTAGTGCTTGCTTGTAGTCAAGGCCCCACGGATCCTTGTTCACATTGTTCACTTGATCTTCTGAGCAGCGAGCCTTACTGCTGTTAATTAGTTTGCGAAGGGACTTCCTGGCCAACTTTTATGCTGCTACCCGATTGCATGCCTCGTCACGGTTCCTTACCTTTTGTGCTTCAAGCCAAAGCCCTTGGCACTCTCTTTACTTTTCAGCGATCTTAGTCGACTACCAATATACTAGAGGTTTATCCTGCCGGAGTTTTGACGGGGCATAGAAGCGCTGCAAGTAGTCGTAATGATGCTTATAGTTGAGCTCACCAAGTCTTGAGTTTCCAGTTCTTCCATCCCAAGCGAATTACTTTGCGGCGGAGCACCTGCCGTGAACAGCTCGATGAATTTCTCGACGTCCTTCCATTTTCTCATTTTTTTGTAGTCTTTAAGTTACTCTAGCAAAAACTTCTCACAATAGGAAGGGTCAATTCTGTTCCATTGGTATTTCAACGCGTTCTTCAAGCCTTTTACATTAAATATTACGTAGGTTTTCAATTTGTGTGTCAAATCTGCCCATAAATGTTCGTTGAAATTTATGTCTGGAAATTTAGGAGTCAAGTCAAGGATATGTGTGCAATTATAAAGTAGCTATAATTGAACATTGATAGTTCTATCTTTGGAGTTGAAACAATCCGCTATCCTTAATTTATTTACCCTATCCCTAACATTTTGCTTCAGAGTCTCTAAATATATATATATATATATATATATATATATATATATATATATATATATATATATATATATATATATATATATATGTTGGTCGATGAAATGGCAAACCATTACTGACCCATCCCCATGCACTGATGGCCGTAAATTATTTTCTTTGTATTCTTCATATGGGTTTCTCCACACATATGACTGGCCATCAAAGCAAAAAACATTGAATTTACTATTGTCAGTAAATAAAACAGTCTTTGTACCTTTGAACCTTAACCTCATTAAGCGGTTATTTTTGCTAAAGAATGGTTTTGTCGGGAAACTCTACCATTCAAATTGTTCTGAGGCCGAGGTAACCTACTAAGGGTTGAAATCGCCAAAACAAGCAGCAAACTAGGCCTGGCGAAAACAGAAGAGACTTGGGAGGACTTCGTTTTTACTGACAATACTTATCACCCCCAAATAAGAGTGGGGCATCCAGGTGGAAATCTCGTTCCCCTCCGGAGGGCAGTAAATTCCTTATTGCTATTTTCCACGCCTAAATCAGTGCCGGCAGCCAATCTACTCGCTATTTCTGATTTTCCGATCAATATATGTTCACTTTTCTGGCCTAATGCTAAATTTTTGCCGATCTTGCTGTGCATCTAGACCGACAGCGATGCAATTTGATGGTACTGATTACTCCTTGAGGAGAACCGTCGTTAAAAACAAAGAAATGTAATTAATGGCGTACACGGACGCGCCATTTGCTGGTTGCTGCACGCAATATCATTATTGACAATTTACACAATTCTATTTTAAATCCATTCAATGTTGGATCCAGTGTTAATTTAATTGTTTCAAATATATTGCTGGACAATTTACAATTGAACGCCTACTCCCGGCGCACCCCACAAATCCACTGAGTACTGATTGCATCACATTCTTTGTTTTATATAAAGAAGACAACTTTGAAATGAATTATTACCAACAAGAAAGAAAAATAATTGTATCAGGCTGAGAGAGCTTGTCCCACGAATCGACAAATTGAACGACACAGACCAGGCAAAACGTACGATACGTGATTTTCGCTTCCACACGGACGAATGTCCACAATGGTCAGTGGCGGAAAATCAGATTCCCTATTTTCTATGTTTTCCACACTTTTTATAGGGTCACTACTACTTCGGGCGTTAGCACTCTTTCTATCAATTTCAACTGGGCACAAATCATTCCCATAGCAATGTAAACTACAACTGTCGATTGACCTTCCCGTCAAGATGCGATTATCTCGAATCTAGAACCATTTTTAACTGATTTATCCATTTGACCAGTCACGATGAGACTACTTTTTGTTTTGCCCCATTACCACTGTTGCACCACATAACAAAAGAACACACAAGATTTTGTTCGCGACGAAAACGAACGAATAAACGTTTGATCAAATTGAAATAATAAGTTTCGTGATTCCGAGCGAAATACACAATTTTCCACGAACATCCCGAAATTAGACCTTTTGTTCATCGGCCGTCAAAGTTCAATCTTCCACTTTCCGGCGCGGCTCTCTGCTCTGTGTGGTGATCCGTAATAGAGTCGTTTCTGTCCGTCACAACGGTAGTTACTTCCGAGGTCACTCATACATCTAGTGTTGTTTGCATTGCGGGACAATGCAATGTCGCCGTGTCCAAATTTTAATCCTGCATTTAAAATATTATTTTTTCAAATTTATGATTAAAATTGGATCAGCGATATGATGGTTTTTAAGCAGTATGCCTAGGCGATTGATCTATTACTACGAACCCGTCTAATAACTGATATCAGGAATCGTGGAATAAAATGGTGACCGTTCTAACGTGAAATATTGAGTAAATTTGTGTTTTTTCCCCAACTTCAGCATTATAAGTACAGCCTATTAACTTTTAATGAAAAGGTACGTTTTAAAGGTGACACAATCATAGTGGTAGGTTCTTATGAGTACATCAAAAACAAATATCTTAGAAGTAGTAATTCACTAAGCTTTTATAATCCTAGTAGTATATGTAAACATATAATAACGTTTTTCACAGTAAATTCATATTGGTACATTTAAATTGAAATTTAAGTAGTCCAAGGAAATAATTCTTATGTTTTGGAAGTTTCGATAAAGTCAAATTGCATTTGCAGTAATAATAACCATTTGGAAGTTCTTCGATTGCAACAAAATTAATACGAACCAGACATTATACTTGTAATTGGATTTTCACCCAGTCTTGAGATAAAACGAGTAACACAAACATCTTTAAGATTTCATTCAGCGAGTAATATTGCGAAAAATGGCGGCAGGTTAAAATTGAGTAGCAATAGTTTTTCTTTCGAAACGAGTATGTAATTGTTATACGAGTATGTAATGATTTTCCGTTTAAAAACCGCTCGAAAGTCAAGATTTCCCGAAGAAAATCTGAACCGTCCTCTCATTGGTTCTAGACGTGAAGTCTTGGAACGTGACAACGGACTGTACCCTTCAGGTCAACTAGTCCGGACACCCTTAGTCTACTCCGAGGTGGCTGCTGGCTAGCTAGCTAGTTCAGAGAGGAGTTCGGTCGCGGGTCTTACGCGAGCAGACTAAGTCCAAAATACAACAATTCAGCCACCGGTTCACATGCCCGGTTTAACATCTCGTCGAAAACACAACCATACAGAAGCGAAACCCTTCTCTACTTTATTCCGTTTTTCTTCCATTCCTTCAGACAACACGAAAAAACTGGATTTAATTCCGCGTTCCTGAATATCACCGACGCGGTACTGAAAAATATCCTACTCTAACTCGAAATCGGAACAATCTACTCTAATAAAAGAAATGCAAAGCAAATTATGGTACCGCGTACCATGCGCAACGCGAAACCGGCCGTCCACGGATTCCTAAAACCCTATCCTTGTAACGGTATACTTACCGTTCCCTACCATTCCTGCTGGGAAAAATAAGGGTCCACTGCAAAGGAAAGTCGTTGTTATCTTATTTAGCAATTCATGTTACTTATTTTTTTTCCAGTTGAAATGATCCTTGATTTTACTTAATTTTTCTCATACAATAAGACAAAAAAAAATTAAGCATGAAATGAAAGATTTCCTTGATAAAAAACATTAATATCCTAAGACTTTTCTTAAATCAAAATAAATGTATATATTTTCTTCTTATTCTTTGTTTTTTTTCTTATTTTAATTCAATTACAACAATTTGATATTGTTTCTTTTTCGAGTTTGAAACCAACATGTTAAACAAAATGCTATCCACATAAAATATTAATGGTCAATATTATTTTCCGTTCTATTTTCTTTAACTATTCCTTCATTTTATTAGTTTGAAACATCTAATAACATTATATCTTATATAATTTTCTCTTGTTTTTATTTAAATTAATTTAATTTTCGACAAAGGGCAAATTCTGCATTACCTTGTTTGCTGTTTATCTACGTAACTTGCTTTTTATGAATGCTTAGCTATTATCATGGAGGGCAGTAGTGTGTAATATTGGGTTTTAATTATAATACAAGTGTTTTAAATGTAATTTATGACATCATAAATTTATCATAATTTTATTCCTTTTTCTTTCTATTCGAAATCGATTTTCAAGGGTTATTTTGACATCGAAAAAAGTGTACGCAAAGATTTCAATAGCTTTAGCGAAGATCAATTCAGAACAATTACAAAATTTTTCCGCTTTTTCCCTCGATCTGGTTTAGGGTTGTTTTATACAATTGGTGGCTTTAGAAGTTTCCTTGCTGACGTGTTCCAGATTCTTAATGAAAAAGTAAATGCTTATTACAATTAACATATTTTAAAGATTCCAATTTTCAAGTACTCGAGAGCAACCTACTAATTATTTTGAAATTACGGTACTTTCAAGCCGTCCTTTTTAAACAATCTTTTATATCAAACGGAGGACATCTCGGATGTGAGTGAATCCCGATTTTCCTCAACAGTAGGTTTATGTCGATCTGTGCTAGGCAGTTTTAACGGTGATGAGTTCTCGGAGATTGCTAATTCACCACTAGAAACTCAGTTAACCTGGGTGCGTCAGTTTGCACACACACGTTTATCTTCCTCTCAGCTGACAAAAGCGGTTCAGGAACAGCGAGAAGTTAGAGCGTGCGTTCCCACCCGTCGACGTTAATAACGACTGACTAATTATCGGCAGTGGCGTTGGGCCGACTCATTACAAGTAGATATTGTTAAAGTTGTTCTAGACTTTATTCATTATTTGTGTCAGCATATCATCAATTGAGTACAAAACCCTTCTAACATGAGCGTAGTTTTATGGACCTAACTTGTTGAATGTTGAATTTATCCGTCCAATAATAGTCTACCTTAACCTGATTATCACAA
Source organism: Odontomyia ornata (assembly GCA_963969285.1). Classification (NCBI taxonomy): domain Eukaryota; kingdom Metazoa; phylum Arthropoda; class Insecta; order Diptera; family Stratiomyidae; genus Odontomyia; species Odontomyia ornata. Next base: position 32,312,568 of record OZ017740.1, read on the forward strand.
CGATGGCGACCTAAGGAATTTAATCGGCAACACCGACGGAAGAACTACTAATTAATTCTAATAGTAAAATATACAACAAATAATACACAATCAGACTGCTTAGAAAAACTGTGTTCTTGTCAGATAGATCATCATTTAATTTGAATATAGCACGAAAAACCAACCTCACATCCAAGGTTGATTGAAATTAACTCTTTCTGTACAAAATTTATATTCCCATTAGAAATTCACTAGTCACGTGTTAACTGAATACATGAGAATAATTTATCATATTTGTGTACAAATTCAAGTGAGATAGGGTCCAATTTGGATGCTGCTCTGATTCCACAATGAGTGAAAAATCCTTTTCATTCGAGTAGATTCTACCATATCAATGGCAACTCAAAAATTTTATGTAATTGTCATTGGATAACTATCCTTCTAGGGATAATTGCAACAAACTCATAAACTGTTGCAATATTGCATGGCAAACGCACCATACATGTCCCACAAACATCTTGAATTTGCACATATAAGGCGTTGTGTGCATTGCGTATATGAATGTGCAAACAAATACTTGCCACATTTATGCATACTCGTGTCCATATCGTATCAGATGCACCTAATTGCCATAAAAATAATTTTAATTAGTAGTTCACTTTCAATCAGGTATCAACACCTGTCATTGGCACCAGTTCGCCTCCCACCGAATATGGTGCGGCCAGTCTAATTAAAGGCACAGTGAACGCCAATAAAAAACAAGTGGTCGTACCATTTGCATTAATTGCAACATAATGAGCCTCTAATTATTAATTGTATTTCACGAAACGATTTTCAATATTTTAAATTGGCAGAAAAAAGGGACGAAATGGAGTCGAAATCAGTTTGCCTCGTTGGACGGTTAAGGATGGGATGAATCACAATACTCGCGGATGTACTCGTACAGCATGGTGACATGCAACGCCAACGACAGAAGTATTTCTTGCATTCTCAGATTGCTGGAAGTGCTCCTGTGGCTTGGAATTACCATAAAAAGTTTTGTTATAGATCGTTTAGCACTTGGCACGTTTGGGCAACATGTCGGACAACATGTCAACTACGGTAAGAATGACGAGATGCATTGCAATGCTGCTGCACAACTGCACTCGCTGACGAAGATGGTGACTGGTGACTGACTGCCTAATATGTGATCGATTGCCAGCGTGATCGATCATACGTAATTCCTGCAATGCAATCGCGATTACAAATGTATCAATTTTTCATCGATCAGCTCTCGAAACTGCGCCTAAAAATAGATGCAGTGGCGATGAAACTACCATAAAGATGTTTTTATCTGTTAATTTTCCGTACTGTGTATGCTTTTGCTTTGTTCTCAACGTGTTATGGCAACAGGTACAAAAAGACGTGAAGAAGTGAAGTAATCATGGGTGGCATGCACTCATATTATTGAAATTTTTCTAGGTTTTCTTAACCCTTGAAATGTTGCAATGAATGCTGTAGCTAAAATAATTTCAGATATTTATCAAGTATGATTGAGGTCCCAGTGTCCCTATAACTGAGGACGAAACGGATCTACTACTAATTGCATTTGGGTGAATGTTGAGGCCCTATATATTCTCCAAAAACTCAGCAAAGGCCTCAAAAAATGAATAAATAAGATTTTCTAGGTAAAAATGACTTAAACATGGTCGAAAAAAATCGTGGGCAAATTATTAACATAACCCAAGAATGGTCCAAAATTTAATAATTACAATTAAAAACAATCCAAACTATAAGCAACATATCCTCAGAGTTGTCGTTCTCATCAATCAGTAGTGTGTATACGTAGATATGCTTTGACTTGAAAAATATTCAAAAATACCAAGCAATAGTGAAAGGATTGTAACTACAATGTACAAAGATAAAATATAAACTACGCTTAAGTATCCAATCTTTAAGTTAAGAGATTTTCATCAATATCCATCCACTAATTATTTAATGCTTTGCTGCCAACATGTGCTGGCAACGAATAAAAGATTTTATTTTTGATTTGCTCACACAAATCAAAAATTCAATTTTTAATATTGTGAAATAGATTGTCGATTCTTCAACCAGGTATTATGATCTCAAACTATTTCTTTTACTGCAAGACAGTACCTCACAGTGTGTCAGAAGATGTACAGGGGTTACATCTGTAAAACTGAAAATCCAATGCTCATCATTTATCTTCAGACTCATCTTCTTGAGCTTTCCTCCAAGCGTGCTATGTCCCATGAGGAACCCCGTGATGATTCTTAGTTGCTTCTTGCCTAATCTAGTAGAAGTTTTGAACTTTTTCTTATCATAAGCATCAAGAGACAGCTTAGATGTTCGAAGCTCTGGGTGCCCCTCCGAAGCCTCGCTCGTTCCTTGCTCCATTTACTTCAGGTTTCTCTGCATGAAGCTCATTTCGGTTGCACTAAAGAGTTCTGGACCCACTAATGTCGTCGCTCCTGCCTTCCTGACCAATTCATCAACCTGCTCATTACCTCCAAATTCCTGCATACCCTGGCACCCAGTATAGGATAAGCCCCTCATTCTCACTCAAGATGTTGAGTTTGTTATAATACTCTAGAACCATCTTGGATGTTATCAGCGGTGATTCTAAGGCCTAAATGTTTGGTGGACTATTGGATAGTATAGCTGTAGGTTTGGCTTTGTATCCTTCCCTGCCTATGCTAGGCTGCGCACTTACTGCAATGTCATACACCTCTGCCAAAAATATATTCTGCATACTCCCCAAATGTTGAGAGTATTTGGTGTCGGATACAAATACTGCAATTTCTGTTCTCTCTGTAGTGTTAGATCCATCTATGTACCATCTGATAACCTGTGATTATTGCGAAATAAGAGATGTTTGTACGAAATACTATTGCCGAACCTCGTTTCGTTCCATTTCATCACAAATCATGTCATTTTTACCAAGCTTAGCTCATTTATCGTAAATTAGGAACCAACCCGAAATTTGGGTGTTTTTTGAGCAAATTGTGCAAATTTTATCATAAATTAGGCCATCTTTAGAACCTTACTGGGCCCTGTCTAGACAACTTCCTAAATTGGGCTTTTTTGGTTTCACTCCAGGTTGGGTCAAATGTACTACAAATAGGATCTTAAAATTGAACCTTGTGAGTGCTTTGTAACACTTTCGCATGCCTCACATATCGCTTTATTAGGGAGCATCCATTATAGATTGATATTTCATTGCTAATTTATTACTCAGAAAAATTAATTAATAAATAGCACTGCGCTCTTCCGCTGGGAGATCGCGTAATATGGCTTAAGGGATGCAACCGATAAGATAGTCGCGAATTATGTACTTCCTTCTACTTGAAGTTAAAAACAGAATTTTACGATATTTGCACTAGCTTTACTGAACATCAAGAATGAACTATAATGAAGAGGCTTACAATATATTGCCAGTTGTATTTATAATGTGTAAATTTTACTTAATTGTGAAGTTGCATTTTATGAAAACTAGGCCTTGCAATATTGTGCTGTTTTGTTGATTGTGCAATTTACACTGAAAATATCGATTAGCTAAGATGCCATATGGAGAACGGCATGATATTGCTGCCAATTGTGCGACACATTTATAGGTGGTTGCTCCTTTGGTTGCATGATATTGTTGATGGTATGATATTGATGATGGTATGATATTGATGAGTAGTCCGCGTGGTGTAGTGGTTAGAGCACCCCGTAAGCCGAAGGTCCCTGGTTCAAGTCCATTAGTGGCAATGAGATTTAGTGTGAGTGATTATTCGGACGGACTATAAGCCCGTTCAGTTAGAATACGTTCTGGTTTAAAAGCAGAAGGTATGCTGCTGGGTGGCCGGACACACGACCAAAGCGTGGTACAAACTATATCACCTTCCTGAGTTGCCGATATATTCGATCAAGATACAAAGATACTCCCAAGCCCGTTTGAAAAAGGAGGAGGGAACCCATTTCTTCTCGAACCCATAGCTTCCATGATTCCTCATCCTGAACCCCCCAACTAAATGGTAGTAAATGCTCTCGGGGTCGCCTATTGCGTGTGCTGGTTCCCCAATGATGGGACATTAAATGCCGAGAAAAGCTAATAATTGTAAATATATCTACAGCTCGGCTACTAAATCCTACTTACACTTCCTTTATGGGGACGTGAGGGTGAAGGCGAATCTTCCGCGCCTGATAACGGAATCGACGTAATAACCAAGGCGCCAGGATGCATGTTGCGTGACGGGGTAGCTCCCCGTTCCTGGAAAGCCTTTAAATGTTTCGAAACCTTCAGATAGGTTTCGGAATGGATTGGACTCATGGCAACAATCTCCAAACGAAAAGAAGACTATGGCATTGCATTCGCGAACGTCAGATCACTCAATTACCCTGGTGCTGTTAAGGACCTTTCAAAGCAGACCAGTCAGTAAAAATAAAAGATATTGGCAGTCCAGGCAGCTAGGTAGACTGGTAATAATATTCAAAGCAAGAGATTGCACACAATATTCAAAAGCAAGAAGCCTACTGGAAAACAAGAATTCGGAGTGGCCTGCATTGCGGATAGGGAGTTCAAATCGCACGTTATTGATTTCAAGGCAATAAATGAACGGTTGTCTGCGATCTGTATATAATAGAAACTCTTCAAAATCTGACTAATTAATGTTCACGCCCCCAACCGAAGAAAAGGACGAAGAAACAAAGGAAACGTTCTACAATCATCTGAAAAGACTGGTCGACTCATTGTCTACAAACGACATAAAAATTTATTTATTTATTTATTTATTAGCCAAGCAAGGCACTGGTACAAGAAATAAAAATATACAAATTTTGTACGCTAACTCACAATAATTACTTAAAAAATACAAATTAAAATTAATTAGATTGATACAATAAAAATATGGTGTCAGGGTTGGATACATGATGGGATTGAGATGCTAGGGCATTTGATAGCAGAGCTTTGAAATGGGTTCTGGACATGTCTGGGGAGTGATGCGCACCGTGTGAATTAAACGTTTTGCAACAATTATTTGGGTAATTTCAACGCTAAGGTTTGTAATGAGCTATCTCATCGGGGAACGACTAGAAGATATAGCCACCACAATGAAACAAATGACAACGGCCAGCGCCTGGTTGACTTTGCATCTAGCAGAAATCTAGTCATACGTTCAACTTCTTCAAACATCTATGCATTCACAAAATGACCTGGGTATCACTGGATGGCAACACACAAAACTAGATCGATCATGTTCTGACCCAACAACGTTGGACCTCGAGCATACCTGACGTCCTTATATACCGAGAAGCCAATTGTGACTCAGGTCATTATTTGATCAAATTAACCTATCGATGTCATATATCAAAGGCATATTCGGCAAAGGCCAGCACGCTGCAAAAACTTGATATCGAAAGGCTCCAAACTTCGTCTGTGGTCAATACTTTTACGGGAACCCTTGACAACCAGCTGGCACCCATCTTATCAGACGCATCGTTAAAGACAAGCAACGAGCTCTGAATGGAAGTGAAAGCGGCTATTAGGACCATAGTAGAACAAAAGATTGCAAATCAAGCCCGGCGCAAGAGGAATGATTGGTTCGAAGATGAGTGCCAGAATGCGTTAGAAAAAAAGAATCAGGCATACAAAGAATATGTAGGTAAGAAAACCAGGACGAAGAGGGAACACTATGGAAATCTCAGAAGAGCAGCGAATAAGATAATTAGAATGAAGAAAAGAAAACACTATGACGATCAATTGGGAATCATAGATATAAGTTTAGCGAGCAACAACACAAAACAAGCATACAGAGTAGTCAAAAACCTGAAATGTGGTTATCAGCAAAAAAAACCACGGTCTGTCGTGATGACAGCGGTAATGTCATCACTGATAAAACCAAGATTAAGGAAAGATGGTCATCATATTTTAAGAACCTCCTTAATCCTCCACACAGCTCCAGAACATCGGAGCCTATAGATGTCAGCGGAGAGCTTCCATTAGCCCCACCAACTCTAGATGAAGTTTAGTCCACCATCAAAGCCCAAAAGAATAATAAAGCGGCGGGCATCGATGAGATTCTAGTGGAGCTCATCAAATATGCTGGCAACAATGTTCATAAAGCTATTCGCAAAGTCATCCAGTAAATTTGGCAACAAGAACGTATGCCGAAAGAGTGGAGCAAATCAATTGTATTCCCTATCCACAAAAAAGGTGACAAGCTACAGTGTGAAAATTATAGAGGCATATCACTACTTTGTACGGCGTATAAAATATTTTCAAAGATCTTAGAAAATAAAATCGGATCATAGGGCAGCAGTATTATTGGAGAGTATCAAGGTGGTTTTAGAGCAGGTACATAAATAACAGACCAATTGTTCACAGTCAAGCAGGTACTTGAAAAATGCTGGGAGTTCAACATAGAAGTGTACCTAATATTCGTTGAGTTTAGGCAAACATACGACAGTATTGATCGGTACTGTACCAAATAATCTTTGCTTTGGCCTCCCAGCTGAATTGGTCCATCTTAACAAAATGACAATGACGTCGACGACCTCTCAAGTCTGCATCAATAGCCAATTCACCGATGACTTTGACACAAATATCGGACTAAAGCAGGGAGATGGGCTGGCCCCATTGCTATTCAATTTGGCTCTGGAGTACGTTATAAGGAAGCTACCTGTTGATACAAGAGGTACATTACTATACAAGTCGAGCCAAGTAGTAGCCTATGCCGACGACATAAACATTTTGCTACGGTCATTAACACCTGCCAAAGAACTTTTCCTGAAACTTGATAGCGAAGCAAAACTAGTACGGCTGCAAAGCAATGAAAATAAAACAAAGCTCATGACGCAGTCGAGGAAAAATACCTCAAATGCATAAAATAACTCCCTTGGCGAATACAGTATCGAAAATATTTGCAAATTTATGTATTTAGGCGCCAAAATGACGAAAATGCATAATGGAAGAAACGAGATACGCCGAAGAGTACAGCTTGCAAATAAAAAAAATTATTCAGTTTTGACAATCTTGAAGAACAACAGCATGCACAGGAAAACAAAGCTCCAAGTATAAAAATCTGTGATAAAAGCTGTGTTATGCTGTATGTGTGGAGCATGGACCCTAACCCAAGCATCCGCAAATATACGGGTCCTAAGGCGAATAATCGGAGCGAAGCTAGATGGGGATCAATGACGAATTCGATAAAACCACGAGCTGTATGAAATTTTTGACGAGCCGGACGTCTCAACGATTGCTAAACTGCGGAAGTTGCAACGAGCTGTAGACATGAATCGCGTGGACGAACAACGGATACCCAAAAAGGTATTCGTTGGGAGAACTGAAGGCCGGAGACCAGGGGGAAAACCAAGGAAACGTGGTCTGACTCGTTCGACGAAGACAGTTCATCGCTGCTCGGATTTCGAAATTGGAGGACGCGGTCAATAGACCGAGACAGTTGGGGGTGCTGTTTGCAGGAAGCGATGGCACGAGATAGGCTGTAGTGCTACGAAGAAGAATGAAATACTTTAAATATCTCTAAGCAAAGGCCCGAAAGCGGCTGTAGTGCTAAAGCAAAAAAAAACTATATTGATCAATTTACGCATGTTTAAATGTGTGTCGTCCTAAAACAAGTTTGCTCGGTATGATAATTTTTGGGTGGGAAATTTTTGTGATACTCGCGCAGGCGCACATCATTTGGACATTTGATGCAGGCATGCTTTGACGTTTCTTGCAAAATGCCCACAAATGATTCAGAAGGCTTAAACCAAACCCAAACGAATATCGTTTGTTTTTCTGTCCGTGTTTCTATAGTTTTCGAAAGATATTTTTGTATTTTTTCAATCTTATCACTGAAGTGGTAATATAATGACAGTCACATTAACTGAATTATGAGCTAATAACATGAAGATAGTAATGCTTAAAGGGAGGATTATATTAAAAGGTTAAATTTCAAGAAAATTTCAGACTTCGATGCTACATAATTTCTATTATTTTTAGTGTCTTTACCATCAATTTACGAGTAATACATACTTTAAATTATTTTAACTCTCGGGCTTTTGCCCTTTTCAGTATTAATTTTTTAGGGTTTTGTAAAATAATTTTACAAAACCCTTCTAAAATTGCGTCTTGTCTGTCCGTCTGTCTGTCTGTCCGTCCGTCCGTCCGTTCGTGTGTCACAGCAGTTTTTCTCGGAAACTACTTAAGCTAGAAGCATCAAATTTTGTATGTAGGTGTAAAGTGGTGTTCTCTTCAAAGCTCAACTACAAAAAAATTTATAAGGTATTTAAGGGGGGTCTCCCCATGTAGGGGAGTGACCCCCCGAAAAAAAAAATTTCATTGAAGGTAGCCAATATGGGTATCAAATGAAAGGTGAACTTTTCAAAACAGGTCTTAGTTTGGCAAAGTTTGCTTCGAGGGGTGCACAGGGAGGGGAAATACACGACAAATTTGTGTCACCCCCTCGCGATTGGACACCTGTGATCCGAAAAATCTGAAAAAAATCAAGGATGTAGGCCTTGATGAGTACAACAACAACAAATACGTGAGAAGTCGCAATTCGCTCAACTTTCTTAGTAATAGCATGATTTATCGATTTTATGTTTTCTTGAATAAGATCTTAACGGTATCTTTAAATTCAATGAAGTTCAGTACACAGATGACTATTTATTAGACTAATTCACCCTGCAAGTTTCATAAAGATTGAATCATATTTAGCGAAGTTATAGCGGTTTGAATTTTCCTGTATTACTATGGAACAATATGCGCTGCACATATTACTATGGCAACATATGGCCATGGAACAATATGCGCTTTTCACCGACTCAGACACTACAGTTTTGCTAAGATTTGCATGAAAATTTCAGGAATGATAGGTGTCATGAATACCTTTGAGAATCGGTTCAGCTAGTGGTATCAGTAATCGTAATACAAAATAGTGGCTGTTTTAAATGCGAAGATTGAATAATTTTGAGTAATTTTTTCCCAACTTCAACGTTAAAGGTACATGCGTTGACCACTTGATTCAATTTAATGAATGACTGAAGATGAGTGCCTGCAATCAATACTCATAAGTGAAACAAGTCAAGGAGGCGGGAGAGAGCTCCTAGCAAAAGGGCTTTGTAACAACTCTAGGATTCGAAAAAATTGGCCATTAATGTGGTTTCCTCCCTCACGAATGGACATCTGAAATAATTATCAAGGGATATATTTATGAGTATAACAATAACAAAAACCTCAGAAGTCGAAATTCGTTCAACTTTGTTAATAATAGTATGATCCTCGAATTTCATATTTTCTCCAATAAAATCGTCATTGACATGCTTCTTGACTTTATTCAATCTTGGCTGCATTTTGAAAATTGAATACAAAACCCTTCTGACATGAGCATAGGTCTGTTTACCCAACTTGTTTTTTCTGCGATGTGAATGAATAGAAGAAAGTTTATTTAATTTAAAACCAACATATACAATATTTTGAGGGGAAGTATTTTCTCATCAGTATTTAACTATGTAAAAAAAGTCGAATACTGATGAAGAAGGAACACTTATTCTACACATAAAATTGTGTAGATTTTAAATTACTTTGATTTTTTTTCTTTCGCCTTAGTAACAATAATGCCACCTCTCTTTGTGTATTTGCCATATGTAGATTCCTACTGATTGTTTTAAACAAAATGGAGCATATGCATTTCTGGTAAAGACATACCTTCAACTGAGCATATCAGTTCTGCGCATGCCTGAAGTCCAGTTGCAAATCTTGTCGAATCCTAAGCATAACTGCAAGCGAAGTAGACCACTGCACTCATTATATTTGTGAAAATGTTCAGATCCTAAATATTGTCCAAAACTTGATACAAATAAATTTGCCGAAACTAGATTGGGCTAAACAAAGGTGTCTAAAATATGGATAAATGAAATTTTGCAATTGAAAACGGCATAAAAACGATCAAAAAAATAGCGAAAATTATTAAGATGGCTCAAGAAGGCGTTCTTGAGCCGCGGTTCAAACCGCGGTTCAAAATTTGTTCTTGAACCGCGGTTCAAAATTTGCAAATTTGCTTATGCAATAAAAAACAATTCAAACATGGCCCAAAAATATAAATAATGTATAATCATTAGACTTTGTTTAACGAGTTGTTTTTTTTCATCAATCAGTGGCGTACTCGTAAATACGTAATGTGTTGTATCTTGACTTAAGAATATTCAAAAATACCATCCAATAGTGACGCAATGCATTTGGATCTAATTAAAGTTATGGAAAGTGATCTGATCGGTGGGAGGAATATAACTATAATGTACGAAGATAACATAGTGATAGAAAATAGTAAAAAAAATTAAGCAACAATAAGAAAACCAACCGCTAAGTGTTCTAAAAAGGAGCTATAAATTTTATGGAAGCAGTGCCATATTAGCCATATCATTAGCAAAGCATTTCTGTCGACACTGTCATATACTTACTTAACTAAGAATATTTGGTCTATTGTAGCCCGTCCACTACGAAAGCCTCCCTGATACTTTCTTATAAAGTTTTAAAGTTCGGCTTTAATTTTCTTTCGATGATTTTAGAGAGGGCTTTATATGACGTAAACAGTAGAGTGATGCCTCTAGAATTTTCACCCCTTCACTTGCCCCGCTCTTAATGTTTAGTACATATTTAAGTTTTTCGTCAGTCGTCTGGTAACTACTCGTTTGACAATATTCTGCATATAAGTCGATTGCGAAGGTTACCTAGATGGGGACCACCACTTTGGAGCAGTTCTTCTAGTATTCCATCTATTCCAGGAGCCTTATTTTTTCTCAGATCATGTACTGCTGCCTATATTTCGTCTATAGTTGATGGTGAAACTTGGACCTTTTACTCTGCTGGTGGAATATTCACAGACTTAGTAGTTGTTCTGGAAATATGGCAGCCATGTGTTTTAAATTTCAACTGAGTCACGTATTATTGCTCCTTGTGACCTTTTACAAAAACTTGTTTGTAGTATCAATCCATCACGTAAGTGTTTAATAGAGGCATACGCCGATATGACTTAACGCAGGGTCAAATTTTTGTTCATCTTTTGGATTTTAGTGTTGATGGTCAGTCGTTTCTTTCTTCGACATATTATTTTAGCATATCAGCAGAGAGTTTTATATTGCTCTTTTAGGTAAATTTCTCGAGAGAAATTTACCTATTGCGGGGAGCATCATATATATATATATATATATATATATATATATATATATATATATATATATATATATATATATATATATATATATATATATATATATATGGGATATAACGAAATTTGTGACCACGCTAGAGGTTGCAATTTTGCTTCGATTTTCACCAAATTTTCAGGAAAGGTGTATTCGGTAATTATCTTGGTTAAGTTTGTGAACCAGCTATATCGGCCGGGCAAAAACAAAATGGCGGCCATTTTAGACGAAAAATCGTGATTTCTGTTCTGACCAAAGTATAGCTCCGATTTGGATGAAATTTGGTGCAAAGGTTCATTAATGTATGTGAAGAATCTCACAATAAAAAATCCAAAGTAGGTACGGCAGAAACAAAATGGCGGCCGCTCAAAGGTCGAAAAACGTGCAAAATTTTGTTGTTGTAAAAGTGGTCAAAGCTTTCAACATATTTTCATGAAATTCGGTAGTTTGATAGAAATTATAAGTATCTAAAGAATTACGTAAAAAAACTGGAGGTCAGGTTGCAAAAAACAAAATGGCGGCCAGTTGAAGGTCAAAATTTCAAAGGCTTTTAAAAGTCGCAATTTTGATCCGACATATATGAAACTTGGTTTCAAGATAGACATTACTTAGACCTACAGTCTTTGATATTTTAGCGATCATGCATGTGCAAATTTCAAAATGGCGGCCGTTTAAATATGCGTTTTTTTCAGGTTTTTGTGGCCCTCTAGCGGTCACATTTTCCAACGGATTTTGATGAAACTTGAGATTATGAATCTCTGTACTATGTTCTTGTAATTTGCAGGAAATTATTAAAATTGAATGAAAAATAAACAAGTCGAAAATTTAAAGCCTAATATTTTTAGCTGCCATTTTCTTTAAAAATTGAATTATTTTGCCCTGTCTAGAGTGAAACTCCTATTTGAACGAGATAGTACATTGATTGATGAGGTCCTAGCAAACAAAGATTTAAAATAATCCAAAATTAAATGCATGCATTCAAAATGGCGGCCCCCAAAGATCTGAAGGCAAGCGCAATTCGCTATTTTAGTGCCAACTGAAATAATGAATATTTTTCATGGAAACGTTTTAAATGACTTTACTTGAAAGAACTTATAAACCAGATCAATTTAAAGATATTGTAAAATATTTTTAACTTATTATAAAATCGCGACTTGTCTGTCTGTCCGTCCGTCCGCCCGTTTGTTCGTGCGTCATAACAAGTTTTCTCGCAAACCACATGAGCTAGAATGAGGAAATTTTCTACGTTGGTCAAAAGTGGTGCCTCTTGAAATTTGCAGTGCAAGAAAATATTTTTAGGGATTTAAGGGGGGTCTCCCCATACAGGCGGGTCTCCCCATACAGGGGGGTGGCATACATTTTTTTTATTTCAACAGATTCCGTTGAAACTTGAAATTATAAGTTATTAAGGCAAGTTAATTTAATTTAATTATGCAAATCGAATGACAAAAAGTCGAAAATTTACAGCTTAATATTTTTAGCAGCCGATTTCAATAAAAATCGAAATGACGGCCCTCATAGTTCAGAAAAAAATTGAAAATGTATATATTAATGGCAATGCAAGTGCTGATTAAACTTTTATGGAAATCTTATGAAATTAACTATTCGAGCTATTTAAGCCTTCGTGTGGTTACCACTGTGAACTGTGTAAACAGCAAATGCGAGAAGGGCGAAACCGGTATTTACATATATGTTTGCAACAATTTATGATCCGCCGATTTTCAATATGTAATCCATACGCGCGCAACTCAATTTAATTAGCAAAATATTTGCGCCCCGATAAAAGGTCTCTAAAAACGAACGTGGCCAGATTTTTTTTATGTTAATAAATACCCTAGTGGTACTACAAAAATCGCAGAAAGAAGTTTAGTAGTAGGCCAGCCAAATTCTTTTTGGAAACTTTAAGCTACATACGAGAAATTTACCTTTCCGGCTGGTGCTTCCAACGGGGATTTTTTGGCTCAAGTTGGTCGCTGAATGTATAAGGTTGTTTGATAATTAATGTCACTTATTACACGTTTTTCGTAGTAAATTTATTTATATTAACAATAAACATTAATCAATGATATTGACTATTTTGTTTGATGACCTTACGCCATGTTTTGGTTAGTTCGAAAATTACATGTTCGTGGAAACCTTGGTTTTTAGAAGCAAAGGACTGGTCCGACTCATTTTGAACAGCCTGACTGGAGTCAAAAGTTTTATCATTCAAACGGTTTTGAAGTGAGCGAAACAAATGATAGTCTAATGGTGCTAAGTTAGGGCTTTAGAGTGGATATAGCATCAATCCCAGATTGAACTTCATTAATTTTTGACGGGCTTTGAATGTTGATTGAAGGGGCTCATCTTGCGTGGTCCATGATCGTTTTTGGACAACGTTATCGTAAACAATCTCTCTTTCATCACCCGTAATGATTCCATTTACAAATGGGTCGTTTTGGCTACGATTTAGCTAAAAGTCGCATATGTTAATGTGGTAAGTTGGATTTCTTTTGATTCAGGAGGAACCCAAGCATCCAGTTTGTGTACGTAAAACCAAGCTGCTGTAAGTGCAAGTAAAAGGTTGAATTGTATATTTCAAGCTTTTTTGCTCTCTCTTGAATTGTCATACGCCGGCTAGTTTTGATTAGCGCCTTTATTTTGTCGTCATCAATATTGGTTGCACAACCAGTGTATGGTGCATCTTGCACTTAAAAATTTCCATAACGAAAGTGAGTAAGCCAACGCTGACACTAGTGTCCAGTAACGGAGTTCTCATCATAAATTTCACATAATTTCTTCCAAGCTTGCACTGCATTTTTGCGCTTTCGGAAGTAAAACAATTAAACATGCCGATAATGCTTTATTTGATTGTTCATTTTGAAGTTTATTTTTAACAAACTTGTTGTTTATTAGTGGCGCTCACTTTTTGACTGAAGAAAGTCTAAAGTAAATTTTTCAAAATAGTATAAAGTATATTAATAATAGCCACGCGATCACTACTACATGAAATATGCAGTTCACGCCATCCATGAGAAAAAACGACATGAATTACTGAACAACCCAATATTTTTTATATGCCAGGTTATTTTTTTAACTCTTCCTTGCATTCCAGTCGCTCCTATTTTTCTTTGATTGGTATCCAATGACCTCTTTGGCCGCATGTCTTGCTGTTTTTCACATGGTTTTGATTTCATATAATTTCCTCCCGTCTGTCAGGATATGTCGCTTCGATTTTCCAGCACTGATGTGCATGTGGGCATTACTGAGCTATCGTCTAGCTTGTGTATTTGGTACCTTTAGGTGACTGATCTTCCTTGTCTACAGCTTTTGGAGATACGGCATCGGAACTTGACCCTAATCAGGTAGTGGCTCGTATTTCAGAAGGCACCGTAAGCGCTATACGGTTGAATGTGTAACCATCTGAGCATACCGCCATTCTCTTTTGGATGTTTCGATTCAGGAAGTATATGCAGATTATTGTCATGCCTCTGCCAGTAGCAAAATCAATCATCCGTTGTCACTAGTGTCTCCATGAATGCTGTGCCCTCCAGTTGTTCCTCTATGCACAGTTTATTGACTAATTTTTTCATTGAAGTCAGCAAGAACAATTGCATTCCATTGTGCTGTAAATAGTCCTTGATCGCCTCTTCCTTGTTATCTATCGGCGCATGACAGTTGACTGGCCAGTAAATACTTTGATATGAATCGCACGGGTCCTTTTGTTAACGAACTTTAAGTAGGCGATAATTTGTTTAAATGTGCTTTGACAACGGAAGCCTTTCCAATCTCATGACTTTCTTGCAATTTCCCACTTTTAGTGTATATATATATATATATATATATATATATATATATATATAAAGATACGCGTATATATACATATATATATATATATATATATATATATATATATATATATATATATATATATATATATATATATATGTATGTATATATATATATATATATATATATATATATATAGACATATATATATATATATATATATATATATATATATATATATATACACATATATATATATATATATATATATATATATATATATATATATATATATATATATGTATATATATATATATATATATATATATATATATATATATATATATATATATATATATATATATATATATACTCGTAATTGGACAGTCTAAAAAGTATTGAGCCTTTTTGTCACAAGATGGTGCTCGTTGTCATATATCGGGCAATACTAATCAGATTGAGTCAAACTGACATGCGTTTGAAAGGTGAGAATGCATCGCAGGCTCGTGGGAAAGTTTGTGGTGCCTACGGTCAAGATACTTTATCAAAAGCAACACCCAAGAGATGGTTCGCTCGCTTTCGTTCTGGAATCTTTGATGACAAAGTTGCACTTCGCTCAGGTCAACAAATCACTGAAAAAGTGGATGAAATCTTACAAAAAATTGAAGAAGGCCGACACATAAGCAGCCATGACATTGCTAAGGAACTGAGTATCCATCTCCAAACAGTTTTCATACGTTTACTTTTCAATCAATATTGATTATGATGCTATTAATAGTTGCGACAATAATCGCGACAGAAGCTCGCAGAATTGTTTGGACACGTGACAATATATATACATATAGTAACTACCAAAAAGATCCGCATAAGTAAAAAATGTTCCTTCTTTCTCATTTTATGTATAAATGTTTACTATGAGCAGATCATAATAGCCTTACATATCACACAAATGCAAAAATTTTTTAATTGCTTTATACAAATAAATAGGGAATTTCGTAAAAAAAAAAAACAGTAAATATATACATAGGCTAAATTGTAAAAATAAACAAAAATTTTATAAAACTTGTATATTGTTGTATGTCTTTTTTGTTCAAGGCCACATTATAAACGGCTTCTACATCAATTTTCACCCGTTCTTCGCGAAGGCTTTTTCCGTGCTCCCTCTTGGAAGAAACCGGCAAACTATGAATTCTACGGTCAAATTCATCTCAGATGTTTTCAATTCGATTACGCTCCAATGACTAGGGAGCAGGATGAACCAATTTTGGTAAATTATACAGCTGCCATTCTTAAACAATTCGAACCTTATGTTTGAGGCATTGCCTTTACAATATTTAAACGTATTTAAAATACCCATTTTCGCGACACACTATGATACCATCAATAAATACTAATTTGACAACACCGCGACTAGATTTTCATCTCCAAACCATTAAACTGGCGCCGCCGTGTTCATCGAAGGCCTGAGCTTCTGCGAACTCAATCCGTTGTTGAGCTTGCCCCACACTATACCACGTCCATTCGAGCCAAAAACATTAAATTTGCTTTCCTCGGAAAAAAATATGTCATCCCAATAATCAGCATCCTTCTAAATATATTCCTTAGGGGAAATAAACTTTTTTTTTCTATTCACCTGACTGATGAAAGGCTTTTTGTGTGCAACACGCTCATCATATTGAGCATTTCTAAAAACTCAGCGCACTGTTTCACATCCCACTTTTTTAAAAGTCTGCGAAAACTTCACTTACAATTATTGGAGTACTTAATTTAGAGTTTTTCTTGATTTTCCGGACAATAGTGCATATTTCAAGCGTCGTTAGAACCTTAGGACGGCCAGGACTATGCTTCAAGCTCATTCTGACTTCCTCTTTATACCTCCGGAGAATAGCGTAAAGAGTTCTACGTTTCAGTTTTACCTTCCTCGTGATTAAAAACCATCAATGGGATTTCCTCTGGGGACATGTAATTGCCCATTTTGCATTAACGCAAGCACAATCTTTTTTGAAGACACCAAGATTACGCGGCTCCAAGAAAATATTAGATATAATGCGCCCGCATTTATTACGACTTTATCACTGAAGCCAACATTAGATAAAAAAGTCACTGACATGACACATTTAGAGCATCCAAATAATACGAGTATATTTAATACATACCTTAAAACGGTCATATTGTAGTTGAAATAACAATGCAAGTATTATTTTCTCTAACTGTGATGATATCAAATTTTTTAAAGTTTTGGACTTTTTCTTTTGTTTATGTCTTATGATCTACCTTGATGCTAAATTTCTAGCATTTCAGTCACTTGGAAGTGGGTGAGGTTTGTTGACAAGTGAATGAATTATAACAAGTTGGGTAAACAGACCTACGCTCATGTCAGAAGGGTTTTGTATTCAATTTACAAAATGCAGTCACTAGATCGAATCAAGAAACGTGTCAAAGACGATTTTATTGGAGAAAATATGAAATACGAAGATCATACTATTATTAACAAAGTTGAACGAATTTAGACTTCTGAGGTTTTTGTTATTGTTCTACTGATAAATATCTCCCTTGATAATTATTTCAGATGTCCATCCGCGACGGAGGAAACAGATTTTTCATGTATTTCCCCCCTGTGCCCCCACTGAAGCAAAAACTGACAGTTTAATAACTGTTTTGAAAAGCTCCCATGGAAACTTTTATTTCATACTCATATCGGCTACGTTTGATGAATTTTTTTTTCCAGGGGTCACTCTCCTGTACTGTTATCATCGATTAATGGCCAATTTTTTCGAATCCAAGATTGGTTACAAAACCCTTTTGCTAGGAGCTCTCTCCCACCTCCTTGACTTGTTTCACTTATGGGCATCAATTGTAGGTACTCATCTTCAGTCATTCATTAAATTGAATCAAGCGTTCAAAGCATGCGCCTTAAACGTTGAAGTTGGGGCAAAATAACTCAAAATTATTCAATCTTCGCATTTAAAACAGCCACTATTTTGTTTTACGATTACTGATACCACTAGCTGAACCGATTCTCAAAGATTTACATGATAACTATCATTCCTGAAATTTTCATGCAAATCCTAGCAAAACTGTAGTGTCTGAGTCGGTAAAAAGCGCATATTGTTCCATATTGTTCCATAGTAATACAGGAAAATTCAAACCGCTATAACTTCGCTAAATATGATTCAATCTTTATGAAACTTTCAGGATAGGTCAATCTTATAAAATGACATCTACGTACTGAATTTCATTTAAGGGTACCGTTAAGATTTTATTCAAGAAAACATAAAATCGATAAATCATACTATTACTAACAAAGTTGAGTGAATTGCGACTTCTAACGTATTTGTTGTTGTTGTACTCACCAAGGCCAACATTCCTGATTTTTTTCAGATTTTTCACATCACAGGTGTCCAATCGCGAGGGGGGGACACAAATTTTTCGTGTATTTCCCCTCCCTGTGCACCCCTCAAAGCAAATTTTGCCAAACTTAGACCTGTTTTGAAAAGCTCTCATCAAGGCCTTTCATTTGATACCCATATCGGCTACCTTCAATGAAATTTTTTTTCGGGGGGTCACTCTCCTATATGGGGAGACCCCCCTAAAATACCTTATAAAATTTTTTTGTAGTTGAACTTTGAAGAGATCACCACTTCACACTTGCACACAAAATTTGATGTTTCTAGCTTAAGTAGTTTCCGAGAAAAACTGCTGTGACACACGGACGGACGGACGGACGGACAGACGGACAGACTGGTCGCGAAACTAGTAGGGTTTTGTAAAATAATTTTACAAAACCCTAAAAATGATATTTTCCAGATCGTGGTAACTGTATAATTGCATGGGCTTCATTCCTGAATTTTTTAAATCTAGGTTTCCTTGGTAGGCCTAATAGTAATGGAATTTTTTGGTTAAATTGTTTTTGAGTTTAAAGGGGTCAAAAGTAGCTCGAAATAGTTTTTGTAAATATACCCACTGGTGTATTTACCAGTGGGTATATTTACCCACTGGTAAATATACCCACTGGCGGACCCACTACTGTGTGTCTAGATAATGCTTTAGAGATTTGAACTTAATTTACAAAACGCTAATACTCCGTGACTAGTTCGTCTTTTTGTTCATCAATACGTCCGACTGTCACATAAATTTCTCTCCAACCCTATAGATGCTCCAATCATGAAACTCAGTAGGTGTATGGGAAATGAAAGCATTTTGAATGCTCCGGTTTCAAAAAATTAAAAAGATCTCCACATGTCGGAAGATGACCCTTAAAAGTAATTCGTCATCATAGATGGAAATCATGGAAATCTTAATTCAAACTAAAAATTCATCTGCACCATAACCAATAATGTTATTAAAATCTTACAAGTACACAAACGGGTTAATTTTCTTCAGCCACGACCTTGCTTCCATCATTGTGCAAAAGAATCCATCGTACATGATGGATCATTGCTGTTCCATCTCTTGGATTTCTTTTATAATTTTTTTATGAATCTATAGAGTCATTACGTGCTTACTATTACAACTATGTATAATTCTCCCCATAAACATCAATTGCAGCGTTTTTGTTGCGATCATTATAAATTTTATTTTAATGTACAGAAACAATTTCAGATTTTATGGTGGCGCCAATTAACATATACACACACGTGCCGAAAGTTGTATAGTATGTTCGGCTCCATCGATGTTTCAGAATGATTTTCAAATGATGCAGAGTCACAAAGATGCGCTCCCTACGAGAAAGTGAAATTCCATAAAATTTCTTTTCTTATCCAGACTCAAAGAAAAGGCTGACTTAGTTTTGATGTCTTTATGAATATTTATATTCAAGCAATCGCTTTTTAACGGATTGTTGTTTATCCGTGTGTATGTGATCAATGAAGTTATGAAGATAAAGTGCGTTTTCTTACAAAGCGATTTCAAATTATATGGGAGCGCGCACTGGAGCTCTCTTGTGTAAAATCATTAAAAAGTGAAGTTGCTCTATTCATTCATAAATCCAAACGAAATCTGTTGAAATCTTTCGCAGTAAGAAAAACTTCCCACTTTTCAATCCTGTGGAATTTCCCGGGTAAAATATGAGCCACAAAAAATTGAGCTCACTCATCAATTTCACGAGTACAAAATATCTTTATCAAAAATAGATATTCAAAATGGCATTTTTTGGTTGGGATATCCATTTATGGTGGAATTTTTATTTTGGGGGAAGTAGGGAAGATCTTGGTAGAGGGATTTGTTTGTTTTTCTAAATTTATTGCATTTATAGGTAGCTACCAATTTGCTGCACGGCTTGGTAATATTTTTAGGAGTCAATGATATTTTAAAGCTGATACATTGTCTTGCACACATTGAAGTTTCTAAGTTAGAATACAACAACAAAATATATATCTATTGAATTAATGAGTTGATGAATGTGATATTCTTAGGAGAATTTCAAAATTAGAACTGATGAGAAAAGTAAAAGTTCTATGTTTTTAAGGAGAGAGAAAAAGAAGTGTATCGAACTTTGCTCTTCATATTTTTTTATTACACGGTATTTGCAGTGCGCGTTTTTAAAAAAATGGCACAGTTTTTTTTGGGCTTGTATTAATTTTTATCTACATTAAGGGCTCATTAATTTTTTTAATGCTCATTTGACTTCTATGCACAGGTTCTCCTATTCTTCTTCTTTTTCTTAGCACTACAGCCCCTTCCGGACCTTCGCTTCCTGCAAACAGCGCCTCCACCTGTCTCGGTCCAATTCCGAAATCCAAGCAGCAATGAACTGTCTTCGTCGACCGAGTCAAACCAGTGTTTCCTCGGTTTCCCCACTGGCCTCCGGCCTTCGATTTTACCAATGAATATCTTCTTGAGTATCCAATCAATCAATCAATCAAAAGCGCTTTATTTAATACTAATCGTTATAAATTTTAAAAGAATATAAAGCAAATTCCAAACAATAACAATCAAAAAACTTAATGGCCCAAATGGCTCTCTAAATTTGTACGTTATCATTACACATTTAAAAAAAAAAAAACTATAGCAAATTCAAATCAATGAAGATTATTACATATTTTTTAAATTTAATTGGAAAAAGGAGAAAAAAACCAACCAACACTATTCTAAAATTATTTATAATCTTAACACTACGGTGAACTTTGATCCTACATCTAATATGTTTTAACTTAATTCTAATAAATGCTATCAAAAACTTTATCTTATACTTAAAAAAATCTATAACAATGTTCCTAACCTAAGCGTTTTACCTTATCTCTAACCTAATATAATAAACATAATATAAACCTAACCTATACCTAATTTTTAACAAAAATAAACAACAACACAAAATGTAGCAATAATGAGCTGAAACTCAAAAACTAAATAACGAAAAACACCAAAACTGAAAATACACACGAATAATTTAGACATTGTCATTCAGCCACCAATACCTAGATTGCCCCGTCTCAACTCGATCAGCTTCAACGAATCTAGCAAATGAGTATCTCCATTGGAATTGTTGGTCTCGTGAACTCAAGTTCGGAGGATATTTTATCTTCTTATCGGTGGCCCGTCGATATATGTGATATACGACTGGGACGCCGTCAGAATCAAAAACATATCGATTCATGTCCAAATACACGAATGCTTCTGGAGGAATGAAGCCAGTAGCGAGGCAAGTCACAATATACCCGTCTGTAGGGTGGAACGGCTGTGAAATCCAAGGGTTTTCACTCACAGTCACAGATCTTGCGATATGATTCCGAAGAAGTTTCAATATGAAAATATCGACCCTTGTCACTTCAGCAGTTTGATAAATTCTTCTATTCGATATATAATGTTTCCAATCCGTCTCAGGCTTTCTGTACAAACCAGTACATGCACGAAGACATTTCCTTTCGAAAACTCTTAATTTTTCCATAGTACTAGCACTCTGGTTGTACCAGATCTGACATCCATAGGTCAAAACTGGTCTAACCAGTGTCTTGTAACAGATAATTTTGACCTTTTGATCAATGTATCTGGAATGAAAGAGTTTTCGAAGGGCCATGACTACTTTTAGTGCCTTACTGAGCATGATTTTGACATGTTCAGTATAGTACAGATACTGATCGAGATAAACACCGAGGTATCGAACACAGGATTTATGTGGAACCCGTTCAAGACTACCCTCACCAGCCATGATGTGGAAATCTTTCCAATTACGTTTCAGGTCTTGACTGACCCCCTGCAGCGTTGTCCGAAACAAGATTGTTTCACACTTTTGCGCATTGATTTTCATTCGCCAATTGTCAGTGTACAGCTGTACATCATTGAACATTTTTTGGAGATTGCTCTGAACTATTGTAGCTTTTCGAT
The DNA here is from genome assembly GCA_963969285.1 of Odontomyia ornata. NCBI lineage: Eukaryota > Metazoa > Arthropoda > Insecta > Diptera > Stratiomyidae > Odontomyia > Odontomyia ornata. The sequence goes on from OZ017740.1 coordinate 32,334,825, forward strand.
CTGCCGTATAGATGATCAGATCATCAGCAAACGCTACCAATGACCGCGTTGGCGAGACGTTAAAATCAAAGCCGTTCAATAGCTTGCGAATGAATATTGAGAAGAGCAGAGGCGCAGTAACTGTTCCCTGCTGTAGACCATTCAAGACCTTGAACTAGCGCATTGTTGTCAGATTTCCATCGGTTACAACAAACGATTTTCCGTATAACATATTACACATCATGGCGACAAGGTGTCTGGGGAACTTGTCCTGAAGGAGTTTAAAAATTAGTCCATCTAACCATACCGTATCAAAGGCTTTCTCCATATCAATGAGACATGCTCCAACACATTGTCTATCATTTAGTTTCCAACAGATGTCTGAGGTTACTTTCGTTATTGCATGTGTGGTCGAATGCCTGGCACGAAAACCAAATTGGCAATTCGGCATCAACTCATTTTCCTCAATGTGGGCGTTTAATGCTCTGTTGAGTATCACTTCAAACACCTTGCTGATGTTAGGCAGCAAGCTGATTGGGCGATAGCTTTTGGGGCATGAAGATTCTTTTCCTTTCTTCAAGATCGGAAATACCTTAGCCTTTTTCCACTCATTTGGGAAATATGAATTGCTCAACATGTTGTTGAACAATATGCAATAGTTCCTAATAGCAGCCTCAGGCAAATGTCGGAGAACTACATTTGGAATACCATCAGTACCACATGATTTCTTGTTGTTTATCTTGCGAAATATGAAACACAAGTCATCATAGCTGACAAAATAATCAATAAGATTCAACCTCGGTATGAGGTCAGATGTGAATGTTTCATTGAAATGAAGAATTGATTGGCCGTTCAGGCTTGATTTGAAGTCGGAAACTTTTGCTTCAACGACCTCTGAAAATATTTCAATCCCTCTCTCAGGGTTTGGTAGATGAACCAATTCAAAATGTGTTCCAATCAGGGCAAGTTTATCCAATCCTTCACAAATAATCCTGTTCCCATTTCTATCCGGAGTCGTACTATCAATTTCGATACCAGCCCTATCGAGAAGATTTATCTCATCACTAGTGACTTCAAGATTCGATACCTTCACTCGAGACTTCTTGCGGATTATGCTTTTCACTTTCGCGAACACGCCGTCTGGGTCCTGTGGGCTAATACCCCTCAATTTTTTCGCCCATTGATTGCTGACCTCACTCCTGTAGTATGACCGGATTAAGTTCCGGACATTCTTCAGATGTAATTTCAACAAAGACAACGAGGGATGGTTGTAGTCCAAAAATCGTCGATAAATATTGTTGACGCGTGTGAGAAGGAGGCTTTTCAATCTTTTCAACCTTGCGATGGTTGGTGTTTCATATCCTTGCATATTGTTTCGATGTTTGATCTTTGGAACTACTTTCTCAATCGTTTCCAACGTCAGCTTCTCTAACTTCGACAAATAGAGATCTATTTCATCGTTAGTTAGATTCCTGTCATTGGGAACCATTGAACAAGAGTTGCCACCATCAGAAGGGGGACATTGCTTCTGGTTCTCCCGATTCAACTTCTTTTGAAACTTTCCCCAGTCTGTTTTTTTGAAATTCAACCGATGATTTTCATGTTGAACTGGAATGAGGAAGAAATCATTCCTGTGATGATTGATTTCCATTACGATTGCGTTATGGTCGCTATCATAAGGAAGCACCTGCAGTTTCCGTTGAGGACTATTAAAGCTGAATTCAAGTCTTGCGTCAGCAATGCAAAGGTCCAAATATGAATTTGTCCTAGGGTATGTTGGGAGCTCCGACCCATATAGATTGCACCTGTATTCAATTTGGTTCTCTGTTATCCACGATTTCAGGAATACACCTCTTGGATTATTGGTGGCGTTCAGCCATGATGTATGCTTGGCGTTCAGGTCACCAGCAAGAATATAATAGTTATGCAGCCTGTTCAGTTCAAGTATTTCGAACAAGGAATTGAGCTCCTCCTTGAGCTTGAGAACAGTTCCACCAGTTGCATAGGCAGAGATAACGAAGAGGTTATCCCCACCTGGCAGTGAGATTTTGATAACGGACACTTCAAGAGATTCAAAGTTTTTGAATTCGACTTTTTCAATATTTTGGAAACGATAGGGTCTTCGAACCAATATCCCGGTGCCACCTCCCCCATCACCTGTCACCCTATCGTTTCTTACGAACTCAAAATCCTTGAATCTCATGGAGTGCCATGAACTGAGGTGGGTTTCGGTTAGAAGCATGATGTCAGGCTTTTGTCTGGCAATGAATTCAAGGAGATAATCACGCCGATGTAAAGTAACAATGGAGTTGACGTTGATCGAGATGAGACGAATCCTCTCCGTGGGAATGTGGCTGGATGACAAATTATTTTGAGGCATTTGATAGCCCTAAACGCTGAAAAACAATGTTAATTTTCGAATCTTGTTTATCGATTCGCTCTGATAAGGAATTTAGTTGCTGATAAATTTTAAGGAGCAGCTCATTATTGCCACTTACATTATTCATTTTATTTACATTGTCTGCTGGTCCTCTCGCAGCAAGTGCAAATGACACCCCGGGCTTGACGAAGTTGGTAGGTATCACACTGCGGTGTGCTTGACTTTGTTTTGGAGTGACTTTGATCTTTGCATCTTGATACCGGGGGCATCCTCGATATGATGCTGGATGACCAAAGGCACCGCAGTTCACACAATATAGTTTTTCTTTTGGCTCCGCCTGAGCCAATTTGCACTCGCCGGGAGCATGAATGTCTTTGCATTTCACACACCTATATTTCATGGCGCAATTGGCAGCCGAATGCCCGAATCTTTGACACCTGTAGCACTGGTTGACCTCACTTTTCTGGAGGCGTTCCCACCTCACTACGCGGAAGTTCAAGTAGCGTATTTTCTGCAGGGCACTCGAACTACTTTTGCTCGAAATCTGGACTAAGTAGTGAGGCAAGTTTTTGCGCTCCACAATCGATCTCCTCGTTGCAAAGTTTTTGACTGTAATAAATTGTATTTCTGGTGCAGCTTCTTGGAGCACCTGAAGGAGATCGACTGTGTCCTCACCACAGTCCAGACCCTTCAATAAAAAGGTTTGGTTCTTCTCGCTTTTCGGGGTGTGCGTGAAATGCGGAACATCTCCAGAATTTAAGGCACTTTTTGTTGCCTGGAAATCAACCAGCGACTTAGTCCTTATTGTCAATTTATCGGCATTGACTCTTTTTATCTGAAAATCTTTTAGTTTATTTTCGGCTGCCAAAAGCCGAACCATATCTTTGCCCATTTGCCCAAACACATTGATTGGTGGGACTTTTTCTTTTTTTTCATTAATGTTAACGGACGGACCAGCAGACAAACCTTTTGGTTTTTTCCCCCGATTTTTAACTCTAAGGTATTCAATGAAATCATTATCTAATTTTGACGTTTTACCTCTATCCTCTTCAACGTTCATTGTTTCTTCCAAACCAGCTAGCGCTGCATAATAATTTCTGCTTTCGTTTGCGCCTCCTGCGCTGAGGACATCCTCTTGATTGGCTTCTTCCTGTGGCTTTTTAATTTTCTTCTCTTCGGTTTTTGGTATTGCTTGTCGGCTTTTCTTGCTTTCTTTATCCTTGTTGAACGTTAACGTTCCAACAAGTGCTTCTAAAGATTTAACTCGAAGCTTGAGTTCTTCATTTTCTTTTTCGATTTTTTCAGCTTTCTCTTTTTCTTGGATAAGCTGTTCGATTTCCATAACCGATAGGATTGTCGGGTTTTGTTCTTGATTCTCGTATTTTCTTTTAAGTTTTTTTTCGCCCATCATCATTGGCGATGGGCATGGTCCTTCCAATTGATGGCTGAAGCCATCGGGCTCCTCCATCTCGTTGCTTTCGCAGCGAGACTAGAGGGAATGTTCTCAGACCGGGACTTCCCTTGAACAGATTTCCACTTTTTATATTTCTTCAGGAAATGAATTTCAGGTATTCGATAAATGCTCGAATAATTCGACGGTGATGGTTTTCCCAATAAAATCAAAATTTGCTTTTGACTGGCTCGTAAAAAAATATTGCAATTATTTGAAACAGACTTTTGCGAAAAATTAATTAATTTTTAAAATTAATGACAGGAGCGATTAAAAACACGTCTACACGCAACGAGTGCTAGACGTAAAATTCTTCTTGAGTATCCATTATTCGTTCATACGATCCATGTGGCCAGCCCATTGCAACTTGCGCAGTCTTTCAATCGTTGAGAGCTCCGGCTCGTTAAAACTTTCATACAACTCATGGTTTTATCGAATTCGCCATTAGTCCCCATCTAACTTCACTCCGATTATTCGCCTCAGGACTCGTCACTCAATATATTTGCGGATGCTTGGGCTGGGGTCCATGTTTCACTCCCATAGCATAACACAGGTCTTATCACAGGTTCGTATACTTGGAGCTATGTTTTCGTGTGTATGCAGCTGGTCTTCAAGATCGTCAAAACTGAATAAAATACTTTATTTGCGTGCTGTATCTGCGGTTCTCGATATTTTGGCATCTAAATACACAAATTTGCCCACATTTTCGATACTGTATTCGCCAAGTGTGATATTTTATGTAACTGAGGTATTTTAGCTCGAATACATCATGAGCTTTGTTTTATTTTCATTGATTTGTAACCCTACTAGTTTTGGTCCACTATCGAGTTTCAGGAAAATTTCTTTGGCAGTTGTTAATGACTGGGACAAAATGTTGATGTCGTCCGCATAGGCTACTACTTGGCTTGACTTGAATAGTAATGTACCTCGTGTATCGACAGGTAGCTTTCGTATGACGTACGCTAGAGACAATTTGAATAGCGATGGGGCCAGCTAATCTCCCTGCTTAAGTCCGATATTGGTGTCAAAAGCATCGGTGAGTTTATTGATGCGGACTTGGGAGGTCGTCGACGTCATTGTCATTTTGGGAAGACGGACTTATTTGGCTGGTATACCAAGGCAAAGCAATATTTGGTACAGTGCGTTACGATCAATACTGTCGTATACTTGCTTAAAGTCAACGAAAATTTGGTGTACGTCTATTTTGCACTCCCAACATTTTTCAAGTACCTGCTTGACAGTGACAGTGAAACTACCTTGAGACTTCCCAATAATACTGCTGGCGTATGATCCGATGCTATTGCCTAAGATTTTTGAAAATAAAAAATATTTTATACTGGGCATTTATTAATTTTACGTTACAAATAAAAAAAATTTGAGACCCGTTTTGGAAAATTATTATCAAGACCTTTAACTTGATATTTACCATGAAAATTTTTTCATATACAATGAATCAAGCGGCCATTACTTAATATCCACGTACCAGCCAGAATATGATTTTAGAGAAAAATTGTTATAACGGAGCGACACGTGGAGAGTACAATAGGGTTTTGTATGCTAGGAGAAAAGCTGTGGAACAAATAAGCTCATAAGGACATATTTGAACGCAAGGTGCTCCAAACAATCTACGGACTAACAAAATAAGTAACAAAGTGGAGACAATAAGTTGTATGAATTATTTGACGATTCACCTGTATCCGCTTGGGTAAAGTTACGGAGATTGCAATGGTCAGGCCATGTTAAAAGAATGGAAGAAAACCGGCTACCCAAAGGAACGCATGAGCTTCAAAAACAAAATTCATCCAGTATTATATGAATACCGGATTGATGGATCGTTGCTCGCACCTGTGAACAAATTTAAGGACTTGGGACAGTATTTGACCCATGTTTGAAATTTGACATGCACGTTTCATGCATAACGATAGAGCTTCACGAGTCGCTGGTCTTGCTCCCCGCTTTGGAGTCTGGGATTTCAAAAAATCGTATAAATTATGTTTCCAATAACGTACATAAATTTCAGCTTTTATTAGATTACATTACTTATGTAATTTTTTGGCCCCTTTAGGACCTCATATCTGCTAAAGGTCCCTAAATATAAGGTAGGAAACCCATGAAAATGCTTGTTTACAGCAGTGATAATAAAATTTAAATAATTCAGCCTTTATAATTCAAGGTCTGTTTGGCAACCGCTGGCTTTTTTCTTTGTGGTAGGGAGGTGAATGCCTATTTACGCACAGAATGTGGGACTTCCATGCTCGCAGGAAGGTGACTGGACTACCCACTAAACACCTCCCTTATCAAGCTGAGAACCCAGCCTGAAACCGTTTGACACATTACTTCGGGCCAGGTTTTGCTTTGTTACGCCGTGAGGCACCTTCAAGCTGGAGGATCCCTCTTCTAGCGGGAGGGGAGAGGAGAGGTAGTACCAGAAAAGCGATCCCCCAGCCTCAACACCCTTGGCTGCTGTGAGTCCCTTTTATCTTTCAGGACTGCCCGAACATAATGTGCCACCTGGTTCCATTTGTCAACCGATGCGAGCATCACCGGAACTATATTATCCGGGGTGAGCTCTCCCGTCTCCCTGTAGAGGTCCCTCCGCAGCTTGTCCAATTTTGTGTACGAAAAAAATGTGCGGCGGGCATTGTCCTCCTCTTCTGGGCAAAAACGACAATCGGGGACCGTAACTTACCAATCTTGTGCAAGTAAGACTGAAAACACTCATGCCCGCTCAAAATCTGAGTCAGATAGAAGTCAGCCTCACCATGCCTTCGATTTAGCCACGATCTCACATCCGCGATGAAGCGCGCAGTCCACCTTCCCTTCATCCAATTCACCCAAAAATGCTACGCATGGTTGAGTGAGTGCTACTTCTCCTCGCAGACAACCATCATCCTCGTTTTGACGCAGATAAATATAGCGGCACTTTCTAGTAAGGGACCGATAGGTATAACGCCTACAATGACTTTCACCGGAGAATCAGAGACGATCGGACATGAAGGCGCAAACCTCAGCGCTCCTCTTCTCTGTACCTGTGCCAGGCGTTTTCGGTAAACTTCCTTACTGAGAGCGTCGCCCCATACTAGGGTTTCTGAATTCCCGGCCTTTTCTTCTTCCGTTGAAATCCCGGGAAAGTAAAAGTCATTCCAGAGGTTTCCGGGATTCCCGGGAAAGTAAAAAATTTGAAAATAATAGCTACCAGTAACCCGGAAACCGGATTATATCGAAATTGAAAAACAAAGTCATTTCTTTTCATAAATTTAATTTTCTGAAGAATATAAAACTACAATATTATATTATGTACATATGTATGTGTGTATATTTATGCATAAAATTATGAAAAATTAAATTAAAATAAGCTATACACAGTGCTATGAATGATAATATTTTAAATAAAAATATTTAAAAAATGTAATGTTTTTCATATGTCTGTATATTTAATGATGTTAAAGCAAATAAAATGAAAATAATTAGACTTTTTGCAAATATGACTTCAGGAAACATAAGCGATCAATACTTTTATCACTAAGTCTCGTTCTAAGTTTTGATACAAACAATCCTGCTGCAGAAAAGGCTCTTTCAGCTTCTATTGATGTGGGCGGTATAGTTTTCAGAGCTTCACCCAATTTAATTATGTTAGAGGATTGACTTTTGGTAGCATCAAACAACAGAAATTCTTGCTTTATAATCTTGCTGAAGCTGGAGCTACTTTTGATATTGCCAGAACGTTGAATTTTTGTTTTTGACTGAATAGCCTTCTCCAATCTTTCGCTCAAAGTTAGTGTTACTTCATTTCTGAGCTCTCTTCTTCGGAAAATGAAGAGTTTGACGATGGTTCACCCTCCAAGCAGAAAAGCCTCGTTATTATTTTTTTACCTTGTTGAATCAACGCGCTTTTAGTTGGTAAACATGGCAGATCAACAATTGCAGTAGCATTATATTTTTTGCCACAATTTAGATACTGCATTAACCCAACTAAGCTTTTCGGGCGCCTTTCATTTATTCGTTGGATCAGAGAACATTTCATGTGCTTGGAAAATTCTGTATTTTGTTGATTTAACTCATCTAAAATGAAAGAAAACACTCCTTCCGCAGTAAACAAAGGTGCACTTCGATTACCCAGTTTTTCTAACCCAATTTTGAAAGGCTTTAAGCAAGCTGCAATGGCACTCAACGTTTCTAGTTCTTCATGAGTCAATGTCATGGGCACTTTGATATCAATTAACGCCTTAGAAATTGCTGATCTTATATCTTAAAATCGTTCAAGCATATCTAACAAGCTATTCCAACGTGTTTTAGTATCTTTTCATGCCCAAACTGTGCTTTGACATAATTTTTTAAAATATCATTCTTCAGAGGCGATTTTCGAAAGAATTTTACAATAACTCTTACTTTATTTACAGCTTCATTAATATCGATTTTAGAAGTTATTTCTTTATAAGCTAGATTACATATGCCTTCCACTGATAGACCCGCGTCAAATTCTATTTTAATGGCCTTATCTAAATCTTCAATTAGCTCATCGCTTTCTTCCCCATCTTCTTCTTATTTCATTAGGAGTCTCTTCAAAATCTACTTTTTTTATAAAGAACATCACCCACAGCCAGATGTATAGCGAGAGCATAGCATAAGTGATACTCGCAGTTCATAATTTTTCCGAACTTCACCATCATGCTTGCAACATCAGTAACACATGTAGCTATATGGGTTTCAATAGAAATTTTGAATTCCTTCAACTTATTCCTCACCATATCAACACAATTTTCCGACGAAAAGGATCCACTTTTTCTCATCATTCCCAAATTAAAGAACTTTAGTTTATTAAAATGGACGTTTAAATTTAAATATCGTCGATTTTTGAGCGATGTATATTCGTCCAGCGTCAAACTACAACGTTTGCGTTTAATTTTGAACAAATTTCGATTATTACTTGACTTTTCATTAGGTCATATTGTTTGTATATAAGCTTCATTACGTCGCTAGGGTTTTGAGGTAATGCAAATCTTTTGTCACATAACGGATTCCTTATGAAGTTACTTTTTGTAATTGCATTCACCGTGAATCCATCGAGGCAAACGAGCTTACTAACTATTTCCCCCAGTGTTTCTCTATGAGCGGGAAGGAAATATGTAAGGAGTGACTTTTTTTGTTTAGTGCATTTAGTTTTATCATCACTATCTTTCTTTCTTTTTTTGGTTTCACTACAACCTGATGTTGACAAATCAGATTGAGTACCTTTTGTTACATTATGTTTTACATGTAAATGTCGAAGCAAGCCACTTGTTGACCAACCTCTACACTTTAATATGCTCTTGCATTTAATACATTTTGCAGTTTCATCGTTTTCTTTTATGAAATGCAACCAAACGAAGAACTTCGAAGTAGAGTCAGACATGGCTATATTTATAATTTACACCTGAAATAATATTGAAACACAAACATAGAGAACAATTTTATTTGAAAAATGTCAATTTGAAAAGGTGGAGCTTTGAAACAATAGTAACTCAATTCATCCTCAATAAGTCGTAAGTCTTCTTCGTCTGATTGGCTTGAATCACACGACGGTGAAAATGCACAAACTGACGACAGTTTCACTTACCAAAATAATTTTTTAAAGTATCTGATCCATGAACAAATTGACCACAGATCACACAACTATCCTTATTGAAGAACACTTTTGGACTCCACGCAGAACAAGCAAACCATGTCACACTTTTTACTAAAAAGAATGAAGGGACTGATTTTTCTACAGAAGGTAGTATTTACATATATTAAAATTTTTACATTCTAAGTTCTTTTTCAACGTATTAAACATTGGACAGAAGGTCCATAAAGGCAAAGAGAAATTTTGCCATAGGGCATTCTAATAGCAATAATAAATTGTCAAGTGGGACTGATGGGATGAAATATTATGGCAATCATTTAGTCGTTTGGTTGCACTGTATTAACTTAAACAAAGGTCTGAAGTTAGTTCATATATGTAACCGTTTGATACATTTTTCTTACTACTAGAAGTCAACAGAAAAGTATTTTTTACAACATACTAAAGTGACCCACCCTATCCCATATACATATCATGGTACAAAGGGCCACGCGCGCCTGCAATTTTATTCCTTTAGCATGGCATTATGTAAACAATAAATATTAGAAGTTCAACTCGTAAACAGTGCATCCATTGGGCGAGTTTAGACGATTCAGCCTGCTGCCGGCCGCAAACAGGTTAATCAAGTTTTCTTGGACAAGAAGGACGTGACGTCGAGAGAAGGCAATCTCGACGTCCCGTCCTTCTTGTCCAAGAAAACTTGATTAACCTGTTTGCGGCCGGCAGCAGGCTGAATCGTCTGAACTCACCCATTGAATTCATAAATAAGGTGCACGGTTTTTACGAACCTGACGAAATGGCACGACGCTTGAACCGGGATACTGAATATTATTCATACAAACCTCTCCAACATTGAATTCTTAGGGAATTATGACTGAAATTCATTTTAAAATAATCTGTTTACATGCTGTGACGGAAAAAAGTCTGAAAGTTGAATTGCTTCGATTGAAATGTGATCGAAGTCATTAAAATTCTGAATTTAATTTTTTCCCGCAAAATCCCGGGAACTCAGGAAATTTACCGGGATTACGAAAAAGGGGAATATTGGGCCGTTTCCCGGGATCCCGGGAAAGAAACCCTACCCTATACCTCTGCTCCGTACAGTAGCACTGAGCCTACAGCACTCATCAAGAGGCGTCTTCTTGATGGGCTGGGTGAACCTACGTTAGCCATAGGTCGACGCAGAGCCTATACTCCCAAAGCAGCATTCTCAGCCGTTGCCCTGGTTTGCTCAGAGTAACTCATCTTCCGCTGGTTTCGAATCGATTTTTACGTCTCCAATAATAATCATACTTACTGTAGGGATTTAAACTGAACCCGCGAGCAGTCATCCAGTATCTCTACGCGTTAGCATACCTAGCCTAAATTGCGCTAGTTCAAAAGTGCGTCCAGTGACCAGAGCCGCAATACCATCCACATAGCTGATCAAGAGCGAATCATCTGGCATGTCCGACAAATACCTTATTTTAATCAAACGATCTATCTCTTCTTTTGCTTCATGCAGTTTTTCTCCAGATAATCGTCGTGGTCTTTAACTTACTGGGGATCCAGTCATCACAATATAATGTTTTGTTACACTTGTCTCCGAAGTTGGTTATTTTTATGTTTTTAAGGTCGATCAGTAAGTTTTGGTGGCTTGTGAAATCTGCTCCTATTATTGCAATGTCAACATATGCAATTGTGAATGACCATGTAAACTTCTCTTTTAGACCAAAGTTAAGCTCCAGTGTTTTTTGTCCGTATGCTTTAATTGGCATATTGATAGCTGAACATAGCATATATTCTCCTCTTTTGGAGGTTGGAAAAATTTGCAATGTGGGAATGAGCGATATAATCGACCCAGAGTCTAATGAAAACGTGAATCCTGTCGTTTTTTTCTGAATGTAAAGCCGATATTCGAATCTCTGTTTGTTGCACAAATGTTTATCGTCTAGATGTCTGATTCTAAACGGGAAACTACTTAGTTTTCCGATTAAGTTGATTGCTTGAACTTATACAGTGGAATTGTGCCGAATTTTCCATGGTAAAAACAAAACTTTTGTGGTTTCGTGGCGAAATCAACTTTACGTATTTTTTTATGCATAATATGCAAAATCTATAAAATAATGAATATACTAAAAGTGTTTTCAATAAAACTGCATGTTAACTAAAAAAGAAAAAAAAACGTTGAAAAATAATCAGAAAACTTTATATTTCTTGCTTATTTATTGTCTTTATTACTAAAGTAACTAATGTAAAAACTTCAAATCATTTTACTTTTAAGTATCACAATTAATCACTTTGATTAAAACTGAATTTCGTCTGCTGTCATGATCATCTGATCGATTGAAGTTGCGAAGTTCAAAAGGCTTCGCATTAATTGATGCGCCACTGGTGGTGGGCATGTGAGTGCTACAAATTCACTCTGCTGCAACGCACCTGTTGACGAGCATGTAGTATCCACAGTCGAAACTCAGAAACCCTTAAGAAGGGATGAATCAAGTTGAGAGACATGTCACAATGTACCCGTCAGTAGGATGGAATGGTTGCAATGTGTTTTTGAATAAGTTTCACAATGAATGTTTGGATTCCTGAAACCTAATTTAAGCGCAATTGAATTCCATAACTTTTTCAAAAAAAAAGGTGAGTAATATTGGCATCAACGTCTTCTATAATTCTGATTAGTGCAACATTATTTTAGCATGAATGTGATTTTTTGAAACCATATCCCCAATAAATCAAAAAAAATTTTCAATTGAGAATCAAATCCAAAATCGCATTTTTTCGATTTCATTCCGAATGAAAACATGTTCAGATTTTAATGTCAACTATCGGAGTTGATCCGAAAGCGATCAAACCTTACTGCATTGAATAAGTCTAGGTACAAGTTTGCAGACTCGACATGCAGTGTATACAAATTTTATAAACGAAGGGAAAAAGCCGATCAGCAAGTTTCTTTCATTAATATGCAATAATTTCTAAAAGCAATATCTGGCAAACGGTAGTGTACTTTGTTAGGAATGCCTTTAATGCTACTTGATTTTTGTATTTTAGTTTTCCAATTGTGAGACACAAATCCTTATATTCGACAAAATAATCAAGAAAATTGTAGCCTGGTACAAATAAAGTCACAGGTCAATACTTCATTAAATTGAAGAAGAAACTAGCCATTTTGACAGGGATTGAGCCCCTTCTTCAATATTTGGTAAATAAACCAGACCAGTTGGACACAATGTCAATTTGAGGTTTGATACATTTAATTACAATTTCATGGTGAAATAAAAGCTATTCCCTTTCATAAAAATACCACCTGGGTTCTGTGGCACAGATTCTTCATCCATTCCTATAGTATAAAGAGGTAATATTGCGAAGATTTTTAAGGGTAGTTCCAACATATCCAACAACACTTGGTCACAGTAACAAGTATTGTTGACGTGTCAGACAAGAGAGTTATTCAATTTGTTCAACCTTTTAATGCTGGGTCTCTCATTTAATTTTATATTTTTTCTGTGCTTTATTTTGAGAACTGATTTCTCAATAGTTTCTGATGCAAGCTTTTCAAGCTGCAATCTAAAGAAAACTATTTGAAAGTCAGTTCGATTTTTGAAGTATCATTAAGTAAAGATTTCAATCATTAGAAAGTGGACAATGCTCCTGGTGGTTTTGATTAAACGATCTTTGAAACTTTTCAATTTGTGATTTTCAGTTCAACCTGCAAGAAGAAAGACATCATCCTTTTGATAATTTATGATCATCACAATAGCATCATGATCACTACCTTAGAGAAGTCTCTGCCGTTTCTGAGCAGAATTACCGAATTTTAATTCCAGTTAAATTTCAGCTATGCATAAGTCCAAATATGATTCGTCCTTGAGTTTCTATGGACTTCCAACCTATATAATGTACTTTTGAATTCAATCTTGGTTTGTATTATCCATGATTTCAGAAAAATACCTCTTGCATAATTTGTGACATTTACCCATGATGTGTGGTGACCATTATTATCACCAGCAGCATACACTGAGATAATGAAGAGATTATCTTCACCATGGTGTGGAATTTTGATAAAGGACACCATAAGGCACTCAATGTTCTGGCACTCGATTTGATTATTATTTTTTCGAACACATTTGGGCCTTCTGACCAATATACCAGAACCAACTCACCCCATCACGATTTTTTATTTTTTTTGCTTTAGCACTACAGACCGTTTCGGGCCTTTGCTTAGACATTGTAACAGTATCTCATTATCTTGATCGAATTTATTGGTACTCGAGACGGGTATCAGTACCACGCTTAGGCCGTATGTCTGTCCCCCAAGCTGGAATGCATTCTGATTTGAAACCAGTACGTTTCATAACTGAACGGGCTTAAAGTCCGTCCGGATTATAACCAGGAAACTTCGGCTTACGCAGCAAGTACTCTAACTACACTACGCAAACTACTCCAACCCAATTCAATCTGTCGTTTCTAATGAACTCAAAATGTCTGAATATTTAGGAGTGGCAAGCACTGAGGTGCGTTTTAAAGAGAAAAACAATATCAGGCTGTTCCTTGATAGTAAATACGAGAAAATTGGCACGTCGTTGCAGCTATGTAATTCAATTGACATTAATCGAGGTTAAAAAAAACGTAGACGAAGAAAACTACCTGAAATACACAAAATATTAGATCCGGTGAACACAGTATAAAATGTGAGCAAATCTGTGTCTTCAGGCCCCAAAATAACGAGAACAGTAATGAAAGAGATGAAATACGTCGAAGAATACAGCTTACAAATAAAATATTTTTTGCAGTTTTGACGATTTCGAAAGTTACGTGCATACACAGGAAAACAAAGCTCAAGCTATACAAATCTGTGATAAAACATGTGCTTTGCTGTGAATGTGAAACGCTGACCCTAACTTAAGTATCCGCAAACATACTGAACGCTTTCGAAAGACGAGTGATGAGGTGAATAATTGGGACGAAGTTTAAACGGGTACAATGACAAATTCTCAACAATTGAAAGACTTCAAATGCTGCAATGGGCTGGCTACGTGAATCATATGGATGAACTACGGATAACCAAAAAGACACTCGCAGGGAGAACCAAAAGGAAAGATCAGTGGAGAAACCGAGGAAACGCTGGTCTGACTCAGTCAACGGAGACAGTTCATTGCTGCTTGGATTTCGAAATTGGAGGACGCGGTCAATGGTTCGAGACAGTTAGAGGCGCTTATTGCTATAAAGAAGATGAAGAAGAAGAAAAAGTCTACTATGGGTATGTGGCTTAATGAGAAATTATTTGGTTGCATTGAGCACGTCTAGCCGGTGTAATATTTCTGAACTAATTTTCTCAACAATACTTTTTTTGGCGGTTGTTAACAACCGTGGCAGAATGTTGATGTTGTCCGCATGGACTACCACTTAGCTTGATTGGTATAGCAACGTGCCTCTTGTATCGATAAGTAGTTCTCGTATGACGTATTCTAGAGCCAAATTGAATACCAGTGGGGCCAGCACAGCTCTTGCCTTAGTTCAATATTTGTGTCAAAGGCATCGATGAGTCCGTTATTGTTGCGGACTTGAGGGGTAGTCGAGGTCATTATAATTTTTATAAGATGAACTAATTTGGCTGGGATACCAATGCAAAGCATTATTTGGCACAGTACGCTACGTCAAATTTAGTGTAAGTCTGTATTGAACTACCAGCATTTTTCAAGTACCTGCTTGACAGTGAACAATTGCTCAATCAGTGATCTACCTACTCTAAAGCCGCCCTTACACTCTTGAATCATACTGTTTGCATATGATTTGATTTTATTTGCCATAATTTCTGATAAAATCTTGCAAATAAGGGATATACCTCTGTACTTTTCGCACTGTAGCTTGTCAGATTTTCCTGGAAAAGGAATATAATTGATTAACTCTTCTCACTCGGCATATGCTCTTGTTGCCAAATGTGCTGGGTGACATTATGAATGATTTTCTGAACACTGCTGCCACCATGTTTAATGAGATTTGCTGTCATTGATGCCCAGCCCTTTATTATTTATTTGGGTCTTGATGGTATAAAAAGTTTCATGCTGAGTTGGTGAAATCAATGCAAGCTCTCCAAGAATAAATATCTAGAGTTGGTGGGATCGATGGAAACCCTCTGGAAATATTTACAGGCTCCGATGTTCTGAAACTATGCTTATTTTGATCAGCAATGATGTTGCCGATGTCATCATGGAGAATCATGACCGTGAACTGATAACCTCATCTCAGGCTTGTTACTACTTTGCATGCTAGTCTTTTGTAGTTGCTCGCTAGACCTACCTCAATACTTCTCAATGGTCGCTATAGTACTTTTTAGGGTGCTGTAAAATCATTTTACAATACCCTACTAAAATCGCGTCCTGTCTGTCCGTCCGTCTGTCCGTGTGTCACACCACTTTTTCTCGCAAACTGCATAAGCTAGAAACATAAGATTTTGTAAGTAGGTGTAAAGTGATGCCCACTTTAAAGTTTCATCACAAAAAAAAATTATATGGTGTTCAAGGGGGGTCTCTTCAAATAGAGGAGTGGCCCCGAAAAAAAAGTTTCATCGCATGTAGGCAATATGGGTATCATATGAAAGGTCTTGATGAGAAATTTTCAAAACAGGTCTTAAAATGGCAAATTTTGCTTTGAGGGGTCCAGGGGAAGGGGAAACGTACAAAAATTTTGTGTCCGAAAAATCTGAAAAAAATCACAGAGGTGTGACTTTAAGAGTACAAGGGCAACGAATACGTTAGAAGTCGAAATTCGATCAACTTTGTTAATAATAGTACATTTTACAAGTTTTACGTTTTTGCCTATAAAATCAAGATGGAACCCTTAAATTTCCCAAAAACTATAATTAAATCTTTCTGAAAGCAATTAAATGTGTCCTGAAAATTTCACAATAATCGAAGAATAAACAGCTAAGTTATAGCCGATTGAATATTTAACAACTACAGCAACATAAACACGTGATACTAGGGAGATACACGTTTGCAACGGATATAGCCACCATAAATATGTAGGAATTTTGATAAAAACTTTAGAAAAGGTTTGGTTTGGCCAAAACACTTGAAACAAAATGGCGGTGAATATAAAAATATAATAACCATAATAATTCTTCCAACTCAATTTATGGAATGTGTAAGTTAATCAAGTTTTGATATGCAGAATATATTGTTTGAATTACTTATGGAATTGTTTTGCAGCTACATAAATGAATTGCATATTTTTTTTTTTAATAATGATTTTTCTGAAAAATTTTTAGAGAAGAAAAATGTTAGAAGAAGGTGGTTTCGGCGTGTGTACTAATTCTCCTCAAGCCATCACTGTTAGATACACACCGGTGATGGCGACCACCATGCTCAGAGGTGAGGGAGTTAATTTTTTAATTTTTCTACTTATGCAAACTCAATATGTTTTTGTATCTGCAAGTTATGTTCAAGGTAAATTTCTCTTGTAAGTACTTGTATTCACGAAACTTTTTTAATTGGATCATTTCACCCTTTTCACATCAACTTAATGTAAATCTATACGACAAATTTGCTCTACATTGAAGCTTTTTCATTACGTCGCGCGGATATCGATCACTCTTTCGGATGGCTCCGATAGCTTTTTAAATAACTTATGGAATTGTTTTGCAGCTACATAAATGAGTTGCATATATTTTTTTTAATAATATTTTTTCTGAAAAATTATTAGAGAAGAATTAGTACACACGTCGAAACCACCTTCTTCTAACATTTTTCTTCTCTAATAATTTTTCCTCGCAGCTGCGATACGCTCAGATTTGTGAACGCGGGACCTTCGGCTTACGTAGCGAACACTCTAACGGCTAAACTCCGTGGAATACAGGTTTTATTATTACACCTCCGTTATACATTAGCGCCTGGAAAGGCATTTGCTTGATGACATGAGCAACATAAGCCAAATGCTTTGGAGCCTGTTTTTTGCATCCGGCTATAGCTCAATCAATTTTTGCTGAATTTCTTGATAAGGTTCAAGGTAATTTGCTGAAAAAGGGTCCTGTATTTCTGTCCCTCAGATTTTAAAAGAATTAATTACGAAATCCTAAAGCAGGCATTTTATTTTGCATGAAAATTTTAAATTACGATGCAGTTATTGCTTTCGATTAAAGTAACAATGGTATTTGTACGAGTATGTCTTCTGGCCAGAAAGCGTTGAGATAAATTAATAACGCAAACTGAATTTTTACATGGCAATTTCATCTTGTTGGTGCAGTATTTATTGTTTGCATTTAACCCTTAGTTTGTAAGGATATTTAAGCTCTCAATATACTCAACTACAATCTTTGAATCTTTTAAATACTGCAATTAGGTGGTCATCAACCACTTTCACAAATATATCTATCTAAGCATTTTTCATCGAAATGCATATTAGTTAGAAAATTATGTCAACTTATAAAAGTATTCATGATGGAAAATTTTGCATACTGATTAAATGGATTGTCTTCTATTTCTGGAGTATCTTTTATAATCAAATTCAAAACAAATTTTCAGCACGCGATCGCTCCGTCTTTGTATCGTCCAATAAATTTTTGTTAATCCGTTACTGAGTTCAACTCAACTTTTTTCCTGTCAAGCATTATCATATCTGGATCATAACGTCTTTGACGGTATTATTTATTTTATTAAATATTTTAATTCACTTTCAAAAACAAAAATATGCAAACCAATTTTAACGATGCTTTTGGATTGGCATTGAGTGAGCGCGTGTTTCGAAGTAAAAGAAGACACCTGCGTTTCCTCATCAAAAAATCAAAGGAACGTGTCGCATAAAGTATCAAAGAATATGAGAGACAATGTCCACAGATCGCTTGCAAAAGTTAATCTCGTTAATAAAGCTTTGTTCCAAACAAATTCCCGAACAATTTCAGTTTTATTGAAGCTGTGAATGGTATGACACAAATTTTTTGTATGGATCAGATGCCGAAATTCATAAATGCTGTTGATTTCTCTGCAAATGAATGGCATTTTAATTGGGTCTCGTATCCAACAGTATTGAGCAGCTCCATAAAAGCCATCATAATACGACACAAGAAATGTAGGTATATTGCCCGGTCCAATCAAATATCTAATAAAGTGCCATTAATATCACACGGTATTATTGATAGCACCTCATAATACGCGCATTACTAAAAGCTGTTGGATTAATGTGGACAGTGAATTATTTTTAACAGGTCGGCGAGGAGGCAAAAAATGAGCTAGGCCATATCTATAACGCAACAACAAGATCTTCACAGTGAGGTGGACGGAACAGGTTGACTACTTTCTGTTCAAGATCTTATAAAAATCTTTTTTGATAAATGCTAAGCTGTGACTAATCAAGATCTCATTTTTTATCCAACTGTTAAATAACACAATATCGTAAAAGCTCACAACAAAGGCTTAGAGCGGCTCGAAAGATGTTTTTACGGCCACGGGCGAGTGAAAAATAAACACATTTTAGTTATTCAAATATTTGATTTTTCTCAAACTTCTGATTAATTTCTGACAATAAAACATCAATATTGTTTTTCCAAAAAAAAACGGTATCTGTTTTGTTTCACTCGAATTTTATTGAATCCGATAATTGACTTTGAAAATTGAAAAATCTCCTACGCGCATGCATTTGACTTGAAATATTTTTGCCCATCTGTTGTATCCTTTCAACCGCGAATGTTTGGTTTAAATGACCCAATTTTCACTGGAAAAAATATTTTCAAGCATACGTAATTGTCACCTTGACATTATAGAGCAATATCTAAAAGTTATCATTATCTCTCCAGTGTAGAAAGGAAATTTATTACATTTTATTAGTTGTTCGTATCTGAAGCCACAAACCGTCTCTACGATAGACACAGCTTCACTTACGTCTTCCTTACAGCATCACATCACACCTCTTCGGATCTCCTGACTGTACCAGCGATTGGACTGACTACAGGATAGACGTAGAAATGATAAATGAATGACATCGATGACTCCATTTGGGCCCGAAATTTGGCCTTAGTTGAACAATTTGTCTTCAGATGAAAACCATTTATCATATGTGAACATATCATGTTAGACATTATACTTTGAGATAGGGATAAGAATGAGAGATTTGTGAATCTAAGAGTGAATGAGCATTCATTCGTATGCCACATGAGAATAGTTAAATGGTTGCTAAATTAAATGCTGGGGAAATTAAAAGTGGTACGACAAATGTTCAATAATAAAGAATATAAAATAAATGTTTGGAAAATTGTTTTGGCTTGGTTTTCATAAAAACAAATTGTCGTTAATCATAGGAAGTCATAATAAACAAACTTTGTCGAAAGATTATAGTGTTTGCCCTATGAAGTTTATCAAAGGATTCCGTCGACGGAAGTTAGTTCTTAAAATATTTATTTCCTCCTCTGAAGGTTAGAGTACAGATAAATAAGTATTGGCAAGATATTTAAGAAATAGTACTTGAAATTGCAACACTGATATTAAGAAGTACCGCACTTGACATCTAAAAATATCACAGAGGTCGGACAAAGTAACGAACAACTAAAAAATTAAAATTTTATCGATGTTGGCAGTTTCCACGAGGTTCCTCCTAGACTTTACGGAGAAATGACCTTGAACGATAAATGGACTACG
Organism: Odontomyia ornata; assembly: GCA_963969285.1. NCBI lineage: Eukaryota > Metazoa > Arthropoda > Insecta > Diptera > Stratiomyidae > Odontomyia > Odontomyia ornata. The sequence continues at coordinate 32,354,843 of OZ017740.1, forward strand.
ATTTGAGTAACGATTAAATTGACGTTTTGGGCTGATGGATATGATGTTTTGAACATCGTTGCTTTGCAAGGTAGTGCCTTGAAGACAATCGTGTGCGTATGGCACCAACCTAACTAGTATACCGTCTTCGTTCAGATAAAACCTGGAAAGGCCTCGGAGTACGTTCAAAGTTCGTACATTGAGTTGGTCGTATATGTTCGGTTTAGAAGGTCTCCCGATTAGAATCGGTCTGGTTCTGGGGATCTGTCCACATAATAGCTTGTGCCAACCCTCGTATGGTCTCCCTACTCCAAAACCATGGGACCAAGTAAGGGACTTCATATACGTACAGAGCTAATGACTCCACTGGCGACCGATTCAACCGGACTCCCCCTAAGAACAACCAAACAACACCAACGATAACCTTACTAATGACGACCAAGACATCGAGGACAAGAACAATGACAGTAAGACTAAGACAACAAAGATGGACGAAAGACCGCTCGAGTGAATCGAAAGCACTGGATAACCTTGTGCAAATACAAATTATTGCGGCATTTGGGCACAACAAGAAAACAATGCCAATGCCGGAGCGCAAACTACGAGAGAAGCAAATAGCAGAGGAGCCCAGGTTAGAAATCGAATAGGGCACTGAGGGAGTCGAGGCTTCAAAGCCACTTCTACCAATACCGAAGAGGCTTAGGTACAAAATTTGAACCAAACAACGGATGAGCCTGCCCTGGTATATGATATTGCACTGGTGTATGATGCTGCTCTCATCACTATCGAAGCTGCTGAGTCACGAGATGCATCTATTTAGGGCTTTGCTCAAAAGAAATGCTAAACAGCTCGATTGCTCTTGACTGTTTCAGAAGATGGGAACGGGCTTCAATGGAATAAAAGCCAGCTGCAGTGCCCAAAAGGGCATGAGCAAGAAAGTTATGATCGACCTCATTTAGCGAGAGGAGATCTTAGAGAGGGTTGAACACTTCAGATGCAAGTCATTGAGAGCGAAGGAAGAGTACAAACACTGCCTCTTGAAACCTGGCCATCTTTCTAGGTTTGATAATGCAGTGGAAAGTAAAATTGACAATCATCTATTTCATCAATGACGTCATTGCTATTTTGCTTTTTTTTATCAGCTGTCGTGACATTTCTTCAGTAAGTTTCAGATTCTTGTCAAATTGTGGAAGCAACCGTTACTGGCGGCAATTTGCTGTCTGAGAAATAGTTCAGCAGGATAGCCTGAATTGTTTGTTGTGAGTCGTGTAGGAAGTTGCAAAGGAGTTAATTGAGTATTTCATACATATTTTAATCAACATGAACCTGAACTTCATTCAATTTCAGATCGATGAAACTTCGTTTAAGTACATTGTTCGAAAGTCTTATCAAACCGATTCTATAGAATTACAAATCGGTTCATAGACGAAGCAATAAAGCCAATGCTAAATCGTACCAAGATATAAACCCTCGAATGGCAGCGCAGAACCTGGAAAATTAACTATACATCATAACAATACATCTGATGATGAAATGGATAGGATAACGGATATGAAAATAATCGTGGCTCAACGAGAACTCGAAGTGCATGTTTCGCTCGCCGGAATGATGCCTTAAACGGCGTTTCATCGTCAACTCTCTTACCACCCTAGCCGGCACCAGGTCCAAGTCGAAGGAGCGCCCGGCTAGGAGCATCTAGAGCCAATAGTTAAGAGGAATCAAGTAGCGCATCCAAATGTACCAATCGTCACTAGAGACAAAGCACTACTGATGAACAAGATGAAGATGAGGAACAAAGGAATGTAATCGCGACATTGGAAAGCTGATACGACGAAAAAAATTGTCAGGATTGGAGTCTACAGTCGAGGAAACGATAACTCCTGAAATCATATCAAACCGACAAATCCGCCCAAATACGCCAAGTACGAACGAATCTTAATAGCAGAGTTTTACCTGAAGACGATTCAGAGGATGAATCACCGACATCAAGTCGAACAAAGAGCCAGCGTCTGGATCATGGACTTAACATCATAAAAATACATTTGATGATGAGACGGATGAAGATAACGAAAATGAATAAGATCGTGGCTCAACAAGAACTGAAAGTGTACGTTTTCCTCGCCGTTATTTTAAAAATACCTTTGTAGCTTGGTCTGCTTTTCATTATAGCTGAATTGAAAATAAAATCAATTTTAACTGCGGTTTCGTTGTGGATGATGGACACTCCTCAGGAGCTGCCACACGCCATCGCCCACAGGGCAGCTCGGGCGCAGGGTCCCGCGAAGTTTCAATATGAAGATACAGACTCTTATCACTTGAGCAGTTTGATAAATTCTTCTATTCGATGTATAATGTTTCCAATCAGTCCAAGGCTTTCCGTACATACCAGTACATGCACGAAGATATTTCCTTTCGAAAACTCTTAATTTTTCCATAGTACTAGCACTCTGGTTGTACCAGATCTGACATCCATATGTCAAAACTGGTCTAGCCAGGGTCTTGTAACAGATAATTTTGACCTTTTGATCAATGTTTTTGGAATGAAAGAGTCTTCGTAGGGCCATGACTACTTTTAGTGCCTTACTGAGCATGATAGTACAGATACTGATCGAGATAAATACCGAGGTATCGAACACAGGATTTATGTCGAACTCGTTCTGAACTACCCTCACCAGGCATGATGTGGAAATCTTTCCAATGACGTTTCAGATCTTGACTGAAGCCCTGCAGCGTTGTCCAAAACAAGATTGTTTCACACTTCTGCGCATTGGTTTTCATTCGCCAATTGTCAGTGTACAGCTGTACATCATTGAACATTTTTGGAGACTGCTGTGAACTGTTGTAGCTTTTCGGTCTGCCGTATAGATGATCAGATCATCAGCAAACGCTAACAATGATCGCGTTAGCGAGACGTTAAAATCAAAGCCGATCAAAAGCTTGCGAATGAATATTGAGAAGAGCAGAGGCGCAGTAACTGTTCCCTGCTGTAGACAACAGATTTCCATCAGTTAAAACAAACGATTTCCCGTATATCATATTACACATCATGGCGACAAAGTGTCTGGGGAACTTGTCCTGTAGGAGTTTAAAAATTAGTCTATCCAACCACACCGCATCGAAGGCTTTCTCCATATCAATGAGACATGCTCCAACATATTGTCTATCATTTAGATTCCAACAGATTTCTGAGGTTACTTTCGTTATTGCATGTGTCGTCGAATGCCTGGCACGAAAACCAAATTGGCGATTCGGCATCAACTCATATTCCTCAATGCGTGCGTTTAATGCTCTGTTGAGTAAAACTTCAAACACCTTGCTGATGTTAGGCAGCAAGCCGAAGAAAGGAAAAGAAACTCCATGCCCCAAAAGCAAAACTAACAGGGCTACAAATCAATGCGAATGCAACAAATCTCATTACTCAGTCGAGAAAAAATACCTCAAGTACACAAAATATCGCACTTGGCGAATACAGACCGAAAATGTGGACGAACTTGTGTATCTAAGCAATAAAATGACGAGAACGCTAATCAAAGAGAAGAAAAACGTTGACGAATACAGCTCGCAAATAAAATATTATATTCAGTTTTGACGAGCTTGAAAACCAGCTGCATACACAGTAAAACAAAGTTCCAAATATACAAATTTGTGATAAGACCGGTGTTATGCTATGGATTTGAAAAACACGGACCCTAACTCAAGCATCCGCAAACATATTCAACGCCTTTGAGGGACGGGTTCTGAGGCGGGTGATTAGAGCAAAGCAAGACGGGGGCCAATGGTGAATTCGACACAACCATGAGCTGTATGAAACGTTTGGCGAGCCGGAAGTCTCAACGATTGTAAGACTGCGGAAGCTGCAATGGGCCACATGAATCGTATGGATGAACAACGAATACCCAAAAAGGTAAACTACTAAAGGGCGGAGACCAGTCGGGAAACTGAGGAAATGCCGGTCTGACTCGATCGACGAAGGCAATTCATCGCTGCTAGGATTTCAAAATTGGAGGATGCGATTGATGGACCGAGGCACTATTTGCAGGAAGCGAAGGCCGGGGAGGGGCTGTAGTGCTACGAAGAAGAAATTGAAAAAGGTGAATTTCACACTTATGTAGACTAATAATTTTTTTATCTCAAAAACAAAGATAATCATGTAGATAAAAAGTATTGCTTTAAGCCTTAATTAAATTAATTATAAAAAATTTTGTAGTTAGTTATGAATAAATAAATTCAATACTTCCAAATGCTATGAATTAAAAAATACTTAACAATTTGTATCATAAATTCAAATGCGAACAAAAATCGAATTCAATATTGTTAATTTTGTTTAGACAGTCTTTTGTCTTTGGTATAATATTTTAAAATATTGCTAATCTTAGTTTAATTTTTAGTCAATGATGAATAAATAGTTATGTATTTTGAAATGCTATGAAATGCAAAAAAATCAATATTTTGCATATGAAATGAACATATGAAAAAATAACTAATTCAATATTGCTAGCTTCGATTTGGTCAGCAGCCTGGATATACTATTTAAATATTGCTTTGCTGATTGACTTCAAATAATTACTCCATGATGTAATTTCGTCAGGACAAATGCATTTATAACAAGCTTCTTGATGTGCATTGGAAAGTACTCATATCTTCTTAACAAGCCTATTATTGGGGCTAATTGCCTTAAGCTATTTATGTGTGGCAACCAGGTCATACGATGGTCTATGATAAGACCAACATATTTCATTTCTAGCACTCTTTGCAATTCTATGTCTCATTGTTTTGGTTTCCAATCGGCAAGTGCCTATTCAATTTCCAATGCTTCATTCTTGTGATCGAGTATTCCCTCTGCATCGGAAAAGCTGATTGCTTAACGAGGAGTTCTTGGAATATTTCGACAGCAGTATTATTATTATTTGTAATTAATTAACCAATTCAACATATATGTAAAGTACAATACTCACACTCCGCTAATATTTGATTATCAAACTCTGAAGTGAATCCGATTCCCGTCAAAGAGCCCACAAGGACAGTCCAGCGGCTTAATTCGTTCTCAATATGACGAATTTCACTGTTTTTCCAATCGGCAAGCGCCAATTCAATTTTCAATGCATCACCCTTGTGACCGAGCATTTTCTCTGCATCGGAAAAGCTAATTGTGTAATCTTCAATAAGAATTGATTTTGCTGTCAAAGTCAAAGTCAAAAGCGCTTTATTCAATACTAATCCTTATAAATTTTAAAAGAATACAAAGCAAATTCCAAACAATAACAATACAGGCAGCAACGAATATTCTTGTGGTTTAGGAGCACCTTAGCTGTATGAACTGGATAGAACACGGCTGGATTTTTATCGGGACCTTCTCGAACTGCAAATAATTAAATTAGCAATTAATTGACCAATTAAACATATATGTGAAGTACAATACTCACACTCTTGATGCTCCCAGCAACTTTTCTTCCCGTGTTACGTATAGTGCAGGACTTTGTACGTTTTTCACCATTTCTGGGTGTAGATTTCAATTCAATTTGCAAATCCACTTGCTGTTTGACAGGAATTTTAACGTTTAATTGCTTAGAACTGCATTAACTGTCAGGAGTTGTCAGCTTTACTTTTGTATGACGTCATGTCACAAAAATTGCAGAGCAAGACGGCCAGGTGTAAGGAGGCAGTGGTACAAGGCTAACACACTTGGCAAAGCATCGGTCATCCCTGCTCCTATTGCTGGAAAAAGTAGCCTACAGCCCACTTCAAGAAAACAGGGGTAAATATGAAGTCTCAAAGTGGCATACCAATTCTAACGAGGAGCTTTAGATGGGTTCGTCTAAGGTAACTAAAAAATGAATACAAAAAAGCACCTTTGCTTGGTAAATGAATATAAGCCGTCTCCACAGGAAGCAAATTATGGAGAAGCATCTAAACATATCCGAGCTAGGGTCATCAAACTGCACAAATCTTTAAGCCAGTCTCTGCTGACCGATTGTAGATTCTACAAAGATTCCTTCGAGAGGTAAAGGGAGCAAATTAGCCGAGTGACATACAAACTGCCATTAGAGCAGTGATATCCATCTGGCCAGGTGATCGATAAGGGGAACTTGGACCAGAGATAGCCAACAGGTAATTTGTCTGTTATCTAGTCAAAAAAACTCCTGGAGAGATCAATATTGTAACCTCCTTCAAGCCTATAGTGGTACTCGGTATAAGGGATATTGACTGCATCACGAGAATAACCGAGATCAAAGAAGGCATTCAAAAAAATGTTTCACAAGGAATAATTCAAAATTGACTAGGTTATCTGCAGGATACGGTGGAGAGTAGAACCTCTTAGCTGCTTTAAATTTTTTGGCTATGAACATACCACAAAACAATGTACAGAGCCTAATGGAAGCACAAACTTATTTCTTACTCAAACTAGTACTCCTGGGGTTGTGTGTAATAAAGTAGTATTTTTGAAAGTCATTAAGAATTTTGATTTCAAATTAGTTTTTCATTTCAAATTTTGATTGATTAAATGACTTGAACCTAGCCGTCACAATCTTATATATCGAACCTTGAGAAGATGATTTGGTCAGTATCAGGCTTTGGCTGTGTTTTTGACCATCCAGCTGCGATACGTTCTAATTTTAGACTAGTACGTATCATAACTGGATGTGCTTATAGTCTGTCTGAAAAATCACTCGAAATAAATCTCTATCACGAACGGAATTTGAACCATGTACTTTCAACTTACGGGGTGAGCACTCTAGCTACTACATCATGGTAATTGGTAGACCACTGTTATATTTTCCAAAATATTTTTATACACTTTAAGTTTTGTTAACTGAAAGCATTTATTTTTCTTCTTCATAAAAACACATTATCAAACTTAAAAATAAATACAGATGTACGCTGATGTCAGTTCCTTTCTTTTGCATTTTGGCTTTTAATCATTATACGAGTATGTGGCCCTGTACGGGCAAAGTGCTTATTCTAAACGATTGACAGTCCAGCTGATTACTAGTTACATTATATCCAGTGTTTAGTATTGTAATCTCTGACATTTCCAGATATCTGTTACGACCATGATCACTATGGTATGTAAAGATATTATCCAAGCTTACCTGCGGTAAAAAAAGATTCTGATGCCAAATTTCCAAAGAACAAAAGAAAAGAATGATGTCATTTTTGTCGGGGCAGACAAATGCTGTGGTCACATTGAAGAGCAATGGCGTATACAATATGAGAAAATTCTAATTGTGGCAGAAAGATCCCTATAGTGTGTTTGGCTGTAAGGTTTTTCTACTGCGATAGAAAGTTGCAACTAATTTGAATGGAAAATACCGATATTATACTCGTATATCTGCCCTATTTGCCCACAAGGCATTGGCTTTAATCAGAGATTTAGGAAATTTACCTACTACAAAGAGTTTAATTGTTAAATTTCCTAAGGACAATCTATGACATATGTTATCAATGAAGTAAATGAAGTTAAACTAATCGCTGTCTAAGTGATATTTGACATTTGCTCTTTCAATTCAAAAAAGTCGATTGACATGATGAACATTATCAAGAATTAAATTCTTGTATATATGTTCTTTTCAAATATGCTTAAGATAAACCTAAATAATAAACGGCTTCAATTGTGAATTTATACTGGAAACAGAAGGTGTATGGAATAATATGAAGTGCTTATCCATACTTTATGACGACCATTAATTCAACTTGATTACTAAAAAACCGGAGCTCAGACGCCGATATTTTGAGATTAACAAAGCCTCTGAATAATCAACTATCACAAATGAGTAATTCACATTGCAATTAGTTATAGTTAATCCATTTAGTGTTTATACCCATATTCCAAAGGCTTGAATTGAAAAGTTTTGAAAAGACAAAAATGATAAGTCCAACCTGAGTCTGCCGGAATGTAAATTAATACGATAAGTATTCCAAAGCGCAGCCTGTTGCAAAAGATTCTCCAGGAGAATAGTGAATGTATAATGAGAGAGGAAGGTCGAGGACAAGGGCTGGAAGCATGTAGACAGCAACGCCACGTAAAATAGTGTGTCTCGCCGAATTAAACAAGCCAAGTAGAAAAGAGAGTGCTCCTATGAGAAGGGTTTTGTAACTATACTGGGATTCAAAACAGCAGTGCTCCAGTCTTCATTTATTTGTGGCGCTTTATTCATGAAGATCTGTCTGCATGATTTTTTTAACATTTTTCAGTTTGAAAGTGTCTAATCATGAGAAAGTAACACAAATATTCGGTGCTCTTACCCTTCCTTTTGGCTCATACATTCACTAGCTGGCTTTTTTTCAGGTTCTGAAAGTTCTTATTAAGACCTTTTATTTGACACTCCAATCGGCTATTGCTAGAATGCATGGAGAGATCCGATAAAATCTTTGAAAATGTGGATCAGTCCAAAACTTTCATTAGACCACCTTACTTGACTTTTCCAAAAAGTTTGATGATTATGTTTTCTGAAGTTTCTAGGAAAAGCTTCTGTGACGCTCAGACAGACGGACAGATGGACGGACGGACAGAACTAGAAACCTGTAGGTGTTTGTGAAATTCATTTTGCAAAACCCTGAAAAGTCTTATTTGAAATCGAAGAAGCTATAAAACTCATACTCACACGTTGAGTGTCTCTTGTAAATAAAAGTTGAATGTACCCCGTAAGAATTCGAATGAAAGATGGCATGTTTTATCGAACGATTTAAAAACTTAAGTCAAATAATCGAGCCGTTGTTTGTCTTTGAGCCAAATCCTGAGAAAAATGAAAATAGTATAAGAGCTCCTGGTGAGAAGTCTGCAGATTAAATAAAAGAAAATAATAATAGGCTGGCAGTTTTGAGTATACTCTGATGAAGTATCTGCTGATAGATCAGCAGCAATCGAAAGTCAAATGATATGACGCAGCATAAAAACAGAGAAATAAAAAAAAAATAAATGGGCCAAGGAGGACGAATCCATAAAATCAAATGAAAAAAGGATACATATACTTCTAGATGAATCAGATATGAAGATTCACATTGTCTGATGATGGTGGTGAGCTCTATCGAAAAGCTTGCTGGAAGGATTGTGATGACATTTGCTTGTTCCAAAAGTAGTAATAGAGACTTCAAGACTATGGTTTTCTGCCTAGGGGCACAAAGGAATCATGACTTTCAGCCTAAGAAGAAAGATTTAATTTTTTTGTTCAACTTTGTCTCACCAAAAATTTGTTTCAAATAAATACCGGAGTTAAAAGAATGAAACATAAGCATCACAGGTAGGATACAAAAAAATATTGCAGATAAGTTCACCCAAACCTGGAGATGGGTAATATAAGAAGCACCATACTGTATTGTTATGTGAACATGAATGTAAGTAAAGAATCAATTATGGACCAAATAGGATGGCATGCGATCAGAATTGTGAGAGGGTGATAAGCTGTAACTTGATCTTTTAGTAACTCTGATGTGAGGACTGAAATAAGCAAAGAAAATGTGAAGTATGGCTGCAAAATGAGTCATGAAAAAATTTAAAAGCATGAACTAGAAGCGAAAAAAGAGGAAGCAGTTGCTCAAAGAATCCCACAGTACTGAAAGGTAACTGACAACATATATGATTGCAAGGACATATAGTAAATGGGCCCCACCTAGTTAAAATATTCTCTAATGTATCATCATATCAAAGGAAAAAAGTGAAACTTATGATGATCTCCCCGGAATCAATGACTAACTCAAGAAAGCACAAACTCGAACCTGTTCCATCAAGTACAAAAGCATTCAAGGTTTTTTAACCGGTAAGCAAGGTTGACAGAGTAATGTGCCCGAAGTAATGTGTCAAACGGTTCAAGGCTGGGTTCTCAGGTTGACAGGAGAGGTGTTTAGTGGGTAGTCCAGTCAAACATGGGAGTCCCACACTCTGTGCATAAATAGCATTCACCTCCCTACCAGAAAAAAAAGGATGATAGAGTGATTACTAAGGATCATCGAGCATGCCTCGTGCACAAAAACATCTATGTAGCGTAATGTTAGCCAAAACAACTTGAAACATCTGGTTTGATAACTGCAAGCTTTAACATAATCCTATCTACTCAGCATGTTTGTGAATGCTCCAGCTTTCATAAAAAATAGCCTCAATAACTTAACCCATGATTTGCTCCGATTCAAGTTCATTTTAATCTAAAGCGATTATTGCAATAAATGATCAGCGTGATAAAGTGTAAACTAGAAATCAATGTAAATTATATTCCCATCTTTATCAAGCCCTCATAAAAACTGACAAAATATATTGGCTACCATGTGTCATCAATTTCAGTGTAAGCCGTATAAGTACTAAGTTATGATCACTTCACTTTGACCATATCGAAGAAATAGTAACTTTAATCACAACATAGGATGTCTTTGAAGAATCACAGACTTTACACTCTGCACAAACTACTATTAAAGATACTGCCTTTTGAGTCTGATACATCTTCCTTTTCTTTTCACGATCTTTGCCGTCTTGTTGACACTACACGTGTTTCTAAATCAAGTGATCAAAACGGATGATATTAACAAGAGAGAGAATGGGTTTCTGGGCCTACATTGCTTTCGTCGGTTAGTGTATTCAAAGGCTAGTAGTTTGTATGATTTCAATAAAGACAACAGATACTCATTACAATTTTTTCTTAACTATTTAACATCCAGGCAAAAACGCAAATATTATCTCAATTTTTGAATTTTTTCACACTTTTTCGACTGCATGGCTTTTTCTCAAATACCTTCTCTCACTCGCCCATCCTCCATCGAACTTCAAGCTAAGAAGAGAATAGCAAAAATATCATCAATCCTATAACTTATCGATAACATACTAGACTTGCGGTGGACTTTAATGAGATGAGAATTTACAATACGAACTTGAAAAGGATGCGCGATTGCTTCCTTGTACTTAGTCGGCATCGTCGCTTGACCTTCTTAACACGTTTAACACGATTGGTACCTTCTCGCACTATTAAAATGGTTCTTTGGACAACGCATAGGTTCATTCTCTTCTCCCGTGGCCGCTGCACACGCCTTTAGTGATGCCTGCAAACGTCTTATGCTTGGCATGTTGAGAAGAATTAACAGGAATAAATGATACCAACAATGGATTGCACATAATGTTAGTTGAAGATCGTCTTAAGTGCCAATCTGGTTACCAATGGTTTATGACACCATTAATAAGTTCAACATTGGCAACAAGACCTTGGGTGATATTTTCTTTTTAACCCATTGAATAGAGAAAAGGCGTCAATTGTGGGACTGAGTTTTGGTGGTTTTTATAATAGAGCATTTCAAATTTTGACTATAGTTAATTTGCACTTTTAAAACCAGCACGATACTTGGGTACTTTACTTCTTCTCGATTTTACCCTAGTATACGACGTTTTACAAGAGGACTGTTTACAAGTATACTTTGAGCTTCCAACTAATATGTATCAACTTAATTCTACTAAATATTATCGAAAAACCTTTAACTAATTTCAACAGTACGATATTATGTACAATATTCCTAACATACATGCTAAACATGTCTCTAAGAGGACTATTCAGAGCATTGTGATTATTGGGTTTGTTGGTGACCCCGATCGTTTTTTCTGTAGTAACATTTTATATTTATTGTATTTTTTATCATGAATGAATATGAGGGTGAAACCCTTACGATATGAGAAAGCAAGCACACCTCCCTGCTTGTTTCCTACTAACAGAATTATATATTATAAATTGCTCAACTTTTTATAACTTGTAGCATGCAGTCACAAACGTAGAACGCCTTGCAGTCTGCATCTACTCTAATAGAGTAATAATCCCATGTAAGCGTTTACAAGCCCTTAGTAAAGGTACAAATTTACCCAGTAAGTCCAATAAAAGACAAGCGCATCGAAAATGAGTATTTTATTGTAATTTTGTCGTCTTTTAAGTATATACTAACTTTACCTGATAGTACTTCATTTTAATTAACATTTAATTGCTTACATATTTTATATTAAATTTAGATTTGCTGAATTAATAAATTATGGTGCTACCAAAATTTTGCTCAATATTTACCACAAAGGCCTACCATATTGAAACATGAGATGACGTTTGATAATTACGTGATATTTTTGTATATTGAGGTTAGAGTACATAACATCCCCACGGCAAAGCTAAAAAATTTTTGAATTTGATTTAATTTTCAAATTTTTGTGTGATCATTGCTTTCTTCTCTTTATATATAAATGGTTTTCCAATAAGAGGTGTTATTTTGAAGCTGTCATTTTTTGACGTTTGACAAATAAAAACTACGCCATTAATAAAAATGAAACAATACATGCTTCAACAAAGCATGGAAATTATTAAAATACACTTTTCAAAATGGTGAAAATTTGGCAGAGACGGTTCGCGAAACTCGAACATTTTTGGGTCGTCGTGAAGCACCTTCTTGGACGGCAATACAGGAATTGGTGAAACAATTCGAGCTGTTGGGACAACTTAGTGATGTGAAGAATAAAACCTGTGCACGTAACTCAAGAACTGCCGAGAATATTGCTGCTGTAGCCGAAAGTGTTGAGAAACCCCAGGTTTGTCCATTCGTCATCGTTTTTTGGAATAAGGCATTCTAAAAACGTCATTATACCGTATTTTGCATAGAGATTTGGGTCTTAAGGCTTATATAGTTCAGTTTACACAAGAACTCAAGCCGGTCGATCATCATCAATGTCATGTCTTTGCTGATTGGGTCCTTGAAATGCATGAAAACGATCTGGAATTCCATCGAAAAATCATCTTGAGTGATGAAGCCCATCTCCACCTTAGTGGCTTCGTCATCAAGCAAAATTGTTGCATCTGGGGCTCGGAAAACCCAAGAGTTATTGTTGGAAAGGCTCTCTATTCTCAACGTGTGACTGTTTGGTGCGGTTTATGGTCCGGCGGAGTAATTGGTTATTTTGAGAATGAGGCTGGAGCAACAGTTACGGTGAATGGATTGCACTATCGAGATATGATTAATGATTTTTTATGGCCAGAATTGGTTGGTATTGATCTGGACAACGTTCACTTTCAACAAGACGGTGTTACGTGCCACAAAAGCAACGGAACGATTGACCTTTTACCGGAAAGGTTTCCAGACCGTGTCATCTCTCGAAGAGGTGATCACAATTGGCCACCGAGATCTTGTGATTTCACACCTTGCGACTTCTTTTTTTGAGGCCACCTTGAAAGAAAAGGTCTACGCCAATAGCCCAGCATCGATTCAAGACCTCAAAGATGGAATTCGTGTGGCTATCTACATAGGGCAGCCACTTTGCGATTTGGTTATGGAAAATTTCATGAAAAGGATATGGTCCTGTAGCGTGGTCGTGGTGGTAATTTGCCTGACATTATTTTTTAATATTAACGGCATACCTTTTTCTTTGTAATAAAATAAACATCTTATCATTTTTACTAAAAAAATAGTATTTTTATGTTAATATCAAAATAACAGCTCTTATTGGAAAACCCTATATATATATATATATATATATATATATATATATATATATATATATATATATATATATATATACATATATATATATATATATATATATATATATATATATATATATATATATATATGCTTATATACATCAACATTACATCTATGTCATATATTTTAGTAACGAAAATATTCCCGTTGATTACATGTACTTAGCCAATTCAATTTTCATTTCAAATAATTCTATTTTTCATTTTTCTGGTTTCTCTGATGTACAAATAATGAAATTTTTAATAATTTTTTTCAATAAAATGTTCCTTTTTGTTATTATCTCCTCGAATTTCGAAACTCGAGCAGCGATAACTGTCTTCGTTGACCGAGTCAGGCCAGCATTTCCTCTGTTTCCCACTGGTCTGTGCTCTTCAGTTCTACGAACGAATACCTTTTTGGGTATCCGTTGTTCATCCAAAAGATTCATATGGCCCATCGCAGTTTCCGCAGTTTTACATTCGCTGAGACATCTGACTAATCAAAAATTTGATGCAGCTCATAGTTGTATCGAATTCGGCATTGATCCCCGTCTAACTTTGCCCGTCACTCGAAGGCCTTCAATATATTTGCAGATGTTTGGGCTAGTGTCTATTTTTCAAACCCATAGCATAACGCAGGTTTTATTGCCAGACCAGCGTTCCTTCAGTTTCACCACTGGCCTCTGGCCTTCAGTACTTCCAACGAATACCTTTCTGGGTATCCATTGTTCGTCCATACAATTCACGTGGCCTGCCCATTGCAGTTTCTTCAATCTTACTATGGAAACCTCAGGTTCATCGAAAATTTCATATAGCTCATGTTTGTATTGAATTCACCATTGGTCCCCGTATAGCTTCGCCCCGATTATTTGCTTTAGAGCCGCCACTCAGAGACGTTCAATATATTTGCGGATGCTTGGGTTAAGGTTCATGCTTAACTCCTATAGCATAGCATATGTCTTATCATAGATTTGTATGCTTGGAGCATTGTTTTCCTGTGTATGTAGCTGATCTTGCAGATCGTCAAAACTGAATAAAATATTTTATTTGCGAGCTGTATTCTTTGGCATATTTCGTCTCTTTCATTAGTGGTTCACGTTATTTGGGCGCCTGAGTACACGAATTTATCACATTTTTGATACTGTATTCGACAAATGTGATATTTTTTGTATTTTATTTTAGGTGATTTTACCGACTGCGTTATGAGCTTTGTTTTATTTTCATTAATTTGTACCCCTACTAGTTTTGCTTTGCTTTCGAATGTAAGAAGGAGCTCTTTGACAGTTGTTAGTGACCGTGACAAATGTTTATGTCATCCGCATAGGCTACCACTTGGCTCGACTTGTATAGTAATGTACCTCGTGTATCGACAGGTAGCTTTCTTATGACGTACTCCAGGGCCAAACTGAACGGCAATGGTGCCAATCCATCTTCCTACTTTAGTCCGATTTTGTGTCAAAGGTATCGGTGAGTTTATAATTGATGCTTACTTGGGAGGTCGTCGACATCATTGTCATTTTGGTAAGATGGATGAATTTGGCTGGAATAGCAAAGCAAACCATTATTTGATACGTTTGGGTTTTTGTGAGTGAATGGTGATATAAGAGGTCTGTGGTCAGTCACAACAATGATTTTTTTCCAAATAAGTATAGTCTAAAAAAATCCCCGTTGGCAGCACCAGCCGGAAAGGTAAATTTCTCGTATGTAGCATAAAGCTTCGAAAAAAAATTTGGCTTGCCTACTACTCAACTTCTTTCTGCGATTTTCGTAGTACCACATGGGTATTTATTAACATAAAAAAAATCTGGCCACGTTCGTTCTTAGAGACCTTTTATCGGGGCGCAAATATTTTGCTAATTAAATTGAGTTGCATACGTATGGATTACATATTGAAAATCGGCGGATCATAAATTGTTGTAAACATATAAATACCGGTTTCGCCCTTCTCGCATTTGCTGTTTACACAGTTCACAGTGGTAACCACACAAAGGCTTAAATAGCTCGAATAGTTAATTTCAAAAGATTTCCATGAAAGTTTAATCAGCACTTGCGTTGCCATTAATATATACATTTTCAATTTTTTTCTGAACTATGAGGGCCGTCATTTCAATTTTTATTGAAATCGGCTGCTAAAAATATTAAGCTGTAAATTTTCGACTTTTTCATTTGTCATTCGATTTGCATAATTAAATTAAATTAACTTGCGTTAATAACTTATAATTTCAAGTTTCAACGGAATCTGTTGAGAATCTTGGCTGCTACAGAAATAAAAAAAATTGTATGCCACCCCCTGTATGGGGAGACCCCCCTTAAAATACCTTAAAATATTTTCTTGCACTGCAAATTTCAAGAGGCACCACTTTTGACCTACGTAGAAAATTTCCTCATTCTAGCTCATGTGGTTTACGAGAAAACTTGTTTTGACGCACGAACAAACGGACGGACAGACAGACAAGTCGCGATTTTATAATTTTTTTAGGGGATTGTTAAAAAGATTTTACAATATCTTAAAAATGGTCTGGTTTATAAATTCTATCAAGTAAAGTCATTTAAAACGTTATCATGAAAAATATTCATTATTTCAGTTGGCACTAAAATAGCGAATTGCGCTTGCCTTCTGACCTTTGGGGGCCGCCATTTTGAATGCATGCATTTTATTTTGGATTATTTTAAATCTTTGTATGCTAGGAACTCATCAATCAATGTACTATCTCGTTCAAATAGAAGTTTCACTCTAGACAGGGCAAAATAATTCAATTTTTAAAGAAAATGGCAGCTAAAAATATTAGGCTTTAAATTTTCGACTTGTTTATTTTTCATTCAATTTTAATAATTTCCTGCATAATACAAGAACATAGTACAGAGATCCATAATCTCAAGTTTCATCAAAATCCGCCGGAAAATGTGACCGCTAGAGGGCCACAAAAACCTGAAAAAAACGCATATTTAAACGGCCGCCATTTTGTAATTTGCTCATGCATGATCACCAAAATATTAAAGACTGTAGGTGTAAATAATGTCTATCTTGAAACCGAATTTCGTATATGTCGGATTAAAATTGCGGCTTTAAAAAGCCTTTGAAATTTTGCCCTTTAACTGGCCGCCATTTTGTTTTTTGCAACCTGACCTCCAATTTTTTCACGTAATTCTTTAGATACTTATAATTTCTATCAAGTCATCAATTTTCATGAAAATCTGTTGAAAGCTGTGACCACTATTACAACAACAAAATTTTGCACGTTTTTCGACCTTTGAGCGGCCGCCATTTTGTTTCTGCCGTACCGACTTTAGATTTTTTATTGTGAGATTCATCACATACAGCAATGAACCTTTGTACCAAATTTCATCCAAATCGGAGCTATACTTTGGTCAGCACAGAAATCACGATTTTTCGTCTAAAATGGCCGCCATTTTGTTTTTGCCCGGCCGATATAGCTGGTTCACGAACTTAACCGAGATAATCACCCAATACACCTTTCCTGAAAATTTGGTGAAAATCGAAGCAAAATTGCGACCTCTATCGTGGTCACAAATTTCGTTATATCCCATATATATATATATATATATATATATATATATATATATATATATATATATATATATATATATATATATATATATATATATATATATGATGCTCTCCGCAATAGGTAAATTTCTCTCGAGAAATTTACCTAAAAGCTGGTTGTATTGACTTCAATAGTTGATCTTCTTATAGCAAAATTTTTGAAAGTAATGAATTTGACAGCTGATGCTGCTTCCTCTAACGTATCAAAAAAATGAACTATATTCTCTCCACCGGCCAGGCCCTTCAACATGAATGGCTGAGTTTTCCCCGCCTTTGGCATGTATGTGAAGTGGGGAGCTTTCAAATTATTTACAGCCGTTATGGCTAGCTTGAAAATAGCAAGTGTTTTTGTTTTTATTATAATTTTATCCACAGTTACTCATTTTACTTCGAAATTATTCATCGTATTTTCGGCTGCCAATAGCCAAGCCATATCCCCGCCGGACTGCCCAAAGACATTAATCAGTGGAAATTTTTCAGCGTTTTTGTTAGTTTCAACTGAAGAACCAGCAGATACACCTACTGGCTTCTTCTCCTTGAATTCCAATTTCAATATTCAATAAAATTATCACTAGAATCGCGATAAATATTAACTATATTTCCTTGACAATCCATTTTGGTATTCGTTTTAGTATTGTTGTGACTTCCGGCCGTGCCGGCATTCATTCACAAATTCATACTTCATAGGTATCATTTACCACCTTCTTTTTGGCGCACCCTTTTTTTCTTTTTTTAATAAAAATATTTAATCATTTTCCCATTCTTTTGTTCCAGGTCAACACTTATATTACATCTCCTACCTTATTTATAGGTACAAAAAATGTCTGTTTCATCATAGTTTATTTTCATTTACGAAAAATCTTAACTTCCTACTAACAAACTTTCATTCTTTCTTCCTACTAAAAAAAGCATTCATATGTGCAAAAAAAATAATAACTTTTTTTGTGCCATCATAACTTATTTCCTTTTTTTTCTTGAAAAGCCATCGGACATTGCTTTGTTGTGTGAGTAGACGCGTTTCGACTTCTTTGATTCATTTTCAGTGTCTAAAGTATGTGTGGAAGGGAACGACTTTATATAGTCGTAGGATGAATTTAGCAGGTAAGTATAGGGTTTTTCATTAGGGTCATAACAATTTTCTATCTTAAAGTGAACATACCCTTAAACGTTTTTAATGAATTTTCAATATCAAAACGTTAGTGAAAGTCAACACTTTCATCAAAATAAAGTTCACAAACCAGCAATGTTTGCAAATTATTGAAAATTACTACCAAAGTTCTGAGTCGGTGGTCGCAGCTTTAAGAGCACGTACTCCAATTTTCGGCCGTAAGAATCGTCCCACCCGACAACTGTGCGTGCTATAGTGGATATGTTTGAGTCCAAATTTTTACTATTAGACGTTTCGGTGCGAAAAAGATGTCGTACCGCTTCAACCAAAGGAAATATCGCATTGATTCAAAATGGACCAAATTAGTCAATTCTTTGTCGTTCTCCAGAACTGGGCATCGCTCAAACGACATTGTGGCATATTTTGCGAAAAAATTTGGGCCTACATGGTCACAACGTCGAATTGACTGAAGAGTTAAAGCCACTTGATCATTCAAAACGCCGAAACTTCTCCAATTGGGCTCTGGCAAAGCTTGAAGGAAATGAAGGTTTTTGTCGAAAAATCATCTTCAACTATGAAGCTCATTTCTGGCTCAATGGCATTGTTAATAAGCAATATATGGGTTATTGGTCAGCAGCAACCCCACATGAGCTTCTTGAGATACTGTTGCATCCACAAAAAATTACTGTTTGGTGCGGTTTTCATGCCGGAGGTGTGATTGAGCCGTATTTTTTCGTGGATGAAAACGACCTTCATGTTACTCTCAATGGAGAGCGCTATCGTGCTATATTGGAAGATTATTTATGGTCAGCATTGGATGAACTTGACATCAACGATAAGTGGTTTCAACACGACACTGCCACTAGCCACACAGCACGCCTTACAAATGAGTTATCTTGAGAAATGCTTCGGTCAAATGGCCGCCAATAAATAACAATACAATAAATTTGAGCTCAATATCTCAAATATTTCTGTGTTTTATTAATAGATAAAACTGTCATGTCGACAATGGAACAATTGTTTTTTGGATGTCCGTTTGTTCTGTTACATCACGTTTTCATTTTTTTCGTGGAGTGTGGCCTAATACTGAGAAAATTGCGTCCGAATTTGTAATAAGTTGTTTGTTAATAATGTCACCGTCAGTTTTTCTATGTTTATATAATTCAAGCCTTTCTGTGATGCCAAGTCTCGGTTCTTTAATTTGTTTGTGCAATAATGTTATACTACTGTGTCCAAAAAACACTTCTGAATATTTTGACAAGTGAATTTGACATAGATGTCACTGACAGTACTACCACCCTAGAGGGTTTTGTAAAATAATTGTACAAAACCCTCATAGTTTCGCGGCCAGTCTGTCCGTCTGTCCGTGCGTCCGTCCGTCCGCCCGTCCGTCCGTCCGTGGGTCAGAGCAGTTTTTCTCGGAAACTAGTTAAGCTAGAAACATAAAGTTTTGTGTGTAGGTGTAAAGTGGTGTTCTCTTCAAAGTTCAACTCCAAAAAAAAATTTATAAAGAATTTAAGGGGGGGGTCCCCATATAGGAGAGTGACCCCCGAAAAAAAATTTAATTTAAGGTAGCCGATATGGGTATCAAATGAAAGGTCTTGATGAGAACTTTTCAACAGGTCTTATTTTGGCAAAATTTGCTTTGAGGGGCGCACAGGGAGGGGAAATACACGAAAAATTTGTGTCCCCCCCCCCCCACGCGATTGGACACCTGTGATGCGAAAAATCTGAAAAAAATCAGGAATGTAGGCCCTGGTGAGTACAATAACAACAAATACGTTAGAAGTTGCAATTCACTCAACTTTGTTAGTAATAGTATGATTTATCGATTTTATGTTTTCTTGAATAAAATCTTAACGGTACCCTTAAATTCAATGAAATTCAGTACGTACATGTCTTTTTATAAGATTGATCTGTTCTGAAAGTTTCATAAAGGTTGAATCATATTTAGCGAAGTTACAGCGGTTTGAATTTTCCTGTATTACTATGGAACAATATGCGCTGCATGTATTACTATGGCAACATATGGCTATGGAACAATATGTGCTTTTTACCGACTCAGACACTACAGTTTTGCTAGGATTTGCATGACAATTTTAGGAATGATAGGTGTCATGTATATATTTGAGAATCGATTCAGCTAGTGGTATCTGTAATCGTAAAACAAAATAGTGGCTGTTTTAAATGCGAAGATTGAATAATTTTGAGTTATTTTTTCCCAACTTAAACGTTTAAGGTGCATGCTTTGCACCTTAAACGTCAGTTTAATGAATGACTGAAGATGAGTACCTACAATTAATGCACATAAGTAAAACAAGTCAAGGAGGTGGGAGAGAGCTCCTAGCAAAAGGGTTTTGTAATGATTCTAGGATTCGAAAAAATTGGCCATTAATAGATGATAATAGTACAGGAGAGCAGCCTCTGAAAAAAAAAAATTCATCAAACGTAGCCGATATAAGTATGAAATGAAAGTTTTCATGGGAGCCTTTCAAACAGGTTGTTAAACTGTCAGTTTTTGCTTCAGTGGAGGCACGGGGGGGAAATACATGAAAAATCTGTTTCCTCCGTCGCGGATGGACATCTGAAATAATTATCAAGGGAGATATTTATGAGTATAACAATACCAAAAACCTCAGAAGTCGAAATTCGTTCAACTTTGTTAATAATAGTATGATCTTCGTATTTCATATTTTCTCCAATAAAATCGTCTTTGACATGTTTCTTGATTTGATTCGATCTGGTGACTGCATTTTGTAAATTGAATACAAACCCCTTCTGACATGAGCGTAGGTCTGTTTACCCAACTTGTTTATTAATTATTATTAGGAGAACCTGAATCAAAATTAATTTGTCAGAGAAACTGCAAGCTCGATTTGATGTGTATTTTGTATACACTATCGAGGCTCTCGAGGAGAAATCTCACCGCATGATACTTACCTGCTACTGTTTTCTGTTTCATACTAAATCAACAAAGAGATGAACATATTTGATAAATAATTTTATTTCATTGTTAATTTTGTTGTACATTCACACATTGTTTAAGTTTTCAGTGTTTACAATGTTTGGAATTTCTTTGTACTTTTTGATCTAGGGCTTTAAAGTGAGTTCTTCTTCTTCGTAGCACTACAGGCCCTCTCGGGCCTTCGCTTCCTGCAAATATTACCTCCAATTGTCTCGGTCTTCTTATTTCAAAATCCAAGATACGACCGAGTCAGACCAGCATTTCCTCGGTTTTCCAACGAATATCTTTTTGGGTACCCGCTGTTCGTCCATACGGTTCATGTGACAAGCTCATTGCAGCTTCTACAGTCTTAAATCATTGAGACCTGCAGCTCGTCTAAAATTTTATACAGCTAATGGTTGTATCGAATTTACCATTGGTCTCCGTCCAGCTTCGCTCCAGTTATTCGCCTCAGGACCAGTCGCTCAAAGGCATTCAATATATTTGCGGATGCTGGGGTAAGGGTCCATGTTTC
Organism: Odontomyia ornata; assembly: GCA_963969285.1. Taxonomy (NCBI): domain Eukaryota; kingdom Metazoa; phylum Arthropoda; class Insecta; order Diptera; family Stratiomyidae; genus Odontomyia; species Odontomyia ornata. The sequence goes on from OZ017740.1 coordinate 32,376,437, forward strand.
ACACCCATAGCATAACACAGGTCTTATCACAGATTTTTGTGCTAGGAACATTGTTTCCCTATATATGCAGCTGGTCTTCAAGATTATCAAAACAGAAACAAATATTTAATTTGAGAGCTGTATTGTTCGGCGTATTTCGTCTCTTTTATTACCGGTTCTGGCTCAAATTTTCGATACTGTATTCACCAAGTGTGATATTTTGCGTATTTGAGGTATTTTCTCTCAATTCCGTCATGAGATTTTTTTTATTTTCATTGATTTGTAGCTTTACTAGTTTTGCTTTGCTGTCGAGTTTCAGGAAGAGTTCTTTGACAGTTATTGACCGTAACAAAATGTTGATGTCATCCGCATAGGCTACTACTTGGCTCGACTTGTATAGTAATGTACCTCGTATATCGTTAGGTAGCTTCTTATGACTTACTCCAGAACCAAATTGAAAAGCAATGGGGCCAGCCCATCTCCCTACTTTAGTCCGATATTTGTGTCAAAGGCATTGGTGAATTGGTTATTGAAGCAGGCTTGGGATGTCGTCAACATCATTGTCATTGTCATAAGCCGCACTAATTTGGCTGGAATGCCAAAGCAAAGTATTATTTGGTACTTTACGTTGCGATTAATACTATCGTATACTTGCTTAAAGTAAACGAAAATTCTCAAGTACATGCTTGACTGTGAACAATTGATCCATCGTCGATCTACCTCCTCTAAAACCACCTTGATACTTGCCTATTATAGTGTTGGCATATGATCCATTTTTATTTTTTAAGTTCTTTGAAAGTTTTTTATATTCCTTACAAAGTAGTAATATGCCTCTAAAATTTTCGCACTGTAGCTTGTCACCTTTTTGTGAATAGGGAATATAATTGATTGGCTCCAGTCGTTCGGCATATGTTCTTGTAATCAAATGTGCTGGATGACTTTGTCAATAGCTTTATGAACATTACTGCCACCATTTTTGATGAGCTCTACTAGAATCTCATCGATGCCCGGTGCTTTGTTATTCTTTTGGACTTTGATGGCGGAACAAACTGCGGACAGAGCTCTTCACAGACATCTATAGGTGCCGCTGTACAAGAGCTGTGCGGAGGAATGGGGAGATTCTTGAAATATGATACCCATCTTTCCTTAATGTTGATTTCGTTAGCGACAATTCTGCCGATATCACCACGGCAGAGCGTAATTTTGGGCTGATAACCACGTTACAGGGTTTTCACTACTTTGTATGCTTGTTTTGCGTTTCTCGCTAGACTTACATCGATACTTCTCAAATGTTGGTCGTCATAGTAATTTCTTTTCTTAATTCGAATTATCTCATTTGCTGGTCTTCTGAGATTTTCATAGTGTTGTCTCTTCGTCCTGGTTTTCTGACCTGCGTAATCTTTATACGCCTGATTCTTTTTGTCCAACGCATTCTTTCACTCATAATGAATCAATCATTTTTCTTGCACTGGGCTTGATATTCGATCGTCTGTTCTGCTACGGTCATAATAGCCGCTTTCACTTCCACCCAGAGCTCGTTGCTTGCCTTAAGCAATGCATCTGATAAAAATGGAGCAAGCTGGTCGTCGTGATTCTCCGTAAAACTTTTGGCCACAGATGCCGTTTGGAGCCTTCCGATGTCGAATATTTGTAGCGGGCTAGTCTTCGCCAAATATGCCTTTAAGATACGACATCGATAGGCTAATTTGATCAAATAATGATCTGGGTTACAATTGGCTCTTCGGTGTATACCAACGTCAAGTATACCCGAGACCCAATATTGTTGGGTCAGAACATGGTCAATCTGGTTTTGTTTGTTGCCATCTGGTGATACGCAGGTCATTTGATGAATACATCGATGTGGGAAGCAAGCCAAACGTATGACTAGATTTCTGCTACATGCAAAGTCAATCAGGCGCTGGCCGTTGTCATTTGTTTCATGGTGGAGGCTATATCTTTCAGTCTTTCTCCGCTGAGACAGCCCATTGCCAACCTTAGCATTGAAATTGCCCAGAATTATATTTGTCTTGCTTGACAGCAATAAGTCGACTAGTCTTTCTAGGTGGTTGTTGAACGTTTCCTTCGTTTCTTTGTCCTTTTCTTCGGTTGGGGCGTGAACATTGATTAGCCAGATTTTGAAGACTCTCGCCTTTATACGGATCGCAAACAACCGTTCGTTAACTGCCTTAAAATCAATAACGTGCAATTTGCACTCCCTATTCACAATGAAGACCACTCCGAATTCTCGTTTTCCAGTAGGCCTACCACTCTTGAATATTGTATGTGATTTCATGTCTTGTATATAATTTCCAGTCCAGTTTATTTCCTGAATCGCCAGTATTATTAATTTGTGTTGACCAGCCTGTTGTGAAAGGTCCTTAAGAGCGCCAGAAAAATTGAGTGAACTGATATTATATGATAAATTGAGTGATCTAATTTTTCTGTTTTCAAGTTTATTGCCGTGAGTCCAATCCATATCGAGGCCCATCTGCAGGTTTTGCAACATTTTAAGATTTTCCATGGATGGGGAGTTAGCCCGTTGCCCGACCTCCATTCCGATGGCATAGTTATTACCATGATTCCGTTATGAGGCGCAGAAGTTTCACCTTCACCCTTTTACGTCCCCACAAAGGAGGTGTAAGTAGAATGTGTAGATGTATTTACAGTTGTTGACATTTCTCGGTATTTAATTTCGCACTATTGGGGAATCAGTGAACCCAATTTGCGACTCCAAGAACATTTACTACCATTTAATTGGGGGATTCGGGATGAAGAATCATGGGAGCTATCGGTTGGGGAAAAAAGGGGTTCCCTCCTCCTTTCTCAAATTGGCTTGAGACCGTCTACGGTTACCTTTATGTAATTGATTCATTGTTTTACACGTTGAATTAAATTTACGTTCACTCTACAAACAAGTTGTGCAACTATATTTTCGGTATTTGAATTTACCAACGTTCAATGTTCGTATTGCTTGGAATTGGCCTTGTATTCCTCGAAAACGTGTATTGATCGATATTGAATTAAGCGGTTTTGACATTGGCTTGGTACCTCCTGAGGTTGGCGGGACTTGTCATGCTTCCTATGTGAGCGTTAGCCTGTAGAGGGAACTCCAAAAGCCGGTTTTGGTTCATAGCTCAAGTCAACGCCTCACCCCTCACTCACTATTTCTGCTTACATAGCAGAGTTGAATCCCTACTGGTCTGCGAGCACTCAGCCAAGCGCTTATATTTGGTCGCGGAGCCAGCTTTTGCTCTGATTTTATCCGAAATTTGCCGAGTATGCAAACACATGAGCTCCCATTCCACGGAAGCTCCCCGTCTCGTCTCTACGTAAACTGAGAGAGCCAATAAACGATTTTTTCCTAAGGGAAACAGATTTGCAGAAGAGCGAGGAGAGCTTTTGATTTAATTGCAGCATTCTCCTCTCTGAAACTTTCGCCTGGCTTGCTTTCGAGCCGCTGTCTTTTCCTTCTTCTTCTTTCTTTGCCACTCTGCTCTCTGGAGCATTTACCTGGTTCATTTACACACGCTCACGAGATACTTTTGCTATTGTCTATTCCTTCTTCTTCTTCTTTCTGCTGGCTGACTCGTACTTGGTTGTGCGCCACATGCTACTGCTGTCTTTACCTCCACTTTATACCTGCTATATGTGGAACACGGCTTGATCGCAATCCGACAGTACTTATCATGCGAATTAACGATGACATAAGGCAGTGCGTTTGTGTGTAAACAACATCCTCCCCCGCTATGTGAGAAAGAGATTTGTTTTGAGTGATTCTTTGCACGGACTACGAGTATAAACCCATTCAGTTATGATACGTTCTATTTCAAAATCAGAATGTATTGCTTTCGAGTAGGTAGACTCACAGCCAAAGCGTGGCACTGACCTTATCACCTTCCGGAGAACCAACTCATTCGATACTCTAACAGTCTCTAAGCGAAGGCCCGTAAGGCTGTGGTGCTAAAGCAAAAAAAAAAATTTTGAATGCCCATATTTTGCTGAATTATTTCTTGTTTTAATTCAATGAAAATATGGACAGGATGGATTTAGGAAATCATATTTTTTTCATTTCTAAAAATGACCCCTTCTTTTTTTATGTAAAGTGATCCAACACGGGCAGAGGATTTCCCAGAAGCCCCGTGACACGACTGAGCACTAGCTAGCCTGAAAATGCCACCCCGGGTTAAAGAATTCTCTGCCAAAAAAAATTATTGTCTTCAACTGCGGTGGTTTCCATGGTTGCAAAAGTATCCATCGCAGCAAGTACCGCATAATAATTTGCGGAACGTTATCTCCTCCTGCGCTAAGTATGATATTGGCATCTAAAAGAGCTGTCTCCCTCAGATCTTATACTGTTGGCTCCCTTCCTTGTTGAGTCTTTTGTGAGGCTACTTCATTTTCGCTCGTCTTATGTATCATGGGCTTTTGTTTTTTGGCCTTGTTTTGTTATTTGATCGTTTTGGTTTTATTAACGTTGTATGACTTTCGAATCATTTCTTCCAAAGACTGTGTTCGAAGTTTCAACTCTTCGTCTTCTCTCGTGACTTTTTCTAGTTCGTTGCTTGTAGTGGGATACGCTTTCTGTGTTCAAAATTTTCTTGTTCAAGTTTCCTTCTTATGCATTCCTCCCCTCTGGGTCCCTCGGCGGTGGGAAGCCGTTGGGCTCCTCCATGCCACCGGCGAAGGAATTTTTCTGCTTTTTCTGACTTCTCGAAACATAGATATTCGATAAACTTTTCAAATGATTTAACGGTGTGAGAAGTTTTTCCAAATTAAAAAAATTATTTTCCAGGTGACGTATTAAAAAATTATTTAATTTTAAAAAATTGCTGACAGGAACTTTGAAAATATGTCTGTACACAACGAATCCTAGGCGTATAATACTTTATTTTACTGCATTATTGCATATTATTTCCTAAGCGCAAAATTTAAATGTTCTTCATAAGGCTACAGATATTACAAAATTTAAAGTAAAAAATTGTTTCAAGCAAAGACTTAAGAAATAATTTCATTCATAACATCAATAACATCCTATACATTTTATCCCACAAAACAATGCCAATCTCCCCTAAATATTCTACGAAGAGACACTTTCCACTGAGTTCCGTCATCTAAATTCCCTCACAATAAACTTTTGTATCTTCGGCAAAGTATCTTGCAGTTGTAATTTTGCCTTATAAAGAAACACAACCTAAGATTGTCAGCAGATCATGGTAGTATAAATTAATTAGTCACTCGCTGCGTCGAAAGAGTTAATTGAGTTGTTTAACCCACCATGTCACCCACATCTAAGCTCTTCACCCTAACAAACATATTTTCCGTATTTAAAGTTAATATTCCGCCATCCAGCTAATTTTATATTTCATTTCCCGTGGATCAAAAGACACTCCAGCCAGCGCCAAACAATAACAGGTGCGCCCTTTATTCTCATTGAGTCGTCCATGCACGAATGGCTCCATTGAAGAGAACTCGGGAAATGCATGGAAATTCTAACAGCATGACAACGGTCATAATTTCATCTAAATATGACTTAAATGGGCGATAATCGAAGAATGGACACTTTGGTAAATTGCCCTCATGTTCAACTTAATATTCGTTTATAATATTTTGACGGGTAGAAATGCGATATTAGCATAAATTTCAAATCAAACTGTTAAAAGTCTGAAAGAGTTAAATTTGATCAGTGGTAGTTGAAGTTTTTAGGATGTATTCAACGTCTCATAATTTAAGTAAGAAAATTGGATAAATGGGACATTGGGTAAGTTACGAGCTCTTGATGCTTCGTTTGAAAAAATTGGTTTTTGTGGGGTTGTTTGATGGATATTAATAATTTTCTTATGACCATCCTCAAAGCTACCAATAGGTATAAGCTATTAATAACAACGCAGAGTGGGCGCCCAATTAGGCCAAACAGCCCTAATGCATTTTTTGAGCTGATTGCAAAAGATTAGTCCAATGAGTTCTAGTAGCCGGGAGAGCATTTATTCCGGGCAATTATTCAGCCATTTGATATATTTCTTGGGGAGTCGACATCGATGGATAATAAACGTGTTCCCCTAACATGATTTGTTGCCATCTTATCCAGCTCTCACGAATGGTTCCTAATGGACAGACGTAATGTAATTTTCCTTGCTATAATGATCATTAGGCCTGTAATGAATTATTTTCGGTGAATTCCAAGGAATACGAGACTAGGAAAAAGAAGTGGCATCAAGTTCGAGGGAATAATAATGGCAAGTGGTCGTGCGTATTAAACCTTGGAAATTGATACTCTCTTGTGGGGCAGTAGGTTAATAAAAATAATTACTGCAAGAAGTATAATTAGGTGGACGTCATAAATTTGTTTCATTAAGCAGAGAAAATCTGATGAAAATTCTGAGCTCAAACGAAACGAGAATATCAACTTTAATTTGAAATGTCTTCATTATTCTTTCGCATATACTGGAAGCGTATCAAGTCAAATTACTTTCAAAGATTTCGATCAACAATCTTAAATGGATTCAAATGAATTCGCAAAAGCGTATTTTCATGCATTTTATATTTCCATAAAGATAACTCCCTCGATGGCAAAACGAACACTGCTTACTTCGTTAAGAATAGAGATCAACAATGTAATAAAAGCTATGAAAAAGAACAAAATAACTGTCTCATTGTTTGACACTTTAATTTAATATAATAGTCATCAAACTATTCAAGACACCTACTCATCCATAACTTTTTTATTGTCAAACCGTGAACTCTTTAAAAAAATATTATAATCAGACATGACCAACAAACACTTACTTTATATGCACACATATCGCAGACAATCATTTGTTGGCTTAATTTTCTCACGGATATACCTGAGAATTAAAAACTCCCACATACGTATGTGTGTGCATGCCGGACTATGTACTTATTTTGAAAAGCACTGCCCATATAAAAGCTTAATTCACCATTACATTTCGGTCATTTTAACAAATTTTGCACGTTTTCAGGTAAATATTTTTATTATGTTTTCCCTCCAAACTGAATTTTTATTATATTACTGTTGTTGATTTTATATCTGTTTTAAAAAAGAATCCGTGAAATTCCAAAATTCAAGTAGAAACAAAACAAGGAAAATAGTGAAAAAGGGAAGTGTACAGTTCAAGTGGAACATATCTTCGAAATAAATCGACATAGTACAGATACTATCCAAATGCAGATGTGACTATAAAAATGTTGTCATGTATATGTATGTGTTTAAATGGTAAGAAAATAAGTACTAAAGATGTCCGTCAACTGATGGATGCGAATTGAAATTGTCAATAAATGTGTTACAAGAATGGTATATGAAAATAATGCATACATGTAAATATTTGAACTGCTGCCAAAAAGTATTTGCATATGCTAGTATGGTGTGACGCACATTTCTGAAGCAAATTTACTCCAAATACATTATATAAAAGGCAATCATATGACAGATCATACAATTCACACTGCATGGTTAGAAAACTAATATTAGAATTATTTATTTATTGTTCAGAGTGTATATATTATAATTTTGACAACCAAATGATATAAGTTTGTCAACTCTTGTAGCAACATTTAGAATATTTTTTTATCTATGACAAAATATCGCAACTATGAACCAGAATGTAGCCTAAAATTTTTTGAATTTAAAGTACAATTTTTGGCCTACAAGCAGCCTTCAAGGATCATCTAACACCGAAAGAAATTTTTCCCTTCCTAATCGTTCAACTAGTTCTTTTTACTTACTATCAGAATGTTCGTGGCTTAAGAACCATACTTGAGGACTTATTACTCGTGTATCAATTAACTAACGATTCTGTTATCTGTTTAACTGAAACGTGGTTGAACGAAAATATTGCAAATGCGGAAATATAACTAGATTACTTAGTCTACCGATGTGACCGTGACCTTAACGTCACTAATAAATCTGCCGGTGGGGGGGTCTTGGTTGCAGTCTGCAAAACTCTTAATAGTTTACTTTGCGCGGACTTAAAATTTGCTCGCGCTGTTGAGTGTGTAATTGTTAAAATCCCTCTTCCTCATAACACCCTTTTATTAATTTCCTCTGTGTATATTCCCGGTAATTCTCCCCTAACTGTGTACAAAGCCTTCTCCGGTGAACTTCTTGCTCGTCGTCCACATTCTAAAATTATAATTCATAGGGACTTCAATCTACCGGCAGTGCAATGGGGTCCCTTAAAAACACCTGGCATTCCCCAACAAATAATCCTTCTTTGTTACTTTCTTCCTATCTTTCCCTTTGTTCTTTTTCACAGTTTAACCATATCCGTAACCCTAATGGTCGCCTTCTGGACCTTATCTTGCCAAATGTTCAAACTAGGTGTCTATCAATAGCTCCTATTTTACATCCTTATATTCAACCTGATCATCCACCTTTGACTCTAGCACTAACTGTTGATACCCTCAAACCTCAGAGAATTGCCTCAGTTTATCGTTACAACTTTTCTAGAGCAAATTATCAGGCAATTAAAACCAATCTGGACTCTGTCAACTGGTGCACCTTCTTCACTCGTCTTGACTGTGATAGTGCTTTAAACAAATTTTACGGCTACCTTAACAATCTGATTGCCCATTATACTCCACTGCAAGCTCCTCGCAAAGCTAAAATAAAGCATTGGCTTACTCGAAGAGTTCTTTGTATCCTAAAATCCAAAGACAAGGGGCATAGGCACTACATATTAATCGGAAACGATGATGCCAAACAAAATTTTTGTGGACTGCATTCTTTGGCTAGAAAAGAGCTCAAAACAGCCATGGAAAATTACTTCAGCAGTTTAGAGAGTTCCCCCCTGAGAAATAACGCTAAACCCTTTTGGTCCTATATCTGATCTTTTAAATCTTCCTCTGCCATCCCGCATACTGTTAAATGGAATAACACTGAAGCCTCCTCTCCACAGAATATTTCTTACCTATTTGCCGAATATTTTTCTCCTACTTTTTTCTCTTGTGATACACTACACTCCCCCATAAACTCAATTCAAACTTATCCAGCATCAATCACATTCTACTGCACTGATCCTTCTGAAGTTGAATCTTTTGTTAACTTGCTAGATCCGAATATTAGTCCTGGTCCCGATGGATTGCCAAATATATATGTGAAATCACTTTGTTCCTCTTTGTACTTTCCTCCATCCCTTATATTCAATCTCAGCCTTGGTACTGGCACCTTTTCTACGTACTAGAAAGATACAAGTGTTGTTCCTATCTTTAAAAACGGTGACCCATCAACTGCCTCAAGCTATCGTCCCATATCACTCCTCTCCTGTTTCTCTAAGCTGCTGGAGCGACTTATGCACAAAAGGCTTCTTGAGTCATTGAGTTCAATTCTCATACCACAGCAATATGGATTCTTGAAGGGTCGTTCAACTTCCTCGAACTTGGCTGAGTTCGAAGATTAAATTGCAAGAGCTCTAGATAAACAGCTTCAAGTTGATGCAATATTCACGGACTTCTCAAAAACTTTTGAAACCGTGAACCATGTTCTTTTCTGTCAAAAGTTAGCTTTGCTTGGCATATCCGGTTCCCTAAGCTCTTGCATTTTATCCTATCTATCCTTTTGTTCATGTCGTGTTAATCTCTATGGCACAATCTCCTTTCCATTCAATCCTACATCTGGCGTCCCTCAAGGGTCAATCCTTGGACTTCTTCTTTTCTTACTATTTATCAGTGATCTTCCCTCTGTAATTTCCTCTTCTTGTCTCCTATATGCTGATGGTTTCAAGGTATTCCCGATAGTTAGATCCCTTGAAGATTGTCAGCAACTCCAAAATGATCTCTTTAACCGTTTGAACTGGTGTAATGCAATTTCCGTTAGTATCAATGTTTCCAAATGTTTTCAAATGACTTTTGATCTGAAAATTCTTCCTTTAGCTTACAATTACACCCTATATGATGTTTTTCTCTCTTCTGCAGACTCATGCAAAGATTTTGGTGCAATATTTGATCCCAAGCTAAAATTCGATGGCCATATTTTTAGCATAATTATCAAGGCATCAAAAGTTTCTGGTTTTATTATGCGGCATTTGCGCAAGCTTGCAAATATTGCTACCGCTGTTCGCTTGTTCACATGTCCGTCCGTTTCTTGAGTACTGCTCAGTAGTGTAGTCTCCTAGATATTTATATCTTGTGAGCCCACTAGAACCTATTCAGTGTAAGTTTGCCCGTCTTATGAGCGTCGTTTGCCATCTTATGAGCGTCGTTTATCCATACTTCGTCTCCCTTCTCTGTCGTCCCATAAAACCTTCTTAGATCAATGTTTCCTTTATAAGTTGTACCACCAACAAATTGCTTCCACTCTAAGCGAAGACTTGCACTACAGACTGTGTGCGCATCGTAGTCGGTCTAATAACATCTTCGAGGTTCCGTAAGCCTGGACAGATTTATATTTTCAGTCAATTATGCCGCGAATCATCTCTATGTACGTTCTGCTTTTGTTTTTAAAAATAAACTAATGACGTTCCTTTCTGCGAATTGCGATTAATATTTCCTTATCACTCAATTTTTAAAACTTTGATCCAGCCTCTAATTTCTTTTCTTACATGTTTTAATTAGTATTCTTAACTTTTTTCTGCTTGATGTTGTTGTATAAAGGTGTCTTACTTTAGACGATATTTAATTGTCTAAGTCTATTTTGTAATTGGATTTTTGTCTGTAAAAAAGATTTAAATGAATAAATAAATAAATAGTTTTGATATAAAGTGCATGATTTGAGACATATGTTAAGCGAAGACTCAGTATTTACAATCATGAACAACCTAGCCTTTATACCGGCTGTGCCTTAGGGCTTTTCCTGGAGTTCAATAACCATCTACTTTACTTTAATTTACAATATGAATCTTTACAATAAACAGAAAGCTTTAAAATGTTCACACCTACGACATTATCAATCGTTAATGGATGTTAAAAAAAATGCATTAAATTAATTAGCTTTAAGGAATGGGAGTTGTAAAAATTGAGTTTCCAAAAATAAATGCATTATTTGCTTATGACTATCTTAAAACTACTCGTTCGCTGCATCCATGAAACGATTATCCGTCGGTGTCCTAACTACTTCGGCCTTGTGCTCCACTGTCATCTTTAATGCTGATGCCACTAGCTTCCCAGTATATGACTTGATTGTGTGGATTGTTGCCTATTGATAAAGCACCTTGTTAATGTAAAACCAGCTTTTTGGAGCCGAATAGCCTTTCTGGCACAATTCTTTCTCCCGCAAAGACCTGTATGATGCCTTCAAATATTACCCTTTTAGACAGCTTGCCAATATTTGAAAGCAGCAAAATTTGACGAGCATCAACTACATCAGTACTACCCGGCTTCTTGGGCATTGAAAATATTTTTTGCGCATTTCCATTGGTGAAAGAAGAAGCAAATGCTGATGCAACTATTAGGAATGATTACGAAGATAACAACAAAAACATGGGGAAGCTTTTTAACCATATATTGGAAATTCCATCAGCCCCTACTGATTTTCTGAAACTTTACTCCAGTGACAACAAAGTGAGACTCTCAACACCGATGTTTAGACCATGCCCAGTACGTGTGTTAGAGGGATTTGAATCAGAGAAACTGATCAAGGACAATAACTCATAGTTCTTGTTTGTTGTGGTACTGCTCATTTACGGAGTCCCTGAAGAACTTTCGCAAAATGTTTTGTAATAGAGTCAATAATCGATGTGTCAACCATGAGCGCGGCACCATCATAATTGAGGACCTTGGAAAGCCTCTTCTTGCCAGATTTCCTATTGATATGAGGAAACATACAAGGACCTTATTTGATATTTTCCGGGCCCTGTACAAATCTCTCATCAGCGAATGCCAATCCGAGCAGCGATGAACTGTCTTGTTGTCAGACCAGCATTTCCTCAGTTTTCCCACTGCTTTTTTGGTATCCTTTATTCGTCCATACGACTTACACGACCAGACCATTGCAGTTTTCTCAGTCATACAATCGTTGAGACCTCGGGCTCGTCAAAAATTTCATACAACTCATGGTTGTATCGAATTTGCCATTGGTTTCCATCTAGTCTCGCTCCTCAGGTCTTATCACAGATTTGTATACTTAGAGCTTTGTTTTCCTTGAAGATCTTCAAGATCATCAAAACTGCATAAAAAAACTTATTTACGAGCTGTATTCTTCAGCGTATTTTGTCACTACCATGAGTGTTTCTCGTTATTTTGGCACTTAAATATACGAATTCACCCATATTTTTGATATTGTATTTGCCAAGTGTGATATTTTGTATATTTGAGGTATTTTTCCTCGACGGCGTCATGAGCTTTGTTTTATGCTCATTGATTTGTAGCCCTGCTAATGAAAAATACATGCTTGACATAATGAATTGGTCTATCGTCGTTATATCTGCTCTCAAAGCCACCGTGATACTCGCGAATAATGCTGTTGACGTATCATCTAATTTTATTTTCTAAGATCTTTGAAAATATTTTATTCGCCATAAAAAGTAGTGATATGCCTCTATTCCTGTAGTTTGACGTGCAGACGTACGGACGCATTTTTTCATAACCCTATTTATTTCGAAGGAAAATAAAGATAAGTATATTTTCTGTCAACGAGAGTCATATCATTTCAGTTACCTGCAAGCTAAAGTGGTGACAAAAAAAGAAAATTTTTAAAAACCCCAATTGATTTTTTCGATGAAGATGACGGCAATGTTAACCAAGCCTCCGCTGGTACCAACGACATGGGTGTTGAAGCAAATGCCAGTTTGGGAAAATTGCCACCTTTCTGGCACAATAAACCACCATTATAGTACGCGTGCGTTGAAGCACAGTTTTGTAGCGGAATATCAATTTTGATATGGCACGTTTCCACAAGGTTTGGGGCCAAATTGGACATGCCAGTTCTATCGTATGTTCTTGATATAGTGGAAAATCTGCCCAAGGCCAGTAAATTTAATGCCTAAAAATGAAGATCACTAGCAGCGTTTGGCGTCGCGGACGAAGAAAGAATGCGCCACAAATTTTTAAACTCAAGATGGAGGACCTACGCCCGTACCAATTTTCGCTCCCTCTTCAGTGCTCCGCTGGGGAATCCATACTGGATAACTTGATCAAATCATTATGGCTTCATCCGTGACATTCTTGCCATCAACGAACATGGAAGCCTGCGTCTAATGTAGACCATATAGCCAGCATCGGCACACCATACACGGTACTGTGCGTGCAGAATGACCCAACCACACAACCGGCAATTGACAGTGAGCTGATCTTAAGAAGCATCGATGAACAAATACAGAGGATAACCGCATCGAATCGTCTTCTCACCAAGTCAGCTCTTCCGGTTGCAGCTCTTGTTGATCTTCGTTTCAGCAGCCAACTCTGCGTAAAAATTACACACAGATGTGTTGTTTTCATTGCAGTTTTGTTGCCACTGCAAGACAGTGCTGGCCACCATGCACTTTTATTTACGAGCAATCGGGAAACACATCGAGCCGCTAGCTCAGGAGACGGCAGCTGGTTGTTCCTAGGGAAGCTTCCCTCGCTTTTAGACTAATTTCGAAATTCAAATTCTTCATTAACCCGCACGTGACACTAATTTCCTCGGACGTTTAGGTCTACTCTTCGACTTGAAGAACTGCAGACTCTCGGACCTTACGAGTCAGGTTGCAAGGTGATAAGGTCAGGTAGCATCAAGAGATATCCGTTTCAATCTTCGATGGAAGTTCACCGTACTGATTGTTGATCAAGAAATTCCCGAGCCTTACCAATCTTGCAGTCTCCGCAGGCCTTCCAATGTATCATACTAAGCATTTTATAATGACTACATGTGTCCTAGGTTGCCCATGTTGATTGAAGCAAAACAAGCTATGCATAGCATGGAAAGAGCTCCAGTTCCTGCTAGAAGAGATTTTCGTCTGCCGTCCAAGAGCTCCTGGGCAAGTTGTCTGCACGTCATTCCAAGAAAAGACGGTACATGGCGTCCATGCGGGACTATCGTTGACTCAATACCGCTACGTTGCCTAAATACAAAAAGCTTATCCTTGCGTCAACTTTTATTATATCGGCTTGGAACACGGCCATAACATCTACCGTGCAGTGGGCTGTTTCGATAACATCGAGGACGTAACGATGAGCTTGAGTGGCATGTATGTACCCTTGAGCATTGATTTATTACGCGGGTTCTACCAGATCCCAATAGCGGAGGAGGGCCTCCCACAATCAGCGGCCATTCCCCCGTTTGGATTTTTTGAATTTACTGTGATGCCGTTTGGTCTTCTTTACGCAACGCACACTTTTCAGCGCATCATGGTCGAGGTACTCCATGGGGCACGATTTCTGCGTATGCTACCTGAACGATGTACTGGTTGCATCAAAATCGGAAAAGGAGCATTTACAGCATCTGAGAATGGTATTTCTGCTTCTATCAAGTTTCAGGGTTATCATTAATGTTTCTAATTGCGTATTTAGCGTGAGCAAGATGGAGTACCTTGGGCACGGTTTTAGCGAGAAGGATATACGCACACCGAAGTCTCGAGTAGATGTGATCTAGAACTTTAAAAAAACCGTCACAGTAAAGGATCTTTGGCGGTTCTTGGGAACGCTGAGCTTTTATCACTGGTTTGTCCATGCCACCGTTGTGCTTCAAACCCCCCTTAACAGGTCATGCAAAGGCAACTGAACACGAGGTAGGACGAAAATTGAGCGGACCCCAGAAACGGAGGAGGCATTAGTGAAGTCTAATGAAGTCTCAGGTATCTTAATAACGTATCCCGATTCACGACGGACTTCCGTTTCATATCCAGGGCCAACAACAAGGTCGCAAGGGCACTCTCTCGTGTAAGTACGATTGAGATGCTGACTCGTATCAGCGAGAACGAACCCACTAAAGAGCAGAGCCACAATATACAATTTTGATAGCTGCTCCAAAGCAATAAGACCTCACTAAAAGTTATTCGCATCAGAATTTGGTTTACGACGAGTCTCTGGGCTGGCTGAGACCTTTTGTTCTGGTTTCGTTGAACAAGAAAGTTTTCGCAGAAAAGTTTATTTGGACAACCATGAGGAGGAACATCCATGTTTGGGCTCGTTCTTGTATGCCATGCCAGTGGTCGAAGGTTATTCGTCATCAAAGGAATCCAGTGTAGTCGTTTTCGGTCCCCGACGGTCGTTTCCAACACATTCATGTGGACATCGTGGAGCCGTTTGCCCTGTCACAAGGTTTTAAATATTGCCTAATGATAATCGATCATTTTTCTTGATGACCAAAGGCCGTCCCCATCACCAATTAGATAGCGGAAACCGTAGCGAGAGCATTGTTCAATAACTCGATCACCCATTTCGTTAACACCTCGCTTCATCAGAACAAATCAGGACGTCTAGTTCAAATCATCGCGTCCTTGCCGTTTTCTCCGGAACTCCCAGAATTAGAACGTTGCCTTATGACACACACGTTGAAGGCCGTAATTAAATTTCCTGGCCAGATATTCTCCCCACTGTCTTATTGGGACTACGCACCAGCTATAGAGAGGATGTCAGTGCATTGTGTGAAGAGCTGCTATACGGCACTTCGATTTAAGGTAAACTCATCAGTCTCGGCAGTCCAATGGTCAGCCAGCATGATTTTCTCGAGCATATGTCGGAAATCCGGCCAGTGCTGATGGCCCACTGGAATGATTGAACGGTTTTGCTAACAATAGGTTGCACATATGTTTTCCTGCGTGTGGATATAGTTCCTAAACTCCTTCCCACTGCCTTGCTCAGGACCACATTGTGTTCCCCAGCGGCTGTCGGAAAGGCTATACAAAATCGATGTAAATGGGTGCCAGGTCAATGTCTCAACGGAACGACTTAGCCCTGATTTTAAAGAGCTTAAGTGGGATTTGCATCAGTCCACTGACCCGCTACATGTTACTGGTATACCGAGAGCTGTTTATTCACCGAAAATTTCCGCAGTACCCGGTGTGCCTAGTATAACTCCTTCTAAATTGGATGGATCATGAGAGCCCTCCAGTGCTACGGCACTCTTTCGCTAGCGCACTCCTCTCATCCTTTGAACAGCGGCTAACACCTGTAAACCTCTACCCGTGAGGACGAGTTCTTACCAGCCGAATATGAAGCAGGTGGCTTGAGATATGCGAATGATCAGTGCCATCTGATTTACTCTTGCGAGGGAATTCTGTGCCGATGCAGTTCAAGCTTGCAGAATCCTCATCATAATTTTCTACTCTCTTCGCCAGGTGGCAATACAGGCAGTTATATTGGCAAATCCTACAATCTTGCTCTCTCCATTTAGACATCTTGATATGCAGACCCGTTTTGCCATAGCCCTGTCTAGCTCCAACTAAAATAAGGACTATGATATTATTTCAAGCGCAGTGCGTAGGCAGTAGTCCGCGTAGTGTAGTATTTAGAGCACTCATCCCGTAAGCCGAAGGTTCTTGGTTCAACTCTCGTCCGCCGCATCGAGATTTAGTTTTAAAATCAGAACGTATCGCAACTGGATGGACGGACAAACAGCCAAAGCATGATGCTAACCATATCACCTTGTGGAGTGCTAATACGTTCGATCATGATAATGAGATACTTTCACTATCATAAGCGAAGGCCCAAAAGGGGCTGTAGTGCAACAAAAAAAAAATAGTTTTCCAACCAGAGTTTTATCATTTAAGTTACCTGCATGCTAGAATATAAACTATACAATGTTTTCCATGTGTGTTAGGTGTCAGCACCCAGTTTCTAATACAATGAATGAAGTTATTGTTATTTTTGTTTATTGGCGGCCCTGTTGTGGAGAGATAGTGCTTGCAGTATGCTATGACATGTTTGTTTCTTCTTTTTCACGTCGACTGGCAAAAATAAATATCATTTTCTTTTTCATTTTCGTTCGAGTCTGAATTTTAACCATATCGGCATAATTTACCAGTCCAGATTTTCTAGAACAGGTAAATCATGCTATTACAAACAAAGTTTAGTTTTCTCTTTCATTTCTCTCATAAATTGTTCACTGCTCTTTGACTTTATGTCAATTAATGCTGGTAAACACTATTAACTACTAACTTGTGGTAATTGAGCAGTCACCTAGGCAAACTGCTCGAAAACCATCATAATGCAGATCCAATTTTAATTGTAAATTAAAAAGAAAATTATTATTTAAATTTACAATTAAAACTTGGACAGTTTATCCACGAATCGCATTGTCCTGCAATGCCAACTACATTGGATGGATGAGTGGGCTCGTCAAGCAACCCCGTTGCGACAAGAACAGTTCTGTAGCTGATCGCCATAACGGGAGACTCTGGTTTTAATCGCCACATGTGGCAGACGTCTCGAGGAATCGGAGCTTGCGAAAAGAAAATGTCGAGGTGTAGGGGAAAGCTGTGGTCGGTGTAGAAGTATTTAATGTTTTACAGTCACTTACAGATAGGAGTATTAAATTTTTTGTATTTTAAGGAAGAGGATAGGAACTAAAATATTAATGAAAATGGGGAACAAAAGAATAGGTAAATGCTGAGTTTCAATATTTCAATGTAAAACAAGTTGAGTAAGCAGGAGAGTGCTCCTACCAGAAGGTCTTTGTAAACATCCTAGTGTTAGAAACAAGTTTTCTAATAGCATGTATAGATAACTTGAATTATTCATCCAATACTAGGATATGAAATCGGTCAAATTTATGCAAAAGATGCACAGTTTCTTTCATAAGTACAGTGCAGCTGCCATTTCGAGCTAGCTTAAATGATTTTTCTGAATGCTCGATCGATTGAACATGTTCAAGTTAAACATCATTCCTTAAAATTTCATGAAAATTTTAAGAAATTAAAAGTGCCTAGGTCAATTTGAAATATATATCAACCATAAACACGTGTTATTGTTGTTGTGATTCCGTACAATTGAGATGGCTATAGCTCACTTGATTATGATTTGATCTCAAATGAATTTTGTGAAAGTAAATATCTTATATCAGTCTATATAATCGCAAAATTTTAAGAAATTTAAAGGCACCGTTTTGATCTTATAGGCGAAAATGTAAAATCTGCAAATCATACTATTATCAGCAAAGTTGAGTGAATTTCGGTTTCGAACGTTTTTGTTGCCCTTGTACTCATAAAGACCACATTTGTGATAATTTTCAGATTTTTCGGCTCAAAGGTGTCCAATCGCGAGGGGGGCACACCAATTTTTGGTACATTTTGCCTTCCCCTGGACCCCTAAATCATAAAATGATTTTTTTATTGCAGGTTCTAATCAAGGCCTTTCATTTGATAACCCATTCGACTACCTTTGGTTAAAAAAAATTTTTAAGGGTTCATTCGTTATTAGGGGGGACTCCCCTTAAACATTTTTTAAATTTTTGGTTGGGCCTTGAATTTTGAGAGGCCATCACTTCGGACCTTTTCACAAAGTTTGAGCATTCTAGCTCTTATAGTTTCTGAGGAATTTAGTTATGACGCACGGACAAAGGGACGGATGGACAGACAGGTCGCAAAACTAGTAGGTCTTTGTAAAAAATTATTTTACAGAGACCTAAAAAGGCAGCGTGATCAACAAAGAAAACAAAATAACACCGAAAATCGAAAGCATTTGCCCGAAAGAATCTTGTGTTTGTGGCTGGTTTGCCGCCAAGACTGGCTAGATGCATTAGAACTCGGTTAAAAAATTGCATCAATTGCCTTTCGACTGCAACAAGTAGCAATGAATCACAACAAAATGTACTTACGGAATCCTTGGACATATCATCCGACACACAGTCTATCGCTTTGCCGAAATATCCCTTCGCGGACACCATGATGGCACCAAATGAAGAACGAACTACTAGATTCGATGATCGTGCACGTAAACACAAGTTTCGAAATAATAAATCACACTACAACCAAAACAAGTCGATATTGTTGTTGGCGATAATGAAGATGGTTATGCGCGAAAGAATTATGGACGTCAAGAAAAACTAGGTTTGCGTCCGAGGAAAACGCTGTAAGGTTGAACAGCCGGGGTTATTGTGGCCTTAAACTTGGATTCTTCAACTCAAGTTTATAAAAGAGCCAGCGATGGTTGAAGCGGTCTCTTTTTACGAAATATTTCGACAAAAAGAAGGACGAACGTGCTGCAATAGGAGATTTTTAAGCGGAATATAGCCATCACGACGAATAATAGGCGCAAATACTAGGAGGAACCAACGAGAGAAAATTGGTTCGGACAGCGAGCAACGTTGGAGTTCCGTTGCAAGCGTGTCAATTGGGCAGGAGTCGAAGAGTTAAAAGTGCAAGGTTTATGGCCATCAACGGGGCCCCTAACGTAGGAAATGTACGGAAAAATTTGTAAGTTTGCGAATTTTGAATATATTAAAAATAACTTTAAATTATAATTTGTAATTTAATTTGAATTGTGAAGGGAATTTTTTGCTTGGGATAGTGCTTTCAGCCAATATATTCACGCATGGAGCATGTAGTGTTGATGGATGGCGTAAATTACGCCTAGAGTGTTCAAGAATCCTTCCCGTCGGGGGTTCCAATTTGCATAGTTGGTTTGCAGTGGAAGTGGTAATAGGCGGCTCTACGAACTGAGAAAGAAACATTAGCGGTTTAAGTTGGTTTCTTTGTGGAAGTGGTGATAGGCAGCGCAACAATCCGAGAAAGAACCATTAGCGGTTCAAGTTGGTTTTTTAGTGCAAGTGGTGAAAGGCAGTTCAATGAGCCAGAAAGAGGCCATTAGCGGCTAAAAAATATTAGCCACTTAGAGCAAGGAGTAGGCCCTGTGTGTGTGAAACTACTCGGTATGTTTTAGTGTCCGAACCATTCCGGCGAGCTTTAAGCTCACCAATTGGCTTCTGGGGGCAGTTCTGGGGTGAGCGAGTGGCACCTTCCTACCCCGTCTCCACGGGCTAGCCGGGAACTCAAGTCCCCCCTACCGGAATCGCTTGGTGTAACGTAACAAATGCGATAAAAAACTCTCTTAAATTTTTGGAATCACCAAAAAACCATACTGGCTGTCTAATTAACGCTTTGTTTTCTTGAGATCTACTCATAAATCGTTTTTTTTAGTTGGAACCATTCTTTTTTCTCTTTCCATCCAAAACTTCCGCTACTAAGCTTCCTTACACCTCAACTAACTGTCATCACCAAAAAATTTACTGCCAATTATGCAACTCCTTTTCCCAATTATCCACTGCCGCACAAAGTTAACGTGATTGAAGTGTATCAATCCCGTTGCTCTATTCATGTTTTCACTTTCGTTAAATGCAACAATAACAATTGCATATATGGCGATTTGCATATAACCATGATAATGCTTGCACTATACACACGGAAACAATTACATTTGATAAAACTAGAAAGACTTTTCCTGCGCTCGAGGGAACTCAAACCCACGGTTCCAGCAGACCCCCAGATTAAGAGTCTGTCGCGCTAGCACATAAGCCAATTTCCGATAAACTCTCATCTAACTCTCATCCATCGAACATTTGGCATTTGAAAGCTTGCATTAAAATTTTTGCAATGGGCAATGGTACAAAATTTTGTTAGTAGGAAAGGAAGAATGGGAAATTGTTAATGGGAATGATAGGAGTGTTAAATTTTTTGTGTTTTAAGGAATACGATAGGAAATAAAATATCAATGTAGATGGGGAATAAAAGAATAGGTAAATGCTGAGTTTCAATATTTTAATATAAAAAAAGTAAAAAAGTAGGAGTAACCGAAGGAAGGTAGAAGTTAAATTTATGAATGAGAGAATGCCGGAACGGCGGGAATTTATAACAGCCTTTCATTTTAATTCCTACTCGAGGACTTTTGGTGAAATATTTTTGAGGGATCACATCCTTATATGGTGAGAAACCCTTAAAAGTCTTTGAGTTTATTTTAAATCATTCAACTTTCATTAACCA
Organism: Odontomyia ornata; assembly: GCA_963969285.1. Lineage (NCBI taxonomy): Eukaryota > Metazoa > Arthropoda > Insecta > Diptera > Stratiomyidae > Odontomyia > Odontomyia ornata. Next base: position 32,397,262 of record OZ017740.1, read on the forward strand.
GAAGCTTCTGAGCTATTCACAAAATTCGATGACCGCAGCTTTCCTAGATCCCGAACAAACTTGCTGTGGCGCACTGGCAATTGGGTGCCGATTTTAATAGGGCAAATCAACAATTTTTTACTAAACCTTAAAATGAAAATAAAGCATATGCATATGAAACCTAAAATCTTCAAAAGACACCCATTGAAAAAATTAACTAGAAAACTACTGTTCGGCTACTACTACTTTGTTTCCCGAAAGATTAAAGATTTTTCTTTCTTCATCTCTGACCTCTAGGAAATCCATTTTGATGCAGAGACTAAAAGGAAGACAGAATTTGACTTTGATTGGACATTATCAGTAACATTTATACAAAATTCGAATTATCAATTCAATTCTATTAATTTTCCTAAAAGCTTAAACTTTTAACTTCCACTGTAAAAACAACATAATCCCGAAAATCATTATGCTTTCCTTCATTGACGTTCAATCCACAACCGTGATATTCATAAATCCGTATCACTCCACTTGTCGCGGGCACAACAGATTAACCGTGGATTTACCTGAAACGCCGAAAAAAATTCATTTCATTTCATTTTTGGCACGAACTTTTCGAGCCAAATAAAAAATTTATTCGAGCTTTTTAGCGAACTGAATGGTATGAAGTTACGTTATACGGTAGCTGAACTTTATGTGCTCAGAATTATTAAATGTCTTATCGCGCACAGCGGGCGAGTTTGATGTCTTCCGCCCCAAATCGCGATTTTAAAACCATAAATGTCGTCTTTAAGGCTGATAGGGCATTGGATAAGCCCACTCATATGTATATGCTCAACATTCACGTAATAGCCGGCCAGGGCAGGCAATGTCCGCAACGGATGAGAAGAATCTTCAAAAATTATCTTTAATATGCCGTGTAAATGCTAATGAGATTTTTTTCTTGAATGGACCTATAAAAAATGTTCACTATGAACTCGTTTTAAAGTTTGAAGATACTTTTGTGTACTTGTAAATGCAGATGATATCGATGTCAATTATTTCATTCTTACATGGTATGTTTACACATATGTCATTCTTCATATTTGTCAACTCGAATTATGTGTATTAATTGGTCAGGGCTGGTCGTACAAACATTAAAATCGTCTGCTTCTACCTCATAAAATAAAACATTTTCGTATATCGAATACTACTAATGAGTTAATCATTTAATCGAACAAAAAATTTGAATTATTACACAAAATCAAATCCGATTGATATTGCCGTACTCACACAATGGAATAAATTTTAAAAATTTGCATCGATATCTTCATTGCGCCCATTTACTCCCCTGTCTATGAAAAATCGGATCAAACCACCTTCTGAAAAAGAAACGAGTCGATGACACTCATTCCGACTTGCAAACAATGTAACCCTTCGGGATGATTCCCGTGTTGACACACGTCCTGTCTATCTATCGCATGTCCTTGAGAACTCTTGCAACTCTCGAGGATCATGTCGCCTGTCAACAAGTTAAATTCAATCATTTTTCATCAAATTTCCACTCCTTTCAACGCATTACAAATATTTGACCAGATGTGATTTCTTTCATGCATCCTCCTCCATGGCATCGCCACGGCCGAAATCCGAAAAGGGTTCGCATCCCATCCAAATTACGACAAGAATCAGGAGAATCACCAGATACGTTTCAATTATTTTTTTAAAGTATCTTTAAAACCATGTAGTAATCATCGATTGTTGGTGGAAATCAAAAATAGCTGATGGATTTTCCTTCCGGGTTAATGTGTGCCAGCGTAAGGGGCTGCGGTCGACTGGTATTGGATGCTCGCAGTTTGATGCAGGCGCAGGTGTTTCTCCAGGTGCGTGGATTGGGGGGGAATAATTTTTAAAATTTACATTTCCATCCAAAGATTTTCTGGAGACTGTTCTTTGGAATGAGAATAACGGCACATTACGCTTTGTTGTTTGGATACTTAAAGCATATTAAACAGCGTGAGATATCCGCCTAAGAGTCGTTAGTGGAAGAAGTCTAGCAAGAAAGTTTTATTCAAAAGAAAACTTTGGACCAGCCTATTAGAGTGATTGATCACTCAAATACAAATAAATAGTGAGTCTTAATATTTTGAAAATAGAAAACTCCACGACTTCAGCTAACACGTTAGAGCGTCAAGTGTGTAAGCTAATTTAAAAGATGCAGCAGCAGCGCAGCCTGGGAAAACACAAATTGTTTGTCTGTTTCCCGAGCAAGTACATAGCTTAGCGCCTCTAGACTGTTGGGTGCCATTTGGAGTAAGGAAAAGCTGCAGCTTTTGTTGTGTTTTCACTTATGAAATATTTTTCATTTGTTTAATTTTATAGTGGAGGTGTCTGCTTTCCAAAATCATCAGGGAACCACCAGCAATATAACACGGAATACATCGCATAACAATTTTGACACAGTCCTACGTTGGCTCAGCACAGAAATAAATTATAAAATTTCAATCTTAGATTGCAATCAACTCCAACCCTACTCAAAGATGAACGAAATTAAGAACAAAGATAAAACTTGGCTTCTGAATAAAATAAATGAACAAGCGCAAACGTAATGCATTGCTGACGATGTGGAGTTTCTTTTTAAAATTATTCTTTAGACATACACAAAAGCAAAAATCGTGACTAATTACGGAAATTAAAACGCTGTAATTAATTATGTATCTCGAGTTGATACCTTTTAGATCTGTCTCTTTCCTCAGACATTGGTCTGTCTGAGTTGGTAGACGTACTACATACAAAGTTTCGATGGTGCTGTATGGTTTGACGACGCTGGGATGGCGATAAGAATTTGTTGGCGCTTAAATTCTAGTTTTTTTTTTTCTCCGGTACTGCCTTCTTGGCAATGAGGGAGGAGAATAAAGGATATGTGCAATAAAGGAAATTAAAAATTCTTTGAACAAATTACTAAGTAGAAACCATTGTGGATTTTGTATGGTCGAATGTGTACTAAACGAGCGTTCTTATCGCACTCATTTGCATATGAGGTACAAAATATAGAAAGTTGAAATTAGAGTCGGATTTTGCAACTGTTTTGGAAATGCATTATTCATCGCCTGTATGCACAAATTATTGTTTTTAAATTAAGAGAGTAAAACGCATACTTTCCCGAAGCAATATGAATTTTTCAAAGTTTTCTGAGTAATTAAATTATCCTCGCCAAGAAGCTTCTCTCATACTAAAGAAATCAGTCAAAATTTCTTAAGCTGGAACAAAAAACTGGACAGGATGCGCTTAAAATACAAAATATTTGTAATATTTCTTGTTAAAAATTTGCATATTTAATTTCGATACGTTTTATCTATACCCTTTTACCCTCCACGTTTAGGATCCTTCGGCTTGGGACTTCAGACCCGCCACTCGCTTTTCCTTTGGTCCCAAGTAGCCGCCAAACGAGAAACGCGGTAGCCGAACACTCCTCACACAGCTGGAATCAAGATCTACATATTATCCTAACCTGGCGGAGCCTCCCAAATAGGACTTACGTAGAAAGAAAGAATTGCTCAAGGCCTGGGCGGCCACTTTGCACCCTTTAGCCTGTATTTGTAGTGAATAGGTGTGGATAAGAATGTCCGTGAAGGACTGTAGCGATAGTCTGCTGCCTCGGCGAAAGAGGATGTTGAGATCCTCCGAGATTTAGCTTTGTCTAGGGACGCGAGAATGCGCAGGCAGGCTAACGTTGCGGTGTCGTGGGGCGGGTTCTTTTCCCCAACACAAGGCCCACTACAAAAAAAATATTTTTCGCATCCACAAATTTGCGAGAAGGTTCTATCTTTATTGACCGGAGTCGAGAAAAAAGGGGGTAACCTGCTAAGGGCTATCCAATGCCTGGTTCAGAGGACAAATAGGGTCTGGAGAAAACTGACGGACTGACAGAGACTTCGCCGTTACCGACGAAACTTATGGCCCACAAATAAGAGTGGGGCATCCAGATAGAAGCGGTGCCCCCTCGCACCCTCCCAACCGGATCAAGAACCAAATGTAGACGTGGCCATATTTCCCATTTGAGTGAAAACCCATACAAACATAATTTGCATGACTCTTTTCCTCAAATAAGGAATACACACGTAACCGATTTATTCCATAGCGTTAAGCAATTAAATCACATAACCCTATATCATAAAACGACACGTGAGCGGAAGATTTGATCAACTGACAGCTTACCTTGCATTTACTGACATATAAAACTAGTCGTCAGGAAATCATTTTTGAATTGAATTTTACTATATTGTCGCGTGTTATTGGTTCGCGGCCAATAACCTCGAATCGGCTACTGACCGCATGAAGACCAGGTATGATCTAAAGGCTAATTCTACTGGCTTCCAGCAAGATGACTTGGTGTGGCTTTATAACCCGCAACGGCGAAAGGGTAGGTCTCCAAAGTTGCAACATAATTGGGAGGGACCATACCGAGTTACAAAGCGAATCAACGACGTCGTATACCGAATACAGGAACATCGTAAGCCGAGAGCTAAAATGAAAATCGTGCATCTGGACCGTCTTGCCCCATATTACACCCAGGGAGAATTGACTACAAATAGCGACACATCTTTTCGGGGTGAAAAGAACTGAGGTGGGGGCAGTATTACATGTACAAATAATTACATGCACAAATCAAAAAAAAAAATGAAATAATATTCTTTCTGTCTGATTTCTTCGTGCATTAAGTTGTGTCGGTTAATTGCAAACACATCTCTGGTTAATTGAATATATTGATGTATAGTTGTATGTCGTAATATGTATATAATTGTGTGTCGATATAAAAATAATTATTCAGAAGTTTAGTCCGTTGTACTTTTTGAAACCCGAACCCACTGAAATTAACAACAAGTTATGGGCCCACGACAGTAAAAGGGTTTCTGCAAAAGTCAGGCAAGTCGAGAAAGCAGTCCAAGACGTCAGAACCGGTAAGGACAACACAACCTACAAATCAGCGACCTTGGAGCAGCCATCGCACAGCAATTCAACGTTGAGCAACGAACACGCAAGTCGCTTTAAGTCAGAAAATCGCCACGAAAGATTCAAAATGGATACTGTAAAGTCTCAACTGGAAATTTTAAGTGGAGATAGTCAAGGAAATGTCAATTTCATTTCATGGCGATTTAAATTAAACCTAGCACTTAAGAACCAAGATCTGTATGATATGATAATGGGTGCAAATCCCAGACCAGCTGTGCTGCATCAACTGATACAGTCGCCGCTTGGTTAAAGAAAGATGTTGAGGCTCAAACATTGATAGGTTTAGATGTAAACAGCAAGATTGCGAACAAAATTGCAAATTGTAAAACTGCCAAAGATATGATAGACAAACTAATTAGTTTATATGGTACAAAGACTGATGTAACTTTAGAAACATCCCGAATCAAATTCTTTACCTATGAGTATGATGTAAGCAAGTCAGCTGTTGAGAACTGTATAGAGATTTTGGATCTCGTGGATGAAGTGTCAACTGAAAATGGTCCTGTGAGGGAAGTTAGATCCTGACGAGGATCATGAGTGTGCTACCGCCAAAATTGGCACATTTCAGGATATCCTGGGAAAATATGACCGGAGCAGCAAAGAACGTGGAAACTCTAATGGATTGTTTGAGACTCGATGACGAGCGACTCAAAGAAATGACGACAAATGCAAAGGGCAGCACCTACAACGCTCTCATGGCTAGACGCAGGAAATCAGGACGGTCATCAAACAGCAAGTAGGAAAAGTCGCAGTTCGCATGCTACAAATATAGGAAGAAAGGTCACGTGCTCAAGGAGTGCAGAGGTAAACCGTGTGATGAATACATTGCCTACTGCAAGAAGAAGTATTCATGTAATATCTGTAAGAAGAAGGGACACTTCGCAAAATACTGCGAATCTCGAGAAGAAGCGAATAAGTCAACAAACTGGAAACCAAATAGCAAGGCATTTTTGACCATGGCACTCTCGATGGTGGACAACGACATTTCGAAGGACAAGGCCACTTCACAGTATCAAGACTGTGGAGCCAGCCAAAACATGACGTCGCACCGAGAGTGGTTTGTTCAGCTTGTTGAGTTGGACGAGCCCATCCCAGTTGTTATTGGAGACGGGAACATCGAGATGGAATCATTTGATGGTCAAAAGTGGTATCCAGTGGTACTAGAAGATGTCATTTACGTGCCAAACCTCATTTTTAATCTTTTCTCAGTGAGTCAGATGCTAGATGAGGGACATGTTCAGAAAGCGAACGGTAACAACTCAATGTTTTACAGTCTGAATGGCAGGGAAACAGTGGCAATAGCAAAGCGCAAAGGAAATCTCTACAAAATGATGCTAAGGAAAGAAGAAGAGACAAGTTTGATGGCCGTGTCGATCAAAGTCTGGCACGAGCGACTCGTCCATCAAAATGTCAGGTATGTGAGGGACATACTGAAAAGCAAAGGAATAAAAGACATTGATGACTGGAATGACTATGTATGCACAGGGTGCTCGTATGGCAAGCTACATAGATCCTCACACCCAAACAACCCCAAGACATCTCAGCAACCGTCAGATCTCGTGCACGTTGACACCGGCGAGATGAACATCCTGTCATTTGGAGGGGTGAAGTACTGGCTCATATTCAAGGACGATTTCACTCACTACCGAACCTGTTACTTTATGAAAACGAAAAGTGAAGCCCCAGAGAAGATCCAAAGTTACCTGAGACTCGTTGAAAACCAGCTAGAAAGGAGAGTGAAAAGTCTGAGGTCTGACAACGGCACCGAACTGAAGAATGCAAAAACCAAACAGATGATGGACAAGTTGGGAATTTTTCACACCTTCACGAATGTACTCACGCCAGAGCAGGACGGAAGGATTGAGAGAGAAATGAGAACGATTGTCCAGGCAGCCAGATCAGCGATACACATGAACCTGTTGGACGAGAAACTGTTAGCAGAAGCAATGAACCATGCGATATTTGCGATCAACCAGACTAAAACCAGCAACGTACTAGGGAAAAGCCCAGCATAACTTTGGTTTGGAAGAAAAATGAAGATTGAGAAACTTTGGATGTGAATGTTACGTGCTGACACAAAAACAGAAAAAAAGGCAAGATGGATAGAAAATCAGAAAAGGTAATTCTGGTTGGCTATGATATTGATTCACCCTGCTACCGGGCTTATCTGAAAGAGAAAAGAGAAATTATGAGCTCAGACAATGTGATCTTCGATGAGGAAAAGATGAGACAGAGCAAGGAGCTGAACTTGAGACACAAGCACCAGAGGGCACACCTGAGGAGCAAGCAGAAAGCAGCAGCGAGACTGACGAGAATTGGGGAACTAGAGAAACTGCTGAGGAGCAAAGCGACAACGAGAATAAGATACCAGTGCCAGAAGAAGAGTCAGGAAGGAGAGTTCTGCGAGATCGTTGGACTCTGCACCGCGACTGAGAGGCTGAGAGACTGCGTACTTGACTCCCGTCTTGGAAGAAAGAGCGCCAAAGGAGCCATGATTGGTGAAACGGAGGACATCCCGGTGAATGAGCCATTTAGAGATCAGAAGTGGAGACGAGCAATGCAAGATGAGTACGACTCGCTGATGGAGATGAAAACTTGAAAACTGGTGGACTGTCCAGAAGGAGCGAGGCCGATCACTTGTCACTGGGTACTTCGAGAGAAAGTAGACGGGAGACTTAAGGCCAGGCTAGTAGCAAGTGGATTTGAACAGAAGGAGGAAGTGGACTAAATGGAAACTTTCAGCCCAGTAGCACGCCATGCATCCATTTGCCTACTCCTAAGTCACGCAGCGTCGGAGAAAATGAAGTTGGTATCGTTCGATGTGAAAACGGCTTTCTTGTATGGACCAGTATGCACCAGCCTGAAGGGTTCAACGATGGAACCAAGAAAGTTTGTAAGTTGGACAAAAGTCTCTACGGACTTAAACAAACTCCGAGGATGTGGAACGAGTGGATCACCACCCACTTTGAGAAGAAGATAGGCTTGATCAACACAGATGACGACCCGTGTATATACTATAACAAGGACAAGAGCATTTTGCTCTCACTCTTCGTGGAAGATGGATTGGTAGCCTGCAAAGATGAAGAAGAAATATACAAACTCTTAGACGAGATAAGCAAGGAATTCAAGATAACATTCAGTAAGAAAGTATAAAACAAATTAAAGTATTTGGGCATGGAAATCAAGACCGACCGGGATGGTATCTTCGTGAGTTAGCCTCGCTCCACGGAGAAGATCTTGAGAAAGATGAAACTCGAGCAGTGCAATCCAGCATCCACACCCACTGAGCCAGGAATGATCAACCATAAGACAGACTTCAAAAATGACGAGGCACTTCCAGTGAATAACAACTATCGCGAGGCGATAGGATGTTTCTTGTACTAAGCCACAATAACCAGGCCAGACATAAGCTTCACCGAGAACCACCTCAGTCGATTCTGCAACAAGCTTATGAAGAGCCATCGTGCGATGTTGAAACGTGTTTTCCAGTACTTGAGAGGGACCACGACAGCCGGAATTCATTTCAGAGGAGACAAGACACTCGAAGCCTGCACCGATTCAGACTTTGGAGGAGACTCTGAGACAGGACAGTCAACGAATGGTGTGTTAGTGATGAAAGGAGGGCCAGTGATCTAGTATTCACAAAAGCGGCGTCTGGTAGCGACTTCAACTGCAGAAGTCCAGTACCGAGCAGCAGTGTAAGCGGTTGACGATGTGTGCTGGATCAAACAAATCGTACTGGAACTTAGCATTCTAGAAGCTGAGCTGCTGATCACTCTGTACGTCGACAACATGTCAGCCATATGCATGCTACAAAATGCACACAAAGGAAAGACGACCAGAGGAAAAAAGCACATCGAAATACCACGAAAGTACATCCACCAACTGATCGGTAAAACACTGTGGCACTGCAACACGTCGAGAGCAGCAAGCAGATTCCAGAAATCCTCACGAAGCCACTCAACAGAAGAATTTTTGAGACGCTCCGCTGTAAATTGACCAAGCAAGAGTGTTGAGATTTGATCAACTGACAGCTTACCTTGCATTTACTGACATAGAAAACTAGTCGTCGGGAAATTACTTTTGAATTGAATTTTACTATGTAAATCAAAAGAAAATGAAATAATATTCTTTCCGTCTGATTTCCTCGTCCATAAAAGTTGTGTCGGTGAATTGCAAAGATATCTCTGGTTCATTAGATATACAGGGTTATCCATTTCGTGGTTGGGAAAGTATAACCCTGCCATTTGACATCTGTCAGATTTAAATGTCATCCATAGGGTATTTTGTTTTTTAGCTGAAGGTTTGCCATTGAGAAATATGGATCGTTTAACAGTCGAAGAATGCATAAAAATTATTAAATTTTATTATAAAAATGGTGATTCTGCTGTAACAACATTTAGGGCTTTACGAGCCGATTACGGTCGACATAATGTACCTACACAGCAAACAATTTCGAATACAGTGAGAAAAATTGAAAAGACTGGATCGGTTACTGATATTGCAAGGCCTGTGCATCATCGCAACATTCGTTCTGCTGAAAATATCGCTATCGTTGCTCAAAGTGTGAAGGAAGACCCGAATTTGTCGATTCCTCGACGTGCTCAACATTTGGGCTTGTCTTACGGCTCATTGTGGCGGATTTTGCATTTGGATTTGTATCTTCATCCGTACGAAATCCAACTCATTCAAGAATTTAAGCCTCAAGACCATACACAACGCAGAATGTATGCGAATTGGGTGATTGAATAACAAGCCATTGATATCTTTAGTGATGAGGCTCATTTTTCGCTCAGTGGTAACGTAAATATATGAATTGCCGCATGGTAACGTAAATATATGAATTGCCGCATCTAAAAACCCTCAAGTGATCGCAGAAAGGCCTTTGCATCCGGAAAAAGTGACCATTTGGTGTGCATTATGGTCTGGTGGTGTTATTGGCCCGTATGTTTTTGAAAACGATCAAGGAAGAGCCATTACAGTCAATTTTGACCGCTATGGACGGATGTTAACTGATTATTTTTAGAGAGAAATTGAAGATTATGATCTGGAGAACATGTGGTTCCAACAAGACGGAGCCACAAGCCACACAACACAGGCTAATCAAGCACTTTTGCAAGAGAAATTTCCAGAACGCGTAATTTCGAGATTAAGTGATGTCAATTGGCCCACAAGATCCTGCGACCTAACACCTTTGGATTTCTTTTTATGGGGCTATGCAAAAGACCGTGTTAACGCAAACAATCCTCAAAATATTGAGCAATTGAAAATCAATATTCGTGAAGTTATGGCCGAGATATTGCCGAAAATGTGTCGAAAAGTCATTGAAAATTACCTCAAAAGGATTGAGGCCTGTAAGAGCTCCCGTGGAGGACATTTGAATGACGTTTATTTTATAATGGCAAAGTTCAATCTTTATATTGAATAAAAAATTTTGTTTTCATTTGAATATTTTATATGTTTTTTTTAGCTTTACTTTCCCAAGCGTAAAATGGATAATCCTATACAATCCACTCAAGAATAATCTTCAAATAAATTTCAAGTCTGGGATTTAAAAAAAAGATAACCAATTGTAGTAATCGAACAGTCATATAAGCAAACTGCTCGAAAATCTTCCTATCTCCCATCCAAATTTTTATGGCAGATTTAGAAAAAATATGCAATTATTTCCCTTATAATCGTAATTTGTAGTACAATTTTTCTTATTATTATTATTATTAAATGTAATTTTATGACAATTTTCCCATATATCAAATGTAACTTTATATCAATTTTCCTCTATATTAAATTTTAAACGTTTTCTTTAATTATATTCTTCATGAGATTTAACTTTAACTACTATTTAGAATCTTTTTCATTTTTCTTTACTCAATCAATTTTCTTGAAAAAGATTAAACTGCCCATTAAAATTTAGGAAATGGAAACACTAATTTAGTGTAGGCCAACGGTGTATTACATCAAAATGCATTCGAGTTCAGCTGAGTGCGCAGCTGATTGAATTTTTACCGGTGGCGACACGGGAGAAAGGGAAAGAAAGAAACGATTTGGATGGAGGTGGAGTCTGTGATGCACCTTCATGGCAGTCACGTCGCGAGGCGAGCAGAAAGAGAGTTAACAGGAGATCGTTAAGAACCTCCGATAAATCTGCGAATTTTTGTTGAATAAGACCCTTTGGTAATACGAGAAGTTTTGTCGCGATTTAGATTGGTGCCATGTGAAGTTATTAACCTCTCATCTTAGTTAATGCTCGTTGGGAAGTTTTCCGAATTATTTAAAAGTTGAGGTTCCATAAAGGCAACTGCAGTGCAGTGAATCGTACGGTTTCACGACCCAATAAACGACAAACGTTTCTCGACCGCCTTCTGTATGAATATGTGTGAAGGTTGCTGTTTCTCATAATCCGCGAATATACAAAAACCAAATTAAGGAGCTCCGTTCATACTTACTATCACCAAAGGTTTTAGACAGAATATTGTTTGCATCGTGGAGAATATAGTGTTGTGAGTGGAGAATGAATTTGTAAAGTTGGATTCACAGGACGGCGATGTGAGGTGCAGGATTGTCATAGTGTTTGTGGTCACGGAACATGTTCGATAAATACTGATGGTTTTCCGCACTGTTTATATCAAGAAGATTTTCACGGACATCGGTGTCGGTCATCAAAGTATACAAATTATTGTTTCAATGAGGGACGATGTAAAATAAAGCCCGATGAGCGGTATGTGAATGTCTGGATAGCCATACGGGTGCTAGGTGTGAAAGCAATATTACAGAATCATGCTTGATGTACTGCAAATATGGTCAAAATAACCACGATTGGATTAAACCTCTGGAATGTCCAATACCTGTGATGAAGAGGCATTTATAAATTTCCAACCACGTACCTATGCACTCGCCGCAAAAACAAATGCTTCATGCAAAAGTAGAAGATATAACTACACACTGATCTTCACTGTAATTGCAGTTGTGACATGCATATATGTGATACGCCTTGCTTTTACCCTGAATTATTGCAGCAAAATCTATCATGTGATAGCGGGAAAGATGATAAGGAAACGCTTGTTAATAACATAAAAGAAGATTTATATTAAACCTGACCAATTCTACAGCATGTATTACTTATTCGGCAAAAATTAGGAAAGCTTTCAGTAGCATAAAATAGACAGAAAGAGAGAGCTAAACAAAACTTTTACGGGCTAAGAAAGTGAGTTTTTTTTTGGAGTTTTATTTATTGGACATTATCAGAAGAAAATGTCAAAGATTGACCAAATTTTTTTTTATAAATGAAAACGATGAGTGATTACGGGGGGTAAAAGTTAATTTCTTCGAACAACGCGTTATATGCAGAACATATAGTTTCCAAAACAAGTTTGGACAGAGACTTATAAAATAAAAACTGAGATAGATATAATATCAGAAGAAAAATGCAATTTTTCAATATAAATGATCAAATGTTTATTTACTTATAGGTATAAAGAAAAAGTTACGCTGTTATTAGTGGAAAGTAACATCAGGTAAATAACTACCACAGCCACGCTTACAGGACCATACCCTTTTCATTGAATTTTCCATAACCAAATCACAAAGTGGCTACCCTATGTCCTCGATAGCCTCACGAATTCCATCTTTGATGTCTTGAATTTATGATGAGCTGTTAGCGTCGACCTTCTCTTTCACGGTGTCGCAAAGTGTTAAATCACAAGATCTATTCAAAATAACACCTCTTATTGGAAAACCCTATATCATTTATATTTGAAATGCTACGAAAGCTTATGTTCCCCTATGGTTTGTTAATTTCCCATCAACCCACGAAGTAGATAAATTATAATTCTAAACAGTCAGTTTGTTTGAAAGGGAGTATGGAGCGGTTACAATTGAAAATTATCACTCATTAATAATTAATAATTACTTTAATTACAGCGAAAATAAATTTACATTGCTTCAAATGAACCTAAAATAATAAATTATTTATGTACTTGTAATGCAAATTAAACTAAAAATTCGTTACATCAAAATGTTATACGTTGTAATGTTGCTTGTCTTTATGTTACAATACAAAAATATTTGTAATAAATCAAAGTTAAAGTAATTTTTTTGTAGTAGGGAGGTGAATGCCCATTTACGCACAGAGTGTGGGATTACCATGTTCGCACAAAAGTGACCGGACTACCCACTAAACAGCTCCCCTGTTAACCTGAGAACCCAGCCTGGAACCATTTGACACATAACCTCGGGCCAGGTCTCGTTTTGTTACGCTGTGAGGCACCTTCAAGCTGGGGGATCGCTCTTCTAGTGGAGGGGGAAGAGGAAGTGCCAGACAAGTGATTCCCCAGCCCCAATACCCCCGGCTGCTGTGAGTCCCTTTTATCTTTAAGGACTACCGAAACATAATGTGCCACCTGGTTCCATTTGTCAACCGATTCGAGCATCACCGCGACTATATTATCCGGGGTGAGCTCTCCTGTCTCCCTTTAGAGGGCTCTTCGCAGCCTGTACCATTTTATGCACACAAAAAATGTGTGGCAGGCATTGTCTTCCTCTTCTGGGCAATACCGACGTTTGGGGACCGTGACTTACCAATCTTGTGTAGGTAAGACTGAAAACACCCATGCCCGCTCAAAAGCTGGGTCAGATAGAAGTCAGTCTCACCATGCTTTCGGTTTAGCCATGGTCTCATATCCGGGATGAGGCACGCAGTCCACCTTCCCTTCGTGAAATTCACCTAAGCTTGCTGTCAATCGTAGAGTGAGCGCTGTTTCTCTTCACGGACAACCATCTCGCTCACATCCTCGTTTTGACGCAGATAAATGGTGCGGCGCTCTCTAGCAAAGAGGCTGACAGGTATCACGCCTGCAATAGCTCTCACGGCCAAATCAGAGACTATTGGATACGAAGATGCAATTCTCAGCGCTCCTCTTCTCTGTACCTGTGCCAGGCTTTTTCGGTAAAACTCCTTACTGAGAGCGTCGCCCCATACCTCTGCTCCGTACAGTAGTACTGACTCTATAGCACTCATCAAGAGGCGTCTTCTTGATGGGCTGGGGCCCCCTACGTTGCCCATAAATTGACTCAGAGCCGATACTCCCGAAGCAGCCTTCTCAGCCGTTGCCATGATTTGCTAAGAGAAACTCATCTTCGAGTCAATCAGTAGCCCCAGGTAGTTCACCGATAGCTTCGATTCGATTTGCATATCTCCAATACTGATCATCCTTACTCTAGGGATTCTCTTTTTTCGTCAAGATGGCCACTTCGGTTTTCGCCAGCGCTAAACTGTCCCTCACTCGGCGCATTAGCATAGTAATAAGACTATTCATAGTAAAAATAACATCACTACAAATACCTACGATTGAAAAATTACTGTAGTACTTGTTACCCGTTACTCATATTATTTAAATATAAAAGAACACGTTTACAGACCAAAAATTTAAAAAATTCTGAATTGAATTATCAAATGTAAAAGCAAACAAAAACATGTATATACCCTACAACAATAACAACAACAACAATTGACAATATTAATTGAAGTAACAATTGAAAAATTACTTAGGCCTAAGTACTCATTAGTCTTTATAAAAAAATAAAATGTTTAGTTGTCTTATTTTGTCGCTTTGTTCCTTTATTTTAACACAATTCTTCGCTTCTTCTTCGCTAACTCATCTAATACTTCATCTGCAGACAACGGTATGTTCTTGTATACTGCCAGGGAAGCAAGGCCGTTTAGTCAACTCTGTCCTATAGTCTTCCTCAACTGAGTTTATATTCTTTTTAATGGCGAAAACATTATTTCGGGAGTAGCTGTAAAGACTGGTAAGGTACACAAAATTTGAAGGAGTTTATGCACATTAGGGAACACTACCTTGTCACATTTTAAAAAGGCTTGGTAGGCACTTTTGAAGGTCAGATGTTTTTTGCCACTCCCGGTTTCCAAAGCCTCACTTTTGCTAAACATAAGGGGCGTAAAACTCAGTTAGGGTCTCATACAACTGTCTCTTTGATTCAGATGTCTCGAAAAGACACATAAACGCATGAAAGACTTGTTCATGGTTTACAAACCTTTCTTTAAGTTATTGAATGAAATAGTCAACGTATGGATTAAAAGGCTCACTCTGTAGTAGTCCTCCACATTGGTAGTTTCTGCATTGTTCCTATTGCGCTGTCGAGACGTGACCCACCTAGTCCATTCTTCAACTCCTAATGAGCTCCCAGTAGACTTGGCCTTTAAATAAATTTCTTTAAATTTAGGCTCAGAATTTTTTCTGAGCTCATTTAATTCCTGGATTTCACATTCAGCATTCAATATTCACTTTTCAAGGTCTAAAGATTCCCTTTGGTACAACTTACAGAGTGGTAGTCCATATCCAAATATTTTACTTGTTACAAATAATGTTACAAAAAACTCAAAGTCCATTGCGTTCATTAAAATCTTTACATTAGCCGATGCCGAGTCATTCCACAACGATATGGTGTCTATTGCTTCATGAACATACGGAAGAAGCTCTATGAAATCGTTGATTGTGTCATATTTCGATATTCATCAAGTTGCACTAAGCCTCTTTAGTGAACGAGCTTAAGGCGTATCACTTCTGTTATCAATGGGGTCCATCAGAACTGATTTCCTCTTAGGAGTGTTAAAAAATACATACATTTTCTCAACTGTACCCAGACAATTTCCCACAGATTGTCTTTCACTTGCTGGGTTATTGCTAAATTTAATGAATGTGCGGCACAGTGTACATATATTGCCTTAGGATATTTCTCACGTACCGCAGCTTGCACACCATTAAATTTCCCCGCCATATTTCTGTCACCATCAGATCCTTGGCCTATCATACGATCGTATACTCACAATCAACGCCACAAGAGATTAACCCGTTAATGATCGTTTCAGCTAAATCGCGGCCTTTCAGTGACTCAGCTTCAAAAAATTGAAAGAAGTCTTTTTTTATTTCATGATTTTGGTTAAAATACCTAACACAAATGGCAACATGCTCAGTTGTTGAGATGTCAGTAGTTTCATCTGATAGCACTGTAAAAAATAGCACTGTAAAAAATTTGACTATTTTAATTTTACCGCTATCTCAATAACTCCTCAAAGCGATTTCTTACCGACCGCACAACACTACCGCTTCAATAACCGGTTTAAGACTTTAACGGTTTTTTTACTTTGTTTCTCACGATCTTTGTCAATTTGATTTATTATGGATTGACACATGTTGTTTTGGTAGTTTTTAAAGTCGAGTACTTTTGATACACTTTCAGTATGATACATGCAAATGTTATGTTGCCTGAAATAGTCTGTCGCTTTTTTCTAGTGATCGAAATTTGTTGTTACCAAGTGACCCAGAGGCTGGCTTTCAACACGTCCTGTTTGCGGAAAAGCAACACAGTACTTACAGTAAGCACCTTGATCGTTCTTTGAGCATAGGAGCCATTTGTGGTTTCCAGCCACTGACGCTGGAACCTAAGCTTAAGTCTTTTATCCTTATATTTATCAATAAGAGGAAACACATAATTCTTAAGTAGCATCCACGGATTATTTAATAATATTGACCTGTTATCATCGTTTAATGTTCTACTTACGAAATTTGAGACGTCATTGAAGTGTCCCTTGCATTCAAATGCTGTTGCTGAGTATGATACGTTGCAGCTCCCGCTCTCACTTGCTGTAGTTGATGATGAGGATGTGGTCATAGTACAGGAAGTGGTGGCGGCAGTCTCATCCGGGCAGGGGGCGGTCCGATCTGGGCAGGGGTGGCGACGGAGGCAACAGTCCCATCTGGGCAGGATGCGGCGGCAAAGCGGCACGCAATATTGTCGAAGCACAGTTTTTCGCGCCACTGTTAACACCTTCACTCTCACTTTTTCGTTACGGAGCGAAAAACTCCGTCAGTTTACATTGTTTCGACATATCACACAAAATTGTATCATCCCGACTCTACGAATTACAGCCCTAGCTATTTAGAGCTACTCCATTATCCATCAAAGGCTCCGATTATAAAAGAGAGAGCTGATAGAGCCTGAAGATTTCATAGAGCCTGACGATCACCACCGAAATAGAGCTGATAGAGCCTGAAGTTCATCACCTGCATACGTCAAAGGACGTGCGTTGAAAACAAATTCTACTTCTATGATGTAAGTATTTAGCTGATCAAAAGTTAGCATAGCTCGTTGAATCGAAACTCTAAAGATTTCCTTGACGCTTTTTACTAATCGCTCTTTAAAGCCACCACACCAGGCAGCTCTTTCAACAATAAACTTCTCTCATTGGTCTAAAAAGTTTCGGAAGCATTCGAATTGTATGATAATTTCTAACTCCTTGAACTCCTCAGCAGATCGCTTGAAGGTTTTGGCGTTATCAGAAATGATATGACGAGGTACGCCGCGTCTACCAAAAAATCGTCCAAGGGCCAAAATGCACGATTCCGTTGTGAGGTCGAGCACCAGTTCCAAATGGACTGCCCAAGTTATTGCGCATGTTGCGAGAAGAATATATATTTTTCGATTCGTTTGTTCATTTGATCCTGATCGAACGTAGAACGGACCAGCAAAATCGATCCCCACTGTTTTGAAGGGAAATGTTGCAAGAAATTACTCGTTAGGTATTGGCGCAAAGGGACTCACAGAAGCCGGGGGCGCTGGTGCTGGGGGATCGCTTGTCTGGCACTTCTTCTTCCTCTCTTGAGAGCGCCTCACGTGTCAGACGGTTTCATGCTGGGTTCTCAGGTTGACAGGGGAGGTGTTTAGTAGGCACTCTTCTTGTGGACATGGAAGGCCCGCACTCTGTGCGTAAATGGGTACCCACTAAGGGTTGGTCCGCGGGTTTTCCTTTGAGCCGTCTGCAAACGACACATAAATTTAACATAAATTTCACCGCTTGACGAGCACTAGTGACCCAAAATGGTTTACCAAGAAAGACTAGAGTAACATTTGTTCCTCCATGTAGTGCCCTTTCGTGCGCGTATATAATAATGAAATTTGTTAAATGTGATCTTTTAGGCATTAAAATTGGATAAATCTTGTCAAAATTGAACCCTGATTCTCGAAGTCGGCTTCCAACTCTTAAGATCCAATTCCCGTCAATAAAGGGGCTTAGCGATAATATTCGAGACTTTTTAAGGCAGGTTTGGTTGCTAGACAATGCAGTCACCTCCCTCTTATATACGTTAAACTGGCTAAGTTTTAACCAGTAGATTTCCGCTCGTTAAACTTCGGAAGCAGTTAAATATTTGCTGGGTAGAGGAATTTTACGAAGACGATCAATAAAACGGAACATGTAAGCAGTTAATCGTAACAATCTTCGATGGCTACTAAAACCCTCTACCGTTAGCAAACTTTCTTTATCAGGAATTTCGTTTCCTACCCCTGACAGAAATCAACAATTAAAAGGCTCTACGTCTAATATGTTGTCCTCCCCTGGTGGCCAATCTTATTCGTTTAACAGACAACTGGGTCCATTAAACCAATTTGTTGCCTTAAGGAGTGCAGTAACGTTGATTTGTCGGGTTAGAAAGTCTGTTGGATTTGCCGATCCTGGACAGTGCCGCCAACTATTTACTTCCGTTGTTCGCTTTATTTCCCGCACACGATTGTTGACGAAAATGGTGCGTTGAAGCTTTTCATTTCAAATCCAGTATAAAGCTTTCATGGGATCTGTCCAGAGATACCCCGCCTCGAACTTTATTTGAATATCACCCGTGAAATAGTTTAACAGTTTAGCTGATTGTAAGGCAGCAGTAAGTTCAAGCTTCGGAAGAGTAAAAGCCGTGGATTCTCTACTTTTGAGAGGAGAAATTCGATTTTCGGCACATAGAAAAGAGACGAAAGTGTGCCCATCAGGATATGTACTTCGAACA
This sequence comes from Odontomyia ornata, assembly GCA_963969285.1. NCBI lineage: Eukaryota > Metazoa > Arthropoda > Insecta > Diptera > Stratiomyidae > Odontomyia > Odontomyia ornata. The sequence goes on from OZ017740.1 coordinate 32,416,080, forward strand.
TATGCAACAATACCATAATCATTCGGACTTGCATCTGCGAAGATATATAGTTGTCGTTCCACTGATGACTCGGAATTGAAGATATAGCGTTGAATTGATAGCTCTTGTAACAGGTGGAGACCGGTAATGTGTTTACACCATTCGTTCTGCAATTTAGGAGGAAGAGATTGACTCCATGGTAACTTCATTCGCCAAGTGATTTTCATTTTTAACCACATAGGGCGATAGCAATCCCATGGGGTCGTAGATAGTTGCAATTACTCCTAATATCTCTCGTTTAGTGACGTTGATTATTAGTAAATTGCAGGTCTTCTCCAAATCGACCACTAATTCATCCGTTTCCAAATACCACAAAAGGCCTAGTACCTGTCATTTGAATTTTGCATGTTTCATAAACTAAGCGCAGTGCATCTTCAAATTCGTTCTAACTGACTATTAAGTCATCCATATAAAAGGCAGAAGAAAGTATCGCACAAGTTTTTGAAAAATGTATGGACCACATCCTTATATGCAAACGGGCAGCACTTAACGTCAAAGGTTACACGTACCATAACTGTGCCCCCTAGGTACAGATACGGCAATTTTAAGCCTTATTTTGAAAAGATCTCATTAAAACCTTTCCAAAAGCACCCTACTTGACTACCAATGGTGAAAAAAAATTTTAAAGGGTCACCTTCCTATATGGAGAGACCCCCCTTAAGCTCCTTTGAAAAATGTTTCCATCCCAAAACTTTCAAGAAGTCACCACTTCTGACCTTTCCATAAAGTTTCATTGCTGTAGCTTCTATAGTTTTGGAGAAAAAGTGCTGTGAAATACAGACGGACGGACGGACAAATGGACACAGGTTGTGATTGCAATAGAGTGTTGTATTTTAGTATAAAACCCTAGAAACGGTGAACTGAACGGTCTTCAGGGGCAAGGTTAACCTACCAGAAAGCCTTTTCAATGATCGCATATTTTCCAACTCGTAAGTTCAGCTGCATAGTTAAAATTTCAGACAATAAGTTCAGCCTTGACCATAGTAAAGCGTTATCTCCCGTTCTAGCCGAAGCATCAAATACCATGTGCGCTTTAGTCGTTACTTCGTCCTCACGATATACTGGTCGGTGAGGCATGAAATAGGATCGAGATTCGTTATTGTCATCGCAGCGTCATGCCATACCTGTTGAGACTAATTCCTGGATAATACCCTCGTCTTCTTCTAAATTCTCTTTCGGTTGACGACTAAAGTGATCCATTAGTTTTCTCAAACGCGCCAAGGCTCCCTGACGATTATCGTTCAGGACACAATCCTGATTTATAATAAAGAGGCTTCATACAAAGTTTCTCTCTTGCAAATATTTTCGTCGATCAGGCAGTTCCAAAGGTTTTCGATTTAATCCATCATCTTTTGACGATTAGGTGAGAGATTTGTAAGGATCTCACAGGGAGTACCTGGAGCGAAATTTGCCCATATTGGACCTTGTAAGGTCAACCTAAATAAGGTGTTAATGGCGACCAATCTTTCGTTTATCCGTTTAAATTCAACGGTTAAGATGGAGCACTAAATATCGGCCCCTAGTAGCATCCCGATGCCTCCAAAAAATTTCGTGGCGATCGAATCTTCTTCCGCTAGCATGAGACCTTTCAAGGTTTCCGAACCAATACTAGCAGTGTCAATAAAAACATCAGGGCAAATGTCCGGTACCACTACCGCGAGAACGTCAATGAACCGTTCGTCATGTAAACTATACCACTTTAACCTGATAAAACTTTTTTCCCTTGGAAATGTTTTGAACCTCCGAATGAGAAAATTTTCGACTTTACCATATCGTATGTATTCAGGCTCAGTTCTTGAACGACTCTCTCTTTTATAAACGGATTTTCAGTAAGATGTGTTATTTTGGATAGCCCGCTACTTCGGTAGATGTCACTTTACAAGCTGTAATTTTTTAACATTTGACAAGTAAAAACTACCACATTAATAAAAATCGAACAATACACGCTTCAATAATGCAATGAAGTTATTCAAATTCACTTTAAAAATGGTGAAAATTTGACAGACCCGGTTCGTAAAACTCGAACACTTATGGGTCGTCGTGAACCACCTTGTTGGATTGCAATACAGAAATTGAAAGAAAAATTCGAGCTGTTGGGACAATTTGGTGATGTGGAGAATAAAACCCGTGCACGTCACTCAAGAACAGCCGAGAATATTGCTGCTGGAGCCGAAAGTGTTGAAGAAAACCCAGGTTTGTCCATTCCTCGTCGTTCTTTGGAATGAGGCATTCCACAAATGTCATTACACCGTATTTTGCATAAAGATTTGGGTCTTAAGGCTTATAAAGTTAATTCAACACAAGAACTAAAGCCAGTCGATCATCAACAACGTCGGGTCTTTGCAGATTGGGTCCTTGAAATGCATGAAAATGATCCGGAATTCCATCGAAAAATCATCTTGAGTGATGAGGCCCATTCCCACCACAGTGGCTTCGTGAACAAGCAAAATCGTGGCATCTGGGGCTCAGAAAACCCAAGAGTTATTGTTGAAAAGCCTCTCTATCTTCAACGTGGGACTGTTTAGTGCGGTTTGTTGTCCGGCAGAGTCATTGGACCTTTCATTTTCGAAAATGAGGCTGGAGCAACAGTTACAGTGAATGGATTGCGCTATCGAGAGATGATTAATGATTTTGTATGATCGGAATTGGATGATATTGATCTGAACAACGTTTATTTTCAACAAGACTGCGCTACGTGCCACACAAGCAATGAAACCATTGATCTTTTACGGAAAAGTTTCCGGGCCGTGTTATCTCTCGAAGAGGTGATCACAATTGGGCACTGAGATCTTGTGATTCAATACCTTATAGCTTCTTCCTTTGGGGCCCCGTGAAGGAGGAGGTCTACACCAACAGCCCAGAGTCAATTCAAGATCTCAAAGATGGAATTCGTGAGGCTATCGAGGACATAGGGCAGCCACTTTGCGATTTGGTTATGGGAAATTTCATGAAAAGGATATTGTCCTGTAAATGTGTTCGTGGTAGTCATTTGAGTGATGTTATTTTTTACTTTTAACGGCATAATAAAATAAACGTCTGATCATCTGTATTGAAAAATGGCATTTTTCTTTTAATATCAAAATAACATATCTTATTGGAAAGCCCTGAATATGCCTTAATATTTATTGAATTTCACGTAAGTGAACTTGAATTAAATGTGCAAAACAGGAAATTTCTCCTTAAATTATACGTTCAGGGCAGGAACAAGGGTAATGATGAGATTCACAGAAAAAGATTGTCAAAGAAAAACAAAACTGTTATCAGTTGAAGGACGAAAAGGAATTTTCTGGAAAATAAACATCTACCTGTTAAGACAGCAGAAGAGAAAGCTATTTTGGCGTTTTGAATTTCATATCTCCCAGAAAATCTCTCATAAGATCTCGGCTTATGTACATAGCAAATATTGGCTTTGTTTGTTATGAGATATTTTTAAGAGCCATTGACTTCAGGGTGACAAAAGAATTCTCCCTACGTCGCAAGAGTTTGCCAGTTGCAAGCTCGTGACGCTGCTCGCCCTAGTCATCAACATTGACGGCTAACAAACTATCTGAGGATTAGTTTCTATGTACAGGGTTATCCATTTCGTAGTAGGAAAGTATAATTCTGCTATTTGACATCTGTCAGAATTAAATGTCATCCAAAGCGTGTTTTTTTAAGCTGAAGGTTTGCCATTTAGAAATATGGATCGTGTAACAGTCGGAAAACGTGCTAAAACTATTAAATTTTATTATATAAATGGTGATTTTGTTGTATCAACATTTAAGGCTTTACGAGCTGATTATGGTGGACATAATCGACCTACACAGAAAGTAATTTCGAACACAGTGGGAAAATTTGAAGATGGATCAGTTATTGATATTTCAAGGCCTGTGCATCATCGCAACACTCGTTCTGCTGAAAATATCGCTGTCGTTGCTCAAAGTGTGAAGGAAGACCCGAATTTGTCGATTCCTCGACGTGCTCAACATTTGGGCTTGTCTTACGGCTCATTGCGGTGGGTTTTGCATTTGGATTTGCATCTCCATCCGTACAAAATCCAACTCACTCAAGAACTTAAGCCTCAAGACCATACACAACGCAGAATGTATGCGAATTGGGTGATTGAACAACAAGCCATTGATAACGATTTTTCGAACAAAATTTTCATTAGTGATTAGGCTCATTTTTCGCTCAGTGGGTACGTAAATAAACAGAATTGCCGCATATGGGGCTCCCAAAATCCTCAGGTGATCGCAGGAAGGCCTTTTCATCCGAAAAAAGTGACCGTTTGGTGTGCATTATGGTCTAGTGGGTGTTATTGGCCCGTATTTTTTGAAAACGATCAAGGAAGAGCCATTACAGTCAATTCTGACCGCTATGGACGGATGTTAACCGATTATTTTTAGAGAGAAATTGAAGATTATGATCTTGGGAGTATGTGGTTCCAACAGGGTGGAGCCACAAGCCACACAACACAGGCTAATCGAGCACTTTTGCAAGAGATATTTCCAGGACGCGTAATTTCGAGATTGATTGATGTCAATTGGCCCGCAAGATCCTGCGACTTAACACCTATGCAAAAGAACGTGTTCACGCAAACAATCCTCAAAGTCTTGAGAAATTAAAAACCAATATTCGCGAAGTTATGGCCGATATATTGCCGGAATGGTGGTACCTCAAAAAGTTTGAGGGCTGTAAGAGGTCCCGTGGAGGACATTTGAATGATGTTGTACTTTACGTATAATGGCAAGGTTGAATCTTTATACTGAATAAAAAATTTTGTATCCATCTGAATATTTTATGTGTTTTCTTTAGCTTTACTTTCCCAAGCGTAAAATGGATAACCCTATAGTTGAAGAAATTGGCGTCTCCAGCAAAAATATTGGCTTCCACGCTCCCGAATGAAATCGGTCATATTTATTTATTCATTGATAAAATTCTGTCTAATGCGGAACCGCCAAAATTAGTCACAGCTCAAGGTGAGAGAGCATTACCGATAGGACGAAGCGAATAAACTCAAAGACTGCTCATGAGTAGCAGAACCTTTTCCTTGAAGCTCATTCGTTCACTTTCCTTGTAAATAGTGATTTTCAAACTCTAGCCAACATTTCTAAATAACACGAAGGCGCCTACTGATCGTACGATTATTCGCTTTAAAGTTTTCTACATTATTCCACTCATCCTTCGTGGCTATATATGCAATTCTTAACTATCTGTTCAAACTCTATATGTACATTACCAGATGCTCGATTGGAATCAATAACATTTCCATTCAAAATACAAGAAGTTCAATAAGAGTTAAACGTAGCGGGAAGTAGTGAGCAAAAAATAATAACTCATCAAAAACGTACATGACCACCCGTTCTTCAAGAGGCTTCCAAGAAAAACCCTTCCGCAGATAAGATCAGACCGAAGAAAAACAACTTACTAATTATATTTCTTTACTGGTTTCATAAGCACATCCAAAGAGCTCTCCGCTCATATGTGTATAATCCACGACATGTAGCATATGTGATCCGCTATCGATCATCGATTTCCTTTACAAAACAGACATTTAGATGAAATATAGGTGTGTAGTAGCCGCCTTTCAACGGCAACGGTACCCACCGCAGTTCCAGTGTTAAAATTCACAAGAATAATCGGTTAAATTAACTCGTCTTATCGTCAACCTATCACTCACAGTTGAAACTATCAGCCTAGACGCTTCAGAAAATGATGTCGTTGAAATAGTATCGGGAAAAAAGATTTTCCCTCCAAAAAAAGCTACAGACGTATCAATATCTGCAAGGAGGTGAAAAAAAGCGATTGAAAAAGTCGAAATTAAAATTCTGTTGGAAGCTTCTCATTTGAATATACGCGGCTGTGCCGGTTGCTTGTTCAGGTGGAGGAGAGTGGCAAGCAGAGGTGCTAACTGTTACCTGCGAGCAGCTAACTGCTGAGCAACCAATATTTTATACTCGTACAATATCTATCATTTACCATCGATGAAATTTTGTCATCGTTCGAATGGAGAACGATTGAAAGACAACAAATAGGTGAGATCCATCGCCGCGATGTCTCGCTTTCAGGGAATCGATTCACCAGCCAACCTTCAGAAAGCATGAGCACTACTCGTATGCTATTCTTTACACTATCGCGATTTATTCCGCGCCTGGAACGATATACAGTTTTCAGTATCTCAAACTCGCACCTATGTTTAGCTTTTAGTTCCAGATTTGATAATATTCGGGGCTCCACATTGAAATTGTTTGGCAGTCGGTCCAATTAAAATTCGAAAATGAAAAGATGCTTGCCAAGCACTCAAAGCACATGGATTTAATGAAATGTTAATAAGTTTTGCGTAAGGATTTATTTTCGCTAATAGGTTTTGTTTATGGTTTCATTGAAAATTTGAATAATATGTTTAAACCCATCAAAATTAATTAAACCGTTGAATTATTGCACTCGAACGTGCCTTATTAAATTGTTTTATTGCCACCCTCCGGGGGCAGGCGCCACGCCATGCGAGCACCACTATCCGAAACAATCTACTTTGCAAGATTTATATAATAACGAATAAATCAGATCAGCATAAATTATTTCCAGTGATACAGAAACAATATCATTTCGAAAATATTTCATGTATTTACCCAGGGCGGCGTGAGTGCGAATGGAAATAAATTTCGCTTCAGATAATGCAGCATGTTCATCTATTTTGTAACATTCATATGACAATGTAAAATTAAATGAGATAATTTATTGCTGGCAATACATAAATTGACGGCTCATATATGTGAAATTGGGATTTTATTTATGTTCGTTGAACCTAGAATGAAAATGGAAAAATTGTGAAATCCATATTACATCCATATGGACAGGACGTGAGTCCTTTGATAATACTTTCCATACGTGTAGGTAGAACAGCTCGCTCAGCAAACGGAATGGCAAGGAAAAGGACACCGAGTCCACTTCCGCCCCTTGTGCAATCATCATTCCAACTCTGCATCCCCTATCTTCAACTGGTCGTGCAGGACATTGTCCAGTAGAGCTGTACAGGATCCAGTTTCCAGCTGAGACCATTATTATCCGACAGTCTATATGAAATGTTCCAATTTATTGGTAAATGTCAGTTTTGCAATTTTAATAAAACTTCATACCATTGCAATTCATTATATTTACGTTAAATGGATTTGTACGATGTTGGCAACGCCAGCAATGGCCGCAGTCACTGTAGCGGTATGACCAGCAACACCATTTATAGTATATCGAAAGTAGACATGAAAAGGATCAATGTGAAATGGAAGCTTTCAAAGGAAGAGGATGATGATTCGTATTGAATGCAATACTCGTACCTTTGCCGTTACACGTATCTGGACACAGATTGCAAAAATATTCATTCGAGTGCTTACGTAGGCAAAAAATTTGATTGGACAACTGTCAATTTTAATGAATTCATGATTCTGCTGGGATAATTTACAATAGATTTAATTATGCTAGTAAATATAAAACGAAATTGAATCATTTTTAGGGTGTAATCCAACGAGTTTTATATTGACCTACTGGTTTCGCATCCTACTCGTCCATGGATCACAGCCGCAGCCCTCAAAAACTATAGGAGCTACAAAGCTAAAACTTCGTGGAAGGTCAGAAACGGTATTCTCGATAGTTTAGATTCTATCAAAAAATTTTAAAGTTTTCAAAGAGGGTTCCACTATTATACCGAAATGACCCTAAACAATACTTTTCATCTGGGGCAGTCAAGTGGGATATTGAATGAAAGGTCTTGATTATAACTTTTTGATTCTGAAATCAAAAATACAGTTTGCAAATTAGGACGAGCGAAGGGAGGCAAAATGTGCAAAACTGTTGTTTTCCCCCTCGTGATTAAACACCTTTGAGCTGAAAAACATCACCAAGGTTTGTTTCGTAGTGAAATGGGTGGATAAATGTCTGTGTAGAACTGCAGCGATGGTCTGCTGCCTCGGTGAGAGAAGATGGTGGTGTTTGCCGAGATTAGCCTTGTCTGAGGAGGCGTGAATGCGCTGGCAGGCTACCATTGCGCTGTCGTGGGGCATGTTCTTTTCCTCAGCACAAGGACCCACTACAGAAAAATTTTGCGTTCACAAATTGGCACACAAAAACACGAATCGACCGGTGTCGAGGTCGAGGTAACATGGGCCTGGCGAAAACAGACGAAACTTAGGCAGTGGGGTAGCGTGGAGGATGCCGGGGGGCATTGCCTCGGGCGGCACATAAAAAGGGGCGGCAAGCATCATAGGTTCTTCTATAAAATAACAGCAATTCATTTTTCGAAATACACCCGCGCTAACCCGAGCTTTCAACGAGATCTTCGTGGAAATTTTTGCAATTTCTTTATTGCTCACACAAATGCAAAGAGCCAAAAATAACATTTTCTTCTCCTATCATTTCAACATCACATCAGAATATGAGACATAGTGCCTTATCTACTAGAATGATGAAACAATTTTCTAAATTTTTTCGCAAGGAAAAATTTCAACCACTACAGCAGCAACACTTTTACCCCATTTAATTCTTCTAATTCTTCCCGTAACATTTTGAACCATCTGTTATTTCAAACATCTTCCAAAATCATGTTTCGCTTGTTTGCTTGCCTGTCAGTCAATACCTCAAATAACATAACGTTACAAAATGGAAAAGCTAGGACGTAAGAAATAACATGCATTCCCTTAACACTTCAATGTTGCCTTGCTAATGCTTAATGCTTTATGGTGAAAAAATCTGATAATATATTTTATTCAAAGCATTGTCTATCGAAAGCCCCAACATTTTCCCATCTTTCAGGCAGTTTATGAGTTCCATCCCGACAAAAATTGCGCCGGCTTGGCGGCCAAAAATGAATCCATCCTTTTCCGGATGGCTTGCTCTGAAGTGAAGCGTATTCCGGTGAGGACGTTTTGCATCGAGTGAAATAAATGAAAGTCGGACGGAGCAAGGTCCGGACTATAAGGCGGGTGGGCCAAAATTTACCATCCACTGTTTTCCAAATAGTTTTTCACGGGTCTTGCAACATGCGGCCGAGCGTTGTCATGATAAAAAATTAAAGCCTCGTGTCTGGTCGCGTATTCCGGGCGTTTTTCGATGATGGCACGCTTCAAACGTATTAATTGTGTTTGGTACAGGTCATCTGTGATTGTCTGGCCCGATTTCAACAACTCATAATATAACGGCCCTTCTGATCCCACCAAATACACAGCATAACCTTGGCGTGATGGATATTTGGCTTCGCCGTTGATTTGGCTGGTTGGCCGGGCTTCACGTATGACTTTTTGCGCTTGGGATTATCATAATGGATCCATTTTTTATCTCCAGTCACGATCCAATGCAAAACTGATTTCTTTTTATGGCACTCAAGCAGCATTTCAGACATACAGAAGCGCCGTTCAACGTCTCTCGGCTTCAACTCATAGGGGACCAAATTACCCTTGCTTCTGAATATATCCGGCCGCTTTGAAACGTTTCAAAATGGCTTGCTGAGTCACTCCAAATAATTTTGCAAGTTTGTCTTGCGTTTGACACGAATCCTCATCGAGTAGCATCTCCAATTCTTCGTCTTCAAACTTTTTTGGCTGTCCCGGGCGTTCTTTGTCTTTGATGTCAAAATCGGCACTTTTGAAGCGTTGAAACCATTCAAAATACTGTGTTTTTGCTAAAACATCATCGTGATAAACTTTTACAAGCAAACGATGACTTTCGGCAGCAGTTTTCTATGCAAAAAATGACCCAACAGAAGCTCCCGCAAATGCTGTCTTTTTCTCCAATTTTCGAAGTTATTCATCGTGAAAAATAATAATAATGCACATAAGATCAAATTGTTCTGTTGACTGATTTTGATAACTGGCAAATGTACCAAAATGACATATATATAAAGTTCGAGCTTTCACGATATTTGTTAGTACGGACATCTAGCGTCAAATTCCGGTTATTAAGTTGTACACCCAATAGACGTGATATATTCGTATCTTTGTCTCTGCTGGGGTACTTTTTTCTTTTCATTTATACCTTATCTAGCTGAAGATGAAAAGAACAAAAGTAAGCGGAGCGTTTTATTGCAATTGAAAAAAAGCCAAGGAAAACGCTGTAAGGAAAAATAAAGGTGCCATATTAAAGTTTGTGAAAGTTTCTGATGCCCGCAGCTCACCTTCTGCCAAAATTTACTAACGATGAGTTACTACAACCGAGTGCAAGTACTTCTGTTAAGCTTTCTGGTATTCTGGTACTAGAAAAAAGTTACACACTCACTGGTTTCGGTTTTTATAGTAATGACATTGGAAAATGGTAGGCAAAAGTTGATTCAAATTTAAGGCTTCTTTTGATTCAAAGAGGTCCTGAAGTTGTTCAACACTTGAATGTCGACTTTTTTGAAGAATCAGCAGTACCACGCATTGCTAGTCAGACGAGAACTATGTTAGAGCAACAGTATTGTCAACGAGAGGCCTAACATGAGATTGGTTCGACCGTACATTGCCAAACGGTGAAAAAGTTGTACGTTCTTGGATGGCATATTCACCTTCTAAAGCCTCATTGTTTCGCTTCTGTTGTCGTATATTTGAGGATGCAAATTCATCAAACTTGTCGAAATTTTGCTGCTCCGGAGGGTTTAATACTTGGCGGAAATCGAATCCAAAAGTTGGCAATCATGAAGGAACTAGAAACAAGACTTCAAATGGACAGACAATTAATAAGTAAGAACAAGAAGCCGTCACAAGAGAAACTAAAAAATGGTATGAAGTTGTGAGCAGAATGTTTGATATTTTACAATTTCTTGCAAAACAAAATTTGGCATTACGCAGCCACAGAGAAGATGAGGCCAGTGCTAGCAGAGGAGGTTTTTTGGAATTAGTGGATTTGCTGGCTAAGTACGGTTCTGTTCTCCGAGAGCATTTGGTTAAAATCAAAACGGGCCAAAAAATTTCGCTAGCCCGAAATTCAAAACGAGCTCATTCTAAGAAGTAAAGTTCATCAAAAGATTATAGCTCGTGTACAAAAGGCTAAATATTATTCAATAATTTTTGGACAGCACTCCAGATATTTTGCATAAAGATCAAACGAGTCAAGTCTTACGATATGTGGTCATTGAAAATCAGATGGTTCGAGTAAGGGAATCTTTTTTGGATTTCATCGAGACCAAAAAAAAACTGCTAAAGGCATAAGTGAAATGATTTTGAACAAACCCATGGCTGATGGACTTGACGTTATGAACTGTAGAGGACAAGCGTATGATAATGCTGCGACGATGGCTGGAAGGCGCGCAGGTGTACAACAGAGGAGAAAAGATTTCAATCCTAATGCGAAATTCGTGCCATGCTCAAATCACTCATTAAACCTGGTTTGTATGCATGCAGCTCCAGTGGAGGTAAACTCCGTAACTTTCATCGGCACGCTAGAGCGCTGTATCTACACATCGGTGGGAAGTTCTGATTGCGACTACAGGTAAAAGATTGCAGAGGACTCAGAACACACGTTGGAGTGCTAGGGGTGATGCTGTAAATTTTATACAACACCACTGCCAAGAAACATTGATTGCGCTTGAAAATCTAACCAAAACTGAGGAAAGTTTTAATACAAGAACAGACGCAGGAAGCTTGTCGGTGGCAATGCAGTAAATCCAAAAAAAAAAAAATAATGTTCCTCTACAGAGAGACATTCTTTGGATTCTTTGCTGATTTAAAAACCACCAACAAAGGCTGTTCATACACGAAATATATAACAATTCACGTAGAAAGTAGATACATCGGGTGGTAAAAATACGGAACAAGAGCTTCTTCCAAATAGCGTATCGATCCCGGCCGAAAAACTATTACTTTTTAAAGTCTGTATGAAATGGTGAATTGTCGAGGCAACAGCTTACTTTGGTTATTCCTGAATCGATACACCTGAGGTCAAATCACCGGTGCTTAAAATGGTGCTATTTGAATTTTCAATGGAACGTAGGGGTTGGGTGTCAGTCGCTCAGTAAATGCTTTTTCAAATCGAACGAACGAACAACCGAGACAGCTTCCTTAACACATTTTCTAATTTGATTTGTGCACGAGTCACTCTGAATAATGACATATGACTGAACGCAAGCAATAGAAACACTTCAGGCAAACAGTGTGAGCACCAACGGCAAGTTGGCAGGCATCAGGGTAATGTTTCCTCAAACCAAATTTCTTTTCAACTCTATGTACAAATTGTTTTTAACTGCTCGTCTATTTCTTAGCAATGCACTGGTCCGACTTCTTTCTTTTTCCCGACGTCCCCCTCCTCAAATAGTGCAGGTGCCTCAGCATGACAATATTTTTCCAACACTCATTTACGTGACATTCGCGATGGAAACGAGGTGCTGTAGGATTAAATGGATACTGATGATTAATTTGGAGGCATACCAAATCTCAATTCAAACAAAACAACGAAATAAGATAAACAAAGTTGTTAGAAAAGCCGTAGAAAAACTCCCCGTGCGGTTTAAAGGCTTTCGAACATTTTGTGGCGATGAGCTTTTCCATTAAGTGCCCCGAGCTCGCAACCTGACACTAGCCGAACTAACTACCAAGACGAGAAGAAAACGTTGGAAACGACTGTCTGCCTAACTACATTGCATTGCCAAATACCCTTAATGGTCAACAGCGGAAAATCATATTCACTATCTTCTACTTTTCTCGCACTAATCCCGTCGACAGCTTGACCGCACTTCCAATTCAATCGCACCCTGAAATTCTCCACGTGAAAATTTTGCTATTCCAAATTGCCATGCAGAAAAATTCACCGTAGTGGTCTTTTCATAGTCGTCGTTCCCACCCCTCCGTTTTCTGACACATTTTTTCGTATGATCTGTGCCTTTTACATTTTGCCGCCTAAACTCAGGAGACTTTTCACTGTTTTTCACTCCTAATTTCTCGGTTTTCCGTTCAAATTCACTGCTGTCACACGGCCTTTTCACCTTAACGATCCCTTTGCAACTCTACTAAATTTGGAGTTCGCCACACGAAATAAAGGTTTTCTGGTGTTGGCTTCTTCCAAGACACCCACAACATTATAAGAAATCAAACAAGATCTTATTCGCGACGGAAACGAGCAAATAAACGTTCGATCAAATTGAAATGCTTATTTTCGCGATCCCGAAAGGAAAACAACATTTTTCACGTCCGTCTCGAAATTACACCTTCTGCATGCGCACTGTATGGCGATCCGTAACTGACTCCCGGATCCGCCCAAGCAGATCTGGCTACTTGTTGTGATCAGCCACCGTAGGATACATGTCGCAACGGAGTTTCGTGATGAGCCTACTCATCCATCCAATGGAGATCACATTTAAATAATTATTTTTTTTTTAAATTTACACTTCAAATTGGATCAGCATTATGGTAGTTTTCGAGCAGTATGCTTAGGCGACTGCTCAATTACAACATTTTTTAAAGGGACAATGGCAAATACCTCAGAAATCAAAATTCACTAAATTTTGTTGAGTCAGTTGTTCAAAATTAATGAAAAACTAGCGTACTTAGTCGATGTGATTCAGGTTGGAAACGAGAAATATCAACAGGATATTGAAAAGCTGCAAAATAAAAAAATGTAATGCAAAAAGAACTGGAACATTAGCATGAAAGAATCAGGATCAAGAGAGAACATTATGAAAATCTCAGAAGAGTAGCAAATAAGATAATTAGAATTAAGATAAGAAATACTTTGACGACCAATTTAGAAACATTGACGGAAGTCTAGCGAACAATAACACAAAACAAGCATACACAGTAGTGAGAAGCATGACACTAGCAATACCATCGCTGATGAAAATAGGATTAAGGAAAGATGGGCACCATATTTTAAGAACCTCCTCAATCCTCCGCAAGCTTATAAATATTACTAGAGAGCTTTCATTGGGCCTACCAACTCAGGATGAAGTTTGTTCCACCATCAAATCCCGAAAGAATAATAAAGCACCAGGAATCGACAAGATTCCAGGGGAGCTTATTAAATATAGTGGCAGCAGTGTTCAGAAAGCCATCCATAAAATCATCCAGCACATATGGCAACAAGAGTATATGCCGAACGAGTGGAGCCAATCAGTTACATTCCGTATTCACAAAAAGGTGATAAGCTACAGTGTGAAACGTGTAGAGGCATATCAGTGCTTCGAACGGCGTCCAAGATATTTTCAAAAAAAAAAACAGACCATACGCCAATAGTATTATTGGGGAGTATCAAGGTGGCTTTAGACTAGATAGATCAACGATAGACCTTAAGCAAGCATACTACAGTATTGATCGTAACGTTCTGTACCAAATAATGCTTTGCTTTGCTATCCCAGCCAAATTAGTCGGTCGTGCCAAAATGACAATGAAGTCAACAATAACCAACTCACCGATACTTTTGACAGAAATATCGGACTAAAGCAGGAAGATAAGCTACCTCATTGTTATTCAATTTGGCTCTTGAATATGTCATTAGAAATCTCATGACTCAGTCAAGGAAAAATACACCAAACGCCTAAAATATCACACTTGGCAAATACAGTACCGAAAATCTGAGCGAATTTGCATATTTAGGCACTAAAATAACGATAACTGGTAATGAAAGAGACAAAATACGCCGAAGGATACAGATCGCAAAAAAATATGTTTATTAATTTTCTACGATCTTGAAGACCAGCATAGAAAAACAAAGCTCCAAGCATACTCGTACGAATTTGTGATAAGACCTGTGTTATGCTATGGGCTTGAAAGACGGGTCCTGAGGTGAATAATCGGAGCAAAGCTGGACCGGGGCCAATGGATAATGCGATACAACCATGAGCTGTGTGAAAATTGTGCCAAGTCAAAGGTCCCAGTGAATGAAATGCTGTGTAAGCTACAATAGACTGGCCACGTGAATTAAATGGATTATCAACGGATATCCAAAAGGGTTTTCGTTGGGAGAACTGAAGAGTGGAGACCAGTGGGGAGACCGAGAAAATGCTGGTCTGACTCGGCCGACGAAGACAGTTTATCACTGCTCGTATCTAAAAACTGGAGGACGCTGTCAATGAACCGAGACCGTTGGTGGCGCTTGTTGCAGTCAGCAAAGGGCCAAGCGGGGCTGTAAAACTACGAAAAAAGAGAGAAAATTAGAGAACAAATACTATAGAAGGATTATGACTATCGTTTGATGAAGGTATCAAAAGGAAGATAATATATATAACTTAGGTGCAAAACTTGATAGATTGGAAGTTCAACAGAAGGTATGTCTGTTTTCTTCTTGAAAAGCTATCGGGTCGTGCAAACCGCATCTGCTCACACAACTCAGGAAGGCCCGATGGCTTGTCAAGAAGAAAAAAGAGAATTGGCTTACTGATACCAAAAAATATGATTGACTGCAGGAGATTCAACTTAAATGAAAGAAATTAATCTGACTTATGAGTAGCGGAGCAATCCGATCAAATCAAATCGTTTAACCATGAAATAACCAAAACAAACATATGTTTGTATTGGCAGATGATAACTGTCCTATTGACGTTTGTTTTGTCTTCTCCCTACACAAATGAACACCCAGATGAAATCATCATTGAGGTGGGAAACCAGTTGAAGCTTTCGGAAAATGAATATATGTACATTTGAGTGAAGAATAAAAACCATTGAGTAAAACAGGGATGAGATACGGTGGTTTCAACTTGAGAAAGTGATTGACCGGCTAAGTATCGAAAGAAGGAGCCACTAGGCGGATAAGCCTGAAATTTCGGCACGTGTTTGGTTGGTTGGAACTCGATATTCTTCCAGGGCAGGCAGACATGGTAGCGACACAAAAAAGAACATCGTGCATGTAAATGAAAAGCTCCTGGAAAGAAAAAGGAGAGATCAAAGTGAATTGCGAAAATTTTGTAAGCTCCTGGAAGGCGGAAAGGATTTAACCAGCATATGCTGCAAAGAGCCCAACTTGTAGGATTTGGTTTAGGTAAGCCGGTGTACCTCGCGAGCACACTTTTTGTAAATTTTATATGAAGTAGAATAAAGTTAATCTATGTGAAACTAACTTTGATCGCAATAAAATAACACTAATTGTGAATTTATAGAAACCGAATTGCATTTGTTTTTCCTTTCGCATAAGAAGTTTCTTGGTGATTTAAAGGACGGGGTGGAAAATCATTTGGCGTTACTGGCACGGTTCATTCCTTGCATACTATAATTGACATGGTGAATGTGGAAGGTACTTGCCAACTAAGTAGAGTTCATGGTACATCCATTCAGTCGGTGAGAAAAGTCACTAAGGGGAGCAATGGGGTATTTGTCAGGAACATTGATTGCATTTAAGCGCCGATAATCACCACAAGGTCTCCATTGGCCAGTTTTTTAGGTACGAGATGCAAAGGACTTGCCCATGGTCTACTGAAGGCTTACAGATTCCCTGTTGTAGCATACGAGTATACTCGAATTCGGCTTTCGCTTTACGCAATTTCTGTGGAGTCAGACGACGTGCTTTTTTGGCAACTAGTGGTCCTTTCGTCAAAATATGATGGTAAACACCGTGATTCATGACTGTTTTGATGTTATTAGGCAGCGTTATATGGTGACATTTTTCCAGCAGGTGATAAGCCTCAACTGATGAAATGGTGGACAGTTTAGTATCGAAAATTCTGGAAATGTTGGCGATGGATTGTAGATTTGTTTTCCGTCCACAATTAGATTTTTGCGTAGATCAACCAAAAGTCCAAAATGGCGTAGAAAATCCGCTCTGATAATTGGTTGTCGAGCATCAGCGATGGTGAAATTTCAAGGGAATTGTCGTTGCGAACCCAAATCAAGCGTTAAAAACTTTTCACCATATGTTGCGATTGGTGTATTGTGTGCAGCGTACAATTTGAATTTCTGATCCGTTGTTTTTGGCAGTACTGACACATCAGCATCTGTATCCACTAAGAACCCCTAGCCAGATTTTTCATCCACTATCATAAGTCGGCGTGGGTGGAGTGAGTCGTCCTCAACTGCCAAAATGCGGGACGAAGAATTTAGTTTTCCGGCACCATCTCAATATTTCTCCATTGACAGGGTGCTTTGCAATTTCTTGCCTGTTTTCCGAAACGTGTGTGGAAGAAGCAAAATTTTCCTCTCGATCTTGACCGCTTATTTGATCTGCTGCGAAGTTTGGAATTTGATCGATTTCGCGTTCGAAGCTCCAATCTTTCAAGTTAATCCAAAATTTGTGATGATTGGCTATTATTCGGCTGCTGCTGCACTGCTATAGCTTCAGGTTTGTTTTGTAGTTCCAACATCAAATCTGCCATCTTGGCTAATTTCTCGATGTCCGGCTCGCTTGATATGTCTAATACCACTCGTATGATTCCGGGGAGTTGCTCCAACAACAGTGACCTTAGCATGGTTTCAGTTACCTGCTCTCCTCCTGTGTTAAGAAGTTCGTGCAGATAATGCGATGGTTTGTTGCCTCCCGGATTTTGGCCTTGAAATAAGCGCCTCAGTTTTGATTCCGTGGATTCGGCAAATGCTGTTAAAATTCACTGCTTAACTGCTTCACACCTATTTTCCATTGGTGGATTCCTTGCCAGAGAAATGACGTGTGGTAGCTTCCCGGACTCAGCACACTGGATGATGTATTGAGATTTCGTTTCGTCCTGATGGATTTGATGAGTATGGAAAGCAGCTTCGACCTGATCAAACCAAAATTCCGAGTCCGGTTTATAAAATTTTGTGATTCGTGACGCTTCAATAAATAAATTCGCGGATGACGAAGGTCTTGGTGCGATTGGCGGTGCATTTTTGGGCGTTTTCGGCGTTTCTTCATTTGACGCGTTGGCAATTTTGAAAAAAACTTTTATGTCACTTTAGCACTTTCACGAAAACAGAGTTTTTTATGAGGTTTTCTTTTAAGAGTCAATTTTAATAAGGGGATCACGTCGAGGTCACCACTATGGGGATTTAGTCCACAAAGTCCACAAAAACAACAACAAAAATTATTCTAATTTACAAACATATTAATCAACAAACATATCAACACAACACAATATGGCGGTTAGATTGCGAGAGAGACAGAACATAGAAAAATCTCAAATATATAGTCTGCTGATCCTTACAAAGGTTTGAGTAGCTTATGTCACCACATTGAGTATGAATTTATTTCAATACTATCCTAAAAAACCAGCATACTATTGACCGGCTACAAAGAAATATTTTTTGGAAATCCTTTGAACGAATGGATTTCTTATTTACTTTAGGTAGGTGTTGGGGAAAGGTGGTGGATCATACTGGGCCCATATAAATCGAAGTTCTTGTCAATAAAAAATCCATCCCACACTTTAATTAGAACTATATTGAATTGAAGTATTACTCAAATCAACAAAGTACGAAATGTGAAGGCAGTTATTTTTTAATGCTGAAAGAATCAAATTATAAATGGACGAATTGTTGTACATCCTTTCTTTGAAAAGTATCCAGGCCAGATTTTAGTATGTAAGCACGTTTAGAAAGCATGAGAAATAAAAATGAATTCAGGAATCTATAATTATTACCAAGTCAGCAAAGAACCATAATCTACGATTGCTTCACTTTCCTGCAACTTTTCCAAACATTTAACAAATATCACTGCAGTATGTTAAAAACAAGATGATCCAACTGACTGTGCTCTAAGAACGACTGAGCACACATAAACAATTGAAAAGTTCACCTTACTGGCTGAAATAGTTCACATGAAGCTCCAAGTTCCAGCTGTAGCATCCAACGGTGCCATAAACGTGGTGGCTGGCAGCCTTCCTGCCTGCCATTAGTTCAACATGAGCAAAAGTTTGTGCCGTCAATAAATCAGTCGAGTCGAAATTATATGAAAGTGAAGTTTCCAAGTAGTACATTACCATCAATATATGAAGATATAATTCGTTCAATAAGTTACGAGACTTCAACTAGACCGTATAGTGAGACCAGCAGCAAACGGCATACAGCATATTCGCTAACAATCCAACATGCCCACCTTCACATCGTCCACAACCCCCCGGATCTGCTCCAACCATTCATTGTCTCATTCCGATGCACTTCTGTCGGTCGTTATGACCCCAGCTCCCTGCGAGAGAATTCAGCGATATGTAGCAACTCTGCATAGCTCACACATGAATCTATCGAAGCTTCGAAAACTTCCAATTGCGATACCTTCACGCTGGCTCGGAAGAAAAAGGACGAAGACTTGTAATTAGGAACATGGGAGTAATAAACTTTCCCGTATGTATTCATACATGTCGAAAGAGTAGTACAGTGTGATGTATGGCGAGAAGTTTTGTGCTCATCCCCCATCCACCCTTGCATTGTGCCGTTGATGATCCCATAAACCATCCACCGAAAATCTCGTCACCCTTAAACATGTCGGTATGGTTGGCAAAGGGTGGCTGAGATATAAACCTCAAATCTTGGTAGATCTGAATTCTGACATTGGTAATTAATTCCTGAAATTGGTTAGGGGATGAAAAATTGGTATTCCATGCAGAAAAACAAAATAAAGAAAAAATCTCGATTTCAAACTTCAAGAGATTTTCAGGGGTGTAGAGAGCAGCCCATTCAGAGTACCCGTAATGCATCAGTGCAAATATCTCTGAACGAATAAACATTTAATTGCAATGAGGAGCATTTCATAATGCCGTAGTCATGCCATCTTCGTATAATCCGCAGGAATGCCAGCAATGCCGCCGCCGTGTACTGAGCATCAAAGCTAAAATATCTCTCAGATTCACATGTATCGGCAGAATAACTACAATTTTATCTTAAATATCGTTTCATATAAATTAGAACCGATATGGCCGTATATCAAATTCCATGATGACATGATGTCATATCTTTCGAATTGGCTGCTGGGACGCTGCGTCTTTGGAGTTTCTAAGCTTGGCTTTACCTGACTGCGTGGATAAGTTCCATTCGCGATGGGGTTCAGGTGTTCGGTAGCTAGGCCCCAAGGTAGAACACTATAATATGATGGGAATATTGCGATTATTGTTTGTTTCTCCCATAGTTGGCAATTCCACGTCGACTTGGACTCGCTCAAAGCCTCGTGATTTTCAGATCTTTATCGATTTGATTGATATTGGACATGATTCTTTCAAAATGACGAAGGGACCGATGAAATGTGAACGAATCGCTTTAATGTTGGGATATTAATTGGAAACGACAGAAAGATGATTTCTTTGTATTAAACGGATATAATTATGCGATATTAATTTTCAACTTTTATGAAATTTTTCAATGGTTTTCATCGTGTGTTTCTTGGAAGTTGATGACGAGGTATTTGGGATAATAGACAATTCTGAGAAGTGTATACAATATATTATTTCTGGTGTTCTACGAATGAATGGAATATTATCAGATAAACTATTCCATCTAAAAGATTGTAGCAGTGGAAATATTAGAAAGACCACAAGGGACTAGTCTAGTTAGATTACATTCTAGCAGTGCATGCAATTGCCGACTTAGATGTGTGGAATGCCTTTTCTACGGATGAAGCAATGATGGACGGTAAATCTAGGTTTAATCGGTTAAAGCGGGGACTACCAAGGTTTCCAATTCTTCAACCTTTAGCTAGGTAAAACTGACTAAAATGGGGTCTAACCAAGCATAGTTGGTTAATGTCCGAAAAGTTTCCATCACTTCTATGCTTAGCGAGCTAAAACTAGATCCAACCCATACTGTTCGGTTAAAGCCCAAAATATGACATATATAGGGTGCATCAGCAAAACCCGGAAAGAAGATGCAGTTTATAATAATATTTATTTATTACTTATAAACTAACATTTACTACAAAAGTTATTATATTTTAATTCTAGATATTCTCCTTAGATTTATAACTCAATGTAACCCCAACTTACTTCAATCACCGCTTCAACTTTCCACCTGAATCGCGAGAACGACTTTTTTAAATGCTCTCCTTGTAAATTGATGAATGCTGCTTCAACAGCGACCTGTAGGGATGCCACATTAGGATGTCTGAACTTGTAAGTAACCCGCTCAATAACGCTCCATACGTAATAGTTCAGGGGGTTTAAACGTGGGCTATTAGGAGGCCAGAACCGTATGCGACCCGCAGCTTCGTTCTTCAGTGAATACAGAAGCAAGTAACAGCGGGCAATGCTTTTTGTTTTAGTACCCTCGGATAGCATCTGTTGCACCTTTGTTGCATAGGGCACGTATCTCAGGTCCTCTTCGGCGATTCGACGCATGCAAGCCTCACTTACACCCAAGATGGCCGCCATTTTCCTGAGCGAGCTCTCAGGATCCTCCGGGAAAAGGTCTTGGGTCGAATGAGTTTTCTTTACTGAACTAGAAAAACCTTCCTCACAATTTTCCGCGGCTGTATACTTCGAAGCAATTTCGTAAACTGTGGATTTCGGATACCCGGAAAACCTTATAATTAATGTTCGCGACCATCTAGTGCGAATACTTTCCATAACCGCCGCTCTCCGATTATATTCCTCACTAGATTGCACTAACTTCCCCAGTCAGAGTTCACGCACGAATGCACACTCGTCTACTCGGTTGAAATGACAACAAATGACTGCTGTCGTTGAGATCTACTATAGCGACAAATTAAGGTGAAGTTCGTCCGGATTTATGTTTATTAAGTAAAACGTTATTGTGTTATACATAAACACTTAGCAAATTAAAAATTACATCAGCCAGAGAAAATTTTCATACGTATATATTGTTGCAGCTTTACAATGAGCTTTTAGGCTCCCCATTTTACATTGCATTGTTCAAAGTTTTGTACTACTTACAGAGCTCTATTGAAATCTGTTTTGTGTACCCGTCCGTTTGTTGTAGCAGTTTTTCGCTGAAACTATAGCAGCTATAGGCACTAAATTTGGTGTGTACTATAGATCACAAGTGATGACTTCTTGAAGGTTTCGGTATCGAACATATTTTCAACGGTTCGTAAGGGAAGGTCCCTTTATATTGGAAGTAATTGTGTTTTGCGAAACAAAATGAGTCACTTGAAGTGAATTGAAGCTTCTACTCTTCTTTCTTGTCTTTTTTTTGCGATAAAATTCGTTCTCCAAATGCTGTTCCAATAAAGAAACTTGTAAAGATGGTCCCTATCTTTGCTGAGGGCTAGCATTTTGGTGGGTTTACTCAAATGATAGGAACCACAAAGGTATAGACTCAACCTTGCCTTGATTTCACAGGAGAATACTTTTTCTTTTTTTTCAAATGCGTGATGGGTGAGTAAATCGCGTTTGCGTTTCGAGTAAGTATGCTAATATTATGAAGCCCGCAATGTAACACGCGTTTACTAACATATGAGACCTTAAATTTGATCCTTCTCATTGACCTCAAAAGTTTCGATTTAACGTTGTTTTGATCCTTTTTGCTATGTTACAGTATTCTGATGCATCTGATGCATAATTTCTAATAAAATGTCTGACTGATAGAATAAAAGAACAGATAACTAATTTCTAGGGTTTTGCAAAGTAGTTTTACAAAGTAAAATAATTAAAGATGTAAAAGACGCCATCTCTTTTAGTGTGTTAGCTGACAACATGAAAGAAGCGTCGACTCAAGAGCAATTTTCTTTATGTGTGAGCGGTCTGTGAAAGAATTTTGCCAGTTGGGCCTCTAGAATCTATGACTGGTGAGCAACTAGGCAAAACGCTGCTAAAATGATTTGAAGACTTTAAACTGGAAATAAAAAACGTAAGAGGGCAAGGTTATGACGGAGCATCAGCCATGAGTGGCAAAATCAAAGGCGCCCATTCTTTTGTACAACAACGTTGTCCAATAGCAAACAATGTACACTGCCCTTTGGACAGCCTTAACTTAGCTATTACAAATTCTGCAGAGGTCAGATCAATAAGGAATTGTTTTTGGACAATCAAAAAAGTATAGGCTTTTTTCAATACAACTAAGAGGCAGACTATTCTCATTGAAAAAATTGAAGCCATAGCAACCGGTAAGAAATCCAAAAAACTCAAGCTATGATTTGACACTCCCCTTGTCATGAGAGACATGTTCAACTTCATCTTTGCAGCCTTAGAAGAAATAAACTTTTGGAACGACAAAAACGCGTCTTCAGAAGCCATATGTCAATCTGAGTAGATTGTAGCTTTGATATCCTCTGAAAAGCTACTCAGCTACACTTCGAGACTGTATCAAAAGTTGCAATCCAATGACTAACATTTGTAAGCTGTATTGAATTATGCAGATAGTCTTTGGGCGAGCATACAGTTCATAAGAGACAATGTGAATGATGAATTTGAAATTCTGTTTGAAGAAGTACAAAATATGGCCGAAGACAATGGAACACCTATAAGTATTTTAAGAGTTGTTGGAAAGCAGAATCACAGAGGTAATGCGCTTGCAGACACTCAAGAACAGTTTTACAAAATTAACTTGTTCATTCCCTGGATTGACAATTTTGTTTCATGCGTTCAAGAACGACTGTTAAAAATAAAAAATATTTATTCCACTGCCTGCTGCGTGAGACTGCTTCTCAAAGGAACATTAAAGAAACAAATGAATTAAGGAGTCATTTTTGAAATTGGTAGAAAATTATGAAGAGGATTTAGAAAATGACAACTTGGCACTGTTATTGGCTGAAATGGGAACCCGTCAAGTGGTTTTCAAGCGAAATTGAACAAACCTCAGCAACACAACCGCCATATTGAATATTTGTGACAAAACTATGTCCCAATGTCAACTGGCATAGCGGAGTGCTCCTTCCCCACTCTTTGACGAATCAAAATTTACCCGAGGACTACGATATCCAAAAATAGACTAAACGGTCTAACGAAACCAAACATTTACAGAGATATTCCAGTTTCAACTGATGATGTACTATCCATACTAAAAAAACACCCAAAGAAGACTTGATTTTGTTTTGTAGTTTTAAAATTTTGGCTCATTTCACTTTAAATGTAAAAATATCACAACTATTTGTTCACATGGGCATCATATTTCAAGATACTCCTTATTCCTTTGCACATCTCTACAATATTGGAGCCTATAGATGTCTCCGGAGAGCTTCCGCTGGCCCCACTTACTCTGGATGAAGTTTGTTCCACCGTCAAACCCCAAAAGAATAATAAAGTGCCAAACATCAATGAGGTTGTAGTGGAGCTCAGGAAATATGGTGGCAGTAGTGTTCCTAAAGCTATTCACAAAGTCACCCAGGACATTTGGCAACAAGAATATATGCCGAAAGAGTGGAGCCAATCTATTATATTACCTATTCACAAAAGCGAAAACTATAGAGGCATATCACTTCCTTGTACGGCATACAAAATATTTTCAAAGAGCATAGAAAATAACGTTGGATCATACGCCAATAGCAGGTATTATAAGTGGTTTCAAGGTGACTTCAGAGCAGGTAGATCGATGATAGACCAATTGTTCACTGTCAAGCAGGTATTTGAAAAATGCTGGGTGTATAACATAGACGTACGCCAAATTTTCCTTGACTTTAAGCAGGCATACGACAGTATTGATCGTAACATACTCTAGCAAATAATTTTTTGCTTTGGCATCCCAGCCAAATTAGTCCATCTTACCAAAATAACAGACGTTGATGACCTCCCAAGTCCACATCAATAACCAACTCACTGACGCCTTTGAAACAAATATCGGACTAAAACAGGGAGATGGGCTGGCCCAATTGCTTTTCAATTTGGCTCTAGAATATGTCATAAAGAAGCTTTCTTTCGATGCATGAGGTACATTACCATACAAGTCGAGCCAAGTAGTAGCCTATGCAAATGACATCATCATTTTGTCGCGGTCATTAACAACTGCCGAAGAACTCTTCCTAAAACAGAACAGCAAAGCAAAACTAGTAGGGCTACAAATCAATAAAAATAAAACAAAGCTCATGACGCAGTCGAGGAAAAATTACTCAAGTACACAAAACACCACACTTGGCAAATACAGTATCAAAAATGTGAGCGAATTTGTGTATCCAGGCGACGAAGTACGCCGAAGAATACAGCTAGCAAATAAAATATTTTACTCAGTTTGGACGATCTTGAAAACCAGCTGCATATATAGGTAAACAAAGCTCCAAGTATACAAATCCATGATAAGAAATGTGTTATGCCATGGGTGTGAAACATT
Source organism: Odontomyia ornata (assembly GCA_963969285.1). NCBI lineage: Eukaryota > Metazoa > Arthropoda > Insecta > Diptera > Stratiomyidae > Odontomyia > Odontomyia ornata. The sequence continues at coordinate 32,441,156 of OZ017740.1, forward strand.
GACCCTAACCCGAGCATCCGCAAATATTGTATATTGAACGCCTTTGAGTGACCGGTCCTGAGACGAATAATCGGAGCGAAGCTAGACGGGGACCAACGGCGAGTTCAATACAGACATGGGTTGCATGAAATTTTTGATGAGCTGGAAGTCTCTGTGGAAGCTGAAATGGGCTGGCCACATGAATTGTATGGACGAACAACGGATACCCAAAAAATTATCCGTTGGGAGAACTGAAGGCCGGAGACCAGTGGGGCAACCGAGGAAATTCTTATCTGACTCGGTCGTCGAAGACATTTCATCACTGCTCGGATTTCAAAATTGAAGGACGCGGTCAATGCACCGAGACAGTTGGAGACGCTATTTGTACGAAGCGGGGCCCAAGAGTGGCTATAATGATTCGAAGAAGAAGACGATTTATCCACGTTAAAAACCAAATACGAATTTTATCGCCTGGTTTTCTTATTTTCCCTCATTACAATATTCTGTTTAGAAAGCTTTTCACGTAATTTTTCAAAACCCCTGGTAGCTCCCACCAAGTGCAATCCCTGGGTGAGCCCTGATGGAGGGGAGGGGAGACCTACGAAAACTTTGTGTCTCCCCCTGGTGATTGGACACGTTTGATCTGAAAAAACTAAAAAAAAATCAAGGGAGTGAGTTTTTAGAAGTGCATACCCGAAAAGTATCTCAAAATTCAAAATTCAATCAACTTTGTTAAGAATAGTGCATTTTATGAATCGCGTTAAAAGAGGATCCTCAAATTTACCAAAACTTCTGTCTAATTTTATCAACAGTAGCTTTACATGTCCCAAAAATTTCAAAATAAACGAAGCATTGACCGCTAAGTTAATGTCGGTCAAATATTTAATAATTACAACAATATTAACACGTGATACTAGGGAGAACACGTTTGTAACCGACGTAGACACTACATATATGTAAGAATTTTCATCAGAATTTGAAGAATAGCTTGTAATATTGATATGTTATCATAAATACTTAAGCAATTTGATAAAAAATACCTGGCAAAATGTCGGTGAATTTAAATTCATGTAACCGAGATTTAGTTTTTTGAACCCAATTTATGAAATCCGTACATGAGTCTATTTTTAATATTGAGCAGATATTTTTTGAGTTACTAATTGGTTCACAAAACCCCTCTAGCAAGAGTATTCTCCTGCTATTTTGATTTAATTTTTTTTCAAAGTTTGAATCCAGTTTGCCACTTGCGATCACTAAAATCGTTGTTATATCTATATACGAGTATACTATTGGCTAAATAGATTTTTTTTCGATAAATATTCAGTAATTTATAAAAAGATGCCACCCAAATGCAACGTTGAAGATGAACGTCCACTGCAGACCAACTGCAGTCGTCAAGTACATCAGCTGTGCATATGCAATTCAGGATTAAAATCTGAGTCCGATCAATGCTTCCTTGGTTTCTCTACTGGTCTCAGTTCCCCAAAAGAATACCTTTTGAGTATCCGTTCTTTGTTAATACGATTTACATAGCCAGTCCATTGCATCTCATAAAAAAATTCATAAGACTCATGGTTGTACGGAATCCACCATTGGTCTCCGTCTAGCTTCGCTCCAATTATTCGCCTCAGGACCCCTCGCTCAAAAACGTTCAATATGTTTACGGATGCTTGGTTTAGGATCCATGTTTCACACTCATAGCATAACTTAACACGGGTATTATCACAAATTTGTATACTTGGCACTATATTTAATGAGCGCCACTCGAATCTCATGGATGCCCGATGATTTATTTTATTTTTGGGCCTTGATGGTTCAACAAACTTCGTCCAGAGTTAGCGGGGCCAACGGAAGCTCTCTGAATATCTGAAGGCTCCAATTTTCTGGAGCTAGTTAGGGAATTAAGAAGATTTTTGAAATATGATGTCATTGTTTCCTATATCTTGTTTTCACCAGCGATGATGTTGCTGATAGCTCCACGACAGAGCAAGGTCTTGGGCTGATTACATCATTTCAGACTTTTCACTCCTTGTTTTACTTGTTCTGAGTGGTTGCTCGCTAGACTAACATCGATGCTTCTGAATTGATTATCATATTTTCTTTTCTTGATTCTAACTACCTTATTCGCTACCCTTCTGAGGTTTTCATAATGCTCTCTCTTTGTTCTGGTGTTCTGGTGTTCCTACCTAAATCCATATGAAAATTCTTCGTGTGTATCTAAATACTATTTGTACGCTTAATTCTTTTTGTCCAACGCATTCTGGCACTCATCATTGAACCAATCATTTCTTTTGCACTGGGCTTGATGTTCGATTGTTCTTTCTGCCACGACCTTGATTGCCACTTTCATTTCCACCCATAGCTTGTTGCTTGTTTTCGGCGATGTATTTGATAGGATGGAATCTAGCTGCTTGTCGAGGGTCTCCATGAATTTCCCGCTTTTTGATGTCGAATTTTTGTTGAGAGCGTTACGCGTTTTACATATTATATCGATGAGTTAGTTTGATCAAGTAATGATCTGAGTTAGAGTTGGCTCCTCAGTAGATACAGATGACAAGTATGCTCTAGGCCCAACGTTTTTAGAGCTTTGTGTGTTACCACCCTGGTCATTTTACCTCTGTCCCTGGGCATTTTATGAATGCGTCGATGTGGGAAGCAAGTCAAATGTACAACTAGATTTCTGTTTCATTCAAAGCCAACTAAGCACTCACCGTTGTCATTTGCTTCATCGTAGAGGCTATATTCTCCAGTCGTCTCTGATGAGATGGCTCATTGCCGACCTTAGTGAAATCACCTAGAATTATTTTTGTGTCGTTTGTAGGCAATGAGTTGACTAGTCTTTATAGGCGATTCTAGATCGTTTCCTTTATTTCTTCGTCCTTTTCTTCGGTCGGGGCATGCACGTTCATCACCCAAAATTTATGATTTTCCTCTTTTATACGGATCGCACACAACCAGTTACCTCATACAACTGGGGTACTTCAGCAGCAGGGCTCTGCGGTTTCGAGATTGTTTGCCGCAGATGGGCGTGGGCGCCAACTCGTTGCTTTAATCTGGACCCCATACTTGACCACCCAGCAAGTAAGGCAGTTTGCCGACGCTCGTTACGCGGCACTTTTCTAGCAAAATTTTCTGCACCAGCAGAATACACACACACACTCAACACTTGGCTTGATTCGGGAAGACACCATCTTCCCCAATCGGCGCTCAACATGTTTCACCACCCAATCAGTGGTGTAAGTACGAGTAAACACTTTGCGAATTAATGGACTAATCACCACTTATCCCTCCGTAGATCGCGCACGATATCTCCCCCCCCCCTAGCTAAACTGCGACACTGTCTGAAATAAAACGTTATCTTTGCTAGATGTCCAAGAGAAATTAATAATAAAAATAAAGTCTGATCTTTGCCGATAAAATTTACTGCCAAACTATAGTTCACCACAATATACAAGTACAATGTTGCGGAAAAAAAATAATATAAAATTTACTCCAAACGATAACTTCACTAATATTGTTTTACTGCCTTGAAAACCCTTTACAGAGGTCTCCTAGCTAAAATTCCGTCGTCACGGCAAAATCATCTGTGCACAAGATCACGAGATCGCTCTTATTCAGCATCCAATCAATTTTTCAGTTTTCCCGGGCAACCTTGCCTTCTTCCGGCAGTAATCCGATTTTTTCTGCATCCACATGCTCTCCAAACTTCTTCCAGTAACTCCACACTCGGAACTTTTTTGCACACTCCGATAATCAGGAACTTTTCCGGACTTTCACCTCCGTCACTTTCCATTAATCAGAACCAAGAGGACTTTTCTTTTTTCTTCGCCCTTTTATCACCTCATTTCCAATATAGCACCGCTAATCCAGGGATGGAGTTTAAAGTCCTCCTTTTCTTCTCGGAATTCTAAACCAATTCGTGCGATCGGGCAATACCGTAGCAGTTTTCACCATTACTCAACCTGTGAGTCTAAAATTTGGAGTCTTGGATGACTTTCGAATTTATCACTGTGACGGACATTTGACATGTTATAGTCTAGATATTATTCTTTCACATTCGACGCGTTCTGGGAGGTTGTATGTGTTCCAGCTAATTTTAAGTGGTTGGACTTCAAGCGGTGTCGGAATCATCAGATAAGTAGTGATTTTACGCTTTATCCTTAGGCATAATCCTTTGTGCGCTTTTTTTTCATTCTTTATTAATATAACATCGGTATCTTCGACCGATTTAAGTCTTGATGGATGCTAGCCTTCGTCCTTTTTATGTTGATCTTCTGCTGGCTACTTTCTGCCATAGAAAGCTGGCAAAGGAGGTTATTCAAAACAGGAATGACGTACGTAGTGTGATGGCCGCATGATATTATAAGAAAATCAACCCCAATTTCATTGTGCTGAAAGCTGTAATTCAAGTCGATTTCATAGCAGATTGATGGGACATCATAGCATTCAAACAGGAGTTTCGACATTAATTGACGACAAAAGTTCGAATCAACCTAGGATTCGGTCAACACAATCGGATGTGGAACACAACCTTCCTTATCGATACCCAAGTGAGTGAACATGAAGTCGAAAATTTTTACTTGGTTTTGATACTGTGTTACTGGGTGTTTTGACAGTATGTTAAGCTGAAAGCACATCGCCTCGATATTCAAGCTATCATTACCAATTTGAATGGGTGGCGTGACAACAATTTTGGCTCGATCTTTTCGTGGTTTCGCAATCAGATTTCTAAAGGTTAAAGACAGACAATTTAACACGGCATTGATAAGATCTTTTATTCTTGCAAGCCAGCAAAGGAATTATTCATATTTTATCTTGAGCTGGTGCTGTTCATCTTTTGGCCAAATCCTAATGACGTTGTCAACGAGCTTGTTTTCTTTCGACCATTTCTCGAGAGATATTTAGACTTGCTTGCTCTATCAATAGAGATTTTGGTATGGGTGTACGTGTCGAGACTCATATGTTTGTTGCCGTTCATTGAGATGGATGCATCATGTTTTGGAGGTGGAGAATTTGCACGGCTTACTGTATCTACGAGTAGGCATCTTTTCCGAAAATTCGTTTAGTAATTTGCTATTGATGATTGTGGTTGTTGATTGCAGACAATATTTTGTGGAGCAGCCGTGCACATAAGGGAGTGGTATCAAAAACTTCGTCAAACCTAACTTTCCTGCTTTGAACTGCATTCATTTACATGAGATATCAAAAGTTTACTCTACTGTAGTCGTTAACATTATGATTTCAACTTATCTTTAACTTGACAAAGAATGCGTAAAATACACTGCAAAGTTCCCTCACCCAGTTTAGCCCGAGGATGCACTTTTGCCTGGATACAGCTTCATTGGCGGTGTTTAAGTTAGCTTACCTAAGCTATTACCGGGTTGCCCGTAAGAAACCATTCATTGACTGCCTTATAATTAATAAAGTGCGATTTTAACTCCTTATCTGCACTAAAGGCTAATTCAAATTCTCACTTTCCAGCAGGCTTCCCACTTCTGAATATTGTGTGCGATCTCATATCTTGAATATCACTTTCAGTCCGATTCATTTCCTGGATTGCCAGTATGTTCAATTTATATGGATTGGCCTATTGTGTATAAGGTCCTTAACAGCGCCAGGGCTGGTCAGTGATTTGACATTACAGGATGCAGTACCGTCGTTCTTTTTTCAGTGGCAATTTCATTGCCGTAGATCCAACTCTTTTGAGGCTCTGTTGCAGGTTTCGAAACAATGTAGAGTTTTCCATAGACTTGGAGTCAGCCTGTCATCCAACCTCCATTCTGGCGCGATGGTTTTTACCTTCGATCCCGTTAATAGGTGCGGAAGAGACGCCTTTATGTGTAAGTAAGACTTAGTAGTAGAGCTGCAGGTGCATTTGCAGTTATTGGCACGTCCGATCATTGGGGAACTAGCAAACCCAATGTGTGATCCCGAGCCCATTTACTACATACCATTTGGTCCTGGGAATTAGGATGAGTAATCATGGAAGCTGTGGGTTTGGCAGGGAAGGGGATTCCTCTTCCTTTCTCTCACGGGCTTGAAACCATTTACGTTGAATAGAAACCTGTCTTCTTTTAAACATCTCAGGATTTATCTCATAAGCAGAGACCTCAGTGGTACGGTGGCCTATAACCTTGGTTGTAGATGGATTCACTGGATTTCCGAGCTACAATTTGATAAATTTTATCCCAATAGTAAATACGAATATTCATAATTTTCAACAATTTGACACTCTAGACGTATATACGTCAGCAATTTTTACCAACTGACAACCTTCCTAGATAGGCATGGATTATACAGGAACATCTGGACAGTTTATCTTGAATGATTTTGTTGCTGGTGAGGAATCACTGACAGGTCTTTTAAATATTTCAACTCCAGGTTCAATCTAGTCAGTAAGATGCTATAATTTTTTTTTTTTTTTTTTTAATTACCTCCATTCCCTACCACTCTCTCCATCACTCTTTCTTCGTCGCACAACGCTCGTGCGATCTGCATTCACATTACGTCGCTTGGTCCTTTGTGCCACCCAGACAATGTTTAACACATCGGTATAAGGGGGCACACAATATAATGTGAACTAGTCCTTTTCGTGAACATCTAGTCCAAAAAATCATGATCAGCTCTCAGAGATAAAAAAAAGTTCAATATCATACGACGCATTCAAAAAAAACTCTGAGTAACTGTCACTTCAGTATCTCGCCGATAGGGTCAAAAAGAACGCCCTAAGATACTGGGCTCATAAAAGCAGAATTACAGGTCCACGCTTCAATCAGTACTCATTAAATGCTCCCTTAGTCTTTTCCTAAATACCAAAAGTGAGTTTGCTTCCTTAACAATTTCTGGTAGATTGTTATATATACGCAGAGCATCATTCGTTGCATCGTTCTTTAGTCGATCCGTTCTGGCAAAAGGTATTACGAATTGATTTGCATTCCTCGCATTATATGGGTTGATCTGTGATACCTTAATTAATGGCGCTCGTTCCGATCCATTAGTTTTTAAATTTTTGTAGATAAACTTCGCTTTCTCCATAATAATAATTTGACTAAATGTTAATGATTTTGCCAATTGGTAAACCAAACTAGTTTGAGTAAGCATTGGCAGCTTCAGAATGTTTTTATACGCTTTGGTCAGCAACCTGGATATACTGTTTAAATGTTGCTTCGCTGATTGACTCCAAATAAGTACTCCATAATGCAATTTCGCCAGGACAAACGCATTTAGAACAAGTTTCTTGATGTGCATTGGAAAATCCTCATATCTTCTTAACAATCCTATTATTGGGGCTAATTGCCTTCTTAAGCTATTTATGTGTGGTAACCAGGTCATACGATGGTCTATGATAAGACCAAGATATTTCATTTCTAGCACTCTTTGCAATTTTTCGCCGTTAATATTTAGTTCGATATCTATGTCTCATTTGTTCTTTTGCTTAAAAACAATATATTTTGTCTTTGATGTGTTCAATACTAGTTTGTTTCCAATTAACCACTGATGGAATTTTCCTAGATCGTCGTTGATAGTGTTCTCAATGGCAGTTTTGTCTCGTACTGAATAAAGTAGAACTGTGTCATCAGCATATAATGTGTGATATCCCGTCAGCCCACATGTATTTAGATTATTTGTATATAGCAGGAACAAAGTTGGGCCCAGTATTGAACCCTGGGGAACTCCTGTTTCCGTAGGTGCATGGTCGCTCAGGACATTGTTGATTAAAGTTCTCTGCGATCTTCCCTCCAAGTAACTCTTAAACAACTGCTTAGGACTACCCTGAATACCATACGATTCAAGTTTACGAAGCAAGAGATCATGATCAACTGTATCAAATGCTTTTTTCACATCCACAAAAATTGCGATGACATAACCACCTCTGTCAAGTCCTAGATTGATGAAACGTGTGACAGAATGTAGGGCATCCAAAGTACTCTTGTTCTTTTGAAAACCAAACTGATGTTGGCTTATGATAGAGTTTTCAACTAAGAATGATGTTAATCGATTGTTTAGTATTTTTTCAAATATCTTACTAAATCCCGTCAGCAGCGCAATCGGGCGATAGTTATTCGGGTCGAGATGATCACCACCCTTAAATATAGGAACTATTTTTGCAAGTTTTTCTTCTTCCGGAAAAGTCCCATTCCTAATATGCACGTTTATAAAATTTGCCATAATCTGGGCTATGTCCTCCTTAATTATACTAATCTCATTCATCGTGATGCTATCAATGCCTGGCGCCGTATTCTTTTTCAATTCATTGATTACATTTAAGACTTCCCTTTTATTTGTTTGATGAATGTGAAAGATGGAATTTATTGCGATATTTGTATTATTTACATTGCCTGCTGAACTGGCAACGATTTTTTTAGTGATTCTTCCACCAATTGTTGAAAAAAAATTATTCAATGAGTTCGCCGCGTCACGTGGACACGATGTTTTAGAGGGCCCATCAGGATTCAGTTGAAAGTTTTGTGATATACCCTGGATTGAAGAGTTATCCTTTACCTCATTTATTATTTTCCATATTTCGCGGGAGTTGTCAGCCGCTGTTTCCATTCTTCTCGAGAAATATAAGAATTTAGCCTCTTTCACCAGTCGTTTCGATTCTTTTTTCGCTTGCATATACAGACACTTGAAAGCCTGGTTTCCACTGTTCTTCCTGTAGTCCATGTATGCCTTCCTTTTTTTAGGGTTTTGTACTAAAATACAAAACCCTATTGCAATCACGACCTGTGTCCGTCTGTCCGTCCGTCCGTCCGTCTGTCCGTCCGTCCGTCCGTCCGTCCGTCCGTCCGTCTGTATGTCACAGCACTTTTTCTCGGAAACTATAGGGGCTACAGCCATGAAACTTTGTAGAAAGGTCAGAAGTGGTGACCTCTTGAAAGTTCAAGGGTGGAAAATTTTTTCAAAGGCGTTTAAGGGGGGCTCCCCATATAAGGGGGTGACCCCTCAAAAAAAAATTTTCACCATTGGTAGTCGAGTAGGGTGTCATTGGAAAGGTCTCAATGAGATCTTTTCAAAACAAGTCTTAAAATTGTCTTATAAGCACCAAGGGGGGGCAGGGTAAGGGGAAATGTACGAACTTTTCGCGTACCCCCCCCTCGCGATTGGACACCTTCCATCCGAAAAATCTGAAAAAAATCATGAATGTAGGCCTTAATGAGTACAACAACAACAAATACATGGGAAGTCGAAATTCACTCAACTTTGTTAGTAATAGTATGATTTATCGATTTTGTGTTTTCTTGAATAAAATCTAAACGGTACCTTTAAACTCAACAAAATTTAGCTAAGAGATGACTATTTACAAGATTGATCTTTTTGGAAAGTTTTATAAAGATCGAATAGTATTTACCGAAGTTATAGCGATTTGAATTTTCGTGTATTACTATGGAGCAATATGCCCTGTATTACTATGGAAACATATTGCTATGGAGCCATATGCGCTTTTTACCGACTTAGACACTACAGCTTTGCTAGAATTTGCATGGAAATTTCAGGAGTGATAGGTATCATGAAGATGAGTACATACAATTGAAACAAGTCAAAGAGGCAGGAGAGAGCTCCTAGCTAAAGGGCTTTGTAACCATTTTAGGATTCGAAAAAATAGGCCATGAATCGATGATTACAGTACAGAAGAGTGGCCCCTGAAAAAAAATTTCATGAAAGGTAGCCGATTTGAGTATCAATTGAAAGTTCTCTATGAGAGCTTTACAAAACAGTTCTTAAACTGACAGTTTTTGCTTCAGTGGGGGCACAGGGGGTGGGGGGGAAATACATGAAAAATGTGTTTCCTCCCTCGCGAATGGACACCAGTGATCTTAAAAAAATCTGAAAAAATTATCAAAGGAGATATTTATGGGTATAACTATAACAAATACCTCAGAAGTCAAAATTCGTTCAACTTTGTTAATAATAGTATGATCCTCGAATTTCACATTTTCTCCAATTAAATCGTCTTTGACATGTTTCTTGATTTTATTCGTTGCTGGTTACTGCATTTTGTAAGTTGAGTACAAAACCCTTCTGACATGAGCATAGGTCTGTCTACCCAACTTGTTAATACTTGCATCAATTACTTTTTTCGTTATCCAAGTCCGTTGTCGACACCTGATTTTTTCCTCAATTGTAGAACTTTGCTTAGCAGATATGATGATATTTTTGAGTTCAATAATACTATTTGGTTTCCGCTTTTCCAGTAACTCTCGTATGTTTGATTTAAAGAGCTCCTTGTCTAGAAATCTGAACGTTTTGTAGGTCGGCTTCTGTTTGTTCAGGGTTTGGTCTTGAATAGCAATTTTTATCACACGATGATCCAGTTCCGGCCAGTCCTCAAATATGTATGTCATGCTTTCAGCGACTTTTAAATCATTGGTTACTATATGATCCAGACAGGTATTTGACACTTGGCGAGTAATTTGGTTGTTGTTTATGATTACCGTTCCGTTCGTTTCTAGCGTATCCTTATAAATCCGTGTTTCTGGTGATTCCGTTAGCACATCAATGTTTGTGTCCGCTACTGTGATCAAATTTTTTTCAGTTGAGAATAATGTATCTAGTACTGTGCAAAAATCTTGCGCATTCATTCGATTGGGGTTGTAGTACGTCCCTAATTTTATTTTTTTACCTGCATGGCGTACTTCAATTATTATAACGTTATACTTATCAGGCATCACTCTCTTGGTAATGAAATTGATTGTATTTTTTACGTAGATTGCTGTACCTTCACCTCTTCCAGGTCTGCAGGAGAATACCGCATTATATCCTTCAATATTATAAAACCGTGCTTCTTCTGGGTAAACCCAGATTTCATTTAGAATAATCAAATCTATGTCAGGATTTTGCTGCAGGTACATCTGAATATCACTTAGCTTATGTCTTAAGTTTCTTATATTAGCATACATAAGTGTTAAATTTGTTCCACTTGATTGATTAGAAAGATTAGCAATCATCAAAGTTGTAGTCGGTACTCCTCCTGGCGATCAATATTCTGCGTTGAAACTCCGGACACTCTACAGAGTCAGCTCTGTGAGAATGATCAGCATTGTTATTGTTACCAATGCAGTTAGAGCACTTCTCAATCGTGCTTTTGCAGTCCTTTAGGTCATGCTTTCCTCCACATTTTACACATATTTGCTCCCCTTCACATTTTGATGTTTTGTGGTTGTATTTTTGACACTTATAACACCTCGTTACGTTGAAGTCCTCCTTCACAAAATACGATCCATAATCTATATTAATGTATCTATTCGCAAGCCTCTTATACATGCTCCCGTTTACCTGGATGATGTGCAACCACCTTCCATTTCTCGTTCGCCTAGCATGTACAAGTTCCATAGAATCATGCTCCTCTATATTGGGATTTAATGCCTGGATCTCATTTCTTAGTTCGTTATTTGCATATTATTTTTCTAGTCCATTGATGACAAGTCTAGGCTGTCGCAATCTGGTCTCAGCAACATCATACTCCTCTTTCATTGCATCCATTGCTATATTAAAAAGCGAAGTAGTATTTTCATTTGTCGATGTTTTTATAATCGCCCCACCATTACGAATAGGCCTCATTAGTTGTAGAGGAATTTTACATTTTGATGGCCTGATCTTCGACTTAAAATCAATCAGTGTTTTTTCTGATGAAGAGTGATTTTTAGGCTTAATTATAATCCCTTTTTGCGATATTGTATTAGATCGATGCACTGATGGAGGAGAAGTAGAATTTTTAATAATTTCGGCATATGAGGGCTTGCTCGCAGACGTAGATTTATCTATTAATAAGGTGACATTTGAGCTCATCTCTTCGACTTGGCTGTGCAAGTTTTTCATTTGTTGGAAGAGTTGGTCTTCTTTAGATTTACGGTGCTGAGCTCTACATCCGGCACACATCCAAATCACATATTCGGTGATGTCCATAATAGCCCGATATCTCTCCTCCGACATTTTGATACACCTCAAATGAAACCACTTGAGGCAGAAGCCATCACACCCCATAGCCGAGTGGATATCCTCCACGGGTTTCCTACACTTCCCACACTTATCAGGTTTAGTAGCCATTATATTTTTAACTTTTTCAATTATTTGCTTTTTATAAAATTTTTTATTATCCTTGATTTATTTAATATAGTTAGTGAAAAAAAAAATGCAGAAATCCGTACTTGCAAAAAAAAAAATAATTTAAAATATCAAAATATAAATTTAAAATTAAATTCAAAAATTGTTTAGAATAAATTTAGCTACACGGGAATCTCACTCCTAGACCAAAGTAAGAATTCCCGGTTCCGTTAATTTTCGTTCGCCTAAGTAAAAATTTAATCAATGAAATTGATGACTTGAAAGATCGCTACTTATCTCGAAAACTTGATAATACGACACTAGTAACCACTCCACTTATTTCACACAGCTAATTATAATTTATGACAGAATTTAAACTTCACTTAAGCCAAGAAATTCAAAGAGCTGAAACTGACACTTCTTTGTTTTGACACTTCGAATGTCAATTTTTATATCTTCATTTGGATTGCCCACCTTCCGAATGCTCAATTTCGATTGAAATTGGCAAAATTATAGAAATCTACATAAAGCAAGCTTCCTGTTTCACTCAAATCAAAAATTTAAAAATAAGTGCCCAAGAATCAAAATTACAACACAAAAATATTAATGGAACTAATTTAAATGAGTTAAAAGTCCTTGGAAGACACGATAGCAAAGTTTTCTCTAACGGAGCAATCTAAGTATCCATTACTGAACTTTCCTGCTCCTGCTTAACGTCAATTTCAATCTCATTGATTAATGGCTAATAACTTCATAATCACTATCAGATACTTTCCCACGAAACATCCCAGCATACAAGACAGATTTCAAAATTATAATAAATTTCGTTTAATTGCCCAATCGCACACATAACAAGCAGAAAAAATTAATATCAATCAAGTATCACATCATCCAAGCAAATTGATGCCACACCCCATAATAACTTCCGCTAATTTCAATTTATTCTACCACTCTTGTCTAGAGTGCATGTTCAAACTCAATATTCCCGTTTTCATATATGAATGCTTCCACATAATAAAACATTCGAGTAAAAAATCCGCCAATTATCTATTTTATAGGTTGATTCGATACCTCCGACAACAATCAAGTGTAAACGAAATGATTGCAGTACCATGACGTTGAGGTGAGGAGGTACTAAATAGCACACACGGCGACCCCGATACTGAGCTAGCCGAACTAGAGGTGCAGGTACATTACAAAAGGCCACAATTGCAATACCTGAACGTGTGTACGAGTGGAGTGAGAGCCCAAGTTGAGGAAATCCGTATACAGGTGTGTCAAGTCAGTTGTTTCAATTAACAAAACGAAGACATGAGCGGATAATTTGTAGCTGCATAATTCCGTGACCAAAAGTGTTTATGCTCGCTAGCACGAGGAGTGGAGTAGGAAGGAGTTGCGGTGTAATCATAACTATATCACAGGTTACAAGTACTTAAGGGTTCTTAACTCATTAAATTCTGCTGTTGGTGGCGTCTGGAACATGTTCGCGATATTCCTTGCGTTTCGTCCAAATTTGAAAAGTTTTTTAATTTGATGAAACGGCGGTGATTGTTTCAGTCAATATGTTATCAAAGTCCTTGTATTAATTTTAACGCATACAATATTGGAAGGGAGTTGATAATAATATTACAAACCTTTGAAAAACTTATAATTAATACAGGAAGACCTCATCGAAACTGTATTTTATAGAATGAATATAAGGGAGGATGTGTAATAATAAATCTAATTTTTTTTTTTTTGGCTTGAATGATATTTTAAGGACCTTAAGCTTTTTAATCAATTAAGAGTTGTCATTTTGGTTTTCTGGTATGACAAAACCTTCTCTTATCCCAATTAGTCACTTACCTTCTTGAAGCAACAGACTCCGTAGACGACAAACGTACAAGGAAGAACTGGATGCAATATTTATTTCATTGTGATATATAAAAGAAGAAGCCACAAATCTTGCTCCACTATCCACCACGGTTTTAGCCAGGCGTCTGCCTAGGAACCTCGGAGAAGTGAATACTATGCTTACATTTCAACTCTAGCTCAAGCCTTGAAGACTAATGGAAGAAAAGTCATGGGTATCTGAAAAGAAAAATAAGCTTTACAGGCAAAAAGTGTGAATGTGTCCGAAAATTTTATTTCAGTATCAAAATATACTGACCCTGTAGTTATGCCTGGAATTGTAGGAAAGTGGCTTTAACGCCTGCTCTAAGAGTCGCCAATTTTAGGTAAAACAGGTTGCTTTTACTCTCCGACTAACTTAATTAACGGGCCTAGGTATACCCCTCAGAAGGATGGAGAACACGTTTGACTAATAGAAATAATATATGGGCTCATCTAAAGCAAGCCAGACTTCTACAGCATAGATGTCTCCGAAATGGTAATAATCGTTGCATGAAATGGCTAGAGGGAGTCTGCCAGAGGTGATTATTAACAACAAAAGCAAAAGTAATCGTGTCATCTAAGCAGATACCTTGTAATAATCGAGCAGTTAAAGGATTAAAGAAAAACTCAAAATGTCCCAGATCAATCGAAACGATCGAACCGGTACGATTGCAGATTGAATTGGAACAATTTCCGATTGACCTAGAACAATTTGCAATCGAACCGGTTTGAGATTGATCTAGTACGACGAAACACTTTTGACAGGGCAGTTGTCATTGAGCAGGAGACGTGTGAGGTAACTCACGTGTGAAAATCAGTGCCGATCGTTTCAATATCTCAGGTAATAATTTCCATAATTACACTAACGCTTACATTACTGCAACACCCTGTACAGGAAGATAGTTGCCGATAATCGGAGCAGTCATCCCAACGAAGCTAACCTCAACGGTCTCTTTCTGAAGACCCATTGCAGGAACAGCAAGAGTCCCGCAATTTCTCGCTCAAGGCACGCAGTAGCAGTAGCAGTAGAAGCAAATACCGTAAACAAGAGAACGGTCCCTGGACTGCACTCGGCCAGAAGCTTTGAAAAGTAAATGGACAGGAGTTTCCTTCCGGACGAAAAATCAGGTGGAAAATTCAAGAGGAAGTGTAAAGTTCTTGCACTGTTTAGTGTGATAAAGGTGTGAATAGTGGCGGAAGTTGTAGAAGAACTTCTTATTGTCTATTTTATTCTTCAGCGCGCTGCTGTGGGTGAGCGTAGCGTCCACCGTAAAATATTGTGCAAAACGTCACAAACGAGTCGTCCGCTCGATCGTGTGGAAAGCGCTGAAGAAAATCGCCAGTGAGTGTTTGGTGGGGGCGCAACTTCGGTCAGGATTTCACACAATAGTTTCGACTTGGACTTGAACGGAATTTCAGAGCAATCTGGTTTGTGTTGGCGAAAGTGTCGCAAAGTGTAGAACCCCCCCCCGAGCCAAGTGAACGAGTTCCAATAAGTGTCGGGAACTCAACTTCGAACTACGTTGAGTTGATTCAGGATTTGTTCGTCAGGTTCCCACTAGTTCCGGCTGCTGTTCGTGGTCGTCTCGATTGGCGAGAAGTGCGAAAAGTTAATCCGGGGACACCTCCTGTGCGACTTGGAGTAGTAATTCAATTTTCTTTCAACTGTTGCAGCGATTTTCCGTTCTTTTGTCGAATTGCGATTTTCTCGAGGAAAAGCACTCAGCCGCGCCGAGCAATTGCTACCGTGCGAAAAATAAGAAGTGAACGGAGTGGAGTTGTAATATCGCTCTTCTGAACGACTCACTGCAGAGTTAGGAGTGAAAATTGTATATTTATTAAAACCGCATTTGAAGATCCGATTGAGATTGGAGTTGAGCTTATTAAAAGGATTTATCTAGAAAATTCTCCTGCCACTAGATACGTACTCAGTTCCTTAATCGATAAATATTTTGTTACTAGTGCTGGAAGCTTTTCAATTGTTATCAACAAGCGATTCAACAATAAAGTTGATCGAGACTTGTTAATAGGGAAAAATAGCTGAGTTAGTTACTGCTAAAAATTCTACCTATAAGGTAGATTTGAAAAAGCCGGATTTGTGTATTCTAGTAGAAGTGATAAAAGGGATTTGTTGCCTCAGTGTTTTACCAGACTACTACAAGTATAAGAAGTATAATTTGATGTTACAGAATCGAAATTTCAGGACCATCTGCATCGTCGTCGAGCGCTCGGAAGACCATGCAGGTGAGTACCCTTTTATTGCATCATATTATTTAAATAGAAAAAAAAACAGAGAAAATATATTTAAAACATATTATTTACATTGAATGTAGGAGTATGTGTCAACAAAACCGATTAATTTTATTTTAGAGAAATTTACACTAGGATGCTTTACTTTTATATTTGTTCAAGAGCTTTATCAGTTTGCCTCGCAGGCTCTCCGTCTGATCGTGCAATCACACTTCCATATTCCTCAGCGACTCTACTATGTTCTTCGTTAACACTCGTTCAAGGCTACCTTCGTCGCTACTAGCAGCTTAAGTCTGCGTCCAGGGCTTGAGTTTTTCCGCGCGAACCCTTTTAAGTAGAAACGCAATAATTTGCTTAGTTTCACCCACAGTAGGGGAGGCTCCTTTGTTATGCTCTGTGCTAAGCGAATAAATAAGGATCTCAGCTAGCCCGCCCCACTTTTTTCTCGAAGCTGGAGATTTATGCTAGTGTAATGTACGAAGAGAAGAAAAATGTTTTAAAAGCAGAGAAAAAGTCGTGATTTCCGTTCAAAGTACTAACTGTGAATTATATATTCGTTTTTATGAGGGAAACTTGACAGAGGGTGAAGGACATGTTATTTGAAATTATGAATATTCATGAGCTTTGGACATGCTAAAGAGAATTTACTTAGATAAGGAAAATTCCAGCAAGTGAATTTTAAATTTATTTTGCAAAATAAGATTCTTCTTGAAGTTACACATGTTGACAGTAGGTAATTAGATTTTATCAAATGATAAATAATTTCAGTTTAATACTCTGTTTTATGGGAAATATTTTGATTTAGTGTGCTTTTCAAAGTTCTCAGAGAAAATTTTTCAATGAAGCTTATTACGGGATTCATGATTACCGATATTTGCTGGCAAGAATTCTAGAATTCTCAGATACCTGAAAAAAAATTTAGCGGGTAGAAAGATTGAAGAGAACGACAGTTGTTGTGCATGACTATAGAAATTTAAACGTGAAGAAGAAGGAATGCAAAGTGTAGAGAATCAATGAGGTTGAAAAAAAAAATAGTGTGCGGTTCTGTCGAAATAACACAGACATTTATTTGTTTCTATATCAACCAAATACTAGACATTTAATCCGTTTCACGAGCTGATAATGACATTTTTATGTTCTCCTCAATTCATCTGTTCCCACCGATGCTTCTAGAATGAAGTTGATATTACAAACCATGATTCTTACCTTTGAATTACGTAAATTCAGGACTCGGTTAAGCACATACAACAATTTGTTGACTAACGAATCACTTTCTCATAGTAATAAATAACTACACTAACTTAAATCATCAAATGTACCATTTTTCTTACTCTCTGCTATCGTTTTTATATATTCTATTGTACAAGTAGTTTTCGTATTTTTATGCACCGTATTTGAAGATACCATGTTGGCGTAGCTTATTTGATTTCCGAATTTCGATTGAGTTTACTGTGCACTGAATTTCAATGCAAGACACAATATACGCTCGGTTGAGGCTCGTAAAATTGAAAGAGTTTTCAAATCATAGAACTCCGACATGATATACCTCGAAGTGACATTTTTCCCACTTAGAGTTATGTGCATTACAAATGGATTACTCTACTACTGCTAGTTGCGACAGTTACAGTTGAGCTTTCCAATATAAAAAAGTAAAAAGAAAAAAAAAATAGATAGAAGATATTCTGATCTCAGTTAAAAATAACATTAAATAAGTTTCAATTTCAATAGGAAATGAAGAAGGAAAAAAAAAATATTACTGACTAAATTTCAGATATTCTACTTAGGTAAATTCAATCACTTCTGAGAAAATCATGTTTTTTAGAAGTTAAAATTTTTCTATTTGATTAAATCAATTTTTGTCGTAAATTGTATATTGTTTTCTTTAAAGTCTTTAAATATCAATTTATAATATTATGGTATATGTTAGTAAATAAATTCAGCTAATGTGTATTTTATTTTAGCTTTCTATTTGTAATTGCATTCAATTCAAAACTGAAAAAAAAAAACAAATTATAAATTAAACAATGAATTAACATCATACCCTCCGGTCTTTCCTTTCTCCCGATTCTAACCGGGTATAGGACCCGGTAAGGTGGCAGGCTTCCACCTCAAGACATGAGCCAGCCGCCGGGTACTTAAGCAATTCTTCTTTGTTTCAGGTGATATTGCGGGTTGAGTGCCTCTTTATGGCATAGCGTTATGCAATCAAATTGTATAATTCTATGGCATAAATTGGTCACCGGGGTACTCCCCTTCTGATGGGAAAGTTCATGCAATTCAAGTTGTATGAGTTTTCCACTCAGAAGAGGAATACCTGGCCACTGCAACAAAACATATATGGATTTCTTCCGGTTGGGTGGGTGCGAAGGGGCTCCACCATCACTCGTTTGCCCCTCTTTCATTTGTGGGCCATGAATTTCGTCGGGTAATGACGAGGTTACCCCAAGTCCGCCTTTCTTTTCAGGTTCCACTTGTTCTCGGAACAAGTTCTATCTCCCTCGGTGTAGTTATCTACACTCTTTGCGACTTCGCTTGCCTCTGGATCTCCAGCAGTCAAATTCGTGAGTGCGAAATTTTTTTGTAGTGGGTCCTCGTGCGGGGGAAATGAACCCGCCCCACGACACCGCAATGCTAGCCTGCCAGCGCATTCACGCGTCTCCAGACGAGGGCATTCTCGGCAGATACCGACACCTTCTTTTGCCGAGGCAGCAGACCATCGCTGCAGTCCTTCACGGACATTTATAAACATCCATAATAATTCACTACAACCTCTGAGTTGTTGCAACTCATGATTATGGCCGACTTGACAGAATTAACTTTTCTGAATAATGGGCTAGCTTCCAAATGGTAAGGCACTAAGCATTATTAAATCTAATAACAAGCCAGGATCATCAGTATTGTTAAAACTCTGAGCCTTGATACCTGTTGTTATTTTAGAGTCGATAAGAGTCCTTTGAGGTATCAATTTGCCAGTCAACTGGTAAAAGTGGTAAAGCTTGCTAAACAACCCTTTTTATTGACTTCAATCACTCATTGTATCAAAAAAGGAGTTCCTTACAGTCCAAAGAGGTCCATTCAGCCAGATATTTAGCGAAATAACCACAAAATTTGAAATGCAATTAAGGTAAGACATATTATTGCGCCGAAAAAGAGACTCTGTGCTCACGTATAGATCAAAAATGTGGTGCGACGCCTTCAGCAAGAATCTTTACCGTAAACACCTGCCACAGCGGCAGTAATGAGGAGCACTAAGTATGCACCCACATATCAAGCAGTCCCAACTTCAGAAATGCTTGTGATGGCCATCGCTCCCCGTGCTAGACAGGCATACGAAGACACTTAGGTGATAAGGGTGCAGCTGTGCACAAAGAGAGACAACGCTCACTCAACAATTGGCAACAATCCTTGGTGAATGACACAAAAGGCAGATGGAATGCACAGCATGTCCCAGATCCTGAAGTCATGGTACAATCGAGGGCATGGTGATACTAACTTCTACCTGACTCAGCTGTTGAGTAAGCATAGATATTTTCAGTCTTACCTGCACAGAGTCACCATCTTCTGAGAGCATATTTTACACAAAAAGAAAACAATACTTGTCATGCGTTTTTCAGGTGCAGAAGATGAGATAGGCTGCATGATGGCCAAGAACAAGTAACAAAATAGCTCTCTCCAGAAAATATCATCAGAGAGATGCATAGGTTATTGACAAACGGAACAATGTGACAAATTACGTTTGGGCAGCCCTGACTAGAAAAAACATAGGCCGAATTTAGCGTGCCTTCTCTCTTTCTATCTTTTTGCTGGAAAGTACCCTTATAACCCAGTGACGCTTCGAGGCATATAATAATATGACCAAACCCAAAGTAATATGTTAAACAGTTCTAGACTATGTTTTCAGGCCGACAGGAGAAGTGTTTGTAAGGTACTCCAGAAATGGGAGCCCCACACTCCCGGTGCCAATGGCCTTCACCTCTCTATCACAAAAACTCTGTGTTCATGCACCCATATTAGTTTGACTTCGCCAGATAAATGGCATTGAATATTTTTAACACTCTTGGAGATCATTCATATATAGAAGTATCTCAGAGTCGAGGCAGATATAGGTAGAGATTCTTTTTAAGAAGCAATAACTAAATTCCTTTGGGTTAATAGTCCTAAATATGTAGGGATTTTGTTATTGAGATTTCAAAACAGAAGATACTCCTTCAAACGATTTTCCACAGCCATTATTTTTGTACCACCTTCGTTTCTAGAGAACACAGCAAATCTACCTGCGTTGAAAATGAATGTAATTGGAAGACAATTGCTTGTGGGGAAGGACAACACTCAATCAAACGCATACTGGCACTTACTTCCACTTGATCTAACTATTGGGTGAGCATGAATGTTTACAGTTTTTTCAAAGTCAAAAGCGCTTTATTCAGTACTAATCGTTATAAATTTTAAAACAATAGAAAGCAAATTTCAAACAATAATAATACAAAAACTTAATAGTCCAAATGGCTCTCCGAATTCTTAAGTTATTAGTTAAGCACATTAAATTTAAAAAAAAAACCACAGCAAACTCAAATTAATTAAGATTATTACATATTTTATGAATTGATTGGAAAAGGAGAAAAACGAAGCAACACTATTCAAAAATTATTTATAAATTTAACACAACAGTAAACTTTCATCATACCCCTACACCTAAACTAATTCAAGCGAAATTCAACCAAAACTTTATCTTATACTAAATAATCTAATCACAATATTCCTAACATAAACGTATAACATTATCTCTAAACGTACTATTATAAACATAACATATACCTATCTTGAATATTGAAATCTACCCCTAATTTTATTACACAAATATGCAACAACACTAAATATAGCAATAATGAGCTGAACATAAAAACTAACCAACGAAAAAACACAAAAATAGCAAATAAACACGAATAAGTTAGACATTGTCATTTAGCCACCAATAGCTAGATTGCTCCGTCTCAGCTCGGCCAGCCTCAATTAATCTAGCAAATGAGCATTTCCACTGGAATTGTTGGCCTCGTAAACTTAAATTCCTATGATATTTTATCTTCTTACCAGTGGCCTGTCTATAAGTGTGATATATGATTGGGACACCGTCAGAATCAAAAACATATCGATTCATGTCCAAATACACGAATGCTTCTGGAGGAACGAAGCCAGTATCGAAACAAGTCACAATATATCCGTCTGTAGGGCGGAACGGCTGGGAAATTGAGGGCTTTTCGCTCACAACTACATATCTTGCGATGTGATTCCGAAGAAGTTTCAGTATGAAGATATCAACTCTAGATACTTTAGCAATTTGATAAATTTTTCTATTTGATATATAATTCTTCCAATCCACCTCAGGCCTCCTATACATACCAGTACATGCACGAAGACACTTCCTTTCGAAAACTCTTAATCTTTACCTAGTACCAGAACTCTGGTTATACCAGGTCTGACATCCATGTGCCAAAATTGGTCTAACCAGGGTCCTGTAACTGATAACTTTGACCTTTTGATCAATGTATCTGGAATGAAAGAGTCGTCGAAAGGCCGTGACTACTTTTTATGCTTTACTAAGCACGATTTCAACATGTTCAGTTGTAGTGAAATAGGGTATATAAATGTCCGTAAAGGACTGCAGCGATGGTCTGCTGCCTCGGCGTAAGAGGATGTTAAGATCCGCTGAGATTGGCCTTGTCTGGGGATGCATGAATGCACTGGCAGGCTAGCGTTGCGGTGTCGTGGGGCGGGTTCTTTCCCCCTAGCATAACGACCCACTACAAAAAAATTTCGATTTCACGGATTAAAAGGATTGAATGCCGATTGACTGGTGTCGAGGCCGAGGTAACCTACTAAGGGTTGAAATTGCTTGTTCAGAGAACAAGTTGGAACGAGCAAGTTAGAACGAGCAACTTGTTCGTCATTAACGACGATCCTTATGGCCCACAAATAAGAGTGGGGCATATAGATGGAGATGGTGCCCCATCGCACCCGCCCAACCGGATCAAGATCCAAACGTAGAGGTGGCCATATATTTCACTTTTGAGTGGAAACCTCATACAAACATAATTTGCATGAGCTTTCCCATCAAATGCGAAATATAGACGTGACCAATTTATATTATAGAATTATGTGATCGAATCACATAACCCTATACCATAAAAGGGCACGCGAGCGGAAGGCCACTCTACCCGGCAAGAGTCCCTGCGAACAAACGAAAAAATGAAGGAGCGCACCCGACGGCTAGCCCATAGTAGATGAAAAGCCTACCATCGTTGCGGGTCCTATACCCGGTCAGGTACACTGAATAGAAAGACCGAGTTTTAGGGTCCAAATAAAAACAAATCTCGCATTTCTTTGTTCAATCAATTATTTATCAACCAAAAAAATTACGCCAATATAAAATTTAAGAAAAATATAAAAATTGTAATCGATTATGAAACCAATGAATCAAACGCAAAAAGAATTCAGCCAATATAAAATTTAAGAAAAATATAAAATTTAAAAGAACAAGTACTCACCAACATCTTCGCCGGGCGCCCGCTGAATTTTCCTATAGAAGGAGTAATCAATTTTTTTTCAAAAACTTCTCTTTTACTGCGAGCACTTCAATTATTCATTTCTTAATCGCAACTAGAAATGATGCAGTGGGCGTAACTATAACGTAAATATAACTAAAATCACACTCGAACAGTCTAAGGTTGACTTCTACTTTTCGTCCAAACAAAAAAGCTGCTTTGTATATCTTGCATACGACTGTCCGGTTGCGTACTAAACTTGGGCTTTTTCTTCTGCTGCCTTGTTGCTCCTTCTGGTATTTTTCTACCTTGTGGTATGGCTACTGCACGAACAACCTTTGACCATGCTATAACGGATTAAATTTCGGCCCGATGCACTTTTCTCAATTCAATATCAAATTGCACGATATTAAACCTTCGGCTTGCGCAGTCTTTATCTGCAACTAAGATTGAACTAACGGCAGCATTTTGAATTTGAATGGTTTGCTATCAACATTATTGTTTTCATTATCATTATATTTTCGATTGGACTGTTACTGCTATCGAAAAGCACATTAACTATCTGAGGACTCGAATTCCAATTTGGTTGTGATAAGTTTGACGGGTAGTTTTGCACTGACCAGCACTGTTATCTTGGTCACGTAATAACGTGGTCTGATGATTGAATACTTCATACACTAACGAATTATTTCTTTAGATAACTGATTTATGTATAACAATGCGGTTTTTGGATTCCACTCATTTATTATGGGTTTATATGGGGTCAGTCTAGATGATGCGTGCAAAAATATTTGAAGGCAGGAAAAACAGGCTCGCTATCACTGGTTTTTTTAAATGTTTTCAACGGCGGAAACCACGATTGGAAATACGGCAAAACTACAAATTTTTCGCTGGGATTTTGGTGGTGGAAAAGGCTACTGCATGTGAAGGAGCAGAACTTGTAGAACACTTTTCTATTGCTCGATACTGCACTAGATATCAATGCACGGCATGGAAACAACAAAGGAAAAACACTGCGCCAAGTCACTCCACGATTTTCCATACGTTTTTCTCCATCCGACGCCGTTTCGATCATCTGAACTTTACAATACTCGAAGTAATCTTCGCTTGCTCTAAATTCTTATAGCAACTCCCTCTACGATCTTCCAAGTGGATCACTCCCGCAACCTATTCCGCTCGTTGTCGCAAATCGAATCTCTCTTTTTCCGTCGCGTTCAAGCTGTCTCACTATCTCAAACAGACTCCTCGATCCGTCCCCAAAACTTGTATTTTTTCTTTCCTTCCATCCCGTGCATACGGTGAATCACGTCAGCTGATTCCATCAGCCCTGTTTCCTTCTCTTCCGCGATGTAATACACCGTTGAGGAGTATTACATCAGCGTTCCCCAAACCCGGAATTTCACAAGCAGATTTGAATTTTCTTTTGCTAAACAAAATTTAATTGCAGTAGAGAAAATTGAGCTGAAGTAAAGAAATTTGAAAAGTAGTAAAGAAATTTAAATGAGGTACAGAAGATTTAAATGGGGTGAAGAAATTTAAAAGAAGTGAAGAAATGTTACCTATGGTAAAGAAATAAAAATTTTAAATTGTTACAAAAGTTGAATCTCATGACTAATAAAATAAATTAAAGCGAGACATTTAAATTATAATATACAGGAAAATTGGTATGAAATGACAGTAAAAAAATAATAAGAAGAGAAAGTGTTCTACAAAATTAGGATTACAAATAAAATTAATTACATATTTTTTCAAAACTGCCACAAAATTCCGAGTAGGAGATAGGAAGGTTTTCTAGCAGTTTGATTGTGTGACTGCTCGATTAATACACAGTATAGTACAGATACTGATCGAGATGAACACCAAGATATCGTACACAGGATGTAAGTGCCACCCGCTCTGAACTACTCTCACCAGCCATAATGTGGAGATCCTTCCAATAACGTTTCCGTTGTCTGAAATAAAATTGTTTCGCACTTCTGCGTATTGATTTTCATTCGCCAATTGTCGGTGTAGAGGTACATGTCATTGAACATTTTTTTAAAGTTGCTCTGAACTATTGTAGCTTTTCGGTCGGCTGTATAGATGATCAGATCTTCAGCAAACACTAACAATGATCGCACTGGCGAGACATTAAAATCAAAGCCGTTCAAAAGCTTGCGAATGAATATTGAGAAAACCAGAGGCGCAGCAACTGTTCCCCGCTGTAGGCCATTCAAAACCTTGAATTTGCGGATTGTCGTCAGATTTCTATCAGTTACAACAACCGTTTTTCCGTGTAACATATTGCATGTTATGGGGACAAGGTGTCAGGGGAACCTGTCCTGAAGGAATTTAAAAATTGGTCCATGTAACCACTCCGTGCCGAAGGCTTTCTCCATATCAATGCGACATGCTCCAACACATTCTTTGTTGTTTAGTTTCCATCAGACGTCTGAGGTTGCTTTCGTTATCGCATGTACTCGTATGGTCAAATGCCTGGCACGAAAGCTTTTAAGGCTCGTAGATTCTTTTCCTTTCTTCAAGGTAGGAAATACCTTAGCGTTTTTCCACGTTGTTGAACAATATGCAATAATTCCTTATAGCAACCTCAGGCAAATGTCGAAGAACTATATTTCGAATACCATCAGTACCACATGATTTCTTGTGGTTTATCCTGCCAAATATGAAACACAAGTCTTCATACCTGACAAAAAAATCAATAAGATTCAAGCTCGGTGTGAGGTAAGATGTTAATGTTTCATTGAAATGAAAAAGAGTTTCGCCGTTCAGGCTTGATTTGAAGTCAGAAACTTTTGCTTCAACGACCTCTGAAAATATTTGATTCCCCCTCCCTGGGTTTGGTAGATGAACCAATTCAAAACGTGTTCCGATCAGTGCAAGTTTCTGTAATCCAGCACATTTAATCCTGTTTTCATTTCTATCCGGAGACGTACTATCAATTTCGACACCAGTCCTATCGACAAAATTTATCTCATCCCTAGCGACTCCAAGATTCGATGCCTTCACCCGAGACTTCTTACGGAATAAGCTATTCACTTTCGTGAAAACGCCATCTGGGTCCTGTGGACAAGTATTGCTGACCTCACCCCTGAAGTATGAATGGATTAAGTTCTGGACATTCTTCAGGTGCAATTTCAGCAAATTCAACGAGGGATGGTTGTAGTCCAAAATCGCCGATAAATATTATTGACGCATGTGAGAAGAAGGCTTTACAATCTTTCAAACCTTGCGATGGTTGGTGTTTCATATCCTTCCATATGTTTCGATGTTTAATCTTGGGAACTATTTTCTCAATTGTTTCAAACTTCAGCTTCGCTAACTGTAACAAAAGAGATCTATTTCATCACTAGTTACGTTTCTGTCTTTAGGAACCATTGAGCAATTATAGAGGCATATCACTACTTTGTACGGCGTACAAAATATTTTCAAAGATCTTAGCAAATAAAATCGGATCATATACCAACGGTATTATTGGCGAGTATCAAGGTGGTTTTAGAGCAGGCAGATCGACGATAGACTAATTATTTACAGTCAAGCAGGTACTTGAAAAGTGCTGGGAGTTCAAAATAGACGTTCACCAAAATTTCGTTGACTTTAAACAAGCATATGACAGTATTGATCGTAACGTACTGCACCAAATAATGCTTTGCTTTGGCATCCCAGCCAAATTAGTCCGTCTTACCAAAATGACAATGACGTCGACGACCTCCCAAGTCCGCATCAATAACCAATTCACCGATGCCTTTGTCACAAACATCGGACTAAAGCAGGGAGATGGGCTGGCCCCATTGCTATTCAATTTGGCTCTGGAGTACGTCATAAGGAAGCTAACCTATGCGGATGACATAAAAATTCTGTCACGGTCATTAACAACTGCCAAAGAACTTTTCCTGAAACCCGACAGCGAAGCAAAACTAGTAGGGCTACAAATCAATGAAAATAAAACAAAGCTCATGGCGCAGTCAAGGGAAAATGCCTCAAGTACACAAAATATTATACTTGGCAAATGAAGTATCGAAAATTTTAGCGAATTTGTGTATTTAGGCACCAACATAACAAAAAGGGGCAATGAAAGAGATGAAATACGCCAAAGAATGCAGCTCGCAAATAAAATATTTTATTCAGTGTCGACGATCTTGAAGACCAGCTGCATACACAGGAAAACAAAGCTCAAAGTATACAAAACTGTGATAAGACCTGTGTTATGCTATCTGTGTGAAACATGGACTCTAACCCAAGCATCCGAAAATATATTGAACGCCTTTGAGCGACGGGTTCTGAGGCGTACAATCGGAGCGAAGCTTGACAGGGACCAATAGGGAATTCGATACAACCATGATCTGTATGAAATTTTTGACAAACCTGAGGTCTCAACGATTGTAAGACTGCGACAGCTGCAATGGGCTGGCCACATGAATCGTATGGACGAACAACGGATACCCAAAAAGGTATTCGTTGGGAGAACTGAAGGCCGGAGACCAGTGGGGAAACCGAGGAAACTTTGGTCTGACTCGGTCGACGAAGACAGCTTGGATTTCATAATTGGAGGACGTGGCCAATGGACCGAGACAGTTAGAGGCGCTATTTGTAGGAAGCGAAGGCCCGAGAGGGGCTGTAGTGTTAAGAAGGAAGGAAGGAGCAAGCATTGCCATCATTAGAAAGCGGACATTGCTTCTGTTACTCTCGATTAAACTTCTTTTGAAACTTTCTCCAATCTGTTTTTTTAATTCAACCGATGATTTTCATGTTGAACTGGAATGAGGAAGACATCATCTATTTCATTATTGATTTCCATTACGATTGCGTTATGGTCGCTATCATAAGGAAGTACCTGCAGTTTCCGTTGTGAATTATCAAAGCTGAATTCGAGTCTTGCGTCAGCAATGCAGAAGTCCAAATATGAATTTGTACAAGGTTATGTTGGGAACTCCGACCCATATAGGTTGCATCTGTATTCAATTTGGTTCTCTGTTATCCACGATTTCAGGAATACACTTCTTGGATTGTTGTTGGCGTTCAGATATTTTGTGTGCTTGCCATTCAGGTCACTGGCAAAAATATAATAACCATGCAGCCTATTCTATTCGAGTATTTCAAACAAGGAATTGAGCTCCTCCTTGAACTTGAGAACATTTTGACCAGTTGCATAGGCAGAGATAACGAAGCGGTTATCCCCACATGACAATGAGCTTATAATAACGGACACTTCAGGAGATTCAAAGTTTTTGAACTCGACTTTTTCAATATTATGGAAACAATAGGGTCTGCTCACCAATATGCCGGTGCCAGCCCCTCCATCACCCTTTATCCTATGGTTTCTTACGAATGCAAAACCTTTGAATACCATGGAGTGTCATGAATTGGGGTGGGTTCCAGTGAGAAGTATCATGTCAGGCTTTTGTTTAAAAATAAATTCAAGGAGACAGTCACGTCAAAGCATAGTAGCAATAGAGTTATCGTTGATCGAT
Organism: Odontomyia ornata; assembly: GCA_963969285.1. NCBI lineage: Eukaryota > Metazoa > Arthropoda > Insecta > Diptera > Stratiomyidae > Odontomyia > Odontomyia ornata. Next base: position 32,469,309 of record OZ017740.1, read on the forward strand.
ATGAAGCGAAATCTATCCACGGGAATATGACTGGAGGAAAGTTATTTTGAGGCATTTGAAAGTCCTAAACGCTGAAAAACAATGTTAATTTTTGAATCTTGTTTGTGGGTTCTCTTCAATAAAGCATTAAGTTGCTGGTAAATTTTGAAAAGCAGCTCATTATCACCATTTAGATTATTTACATTATTTGCAGCATTTGCTGCTGGTCCTCTAACGGCGAGTGCAAATGATACTCCGGGCTTGACGAAGTTGGAACATATGACACTACGGTTAACTTGTGTTTGCTTTGGAGCAAATTTTACTTATACATCTTGATATCGAGAGTACCGTCGAGATGATGCTGGGTGACCAAAAACCCTGCAATTGACGCAGTATAATTTCTCTTTTGGCTCCGTCCCAGCTATTTCGCACTTGGCAGCCGAATGACCAAATCTTTGACACTGGTAACACTAGTTGACTTCTCTTTACGGAGTAAATTTTCACCTTCCAATGATGAGTGCATCAGCTATAGGGAAAGTTATTACAAAACCAATAAATATGATGACTGGATTCAGTGCACATCATTTATGAGTACATGCAATAGTTGCGGGTAACAAAATATGAAAAAAAAAATTTAAACACCAAATCACCGACATAACATACTTAACCATATTACCTGAATGGTGAAATAGCAACATCGACATAATTATGCATTTAATTTTAGAACTGAATTTATGTCTTTTTTAAAATTATTAATTATGTTTAGTACTGAAAAGTAGTTAGTTTTGGAAGTTGTTCTATAATGTAAAAAGGTGCAACAAAACTCTCGAATTTACCCTACAGACTGACGGACGGACACAGGTCGTGATTTCAATAGGGTTTTGTATTTTAGTATAAAACCGTAAAAAGGATCCGGATGTTTAAATTTCCCATTTAATTCACATTTTCCAGCCCCAACTTTACCCCAAGAACAATTACATGTCACCGTCTAGATAAAATAATTTCCATCATTATTGTAGTTTCCTATTCTCAATCTTTAAGTGAATTGGCCAATTTCAGTTTAACAACACATAACAGTTTGAAAGAAAACGGTGCACTCGCGCAAAAATCATTTCAATTGATTTGCATTCAGTTTGCATACAACATTCATCTAATTTCTGATTTGAGACAGACTTCATTCAGTCTTGAGTCTTCAGATAAAATATCTTTTGGGCCAACCTCGGCAGATATATCAGTACTCGTACATATGGTGGTGGTGCTCTAGAAAATTTCCATGTCATGACTTCCAAGCGCATTAACTTTAAATCTCAACTTGGAGCGTAGAAATCAACTTAATTCAAATTGCTAGCTCTAATGATAGGTTTCCGATAGGCCACCACCATCAACATAATTTTCTGTTTCGCATTCATTTGACAAGACTTGATGGAATGATTGACTTTGGAAATTGTTTCGCCGCGGAAATAGGTTATTGCTTCTACCACCACCGCATGCAGATAATGCCTAATGGAGTGAAAGACTGGAGGTTGGTAATATCTTTATTAAGGTGTGCTGGAAGTGAGCGCGGAATAAGTTTGACTTTGTTATTTAGATGATTTGCTGGCGGCGGTCTTTGTATTTTTCTTCAAAATATTTTCATTACTATCCGATCTGTGGAAATACAAATGCGTAAATCATTGTCTCATAAAAATGTCACTCTTAAATTTTCAAAACAGCAAACAAACAGAAAGTTTCGTTTTGCGCATAACATGGTCTTCCATCCGCACTAGTACTTATACATACGAGTACTCGTATGCTGATTTGTAGCTACAACATTCATTTAGAAGAAAAATTTCACCTTCCAACAATCACCCTTTACCTTTGCCTTAACCACCGGAGCGGGCTCTGTTGTAGCAGCAACGGAGAACGATGATCGTCGTCGTGGAAAAAACGCTTAAGAAAATAGTATGAGCCATAAACTATACACTGATAAGTATCTCTTCCCCAAAACGAAAATGAAACGAATAAAATATTCAAAATAGGAAGCTTGGAAAACTAGAAAAGCGTGGAACATGCAATTTCTATTCCCCGAGTCCAACCGTAAATACAAATTGCATAATACTTCCATTAATCTTTGCTCTACTTCACGGCACCCTGCTCGCCTCTTCCTGCATTCCCATCCTGCGCCCTGCCACCCTTCGACTCATTGTACGCGGGGCATCGAGTGTTGTACGTGGTTGTACTATCAGTGGCGAAATATTGTTAAGTCCTTTTTCATCTGATGAACACCCAAACAGATATTAGATGCAATTTAGGGATTTTAATCAGCGGATATGTTGGCCTTGCACATAGATATGACGGGCAGCTTTAACTCGTGCAGGGATGAGCTGGAAATTACAACTTTCAATCCTGGGCACGTGTCTCCAACGAACTGTGCCAAAATGTGGGCATTGTTCGCAATCAAAACATTTTGACATCCTTCCCGGCCGATATGATGAATCTTACATATTGTAACCATAAGCAAGGACAATAAATCGCAAGGATATCCGGCCGAAGGCCGATGTAATCCCTTACACCAGTCTCGTCCGAGGGCGTGTCTCCGTTTTGGCCACACTCCTCATAAAGCCAGTCAGAACGCTATGATATCATCAATATTTATCGTTTCATATGAATCCCACGGAGACGCTCCACGCTTTGCATAAGCAGCGGATTCCCAGCAAAATGGCTTTGTACCATCATATTTGTCATCATAACGCTGAGCTTCATACCCCAATAACAGACGCGCCAGCAAGGATATGTATGTAAGTAAAGTTGGAATTGGAAAATGTGCTGATAAAGAAGTCTAGTCTGTGCGCATGAACGCATTTTTATCCCTAGGCAGAAAATGAGGAGCACTGGTATCTGTTGACGGCATATTAGAGCTTGGATGCTATGACAGGAAAGATTAACAGCAATATTGTGCGAATTCTAGTTCTGCAGGCCAGGAAACAGTATGAAAAGCGGGAAAATCAGCATTTTGTGACAGGAGCGCTAACAGACGACGGGCATGCAATCTCTGCTGCACCAGCTCGAGACACACCCTGACACTTGACTGGCATGTAAAAGTACTCTCGTCACTGAACAATGAATGCATCTTTGATACGCTATGGCCAATTGCAGATTGAAAAGTTCCAAGAGCAGATGCATTTGCTTTTTCCCAATGAAAAATCAATAAAACAGATCCCGTTTGATTTTGGATATATTTTCTTGTAAAATATTTTCTGATAACTTGGTCCTTAGGATGCATCATATAATACTCGCCTCTTAGCATTGCATTGAAGAATTTTCAGTGCTGCTAATTCTATTTTAAATTGAATTTTTTCAATTTCGCCGACCGCAATTTAACTATCCAAATTGAGAGATTCTTGAACATTGTTAAGGGCAAAGATATGCATTTTTATACTTTACACAGTCAACGATAATTATGACACCCAGTGGCATCAATACGCATTGATTGGAGTAGATGTACGAGTATTGTAAAAAATGGAAATGAGCAAAAGTCGATGACTTGCGATGGTGGTAATTGATGATGCAGCAATTATTGATATGTTACCCCGAAAAAGAAAGATTCGCTCTGCTCACCCTGAAGTGCTGATCGTGGAGCATAAAGAAACATAAATGATATTAAAATAATAACAAGTTGGGTGAACAGACCTACGCTCATGTCAGAAGGGTTTTGTATTCAATTTACAAAATGCAGTCACCAGATCGAATCAAATCAAGAAACATGTCGAAGACGATTTTATTGGAGAAAATATGAAATACAAAGATCATACTATTATGAACAAAGTCGAACGAATTTCGACTTCTGAGGTTTTCGGTATTGTTATACTCATAAATATCTCCCTTGATAATTATTTCAGATGTCCATCCGCGACGGAGGAAACACATTTTTCATGTATTTCCCCCCTGTACCCCCACTGAAGCAAAAACTGACAGTTTAACAACTGTTTTGAAAAGCTCCCATGAAAACTTTTATTTCATACTCATATCGGCTACGTTTGATGAATTTTTTTTTTCAGGGGCCACTCTCCTGTACTGTTATCATCGATTAATGGCCAATTTTTTCGAATCCTAGAATGGTTACAAAACCCTTTTGCTAGGAGCTCTCTCCCACCTCCTTTCCTTGTTTCACTGATGAGCATTAATTGTAGGTACTCATCTTCAGTCATTCATTAAATTGAATCAAGTGTTCAAAGCATGCACCTTAAACGTTGAAGTTGGGAAAAAATAACTCAAAATTATTCAACCTTCGCATTTAAAACAGCCACTATTTTGTTTTACGATTAATGATACCACTAGCTGAACCGATTCTCAAAGATATACATGACACCTATCATTCCTGAAATTTTCATGCAAATCCTAGCAAAACTGTAGTGTCTGAGTCGGTAAAAAGCGCATGTTATTACATAACCATATGTTGCCATAACGCATATTGTTCCATGGTAATACAGGAAAATTCAAACCGCTATAACTTCGCTAAATATGATTCAATCTTTATGAAGCTTTCAGGATAGATCAATCTTATAAATAGACATCTACGTACTGAATTTCATTGAATGTAAGGGTACCGTTAAGATTTTATTCAAGAAAACATAAAATCGATAAATCATACTATTACTAACAAAGTTGAGTGAATTGCGACTTCTAACGTATTTGTTGTACTTGCCAAGGCCTACATTCCTGATTTTTTTCAGATTTTTCGGATCACAGGTGTCCAATCGCGAGGGGGGGGGGGACACAAATTTTTCGTGTATTTCCCCTCCCTGTGCGCCCTTCGAAACAAATTTTGCCAAACTAAGACCTGTTTTGAAAAGTTCTCATCAAGACCCTTCATTTGATACCCATATCGGCTACCTTCAATGAATTTTTTTTTCGAGGGGCACTCCCCTATATGGGGAGACCCCCCTTAAATACCTTATACAATTTTTTTGTAGTTGAACTTTGAAGAGATCACCACTTTACACCGGCACACAAAATTTGATGTTTCTAGCTTAAGTAGTTTCCGAGAAAAACTGCTGTGACACACGGACGGACGGACGGACAGACGGACAGACTGGTTGCGAAACTAGTAGGGTTTTGTAAAATTATTTTACAAAACCCTAAAAAAGATAGTTAGATTCATGCATGGCACGAAAACCTTGACCTCCATGATTAATCTCTTCCAATCACCACGGCTCTGCGAACTCGTTCACTCCCAACAAGGATCTGTTGTCAGCTTCTATTGTGTCTTCCTTTCAAATCCGCGGTCTTCCCACGGGGCGTCTTGTAATAGCCTAATTGTTATGGTCACCACACACTTCCGGGAAGTGTCTGTCATCATAGAACGCACGCGCGTTGGATGACAGAACACTTCTAGATCTCGTTACCAGTGACGGGAGACCATAGCACCACCCAAAGAAATTTCTTTCTTTCGCACACAAATCGAGATTAAATCGCCCAAAGGTGTAGTTGTAGTTTGAGAAAGCGCATGAAGGAATACTTTTCACACTAGACCCGAGTTTAGTATATAATTATTTCGGGATTGCAACCAAAGTGGCCCATTTAGAAGCGAGAGTGGTGCAGTGCCACTGATGTGTGTATTGGTGCAGATGGGGCGAACTTTGGGGGATGGGCGAGAAGTGGAGATCTGTTCGTGCATGAAGGTCTTGTACTTCTTATTGATTGTAGACTCTGGGGTTGTGGTAGACATCTATTCTCATGTTTATCCAGTGGTTATGAAAAGGGTGACAGTTTTATTGGTGTCTTCAATCTTGTCACTATTTTGGCGCAACGTCGGCTTGATAACCATGCTGATTATCAAGCCATTATCACTACTTTGTCTACTTTACTGCCTGCTGACCGATAACATCTTAAATTAATAAGCAAGAAATCCGGTCCATCTGTGAAAATAATTAGTTGCCAGAAGTGATGAAGGACAACTTGACCAATAGAGAAATACCTTCGTTCAAACTGACCATTCCAGCGTCACGTGGTTTTTTTTTGTGGATGGGAGGTGGATACCATTCATGCACTAAATGCGGGACTCCCATGCATGCAAGCAACTGAACTACCCACTAAACATCTCCCCTGTCAACCCGAGAACCCAGCCTGGAACCGTTTGACGTATAACTTCGAGATAGGTCTCGTTTTGTTACGTCGTGAGGCACATTCAAGCTGGGGACTCCTCCTCTAGCGGAAGGAGAGAGGAGAGAAGGAATTGCCAGACAAGCGATCCCCCAATCCCGGCTACTGTAAGTCCCTTTTATCTTTTAAGTCTGCCCGAACATAGTGTGCCACATGACTCCATTCGTCAACCGATCCAAGCATCACCGCAACTACACTAGCCAGGCTGAGCTCTCTCACCTCCCTGTAGCGCTCCCGGCGTAGCTTGTCCTATTTTTCCCACGTGAAAAATATCTGGCATGCATCGTCTTCCTCCGCTGGGCAAAACCGACAATCGAGGGACCGTCACTTACCAATCTTGTGCAGGTAAGACCGTTTCATCTTAAACCCTAATTATTAGCCACCTGGAATGCTTGGCTAATTATTTATAGCTTCAAGGAAAAAAATGTTCGTTCTCCAACGAGCTCCCTGCTAAAGCTGTTGCATAGGTTTTTCCTAAAAACGATTATAATAGCACTCTTAGAAGTCAATTATCTGTTTATTATAAAAATGTTCGGGGCTTAAGATCCAATTTGAATTAAAGACTCTGTTAAAATATATATTCAATTCTTTCACTCCGCTGTCATTTTTTCATTCACATAGACAAATATATAAATTGTTCTTTTTTTGTTTTATTAATTTTTTCATAGTAGTAAATCTGAATTTAAACGCATCGGACGTGTATAATTTTACTTCGCTAATTTTTCCGCTCGGGTCGTTTATTCCTCGCCTTAATTTTTTGGGCTCCTACGCTAACAGGTTATGGGCCCACACAAAACAAATGCCTGCGCGTGGAATAGTGTAAAGAATATTTAATATCGTGGTAGTAGATTTGTGATCCCGTCTCGTTGAGGTGGTTTCTTTGAAATGGCGCAAAATTTCGTCAACTCCGCTCGTCTGGAAATGCTATCTTGTGCTAACTGCGATACCTATAAAATCCAGACAGAGGCCATTCTGGTAAAAAATAACATCTGAGGCTACGTAAGAGGCGAAATCCCGGAACCACCAATACAAGGATCCAGTATTGGATTAATAGCGTCGCAAAAAGTACATTCGATCTGGCTCGCGCAAGGCAAAAAAGCGAAATCGGACATCATCCTCACTATTTCTCCTTCCGAGTTAATCAAATTCGGTGCTGTGTCACATCAAAAGAAGTTTGGGACAAACTCGAGTCAATTTACGCCTCAAAAGGCCCGGCTTGCAAAGCAACATTGTTGAAACAATTCACGCAGCATAAAATGGTGGATGGGGGAGATGGGAAGGAGCACCTTGCAAAAAAATTTTGAAATTGTCGACAAATTGCAGTCAATGAAGGTGGAAACCAATAGTGACCTGCTCACAATAATGTTGCTATATAGCTTGCCGAATAGTGCGATCAAGACTTGAGATACTCTCCCAGATATCGAATCTATGAAAATTAAAACAAAATTCGAAGAAAACAGGGCGAGAAACCATCCTCACGAAAGCGAGACAGCTTCTATGTTCATAAAGCACTACGAGAACAACAGAAAAGAAAATGATGTGAGAAAAGTAAATACTCAACAACACAAACAAGACTCAGAGCGGCGCCTCAGACCCAAGTGCGAATATTGTAAAAAAAAAGGTCACACCACTTCATCATGCCGGTTCAAGAACAAATGAAAGACGGAAGAAGTGAAATGCGTCGTAAAGCACTCTTAACACACACCGACGAGAATGCCAAACACGCATCCAAAACAAAATGGTGTTTAGACAGCGGTTGCACTACACACATATGCAACAACAAGTCAATGCTTACAAACGTGAAAATAGTCAACAGTGGAATTAGGTTGGCTATAAATGCTACAGCTCAAGCTAAAGCACGTGGAAACGTCATAGTCTCTATGACAGACGGCGAGAAAACTCAAAATATAAAGTTTGAAGAAACGCTTTACGTTCCTGAATCCCGCGCTAATTTAATTTCAATCAGGAAAATTGTCGACAAAGATCAAGAAATCTTATTTCGTCAGGACTATAGTCAGAGACGAGCAAGGCATCAAGAAAATGATCGCTGATCGTAAAGGAAATTTGTTTTATCTTTGTAACGTGGGCCACCATGCCTGTGTGGTGGACATCGAAGCAGTGAAGTCCAATATGGAAATTCGGCACGAGCGGCTCGGCTACATGAGTCTATATAATCTGAAGAACATGTCAAAAATGACGATTGGATGCAATTTTACGGGAAATATGGACAAGTTATGAAATTGTAAAGTATGTGCCACCGGTAAGCTTACCAGGAAACAATTTTCAATTGTCATTCATAGATCACCAGACATTCTTGGAATCGTACACATAGATCCATGCAGTCCTTTGCGCTCAACTTCCATTGATGGAGTACGTTATTTTATGACCATAAAAGTCGTTAGTGCACAGTCTACTTTCTTCAAAGTAAAGATGAGGTGGTTTTAAAGTTCATCGAGCATAAAAACTACGTGGGGATTCAAACAGGTCGAAAAATTCAAGCGTTTCAATCGGACAACTGAACGAAATATTGCAATCCAATAACCGATTTGATTTTCAAGGGCGCTGGAATACAACGACGTCTATTAACTGCAAATATGCCTCAGCAGAACGCCGTTGCGAAACGTATGAAAGCACTCTTGTAGAATCTGCCCGTTGTATGCTGATCCAATCCGGTCTTCCACTATCCTTTTGGGCTAAAGCAATTGCTATTGCTAATCACGTCAGGAATCGGTGCGCCACACGAAGCCTCGAAAAAGATACCTCATTCGAAAATTGGTCAGGAAGAAAACCGGATATCAAATACTTCAGAATAGTCGGAACCAAAGCTTATGTGCTCAATAAATCTCCAGGAAAAGGAAAATTCGATGCCACAGGTATCGAAAGAACATTCGCGGGATATTTGAATACATCAAAAGCATATCACGTTTGGATTTTCAGTGAAAGAAAGGTCCGGATTACCAGAGATGTACAATATGAAGATTTTATTTCCGACGACAAACTCAGCCAGGAATCAACATTTTCACATGATGTTCAAATTGATGATGCTCAAAACGGAATAGTTTCCAATATGAATCTCATCGAGCACATTTTCATACCGAGCACATTATCGCCGGAAATTCCACAAAGTGAAACCAGTTCAAGTTTCGAACCTCACTATGACAACGAGACGACAGTAAACATACCAATGAAACGTGGTCCAGGAAGGCCAAGAATAATCAAAACCAGGGGCCATGGCCGTCCCGCCAAAACTAACAGCATTATTCCGGACGACAACCAGAATGCGGAAGATTCGGAAGTTCTAAATAACTCTACGGAAACCGCTGACATGGAAGACAATCAAGAAGACCAGATCAACGAAACTTTCATTTTTTTTTCTAAATTTCACTCAACACTTTTTCCAATCTCCTCATAAAACTATTATTTCCCACTGCTACCGACACCTTCAAAAAATGACCAAAAAAGGGCACCTTCTATCCCAAACTCAAAATCATGACTTCTTCTTCTCCTTCTTTCGAAACTCACTCCCCGAATCCAAATCCAGACTTTCTTCCCGAGTCGATACTCACTCACCGAATCCAAATCAAGACTGAAAAAACCAATTCCGCAATCCTTTGCGTAATCGAAGTTCAATGCACTTCGATTCCGTTACTCACACATCTCATCCATATCGATAACTGCTTTTGCCGTTATCCAAAAAGAGTGTTGCTGGGCTCGGTGGAACTTGAACCCAGGATCCCAGCAGACCCCCCGGTTGAGAGTGTTCAACACTACCACCGGAGCCACCTTCTGATGATCTCCTATTCATCCATTTAGCAACTTCAACTGTGCAACATGTCTTAATGAGCAATGAAATGAAATTCGTCATAAAGGAAACGTGAATGAATAACAAATAAAATTTTATTAGTGTGATATAATGAATAAAACTATTTAGTATGACGGAAGGAACTAGGTTTAGTTGGTGAAAACGTTTCGAATGAAATTTTGTTATTGGAAGTAATGAATGAAATGTTGATAGTGGGAAAGATACGATTATTATTATTATTATTATTTTAATTTTATTTTAAGTTAAAAATAGAGTAAGAAGGTAGAATTACTATGGCGGGGAAAGGTGAATGGTCAAATGTTTAAAAAAAATATATATATAGAGAAAAAGATATGTGTGCTCAAAAGAAGGTGAAGATGATACGGAGGCAATTTGAAATTGCAAGTGGGAATATGTCGGTACGGTCAGGGTTTGCAACATTACTTTGTCTACACTTTCTTTTCTTGTCTTGTGCACTTACATATCCTGAAAGTGTCTAGTGTTTTCTTATCGTGATTCTCCAATGGTCACCTTAACGTATGTGGAACTTTGAACCTGCCTAAGCTCTGGTAGCATGAAAATCAGATTGATTCTGACCCACCTAAAATTTGGTCTTTAATTTCTTTTTAGGGTTTTGTACTTAAATACAAAACGCTATTGCTGTCACGACCTGTGTCCGTCTGTCCGTCTGTATGTCACAGCACTTTTTCTCCAAAATAATAGTGGCTACAGCCATGAAACTTTTTGGAAAGGTCAGAAGTGGTGACTTCTTGAATGTTTTGGGGTTAAAAAATTTCTCAAAGGGATTTAAGGGGGGTCTCCTCATATAGGGAGGTGACAATTCAAAAAAATTTTTTCAACATTGGTAGTCGAGTAGGCTGTCATTAGAAAGGTCTCAATGAGGTCTTTTCAAAACAGGTCTTAAAATTGCCTTATTAGTGCCGTGGGGGGCAGGGGAAGGGGAAATGTACGAACTTTTCATCAAAGGTAGCCGATATGAGTATCAAATGAAAGGTCTTTATTAGAGCTTTTCAAAACAGTTCTTAAACTGACCGTTTTTGCTTCAATGGGAGCACAGGGGGGAAATACACGAAAAATGTGTTTCCTCGTTCGCGATTGGACACATGTGAACGTAAAAATCCGAAAAAATTACCAAGGGAGATATTTATGAGTACAACAATAACAAATGCCTCAAAAGTCAAAATTCGTTCAACTTTGCTAATAATAGTATGATCTTCGAATTTCACATTTTCTCAAAAAAAAATCGTTTGGATGCCTTTAAACCCCACGAAATTCGATATTTAAGTAGCCTTACATAAGATCCTAATACTCTGTAAGTTTGATGAAATTCGTATCATATTCACGGAAGTTATATCCATTTGAAATTTCCCCAATTACAACAACAATAACACACTATTTGGAATTTAATTGACTTTCCATCGAACCAGGCGCTGCAGTTATGATTTGACCTTAAAATTTTCAGATATGATCGATGACATGAATGCTTTTGGGATTTCATGATTTGAGTGATTTTTGTCAGTTGAAAATGGAGAAACAATGGATTTTCTTTCTTTGACATGCTTCTTGATTTGTTTTATGTCTATATATTTCCTTGCTCAATATAATCACTTTCTCAACGTTAATAATCATATCTTAGACTTATTCTTCTGGAGTATGGAACAATCGTTGCTATTCACATCTCCTGTTCTTTTTCCTTATCTTTCTCCTGATCTTTATCATCCCTCGTGAGTGGAGGCACACACAAAATTTAGGTACATTTTGCCTCCGAATCTATAAAAAAAATGTTATCGTTACCAATCTTCATATTCTTAAGATACCAAAAATATAATTTTTAAAACTTGAGTCATAATTTTAAGCCTAAAGTTAAGCTCGCAATATCTGTTTAAGTTTTCAAAGCAAGAAATGACTTATCTTGTTAGTTTTTTTATATTTTGAAGTATGTCCATCTAAATATTAATATTTTTGACTTAATCAAATAAAAACATCTTATTTAATGAAAATCTACGCTTACAACGAAAAAGTTACGAACACAATTCAAAATTTGTCAATCCAAATATATACCAGCTGGGCAATATAGTAGTTGCTTTTTAAATCACATGTTATTTTAACACTGACAGCTGTTTTTCGCTCAAAATTATGTTAGTGAGTTAGTATTAACCTTCTGCAGAACAAAATGAATCGATTTACAGTTGATCAACGTTGGGAAATATTAAAATCGAACTGGATGCCGATTTTTCTCAAAAAATCATCTTTTCTGAAGAGGAACATTTTCATCTCGGTGGCTATGTAAATAAACAAAACTGCCGCATCTGGGGCTCGGAAAACCCACACATGACTGTCGAGAAGCCAATGCATCCTCAGCAAGTAACAGTGTGGTGTGGATTCTGGAGTGGTGGCATCATTGGACCGTTTTTCTTTGAAAATGAGGCTGGAAATGCTGTTTTGGTTAACGGGAAGCGCTACGGAGGCATGATAACTGAGTTTTTGTGGCCGGAGATTGAGGATTTGTACGTGACTGACCTGACCTGACCAACATGATGCCACGCATTGCCATACAGCTCATCAAACAATCGATCTTTTGCGCACAAAATTCGGAAATCGTGTAATCAGCCGCCTTGACAATGTCAGTTGCCCGCCTCGAAGCTGCGATTTAACACCGTTGGACATCTTTTTATGGGGCGCTGTGAAAGATTGATGTTATGTGGAAAATCTACAAACGATTCAAGCACTGAAATTGAATATTCAACAAACCATTGCCAAGTTAGGGACCGAAACCATCAATAATGTCTTGGAAAATTGGGCTGAGAGGATGGCCTACTGTCACGCCATCCGTGGTAGCCATATCAACGAAATTGTATTTTGCAACTAACAAGAAGGTTTGTTCTTGCGAATAAAGCCAAAATCTAAGAAAACATTTTTGTTCATTTTATTGCATTTTTAAAAAGAAACTTGTATTTGCCCCAATCTATACACGTCGAATCGGCGTATGGTTATCTTTAACGCATTCTAAAATATTTTTATCTCTTTAGGGTTAAAAAACACATCTGTTCGTAATAAATGCTTGACGTAGAATCACTCTTAGTCGTTTATATTAAATAAAAAATAGTTTCACAGTACCATTCTATTTATTTTGATTCTTAAAAGCTCGCAAAAAAAATTATACATTTTGAAAAGGGACCATGTCTGTTCAATTAAATCTTTAATAATTGAACCCATGATTTAGTTAAAAACTCGAGTCAAACGTTTTTTGGATTCTTGCAAAATTAGATTTTCACGACTGAACCCCTTCAAAGAAGAAGTGTTTTCTTTCAGGCTTCAGTAGTCCGCGTGGTATAGTGGTTAGAGCACTAAGCCCGTAAGCCAAAGATCTCTGGTTCGAGTATCGTTGGCGTCAACAAGATTTAGTTCGAGTGATTTCTTCGAACGGACTATAAGCCTATTTAGTTATGATACGTGCTGGTTTAAAATCAGAACATATCGCAGCTGGGTGGACGGACACACGGCCAAAGCGTGATAATGATCATCTCACCTTGTGGAGTGTTGATACATTCGATCATGATATTCAGATACTTTTTCAATCTAAATGCTATAAATTCATTCTCGCATTTTTCACCTCTTTTTATAAACTATCTCGACAAATGTGCACTAAGTAATTATAAACACTAGAATGCTAACTAAGTTATCATCAAGCAATGACCAATGTTCCCCGCGTGTTCCATCGTCAGCAGAATCAAGTCAATCTGAAGTGTAATTTTCCTTCAATTCATGTTAAGTTAAACATTAATATGGCTGGGAATGATGAAATGTGCAAAGTATGGAAAATTCTTGGAATGGTAAAAAAAGGTGAAGTGAGGGAAAATGATTAGGTAGGTAGGATGTCGTGTTAATTTCAATACATATTGAATGGAGCTAGATGCAATGTAGTAGCAATAGCTAAGAGTTAATGGAAATGAGCGAAAGTCGATGATTTGCGATGGTGGTAATTGATGATGCAGCAATTATTGATGTTACCCCGTAAAAGAAAGGTTCGTTCTACTCACGCTGAAGTGCTGATTGTGAAGCCTAAAGAAACGTAAATAATATTAAGATAATAAAATACATAATTAAAACCATCTATGGTCAAAAAGCGATTTGAAGAACTACAATTGGATGTTAAAAATCCACTACGGCAATACACATGTAAAATGTCATTTACTATTGATGGATGGACGTCTATTGCAGGTAAGAGTTACTATGCGGTAACTATTCATTATATAGACAACGAGTGGAAGTATCGATCTGTTGTTCTTGACTTTAGACCATCGCGCGGTCGACATACTGACTCAGACATTGCAACGATTTTCCGAGAATGCTTATTGGGGTATGACTTAGCTGATGAAATTCAAGATATCACGGTAGACAATGCGTCTGCAAATAACAAATTTATATATGAATTGAGTGAATAATTGTTGCACTTTGATTCAGATAATCAACATTTCCGATGCTTAGCTCACATTTTGAACCTTGGCATACAAGATTTACTAAAGTTGTTGGAATTATATAGTGGAACAGAAAGTGAAGACAAAGAAGAGCAGTATTAAAATTCTGAAAGCGAAACTGAAGAAGTTGAAAAATGTGTATTGCTGACTCTCGTACAGTTAGTACAAAATTACGCAGTATTTCAAGTAAACTAAAGAGAAGTGAGATATTGAAGAGATGGTTTCAGTCTGCTTGCAAAAGAGCTGGCGTGCCAACAAATCTGAATCCTATACTTGACTATACAACGAGATGGAATTCCACCCATAATATGGTTGGATTTGGTTTAAAAGTGAGAGCTGGCATTAATACATTGTACACTTCTGTCACCGAATCGAACGATTTTCAAATCACAGAAATTGAATGGTAAATACATGAAAAAATATACAAATTTCTAATAAACTTTAGATTTTTATCAACGAAACTTGGTGGAGAAAAATATGTTACAATACCATTAGTAATTGTATCTTTCAATTTATTGCTAAACAAAATTGAGTCTCCGGTAAAACAATTAAATAAGAAACCTGACCAAACCGAAGTGGAAAAAGGCTCATTCTGGGTTTGCACGCAGCCCGAGATAAAATGCTTAAGAATTATAAGAAGAGTAACTGGATTTATTGTACTGAATTAATTTTGGACCCAAGGTACAAAGCTCAAACTTTTGATATCACATTATGGGGGAAACAAATTAAACCAGGAAACCCTGCGCAAATTTAATGAGCTTTATGAAGAATATACAAGGCTACACTTGGTGTCTACATCTCCAGATTTGGCAAGAAACGAAAGAAAAGTATGTGAATATGATGAAAACATAATAAACTGCGCTTTGTGGTATAGTTATCGATGACTTGTAGGAATATCTAAGTAAACCGAGAGCCACTAGCTCGGAAGACATTTTAAATTGGTGGAGGACGCATGAGACGGAATATCCGATTTTATCCAAGATGGCTCGTGACTTTCTTTCAATACCTGCTGCTTCCTTACTTGCTGAGAGGATCTTTTCTAAAGCAGCATTAGACATTAGAAAACATAGAAAAAGGTTCAGTGAGGAGTAAGACAGATGGTTACTTTGTATTAATTCTTGGACAAGAGGATCAATATAAAGTAACAACTCGTCAAAAAGTCCTTACAGCAAAATAATTAGGGTTGTACTCCTATTTTTTCTATAAATAAATGATAAACTTTATGGATTGTCTTTTGTCTACAACTATTCCATTCCGTGTAAGGTAAGAGCCTACCATTTTCAATTTTTAAAATATCTTTAAAATATTGACAAGTTAGTTTTAATAATTTGTTGCCGATTCTTGTGTCTATGTCAATTTCAGCTTATAGTATACCTACTCTGTTGTGTTGTTCCAAGGCTTAAACTAATGTGTTTAATGAAAAGAAATAGGGTAAAAGGTAACGACACAAAAGTTATTCTGGGTGACTCCAACGCTAAGGTTGGCTATCTTATCGGGGAACGACTGGAGGATTTAGCCTCCACGGGGAAACAAATGACAACAGCTGGCGCCTGATTGACTTTGCATGTAGCAGAATCTGGTCATACGTTCGACTCGCTTCCCACATCAACGCATTCATAAAATGCCCTGGGTATCACCGGATGGCAACACACAAAACTAGACCGAATATGTTCTGGGCCAACAACGATGGGCCTCGAGCATTCTTGACGTCCGCACATACCGAAGAGCCAATTAAAACTCAGATCATTACTTCACCAGCACGTCATACAAATTTGACACCAAAAGGCTCCAAACAGCGTCTGTGGCAAAAAATTCACAGAAATCCTTGACAACCAGCTGACTCCCATCTTATCAGGCGCATGGTTAAAGCAAGCAACGTGCTCTGGATGGAAGTGAAAGCGGCTGTTAAGACCGTGGTAGAACAGACAATCGGACATCAACCCTAGCGCAAGAGAAATGAATGGTTCGATGATGAGTGCCAGAATGCGCTAGACAAAAAGAATCAGGCGTACAAAGACTATATAGGTAGGAAAACCAGGACGAAGAGAAAACCAGATAATTAAAACTAAGAAAAGAAAATACTTAGACTACCAAGCATACAAAGTAGTAAAAGCCCTGAAACGTGGTTATCAGTCCAAAACTACGCTCAGTCGTGATGACATCGGCAATATCATCTGATGAAACCAAGATTAAGGAAAAATGGCCATCATATGAAAGCCATCATCCAGAACATTGGAGCCTATAGATATTCCCGGAGAGCTTCCATTGGCCTCACCAACTCTAGATGAAGTGTATTCCATCATCAAAGCCCAAAAGAATAGTGAAGCGCCGGGCATCGATGAGATTCAAGTGGACCTCATCAAATATGGTAGCAACAGTGTTCATAAAGCTATTCACAAAGTAATCCAGCACATTTGGAAAGAAGAGCATATGCCAAAAAAGTGAAGAGAATCAATTATATTCCGTATCCACAAAAAAGGGTGACTAGCTACTGTGAGAAAATTATAGAGGCATATCACTACTTTGTACGGCGAACACAATGTTTCCAAAGATCTTAGAAAATAAATCGGATCATAAAACACCAGTATGGTATGGGTTTAGAGCAGGTAGATCGACAATAGACCAACTGTTCACAGCCATGCAAGTACTTGAAATATGCTGGAAGTTCAACATAGCCATACGCCAAATTTTCGTTGACTTAAAGCAATAATACGACAGTATTGATCGTAACGCACTGTACCAAATGATGATCCCCCAGCCAAATTATTCCGTCTTACTAAAATGATAATGACGTCAACGACCTCCCAAGTTCGCATCAGTGACCAACTCACCAATGCCTTTGACACAAATATCGGTGTAAAACAGGGAGATAGGATGGTGCCATTACTAGTCAATTTGGTTTTGGAGTACGCCATAAGAAAGCTACCTGTCGATACGCGAGGTACATTACTATACAAGTCAAGCCAATGAGGAGCCTATTTGGACGACATTAACATTTTGTCACGGTCATTAACAACTGCCAATGAACTCTTCCTGAAACTTGACAGCGAAGCAAAACTAGTAGGGCTACAAATCAATGAAAATAAAACAAAGCTCATGACACTGTCGAGGAAAAATACCTCAAGCACACAAAATATCACACTTGGCGAATACAGTATCGAAAATGTGTATTTAAGTGCCAAAATAACGGAAACGTGTAATGAAAGAGGCGAAATACGTCGAAGAATACAGCTCGCAAATAAAATATTTTATTCAGTTTTGACGATTTTGAAAACCAGCTGCATACACAAGAAAACAAAGCTCCAAGCATACGAATCTGTGATAAGAACTGTGTTATGCTATGGGTGTGAAACATGAACGCTAACCCAAGCATCCACAAATATACTGAACGCCTTTGAGCGACGGGTCCTGAGGCGAATAATAGGAGTGAAGCTAGACGGAGAGCAATGTCGAGTACGATAGAACCATGAGTTGTATGAAATTTTTGACGATTGTCAGACTGTGGAAACTTCAGTGGGCTGAACACATGAATCGTATGGACAAACAACGGAAACGCAAAAAGGTATTCGTTGGGAGAGTAGCCAGTGGGGAAACCGAAGAAAGGCTGGACCGAGTCAGGTCGACGTAGACAGTTCATGGCTGCTCGGATTTCGAAATTCGAGGATGCGGTCAATGGACTGAGACAGACGCAGAGGGGCTGTAGCGCTACGAAGAAGCAGAATGGGTAATCGGAAGACTCTTGCTGGAAGACCCAGTCCAAGACGAAGACTGAAAGCGCAATACCAAGACTAAGACCAGATGTATTATGCAAGACCAATACAAAGACTGGCTTCATCTCGTCTTGGTCTTGCATTTGGGCAACACTACTATTAACGGATGAATTTTACTTTAGCTCATTTTAGCAACCACAAGTTCAAACTCATACGAGTAAAACCTTTTTTGGATTCCTGAAAAACTAGATTTTCACGACTTTATCCCCTCAAACATTAAAGAACTGTTTTAAACTCGAGATTAGCTCCGAAATGTTTCTGACTGTAGAGTTTATCTTCTACTCCAACTTTTTTCAGTAATACTATCCCTCAGACTTCAGTCAATTTTTAACCATTACTTACCTTTACAATAGCGTCCAGTAACATTTGGAAACCAACAGAAATAAATAACCATAGAACTTATTTTTCATTTCCATTTATTATTTTTTTCATTTATTTTTTCTCAATTTTTCTTTATTGTTTTTGTATTCAATAAGAATTTGATACCTTTTTTCATCATTTATATAATTATTATTACATAATTATATTCTATTTATTTTTTCACTACAGATTTTTATTCTCTTTTATGACTTAACACTGTTTTCTTTATCTTTGCAAGTATAATTAATTTTGCATTCATTAATTCTATTACGGTTTTACATAATAATTATGCTCAATTACATATTACAAATAATAGTTGCTATAATAAATGTTGATTTTCTTCAGCATTATTTATTTAGTGATATATTATTACTAATTATTTATATATATTTATATTTGCTTTAAATAATATTTGCCTTTTGTTTTTCTTTTAATTAATTTTTGAAGTGCTATTTATAAATTTTCAAGTATACAAAGATAGGGTGAAAGAGGATTTATGTTGTTTTTTCTATGCTGAAATGAATGCAATCAAAACTTTTAAAAGTATTGAAAAAAGGAAGAACGTGTGAAAGTCCAAGGACGACTTGTTTGTTAAATCGAATAATTACAAAAGTAAAAATTAACATCACATAATGAAACACGCAATAATTGCAGTGTTTCAATAAAGCATAAAATTAAAAATGTGTTGTTTCGATGAGAATAAAATAGATTTCTACATTTTTTTGCTGACATGTCTCACAATTTATATTACTTGTTTTGATTTAACTACCACATCTGCTTGATTATTTTTTATTTGTTTTGGTTTTGTTCATGCATGAAAATTAGGATTTTATTATTTCATTCGTGAAGGTGATGTCCGCGAGCGATTGTTTGATTTCATTTTTCTTTATACAATTAAATTTACTTGTTTCACATAAATAAGTTATTTATATTAGCATAGCTTTATACAATGTAAACAAAATATTGATTTTTGATTGAAACGTCATAATTATATTCTGCAGATATTTTTTTCTCTGTTAAAGGATACCAATCGGTGTAGATATTGTTTTTTTTACATTTCAAACATTCGCTTGCATGTTATTTCGGTTTTAGTGAATAAATACAAGTGTTGATTGATTTGAATTTTCACTGCAAGCAATGCTTAATTCTGTTTTAGTTCTTAATTTTTTTCATATTTATGTTTAACGTATATCACAAATTTGGTTTTCTTTGCATATTTTTTAAATATTAGAATTACATAATATTCGCGCGTTTGCTTCTAGTTTGTAGTTGATTTGAAATATTGATTTGTTATCAAATTATTCTAAATATTTACAGTTAAATAAAATACAATCTATCAAGGGGTTTGGAAATGGAAGAAACGAATTTATAAAATATATATAAATAAAAGATTGATAAAACATTTGGTTTCATAATCGTATGCAAAAGTTTGTTCTTTTTGTCGGTAGTCTTTTAAAATGTACACTTTAATAATATGCAAACCTTCGATGAGGTTTGGTCACTGGTCGACTTATTGTGTTGAGAATATTTAAAAAATTCAAGAAAGAAAATAAATAAATTAAGGAATTCAGGGAAGGAAATTTTTGATTTTCACAACAGCAATGGTGTCGTACGCAATAGGCCTAATAACTACAGTGAATGAAAATGATCAGTCCATTTCCCGCATTTCAAAATATCTTTCCGTCTTTCAGATATTTTTATGTTGATTTTGAAAATTCAGATTTTCTCTTCATTTGCTTTATTTGAGATCTTTGAAATTATGGGATCATTTTGGTGAATACCACTACGCACATTAAATGTTAATATATACAGAGAAATTTAAATGTACATGCATGATGATACTTTGCTCGATTCCAGCATGGCAGAGAGGAGGATCATCGATCATTCATTCCGGCGAAAGAGAGATGATCGCGATATCGATCTTCAATTTAATAGTGTATGTATCTACGACGAGGCGACGAATGTATCTCTGGTATGTCCAATATCCATACGACGGTATCTACGACAAACGCGAAGATAACCATAAATTTTACTTTCAAATATATGCAGTGACATCTATCGAGGTCACTTGGATCACACAACTTTTAATCCGCACCGATCGCGCTCATATGTATCTTTTTCACATACGCTCGCGATCGCGCCGCGACGCGCTGACACGATGGATAGGTGGATGATCTAGCCCGAGTCTAGTGTAGCCTAGCTGCCGCAGATCGATTACGCTGCCATCAAAATATACTTAATGCGGTGACATGGGACATTATTCAAAACCCTCTTTCCAGTTGCTCATCTATTTTGGAACAAGAAAACAGATAAATCATAAATATCGTGTGGTGGAAATGCTAATCGATTGCTAGAACTACTCTATAGTTCGGTCTCAGAGATTTAAACGGACCAAAAAGATACAGAAGGGACCTTGTATTTTTTACGCAACTAGTAATAAATTCTCCACTCATACACGATCATAATAAATTAATAAAAACATTTAATATATATTGAAAAATATCCAAAAGACGACACTTACATATTTGACTGCACGATTTCTGAACGCGTCTTGTTCCATGTCGCGTATTTTATGCGTCAGCATATGTTGTTTTAAATTTCCCTGTTAAGAAAAAGTGAAAAAGAAAAAAAACAGAACGGTTAAAAATTTATAGCTAACTGGTGGACAAGAAATATAACATTTAGATGATTGTACCAAACGGATAAAAAATATGAATTTCAAACAACTTATACGTAAAGTGCACACGGGCATATGTTTGTTTGCTCGCCTATGGAATAATATTAAGATTCATAGATATGATAGGTTGAAATTTCCAAGTGCCCAGATGTTGTTTTCTTTAAATTCAAGACACGAAAAGAAAAATGCTCGTTTGTAATCAGGTAAAACCAGTTAACATATTTTTGTGTTATGAATTCCGAATGTTTATGTTTTAAGGTATTGTGTCTGTCCGTCCGTCCATTGAGGAAGGAAAGGTGATCTGCTCTGGATTTTTGTTATTACCGAAAACCGCAAGCACTACCTTGAAATTATAAATTTTGCACATTTATTAATAAATTTTTTAATGGGAAAATCTTGGCGATTTTAAATTCTGCGACACGATATTGAGTGCAATAATTTAAAAGATAGAAATTAGAAAGTCGTCGTGATAAGCATCAGGGTTAAAATAAATAATTAGGAGTAATCCAACACTCGAATATTTTTGGCCTAAAATTAAGCTTATTTGCATATTAAGTTCGGAGATTTCATATGAAAAGTATTTTTATAATTTTGGATCATTTTCGTGATTGCAAATATGACCAATTTTTTCTGAAGCTTTTGTTTTATTAAATTTGAGAGTGAATTTCTCCAGGATAGCATTTTATATCCACTGATCAAGGCACAGATAAGAACCAGCGTTTTAATTATTGGTGAAAATCTTGAAGGAGGAAAGTGTCCATACTATCTCGTCCATCTCTTACGCTTCATGTATTCAACGCCTCTGTAGGGCACCAAGTTTCCGCATAACTTGCTTGTAGCCAAGGAAAACCGGAAGGCGGAGTGTTTGCCCGTTCATAACACCCACAACTCCGTGCTCTCATTGTCCACTTGATCTTGTCTTTGTTAAACTTTTAAATTAATCATTTCACCCTTTTTAACATCAAATTTTATGTAAATCCATACGATAATTTTTAGCTCTACAGGGAGCTTTTAATGCGATCTTGTGGTTTTAGATAGCTCCAAAAGCTTGAAATTACTTATGAAAATTCTTTGTATGTAGCTACATACATAATTAAGTTGCTGTAATAATTTTTCCGAAAAATTATTAGATAGGTCTTACCAGCAGCGAGTCTTGCTGTTGTGAATCAATTAGCGAAGGCGTTTTCTGGCTGACTTATATGTTGTTACCCATTGCATGTCTCATCACAGTTCCGTGCCTGTTCAACCTCACGCCGAAGTTTGTGACAATCGCTTTGTTTTTCAGCAATTTCAGTCGACCACCAGTATACTGGGGGCTTAGAATCATTGCAAGCAGTTGAGATGATGCTCATAGTTAAGTTCGCCACGTCTTAGGCTGTCAGTTCTTCTATCCCCTGCTAGTCCCTCTGCAACGGAGCACCTCGACAAACCTTCCGACTTCCATTCTTCCGATGTTCCATCCAATTGGAGACGATCGATAGCTTGTACGTCAGAAGACAGCACCGCAGATCTCAAGCAGAATATACTACTCTCCATACTAAGGACTCCAAAGCGAATATTACGTCAGGTATGGTTCCTTCACAGTCCATACGGCGGGAAGTCAGCGTACTTCTGGTGTTTAGTACGAAGAGTACCGTCCTGACCGCTTTTTCTAGGATTCGTTTTTCATGTGGATCTGTTGAAGGCATGCCGCATCCGATTACTTTAGCGTTAAAGTTTTCCCTAAAATGCAAGTATTCGTATGCGTTGGAGACAGCGTCCTCCAAAGCATTAAGCCTGGCTTGGAAAGATGATCAAAGCTCTGTCACCGTGAGGCTCATACTAAAAAAGGTGGTCACTGGGCACCGAATCCACACGAAACCATCTACCTGTCCACAGCCCTCCACCTGGTTTTGAGCGGTTGAACTGCGATGTATGTTTCCCCATTATGACATGGTCATCAAAGCTCTGATTTTGCCTACGCTAGAGCTTCCTGGTGGAAAACCCGACAATTTTCTGACTCCAGGATGGGCCCGGGATCCGGTCTTGGATCGGCAACCTTGCAAAGGATACAGCGTGCCTTCTTCGTACACTCTTTTCCTTTATGTCCTAGTTCACCACTTTTGTAGCGTAAGGAGCTGCTATTGAGTCCTTTGCATCTTTGTGCAATGTGACCATAGCCTAGGCATTTGAAACATTGAAGAGACGTTGCTTTTTGCCGTATTCTACGGATAACCCACCCTTACTTTGCCTTGTTCAGAAATTGTTAGGCATCCTTTTTGATCGTCACTGATGGCCGTGGCATCAGTCTCGCTTTGATTCTGATCACGCTACGTAGCTCCCCTTTGATGGTATTTGCTGCTTCGGCCAGGTACGCGACGGAGTCAAAAGCGAGGCTACTATTGCCGTTTCTCCGAGGACCTGCTTTACTCCATCGCGGAATGCTTCTGTATTGTTGCTGTTTTGTTTTTTGCGAATTCAACTTTAATAGCAGTGTTGGTGATATACCGCAATGAGATTCGACATCTTGTAGTTCCTGCTGCCAGGTTCTTCGTCCTGGTTTTTTCTCTCCTGCCTTGCGTCAGGGTTTTTTCTTGCTGGGCGTCCATGCGAACTTTATTTTTGGGTACGTTTTGAAGGAGATTCTTTGCATCTTTCTTTGCTCCTTTTGTTAGCACTATCTTAAACACCTGGTCAAGCGTTCCACGCCCATCAAGTACCTCCTTCTGGCTTTTTCTGTCCCGATCTCTTTTGATTGGGCTAGACGATATTTTTTATTGGAGCTATTTATGCGTGCTCTTTAGACTTAGTCCTCAGTACCTCTTTAGCCTTCTGCTTTTTTTTTGCCTTTGGTCATTAGCAGCCTTTAGCCAGCTTCTCTTCTAATACCTTACGCAGCGTAGGAGCTCCTCTAGTTCAAAGAGTCCTTTCTTTACACCGTTTAAGATTGTTGGTGGCTCTTTTTAGAACGTCTTCCACTTTTCAGATTAGCCTTTCTTCTTGGTGTTGCAAGACGGTAATTGCACTTTGCCACCTCATTTTTTGGGAGAGGTTATCAGCTCCCAGTTCACTCTATTCTTTTTCTGCCATGATCACTTTGTGGATCTCAGAATGGTTCATTATTATTTCTGCATTTCAGACCCTTACTTGAGTCGCTTCGGTAGCGGTCGCAGCAGAAATTATCGAATTGTCTATATTTTTTATATTTTCTTCTACCACGCGAGTATCTGACGCATCCTACAGAATTCCATTTATTTCCTGGGCCCGAACGCCGCAGGTATTTTTATTTAGACAATGCTGTCTATTGATTTGTTTCTTGGCCGTCTTTACTGTCATTTTATTTGCCACCGTTTTTGTCTTCCTTGATACCCTTCTCAATATGCTGTTAACATCGTGGCTGTAATTGTTGGTTCCATCGTTGATTTGATATTTTTACTTTTTTTCTTATTTTGTTGTGGATCTATTTTTAAGTTTTTCAGTTGAAAACTCTCCAGTTTGATTTGGTCCATCCGTCGGCTCCACTTTATCTGTTCATGTTTGTAGTCCCCTTTTTCGTCCCATGCTTATCTTTGCAGAGCAAGGAGGCCATGCGAGAGTTAGCACAAACCCTTATTGCGACAAGCGATCAGAGCCAGTCCAACGCTAATCGGGAGCCCGTTTCAACCAAACCTACGCCACCAACCCAATGGTGCAAATTTTAAACATACTGCAAAGCCTGCCATGGTTTTAACCGGGACGAAGATAATATCATAGTTGGATAGGAGCCATTTACGCATGACTGTTACCTTTAAGCTACCGTGCAAAGCAGCTAGGTTCAAACCATCATGTCTGCCAGCCCAAAGCATCAATTCCAGTTCATTGTCGAAAGCGTAGTCCAGGTTTAATCAGGGTCGTTACCTGTCATCCCAACAGGAACCTCGCGTCCGTAGGGGCGGCACTACTGAAGAATGCTAGCCTCCAAGAGTATTCCTGTGGAGACAACAGAGCCTTAGAATAGATAGGAGAAGTATTCCTTGCGAGAACTGAAGGGCGGAGACCAGTGGGGAAAACCAAGAAAACGCTGGTCTGACTCGGCCGATGAAGCATCGCTGCTGTGATTTCGGAATTGAAGGGCGCGGTCAATAGGCCGAGACAGTTGGAGGAAGTCTTTGCAGGAAGCGAACGCCCGAGAGTGGCTGTAGTTCTACGGTGAAGAACCGCCTTCAAATTGGTTAAATAATAATTAAAATCAGTGATTTGAATGGATGAAAATGTATGCAAAGAACAAATCGGTGTTAAGCTGCCTTAGGGAGCCAAGGATATATGCTTAGCTGGAAACGAACTAGATCTAGGGATGCATGTATGCATTAAAGAGCTAGCGTGTGCGTCGCGGTCTCCAACAACTTATTTTGCATACATGAATTAAAGAGGTTAAAGTACCTATACAATAAGGATAGAAAGGCTAATACCATTTTTTCCTACCTATTTTTCTAATTTTTCTGCACGCTATTTTGCAGGTGACCTCGTCTTAGACTAGGAAAGTTGTGACCCACGACAAAAGGTGGTGAATCTTGTTGAGATTGGTTCCCCTTCGCACCCCTAACTGGACCTAGGGTCCCAATTGCACGACTCTGCATGTGAGGACTCTTCATCACAGCGGGTCTAATATCCGTTACAGCTCAAAGCAGAAAGGAAAAGCCCGGTGTTTTTATTTTAGTTGAACATGACTTTAATTAAACTCTTTTTGTAACCTGCTCATAGTTCTTTTACACAAAGTCTACTATTTGTTGTATTTTCTGAATTTGTGTATGTGTGTGTGTTGAAATGGCCTCAAATTAACACGAAAAAATTGCATTGAGGTAAATTGATTCAAGAGGAATGACAATCAATAATAATTGAATGATTAAATGTTTACGAAGACTAAAATTATACTCTATATTCTGTAACTACACAAGTATGCATTGTGGTACATATAAAACATGTTTGTCTACTAACTAGACCTTGCTAGTATTTAACAACTTCCAGATATTCACATGTGAATACTCTAGTTTTTATTCGTTAGTGCATTCCGTTCGTTTATTATTTCATCAATATATCCGCCAAAAAGTCAAATATTTATTTTTTTACTTTTTCCTCTCTTGTTTTTTCTTTTCCTAGGGTATTTTGAACATATTTTAAACGAGACGTCTCCATATTATAGTGCTATCTAAGGTTTCTTCTAAAATTGTTTACGCTAGTAGACTAGCGTATAGGTTGAAAAATTACTTTGAAATTAAATAATTAGAATAGCCGGAAGAAAAAAAAGACGATTCCAAAATTCTCATGATGGGTAATATGTTGTTTTTGGAGCACTACAGCCCCTTTTACGACTTTGCTTAGAGAAAGCTGAAATATTTCATTATCTTGATCGTATTTAATGGCACTCGAGAGGGTCAGTACCATGTCTTAGCCGTGTATCCGTCTACCCAACAGCGATACATTCTAATGTTAAACTAGTACGTATCAAAACTGAATGAATAATCACTCAAACAAAATCTCATTGTCACCAGTGGGATTTGAAACAGGGGCTTTCGGCTTACAGTGTAAGCACTCTAACCACTATGCCCCATGGACTACGGGGCAATATAGTGATTTGAGTTTGTACTACGAATTCATAAAAAGATAATTATCCTACTAGGTATGCACGGATACGAGTACATATTGAAATAATCCTTTTAAGATTGTATGTACGAAGTTTTTTAAAAATATGAAAATGTATTCGGTTTTCAGCAAAATGGTTTTTTTGTTTTTTCAAAATATTCTTGTTGAACATTTTCGCACTTTTGCATGAGCTCAAAGGAATTTTCAAAGCACTTTTACCATTCCGATTGGGACACCTCCAAAACATGGTTTTTGAACGCTTCAACAGTTGCTTCAGGCATAGATAAAAGGTTCACCACGCAGTTTATTTTTGATATGTCAGAATGAAAAGAAATTGCTGGATGACCCATCAATTCGATTTTTTGACTGGCCAAATAGGCGCAAGACTGAGCTGATGTGTGAGAGCTCGCATTGTCGCAATGGTGAATGATTCATCTTCTCTTGTTAGTTTTGCGAAATTGGCCATCCTCTGTTTCTGACACATGTCAGGCCACATGTACCAGTGTTTCGTGCGCGAACGAATTTGGTTGGATTTGGCTCATTTTGGAGCATCCACACGGTCAATTACTGTTTTGTCACCTATGACGATCTTATTCACGTCATTTGATGCACTTCGATTGTATTTTCTGATTATTTTCTTGCACCAATCGACTCGAGCCTTGTCAAATTATACGGGATCCAACGCGATCAAACCTTTTTTTATGGCAAATCGCTCATGCAATATCGAATATATGGCCAAGAGAAAAATTCTTAAGGATGCCTCTATCTTATGATTTGTCACATAACTACTTTGCATGATAAGTTCACGCACGGCATCTATGTTTTCTGGCACAATGGCCATTTTTGGACGACCTTCAAGAAATTCGTCCTTCACATTTGAATTCGTTAAACCAGTTATAAATTGTCGGGCGGGATGCCACCTCATTGTGAAAGACGCCGATCAAAATACTGTTGTAGAGATACCCCCAACTCGAAAATCGTAGAAAATCATCGTACAAAAATGTTCAACAGCTAATTCCACTTTTTTGGCCAAATTGATTTTTTCAACTCAATGTGAACAACGCAAATTGCACTTGTACATCAAAACTTTGTTTAGGTTTCAAAAGCTGATTATCCTAGCAATGCAGAAATTCAAGCCAATGAATTGGTGTAAAGCAATAGAGGAGAGCCTCTACAATTTGAGCATCTTCTCCTTCAAAATCTTACAGAAAGAAAAAATCAAAAAGCTACGCTTGTTGCACAAAGACCGCGTTGGAAGTTCTATAACTGCTAACCAGGTAAGATTATTTGTCAGATTCTAGTAAGATTTTTTGGACGTTGCTATGAAATCCTATCGTTCTAATCTCTCCTAAATTAAATTAAAATTTAAGGGAGGTACATTTTTTGGTGGAGGTCTCAAATTTGCTTCAATTTACACCAAATTTTCAGGCAAAATGTATTGAATGAACAAATTTTTGTTACACAGTCAAATCGAAATAAACTGAAGCTCATTTTAGTTTTGAGCAGAGCATTGATCCCGTTTCGATCAAATTTGGAACAAATGCTCCCAAGCCTTTGCAATAGAACTATTTCTTTAGAGATGCTGCAGCGGCCACATAGCAGAGCTTGTATTCTCATGTACCAGTGTAAGAGTACACTTTACCTTCATTCATTTACTTCTTTTTCTGTTTAACTTTCACATACCTTTATTCACTTATGTAGTCAATTCGAGACCGAGGAAGGAGTTCTTCTCCTTCTTTGTAGCACCACAGCCCATTGCGGACCTTCGCTTCCTACAACAAGCACCTAAAGCTGTCTCGACCTAATCCACGTCCTCCAATTTCGAAATTTGAGCAACAATGAACTGTCTTCGTCGACCGAGTGAGACCAGCGTTTCCTCACTGGTGCTCGCTCTTCAGTTTTCGTAATGAATACCTTTTTGGGTATCCGTTGTTCGTCGATACGACGAGTTGGTGACTTTATTTCGATATATTTTATCCGGATAGTGTAATAAAAATGAGTTTGAGGTGCAAATTTCCGGGTTTTACTCCTCCTTCCAAAATTTTGGCGAACTCGAAATGCGGAGGTTGGAATAACTAACCAAGAAATAAGAAATAATGCTGGAGTAGTCTATTTTGTTTGTTTGATATAAATGAGAATTGGTTTGCAGATATCAAATATACAAGATAATTGACTACTCCAGCATTATCACTTAAAATAATTATTTCAACAAAACCTAGTCGTTCCGCATTTAAAGTTCTTTAAACTTTTGAAAGGTGGAGTAAAACCCGGCTTTTCAGCAAAAAAAAGTTTCGAATGCCATTTTTTTATTCCCTGAATTTGGTTTACTCGTATTAATGAATTTTACAATACTATTGTCATATATTTCTTTTAGTAATTATTATATGACAAGGTGATTCCTAATAAATTCAACATAAATTGGTAAACGACATTATTTGCATTTCTGAGGATATACCTGTCTCCTCCTTTCCCTCCCCGATACTGTGAGAGTGTGTCCATGTAGGTGGCCTGCCACGGAGAGGGAGAGAGAGTAGCATGATAAGAACTCAGACATGACTGAGTGCTAGCCGGCCTTAGTATGCTACCCCAGGAAAGAAAATTCTCTGCGATCTCAAAGGTACACAACTGAGATAAGTACTGCAGCTGACGGCTGATCATAGTTAAAAATCATACTTAATTTTTATTTTATTCTATTCGATATACTGTTTTGCGCGATCCAAACGCTTTTCGAAAGAGTGTTTCAGGTCATTGACCGGAATGTCCTTCAGGATGTGGGTACAAGCCTTTTGGGTGCTCTCTACGGACGCAAAGCGTTTTCCTTTCATGGCTAAATGCTATTTTCCGAAAAGGTGGAAGTCACAGCGAGCCATATCAGACGAATACGGTGAGTGATTGATGGTTGAAATAAGGTTTTTAGTCAAAAAGTCAGTCCCAAAAGTGGGTTTTTATGACCTTTTATAACCCCAAATGATCGGTTAAAATGCGATAAATCAATGGTTTGGAGATATTCAACTCCGATTCCATGAATTTCAACGATGATTTCGGCTCATTTTTGATAAATTCACGCACAATTTCGATGGAGTTTTGGTGATCACTGATTTTGGGCGGTCCGTATGTTCATCGTCATTTATGTCCTCACGACCATCTCTGAAACGTGTAAACCACTTATGAACTCTGGCACGAGATAGACAATCACCGCCATAAACTTTTTTCATCAAGTCAAAGGTTTCAGTAAATGTTTTACCAATTTTAAAACAAAATTTGGTATTAGTTTTTTTTTTTCGAAACTCATTTTTGTACCGATTACACAAACATACTCCCATTTTAGATGCAATAACTTCGCTTCCACTGAACCGAGTGTCACCAAACCTTCACTGGCAGTCAGAGAGGGATGTAACTTTCCAACGCACTATCTCATTCACAGATGGCGTCACTAAAAAATGTTTATGACAAACATGTCGTTTATTTTGGAACGCACCTTGTATATGCTTTTTGTTTAAGCCGACGGCAAAATATTGGAAGGATTGATAACATTAAGGACTTCAATTTACTGGGAAAAGTCCTTTGTATACAGGGCATATGGTGCAGTTTAAATTTCTTTATCATAAATGTTATCAATTAACGAGTTTAGAATAATAACTAATTTATGAACGTCTATGTGCACTTTACCAAAGCTTAATTACCAAACATATTTGATAAATTAAAAAAACATGATAAATTCACTTACTTTTGTGGTGAATCCCCGATCACATATTGAACATTTGAACGGTCGCTCCTTGGTATGACTACGATAGTGGATTTCCAAGGCTGAATGACATGGGAATGTTTTGAAACATAAACCACACGTTGTGCTTCCCCGCACACCTGTCGCGGTGTATTAAAATACAACGATGTTAGTTACTCAGAAAAATTATTTGTCTTTATTGCTAAGGAACATGCAAGTGTAATTTTGAACTAATAAAATTATTTTAGAAAACAGTTAAGATATTTTAAAAAGTTACTGTAACTCCACTAAGAGAAAATTCTAAATAGAGAAATTTTTTCAGTCATCTTAAAAGCTACCGAAAAATGTATAAAATATTTGACATCGTAAATTCCTTACCCGACAACGCAAGTGGATTGAATGGTGCGGCTGGCATCACCGATTGCGCAATCGTGTTCATCGCGGTGCACATATTATGTGTGGAACTAACAGGCGGGAATAGTGGTAAATTCGGGAACATACCAAACGGTGGTCGAGTGGGCATCATCGTTGGTGGTGGCGGTGGAGGAGGTGTAGGCTGCGGGAGTGATGACCTAGGCGTAAGATCCAACGCTCCTTGCGATGTATCTGATGGGGCAGGAGAACACTTATTGATTGCACTTACAGGACTTGTGGGCGCTGAACTTGTGCTTGCCTCCGACTTTGGTCGACAATTTTCTATTTTCAGCTTTTGCTC
Source organism: Odontomyia ornata (assembly GCA_963969285.1). Taxonomy (NCBI): domain Eukaryota; kingdom Metazoa; phylum Arthropoda; class Insecta; order Diptera; family Stratiomyidae; genus Odontomyia; species Odontomyia ornata. The sequence continues at coordinate 32,500,574 of OZ017740.1, forward strand.
CATCATTCCTTTCATTTCATCACTTGACTTTGGTCGATCACTATCCCCACCATTAGACATCTGATCCGAAATATCTTCATCGTCGAAATCATCACTGCAATCCATAGCCTCGTCGTTATCACCTTGTGAGGATTCCGAGCCCATATGTCCGTTTTGTGGATGTAATCCGAAATTAAATGCAAATGGGTTCATGAAAGATCCTGGAACCATAGTAGGTGGGAAATCCCTGATTTCTGCAGCTTGGATCTGCTCTGGAGTGAGATCTGTCGGTTCACCAGTATGTAGACGAATGTGTTGCTGCAGGACTAAAGCATTCGAGTATTTCTTGTGACACACAGGACATTGATGGAAGTTTCGCATTGGCGGGCGAATTTTGTGAACAGCCATATGAGTTTTGAGATTGCCTTTCGTTGTGAATGCTCGCCCGCAGATTCTACATTTAAAAGGTCTTTCGCCCGTGTGGGTCCTGTAATGCATTTGAAGCGCACTCTTGCAGGATAACACCCGATCGCAAACCACACACTGATTAGGGTCTGTGATTTTTTTATTTTTCATCAGTTCCTTCAGCTTAACCGTTTCGGAGGTGTTCGAGACTTCTATGAAATTCTCCCAAGAATTGTCATTGCTATGCGGTCGTGGCAGGAGTGTCATTTCGTGTTTCATTGGGCCTAGGAATGGTGAACGAGGTATGCTAACAGGACTTCGGATCGGTGACTTTCTGTCAGGAGAAGATTTGGTAAAATTTAAGGGCAGGCGATCTTGCAGTTCCATCTCCCGATTACTGTTGAATGTGTACAGGTGATGCATTTGTTGCAGTACTGGCGGTGGAGGTTGCGTCGAAATCGGTGGTTGAAACGACGGCAGGTGTAGTGAAGGAGGCGGTCCAGGAGGCATCGCCAGCTCTGGAATATGTGATGTTAACATCGACGATGATGCCGTTGGGGTTGATTGTGATGTGGATGCAGGTGGTGGGGGCTGGGGCGGCGGGGTTGTTGTACTTTTTGGACTTACTCTATTATCAGTTTCTTCCCGCTCTACTTTCTCTTCCTTAACTCTAAGACTCAATGGCTCAAATTCTTTAACAGCTTCGGTGCCTTCCTCTTTTACTTTTGGCGATTCGGCTGGTGGCGGTGGAGGCGGAGGGGGTTGCGGCTTACGAAGATCAGTCGGTTGTTCCATGTCGCGTTTCAGCGGCATCGGTGGAAGGGCTCCAAAGAATGGGCCGGGATAGGGTCCTAGCGACTTTAGTATCTCCAAGGGGGGTCGGTAAAGAGGGAGGCCTGGAAAACCAGCGCCAGGTGGGAATGGTAGAGGTAATGTTGCAGGAACGTTTGGAACATGAGGCATTGATGGCTGATGCTGGGGCGACGTTTCAGGAGACATTTGTTCTAGTAATGGTGGATGGAATTTATCCAAGTGCTCGGGTATTGGCGTGGAATTCATGGGAACGTTCGGGAATTTCTGCGCATGGCGTTGAAAGTGAACTTTCAAATTTCCTTTGGTTGTAAACCGACTGCCACACACATTGCACTTGAACGGTCTCTCGCCTGTATGTGATCTGATATGAATTTGAAGGGCGGAATCTGATCCAAAAACTTTTCCGCAATACCTGCAACGATGTTTGAAAAAGGGTTCATTTCGATTTTTCCCATCGCCGTTTTTGTCTTTGCCGAATGCGAATTCATCTGCTAAATTTCCAGCTAGAATGCCTTGCGATGCAGATTCGAGGACTTCCTGCGCTCTTTTTTGAAGCATCTCCAAAGAGTTTGGTTCGTCCAGGGACGGTGGGTTGTCGTGGTTGGTGATAATGCTCGACGCTAAATCTGACCCGTATGGAAGCGGAGTGTTCTCGTCTTGTTTCGGGATTGGCATTGTGACATCCTTTGAAATACCTAATCGACAACTAGCACCTTCCGACTTTTCCGATTCTAAATGAGAGTTTTCCTCTTTGAAATCAACACTTTCCTCGTGGTTCGACAAATCCATGCTGCTAGTCCGACCATCCTTGAACTGCCTTTGCTCATTTTCATTCAAGTCCATACTCGACCGATGCGAAAGATGATGATAATTATTCATCGAGTTTTCCAGGCTATTTGGATGCGGCCGCTCCTCCTCCCGCCCGCTGCAGTCCTCGCTCTCAGCATCATCTTCCTCCTCGTCATCATTGTTCTCCTCATTCTCACCTTTCATCTGGTTCATGGCCAGTTGTGATTGTAACTGCTGAATTAATTGCAATTGAAATATCTGTTGTTGTTGTAAATTAAATAGGGTCTGCTGGAGAAACGCTAATTGCTTCATTGCAGCCTCGTTATCGGCACCACCATTGGCCAGTGTCTTGGCTGCGAATTGTGCTATTGCAATTTGCATGTTCTGAATTGCCTCCAGCGTCATTGGCGGGTTTGGAAACTGCGGCAGCGTTGTAGGTGGACTGGAATTCGCCGCGCCACTCATTATGTTCTCCAGCGCCACCGATATGGGATGCTTGCTCGGCTCCACATCATCTTCCATCTCTTGCGAGTGATGTGATGAAATGGGCAAATCGGAACCTTCTTCCTTGCCGCCCGTTGCGTTCTCCTCCATTTCATTCTCCCCGTCTGACTCATTTTGCATATTGTCGTCATCGTCCCGCGATTCCGACCGCGCAAGTCTCAGCGCTGGCGAAATGAATTGATGGGGCTGTGGCGATGATGGCGGTGATATTCGCTTCTGTTGAAGACTCTCTTTGCTATGATCTACATCTAAATCAGGATATGTATCATTTGCTTCAGGTTTCATCGCACCAACGTGATCATCGATCGTGTTGTTGTTGTGATTGTGATCCTCAGTACCGGAACCATTGTTGCGCTCGCCATCGCGCAAGGGTGGACTGGGAGATTTGCATTCGGCTACAGGTGAACAGGGCAGTGAAGCTCCGTTTTCCTCTTGGTCACTGGGAACATCTGTAAGCATAAGAAAAAAATGTGTACGTTAGAGCCGTAAACTAATTAAGGATCTTATTTCAAAAATAGTCAATCTCTTTTTCTATACTTAATTGCCTGTCCGCAGTCAAAGCACTACATCTCGGCACTATCAAATGAAAAACGGCGGAAAATGAATGGAATCTGGTAGAAATCGTGCGGGACTAGGCACGTGCTAAATAACTTGCAACAATTCAATGAACAACATTATATCGAGAAAAAAAGCGAATTAGAAACATTATAATGCAATATCAGATTGCAGCATATCTCGATCGGTGCACTCGCAGCCGGCCTAGTGCGTCGGATTTGCAGCTCAAGTATGTGCTGGAGCTTGGATGCTGTGAAATTACGAAGCTGCCATGTTCTCATTCTGACCAACTACAAGATCTTGGTGTTGGGGCACGAAAGGTATGAAAATCCAGCATTTGCTCATACCAACAGCACGCAGGGACTTTAAAGCTGCATTTCTTGTGTATTGACGTTAAACGGCGAGCACTCATAACGCTAGCGTCCATAGAGTCTGGCAAAAAGCTAATATTCTCCCCAGATGCATTCTTCGGAGGGTATGCGGTTGCAGCAGTGAAAAGATCGCGTGGTACATTTGTACGCTTCATCTCTTGCATCGTCAACATCTCACACATATGGATACGGACAATATTATTGGCCTGGACGATGACTTAATTTCCACTTGAAACCAGCTATGCTGGATGCAACTGCAACAACTGCAGCAGGAACAACAACATCAGCCAAGCCATGCATGATGTAACGATTGCGCACGCGAACCTTACTTGCTCCTCTTCTGCATCTCCTACAATTCCAATTCTTCCAATTCCAATTGCTATTCCGACATTATTCGATTTAACTTTTGCTTTGATTCGATTCGATTCGTGTTTGTCGGTGCAGTTTAATCTACACCTGACGCATACAATACATATCTATCTTCTCGTGTGAGTCTCACTTTTGCAAATATTGCAGATATTTGTCGAATAACGCGCGCGGCGGTTACAGGTGAGTGTTGTTGGAGGTGCATTTTGTACGGGAAGGTACGCGCTAGAGTGGAAAATTGCTCTTTGCAATAGTGCATGCAGGGTATATGGTTAAATTGTATCCGCACTGATTTTCTTGATGGTTGATGTAAAAGGTGTGGATATAGTTCAAACCGTGATTTCCTTAATTGCTTTGATATATAATAAGGAAAAATTGCACAAATTTCAAACATATTAGGTGCTATTATGAAACCGATACAGTTTCGTATGATTGTTTTGGTGTTGATGGTCATTTTTGTTTGATGCAATATTGGATATTTAATGAAAGAGGTGGAGTCGAGTAAAGCGAAAAATAATAAGGATAACAGTTTGGTCATTGGTGCTTGAAAACTGAAGAAATCTTTGAGAGATACATTTTGAACACAAAAACTGATTTAGTGAAGAAAAAATATTTTGGTGGAAAGTAGAAATTTTCTAAATACACCAGGAAACTCATGAAAATAAGGATTTAATTATTGCCTCATTAATTAATTCATGCCAAACAAGCAATCGCTTCAATTGTTATTTTAGATATAATTGAAAGAAGTCATTTTGAAGTGCTAAAGAGAAGTTAAGATCAACTATTTATAGATACGCTTTTATTTTGAAGAAAAAATTCAACTTAGTTTTGGAACTTTTTGTATATTTTCACTGAATATCTACGCGTTTTATTTCAAAACACTCTAAGTGTGTTGATTTTTGTTTGTTCGCGTTATGGAAATTTAAATTCGAATAGTTTTTTTTATGTTTTAATTTTCTGATCAGTTGTTATCCGCTTCGCTCATGCAAAAGAAATTATTTTATTGTCCCAATCATATTTTGTAAATGATTAATAAACAAACAATTGCTTGGAATTTATCAAGTAATTTCTTATCCACTTTTATTTTCTTTAAAGGATCTGGTTCAACTAATATCTATGGTTTTATTTCAAAACACTCTAAGTGTGTTGATTTTTGTTTGTTCGCGTTATGGAAATTTAAATTCGAATAGTTTTTTTTATGTTTTAATTTTCTGATCAGTTGTTATCCGCTTCGCTTATGCAAAAGAAATTATTTTATTGTCCCAATCATATTTTGTAAATGATTAATAAACAAACAATTGCTTGAAATTTATCAAGTAATTTCTTATCCACTTTTATTTTCTTTAAAGGATCTGGTTCAACTAAAATATTTGTATCAAAAAGGGAGCTTTTTATTATTTTAAATGAATGAAATTATCTTAAACTCGAAGAAAAATTCTAAGTAATCAAAGAATACATGGGAAATTGAATAAAATGCCCAGAACCACTTTTTGCGGATCTACATAAACAACTATCTTACTTCACGTCGGAATTCAAAATGAGATAGCTAGATGTGAAAAATTAAGGCAGGGTTGATTGTTCGATAGGTTTTACAGGAAGTTTTGAAACAGAAAAGGGAAAATCTGAGTTTCTTCAACAAAATTACAAAACGCTACCTGAATGAACTAAACCATAGAAAACGAAAGTTTGCGAACTAGGTATACCCATGAATAGTTGTGTTACCCCAATCAAATGAGTTGACGTTCAGCAGGACAGACTGAAGCTCCCAAATTAATTAAAGAAGTAACCACAACCTTCTGCAATAAGAGCTAATGATATCGAAGCGCACTTAAAAAAATTCAGTTGGCACCACCAACCGGACAGGAAGATTTCACGTAGGTACCCGCAATTTTAAAAGCAAATTATCATTTTATTGGTCCCACTTTGAAAGTCAAACACTTTTTAAGGTCAAGTAAAAGTAGCAAGGGAATCCTCTTGCCTGAAGGGTATTGGAAAATAACTAGTAAATCAGACAACGTCTTCTGGTTTTGTACTCATAAATTACGCCGATCACGAAAATAGTTTCGTGATTTTTCCAAATTTTCTGTTCAAAAATGTCCAGCCGCGAGTGGGCAGGACATACGTTTCCTTTTACCGTGCACCCCTCCTTGTAAATGCCACTTGTTTAGGACTTGTTTTGAAAAGTTCTTGCCAAAACCTTTTATTTGACATCCATATTGGCTACCTTTGGTAAAAAAATGTTTAAGACTCTTCATAGTAGGGATGAGAAAAACCGCACCAGTTCAACCGAAAATCAGGTGTTTTGGTTAGGAAAACTGGTTTTTATGGATATTTTCCCTCTTGGACACAAAGAAATAAAAACATACCGTTCACTAAAGTTACTTTGGCGCATTTTACTGTTAGATGAATGATGTACCAGCAACTTCTGTGGCTAGGGCTGTAACCATGATCAAAGAGGTTATACCTGACGCTCAGTTAGGCACGCATTGGGTGTATCAAGATCGGTGTTTCATACCATTGATCGACGTTATAGGAGAACTGGTTCGCACCTGCGGAGGCGAGGACAAGGCAGAAATCAGGCAACGAACAGCATCGAGACCGGACAAATATGTGAATTCGGGTTTTTTTGTGACGAAAGCCGCTTTTGTGTCAATTTTATGTACGGAAGGGAAAAAAATGTTAAGATACCAAGGAAAACGGTATAAACAAACTTCACATAAACTGTGTTTTATGGTGAAGGCTTTGTGATGGAATGAGGCGGTATATTTTAAGGAGCTTGCACAGAATTATTGATCATCGAAAATGGATCACTTACTGCACAGCGATATACCACAGAGATCCATGATATGCCTTTTGCCCCATTCAAAGGCGAGCATTTTCTCGGCCCCACACTGTGCGTATTGTGGGTGGCGACTTTAATAAGATAGACATCACTCAATTAAAGTTGCCAGCGCAATCACTGGACATGAATCCAGTAGAACACGCCTGGAATATTCCGGGAAGAAAATGTCGATAGCAAAATCCAGCCCATAGGAATACTGATATATAAAAACTGACATTGGTGGAAGAGTGCCAAAATTTGCCTGAGGAATTTATTGACTTATCTAAAGCATGGATGATTGCATACAAGCCCTATTAAATGCCCATGGAGGCAATACTCGCTACTAATGTTAACAATTGTATGTTTGTTGAAAAATTTACCAGTTAAAAATTATACAGAAAAGCAACTTAAATCGTATTTTTCTCAATTGTGGCTAAATTTACTTTTATTGTACAGGGTTTTCCAATAAGAGGGGTTATTTTGATATTAAAAGAAAAATGCCATTTTTTTCATTATAAAGAACAAAGTATGCCGTTAATAGTAAAAAATAACATCAGGCAAATAACTACATGACCACGCTTACAGGATCATATTCTTTTCATGAAATTTTCTATAACCAAATCGCAAAGTGGCTGCCCTATGTCCTCGATAGCCTCACGAATTCCATTTTTGAGGTCTTGAATCGACGCTGTGATGTTGGCGTAGACCTTCTCTTTCACGTGGCCCCAAAGGAAGAAGTCGCAAAGTGTTAAATCACAATATCCCGGTGGCCAATTGTGATCACCTCATTGAGAGATAACCCTGTCCGGAAACTTTTCCCGTGAAAGATCAATGGTTTCGTTGTTTGTGTGGCACGTAGTGCCGTCTTGTTGAAAGAAAACGTTGTCCAGATCAATACCATCCAATTCCGGCCATAAAAAATTATTAACCATCTCTCGCTAACGCAATCCATTCACCGTAACTATTGCTCCAGCCTCATTTTCAAAAAAGTAAGGTCCAATGACTCCGCCGAACCATAAACCGCACCAAACAGTCACACATTGAGGATAGGGAGGCTTTTCAACAATAACTCTTGGGTTTTCCGAGCCCCAGATGCGACAATTTTGCTTGTTGACGAAGCCACCGAGGTGGAAATGGGCCTCATCAGTCAAGATGATTTTTCGATGGAATTCCGGATCATTTTCATGCATTTCAAGGACCTAATCAGCAAAGACACAACGTTGTTGATGATCGACCAGCTTGAGTTTTTGTGTTAACTGAACTTTAAAAGCCTTAAGACCCAAATCTTTATGCAAAATACAGTGTAATGACGTTTGTGGAATGCCTAATTCTAAAGAACGACGAGGAATGGACAAACCTTGGTTTTCTTCAATACTTGCGACTACAGCAGCAATATTCTCGGCTGTTCTTGAGTGACGTACACGGGTTTTATTTTTCAAATCACTAAGTTATCCCAACAGCTCGAATTTTTCCACCAATTTCTGTATTGCGTTTCGACAAGGTGCTTCACGACGACCCGAAAATGTTCGAATTTTATGAACCGTCTCTGCTAAATTTTCACCAGTTTTATAGTGATTTTTAATAATTTCAGTGCGTTGTTGAAGCGTGTATCGTTCCATTTTTATTAATGGCGTAGTTTCTGCTTGTCAAATGTCAAAAATGAAAGCTTCAAAAGTGACATCTACCAAAATAGCGGGCTATTCAAAATAAAACCTCGTATTGGAAAACCCTTTAGTTAATTTCAGTAGACATAATTATTGTGTGTAACAATAAATTAATAGAAATTTGTTGAAAGTGCCACATTTTTTTCTATATTTTTGTATTAGAAGGGATCAAAAGAAACAGTTATTGTAACGTAAACGGCAAAAAAAAAAAATAGCGGAATGTAATCCCTGGAAGAGGATGAAGAATTGAAACTTGAGTTATGATGAGTAGTAAAACATTTTGCCTAGTAAATGAGCACTGTGTAGGCAGAAAAATCTACACGTAAGCGTTAATAAATTTAAGTTTAGACAATCATCTGGATACCTATTAAGGTACGCAGATGGCTCAAACTTAGTTTTTCAACTGGATAAGAGTTTAAACTGGCATAACAGCAACCGCATTTCTAGGCTTTCCTGATACATTTTGCGTTTAGGGTCGGTTTGGCAGACCCGTGTACACTCAAGGAAACAATTTTTAATGATTCATTCATTTAAAATGCAAACGGAATTTTTTCAAGAGCTGTAGCTTTTTATCTTTAAGTCACAAATCTTGACTGATTTTACCAAACTAAATTCTATTTCGTGAAATATTTAAGAAAATAAATGTCAATTTATTAATATAATCAACTTATTTAATGCCACACCTAAATCTTTAGTTATCAGTATGAAATAAATCAATGTCACAACTTTGTCTGCTTGGTGGCACAACAAAGATCACCACATTAATTAAAATTCCGATCAAATTCTATGCCAAAGCAAAAACTATATATTGGTCACTAGATCGATGAGTTTTCTTTTGTTTCTCTTTTATGACCATATTTGCAAAAAGTTTTACTGGATCAATAAATTTTTGTAATATTTGAGTTGCTTTGAAAATATCAAAGAAGTTCTTAAAAACAAGTATTATGGGATTAATTTTTATAATGCCAGCAAGGAAATTAACGTGAAAATGATTCAACTGATAATTCTGATGGGACTTTCAACTTTTGGCTTTAGCCCACGGTTATTATAATGGGAAAATTATTTATCGAATCAACTGTTAACAGGTTCAATCATTCAACTCAAGCCATTTTGCTGTAGGTATGACAAAAATTCGTAGTTCATTATTATGAAATTGGAGCATTTATTATTTAAAATCAGAAAACTTGCTCCAGTAAATCTGAAAATTAATCAAAAAATCCCAAATTAAATCTGTTCTCGAAAAAAACTGAAATGTTAATTATTTCTCAAGGAAATGCTACAAACATGAAAAGAAAAATACGTCCAAATCGAAATATCAACGTGGTTTTTTTTTATTAAAATGTATGAATTATGACCAATATGTCGCTATCATGTAGGCTTGTGTGACACGCGGAACCATATAAGAGCTTTATTTTAATCTAAATGGATCAACGAGTTGGAAAACGAATCAGTTTTTTTTCGGTTGTTTGACCGAATTCAATGTTTATATGCTCAACTTTTTGATGGAAACATATCCACAAAAACATCAGCAAATTTCATTTCATATTCAATTCCATCCGAAATGAGCGACGATGATGACGATGAGGCTATATTAATTAATTTTCATTATATTTTTTAACAATATCGTCTAAATTATGGTTCGTTCAGTTGATTGGACGGTATCGTAAAAATTTCGAAGAAATCGGATAAATCAACTTTCGAGGAAAAAAAAAGAAGAAAAAAAATATTCGTCTGTCTATGAGTCTGTTTTGATGTCTGTTTGCGGTCTAGCAGCTTACTATGGATATATGTGATTGTTAATAATTTATTTTAATTTATTGAATATTTATACAAGCGATCTTATTACTGCGAGCAAATTTATCTTTTCGTATTCAGCAACTCTGGGCTGATTTTAGTGTAAGATAAAAATGATTTACGAAGGTTTCTTATAGGCCTAAGGTGATTGCTAATGGGGTTCAAGATGGAAGTCTACATTTGAGTTTGTTTAAAATATTAATTGATCAATTTACTGATTAAATATTCCTGACAATCATCATTATGTTACGCGACACATGCTAATTTATTACCTTTTCCAATCGACAATTTACCACCGTCAAATTTTTGGATGCCTTCGTCAGCTCCTGCTCTAATTTCACCGCACGCGGTCTGACTGCCTAATTGAAATTCTTACGAAATTGATAAAATAATACTTAATAAATAATTTATTGGAATACTCTAAATTTTAGAAACTCTATCATCAATAAACGTTTATCAAATCATTTCAGATATTGGGTCAACTTTTCCCTAAAAGCTTTTTTCCATCATAGCATAACCAATTTTTTTTTGTCTTTTAAATATATCAAAAATAATTTCAACCATTTTCCAAATTTAGTCTTTTGAATAAATCCAACCTGATATTCATAAATAAAGATAAATTATTATTTTTTAAATTATTTCAGATGACGATAGTGCCGTGCCTGTCACCAACTCCACGCACTAATGGATCCCAAATATTTGTTTATTTTATTTATATTTTAATTTTGTTGTTGGTGCCCGAGTCCAAGTCCAACTCCATGCCTCAAGAGTCGCTAATTATAAATTCAAGTTTTATATTACCCATTGGGTGTGTATCGTTAATTTTTTTTCTGTTTTTTGTTTCTCCGTTTCAATGATCATCACTAGAGTATCTTATTCATATTCCATTCACCGAAATTTGATTGTATTCCGGTGTTCAATTAAAAATTCATGCTCCCGTTGAATCTTTTTAATCAAACGTGAAAAAAATGAAATAACGAAAAGTAAAAAAATTTTTTTTTGATTGTGAATAAATTACTCATCCATTTATCTTTTGAATTTTGATTCGGCTACATAAAAGATTGTTACATATTTATGTAGATGAGTGTGTAGTATGTATGAATTTGAGAAGCTCTTAAATAAAATTGGACGGCATCTTAATTTTTTTTCCGTATCTCTCTCTCTCTCACTCTGCCTCTGATTTTTGGCTTTTGTTTGTATATTTGGAGACGAAATATTTTGCATAAATTCAAGTATCATTGGATTAATACATAATGCTTAAATAACTCAACTAAATTGAGTACAATGAATAAGATTTTAACGAGGAAGCGAAAATGTCGATTTATCAAAATATTTGTCAAATTGGTTGGATTGGAGATGAGCTTTTTGCAGGTGATTTTTCAGATTTCAGTCTAATTTTAACAAAGATGAGAAATAGAAGAAATAAAAAAGAATTGTTAAATTTTGTTATTTTGAAAAATATTTTAGCATTTGCTGTCAGTATGAAATTAACATGACATAAGTTTTGGAGACCAGAGACATTTTGACTTGGGGTGGATTTTTTTGCTATTGTAAAAATAAATAGATAAATTTTTGAAGTGATTTTCTATTGTCTTTGAATGCTTTCTTTTATTTCAGTTTTGTTTGATTTAAAATGTTCGCATATGATTGGAAGAGATGTTTTAGGCAAATTGGCTTGTAGAATTTAATGAAATGTGACAGAATCGTTGAATTAATGAAGGTGATGATTTGATGAAAGAAAGTGAGCCTTGGCATTATAAAAGATTGCCAGATAAATGATTATTGTGTGTAGGTTTTTGATAGAATGAATGAGTTTTCCTTACTGTGTCATCAAGGAAAGTTGCTATTAAAACAGAGAATAGTTTTGTGTTAAGATTTGATACACAAATATATTTATTATGATAAAATTAATTTAAATCAATATTTTAATTTTATTATTCATTTATTTATAATTTAACAACGTCGAAAAAATATTCAGAAATGTTGAATGTTAATATAAATTGTGATTTTCATTTCAATTTATATTTAAATTTAACGAGTCAGGTATTTTATTTTTCATTTTGAATTAAAAAATAATTGGGGTACAAGTGCTCCATAAACCTGCTCTCTTTTGAGATAGTTACTTTGTGCGAGCCAATAAAACGTTAAAATTAAAAGCTCTGATTTAATTTAGAGTTAAAGAGCTACTCGCAAAGAATATTTTGCAAATAAATGATCGTGCCTCATCGAAAGCCAACTTTGATGTCTTACTTAACAATTACTTCCATAAAACAGGGTTTACCTTATTCATATGGCTAGATCTTTTATTGATTCAATTATATAACAATTTTTATAAAAACGTAAAGCAATTTCCACAACATTTAAGTACTCAAAAACCTTAATCATCCACATGGCAGTCTAAATTCAAACAATATTCAATCAAAAAATTAATCAAATGAAATATCATATGTAATCAAATGAAAATTACTGAACTTTATTAATAAATTGGAAAGAAGGAGAAAAACCAACCAGCTCTATTAAAAATTACATATAAATAAAAAAACACTATAAAAGAATGAGCTTTGAGCTTACAACTAATATGTTTCAACTGAACTCCAAAATATGTTATCAAATTTTTTTTAAATAATCCTAAAAATACGGAACGGCTGCATAATCTAGGGATTTTTGCTCACAGTTACCGACATCACGATATGATTTCTAACAAGCTTCCAAATGAATTTATCGACTCTCATCACTTTGGAAATTTGATTAACTCTTCGATTCAAAATATGGTGTTTTCAATAAATCTCAGACTTTCTGTACAAACCAGTCTATGCGCAAAAATTTTTTCTTTGAAAAATTCCTAAGATTTTATTATACTAGCACTAGGGTTTGCAATCCCGCAATGTGGGATCCCGCAATTCTGCGGGATCCCGCACTATTCTACGACCTGCTGGAGCCCACAACAAAGTGCGGATCTGCAGCATCGAATCCCGCAAATTCTTTGAAATACATCTGTTATCTGCAATGCTTTGCGCGATGCATCGTCACCGCCAATCAGTTAGCATTTGAGTCGGTATTTGTTCGTGTGACTACAGATGATTTTGTTCTAGTCCCGCCGGTTATTTTTCAAAGTTTTCATTGGCAGTGGAAGTTAAATCATAATAAGATTAGTCTGCGCAATCATTACGCCTGTGTCAGTGATTTGGTTTCAAATTAATTTATTACTCTTCAATATTTGATTCACTTTTACATGTAAGTATTGTGTTTGTTTGTTGTCTCATGACTTTGAGTTTTATTCTATTGTTATTCTTCTAATATTGAATACTTCTTAAGCTGAGTAATTTATAGAAAACTATTTATAAGTTCAACTTCTGGCTTATATTGCGTGTCTTCAGGTATTTATAGGGTATCAAATTATTGCTTTACAGATTCTTTTGCATGATGTCTATATCGAAACCAACACAAGATATCGTAAATAATGAAATAGTTGGAAAAAATATTTGGAAATATTTTCAAAAGTCAAATGATCCAGCAAGTGCAAAATGTGTTTTATGTTCTAATTCGTTGAAAATCAGCCAACGATCAGACACTGGTTTGAAAATCCATCTTAGAGCAAAACATCGTATAATATTAGATCAGAAGAGTACAGAGCTCATTGCACAACCATCCTCTTCATCAGGAAATGTTATTGAGGAAGAACTTCCAATAAAAAAAATCCAAAAAAAACTATTGATGGATATTTTAAAAGGGAGAATTCTTTAGAAAAAATGGTTTCCAGAATGATTTGTAAGGATGGGTTCAGTATAAACTCATTTTGCACATCTTCCGATTTGAGATATTTATTTTCGAACAGTGGGTCTCAAATTCCGAGCTCGTCCAATACAATTCGCTCTATAGTAATTAATTATTCAAACATAGTTAAAGCAGATATGATGACTGAAACCTCACGTCAGAAAAAAGATTTGGCAAGATTTTCACTGAGTTTTGACGAGTGGACATCTCAGAAAAACCGTCGTTTTTAGGGTTTTGTAAAATAATTTTACAAAACCCTACTAGTTTCGCGACCAGTCTGTCCGTCTGTCCGTCTGTCCGTCTGTCCGTCCGTCCGTCCGTCCGTCCGTCCGTGTGTCACAGCAGTTTTTCTCGGAAACTACTTAAGCTAGAAACATCAAATTTTGTGTGTAGGTGTAAAGTGGTGATCTCTTTAAAGTTCAACTACAAACAAATTTTATAAGGTATTAAAGGGGGGTCTCCCCATATAGGAGAGTGACCCCCCGAGAAAAAAAAATCATTGAAGGTAGCCGATATGGGTATCAAATGAAAGGTCTTGATGAGAACTTTTCAAAACAGGTCTTAGTTTGGCAAAATGTGCTTCGAGGGGCGCACAGGGAGGGGAAATACACGAAAAATTTGTGTCCCCCCCCTCGCGATTGGACACCTGTGATCCGAAAAATCTGAAAAAAATCAGGAATGTAGGCCTTGGTGAGTACAACAACAACAAATACGTGAGAAGTCGCAATTCACTCAACTTTGTTAGTAATAGTATGATTTATCGATTTTATGTTTTCTTGACTAAAATCTTAACGGTACCCTTAAATTCAATGAGATTTAGTATGTAGATGTCTATTTATAAGATTGATCTATCCTGAAAGTTTCATAAAGATTTAGCGAAGTTATAGCGATTTGAATTTTCCTGTATTACTATGGAACAATATGCGCTGTATTTATTGCTATGGCAACATATGGCTATGGAACAACATGCGCTTTCTACCGACTCAGACACTACAGTCTTGCTAGAATTTCCATGAAAATTTCAGGAATGATAGGTGCCATGTATATCTTTGAGAATCGGTTCAGCTAGTGGTATCAGTAATCGTAAAACAAAATAGTGGCTGTTTTAAATGCGAAGATTGAATAATTTTGAGTTATTTTTTCCCAACTTCAACGTTTAAGGTGCATGCTTTGAACACTTGATTCAATTTAATGAATGACTGAAGATGAGTACCTACAATTAATGCTCATAAGTGAAATAAGCCAAGGAGGTGGGAGAGCTCCTAGCAAAAGGGTTTTGTAACCATTCTAGGATTCAAAAAAATTGGCCATTAATCGATGATAACAGTACAGAAGAGTGGCCCCTGAAAACAAAAAATTCATCAAACGTAGCCGATATGAGTATGAAATAAAAGTTTTCATGGGAGCTTTTCAAAACAGTTGTTAAGCTCTCAGTTTTTGCTTCAGTGGGGGCACAGGGGGGAAATACATGAAAAATGCGTTTCCTCCGTCGCGGGTGGACATCTGAAATAATTATCAAGGAAGATATTTTTGAGTATAACAATACCAAAAAACTCAGAAGTCGAAATTCGTTCAACTTTGTTAATAATAGTATGATCTTCGTACTTCATATTTTCTCCAATAAAATCGTCTTTGACATGTTTCTTGATTTGATTCGATCTGGTGAGTGCATTTTGTAAATTGAATACAAAACACTTCTGACATGAGCGTAGGTCTGTTTACCCAACTTGTTTAAATATAAATATGCATTCTAAAGATACACTTTCAAATCTTCGTTTAGTTCGGATCCATGGCTCATGTACTGCTGAACATTGTGTCGGGTTAGTTAAAGAACGCTTGGCAAGTTTTGACCTTGATCTTGAAACTGATATTATCGGCATTACAACAGACGGTGCAAGTCTCATGAAAAAAGTTGGCAGACTACTATCTTGCCATCAACAGCTTTGTTTTGCACACGGAATACAATTAGCCGTGGCAAATATCCTTTATAAAAAACGGTTGACGGATGAACAGCTTACGTCAAAAGCATTACCTGATGTTGAAAATTTCAACAATCAAATTGATTGCGATGAAGATTTAGAAGAAATTCATGATAAACAAGGTTTGAACCTTACTATAGAGCGACAACCTGCTGAATTGATCTCTTGCTATAGTAATGTTATAGATAAAGTTAGAAAAGTGGTCAAAATTTTCCGAGGGTCTCCTACAAAAGATGATATGTATGTACAAAAATACGTCAGAGAAGAGACTGGGAAAGAATTAGCTCTGATGTTAGATTGCCGTACCCGTTGGAATAGTATGTTCGACATGTTAGAGCGGTCTTACAACTTAAAAATGTGCATTGAGAAAGCTCTTATCGACATTGGATCTGAAATAAAATTTACCGGCGAAGAATGGTTCAAAATCAAAAGCGTAGTTGACAGCTTGCAACCATTGAAATTGGGCGTCGAAGTGTTGTGCAGACGAGAATCAACACTTCTTACTGCAGATACCACATTTCGTTTTATTATAGAGAAGCTGGAGAAGCAGAATAATTTTTTAAGCGATGAACTCGCCGAGGCTCTAAGAGTGATAGTTAAGGAAAGGCGGAATGAAATCGCAGCAACATTAACTTATTTGCAGCATCCAAAAAAATATGAGCAAGAGCTGAAAACACCCAATCCGAAATTTGTAATGCCGAAAAAGAACAAACTACGACAAGACATGAAAAAAATTCTATCCCGAGTCATTACTGTTGAATTTGAAAATTTTGAATTGTTAGATGATGTGCGTGCCGATGATTGCCAGCCACCATTGCCACATAATTTGACTTTGCTGGAGGAATTAGAAATGCAACTAGAACAAGATAATGTAGATTACATTGAACACATTGCAAATAGAAAAGAGAAAGATTTCGATCAAATCCTCAGAAAAGAAATGACGACTTTTGAAACCGATGGAATGAAAGGGAAATATCTGACTTTGTTACACGATTATTTACTAACCATCTAGCCAACAAGTGTAGAAGCAGAAAGAGCATTTTCGGCTGCTGGCTATATATGTAGCTCCATACGAAGCAGGTTGGGAGATCAAACGATTGATGCTATATGCTTTTTAAGATCATATTTTCAAAGGGAGGAATGAATAGTTGCTTGATACTTTTAAGATAAATGTAACACATTATTTCCTTTCTTTTAATGAGTGAAAATAAAAATGTTAAATAAGCATATATAATTCATATGATTGATTGATTCTATAATTAGCTCATATAATAATTTGAATTAATTTTTGTTAAATTAAAATGCAAGGACAGCTTTGCGTTGATGAATATTGTGGCTAAATATTGTGTTTAGCAGTTCATATATAAATTCATTCTCAGATAAGCTACTGATATGTACAATAATGAGTTATTTAGGTACAAGGAGATGCTTTAAATTGATATTTTCAAATAAATTTATAATTTTCACTACAAAAATTTTTAATTTTTTGAGTTTCATAGAAAATCAAATTTCTGCGGGATCCCGCTAGATTTAATACAATCCAGCAATAATCCCGCGGGATTGAAAACAGCGCGGGATTGCAATCCCTAACTAGCACCCTCATTACAGCAAATCAGACATCTACAAGTCAAAACTGGTCCATACAGAGGCTTGTAAAATATAAGTTTGATCTTTTAAATAATGTATTTAGAATGATGGGTTCATCGAAGGGACATAAACACTTTAAGTGCGCTACTAGGCATGTTTTTGACATATCTATGATAGTAAACATACTTGTCAAAATGAGCACCAAGGTATCGGACACAGCATTTATGTGGGACCCGTTCTGAACCACCCTCATCAGCCTCCACCAGCTATAATTTTACTAATAAAACTGTAAATCCTTCAGATGGTAGTCTAGTGGCAAACAGTACTGTTGGTCATAGTAACCAAGCGAGAGGTAGTGTTGGTTCTTCTCATGAGCATTCTATTTCCACTCCTGAACTGAAGACTATGCAACCGCACCCCAAATATCCCAATTCCATGCGTGATGGTCTTCAAATTTCATCCACACAAGGATCAATTCAGTTACCTAGCACATCAAATAACTCGTTAGCCGAAAAGGAGGCCTTTTTAGACCCTCTCTTACCTCCAGCTTTAAAAGCAACAATTCACTCTAGCAACGATCATGAAAGTAGGGATCTCTTATCAAGACTGCGAGAGTGGAAAATATATGAGTTTTTTCCTCTCTACCTGGCGTACATGCATAAAGCGCCAGATACAAAATGCATTGATGGCAAAACGAAGACCAATCTTAAAGTATGGATACAAAGAGAAGGTCTTCCTATAGAATTCGATGCTCTTCGCAAATTATATTTTAAATATCACGAGTAACTAAGTATCAATCCAGGACAAGCACAAAAAGATCTTGAGACCTACGCTTCACATGTAAGCTCAAATTGTACATCTTCGCTTCAAAGGACACGAGAACATCATCACAATTTTTTCATCCGCAATAAAAATACTTCCTCCAAATGCATCAAAATGTTATACCATAACTGTGGTGGTATGAGAAGTAAACTCAGCAAACTTTTTCTTGACGCTGAATTATGCCCTTTTACTGTCCTTGCTCTAACAAAAACTTAGTTGAATAACTCCTTTCGAAATGAAGTACCGGGTTGTCACGAGGTGGTGGAGTCCTAATCGCTGTACACATTTTACTTGTACATTAGTGCATTTTATATTCCTCCAAAGTCCAATGAGGTCGTTTACAATGACGCATGTGGAGTTATTTCTTCACTTGCTGGCCTTTCTAATGAAGAAAATAAAATTATTATACTTGGAGACTTTAATAGGCCCAATTTAACGTTTATAGTCGACGAACTTGGTAATCGTCTCCCTCCAGTCAATCTTCTGTACGAATGTGATTACAACCTTGTTTCTACATTTAATGGCAATGATTTACAGCAAGTAGCTCCGATGCCCAATTGCAATGGTAATTGGCTAGATCCTTTCTTTACCAATGCTGATGACGATGTGGTGGTTAATCCAACCAGTGAGGTGGAAAATCTTTTCTCAAACACCCTCCACCATTCCACACTTTCGGTTGAATTTTCCACTGCTGAAGCTACAAACACTCTTTCGTACAATAACTTGATTGTATTTGATTTTTGCAATGCTGATTACGAGAGCATTCGAAAGCATATTTTTAATATAGACTGGACTGCCATGTTTTCAACGTTATCTAACGTTGATGCAGTAAATTTATTCTATCAGCACATCCTTGACGCCGTTGAAAGACATGTTCCTAAAATCAAGAAAAAGGACGAATTATCTAAGCTCTGGCTGGATAGTGATCTTCGATCTTTAAGGAACAGAAGAAATAAACTGTACAAAACTATGCAAAGTAGATCGAATGTGAATGACGAAATTAAAAGAGAGCATGGTGAACTGTCAAAAGAATTT
Organism: Odontomyia ornata; assembly: GCA_963969285.1. NCBI lineage: Eukaryota > Metazoa > Arthropoda > Insecta > Diptera > Stratiomyidae > Odontomyia > Odontomyia ornata. Next base: position 32,519,832 of record OZ017740.1, read on the forward strand.
CAATTGAAGTCGCGCAAGGCCTATGAAATATATGTTAATGTTATAGGTGAAAATATCATCAAAGACCCCAAGAAATTTTTTGAATTTGAGAACATCAAGCGCAAAGCTCATGGTTTTCCTAAACAAATGACCTTTGAAGACTGCAGTTCTACTCCCCCTCAAGAAATCAGTAATTATTTTGCAGACCATTTTCAATCAGTTTACTCTTCAGCAAACAATTTCCATAGTTTTTCACCAGTAGACACAGAATAGGGGCCTGTACTGCAAGAAATTTCAGTTTCAGAGGGTGACATATTCGACGCAATTGAACCTCTTGATTTTAATCATGGACCTGGCCCTGATTTACTTCCTCCATATTTTTTATTTCAATGCAGGGAACAATTAGTTATACCTCTTTGCATTATTTTTAACAAATCGCTATCAAGCGGCGTGTTCCCAGCATACTGGAAATACTCCTACTTAACTCCAATCCATAAAAACAAAAGCAAAGGGGCTGTTGAAAATTATAGAGGGATTGCCATACTATCCACTACCCCAAAGTTATTTGAAAAAATTGCATGTTCCAAAATATCACCTTTTATTGAACAGCGTCTCAATGACCAACAGCATGGCTTCAGAAAGAATCGATCCACAACCACCAACTAAACAGTTTTGGTCTCTAACATCCTTTGTGCAACGGAAAATGGACACCAGGTCGACGCAATTTATACTGACTTTAGTAAGGCTTTTGAGCGTTTCAATCATACGATTTTGTCTCATAAATTAAATTAATTTGGAATCACTGGCTCCCTACTTCATTGGCTGGACTCGTATCTCAAAAATCGGACTCAAGCCGTTAAATTTCAGGGATATGTGTCAAACGGAATGCATGTCTATTCCGGTGTTCCTCAAGGCAGTGACCTCGAACCTCTTCTCTTTAACATTTTTATAGCGGATCTTTCTGAAGTGTTATCCGATATACCACACTTATTTTATGCGATGATCTCAAATTATCTCGATAGCATCCCAAAGTGATTCTTTGTTCCTGCAGGACAAAATAAATAGTCTATAAGAGTGGTCTAACCAAAATCTTCTATATTTGAATTTTGAGAAATGCCAGGTGATAAGTTTTTCTCGGAAAAGTACAATTTTATTATCTGATGATCATCTCAATGACACAAAGCTTTCCAGTGTTGATAGTGTAGTAGATCTTGGTGTTCACTTGGATAAGAAACCCCGCTTTAATTTGCACTACGAAGAGGTTCTCTGCAAAGCGAATAAGCTTTTAGGTTTCATCAACGGACGCGCGAAAGAATTTAAGAACTTGTAGGTAACGAAAACGTTATACACATCATTAGTGCACCCAATTCTGGAATACGCTTGTTTCGTTTGGAATCCGGTCTTTGATATTCACTGAGAGAGGTTTGAGTCCGTTCAGAAACAATTCCTACTGCTTGCCCTGAGATCGCTCTATGATCCAAAAAATTTCCATAATTTCCCATCATACAATAATCGGCTATCCCTTCTCAATATGACACCACTTGCTTCCTGTAGAACCACACTATGCTCTTCTTTCGCACTTGATGTCCTTAGACGAACCGTTAAAGTCCAATATCTAATCGAAAAAATAAGCTTAAACGAGCAAGTAAGATTTACGAGACATTCACCTTTGCTCGTAGAAAATAAACATCATACTATCTATGGGGATAATGAGCCGATAAATAGGTGTGTCAAAATTTTCAACAAGATGAGCCATTTTTATTCCCTAACCATATCCAGATCCCAATTTAAATCCAATTTATCGAAGTTCCTCTGTTCTTAATCCTTCACTGCAAATGTATATTTATATTGTAAAAAAAAAATAAATAAAAAAAACGGTGATATGTTTTTTAAAAGAATGTAAAAATGTATACCTTGTTAGGTCAAATAAATAAATAATGTGGAAATCTTTCCAATTAGGTTTCAGGTCTTGACTGCCAATTAGGTTTCAGGTCTTGACAATTCAATGAAAGTGAATGCGCAAACGGACTGTACTGCAGCGATTGCGCATTCACTTTCATTGAATTGTCCATGTAGGCCTTCAAATCGTTGAATATTTTCTGGAAAATCGTTTGAACCATTGATGCCTTTTGGTCCGCTCCATGAATAATCAGGTCATCCCAGCAAAAGCCACTAAAGATCGAATTACCGAAACGTTATATCAAAGTCGTTCCATATGCTACAAATGAATATGGAGAACAGCAGAGGTATAGTAACTACTCCTTGCTTTTACCCATTTGAGCTTAAAATTGGCCAGATTTTCAGCAGCTACAGGAAACAATTTTCCATACAATACATCACACATCATAGCGACAAAGTGTCTTGGGAACTTATCCAAGGAGCCTAAAAATTAATCCGTATAACCAAACTGTATCGATAGTTTTGAAGGCTCGTAGATTCCTTCCCTTTCTTCAAAATTGGAAACACATTGCCCTTTTCCCACTGGCTTAGGCAATATAAATTGTTCAACATGTTTTTGTACAATACGCAATAATTTTCTACAGCAACGTCAGGCAAATGTCGTGATAATAAAGGGTTTTCCAATAAGAGGTGTTATTTTGAATAGTCCGCTATTTCGGTATATCACTTTTGAAGCTGTCATTTTTTGACATTTGACAAGTGAAAAATACGCCATTAATAAAAATAGAACGATAAACAACGCATTGAAATTATTAAAATTCACTATAAAGATGGTGAAAATTTGGCAGAGACGTGAAGCACCTTGTCGGACCGCAATACAGAAATTGGTGGAAAAAATCGGGGATCTTGTTTGCTTATTCTTCACATAAACAACACACGCTTCATTGTTATTTTTATGAGAATTAGCACCAAATGAAGTTTTTTCCACTTTTTGTAAGTTTTCATTACAAACATGTATGCAACACCATAAAACCGAATCGCTTTTTACCGACAGAACCTATTTAGATGACTTTCCGCTCGAAGCCGATTCCCGATTAAGTTTGTATAATTCATCTAATATACTCGCGGTTCCTACAAGTTATTATGCTTTTTGAAATTTTGCAAGAGTCTGCTACAAACACAACTTTGCTGCCATTTTCAGTTATTTATCGAACATACAATAAAATACTACATGGTCCCGAAATGAATTCAACGTTTTTTTTGCAACTGCCATAGTTTTATCGCGACCAGTTGACAATGCCAACTCGCCATACCACACATTTTACAGAAAGTTTTTTCAACTAGTGTTCTTTGGAATCAATCATGTGCGCCGTCGTACTCGAATCAATGTACCAGCTCGAGTTTTTGTCATTCTTCTTCTTAGCAGTACAGCTTTTCTCGGGCCTTCTCTTCCTGCAAATAGCGCCTCCCATTGTCTCGGTCCATTGACCACGTCCTCCAATTTCAAAATCCGAGCAGCGATGAACTGCCTTCGTCGACCGAGCCAGACCAGCGCTTCCTCGATTTCTCCACCGGTCACCGGCCTTCAGTTCTCCCAACGAATACCTTCTTGGGTATCCTTTGTTCGTCCATATAATAATAATACCTTCTTGGGTATCCTTTGTTCGTCCATATAATTCGTCCATACGATTCATGTGGCCAGCCCTTTGCAGCTGTCGCAGTCTTACAATTGTATACTTGGAGCTTTGTTTTCCTGTGTATGCAGCTGGTCTGCAAGATCGTCCAAATTAATAAAATATTTTATTTGCGAGCTGTATTCTTCGGCGTATTTCGTCTCTTTCACTACCTGTTTGAGTTATTTTGGCGCTTAGATATACAAATTCGCTAACATTTTGATACTGTATTCGCTAAGTGGGATGTTTTGCGTATTTGAGGTTTTTTCCTCAACTGCGTCATGAACTTCGTTTTATTTTCATTGATTTGAGGCCCTACTGGTTTTTCTTTCGCTGTCGGGTTTCAGGAAGAGTTCTTTGGTAGTTGTCAATAATCGTGACAAAATGTTGGTGTCGTCCGCATAGGCTACTACTTGGTTCGACTTGTATAGTAATGTACCTCACGTATCGACGGGTAGCTTCCGTATGACGTACTCCAGAGTCAAATTGAATAGCAATGGGGCCAGCCTATCTCCCTGCTTTAGTCCGATATTTGTGTCAAAGGCATCGGTGAGTTGGTTATTGATGCGCACTAGGGAGGTCGTCGACGTCATTGTCATTTTAGTAAGACGGATTAGTTTGGCTGGGATGCCAAAGCAAAGCATTATTTGGTACAGTACGTTGCAATCAATACTGTCGTATGCTTGCTAAAATTTGGTGTACGGCTATGTTGAACTCCCAGCATTTTTCAAATACCTGCTTAACTGTGAGCAATTGGTCTAGTGTCGATCTACCTGCTCTAAAACCACCTTGATACTCCCCAATAATACTGTTTGCGTATGATCCGATTTTATTTTCTAAGATTTTAGAAAATATTTTGTACGCCGTACAAGGAAGTGGTATGCCTCAATAGATTTCGCACTGTACAAGCTACACCTTTTGTGGATAGGGAATATAATTTATTGGCTCCACTCTTTCGGCATATGTGCTGGATGACTTTGTGAATAGCTTTATGAGCACTACTGCTACATATTTGATGAGCTCCACTGGAATCTCGTCTATGACCGGCGCTTTACTATTCTTTTGGCCTTTGATGATGGAACAAACTTCATCCAGAGTTGGTGAGGCCAATGGAAGCTCTCCGCAGACATCTATGGACTCCGATGTCTTGGAGCTGTGCGGAGGATTAAGGTTTTTTAAATATGGTGGCCATCTTTCCTTAATCTTAGTTTCATCAGCGATGATATTGCCGATCTTATCGCGACAGAGCGTGGTTTGGGGCTGATAACCACGTCATTAGCAATTGACTATGTAGCGAACAAAAAGCGTTTTTTCATTCGAACATGTTTGACCAAAGAGTCCTACTTGTTTGCAAGTGTGGCAACAAAATGTAGTAAATAAATTAATAAATTAGATATTTCTATTAAACAGAAAAAAATCCAATAATAAATTAGATAAAATAATAGTGCAGCAAAATGAATTAAATAATAGCACAGCATGCAAAAAGCAAGATAAAAGTAATAAAAAATGCAAACACTAGGAGAAAATAAATAAGAAAAATTACTATGAACTGAGAAGACGGTGGACAAATCTTTTATAAACTAAATACGAGAGGGGGAAGGGCCCAAGCTGAAGGTCATCATGGTTACGAGGTAATCTGAGCATGGGTGAGTGAAAATACACCAAACTACGAGCAAATGGAACGTCAAACATTCGACGATCTTGTAGAACGCATAACGCACCTCACAGGAACCTGGTTGACAAGGCGAGTATCCAGCAAACCACGGCAAAGCCTGTTAAGAAAACATCGCATTTCCAGCGAAGGAATATTGAGGATAGCTAAGCATGATTCATAAAAAATGTAGGGAATCTGGAATTTCAAGAAGACGATCCAGGTAATCTTTTTGGTACAGCTTCTAGCGTGAACTTCAAACACTTCAAATGAGGCGACCAAACTGGCGAAAAGTACTCAAGGATGGAACGAATCAAACTAGAATATAATTTAACACACGACAAAGGATCGGAAAAAATATACGAATTTCTTAGGATCGAGCCAGAAATGCGAGAGGCTTTCAGAGTAATTTCAGATATATGAACATCGAACTTTAATTTAGAGTCGAAAGTGACACCCAAGTCCCTGAAGTGTGTCACCGTACATAGGTACGAATTATTTAACGTAAATTAAAAGCTTATAGGGCAAGGGTTATTAGAAAATGAAAGATAGATGCACTTGAACATTAGTGTAAGTTGTTTATAAGAACTCCAAAATAAAATGGCATTCAAATCTTCTTGAAGCGAAGCGCAGTCATCGATTGACGAAACTAGTTTGGAACTTTGACGACATCTGCATAAAGAAGGCAGGAGGAGTTGATGACAACAGATGGTAAGTCATTTATAGACAGAGTGAACAATAGTGGGCCCAGTTTGGATCCTTGAGGAACACCAGAAGTCGGATAGAAGGGAGTAGAAAGACAGCGATTGGATAAGTAAGAGGATAACCAGTGGAGCAAACAATCAGGAACGTTAAAAAATTTAATTTTGCTAAACAAAATATTGTGATTTACTGAGTCGAAGGCTTTAGAGAAATTCAAATATAAGGTTTCGACTTGTAAACGGTCCTCCATGGCTTTTGAAATAATGGTTATGAATCCCAACAAATTGGTTAAGGTCGATCGCCCTTTGATAAAACCATGTTGTTCAGGAACAAACAACTCATGAGTAACTGAAAAAAGGTGCAAGTACACGATTTTCTCCAGTAGTTTGGAGAAACAGAGTAATGAGGAGATAGACCGATAATTGGCAGCGACTGAGGTGCTAACTTTTTTAAAAATAGGAGTAACATATAATCTTTTCCAACACGAAGGAAAAATTTGTAATGGGTTTGTTTTTATCGTAAAAAGCATCACTTTCATCGATGTTTTTATCAAATATTATTTCTTGTAATAGAAGCGTTTCGACGTCTTCAATAGTCAACACTTTCTTTGAGTTCTCGAGCACCAATTGGCGAAACTCCCTTGGTAATCCGGCTAGCATTAATCATGCAACGATTTCGTTCCGCATTTTTCACCTTGAACAATGCCATTAATATCACGTTTATGTGTTCTTTCACGGAACTGAAATCTTCCAGTTTCATGTGGGCTAATGGTTTCAAAAGTTCCACGTTCCTGGTGATGCCACTGGTTTCGTATGTATTGACCAAGGAATTAAATGAGCCTTTTGCTGTAGACTGATCAGCAACGTCTGCGAAATTATAAAGTTCAATCATCAATGTGATCTCTGCTAATACTCTTTCATCTTTTTCTTTATCTACTCTTGATGATTTTGTCGACAATCCTGTTTCGACTATCTTCCAGCATGATTTGATGATGAGATACGATTTTGCATATTGCTTCCATACGTCAAAGTGTTCATGGCCACGTAGTTTTTCTAAAGACTTCTGGCTCCAGTACGCGGTGCGATAACTTGGGTTTGGCTTTTTAGGGTTTTGTACTAAAATACAAAACCCTATTGCAATCACAACCTGTGTCCATCTCTCCGTCCGTCTGTACGTCACAGCATTTTTCTCCGAAACTATAGAAGCTACAGCAATGAAACTTTGTGGAAAGGTCAGAAGTGGTGACTTCTTGAAAGCTCAAGGTGGGAAAAATTTCAAAGGGGCTTATGAAGCTTTCAGAAGTCAAAATTCGTTCAACTTTGTTTAGAATAATATGATCTTCGCATATCATATTTTCTCCAATAAAATCGTCTTTTACGTGTTTTTGATTTTATTCGTTGCTGGTGGCTGCATTTTAAAAGTTAAGTATAAAACCCTTCTGACATGAGCGTAGGTCTGTCTACCTAACTTGTTTGGATTTTAGTGTAGAATATTTCGGCTAGAATCAGAGTAGCATGCACTGACACCGCGTTGGTATATGTGTCCGGAAATTCCCATCAGGGCCTTATGTTTTCCTGTTTAGGTATTCACGGAGTAATCTGTTACGTTCGTCTTATGGGCTTAATGCAGACCTTATAAGTGCCTAAATTGAATTTTGAGATGAGTTTGAGGACGTAGTGAATTTTACCTTTAACCACAACACAATATCAATTATTTTCACCAGAAATATCTTTTTGCTTATCATAAAGATTGAATTTCGAAGTAGATATATAGCCATTCAATAGAGGCTAGAAAATTTTTGGACGGAAATTTGCATAATATATTTGTTCACTCATTTATTCAACACTACTGATTTCACCATTCTTCTTGACGATCATCCCAACGAAATTCAATCATCATAACTTCATTTTAAAACAATGAATAGCATTCTTTCAGCAATAATCAAGACCGCTAATCAAAATCTTAATTTTAATCAAAAGATATGTTACTGGCTCAGACAATAAAAATATTTTTGCATATTAATTTCTCATAATATTCACAACAGATAGATAAAGCAATTTCTATCAACACTTGATCTAAGGATATCGATCGATCATTGTCATAAATCTTAAGCCTACTATCTTATAAAGCACTCAAAAGATCATCTTTGACTTGACGGAAATACGTCAATACCGAACAATGTTGATATTGTGGCATAAAAGGTTTTGAATGAATTATGCTAATATTTTTCTTATCGAACAGTTTACTTAAATTTAATAGTATTAGAAGAAATTTACTGCCTTAGCGAACACACAATACAATATTGCCGACATCGAGGAAAAAATTATTGATTTTTAGAGTATTAGATGAAAAATTTGATGGTCGAAAGATATTGTCAGTGAAATTTTGATATGATAGCTGAATACATTTTGAGATTTTGATGGTAGAGTTTTGTTTACATAATTTCATAATCCTTGGTTCAGAAATATTTATGTATTCTGATGACGTCTGTCAGATGATCAAAACATTTAAGAATTTTCCTGTTGTCAACTATTATTGTTATTTATTCTATAGTATAATTTGAGTAGATTTGACGAAATATGTATTATGAAGTATTTCCTTATTTGATTGAAGGTAGTTTACATTTAAAATTCTATCGTAACAAGCAACCGTGTTCCTGTTTTGTATAAATTTAATTTATTTTTTTATTCTTCTACTTACATTCAATCCGTATTCTTGACCTAATTTAAATAGCAAAAAATTATTCCGTTGAACGGCAACGTATAAAGTATTTAACAATAAAACTATTTAAGTATTCATAAATGAAAATTGTCTGCGATTATGCATACTTACTCTATTATTCTATTAATTATAAAAACATTCAGTCATCGTCACATCCGTCACAATCAAATTTACATATAATCAAACTTTTAACAGTAACTCTACTACACATACTCGTAGAGGCACAACAGAAATTGCCTCGTTAAAATAATTCACATATATGTGAATACTTGTTTGGTATAATCTGCACAATTCTTGAATAAATACAAATATATGTACAATTTAACCAGTATTAGTGTTTAAATTTCTACCTTAAAACAAATACTATGTTCGGAATCTACAATAGGAGTATATATTTGCAATGTATGTACCTTATGGAATATATGAATGTCAACATATATGACATGTTGTAGGTAAAGTTAAATCAAAAGCCATCACCTCACAACGCCATACATGCGCCTATAATTGAAAGTTTATGAGTAATGTAATGAAATATTTCATTGCATTTCAGTTTTAAGTGACACTTTAATAATTTATGTGTATAAACATTAAAACGTAAACTACACTGAACATACATCGTAGGTTTAAGCATCGAAATAGCGTCTTGGCTAGCTACGTTCAGTAGAGATATATGCAATAATAGAATTCTTAATTGTCTTTTAAGTTTTATCGCTTACAAGCTCAAGTTTTGTTTTTGTTGTTGTTGGTGGTGGAAACTTTACACATTTCAGAGGGTTTATTAAAATTTATATGTGTGACAAGTATGAATAATTCATTTCATACTTTATACGATTCCATATGACACCACGACGTCGTATATTATGGACGGTTTGTATGATAAGTTATTTATTGTTTTGGAAAATTGATAATTGCCTTTGATTGAGTTTAGTTATGCAAAATTTTTTGCAATTTCCTTCTATGTTGGAGGATAACTGCTTAAGATAAGCTTTATTGTTTTGTATGTTGAGAATGTACTTAATGTGGCTTGTTATCGATTGATTCTAACCTTGCATTTTGACTCTGGAGGGCTTTCTTTATGGCAATGTATGGGAATAAGTTAAATTTTGTATCGTTTTTTAAGCCAAAATTTATATTGGATAGTCTGAAAAGTATTGTCACTAGATTATGTTCGTTGTCATGTATCGGGCAATACTAATCTGATTGAGTCAAGCTGACATGCGTTTGAAAGGGAGGTACAATTTTTATATGGACGATTTTGTATTTTGTCATTCGTGTCAAAAGTTTTATTCATTTAAAAATGGTGAAATTTCTGAAAAAAATCGTTATATTTAACAATATCACTACGATCAAGGTGAGAATGCATCGCAGGCTCGAGAAAAAATTTGTGGTGTCTACGGTCAAGATACTTGATCAAAAGCCACAGCCAAAGGATGGTTCACTCGCTTTCGTTCTGGAAATTTTGATGTCAAAGATGCACTTCGCTCAGGTCGACCAAACACTGAAAAAGTCGATGAAATCTTACAAAAAATTGAAGAAGACCGACACGTAAGCAGCCATGGCATTGCTAAGGTCCTAAATATCCATCAACAAACAGTTTTGAACCATTTGCGTGAGGCTGAATACACAAAGAAGCTAGACATTTGGGAGCCGCATGCATTAACACAAAAAATTTGATCGACCGAATTTCCATTTGTGAAATGCTAATAAAACGCAACGAAATCGAGCCATTTTTGAAGCAAATCTTTACGGGCGATGAAAAATGGGTAGGATACGAGAATGACGTTCGAAAAAATCATGGTCAAAAAGGTGAATCATCACAAACGACTCCAAAGCCAGGCTTGACACCGAATAAGGTTATGCTGTGTGTATGGTGGGATTGGAAGTGAAGAACCTGGCCAAATGCTCAATTACCGCCCACTGTCAGCAATTAGCTATATTGCAAAAAGCAATTAAAAAAACCGGCCAGAATTGATCAAAAGAAAGGGCGGTGTCTTCAATCATGACAATGCCAGCCCGCACACATCTTTGATCTTTGACCCGGTAAAAATTGACAGAGCTTGGCTGGAAAATATTGATGCATCCGCCGTATAGTCCAGATCTTTCACCATCAGACTATCATTTGTTTCGGTCTCTGCAAAACTTCCGCATTGAAAAGAAATGCACTTCAAAAAGGGACTGTGAAAATCACTTGGCCAAGTTTTTCACCGATAAACCACAGAAGTTCTACACAGATGGAATAATGGCTTTACCCACAAAATGGGGAAATGTCATAGATAATAATGGACAATAACTACTTAAATTAAATCCATTTTAAATAAAAGAAATATTCAATCGAAAAACGATAAAAAAGGCTCAATACGTTTTAAACTTATCGTTATATTGGTTTAAATCTCAGCAGCAACACTTCAATTTAGCAGCTTAGGCAAAGGCTTGCGGTCTCTTGTTGGGAATTACAGGTGGGTTGAAAAGTTTTGACAGCGACACCGATTAACCACCACAGGAATAAAAATTTATAAACATTTTTTGTTTTGGAAGGTTTATCAGCAAGAGAAATTTAAATAGAAATGTGGAAAGTGTTAAAGTAATCTGCTCCTTCATTTCCAACTATGCATCGATGGGTTTTAGAGTCTAAACGTGGTCGTATAAGCATTGAAGATGAACCACGTAGTGGACGTCTAAAATGTGCAACAACACCAGAAATCATTGAGCAATGATATGATGATATTTTGTTAATATCCAAGTGCGACTAAGCGTGAAATTGCTGACACCATGGACGTCTCGGACAAATGAGTACTCTATATTTCACACAAAGTATTACTTATGAAAAAGCTATTCGGTAGGATAGTACCGCATTCGTTAACAATTCAAAAAAAAACTGAATGGAAAACAAATTTGTAAGCGTAATTTGGAGCATTTTAAGCAGAATAGAATCGATTTTGCGCGTCGTTTTCCAACAGTGGCGGAGACTTACATTTACCATTATGATACTAAACTCAAACAAGAATGTTTATAGTAGACAATCAGAACGATCGGCATTTCAAGGTTTTGGGATTCAAAAGGGATTTTGTTGATTGATTATCTTGAAAAATGTGAAACAATCAACTCTGAATATTATTGCAACCTTTTGGAAAGTCAAATAAAAAAGTTCACTAAAAAAGACCTGCGTTACAGAAAATAAAAATCATTTTTCATCAAGGCAATGTACGTCCTCACACAAGTGGTTTGACGATGTTCAAATTGAAATAATTACATTACGAATCGCTTGAACATCCACCGTATTCACCAGATTTGGCTCCCTGCGGCTATTATCCCTTTAGGAATTTAAAACAATTTCTTCATGAAAAGCGTTCTTCGTCGAATGAACAATATTTTGGAGAGCTTCTGGAAAACCATTACAAAGATTATATAAAATTATTGGAGGGTCGTTGAAATATGTGTGATGTTAAAAATAAATATTCTTTCATTTTTGCTTTCAAAACTTTTGAACCAACCTGTATCAGCATTCCCGAAAATCCCCGCAATTTTAATACGTGCCATTTAATTTATTTTTTAACGTGAAGTGACGTGTTTTCGCCTAACTGTATTCGCAAAACTTTGAGTGTTTTCACTTCACAGAGAAAAAAGCTTTTGTAGAAGTACACAAAAACAAGACGGGATAGCGGGCAAGACGGAGCAACGCGTTTTAACGGCCACACAAACGATAAATCCCAGCTGCTCTGGCTTGCCATGATGCGCCGTCATGTTGCTCATCAGTCAGCGCAGTGACCGGTTTTTGTCAAGTTAGTTGTGATTTCTGCGTTATACGTCGATTGTGCTTTGTACCTCAATATCAGTTTTCTAGAACTAACTGAAGGTTATTCTGGTTTATCAATGATTACGCCAGCAGGTAAGAACATGTTTGTGTCCATATTCTGAATTGGTCATTAAAAGCATGTTATTTTATTCAAATAAGCATTGGAGGGCAAGATAGGGTATAGAGTACCCTATTTTGCCCCTCGAAGAAATTTAATTATTTCCTTATGACAGTTTATGCCTCTTCATAACTTCTTTGTTTTCAATGTTGTTTCAGGATGGTGAAAAATTATAAAAGAAAGTCGGAGAGGGGAAACTGGAGTGAACAGAGTATGCAAAATGCGGTAGATGTTATAATCGAAGGGAAAATAGGGTACAAATTAGAGATGAAAACATATTTTGTGCCACTAACGACACTTGAAAGAAAAGTTGAAGTAGTTCGTGCAGCCCTAGAAGATCCTACTGCTACTGAAATTTCGATTTTTAGGCCCAAAAGCGAACATTTACTGATGATGAAGAGAAAGAGCTTTGCAACTATATAATGGATATGGAGAGTCCCCTTTACGGGCTCACAAAAAAAGACGTACACTCTCGCAGTAAAAAATGGGAACCAAAATTTCTTCAACTCTGAAAGAAAAGAAGCTAGCAAAGATTGGCTGCAGCGGTTTTTAAGCAGGCATCCAGAATTGTCGATAAGAAAACCAGAAAGTGCCGTTGGGTTTAATAAACAAACTGTTAAATAGTTTTTCAACTTCCTTGGCAACGTTTATGATGAGCATAAGCTTTCGCCAGAAAGAATTTATAATTGTGATGAAACAGGAGTTTTAGTGGTACCAAAAACCAAGTCAAAAATAATTGCACGAAAAGGTAGAAAGCAAGTGGGATCTATAACTTCTGCGGAGAGAGGTATGACAATAACTGTGGAACTATTTTTCAGTGCAAGTGGTCAATACATGCCTCCAATGCTGGTGTTCCCACGAAAGAGAATGGACCCACAGTTAATGCTTAATGCTGCTCCTGGAGCTTGGGGGGTTGGCAGCGATTCTGGCTGGATGACAGCTGAATTAATCCTTGGCTGGTTTAAGAAGTTTGTTGAATTTAGTGGGGCAACGGTTGATCGACCTGTACTGTTGTTGTTAGATGGCCACAGCACCCACACACAAAACTTGGACCTCATTAATGAAGCTCATACCAATGGGGTTATCATTTTATGTTTCCTCCCTCATACAACTCATCGACTCCAAGTTCTGGATGTAGCATACATGAGGCCCTTAAGCACATACTACGACCAACGAATCACAGCTTGGTTTCGCAGCGACCCAGGGATGATTGTAACTATCCGGCAAGTAGCAAACATTTTTACTACCCTTTATTAATAAGAAAGCCAAATTGCCTAAGAAAACAGCAGAAAGGAAGCCAACAAAAAGTTCAATTCTCCATCATAAAGTGACAATGATAAAAATAATATCCCTTGTTTTTACTGTCATGAAAAATACTTAGATTCAAATGAAGGATGAGCCGCTTGTTCTCTCTGCGGGAATCGGGAACACTGTAGCTGTGCTGGCAGAGATGATGAGGCAGTATTTGTTTCCGAGTTTTGCACGCAAAAATAGAATGTGTCTTATCCATCGTAAAGGGTAAGATGGGGTGTTGGACATGTTTGACATAATTGGCCACTTTCTAATTTTTCTATGAGTGAAAAGTTTCTTAAGTTCCTCATTTCCAAAGATGAATTATGTGGGAGTAATTTAAAATTAATAAAGATTTAAATTACATAAAAATATCCGTTTTATTACCCTTCAAACGTTAAGGACGTCTTAATTATTTCATAGAAATTGGAAGATACAATTAAAAGTGTAGTGTCTTATTCGATGAAAAGGATGAATGTTTGAAAAACCGTATATTGCTTTGGTTCTACTCGGAGACATTTCAAATTGCTATTACTTTCTTGAATGCGATTTAACTTTATTGAAACTTCCAGACTATAAGGACCTTTCCTTGAACTACTTTAATTTAAATTTAAAAGCACCCTTATGAATTCACAGGAAAAAATTTTATAATTATAAGTTCTACTATTATTAACAAAGTTGAGTGAATTTCAACTTCTAAGGTATTTGTTATTGCTGTACTCATGAACACCAACCACCATGAGTTTTTTTAAACTGTGCAAGGAAAAAAACGACGCTACAAGTTCAAGTAAAAGCAAAAGACTTGGTAATCTTAAGAATCTCTGTAATACCTTAAACTCAACTGATTTCCATTTAACCTCTTAAAAGCCGTTCTCAATCCACTCCATACAGCTTCCACCACTAAATTGTTGAAAGAGGATGATGGAATAGCAACAGTGTCTGCAGAGAAAGAGAGTGTACAATCTCTAGCATCGATAGACTTAGTGACTGACAAACAATACATACTCGTACCCCCAACTTGAAAACGGCATCTTCTACAAAAGCGATGATATCGGTAACATCAAATAGGTACAATCACTTTGTACGTGGCGAAGACTAAATGTCATTGCCTTGGGGTCAATATAGTTGCTAAATTCACCAACTTCTCTTAATCAACGCCAATCCTTTTTAAATCTCCTATTTCTACCAACAATTAAGGCCACTATCAACTCTACTAATGATCTCGAGAATAGTAATCTTATTTCTAGGCTCAGAGATCACAAAATATACGAATGTGTCCGCCTCTACCTTTCATATATGCATAAAGCTCCAGACACCAAATTGCATCGACGGGAAAACGGAGAAAAGCCTTAAAGTTATCATACAAAGGGAAGGCCTCCCAATAGACTTTGATGCTCTTCGAGCTGTTTATTTTCACTACCATGAGGAGCTAGGTGTTACTCCAGATCAAGCCAAAAAAAAATTTGAAGCATAACCCTCGCATGTTAGTTCCAACAACATCTCTTCTCTGCAAAGGGTAAGGGAACAACACCACAAATTTATTCGTCCCCAATAAAAACCCCGTTCAGCTTAACCTTAAACTATTTTACCATGACTGTGGTGGAATCAGTAGTTAACTAAATCAATTATACCTTGGCGCAAAATCTTGCCAATTCAATATCCTCATCCTTTAGAGACGATAGGGATTTTCGCAGCACTGGAAAAAATACAAGGAGGTGGCGTACTGGTGGCAGTGCACAATTCCTTTTTGAGCTAGGTCGTAAGCACTACGTCAAAGAAATCATTCCAACACATACATGGTGGCGTAAATAAAATATAAATAAGGTAACATTTGAATTTAAACTGCGTGCGTCGAGAGATATGGAGATTTTTTTTTTAAGGTTGGTAATACTGTCAGTGACATCTATGTTAAATTTACATGTCAAAATATTCAATAGTGTTTGAGATATGCGTCGTTTTGTGAGCTGCTAAAAGTGAGTTTTTCGTTTTTTGCGATGTCGAAATTTGTTGAATTTGCATTAAATTTTGTTTGCGGAATCAATTTTCTGCTGCGGATACGTTGAGGATGGTGCAGAAAGCCTTCGGTGATGAGGCTTGTTTACAAGTGGTATAGTGAATTCCAAGCCGGCCGTAAACGCGTCGAAGACGAAGAGCGTCATGGGCGACCATCAACCTCTTCTCTTCTTCGATTATCGTGGTGTTGTGCATTATGAATTCCTTCCACCGGGCCAAACAGTCAACAAAGAATATTAATTGAACGTTATGCGTCGTTTGCGTAACGCTATCCGCCTAAAAAGGCCGGAATTGTGGAAAGACAATTCTTGGTTTTTACACCACGATCATGCACCATCCCATACTGCACTCGTAATTTGTGATCATTTCGCAAAAAACTCAACTCACATCGTTCCGCAACCACCGTATTCACCTGATCTGGCACCGTGCGACTTGTGGCTGTTCAGCAAGCTCAAAAGACCGCTCCAGGGACACCGTTTTGATACGATAGAGGAGATTCAAGCCGCAGCCAAGACGGAACTGAAGGCCATCCCGGAAATAACGCGTGTCTCAAACACTAATGAATATTTTGACATGTAAATTTGACATAGATGTCACTGACAGTACTACCAACCTAAAAAAAATAATTCTCCAAATCCTTCGACGGGCGCAGTTTAAATTCAAATGTCACCTTATTTTTCGGTCATAGTATATCCCTCTGAATTCTCTCGAAGCTGTCTACAATGAAGATGCGGTCACTGAAATGACTGCAAATTTTCATGAAGAACATGGAAAAATTGTTACTGGTGACTTTAATCGGCCGAATTTATGCTTTGTGGTCGATAATCAAGACAAGCTTCTTCTCTCAGTTAATCTTCGTGATTGTAATGATTTTACTCTGCATGCAATGTTAATACTGATAAGGAAATAGCAGGTGTTGATTGACTCAAAATTTTTTTAAAACGTTATAAAAATTTATCAATTCGCAAACCTGACGCCACATCAGCAGCTAGAGCAATGGGATTCGACAAAGTGGCCATAAGTAAATTCTATGAGTTGCTCAGAGCTATTTATGAAAGTTTGAATTGATCCCCGACACAATATCTAACTGCGATGAAACTGAAATTTCCATTGTTTCTAAAACCAAGAGCAAAATATTAGCTATGAAAGGACGAAAACAAGTGGGTTCTTTATCATCTGATGAACGAGGGCAGACTATCATAGTAGAAATATTTCCCGAGACAACGAATGAAACCAGAACTTTTAGATCATGCTCCACCAGGTACTACAATAGTTTGCAATCCTCGAGGCTGGATAACTTCCGAAATGCTTTTGACATGGTTCAATAACTTCATCAAATTTTCCGGAGCTACTCTTATTAGCCACGTATTGGTGCTTCTACTCGAAGATGGTCATGAGAGTCACACTCAAAATTTAGAAATGATTAACTTAGGTCATGAAAATGGAGTAGTTATACTTTGCTTTTCTCCCCACCAGACTCACCAAATACAGCCTTTAGACGTTGTATTTCTGAAGCCGCCCAGCATTCATTACGATCATGCTGTTACAGGTTCTTTGAGATCACATCCTGGACGTGTGGTTACTGTATTTCAGACAAGTGAAATATTTGGTAACGCACACGTTCAGGCGGCTACAATGTCTACCGCCATTAACGATTTCAGAAAATGTGGTATATGGCCATATAATCAAAATAATTTTACTGATGCTGATTTCATTTCTGCTGAGACCACAAACATACAAAATATTGCAGACTCGTCGAATGTACAATAACAAAGGGTATGAGAAGCCGAAGGTTTTCAATCTGGAGCAGTACCATGCCTGTCTTCAACAACAGTCACAATTGTATCTTCAACGGCCACGATAACTTGTCATACAGAAACTCTTGCAACGGAATCTGAAGCTATCAACGACATTTTTCACTCCACTTAGAACAGAGTTAATCACCGAATGTTACGAATCAGTCACACCAGCAGTGGATAAAACACCTGTCCCCGAATCTTAACCTGGAGTTCTTATTCTCCTAAGCGTGTAGCGTGCCGTGATCTCACGTCTAGCTTTGAAACGCATCTCTTTGTAATATTTTGCCAATTCCTTCTTTTCAACGAACTGAAAAAGGAAACAATACCGGCGAGGAAAAACAAACATAATTTCTTCAACTCCTTATAAAAATGAGCTGAAAAATTTGAAAAAGCTGGGGAACACATCCAACTCTAGTGAACCTTGCCTCAAAAGGAATGCTAAAAACAAACAAAAGACCAAACACAGTCAAAACACTGAAGAGCAATGACGAAAATACCATTCGCTTGTATTGTAATGATGCAAACCACAATTTTTTGACAGCGTCAGAACCTTGGGTAGGCTGCCAGCTCGGTGGGCGTTTGGCTCACAATACTTGTAGTGGCGTGGACAATGAAATTTTGGAGGAAACGCACATTTGTTTATTTGTAAAAATAATTAGCCTTCCCCATCATGCCCCAATTTCAAGATGGGGCAAGATGGTTTTTCATAATGTCCCTATTAATGATAAATTATTAAAAAATGTGATATGTTGATTTTCCAAAGACTGTGCCAAATCATAGTTATATTAATGACATAACGCGCCATAAATTAATAAGGGTAAAAACATAGTGTTGCTGTATTTTTGTAATTTCCCTTAGCTACCCCATCATGCCCCCTTTGACTTAATTATACAGTTCTGCGATTTTTACTTGCACTTTCTGAGCTGAGGACTGTGGAAATCAAGCAGTAGTTGCCTATTTGAGATTATAGTTTCCTTCCTTGTGACGGGACGTTCAGAGTAATTAAAACGAAATTTAGACGAGTTTTTCGTATCTACAGTCCACAGCAGTATACAGATTTCATCAATGCAAGTTCTAACAATATTGAAGCAATTTTAGTGGCGGATAAGCTTTACAAAAAACAAACTATGCCTGTTGCAGAGTCAACATTGCAGCAAAGAAATAATAATACGGAAGAAGAAAATGGGCATACACTAAAATAAAAGGGCTTGTACTGAGGACCTTCAAACTCATGAAGAAGCAGAACATTGGAGATCCCCTACCAATGAAAAAGCTTTTGCGGGGATGAACGTCATAAATGCCTTAAAAAAAAAAGACATTAGGAATGACATAAATGCCTTAAAAATAGAAGACATTAGGAAAGTTTTCCAATACATTCCTGAAGAAGGAAAAGGTTTTTACAATCTCTTGATGTCATGACCAACAACAAGAAGTGGATGCGCAGATAATGATCAAGATGAGTCTTAGTGTGGGAGGAAGAGCAAAATCGAGTTTTAGTTCACCTAGTTTAAAAATTTGAGCACGGCTCTTAAAACAGTGGCTGGTTCGATGATGAGTGCCAAAGTGCATTAGACAAAAAGAATCAGGCGTACAAACAATAATTAGGTAAGAAAACCAGGACGAGGAGAGAATACTAAGAAAAGAACCTACTATGATGACCAATTGAGAAGGACATGTAGTTGTAAGTTTAGCGAGCAACAAGACAAGGCAAGCATACAAAGCAGAGAAAAGCCTGAAGTGTGGTTATTAGCCCAAAACCACGCTCTGTTATAATGACGTCGGCAATATCATCGCTGATGAAACCAAGATCAAGGAAAGATTGGCATCATATTTTAAGAATCTCCTTAATCCTCCGCACAGCTCTACAACATCAGAACCTATGGATGTCTGCGGAGAGCTTCTATTGGCTCCACCAACTCTGGTTGAAATTTGTTCCATCATCAAAGCCCATAAGAATAGTGAAGCGCTGGCCATCGATGAAATTCCAGTGGAGCTCATCAAATATGGTGGCAGTACTGTTAATAAAGCTATTCACAAAGTCATTCAGCACATTTGACAACATGAAAATATGCCGAAATAGTGGAGCCAATCAATTATATTACTTATCCACAAAAAAGGTGACAAGCTACAGTGCGAAAATTATAGAGATATATCACTGCTTTGTACGGCGTACAAAATATTTTCAAACATCTTAGAAAACAAAATCGGGTCATTCGCCAACAGTATTATTGGGGAGTATCAAAGTGGTTTTAGAGTAGGTAGATCGACAATAGGCTAATTGTTCACAATCAAGCAGGTACTTGAAAAATGCTGGGAGTTCAACATAGACGTACACTAAATTTTCGTTCACTTTAAGCAAACATATTGATCGTAACGTACTGTACCAAATAGTGCGTTGCTTTCGCATCCGAGCCAAATTAGTCCGTCTTTCCAAAATGATAATGACGTTGACGACTTCCCAAGTCCCCATCAATAACCAACTCACCAATATCTTTGAAACAAATATAGGACTAAGGCAGGAAGATGGGCTGGCCCCATTGCTATTCAATTTGGCTCTAGAGTACTTCATAAGGAAGCTTCCTGTCAATACACGAGGTACATTACTACATCAGTCGAGCCAAGTGGTAGCCTATGCGGACGACATCAACGTTTTGTCACGGTCATTAACAACTGCCAAAGAACTCTTTCTGAAACTCGATAGCGAAGCAAAACCAGTAGGGCTACAAATCAATGAAAATAAAACAAAGCTCATGACGCAGTCAAGGAAAAATACACAAAATATCACACTTGGCGATACAGTATCAAAAACGTGAGCAAATATGTATATTTAGACGCCAAAATAACGAGAGCCAGTAATGAAGGCGACGAAATACGCCGGAGAATACAGTTCGCAAATAAAATATATTATTCAGTTTTGACAATCTTGAAGACCAGCTGCATACACAGGAAAGCAAAGTTCCAAGTATATAAATCTGTGATAAGACCTGTGTTATGCTATGGGTGTGAAACATGGACCCTAACCCAAGCATCTGCAAATATATTGAACGCCTTTGAGCGACGGGTCCTGAGGCGAATAATCGGAGCGAAGCTGGACGGGGACCAATGGCGAATTCGATACAACCGTGAGCTGCATGAAATTTTTGACGAGGCTGAGGTCTCAACTATTGTCAGACTTCGGAAGCTGCAATGAGCTGGACACATGAACCGTACGGACAAACGGACGGATACCCAAGAAGGTATTCGTTGGGAGAACTGAGGCATTCAGTGAGGAAACCGAGCAAACGCTGGTATGACTCGGTTGACGAAGACAGTTCATCGCTGCTCGGATTTCGAAATTGGCGGATGCGGTCAATGGACCGAGATAGTTGGAGGCACTATTTGCAGGAAGCGAAGACCCGAGAGGGGCTTTAGTGCTACGAAGAAGAAGAATGAAGATACTGAGCATCGACTTGATTTTTGACTTCTCCAAACGCGATTTTTTGGGCGTTGGCTCGTCTGGGGCCTTCCAGTCGGCACTTTGACGCTTAGTTTCAGGTTCATATTGAGAACACCTCGTTTCATCACCAGTTACAATGATGTAAAGAAAGTTCTCGTCTTTTCTCGCCTCCTTAATGATATCCTTTGAAAGTTGAATTCTGAGCAATTTTTGGTCATCAGTAAACTTGTGTGTGTACAAAACGTGCACAGACTTTTCCTAAGCCCAAATGATCGGTTAAAATGCGATAAATCGATGTTTTAGAGATATTCAAAAAACGTACGCTAAAATTGTAAAAGTGCATGGTGATAGTACTCTTAGTCGTGTTTCGATGGCATACGAGTTTAAGGAGGGGCGTGAAAGCGTGGAAGACGAGGAGCGAAGCGGGAGAACAGTTGAGGTGCGGACTGACGCGAATGATAACCGTGAAATCGTCCACAAAGAATTTGTTCCATCGGGGCAAACCGTAAATCAAGTATACTATTGCCAAGTACTCGAAAGATTGCGAAAACGAGTCAACAGGATGCGCCTAGACATCGCTTGTAACTGGATCCTTCATCCTCTAAAGGGATCGCCGTGTTGCAACAGCCACCTTATTCGCCCGATATGTCCCCCTGTGACTTTTTTTGTTCCCTAGAACAAAATCGGTGGTCAAAGGAACCCATTTTGAGTCGATTACGGAAATCCAGGCAGCCGTGGCGAGGGTACTCGCGGACACCCACGGACATGGCAAACGCGCTGGAATCGTTGTACAGCTGCCCAAGGGGACAACTTTGAAGGGGATGGCAGAGTTTTAGAATAATTTTTAAATATGCGGTTTTCATGAAATCAGTCTCATTACTTAATTGCCACAACTATGGATGTCAGATCGGGTACAACCAGAGTGCTAGTACTTTGGAAAAATTAAGAGTTAAGGAAATGTCTTCGTGTATGTACTGGTTTGTACAGAAAGCCTGAGATGGATTGGAAGCTTATATATCGAATTGAAGAATTTATCAAACTGCTAAAGTGACGAGAGTCGATATCTTCATATTGAAACTTCTTCGGAATCATATCGCAAGATCTATAACTGTGACTGAAAACCCTTGTATTTCACAGCCGTTCCACCCTACAGACGGGTATATTGCGACTTGCCTCGCTACTGGCTTTGTTCCTCCAGAAGCGTTCGTGTATTTGGGCATGAATCGATATGTTTTTGATTTTGATGGTGTCCCAATCATACGAGTATATCGCATATACAGGTATAGACGAGCCATCGGACAAAAGATAAAATATCATCCGAATTTGAGTTCACGAGACCAACAATTTCAATGGAGATACTCATTTGCTAGATTCATTGAAGTTGATCGAGCTGAGACGGAGCAATCCAGGTATTGGTTTATTTTCAATTTTTTTGTTTTTTTCGTTACTTCGTTTTTGAGTTTCAGCTGATTATTGCTACATTTAGTGTAGTTGTTTATTTGTGTTGAAAATTAGGGATAGGTTAAGTATATGTCATGTTTATTTTATTAGGTTAGAGATAAGGATAAATGCTTAGGTTAGGAATATTGTGATAGATTTTTTTAGTATAAGATAAAGTATTTGATTGAATTTTATTAGAATTAAGTTATAATATAGTAGATGTTGGATCAAAGTTCATTGTTGTGTAAAAATTATAAATAATTTTGGAATAGCGTTGGTTGGTTTTTTCTCCTTTTTTCAATCAACTCATAAAATATGTATTAATCTTAATTAATTTGAATTTGCTATAGTTTTTTTGATAAAATGTGTTTAACTGATAACGTATAACCTCAGAGAGCCATTTAGGCCATTAAGTTTTTGTATGGTTTGGAATTGGCTTTATATTCTTTTAAAATTTACAACGATTAGTATTGAATAAAGCGCTTTTGACTTTGACTTTGATGCATAACGTTTTCAAAGGAATCATTTCGTATGGACTATTAAACTTCTTACAGTATTTCATTAAAAAGGTCTACTTTGATTGTTCTAAATGATTTAAATTATCGCCTCAGAAATTTTGATTATGGTGAATTAGATTTTCGGAATAAATGTGAATTGATTATAAAACAACATTTGAAATCAAAAAAACTATAATACTTTTTCCAGCGCATGAAGCTTTATCATTTTTAATTTATTTTTCGCTATTTGTTGGAGACTATGAGTACATTCCTCATGGGGACGTTGTGTGGAAATATAAAAATATATTGTATGACCTGGTTCAAATGTTATTAACACCATCGTTTATTTATGAGGACGTTGAAAATTTGAAGGCTAAAATTTCAGAACACCATTCGTTATATACATTACTCTTTAATGATAGCTTAAAACCCAAACACCATATTCTGACACATTTTCTTCCGTGATTATTCAATCCAGGCCACCAAGGTATTTGTGGGCAATGAGATTTGAATCCAAACATCGAATTCTCAAACGATATACCAATGTTTGCGCTTCTTGTAAAAATTTAGCACTTTCTGTGGCAAAACAATGTGCTATGAAGTATAGTTACTTTTTACTAGAATATAAATTTGACGAAACTATTGATATAGAATTTTTTAATGAAAAAATCTGCAATAAAATCGTTATTAAATAACATAAATTATGTAATTTATTCTTATTCGAAAATTAAAATTAGAGGCACGGAGTATAAAAATAATAACTTTTTCGACATGTTAGAGCAATTTTTCAAAATAGTTGATATTATATCAATAGCATCAAAACGAAGCAAGACATCATGTTTAATATTATATGTTTAATATTATATTCTTGAACATGAAGAACATTTGAACTGTTTTAGTGTTGCCGAAGAACTTGATTTGTATAACATTATGGATATTGATAATAAGCCAATTAATTTAAATACTTTGCCAAATGGTAGAAGATGCTTCAAAAGAAGGAATTTGTGAGATAAAGAATTGATATGTTTTATAAAAAAACAATAATGAATTACACGATTTAAAAAAATGTATACAAAACTAAAATTGAACGTAAAAGATGTTTATTTCACTCTTAAACCTAAAAAATTTTACCTTTATTTCAGAAAGAAAAGAAGGGTTCAAGAAATATTTTCTTGTCATATACATCCCGAAAACCTACTTAAAACAAGTGAATGCAGAAAGGGGATATGTTACTCTTTTTAAAATGTTCAGGAAATGAAAAAAATTTCATATCTTATTCAATGAAATCTGTTGTAACTCTACCTTCTTCTATATATTTACTAAGAAACCTTTTATAAGTTAACGAGATATAATTTTGGTTTTTGCTTCTTATCTTCACTTAAATGTCTAATTTTAACCATGAACACACCACCTTTCTGCAGTAAACGAAAACAAAACGTTATAGTTTTGGCTTTCTTTTATTTAAATCGTTATTTTTCACGCAGATAAATTTGCTGATATAAAGCAAGGAACCTATTTTACGTCGCCACGTTGTAATTTCTCGCCAAAATTCAAGATTTTCCTCAAGAATAAATTTTATAGTATTGAATATGTAGGACATTTGTTTCTTATCAATAGGAAGTTTTCCGGCATTATGTTTTGTACTGCAATAAGTAACTTCTTTCACCGTATTCCTCAGTCGATAAGTGTCAGTTATAGGGCATTTTATGAAATCCTTGCATACTACTTCATTAGCGCAAGAAATGCTGAAGTGGTGAAAGGAGCTAATAGGAAACAAGCTTTTCTCTGTGCGTGGCGCATTTTTACCTCAACTTTCGTTGCTTAGGCAGGTTTTTGGTAAAACTTTGGCCACCAGTTTTTATAATCAACAATCAAATCCGTAGAAACCCGAACAATAGAAAATTTTTGCTTCTTTTTCGATGCTTTGAAGATTATTTCGATATACTCCTGTATGGTGTAAAATATTACCGTTTTGTTGAGTTGTCGTTTAGTTAGACCAAAGTCGCGGTCACAAGGCAAAAATGAATGTCCTCTTATGGAGAAGTATATTTCCTTTCCTCTAAATTTCGCCTTCTTAATCATGTTTCTCCTATAATTACTGATGTTTACAACCCTTTTGTCCGCTTTTTGTGTATTTTTACACTACTTTTACTGGAATTCATTTTAATACCTTTACTTTAAAGCAGTTCAAATAATACTGAGCTCAAAGCAAACAAATTGTAACGGACCACAATCATATAACGTACTTTATCACATAAAGGTGTCATTTCTGCAGTAAACGGGAATTAGATCGATCAACAGAATCATGACTTGTTATGCAGCTTGTCCCATTTTCACATTAAATGATGTATTTAGTCTTCTAGATGAAGAATATGCAAAAATATCAATATGTCAAAAAATGGAGATGTCCCCTTTCTGCAATTAGCAATTCAAGTATTAACAAGAATAAATTGAGAATGTGTTTCTTACAATGAAGCAAAATTTACTTATCTTATGCGCAATTTTCTTGTTATGATTTACTAGGTTTCAGAAGAATCACGGTTAAAATGATCCTTGCTTTCTAGCTACTAAGAAAAATAGGGGTCAAGATGAGACTATAATTTCAACATTTGATTTTCTGGAGTCATACACGAACCACTTGAAATGATCCTTTAATTACGTAGCTCAAAATCGTTCTCTATTTTCTTGAATTGCTTCTCTATTTGATTGGATTTTAGAAATTTTTTCGTTCCGTGTAGGATTTAACATTTTCGTCAGTAAAACTGTATCATTATCATTGAATTGGCTGAAATCAGCTACTTAAGTAGTTTTTTAAAATATTATTTTATGCTATAAGTTTCAATTAAATTGACCACGTTATAGCCATTTGAATTTCCTCCGATTACAACAATCATATACAATTTTTCTACCACATGGGCTTTCCATCAAACCAGACTCTACACTTTTGATTGAATCCTCTCCAAATTTTCAGAACAGATTAATAACAAAAGTACATTTATGATTCAGGTCAGTCAATGATTTGGCTGGTAGAAATGGAGTTTTTTTTAAAGCAAGAAAATATTTGTTGTACATCTTATAAAAGTTTTTCTTGAATTAAATCATTCCGTTTATTCACATATTGTAGGTTAAGTACAAAACCCTTTTGAAATGAGCGTAGTTCTGTATACCCAACTTGTTGCCACTTATTAATCGTCGTGGAAATAAAGCTGGTTTGGATTGCAGTTGCTATTGTGCACAATGGACGAGAAAATTGATTTAGCTGTTTTTAACATAAACATGCCTCAATGGAATAACTATTTATCGGCAGGATTTTCAAAACTACCATTTAATATTAATACTAGACAACCACCACCTTAGCAGGATATGCCCCATTTCAACTCATAGATGAAGGTGAATAGTATCTTTCAACGTTCAATGAGTTTCGACAGTGCAGGTTTCTTGATTCGTCTAAATAAAGCTAAAGGATTGCAAACTATTAAATTATGTCGAACTAGCTAACCAAAAAATATAAAAAAATTATTATTTCCCTTTACAACGAATAAAAAAGGGAAATAATAACTTTTTTATATTTTTTAGCTAAAGGATTGCTTCTTCGCCTTAAAGCAGTTTTTAAATCTAAATTTACTTTGGAAACAAGTTTTATAGTGGCTGATATGTTTTCGTCAAATTCTTATCCATTTGAATTTCAGGAAGTAACTCAAAACAGTTCATTAACAATTGCTTGATTTAAAAAATAGTTATGAGGCTTCTAACCAATGAAAAAATGATTTTTTTTTTTTGCTTTACCACTACAGCCTTTCTTGGGACTTCACTTAGAGATAGAGTATCTGCACATCAGCAGGTTATATGGTCAGTACCGCGCTTTTGCCGGATGCCCGCAAACGATTGCGTATCACAACTGAATGGGCTCATAGTCCGTTCGAAGAATCACTCGAAACAAATCTCGTTGTCACCAATGAGATTCGAACCAGAGACCATCGGCTTACGCAGAGAGTACTCTAACCACTACACTATGCGGGTTACTTAATGCCGCGCAACACTTTTCATTGGAATTTGCTTGGAGATTTGATCTCTGGCAAGAATACGAGAAAAAAAATTGCATACCAAGTGTTAAAAACTTCCTTTTTTCCGATTCGAGAGAGAGCTCTGAAATTAGTTTAAAGCAGCAAAATTGCATTTGATCGATATTTCGCATTGCTACAAATTTTCCAAATTTTAAGGTAGCGAAAGAGCTTCCTAGTGAGATCCGTTTATATGTAAGGGAATAGAACTCTATCCAAAGCCAAAAAAATTCAGATGAAAAAAAAACTACGCGCTAACTTCAGATGATTTTAATCCTTATCAGATTGTAGTTAATCTTCTCAATTTTTTACGTAAAACACGAGAAGGAGGAAAGATCTTGAAACAAGAAAATTAATAATGGGAAAAAACCCGCGTGCCGACGGTAAACTTCAACAACAAATACCTCTAAAAAAATTCGTCATTTTCTTAAAAAAAACTAAATTTATCCCAAAACTTACCCCGTTCCGATCGAGCACGATCCTTGAGTTGTTTAACAATTCCATATTTAACGGTACCAAACTGTATCATTTTAGTGATAGTATCTGATGTATCTCTCAAATCACTTCGCATTTCACACAACAAAAAACACAAAATACGAAAATTTTTGAATATTTCTTTTGCACGATTTGTTTTTTTTTTTTATAACAGATTTATTGTTGATTTGTTGGAAAAACGTTTTTAATTTTCATAGAGGAAAAAAATTAAAATTTTCAACTTTTCTCCTGAATGCAGAGTTAACAGCACACTTGATCTTTCTTCATAATTCACTCGAAATTAAAATATGCGTTTTAAATATCGTTAGATGCGTTTTCGCTACTGGAAAAGTTTTCATGTTTAAGCTTTAGAAATTATATTCAACGTAAATAATTGTAAAATATGTTTTATTTATTTCTTTTGAAAACAGGTATAAATATTGCACAATTGTATTATAAAATGGGGATTTAATTTTATAAAAAATAGCACTTGAAAAAATTTTTAATTTTTGGTCACTGAATTTATGTCACAAATTCATTCATCATTTCAACTTTAAAGTTTGTTTTCGGCACTCGGTAAAACAATTGAAAATCATGTTAAGTGTCACAATAGTGCGAATATGTTTCGATTGTTATTCACGATGACGTTGACAGTATTTTTATTTAGAATTCATTTCCACTTATGATAGATGTGTCCGCGGCTTAAGAACTTTTCATTTTTATAAATAGTAGCGATTGTTATTATGATTGGGGGAAAATCGGACATACTACGAAAACCGGCTCGGCAACATGTTTACGCTGCACAATACTATCAACTACTGTCAACTAGAGTACCGAAACATGTTGTACAGGTGACCGCACCGAAAGAAGTCATATGAATTTCTGTATTATTTATTGTACATAATAACTATATACAACATGTAGATTTGTATATACTCGTAGATATATGCACATAGATCAATGAAATGTATGTATTTGTCAAGAGAGATGAGTTGTGTATGTTTGCTTCTGGTGCTGCTCCTGCTGCTGCTTCTGTTACTGTTGCTTGACGTCGTCGTCTTTATCATTTATTTATAATATATTGAGAATATCGAACCAATCGAAATCATCAAACACAAATTGAATATTTTTTTCTTTTTCATATTATATACTCTCGATTGGTATTTTTATTTTTTTTACTGTAATTTGTTCGTAATATCAATGTATGTGTACATTGCACAACGTTTATCGCGAGCAATGATGTTAATAAAATACAATGCAATATTTATAGAATTTTTTAAACACACGCACTTCAAATGATTTTTAATGTCCACACGCGTCAGTCATACATTGTTAAATATTGTTAAACAGTTTTTTGAATTTTTCACACGCGCGACTCAACCGCTCTGGAGAAATTT
Organism: Odontomyia ornata; assembly: GCA_963969285.1. Classification (NCBI taxonomy): domain Eukaryota; kingdom Metazoa; phylum Arthropoda; class Insecta; order Diptera; family Stratiomyidae; genus Odontomyia; species Odontomyia ornata. The sequence continues at coordinate 32,548,775 of OZ017740.1, forward strand.
CAGGAATTTTTCACGATTTTTGAAAATATAACAAATTGTGCAATTCACAATCACAACAAATTGTATCTAATTTGTTCTCTCTCTCGCTAAGATACGAACGTCGTCCGTTATCGTCGTACAGATATGTTCACAGCGCGCGTCAAAACACCACTGACACTATGAAAACCGAAAGCACGGAATAGCTATCGCTCAACCTGAACTCAACCAACAATCCGAATTCGAGCACAAGTTGAGTACAGTCGATTCGGGTTGGCTTCCACCACCATTATTTCCCACACACCTTCTTTCATATCAAAACGCACACGTCTGACATTCGAAATTCATTCGCATGGAGCGCTCAGCGAAAGAGCGGCAGCGGCGCAAGAAAAAAACAAACATGTCCGAAAGCACCAACTCCTTCGTCGACGACTTATCAAGCGCGAGAACCAACACCACCAAACCCTTTTCCAATTCGATGACGGCGAACAGCACGGGTCCAAGCTGCGTGGCCAGTGGGAAACCATCAATTTTCGAAGATATTCCCTCGCGCTCAGGTACTCGAGTTCGAAAAAAAAGCATAAACGAAACAATGCATCGCCTATGCCAGCAGCATGGGCATGAGAACGTTGCGCTCGACCCCTCCCACCGGAATCAAAGCGTTCTGATAACTCCGCTATGATTATATACATAATACACATGTCATAAAGCAGCAGCCCCTCCATGACAATTTGCTTATGGGCATGTCATAACTTTATCGTCCCCCTGGTCAATAAACAGGTTCGCATTCGGGCTCGCACACAACCACGTCCGCGTGCATTCGAAGAGAGAGGCCAGTCTGCGGCTCTAGCTAATCCTTATTTACTCTCATTCGCGCGGAACTGGTTCAGGGAAACCTGTTCGCGGATTTAGTTCCCCTCAATCTTGTTATCACTTCTTGGTATAACTTTCAATAGTTCCACGCGAGAACAATTTCGAAAGCGTATAAGACTTTTCGGATTGCGTTCTCCCGCTCGCCGGGCATCTCCCTCTAACGCACGCCGCGTAAGCGTTCGAAGTGGTTTCGCGCATGACTCGTCTCCGGCGGTCCCACTTGCGCCGCTCTAAGTGTTGCTTTGCATCTTGTATCTTTGGGTTGATGTATGTAATTTGTGGAAATATTTTCGAATCTTGTTCGGCAAAGAATTTTTATGAGGTTATGACAAGGTTAGGCGGAGCGATATGATAATCGAATTTGAGTAATCCCCCCACTTTCTTGGCGCTGTCGCCCTCCCCGCGCCCATTACCCTATGAAAATTTCATCTTTTCCCGACTCCTCGTTTTTTAGTAAGCGTCGCGTGTATGTTTTGCCAGTCAGTGGCAGATAGAGCATTATTATTATGCTTTTGCTTTTGGAATCTTCGCGCGACCTCTCACTCGCTCCAAGGCGCCATGGAGCGCCAGTCTCTTTCGCACCCACGGCGCGAGGCTCCTTAGACGATTTCTTGTGAGGGAGTGAAGCAGTCTGCTAGCTTGGAAGCTCAAGTGGAGTCCTAGGAACTTGGCGGGTTTTGTTGCTAGACTTTTCCTAGCGTCCGGGCGCACTTTATGAATATTGTATGAATGCGGTGGAAATTCAGGATAAAAGGAGACGAACTGGTGCAGCCGAGCAAGTCCTGGCTGGCATAGGGGTGAATGTGGTCTTGTGATATGACGATTGTGCTCTCCGGTCGCCCGGCAGTGGGTGTGCGGTGTGTGTGTGCGATAGAGTAGGGAATAGTCGCTGGCGGTGGGAGGGTGATGTAGGTATTGTAGCATTTCTTTTATGGCATAGCGAATATGAAATGTTGAAATGATATTGCAAAGTGAACGAGCTGGAAAACCTCTTGTGCACGCGAGGGGCGGCCGAGGTGCGACGGGCGCGTGGTGGAAGCAATGGGAAGTTATTAGAGATTTTTGGTTCGAGGAGGGCGGAGTCATAAATTTTTGCTCCTTATATAGCAGACGGGGATAGTCTGCTGCTAGTGGAGTTGTTGGGTATGCTTTATTTTTCTTCGCCTGGCTTTCCGAGCTTTTTTCAATTTTTTTATGGCCAAGGAATAGGAGATTTCATTATTTTTGATATATGGAGGAAATATATAGGAATGAAAAACGAATTGAAGATGACAACTTGGTACGCGCGACGCGGAGGATGTTTTATTGGGAAACTGTTGTGCTGAGTGTGTGGTATATGACGGGTATGACTCGATGGAATGGGAGAGAACAATAATAAAATAAGGACGAGTGTTTGGGCGGTGATTGGTTTGATGTGGGTTAAGAAATGAGAAGAGGTTAGTGTGTTTTTAAAGCTAACAATTTTAAGATTCGATATTGTGGAAATATTTACGTGGATATGTACGCAGTATCGAGAAGATTTTTAAAGCATAACCGATATTATAGGATTAAGGTATATTTGTTAATGTTTAAGACTTCATAAAAAGGCGAGAGAGTTGAACGCTCTATTATTTAGACATGAATAAAGTTGCACAGATGACTTGAAACTGACTAATGTAATCACGTATGCAAAGCTTTAGTAAACAGGTATCATTTTCTTATACCAAAGGAACTGTTAACTAGAGGTGCTTATAACTTTTTTATTTAATTGAATTATGGCTCGAATATCCCTAAACGCGTAGAACTGTTGACTATATGAGGAGGGGGATTTGACCATACGTATTAGCATAGGAGAGGTAGTTACAAATAATTTTATAATCTCATATATTTTCGTTAAAACTACCACAAACGTTAAGAGCAATAACGCCAGAGTTTTATTAACAAATTCCTTCAAAGATACATGCAATAACAACAACATAAAGATTGCTTCAATTGTTTCCCAAATACAAATGTAAAAACAAAATAATCTATACTTTTTAAGAAATTTGCAAAGATAAAAAAGTAAATATTTTCCGAATTAAGTATATTAGCTGAAGAGGTCAGTGTAAACTTTGTTTCGATATTTCAGCCCTTAAGGTTCATATTCATATTTATTGTTCAGGAACAGATCCAAAAACAAATTCCGGAGAGGGTTTTTGAATTATTGTAGTTTTAAAGTCTTCTTTCATCAAGAAGTCGCATCGACACATCGTGTGTGTTCCAATCCGGGCGGTCGCCCGTGCTTAAGCAGTTGTGCAATAAACTGTAATTGGATGGGTTAGCGTTCGTTGTTACCGATGAGACTTATGGCCCACAAATAAGAGTGGGGCATCCAGATGGAAGCGGTGCCCCCTCGCAACCTCCCAACCGGATCAAAATCCAAATGTAAGCGTGGCCATATTTTTCATTTAAGAGAAAAACTTTAAATGAAAAATATGAACGTGGCAAATTTATGTCATAGTATTATGTGAGAGAATCACATAGCATATGCCATAAATCGGCACGCGAGCGGAAGGCAACTCTACCCGGCAAAAGCCCCTGTTAAACAAAAAGAGGAAAGAGCGCGCCCGATGGCTAGCCCATTTTAGCGGAGGAGCCTGCCATCGATGCGGGTTCTATACCCGGTCAAGTTGAACGAAAGACCGAGTTTTAACAATTCATTTATTTTGTAAATTGAGTCATACGGGGCAATTGTTGCGCACTTTTGCCTTTCAAACCATAATATGTTTTAAATATTAAAGCTAAGAAAATGAAAACAAATTCTTTGGATAGAACATTTATTTGTTTTTCAATGCAAATATTTTAATAAACAAAATCAAAAGTAGTTCTCTTTGGGGCAAACAACTAATAACATAAGCTCGGAATGCGTTTACTTACCCCGTATTGCGGGTAAACGTGCGCACTTCTACGGGGTAAGTAAACGTATATGGGGTAAGTAAGCGCATTCCTAATTAAAATTTTTGAACTTTATCATATTTATCTAAATCTTACAGGAGATAACAAAGTTCTGTCAGATTAACATTTCTCGTCATCCAAAAAACATCACAAAGACTATTCTGATTAATCAACAACAAATAAAAAATGTTATAAAAACAAACGAAATATTATATCTTTCTTTTCATTAATAGGATTAATATTAATCTTTGGGGATTAATTCGATACGATTATCACTACTAAACTTAATAAGGCACTCCATCAAAAGAAATAATATTTTTTAAAACTGTAATACAATTGAAAACTAGTAAAAAACGTTCCAGTTTTTTGCTAATTGTCAATGCAATTATCACAAACAAAAGCCCCTCTTTCATAAACAGTGCACTGTTCGTGCCAACATTCCTCGCAAACACTACACTTGATCCATTCCTCTGTTGGTGGCTCTTCATATTTTTGTAGACTCTATACCTTTACCTACACCATCTATATACATATGATGCATGTATGACTGATTTATTTTTGTGCGATTTTGTTTGGAAATGATATGCAAATCGGGATTGAACTTCCACACGCAGTGCGGTGACAAGGGAATCGCTAGAGGAATTACAAAAAGTCTGTTAGTTTTTTCATTTTCATTTTTACACCAGTGATTCACCTTTCCAAATATGTGTTGGAAAGCTACCGTCATATAGTTTCAGAATCAGTTTGTGTCATTCAGCTGAAGCGTAAACAACAATACTTATTTTTACTCTGAAAATGTCGAATTTTGTGCCGAATTAAGTGATTTTGTAGGGAGTACTTCTTCATTGAAGAAAAAGGCTGTCGAAAGTCATCGTATTTTGATAGAAGTGTATGGTGTGCATGCTCTAGCTGAGCGTTCGTGCCAGAAGTGGTTTGCACGGTTTAAGAGTGGCAATTTTGACTTGGAGGACGATGAACGGCCTGGACAGCCAAAAAAGTTTGAAGATCACGAATTGTAGACATGTCTCGACCAAGATCCATCCCAAACTTGCAAAATTACTTTACGTTGCTCAACAAACCATTTCCGATCACCTGAAAGCAATTTTTCACAATAAAGCTTCAATTTTCGAAATAAACCGCATGAATTAACCGATGCACCTATTATTATGATATATTCTTTATTGCACAAAAGAACATGAATATTACTTAAATCTACGCAAGTATTAGTTGTACAAAAGGCGACCTTATTGCTGTGGTAGCAATCTCTTCCAGGCAACCTTTGGGTAAGAGAGAAACCAAAATAGTGATATATATAAGAATATTAAAAAAATTTATTTATTATGAATTAGTAAAAGAAATTGACAGGTTATTTGTGTGACAGTTGTATTTTTGTGCTGCATATTCTTTTATTTGGTCATTACATTGCAAGAAGAACGACGTGATAAATTATTTAGTCGATGGTTCGACATTGTTGTCCTATATTTATTTTCTACATAGGACATCTTGGAGAAGGAGCATTCTGCTTCACAGCTAGTGATTGTCAAAGTAAAAAAAATTTTTAAAATGGTATAGCAGTTAGGGAGCACGTTAATAAGTTCATTTTCATACATGAGCATGAAAATGTCACTGCAGGAGGTGTAAGACTCTGGCTTAGATTGGATTAAGTACGATTTTAATTGAATGCACTCATTCACTAAATGCTCGTCTACGTTATCTGGATAGTAATCAGTAATATGACGTGCACTTTCCAAACCTATGTTTTCGCTTATCCAACGCAACGTTTAACGTGTCCCTTTTAAATCTTTCTGTGCCGTATACTGAGAATTCACCTTTATCCGAAAATTTTGGAGTAATGCGTCGCTTGTTTATGCCATTGCAGTCTATTCCCACACTAGTACTTAATTTTTTAACTTTCTCTTCGTATTCCTTTAGCTTCTGATCTGATTGGTGTCGTATGGTGTTCGCAAATGCTTTTAATGACACAATTAACTTGTTGCCTTCACAAATGTCTAAGCCAGGGCTCAGTATTTTTTTATTAACTAAATGAAATCTCTCCAAAACTTCTTCCCAAAAGATAAGTAGTCAAAATTGCAGTCTCGAGTTTTGCCATTTTATTGAATAAATTTTGTGCCTCTTTCCGGAAATCAACTTTCTCAACCTCATTTTCGCTGACACTGTTGAAAATTTTTATAATGTCATCACAATTATCTTTTATGGCTTTGACAGCATCATAGTGGCAAAACCATCTGGTCTGGCTGAAACTTTTTAACGTCAATTTTAGTTTTATATCACGATTCAACAGTTCCCACCTCAGGGTCGAAGCAGAAAAGAAAACGTATATTTGTTGCACTACTCCAAAAAAGTTTACAATTTCGGGGGCAACCTTAACAGATTCTACACTAGCTAGGTTAAGGGAATGCGCTGCACATGACAGATAATCCGCCGTGTTATTTTTTGTTTTAGCAGTGCTTGTACACCATTGTAGTGACCCGCCATATTGGTTGCGTTGTCATAAGATACAATTACTCAGTAGTAATCCATTTGTTTTATAAAGTCTTGTAGAATATTAAATAAATGTAAGGCAGTATGACTATTAATTTTAATGAAGGCTACACATCTTTCGTATATTTTTCCCCGAAAACAGCATCGTAATACAATAGCAAGTTGATCATTGTGAGACAGATCTGGTGTAGAATCCATCGCAGTTGAATAATACTTTGTGTCCTCGTTTTTTATTTGAGTTATAATTTGTTTAATTAACTGTCAGCCCATAATCCCAATTATTTGTTCATATACTGTTTTTGATAAGTACGATATTATCGGTTTTGGTCGCAGCTCCTGTTGTTGAATGTGTTCACGAATGAATGGATCGAACTCTGCCAATAGCTCTAGAGCCCCCATAAAATTACCATTATGTGGAGAACCAAGTACTTCCACGAACCCTCTAAATGCTAGGCCCCTTATACTCAAAAATTTTACCACTGCAATTACCCGTTTTAGGATATTGTGATAATATTCTGTTTCTTTTCTTAATTGATCCTAAAGCTGCTTGTCTAAAACAGACTTATTTTCTTTTCGTTTTAACCACACTAACATTGATTTCTTATGTTCATTAGAATTTTCGTGCGTTTCTAAACAAGTTCCTATGTGTTTCCAATCAGAAAATCCGGTCGTGTATTGAGAAGAGGCTTTAGAAAAAAGTTTGCAAGGCAAACAAAAAACAGCACCAACATTGGTTGAATATGTAAGCCAAGATCTTTTCAGTGATTGACCATTTTTTTTTTTTTTTTGTGAAGTGGCTATTTGAAAATGCTCTGTTTTGTTCCTTGTATTTCTTTATAGAAGCTGAATACCCATACATTTTTCGGATCTTTATTTTGAAAGTCAGTCATTTCATGTGAGAGGATTTCATTAATAAAATAATTATTTAGCAATTCTGGACACAAGCCCACGTCAACATATTTCTCAAACTCAAAATTAATATTCTCTAAATTTCTTTCTGTCTCGGTGTTACCATTCTGTCGCTGAACACCAATATCGTTTTTCGTTTGATCAGAGGGTTGCTGGTAGTCAAGACTTTGCACATTTTCATTTTTTTTTCTTGGTGTTGCGATTTGCTACTTCCTTCAAATAGATTCTCTTCAGATACGATCCCTCCCTTGTCGCTTGTTAATGAATTTTCAGCGATTTCATACTCGTTTTTATGTTTTGATTTGAAAAAGGTCCCAATTTTTGCACATTTTTTTCTTTCCTTTTCACGATCTAGCTGTAATTTGCGTTTCTCAGCTCCACTGTTATACTTTCTACCAGACATTATTGTAAATTAAGACTTTGATTTTTTCCTGAAAATAAACAATGAACTTGATAGTTTTCTCATAAATAAATAGTGAACGAGATAATCGTTACATTTGAATACGTGAATACTTTGTAATGAGTGCAGTAATTGAAAATTTTATTTAGTATCAAAAAAACCGCCAAATGCGAATTAACTAATTGTCCCTTATTAAAAAAAAAATACTTTGCAAATCTGTGTTTTTGGTCATAGGATTACACCATCCTCTCAAATTTCACCTAATTTGGTCCAGTAGTTTCGGAGCAAATTTGCTGTGACAGACAGACGCGCGCACGAGTGATCCTATATTCGTTTGTTAGTTTTTTTTGTACAGAACCCTAAAAATACCATAAAAGAGAAAGACACGCTTTATAATTATTTTTACTTACCAAATAAAAGTAGGAAATCTTATACTGATTATGTATTTCAATAACATAAATAAATTTTACATATTTAGATATAACTTTTAAGTTATCACTTATTAGTAAACTTACTCATTAAACACAGTTCTAACAATTAACACAGTCAGTTTGTCATTTTGATGAAGAGAACAGAAGTGCGGAAAAAAAACAAAATCACGTCAGAAGTTACATACGTTAACCAGCGCGGCGGAAAGTCCCTCGTAAGAGTAGATAAAAATATACCGACCAAAAACAAACGATAGGGAAATCCCCGTTCCGTTCCCTAGACACGCACATACATTTGTTGATTGATCTCAAGGTTGCCATTATTGCTGACCTTATGGTAGTTCTTTTTTTTAATTTTAGATTTTTTTTTTAAACTCAAATTATCGCCTTTTGTTTTTAGCGGGGTCTGGGAGCCCCTTGTAACCTCGGGGCACTGGGCTGCAGCCTAAGCAGCCCTTAGGTAGATCCGGCCCTGATGTCGGTTATTTTTTTCTTACTAATGGGAAGTTTTCCGGAATAATGTTTTATCGTGCAATAAGTAACTTTTTTCACCATATTCTCAGTCGATAAGTGTCAGTTATAGGGCAGTTAATGAATTCCTTGCATACTACTGCATTAGCGCAAAAAATGCTGAAGTGGTGAAAGGAGCTAATCGCAAAAAATTTTTTCGCTGCGCGTGGTGCATTTTTACCACAACTTTCGTTGCTTAGGCAGATTTTATTGTAAAATTTTGGCCACCGGTTTTTATAATCAACAATCAAATCCGTAGAAACCCGAACAATTGAGAATTTTTGTTTCTTTTTGGATGCTTTAGAGATTATTTCGATATACTCCTGGATGGTGTAAAATCTTTCCATTTTGTTAAGTTGTCATTTGATTAGACCAAAGTCGCGGTCGGAGGGCATAAATGAATGTCCTCTCATGGGGAAGTATATTTCTATTTCTTCAAATCTTTTCAGCTCAATCAAACTCATTAAGAAGCGGATCATTGTATGGTTTTTGTTTTGCCCATAGCAGTTGTCGCAGAAAATATGGAGTTTTTTATACTTCTGAAAGTGTTTTTGGTCTAGATAATGTTTAAGAAACGGACACACTTCATTTGCTCCTTTACCCGCTTTTCCCTCGTGATAGACGCAACAAGTCATATTTTTGGACTTCAAGTCATGTATTCCAAATGTAAAAACGGTAAGCTGTCGAAAATAATATAGATTCTGTACAGGAATTTGCGGTAATGAAACATTGGCCATATAATCCATGCAAATTCCTAAATTTTCCCCAAATCAAGTGATGTATAAAACTTTCTGCTTCGTCTCTTGTGCACCATATGTTCAGCGACTGCTACTTTCTTGGCAGTTTCTTCTAAGATTACACTCTTAATTTCAGCATTAAGCTCTTCACAAGTACTACATGCATCTTTTCCTGATCATAATTTTCTTTAAAGCAAGACCAAAAAAATTGTAAGAAATTACATTATCTGGATATTTCTGTTTAAACATTTCATACATGCCTTTTACTAACAAATTGCAATCCAGGTAACGAATTTCATGATTCGTATTATGCGTTGTTTTCACAGGATGGGATTCAATGTGATCCCGGATATTTGCAATAATATCACCTTTTATCGTATCCCCACTAATATTTTTGCCACGCATATCTCGTCGACCTTTTTAGGTTAATTTCTCGAGAGAAATTTACCTATTGCGGGGAGCATCATATATATATATATATATATATATATATATATATATATATATATATATATATATATATATATATATATATATATATGGGATATAACGAAATTTGTGACCACGCTAGAGGTTGCAATTTTGCTCCGATTTTCACCAAATTTTCAAAAAAGGTGTATTGGGTTAATGTTTCGGTTGAGTTCGTGAACAAGCTATATCGGCCGGGCAAAAACAAAATGGCGGCCATTTTAGACGAAAAATCGTGATTTCTGTTCTGACCAAAGTATAGCTCCGATTTGGATGAAATTTGGTACAAAGGTTCACTAATGTATGTGATGAATCTCACAATAAAAAATCCAAAGTCGGTACGGCAGAAACAAAATGGCGGCCGCTCAAAGGTCGGAAAACGTGCAAAATTTTGTTGTTGTAATAGTGATCAAAGCTTTCAACAGATTTTGATGAAATTCGGCATTTAGATAGAAATTATAAATATCTAAAGTATTGCGTGAAAAATTTGGAGGTCAGGTCACAAAAAACAAAATGGCGGCCAGTTGAAACTCAAAACTTCAAAGGCTTCTAAAAGTCGCAATTTTGATCCGACATATATGAAACTTGAATTTAAGATAGACATTACTTAGAACTACAGTTTTTGATATTTTGGTGATCATGCATGTGCAAATTTCAAAATGGCGGCGTTTTAAATATGCGTTTTTTTTTCAGGTTTTTGTGGCCCTCTAGCGGTCACATTATCCAGCGGATTTTGATGAAACTTGAGATTATGGATCTCTGTACTACGTTCTTGTATTATGCAGAAAATTATTAAAATTGAATGAAAAATAAACAAGTCGAAACTTTAAAACCCAATATTTTTAAGCTGCCATTTTCACTAAAAATTGAATTATTTTGCCCTATCTAGAGTGAAACTCCGATTTGAACGAGATTTGGCACATTGATTGATGAGGTCCTAGCCCACAGAGATTTAAAATTGTCCAAAATCAAATGCATGCATTCAAAATGGCGGCCCCCAAAGGTCAGGAACAAGCGCAATTCGCTATTTTAGTAGCAACTGAAATAATGAATTTATTTCATGGAAACGTTTTAAATGACTTATCTTGAACGTATTTATAAATCAGAATATTTCTGAAATATTGTAAAATATTTTTAACAATCCCCTTAAAAATTATATAATCGCGACTTGTCTGTCTGTCCGTCCGTTTGTTCGTGAGTCACAAGTTTTCTCGCAAACCACATGAGCTAGAATGAAGAAATTTTCTACGTAGGTCAAAAGTGGTGCCTCTTGAAGTTTGCAGTGTAAGAACATATTTTAAAGTGTTTAAGGGGGTCTCCCCATACACGGGGGTGACATAAACATTTTTTTTATTTCTGTAGCCCTCTAGCAGCCAAGTTTCTCAACAGATTCCGATAAAACTTGAAATTATAAGTTATTAAGGCAAGTTGATTTATTTTAATTATGCAAATCGGATGACAAATAAAAAATTCGAAAGTTTACAGCTTAATAATTTTAGCAGCCGTTTTCAATAAAAATTCAAAATAACGGCCCCTGATGGTTCAGAAAAGAATCGAAAATGTATATATTAATGGCAATGCAAGTGCTGATTAAACTTTTATGGAAATCTTTTGAAATTAACTATTTGAGCTATTTAAGCCAAAAAGTTATCACCTTTGTTTGACAACCACTGTCAAATGTATAAACAGCAAATGTGAGAAGGGCGAAACAAGTATGAATATGTTTATAACAATATATTACCCGCCGATTTTCAATATGTGATCCATACGTGTGCAACTCAATTTAATTAGCAAAATATTTGCGCCTCTATGAAGGGTCTCCAAATACGAACGGCGGCAGATCCTTTCTGTTAAGAAATACCCATGTAGTGATACAAATATTGCAATAAGAAGTCCAGTAGTAGATAAGCCAATTTCTTTTTCGAGAAATTTACCTTTCCGGCTGGTGCTGCCAACGGGGATTTTGAATATTGCACAAGTTTCATGCAACCACATTCGACACATCTCACATTGCATCCAATCGGATTTGGATTTAGTAAAATTGTAGTTTTCAAAACCTTCTGCGCAACAATCATCAACTGAAACTTATTTTTCATTTTTAACAAGTTTTCACTATCTCTTGTGGATTGTTCGCCCTTTTTTCTTTTGATTGGCAGTCCTTTAGTCGATTTTCTCGGGATGTTTTTGAACTTATGATGTTTTCTTTGTTTTCATTATTAGAACTGTAAATTTGTTTTTTTGCTCCCTTAAGGTTCTTTTTTTGTTTAATTCAATAAAACATATGGTATCCAATTCGGTTTCACTACTGGCAGTCTCGATATATATTTTGGTCTTTTCTGTTTTTTGCGTTTGTCCTCTTTTTTTCCCAATGATTTTCTTGCTACTAGCTGGTTTAATTTTTACTGCCTTAAAATCTTTTTTATTCTTTGCCCTAATATTACTTTCCGTTATTTTATTGATTTTCTTTTTTAGGTCTTTGTAAAAAATTTTTTTACAAAGACCTACTAGTTTCGCGACCTGTCTGTCCGTCTGTCCGTCCGTCTGTCCGTCCGTCCGTCTGTCCGTCTGTCCGTCTGTCCGTCTGTCCGTCTGTCCGTCTGTCCATCTGTCCGTGCGTCACAGCTGATTTCCTCAGAAACTATAGAAGCTAGAATGCTCAAACTTTGTGGAAAGGTCAGAAGTGACGATTTCTCAAAAGTTAAGGCCTTAACAAAAATTTAAAAAATGTTTAAGGGGGGTCCCCCCTAATGACGAATTGGCCCTTAAAAATTTTTTTTCATCAAAGGTAGTCGAGTGGGGTATCAAATGAAAGGTCTTGATTAGAACTTTTAGAATCTGAAATAAAAAAATCATTTTATGAATTAGGGGGTCCAGGGGAAGGCAAAATGTACGCAAAATTTGTGTCCCCCCCCCTCGCGATTGGACACCTTTCAGCCGAAAAATCTGAAAATTATCACGAACGTGAACCTATATGAGTACAAGGGCAACAAATACCTTAGAAATCGAAATTCGCTCAACTTTGTTAATAATAGTATGATTAGTAGATTTTACATTTTTGCCCATAAAATCAAAACGGTACCTTTAAACTTCTTGAAATTTTGCAATTATATAGACTGACATAAGATATATATGTTCACAAAATTTAATTGAGATCGAATCATAATCAAGTGAGTTATAGCCATTTCAATTATATGGAATTATACCAACAATAACACGTGTTTATGGTTGATATAGGGTTTTCCACTAAGAGGTGTTATTTTGATATTAAAAGAAAAATGCCATTTTTTAAAATAAATGATCGAATGTTTATTTCATTATAAAGAAAAAGATATGCCGTTAATAGCAATAATTAACATTGAGCAAATAACCACCACGACACGCTTACAGGACCATATCCTCTTCATAAAATTTTCCATAACCAAATCGCAAAGTGGTTGCCCTCTGTCCTCGATAGCCTCACGAATTTCATCTTTGAGATCTTGAATCGACGCTGGGCTTATGGCATAGGCCTTCTCTATCACGTGGCTCCAAAGGAAGAAGTCGCAAGGTGTTAAATCAGAAGATCTATTCAAAATAACACCTCTTATTGGAAAACCCTATATATATTTAAAATTGACTTAGGCACTTTTATTTTCTTTCAATTTTCATGAAAATTTAAGGAATAGTGTTTAACTTGAACATGTTCAATCGGCCGAGCATTCAGAAAAATCATTTAAGCTAGATTAAAATGGCGGCTGCACTGTGTTTATGAAAGAAACCGTGCATCTTTTGTATAAATTTGAACAATTTCATATCTAAGTATTGGATGAATAATTCAAGTTATCGATTCACGCCATTAGAAAACTTGTTTCTAACCCTAGGATGTTTATAAAGACCTTCTGGTAGGAGCACTCTCCTGCTTACTCAACTTGTTTATGTCTTCTTTATTCAACTTTTGGATAATATTGCCATCCGAGTTTAAAATTTCCGCAGTTTGCTTAGCTCTTTTAGAAAAATACAGCGATATTCTTGTTATAGGAGATGATAGATGTAAAAATTTAAATGCTGATTCTTTTTGAGGATTTTCGTTCTGTGATTCGATTACAGATGTTAGCGATGGCAACGTTAGCTCAGTACAATCTAAGATGAAATTTTCGAAGGCCAAACATTCTTCAGAAAGACTCAAAAGCCTTGTAGACGGCCTAGATGGCGTGCGATTTTGGTTGACGCTATCCTGCTCAGTCTCATTTAAGACTGTTTCTAATTTGTTATCGTAAATATCTCTTGGGACTTGATCGCCTAGTGGAGGTTCTTTATTTCACTGATTTTTTGCAAAATCTCGCTCAGATTCAGATTCCTGTATGTCTTCAAGTAATGCAGGCTCTCCAGAAATGACTGGTATTTGATTATTTAAAAGATTAGACTCTTGTTCTTGCACAAAATCCCCTAATGCTATATTTAATATAGCAAATTCAACGTCAGACAAAGTATTTGGATTGACTGGATAAATTCCACTGCTACGAAAACCACTTATTGCATTAGCAGGAGTAGCTGCTCGAATCCATGCCCTTCCGATTAACTGACCTGCATTGTATCGATTCAACTTTTTTAGTGGATTAGTGTGCATGAAGTTGCTTGTCTCAGCATAATAATATTTTCTAAACGGTCTAAATACTGGTATATCTAGTGGTTGTAAAGCAGAAGTAATATGACTAGGTAAGCAAAGTAGTACCGCAGAATTCTAACATATTGGGAGAACTTGAGTGCGATGAATAGCCATCTAAAATCAGTACCACCATTCCTGCTGGCTTGCGTACAATGAAATGCTCAGTTAGCCATTTGTAAAAAAGATCTGACGAAATGCATGTAAAAATTGAACAAGGTGTAAGACCTTCTTCAAATTCCGGTTTTATATTCACTCCCTTGATAATTAAAACTGGTGGAAGAAAATCGCCGATTGCATTGCAACAAGCAACAACAGTAATTGTTTCTCCTTTTTCACTGCAAATTAGTGATTTAACTGCTCAAGCACCTTTCTTGGCTAAAACTTTGGCAGGTTTGTTATTGAGTTGGACACCGGTTTCATCCATCTTAAATATTTTATCCGGTTTATCCTGCAAATCATTTTCTGTTAAAACGTTTGTAAGCAAATCATAAAATTTTCTAACTCCTGCTCTGTTGAAACTCCTTGCTTTTTCAATCTATAAGCCCTCTGCTTGTCTCAAAACTATTTCGGGATTTCTTTCAGGAAAGCTTCTCAACCATTGCGGGCCAGCCATTTTCGTTTCATGGTTAAAGTTGCGCTTTGACTCCATCTTTTCGGCAAACTTGTGAGCCAATTGGCGAATCGTACCTTATTCAGGAGGGAACCCTGCATCTCCGAGCTTTGATATATGAGCTACCAGCTTTTTTTTCATTGTCAAATCCAAGCACTGGGTATTTTCCTAAAAGTGTCAAAAATAAAATTGGTGAGCTTAGATATTTCACGATTCCTTTTTGTTTTTTGTCAGGTTCTTTGAACGCAAGTGCTAAAATTTCTTCAGTCCAGCTGATGTGGCGTGGTACCATGCCTGGTTTTTGCTTATACTTGCAAGACATTTTGCCCATACATGTAGTTATTTATTTTATTAGTCACAAAAAGTTGGAAAGTCACAGTTCAAAATGATACCCAAAGAAGAAAATATTTCTTTGCTTGTTGAAAATCTATAGTTACGGATAGTTACCCTTAGAGTAAGAAACTAGAGCAACTATCCTTTTTGATATGGATACTTGCCCTTTTTATTCGCGATACATATGAACATTATTCAACAACGACGGGCAATAAACATGATTATTCAAGCTCTCAGGTATCTGAAGAAACAAAAAGTTGACTAAAACCACAACCAGCAATAAATATATTCAAAAGAAACCACTCACCAATATAATTCCGACACCCGTCAAACCTTCTTCACAAGACACTTTTCCTCACACTGTAGAAACGCGTGTACCTACACTGACAGATTATATGGAACTAAAGCCTATGTGAGAAGTACTTTCTATCATGATCAAGAGCCAAAGCCACCAACATCTCGAATACTGCGTAGTCGGAACTGGAGCAAGTATTCTACTGAGGCAACTATCTGGCTTTTACCCTAGTCCAGAGCAAAATACCAAAAATTATAAGACGGGTAGGGAAAAAACAAATTGGTGCAATGATGTTAGCTGAAAGGGGTCCTTAATAACTATAGTTATTTGCATGAGTCCAGCAGGAATATTTGTTCCACGCATTATCATTTTTCCGCGCAAAAATATGTCGGAAGCTTTAATCAGAGGTGCTCCAGTTAGCTCCGTAGGAAGAACACGCCCTTCTGGTTGGATTCAAACTAACCTTATTACTCAACGGTTTCAACACTTTGTGGAATATGTCCAACCAACGGCAGCTTTACCGGTGCTTTTGATTCTTGATGGACACTACAGCCATACGAACAATATAGAAGTCACCACTGGATCGAACGTTCATGGGTCCCTTGAAAGCGTATTATAGCAAACAAGTTCATATTTTCTTAAGACAAACTAATAGATATGTAACACCATATGACGTTGTTGAGTGATGTCAAACTGGAGAGATTGCAGCAAATGATTTTAAAATTGGTGGCATATATCTGTTCAATCGAAACATATTCACTGGAGCTGATTACATATAGCTGCTGGTGCTGTGGATTTTAAAGAACTAGAAAAAAATCAATCATTCCGACAACGCCTCCCACAATTATCGAATATAGTCCTCAGTGACTAAACAGTTTCGATGAAACTGAACCAGGGCCGTCTGCTACAGCGACTGAACATCGCCCTCTTGTTACTCCCCTTAAAATTTCTCCCCTGCCATCAGTCGTAAAAAGATCCAGTAATAGAGGGCGTATGCCAGGAAGATCGGTAATAATGTAAAGTTCCCTATACAAGAACGGCCTTGAAAGAGCGCAATTAAAGAAGTCTGGTAAAGAAAACAAACCACGTGAAAAAGGAACTAAGAAAAAGGGTAAAAAATATCAAAAAGGAGACTCAGGAGAAGCAGAACAGCAAGTGAATCGTCCATCATTGTCACTATCTCTGAAAATAAGACTGATGGGCAATAACGACTCAAGCTGCAGTCCCTACTGGCGAAGACGCTGAGTGTTTTTTTTGCAACGGAAAATACAGCAATGATAAGGAATGCGAAGAATGGTTACAGTGTTTAATGTACGAACTGTGGGTTCACGGTGCTTGTAGTGGCTATGAAACCGGTGTCGATATCTGCGATTATTGTAAGAATTAGCTAAGAACTGTAACTTTCAATTCACAAAAACATATGATTTATGTGACTAATTAAAAGCAAAGGAAGGCTATTTTGTTGAATTTTACATTCATGTTACTGTAAATGTTGTTTAACTATGGTAAAAACAAATCATCTTTCAGCTTTCAAATTAAAGTGCATATTTTATTTCTGCATAACAGGTGAAGTTAATTTGGGATACTATATTCAAAATTACCAGCATCATAAGTAAACTTACGTTTTCTGAGATTTTTAGTTTAGTGTCAATTTTGAGTTAGTTCCTAACCCTTGTTTGGTTTGACTATTTAGATTAAATAAATAAACTATTTTTTTCATTGTTATAATGCTTGTTTTAATTGACAGACCCGTTCCCACTTCTACTTATTCCCAAAAAACAAATTGGTATTGTAAATATGCTGCTCTTCCTCTATTGGACATAATTGTGTGGCATATACGAGTACTCATCTGTATGGCATATACTCAATCTCTTGTTTTAACTATATTGAAGTGATTTGAAGGATATCAAATGTCTGGAAAGGAGTGCAGTAATGGTCTGCTACCTAGGCGAGCGAAGATATTGGTGCTCGCCGAAATTGGCCTTGTGTGACGACGCATGAATGCGCTGTCAGGTATTGGGTGTCGTGGGGCGGATTCTTTTTTCCAGCACAAGAGCCCACTGCAAAAAATTTTGCATCCACGAATAAAGCGATAAAAGGACTCGGATCGCGGTGTCGAGGCCAAGGTAACCTACTAAACGGATAGATTGCCATAGCAAAACGACTAACAGGGCTTGGCGAAAGCAAGCGAGGTTCTAGAGGAGATCATCTTTACTATGTATACTTACGGCCCTCAAATAAAAGTGGGGCATCCAGGTGGAAGCGGTGCCTCGCACCCCCCTCCATTGTAGACTTGGCCCCAATGAGCCAACATATTCTCTTTGCACTGGACAATGGAATATCGTGAGATTTCATTCAAAATGTTCGGTTAAATGTCCTCTATAAACTGTCTTCCAACCACAAACCACTCCTTTTCCTCATAGAAAACATCTCCGTTGATGTTCCTATGCAGGAAAAGAAAATTACAAATTAGAAAACTTTTAAAGTCGCATTGGCCAACGAAGCTGATATTCAATCATTTGAAATGGCCGACGACATTGATAACATCATTGAGAACGTAACTCAGAAAATTTTACAGGCAGAAGAGGACTATACGTTCATAACTCCGAGAAGGAAAACGAGTCCCTACGAACTCCCTCAGAACATCAAACAACGAATAAGTAGAAGGAATCAAGTTTAAAGGAGAACTAGGTTTACAGGTGACCCTGCGCTATGCAAAAATGCTACTCGGATGACAAATGAAATCCGTGATAAGATAAGGGTATTCCGGAACGAGCAGTGGGAGAGGTTTTTGCAGTCTCGAGCCTGGGTGTGGTATTTTCTGGAGAATATCCAAATACTTTTGGACAAACATTAAAATTGTGGTACCGCCTATTCATGGTCCCAACAGGATACACTTCTACGGTACAGGTAAAGCTGAAGTGTTTGAAGATTCTCTAGAAATGCAATTCCATGAAAATTCTTCAGGCAAGGAGGACTTTGAAACTGAGCGAAGAATTGAATCTTCTGTCAACAGATGTCTGATAGATAACATTCAACATGAAGACAGGATTGAACTAACGAACTTATCCGAAATCAAAAACAATATACAGACAGTCAATAAACATAAAACACCTGGACATGACACTGTTACAAACACAATGATTTCTTGACTAATAGACAATATTTTACAAACACTTACTGATAAGAAATTTTGTTTGAGGAATGCTGGTTGTGATATTATTAATGCAATATTCCGTTTGCGGAAGCTTTCCAAAACCTCAAAAGGACCCACAATTTCCCCAAAACTGGAGACCCATCAGTATTCTCTCATTGCTATCCAAAACTACGGAAAGGATGATTCTGCATCGATTTAATGAGGTTGTAATCGCCGAAGATATTATACCGGAAGAACAATATGGCTTCAAAACTAAACACTCTACTGAACTCCAGTTAGTTAAAGTGGTCCAACACATCAGAACGGGCTTAAATGAGAAATTCAATAGGCCAGTTATGTTTGACATAGCTAAGGCCGTTGATAAAGTCTGACATGCAGGGCTTATCTTCAAAATGCGTCGATTCAATATGCCACTGCAGCTCACTCAAATTATTGGCTCCTTCTTGGAATGCAGAGCATTCCGTGTCAGAATTGACAAGCCTGAGACCAATTGAAGCTGAAGTTCCTCAGAGCTCACCCATCTCACCGGTCCGATACAGTATATTTACTGCAAACTTTCCCACTCTCCCTCCAAAAGTAAAACTATAACTCTACGCTGATGATACCTGTATATTTATTACAGCACTACAAGCAAGAGTCATCACTTCAGACTTACAACGATCAATAAATATTTTATTGGAATACCTTCGTAAATGGAGATTAAGATTATATCTGAATAAACATGAGCGTAGTCCTTTATGAGCGCAACACCAACAAATACTTTGGAAGTCGAAATTAACTCAACTTTGCTTTGATAGTATGATACGAGGTGTGAAAATTAAGTGATGAGACTGATTCCGTGAAAACCGTATATTTCAAAATTATTCTACAACTCTTCCATTCCCTTCAAAGTAGTTCTCTTGGGCAGCTATACAACGATTCTAGCGTGGTTTCCATGCTCAGTAACATCGCTTCGACTGGGATGTCCACGAGTGCCCTCGTCACGGCCGCCTAGATGTCCGTAATCGGTTCAAAATAGGTTCCTTTGACCACCGATTTTGTTCTAGTGAACAAAAAAGAAAGTTACAAGCTGATATATCGGGCGAATAAGGCGGCTGTTTCAAAACGGCAATCCTTTTAGAGGCCAAATGCTGGGACACGCTGAGGGCGGTGTGGTGTGGTTCTTTGAAACCATCTTTGCGCATAACTTTCGCCACAAAATCGTCGGTTAAAATTTGTCTGACTGTTTCACGGTTCATACCCAGTTCTGAGGCCAACATTTGAACTGTTAAACGCTGATCTTCACGGGTTAGGGCCGGCAGACGCTGCGCATTTGCGTCAATGCGTACCTTGACTGGTCTTCCGCTCCGCGCTTCATCTTCCACGCTTTCGCGCCCCTCCTTCAACTCTTTATGCCATCGAAACACTTGGGCAGAGCATATATACTAACAAGCAACTGCACCAGCTGTTTTTCCGATTAGAAAGGGACGTAAAATAACATAAGAGACATTATTTTGCATTTCTTTCTTTCCTTTCTAACAATTTGAGAGGAAAATAAATTTTACTCAATACATACACAAATCGATTTCTAATTTTACGCAATACATACACAAATCGGTTTTTACGTTAACTACCGTTAGATGCGAAATTTGTTCTATGTGAAATTGCTTGTTAGTAGATATGCTCTGACTTGGGCACGACTAAGAGCACTATCACCATGCATTTTTACAATTTTAGCGTACGTTTCCGAAGCTGTTCGCCCTATTTGGCGCAAAATTTTATCGCGACGGTTTGCTCTTGATTTCGTTTCTCCATTTCTATGATGAGCACAACCAATACACGTCTACTCAACACGACACAGCAGGCAAAAGAAACAAGCTAGAGCAATGGTAAATATATCAGTGGAGAAGGGGAAAATGACGAGGAAGGGGAAGGGAATTTCAAGGTTGCGAGTTTAACACAAGCGCGGCAATAAAATCAGTCTCATTACTTAATTGTCGTATATTACTTTTACATTTTTCTTGAATGAAATCGTAAGGGCGACCTAAAATTCAATTAAATTCAATTACAACTTTAATCATCAGTGAAAATCGAACGGTATTTAACAAAGTTATGGCAGTTTAAATTTTCCTGTATTACAACAGATACTATACATGGCCATTGGAGAATATGCACTTTTAATCAACTCAGACACAACGGGATTGCTAGAATTTGTGTGAAAGCTATGTATAATGAATAAATTTGAGAATTTGTTCAACACGTGACATCCTTTATCGTAAAACGAAATGGCGGGCGTTTTAAATGAGAATACTGCATAAAATTGTGTTTTTTGCTCGAACCATCATTTAAGGTGCATGCTATTAACACTTGATTGATTTTATCAATAAATAGCTTGAGATAAGCAGCGAAAAACAAAAGGTGGAAAAAATTCTGGAGGTAGATCCAAGACAAATAACTTAAAGGTTGAAATACATTGAACTTTGCTGATAATCACCAGTAAAACTGTATTCGCATGATTAAATTGAATAAAAGCAAATACTTCAGTAGTCCCTTAAAAGGTTTTTATATTCTTTAAGTTTTAAAAGAATGTACAGAAGCTATTGCCGTTTGGGTTTCCTCCGATTACAGCAATCATAGATGGTTTTTCTACTACATGGGCTTTCCATTGAGCCAGGCATTACACTTTTGATTGTATTTTCTCCAAATATGTATATAATATAACCAAAAAAAAAATATCTGATATTCAGCTACCACAATGATTTTGGCAATATTGCTATAAAATTTTGGCTAGTTAAAATGGAGTAACACTGGCTTTTCTTTTAAAGCTCAAATATATTTGTTGCGGATGTCATTAATATTTTTCTTGAATTGAATTTTTCTATATGTCTGCAAATTGTAGGTTAAGTACAAACACCTTCTGACATGAGCGTAGTTCTGTCTACCCAACTTGTTTTATATTGGATATTCTAAAAAGTATTGAGCGTTTTCTTGTCATTTTTCGGTTAAATATTTCTTTTATTTAAAATGGATTTTACTTAAGTACATATTGTCCATTATTATTTATGAACTTTTGCAATTTTTGAGTAGAGCCACTATTCACAGTTCCTTTTTGTAGTGAATTTCTTTTCATTAAGGAAGTTTAGGAGAGACTGAAACAAATGGTAGTCTGATGGTGCAAGGTCTGGACTATACGGTGGATGCATCAAAACTTCCCAACCAAGCTTCGTCAATTTTTGGCGGGTCATGAAAGATGTGTGTGGTCTGGCATTGTCATGATGGAAGACAACACCCTTTCTATTGATCAATTCTGGCCGGTATTTTTGAATTGCTTGTTGCAATCTGGTTAATTTCTGACAGTATAGAGCCAAATTGAGTGTTTGGCCGGGGTGTAGCACCTCATAATAAACAATTCCCTTCCAATCCCACTCAACACATCCTGGCTTTGAAGTCGTTTGAGATGATTCACCTTTTTTGACCATGATATTTTTCAAACGACATTCCCATATCTTACCCATTTTTCATCGCCCATAAAGTGGCTTGAATTCGTTGCGTTTTATTAGCATTTCGCAAATGACAATTCGGTCGATCAAATTTTTTTGTGTTAATTTATGCGGCACTCTAACGTTGTGCTTTTTTATGTATCCAGCCTTACGTAAATGGTTCAAAACTGTTCGGTGATGGATATTCTGTTCCTTAGGAATGTCATGACTGCTTATATGTCGGTCTTCTTAAATTTTTTGTAAGATTTCATCGACTTTTTCAGTGATTGGTCGACCTGAGCGAGGTGCATCTTTGACATCAAAATTTCCAGAACGAAAGCGAGCGAACAATCTCTTGGCTGTGGCTTTTGATAAAGTATCTTGACTGTAGACACTACAAACTTTTTCACGAGCCTGCAATGCATTTTCACCTTGATCGCAGTGATATTGTAAAATATAACGATTTTTTTCAGAAATTTCACTCATTTTTAAATGAATACAACTTTTGACACGAATGACGAAATACAAAACTGTCCATATGAGAATTACAGAATGGAATATCACTTTTCAAACGCACGTCAGTTTGACTCAACCTGATTAGTATTGCCCGGTATCATAAATCGGGCAATACTAACACATCTATTAGTGACAAAAAAGGCTCAATACTTTTTAGAATATCCATTATTAGTTGCTGTTTTGCGGCAAGGGTAAGAAATTTAAAAAATTTTAACCAACCATGTCTTATAGCAAATTTAATTACAAAACTTTTACTGCCTCACATTATTGGTCTAAAATGAATCGTTTTAAAGTTAGAAGGGGGAAAAATCTAGGTTTTGTATAATTTTTAAACATTTTGATTTATTTATTAATGTTTCCGACTTTTTTGAGAGGGGGATAAGTCAACTATTGCTATTCAAGTTATACCACAACTTTTTCTGCAAAAATCAGTGTTCCCCGTCTCAACAACGCACAGAAAACAGATCCGCTTGGTCTATAATGGCTTAGAAGCAAACTCTATTTTTAGGTCTTTGTAAAAAAATTTTTACAAAGACCTACTAGTTTCGCGACCTGTCTGTCCGTCTGTCCGTGCGTCACAGCTGATTTCCTCA
The DNA here is from genome assembly GCA_963969285.1 of Odontomyia ornata. NCBI lineage: Eukaryota > Metazoa > Arthropoda > Insecta > Diptera > Stratiomyidae > Odontomyia > Odontomyia ornata. Next base: position 32,572,098 of record OZ017740.1, read on the forward strand.
GAAACTGTTAAAGCTAGAAGGCTCAAACTTTGTGAAAAGGTCAGAAGTGATGGTCTCTCAAAAGTTAATGTCTTAACAAAAATTTAAAAAATTTTTAAGGGGGGTCCGCCCTAATAACGAATTGGCCCTTAAAAATGTTTTTTAATCAAAGGTAGTCGAATGGGGTATCAAATGAAACGTCTTGATTAGAGCTTTTAGAATCTGAAATAAAAAAGCCATTTTATGAATTAGGGGGTACAGGGGAAGGCAAAATGTACCCAAAATTTGTGTCCCCCCCCCCTCGCGATTGTACACCTTTCAGCCGAAAAATCTGAAAATTATCACGAACGTGGACCTTTATGAGTACAAGGGCAACAAATACCTTAGAAATCGAAATTCATTAGACTTTGTTAATAATAGTATGATTTGTAGATTTTACATATTTGCTCATAAAATCAAAACAGTACCTTTAATCTTCTTGAAATTTTGCAATTATATAGACTGATATAAGATACATATGTTCACAAAATTTAATTGAGATTGAATCATAATAAAATTAGTAATAGCCATTTCAATTGTATGGAATTACAACAACAATAACACATGTTTATTGTTGATATAGGGTTTTCCAATAAGAGGTGTTATTTTGATATCAAAAGAAAAATGCCATTTTTTAATACGAGTGACCGGATGTTTATTTCATTATCAAGAAAAAGATATGCCGTTAATAGCAAAAAATAACATCAGGCAAATAATCACCACGACATGCTTACAGGACCATATCCTTTTCATGAAATTTTCCATGACCAAATCGCAACGTGGCTGCCCTATGTCCTCGATAACCTCGCGACTTTCATCTTTGAGGTCTTGAATCGACGCTGGGCTATTGGCGTAGGCTTTCTTTTTCACGTGGCCCCAAAGGAAGAAGTCGCAAGGTGTTAAATCACAAGATCTATTCAAAATAACACCTCTTATTGGAAACACCTATATATATTTAAAATTGACCTAGGCACTTTTATTTTCTTTCAATTTTCATGAAAATTTCAGGAATAGTGTTGAACTTAAACATGTTCAATCAGCCGAGCATTCAGAAAAATCATTTAGGCTAGATCAAAATGGTGGGTGCACTGTGCTTATGAAAGAAACTGTGCATCTTTTGTATAAATTTGAACAATTTCATATCCAAGTATTGGATGAATAATTCAAGTTATCGAGAAAACTTGTTTCTAACCTTAGGATATTTGCAAAGACCTGCTGGTAGGAGCACTCTCCTGCTTACTCAACTTGTTTCAATTTATTTTTTAGCATTTCTCTATAAAGCTTCGAAAATGGAACCAAAGTTATCATTGAACTATTGTCGACTCTAAAACATATTTTTACGAGTTGTCCTACTGAGACGAAGTCACAGTAATAAATTTAATTTCTGAGACGGTTATCTCATCACTTGATCCTTGCGTCATACTGACGCACAACTAATACCTGTCGATATTTAATTCAGGATCCCAGACAAACCGTTCTCTGTACAAAAATAATAACTTATGAACTAAAACATGACTACTAGATGCTGAAATGATTTTACACAGGCGCCATTGTCATCGACAACATGTCGGAAATCGTTAATTTATGTGAATAGGATTTGGAAAATATGATTGTTTCTGATCGGATCCATCCGATATGATGCAAGGATGTGAGTCAATTTATGTTCTCCGATTTATATGCGTGTTGAAATCGTTTGACTGGGATGTTGTACCTACTGATCATAGGTGTACTGTAACTCTGAAAATGAAAGTACGATAAGACTATTTCCATAAAATGATCAAAAGTCGTTAATGAAGAGCATGGAGCAAAAAATGCAATTTTTTGCAACATTTTTCATTTTCCAAGTTAAATTTGGCCCTTTACCCTGATTTTATTCATGAAACACTTAATCCTTTCTCTAAAGATAAGCACTTTTCAGGAAATTTTTATAGTTTCATGGTGTAAATGGAAGGTCATGAAACATGCATCCTTGAGTTCTGATAGTCTCTCAAAGCAACCGTTTAATTAGTTCGCAAAATATTTACTTGTTTATTTTTGCATTTCAGCACAATTTTCCTGATAAATTCAATTGTCCACGGAAAAATTATCCCTTTGTATCGGTAGCTGACCGTAAGGCGGATTTACGAGAAGATCCTCAAATTGGGCATAGTAAATTATCTTCTAGGCATTAAAGTCTTATGAATGTAGCACACAAAAGTTAAATACCCAAAATACATATATTGTTTCGATGGCCGTTGTCCTTCTTAACCGAGTCCCGAGTGGAGATACAAATGTAATTTCAAGCATTCTGCACAATGAATTTTAGGATGGCACGAATACATACTTAACATGCACACGGTAAGTTAGAAAGGATTTATTACTTAATGGTCGGCTTAACTCAAATTTTGTTTACTTTTGTCAAAATACCTCCAGATTTAAGGATAGGGATAAAATATTTTTATAGCCCGCTATGAAATTTCAATGAATGAGTTGAATTTTCCAGTTAAAATTTTCAACCATGCCCAGCACATATTGTCAGCATGTGAATAACTTTTTGAATCTGTAACGACTGCTTTTGAATGAGTATCGGCAAAGATAACAAGGATCTTCGGTATCTAATGATACGTGGTGTAAATTTGTATAAAAATTACCAGGAATGATAAAAAAATTTTTAAGGTGGGTTGCATGACTCTTTTTTATTAAAGCATTGACATAACTTATGTGATTGCATTGATACCGCTACATGTCAAGAGAGGACTCAATGTATTGTTTAGTGAAACGCTTATAAAGTGTGGTAACCGATTGATAATGAAACCAAATTTCATAAAATTTTTCTTTCGGACTTCAAACATTAAAAAAATTATGCACCACCTTAAACTTAGCAGCGAAGACAAAACAAACAGATAATCATATCCATAAGGAAATTATAATGCTAATGAGGGTGAGAATAATAGCATCGTAAAATTAATAAAATAAAAAACGCGCCTGGAATAAAAATATTTAGGCATTTGTAAATTGCCACGCTAAAAACAACCCTTGTCTAGAATATCAAATTACCCGCAATAAAATTTCAAAAAGGAATTGCCGAGCCCGCTAGTGTTAGAAGGATATCATATTTGTATGCCCACAAACGATATCTCGTGCATTAATAAAATCTTTTTGACTCCTTTCGCTGTCGACTCATCACGTCGTGTCGTATGATGAGGATCACTGGTAAAAGCCGCGAAGTATGGATGCATTAGGGTGGAAAATTGTTCTTAATATTTTTTGAGGAAATTATACGCGGTGTTTGAAAAGATAGTGAGGAGGATGTTAATGATATACACGACACATGCGCACACGTCTTGTATTTCCTAGTCGTAAATTTCAATGATGTATCTTTTGTGGAAATTAAAAGAACATTTTCGATTGAATGCTGGAAAAAATTAATGCTTGCACATATACCGACAGAGAGGAGACATTGAAGAAAAAATGGGATATTCAAATTAAATGTTGAAAATTTAGAAATTAAAACTGATTTTTAAGTTGAAAAATATGGCTCAAAGGCATATTATTGTGTTTCAGTGAAAGAGAGTTAGAAAAAACATCTATTGGTTATGTTGACTTACCTACTTTCGGAGTGGCTCTTAAATTGGTATCTTTAAGAGGCATCTTTTGGCTATGACTAAATTAAAACTTAATTTAGTCGACATATTTGACGTCTTATAGTTCAGTGTACTGAGAGTATTAGAAATTTAAGTAGGTATTAAATAGATCAAACACTAGATACACTGCAGTCACTGTCATCCAAAATGTTATATTTTTGACAGTTTTTGTGATATTTTCTGATTTTACGATACTTGTTCTTTGTTTAAACTTCTGGCCAGCATTCCACATAAAACATTGATAATGCAATTATAATCTTGTATTTTATAGCCGGTACGCCTTTTCACATGTTCTGAAAAAACAATACACCTACATACTCGTATGTATTATTTATGAACTTATGTACTATTTTCATTAATGTTAATTTCATACATGGAGAGAAGATAAAGGAAAAATTACTCTACTTAGCGGCGTAACCATCGATACCTTATTCTGTCAAATGAGTAACTTCTATGCATATTTGAATCATTTTTACTCTTCTAACGGAGTATTTTAATTATTTTTAAAAGAATCTCACCCTTTCACCATTTCATGGACTTGCGGGTCGACCAGACATTTTCCGTTACCGACTAAAGCGTTGCATAGTGACTACACCTTCTTGCCTATCAAACAACCTTCACGCCCTCTTCTGGCTGATTGTTAGAAAGCTTAGCTACAACGCAAATTGACTAGAAAAATCCACACATCATGGTCTGCAGATAGTTTAATCTGTAAATTATATATGAAATACAAAAGAAATATTTATGTTAATACATAATTCTCTTAAAGTTTTTAAGAAGTGATTTTTCTATTTATTTACATTGCTATTGCTGAAAATTTTCCATTTAGATAATTGTAGTAATCGAGCAGTCACCTAAGCAAACTGCTCGAAAACCTCATAATACTGATCCAAATTTATTTGTAAACTTAAAAAAAAAAAAATTAATTAAATCTACAATTAAAATTTGGACACGGCAATCCCTTTATAACGCAGCTTATCTACGAATTGCATTGCAACAATGCAATCTACAGTGGATGGATGAGGGGCTCGTCAATCGTATGGTGGCAACAAGTGGGCAGTTCTGCTTTGGTAGATCGAGCAGTCGATGGCGGATCACCACAGCGAGCACGCCAGGAGAGCTACGCCAATAAGCGAAGATTAATCAAAAGTTTGAATTTTAAAATCATTTAAGAGGTTGATTGTGATCATGGAACGTAGAAGACTTCGCGGATGAAATGTTCAGCGACACGAATCCGCACAGCCAAACTTATCATTCGCTGGTACTAAATGTAAATGATTGGATTGGACTCGCTTGTTTTATGCATGTTCATGCTCACTTTCGATCGTATATTTTTTTTTGTCGCAGCGGTACAGGAGATTTGAGTGTTCAGCGCGTTTTCTACAAAACACGAGTTCTTTTAACGTGAAAATAACTGAGTTGAAACGGGAAAAGATTGCATAATGTGTCTACTAAACTTACATTGGTTGTTGGCCCACCTTTTGCATTTGTTGAATTTGTAGAGGCAATTAAAGCACGAGATGATTTTGATCATCGGGTGGAATTAGGGGAGATGTAACCTTCTCGCGACCGTCTCACAATGGGAAAGTGATAAAATTATAAAGTGCAATAGATAGTCCGTTAGGATTCAACCACCTTTGGTTACGCATGACCATAACAGTTAAACTTCTGAACGAAAGAAAATAATAGAATTACAGAGCTTAACACATTCTAGTGGATTTGAAAATTGATCAGAAAATAATAAGAAAAAAAAAACAGGGCTAAATTTACAGAATATCAAAGAAATTTTACTTTAATTTTCAATTTTCAATATCTTGAATAATGGTGATGTGATTAAATGTATTTAATATGGAAATATATTTTTTTTAATTCATTTAAATTTGAGGACTTGTTGATATTTAGTAAACCTATGACCTTATTGAGTCTATAATGATAAACTACGTTCTTCCAACAAAAATAATAATTTGTTATGAAACGGTAGGGCGGATCGTTGTTGTCGACAATCTTTGTTGCAGTCACAGTTTGTCGTTCATCGTTTTGGCATGTCATATGTTATACAGTTGGACGCGTGGCACATAGAAATTTGGTTTGTGCTGGAATTAAAAAAATTAATTAATTAATTAAAAAGAAAACTTTACGATGTATGTAAACGTAATAGCAATCAGTCATGTTAGCGTGGCAACACTGTAGAAGCGGTTCTGGACATTTGGCCGTGCCTTTGATCAGACACAGTTGATTTTCCGACGTAGCGGTGCTAAGGTCGTGTGTGCTATCTTTTCCTCAGTAGATGTGAATTCAATTACTTTTTAATTTATAATTCATTTAAATAACTCATCGTTTAAATAAACCTGAACTTTTCGTTTAAATAAACCTGAACTTTAATTTGTTAGACTTAAATAAAACAAGTCATTTTACAATTCTAACATGTATGCTGCTTAAATTCATTTCCATTCAGTGTGCATGCCATTATATCAATAACCTCTAAAGCGCTAACCAATTGTAGACAGCTTTGTAAATCGCCCACATCATCTACGAGCGCTCGTCTAGTACGCTGGGTAAGTACCCTTTTGCTTCTTTTTTTTCGTGTCAATGCATTGTATATTGTGGCTTTGAATATTCGTTTTATATTTTAATAATCAACCATTATGATGGCATACCATTTTTAAGCAAATTTGTAATAGTTAAAATAGTTTTTAATGGCAATCAAAAATGAGAAAAAAATTACAAATTTCTTACCAAGCAATAATTTCCGTTCCGACATTTCGTTTAAGTATTTACTTGTTTTAGACTGCTGTTTTGCTATAAGTAATACAAGTACAAGTAATATAAAAATGTATTATTAAATTTAAAACTCGGTCTTTCCATTTGGTTTTTTGAACCTGACCGCGTATGGGACTCGCTACGTTGGCTGGCCCCTCTATTATAATGAGCTAGCCAGCGGGAAGCTCGCCCCCTTTTTAAGACGTTTCAGGTGCTTCTGCAGGGTAGGGTGGCCTTTCGCTTGGATTTCGCATTTATGTTAAAGTCTAATGTGATTCCACCATACTATATGAGACTTTAACATAATTTTGAAACGTTCATATTTTCCATTTAAGGAAAAAATTCATGCGAATTATGTTTGTATGAGTTTTTCATTTAAATGGAAAAGGACAAGGCCAATCTTGGCAAACACCAGCATCTTCTCCTGCCGAGGCAGCAAACCATCGCTGCAGTCATTTTTATTTACCCATCTTCACTACTAAATCTCTGGAGCTCATTAAATATGGTGGCAGCAGCGTTCATAAAGGTATTCAAAATGTCATCCAGCGTATTTGGATACAAGAACATATGCCGAAAGAATGGAGCCAATCAATTATATTCCCTATGCACAAAAAAGGTGACAAGCTACAGCCCAAAAACTACAGAGACATATCAATACTTTTTATGGCATGCAAAATATTTCCAAAAATCTTAGAAAATAAAATTCGATCAAACGTCAACAGTATTATTGCGGAGTGTCAAGGTGGTTTTAAAGCAGGTAGTTCAACCATAGATCAATTGTTCACTGTCAAGCAGGTACTTGAGAAATGCTGGGAGTTCAACATAAATGTACACCTAATTTTCGCTGACTTTAAGCAAGCATACGACAGTATCGTAACGTATTGTACCAAATAATGCTTCGCTTTGGCATCCCAAAAAACTTAGTCCGTCTTACCAAAATGACAATGATGCCGACAACCTCCTATCGGACAGTAACAGGGAGATGGCTTGGCCCCATTGCTATTCAATTTGGCTCTGGAGTACGTCATAAGAAAGCTACCTGTCGATACACGAGGTACATTACTATATACAAGTCGAGCCAAGTAGAAACCTATGCGGACGACATCAATATTTTGTCACGGTCATTAACAACTGCCAAAGACGCAGTCAAGGAATAAAAAGCGTGCTAAGTATTTTCTGAATCTCTTACAAGTATTCATGGGATTTATGTTAAAGAGCGATATCGGAAACCAAACAATCTTTTCCTTTTTTATCTTTCTGGCTTGATTTGATATCCGAATCAATAAAGTAATTGACTTCAATTTTATTCTTATTCCAGCATCAATATCAGCTCATCAGTCAAGATAAGACTTTTCCAATAATCTCACGAGAATCTAGCGTAAACTTTCCGGCTCTACTTGAACCGATATGAGGAAGGCACCAAATCTATTCCTTGAAACATGGAAGAAATTCTTCGTTGCAAACTTTAATATACTGTAAGTATATGGCCAAAAAGCATTACTTACTTTATAGAAACTATGCTTCCACAACCAAAGAATCAGAAAGCATGTAGACATCAAATAAATTGGAAAATTTCCTTCTCATACCCTAAAATACCAAGAGGGGTCCTCGGCGGAACCTGAGTGTGATTGTTAATTTTCCTGCAAAAAATATGACAGCTAATTTACTCTTGATTTTTGTATGTGCGCGAAATCAGGTTATGGTAACTAATATGCAATTAAATTTATAGAAGAGTATTTAAAAAAATGTTAAAAATTAAAAACCACGTTACAAATGAATACTTACCATTATTATTATTATTATTATAGAACGTGTGTACTTTGCAAATTTTAAGAAATGGTCCGTCGACAAAGCTCAGTAGATGAAATTACTCGGATGGTGGATAAGGTTGATGTCTCTAACCCAGAAGGCATCTTGAGTGAATCTGATGAGGAGTTCATTGTACAAGCATATGTGTCAGAACCACTTCGTTGCCGAAAGGAAACTATTTCGGAAATTTGGGCAACAGATGAAATCATTTGCCGTGCAGTTTCCACTTCAGCTGTAGTTAGGAACTGATTTGCATATATCCTTGAGTTTATCAGATTTGACAACAAATCAACACATGCTCAAAGAAACGCAACTGATAAACTTGAAGCTATACCTGATGTTTGGGGCTGGTTTGTATTAAATTGCAAGAAGCTTTTCAAACTCATTGAAGATATCACAGTACATGAGCAGCTGCTCATATTTTCCTATGAGGCAATAAATAAAATCGTAACCAGCAAAATATGGGATCAAAGTCTGAGCAGTTTCAGACGTCACAAAGTCATACTTGTACAATTTGCAAGTCTACACTCGAAAACTTCCGGAAAATGAACAGAGAAAAATTTGGGAAACGGCATCGTATATGTAGTGAAAGAAAAATGAAAAGACGACAACACTCTGAAATATAATATTGCAATAGCTTCGTTTACTTTATTCAGTTAAACTATACATTCTTCGATAAATTGACCGTTCTCTTTTGCTTCTCACTACCAACTACCGAATCTTCTCATAAGATGCGAGGTTATCATGATTCATTCTACAACTCGGCCATTCTGGTATTGCAATCAGCCCAAGCTCACGCACGGTTTAATTAGGTTCAGATTAAAGATAGTCTCGAACGGTTTCTGTGTAAACTTAAATTTCTTAACGTAACTATGAAACGATCATATGAACGGATGCGTTTAATTAAGGAAGGACCCCTGTAACGGGGAAGAAGTTTTCCTGCTGAATAAAACAGTCAATCATATCTTTAATAACGTCAACATTTCTAGACTCACGCTGATGTACGCCAAATAGAGCCATGCTGGGTCATACAGCGATATTCCGATGAACTGTGTTGTTTATACCATATTCGCAATAATAGGTAGCTAGATCCCATTCGCTATTATCATCTGCCAGCTTAGCTAACATCGATCGCAGATCTCGGTTAAAGCATTCAACCGCCCCATTTGCTCGGAGCGTTCCAGTTGCGTACGTACGTGGGCAATATTCAGTTTCTTTAAGAATTGATTGAAAGCAGAGGATGTAAAAGCCGTTCCTCTATCTGATATCTACCATAAAGGTCTTCCGTACCAATTAATATTATTTTGCAAATGTTTAATAGTTTCATTAGAATTCGTTGTTTTAGTGGCAAATAATTTCAGATACCTTGTAAAGGCGTCTGCCACCAATAACACATTATTATTTTTTCGTTTCGTGCCACAAAGTGGTTCAAAGTGAGCGTCATGAATGGTATTGGTATCCCTTATCAATCCTATGTAAGAAACGGTGCCGTTGATCATTCTTGGTAGAATGTACGATGTATCGCAAGCAATTTTCCATGCGTCTTTTTATATGGTCCATCATCCCGGAAAAGTAGTACTTTCTTTTTATGGTGTCATACGTTTTGGCTATTCTTCGATGTCCCATCTCATCATGGTATTTTTTCTGGATAGTGTCAATGCCCTGTGATGGCACAAGAAATTCGAGCGTTAATGTCTTACGTACGAAGAGTCTGGGCCAAAGTTTTACAGTCTGTTACGCCGGTAACACGAAGACCATATACGTATGGTGGTCTCCTAATTGCGTTTACCATAGCTAACATTTCCAGTTCAAAGGAATGGTATTTAGCTTCTGTCTCTTATCCTCTGGCCGCTGGAACAATGTTTATCCATAACCATGACTAGATGCGTCCGTGTGAAGCTATTTGTAATAATTCGGAATGAATAGTTTTAGAACAGGCCAACTACACAACTTCTCTTTTAATTCATTTGTGGCATCAATCATAGTTTGATTGATAATGAAGGGTACATTGGGTCTTTTCAGTGCATGTCAAGGTTCGATTGAATCACTGAACCCTTTAATGAAGCGTTAGAGAAATCCACATAGCCCCAAGAATCGTTTGAGTTCGTGAATATTCATTGGAATTGGAAAATCCCATATCGCTTTCACATGGATGCCTCCTTTGGTTGGATGCCAGGACCGCTAATACTGTATCCCAAGAAAGAAATGCGGCTTTAGTATAGTTTACTTTTTGATATTGTATATTTCCATTTATGCTTTTTAGGATATTCTGAATTTGTTCGTGATTCTTTTCTATTGTGCTCGTGGCGACCAAAATATCGTCCATATACACACTTACGGATCCTTCGTCGATATGTTTCTTGAATATTTTAGTAGTATATCTAGAAAAAATAAATGGTCTGTTCTTTAAGCCAAAAGGAAGAAATTCGTATTCGATAGTCTCCAATTAGTTACGAAAGACGTATATTTTTACTTTTGTCATCTAATTTCACATGGTGAAATACGTCTTTTAAGTCGATCAATGAAAATACCGTTTTGTTTACTAAGCCCTCTAGCAAGGTTTCAATCACTGGGAGGTAATGAGAATCCTCTTCAGTAATCGCGTTTAAAGGTTTATAAGCTATACACATACGATGCGTGCCGTTTCTCTTTTTAACGAGAAGTACGCGACTGGCGTCTGGCGATTCCTTTTGCCTGGAGGTCGCTAACAGTATCAGAGATCATTTGTTTTTCTACAACTGACGTTTTCCGAAGGTTGCCATGCATTGCACGATCGGTGGTCAAACGTATAACCATTTTGTACTGTATTAGAGGCTTCGAAGGTTTCTCAAGTTTATTTCGCGTATATATCATAGAATTTGGATTCGATTGACAGGTTTTCGCTTCACATCGCGTCATCTGAGATATCAAATACGGAATGTGAATTTATTATGTTGTCGGAAATGTCAATAGAGAGTAAATCATAGGGACATTGTCGGTTCTTGTTGAGTTGTTGGTAGTCGTGTACCATGTTGCGTATTGGCAATGGTGTAATATAGAATGGCCCACGCCATGACACCATTTTGCATTTCACGTGCCACGGGCAATTTGTCAATTACATTGCGCAATCGTACCACCTCCAACCGCAACTCATCGATTTCGCGTGTCTTCTTAGAGTTCCTACCTTTACTTAGCGGCGTGGCGCCTAGCGATTCCGATAACCGAATTTAAAGGACGCCCTTGTTCCCTGACGTTTTGAGGCCTCGCTTTCGCGTTTCAAATTCAGCACGCTGAGTCCGTTTATTTCACACAACATTTCGCTTCTCACTAACAACTGCCGAATCTTCTCATGACATGCGGGGCTGTTATGATTCATTCTACATATTGACTTGACACATCTGCGCTTTGAATCTGAAAGAGGCATGACGAAAGACAATTTGCTACGAAAGAACATTACTGTGACAGGGAAATGGAGGTCAAAAAGGCCTGACATTCCTGCAATAATGGAAAATGCAAAAGCAGAGAATTTCGGTCATCAAAATTCATCTTCTCAGATACCGGTACGGTAGTAGTAGTCAGCTTTGTCCCAAAGAAAAACAAAACTCTTCGTGTACTTTCCTCTCGATTGATTAACTCAGTATCAAATAAAACTCACCAGAAGCCAAACATGATGCTTGGATAAAGGTATTGATGAAGCCCAACATTTTGCGAAAGGCAAGCAATCCATGTAGTCTCGATCTTCCAATAGTCAGAGCCATTGAGGCTGTGGGAGTATCTGTTGCGCGCAATATTGCAGCTATAAGCACGCCATCAACTTCAGGACCACAGCAGAGCCACAAAAGGTTCCCACTGCCCAAGACAGTGGTGGTCAAACCGTTGCGCATGCGCTTGACGTGGCACATTGGATGATTACAGGTAGCGCATTGCATCTTTGTGCTCATCTATTTCCTTAAAAGCTGCCATAGCTGAATTTATTTTAAATTTTAAACGTCAAAGAGATCATTACTTCGGTAATGTTCAATTTCTCGCTTTCTGAAACTTAGCATGGAACTTGTGACACATTAACTTCAAAATATTTTTAACGGTGTTGACTTCGCATATTCCTGCTGCAACGATCATAGACACCGTGCATAAGCCGCACATGTTGACAGTCTCGTGCAAAAGAGCGGCAGAGTTTGATGTGGTCAGTTAGTTCCATGTGGACAATCGTAGCGTGAAGTTTGAAGTGGTGTTTTATTGAGTGTACTAGTGTGGTTTTTGAATTGTTCAAAAAAAAAAATGACCCAAAAGAAGCCATGAAGATGATTCTAAGCACAAATTCAACGAGCAGTGGGAAAATGAGTTTCTCTTCATAGCAAGTTCATCAGGAAAACCATTTTGCATTGTTTGTGAAAGCACTCTTTCACATAATCGTAAACATGATCTCAAGAGGCACTATACAATACAGCATTCAACTATTATAGAAGAAAAGATGAAGCTTGTTCTTGGGTCTGAATTACGAAAAGAATATATAAGTAAGAAAAAGGAAGAGATCAGAAAAAGGTGAAATATATTTGTCAAAGTAAGTAGTGAAGACTTGGCAATGACAGAAGCGTCATATGGAATCACTTTAGCACTGGGGACAAAAAAGAAGCCTTTTCTGATGGAGAAGAAACTGTTAAGCCTTGTCTACAGATATTTGTACGCCATCTTGGCAACAAAAGATTTGAAAAGAAAGCAGACGAAATTACTTTATCATGGCAGACAGTAACGAGACGTATCGAAGAACTCGCTTAGGATGTATCTCAGCAACTGGAAAACCTTGTCAATTCATGTACTTTCTTTTCACTAGCGCTGGATGAATCAATGGACATAGGTGATGTTGGCCAGTTGGACATTTTTATAAGAGGAGTTGATTACAATTTCAATGTTTTCGAAAAACCAGTCAGTCTGGATTGCATGGTGAAACAAAAGGATCAGATATATTTAAAAAGGTAAAAGTAGATTCTGGAAATCGAGAAGTGCTGTTTCTAATCTTTTGAAACAAGAATATGAACTTCCCAATGAAAGAATCTTATTATTTGATATAACTGGCTATTTGATGTGGCATTTCTAATTGATATAACAAGCCACCTCAATGATCTTAATTTAAAACATTGAGGCAGAAATAAATTATTTCTAAGCTTAGTAAGTAGTATCAGTTCGATTAAAATGAAATTAACACTTTTCATCCTCCAGCTAGAAAAAAAGGACTTAAGCCAATTTACAAATTTAAAAGAGCAGAGTGAATGTGCAGCGGATAATAGCAGTTTGAATAAATATATGGAAAAAATTAAGATATTTCCAGAATCATTTGAAAGTCATTTTCATGATTTTGCTAAAGAAGAAGACAAAACTTAATTTAGATGCCTAGTGATATACAAATGAAACTGATTGATCTAAAAACAAATTTTCGCTTCAAAATAAAGTTTGATGAGCGTTTTTCAGATCAAAACTATTCTGATATAATTAATTTCTGGCAATCGTTACCTAGTTTAAATTTCCCAGAGCTGAGAAAATATGCAAAAAGTTATGTATGTCTTTTCGGAACGACATACAGATGTGAACAAGCATTTTCATCCATGCAATTGATTAAGAGCAGAAGAAGGTCCCGAACAACTTACGTAAATTTGAATAGCTCGCTGCTGCTTTCAGTTACAAATTTAACACAAAACATTAAAAAAATAGAGAAATCCAAGCAAGCACAAAAGTTTCAATAAAAGTAAGTAACTTTTTGATGATGTAATAGAACTTATTCAGACAATAGTTAAACCATTTTAAAACGTACTCCAGGACCCGTTCTAATGTGTAGAGAGAACAGATAACTCCAAGTTTCAAGCTGGTCTCATTCTCAGTGCTTCATCTCAATCAGATGTTCGCTCTCTCTCTTTTTCTCTCTCTTTATATTAAATAGCTGTAATCCAGAGCTATTACCTTCACCAAACGAAATTGTCCGATAGCTTCAGTACTACCAGTGGGGTCCAGGACAGCGATCACTTTCTCGTTCAATATAATAAATATGTATGTGTGTTGAAAAAGCGTAAATTAATTAATTGAATTGCATGAGCATTATTTCCTTTCCTCCCTTAAGCAAAGCAGATCTTACCTCCTTCCCTAGTTTGAACCCCAACGTGGAAGTGCCCATGCAGGTGGGTATGCTACTTTTGCGTGGAACTTCCAATCCAACTGGCAAAACTGTTCTGTTCTTCCTATCCTATACCCCAGAAATGTATAATGTAAGATAGGCATAACCAAAAATCTCAGGAAGCCTGTGTTGTTATATGGAAGCGAGACCTGGAGCTTAACAAATGATTTCTAAAAAGCCCTGGACTTATTTGAACGGGAAGTACTCAGAGGGATTTTTGGCCCCACAATGAATGGAACGGAATGGTGGCATCATTTCAATGCTGCGAAGTATGAACTGTTTGACAATCCATCTGTAGCCATATGCGTAAAACTATGCGAATTTCAACAGGTGGGCAATATGCCTCGTATGAAGGAACCGTGATACCCAAAAGAACTATACGAGGGAGGGCATAAGGAAGGCATCAAGTTATAAAGACGAGGAAACGATGACAAGATATTGTGGACGGTGAATGCTGATCCGTGCTCCGGATATCAAACTAGTGAACAAGGTCGAGGGACCGCGATGGTTTGAAGCGTGAAGAAAAGAAGTTAAAAACGGTGTGGTGTTGTATGGCACATCTGATCTCGTCTGTGGAAAAATTGGCGTATAGTGTGCTTAAGGCTGGCCACTAGATGCAATAACAAGAAAGTCAATCCAAGCATTTTGTCTGTGAGGTACATAGGAAGACCAGCACAACTGTAATATGTGCTAAAGGCGGTAGTGGTGGTAAAATATGAATCAGTAACATTTAATTTTCTGAAAGAATATGACTGATTTTTACATTGTAATGAAATCGGATATAAGAATTTACATACTGTTTAGTAAAAATTAAATAATCGGATTTATTTGTAAAAATTAAGACATCTTTTACGAAGAGTCCATGGCTTTTACTACAGTGACAATTTTTGAAATAAATATTTGATACTAATATTGCTTATATCTGTGATATACAGTTTCACAAACCATAACAGCTAACTTTAGTAATCCACTGCAACAAGCAGTTGGGAAATAAATAAAAATTAATGGGTCCTCTAAGGCCACCACCTTGGTAAGCAACGTTCATAAGCAAGGCTTGGTATATTAAGTGTTAAGGACCTTGACGAACACGAAGACTACGTCAATCGGTTGACCAACAGGCTTATGAAGTCAGACATTGCAGACTCCGATCTAATACAAAGCACCTGTCTTCAAGAGGTTAAAGACATCATACAAGTACTGAACAGTTGGAAAGCACCGAGATTTGATTTAATATCAAACACCATGTTAAAATGGCTCCCGGATAATATTCTCGATGCAATAGCAGCGATAATTAACGTAATTTTCCGCATGCGAAAATACCCCACAATATGGAAATCGGCAATAGTTATTGTTCTTCCAAAACCTGGTAAAAACCTCATGTTCCCACAAAACTGGCGACCCATTAGCCTATCATCCTCTCTGTCAAAAATAGTAGAGCGGGTGCTACTAAATCGACTAACTGAGGTTGTTACCGAAAAAGAAATACTTCCAGAAGAACAATTTGGCTTCAAGTTTACTAGGGTGGTCCAACACATTGGAATAGGGCTAAACCGCAGGAAATCAACGGGTTTGGTTATGTTTGACATAGCCAAAGCCTTCGATAAAGTCTGGCATGCAGGACTTATTTACGAAATGCATGAATCACAAATGCCACTGCAGCTCATCCAAATCATTGGCTCCTTTCTAAAAGGCAGATCATTTCGTGTCAAAATTGACAACCACCTCTCAACCATGCGGCCAATTCAAGCTGAAGTCCCACAAGGATCACCCATCTCCCCCATACTATACAACATCTTTACTGCAGACCTACCTCGGCTGCCTTTGAATGTCCACAAGTCCCTATATGCCGACGATACCTGTGTTTTATACTCATCCAGACAAGCAAGAGTCATCACCACTAAACTGCAACTCTCCATAGACATACTTTTGAAGTATTTTCCCAAGTGGAAGATCAAGTTAAACTCAGACAAGACCCAGGCATTATTTATAACCAGAAAAAGATAACAACAACCGAAAACTTTGACTGTAGAAAACGAAAATATTGCCTGGTCAAGAACAGCCAAATACTTAGGACTGACATTCGACAACAGACTCTCCTGGATCGACCACATACGCAACAAACGAGGACATTGCTACGATGTACTATCCCAACTGTTTCCACTCCTCAAGGCCAAGAAACTCAACATCAAGAGTCGTCTGCTGATCTACAAACAAATAATACGACCGACGCTACTATATGGTAGTACAGCCTTCTACCAGACGACAGAGACCAACAAAAAGGCACTACAATCCATCCAAAACAAAAGCATTCGGCAAATCTTCGGAATCCTATGGTATGTTAGAAATACGGGCATATACAAGGACCTTAGAAAAGAACCTGTCGACATATTCGTACGTGACAAAGCACTCAAGCTGCTCGACAAAGTAGACAACCATCGTAACACTACCCTGGGAATCCTAAGACGCAAAGTACTACCAAAAGAAACTTATCCAACTATCCGCGCTAACTTTAAGAAAATATAATTGACAATAATCAGAATAGCACAATCTCGTTGATAATGGTGGGCAAATAATTGCTCACAGATAGAAGGGAGCTAGGGTGCTAAATCGCACCAGCATGGCCAAAGCGTGGTACTGACCATATCAGTTTCGCGAGTGCTTATACATTCGATCAAGATAATGAGATACTCTAACTATCTCTAAGCGAAGTCCCGAAAGGGGCTGTAGTGGTAAAGCAAAAACGATTTTGGAAAATGCGGGACAATTTTAACAACTTCACGCACTTGAATATTTAAGACTACTGTGTTTTTTGGATCATTTTACAGGTGAATAACGTATACGATTGATCTGTCGAATCCGGTACATTTGCCACATGCTCACGATTCATTTTCGGTGGTGTTGGCAAGTTTTCAGTAGTTAATGGCTCACACGGTAATGGTTACCTTATGTAAAGATGGACTGGGAGCGCTTCAGTCCGAAGTGTCAATTAAGTCCGTCAGCAAACTATACCTGCTCAATTACTATAACGGCGAATTTTTGAGTTACTAACTGATGTCTAGACCCCTATTTATAAAAATTCCATTTGGAAGATGTTGCTCCAGAAATTCAAAATGATTTGCTGGCTGTTTGTAAGTAAGTAATATTCACTTTGGTTTTATATTTTTTAATAATATAACTCTGCAAGTGTTAATAAAACAGTATCATACATGTTAAAAAATTAATGACACATAACATTACTTATGAGTATATTGTATAATCAAATCTTGTTTAACATATCTTATATCTAAAGTGGATGGAAGGTAGTTTGTTTTGAGAGCTATCATCAAGCATTCGAACATTGTTTGTAGTAACAGTGCAAATCTTGTGTGGAATTTAATGGAAATGAGCACATTCCCTTTACTGCATCCTCTATACGCTAAACGCCATGCCCAGCGAAACTTATACGAGCACATTCAGCTAAGGACCAAGGTGCCAGCAGTGAGTATCTATGTATCTGTTGGATATCAATGTTGCTTTGCTACAATTTCTAGTTCGACTACTTCGGATGGAAGCTCTAACGCTAAAACTCGAGTGGATATAAGATAACAAACATATCTTCCATATAATAATGCCATCATTTGAATGGAGAACATCACAATTACCATTGTTAATCCTCAATTCTTACTCTCGTCGTCGTCGGGAGGAGCCGGAGCAGTAGCGGCATTGGAGCAGTGTTAGCTTTAGCTTATTGTACATCGAGGAAAAGTAACAATACTAGAGGAGTGTGAGCAACAACAACAACTTGGGTAACACTAACAAAAGCATCAACAACAACATCAGTGGCAATCACAATAACAGCAACAATAATGAAACCATCGCGGTAAGGTATGGGAAAAGTTGGGGCGTGGAACTTGTATCTTTCACATGTTTGATGTTGAAGTGTTTCCGCTTCCTTGAAGATTATTGCCAAGTCCTTATTGTTTACTGATAAAAGAAAGTGCTGTCTGAATTTTACCGTTGCTGCCTTTGGAATAAAAGAAAACTGTTTATCGAATGAGAATTAAAATTGGTAGGTTTTTCATAAACGCAAATCGTAAATTTTTCAAATATAAAACGTTCAAATTTATCAATCCTTCGGATGCAACCAAGAACAATGTTCCATTTTCCTCATACTCCATTATTGTCTTCAAACTGACAACCCTTCAGACAACTCATCATATACCACGCCATGTCACCATGGTCGGTACTACACATGGAACGTCTTGAAAGCTGATCTGCAAGGAGCATACAAAACAGCTAGAAATATCTCTTAAAAACTAAACATCACAAAATATAAGATGACGATGGGCTATGATGGTGATGATGATAATGATGATGGCAATGGTACCATCGAATTTCAGTGCTTCGGTTCGCTCAAACGTCTTAGCCGTACGGGTTGCGAATATCCAAAATCCCAATCTTAAGATGTTGCGAAGCAATTTTCGTTGGCCAACCTTTGGAAAGATAAACAGGGCGTAGTCGTGGTGTGTTGTACATCTTTGCTTTTTGCCGAATATGAGAATGAAAGACATTGGTTAGAAAATGGTTTTATCAGACACTATACATTTATAGTGTTTTATTACAACGAAATAAGCAGTTACTTTGGATATGCCATGAATCTTTTTCGGGGATGGGTGTTTATAAGGGCTTCACCATCTAGGATAAGATATGTTTTGTTAGGAGAATAATGCTGCAAAGTACATGCAGAAAATACAGAGCATATAAGTATTCAATCGGTTAAATTTTTTAAAATGAAATTATGATAATTTCACTTAAAATTTTAATCAACTAAGCTTGAGTTTGTTCGGTCATGTACAAAATTAAATCAGATTGAAGAAGGAATTCTAAAATATTTTTCGTACGCCTCTCTTACCTCAAAAATAAATTGAAGCAATAATTTAGTAGTTCAATTTTCATTTTTAAAGGACAGTTCAAAATCTTTAAATAAATTATACTGAAATTTTCGCATGAAGTAGGTAACAAACAAAAACATCCACAATCAAGAAATGCTTCTTTAAAAAATCTTTACTCGCATCAATTAACATCGAATATTAATGATACAAAAGTCAAAGACATTAAACTATAAATGCTTCAACGTCACGTTCTAATCCGAGTTCCTGATTATCCCTCACCAAAAGTGAAAGCATTTAATTTTGGAAAGTGCACCACAACTCAACATGATTTTGCCTTGAAAACAAACGAAATACGAAATTCTTTCACTTCCCTATAACAACAGACCCCAGCATTTAAATTGTTGGGACTTATGCTTTTTGGCAGAGAGAAGGAAAACCTCTCAAATTGATGACAAACTCAAATGACAAATTGAGCACGCAACGGCTAACCGCCACCTTTCTTCGTTCTTGTATGATCTGCATAATGATACCAAACAGAGGAGGGATAGCTTGCAATGCATCCGTGGATGAATGGTTGAGTAGATAACTTATGAAAAAAACAATTTTTTCTAATTTTATCCTACCACATCGTAATATCATCTAGTCGGAGACAAAAATTATCTATGAAAGAATTTTGAAAGCATAGGTTAATTTTTGTATTTCAAGGGTGCTACGAAGTAGTTTCCGATACCATAATTTATTTAAAAAAATTTCTTGTAAATATTTAGAATTTACATTACTGTCGTGTGTTATAGTTTGCCGCCAATAATTCTAATGTTCCGGGAAAGTGAAAACGCAATGTCTTTTAAATTAAGTTAAAAGAGTTTATTTGATCGGAAAAATGCACAACAATTAATTTAAAAATTTCACCAATTTTATTTTTCACTTACTCTATGAATTAAATAAACTCAACTGTCCACTAAAATCACTTCACAATCACTCAATCAATATCGCCTTTACCTCGCGCTCCGCTCTATCCCAGTTTTACTATATCGCGGTTGTAATGAATCCCCCCATTCATTTAGCTCGGCTTTATATAAGGTCTCCAGTCATTCAATTCATTTCTCATACACTGGCGAATTACCTGGAATATTCGAGCAGCTTAATGAATGAAGCAGACGTCACTTTCAGATGTTGATCATGCTTGGCGGGTTTTTGAGTACATTCGTTTGTTGATCATGATGTTGTGAAAACAATTACGACAGTAGCTCACAGAATTAGTTGTACATGTAACACTGCCCCCACTTCAGTTCTTTTCGCCCCGAAAAGATGTGTCGCCAGTTGTAGTTAAGTCTTCCTGGGCGTAATATGGGGCAAGACGGTCCAGGTGCACGGTTTTCATTTTGGCTCTTGGCTTACAGTGTTTCTGTATGCAATATACGACGTCGTTGATTCGCTTTGTAACTCGGTATGGTCCCTCCCAATTTTGTTGCAACTTTGGAGACCTACCCTTTCGCTGTTGCGGGTTATATAGCCACACCAAGTCATCTTGCAAGAAGCCAGTAGAATTTGTCTTTGGATTATACCTGGTCTTCATGCGATCAGTAGCCTTGTCTAGGTGTTTTCGCACTGTCCAATGTACCTGGTTCAACCGTTGCCTTAGCTCACTTGCGTACTCCGAGATTGGTTGGGGTTTCTCAGGGGTTGTCCCGAACTTTATATCAGCTGGCAGATGAATAGTCTTTCCAAAAATGACTTTGGCTGGGGCTTGACCCATCAAAAATAGTGGGATATGTCGGCCCCAGTCCCTTTGGTTCTCGTCAACCATCACGGCCAGATGTTTATTGAGCGTGCCATTGAAGCGTTCGACCATTCCATCGGATTGGGGATGCAACGGTGTTGTCCTTGTTTTCCGTATTTCCAGCAGCTCGCACATTTCGCTAAAAACCAGTGACTCAAAGTTCCGGCCTTGATCCGAATGTAGTTCGCAAAGAACGCCGTACCTACTGACCCAATTTAATACTAGCTGTTCGGCTACAGTAGTTGCTTCCTGGTTGGGAATGGGGTAGACCTTGGGCCACTTGCTGAAATATTCGGCCACAACCAGCGTGTATCAATTTCCCCATTCGGATTCAGGAAAGGGTCCTGCGATGTCAACAGCAATTCTTTCAAATGGTACCTCAACGTTATATATAGGCTTGCATTTGTCCTCTCAGTCGTCGCTTTGGACCTTTGACGGAAGTGCAATCGTGCATCTGCGACACCAGTCCTCTACGTCTTCTCGAGCGTGGAGCCAGTAAAACCTTTCCCGTAATTTTGCTAAGCTCTTATTAACACCAAGGTGGCCTCCTGAGGATCCTTCATGAATTTCCTTAACCACATCGTGGATTCGGCTTTTGGGAAGTATGGTTTGCATCCTCTTGGGGCTGCCATCCACCGTTTCCCATTTCCACTTGAGTACGCTACCCTACACCTGAAGGGAGTTTCATTGTGCCCAATAACTTTTCAGGGTTGCGCCATGCATCGAAACCTCCTTCCACTCAGGTCGCCCAGTTATCTCCTTCCATACCAGCAATGGTCCAATGTCTGCATAGTCTAACTGGGCATTTCTAATCTCCTCCGATGACCAAACTTCATTGAGTTCGGCCGTTATCACTTGCAGATCAACGGTCGGCTCTTTTTCCTCAATCCGTCGGCAATGCTTGCAGTTAGCTGGACATGGACCACGAGATAAGGCGTCAGCATTCCCATGAACTCTTCCCTTCCAATAAAAAATTTCGTAGTCATATGACTGCAATCTTTCGATCCATCTCGCAACTTGTCCCTTGGGGTTTTCGAAGTTAAGTAGCCATCTCAGCGATACATGGTCCGTTCGAAGAACAAATTTCTGGCCATATAGGTACTTATGGAATTGCTTGGTGCCTTCTATTATAGCCAATAGCTCCTTCCTGGTCACACAGTAGTTCCTCTCACTTTTTGTTAGAACTCGACTGTAATACGAGAAGACTCTTTCTTCGCCATCGATCTGCTGGGAGAGTACAGCTCCAATACCGCTGTTGCTCGCATCGGTATCAACTACAAACATTTTTCAGGGTTTTGGATACGCCAGCATGGGTGATTCACACAGCTTTTCCTCCAGGGTCTCAAAGGCTGTCTGGCATTGTTCATTCCAGACATATGGACCGTTTTTCTCGGTTAACTGATGGAGACACTTACCTATTTTGGCAAAGGGTTTGACGAATCTCCGATAGTAGGTCGCCAGACGCAGAAAACTTCGTAGTTGACGCTTGTTGTTTGGTGTTGGCCAGCTTTTTCACGGCTTAAATTTTCCCAGGGTCTGTTTTGACCCCTTCTGCTGATACGACGTATCCCAGGTATTTTACTTCAGCTGCAAAAAGGGTACACTTGTCGGGAACAAGTTTCAAATTCGCCAGACTTCTGCATCCGATGCCGTAGCTGTGACCGATAAATCTGCTTTAGGTGATCGTCTCTATAACGCATGTCGAGCGCATTTATTATAGCAGCCGGGTTTGCGTGCAACTCAACGGGGATCGTCTGCAAAAGCTCGGCAGCTGGGCCTCCTAGTGGCTCGTTCCTGCTCATTCCAGTGATTTGCCCTATCTGCGGCTTCAAACTGGGTTTTGTAAATGCTCCAGACCGTTTACCCGTCAAACACTGGTGCTTTCACATCTCTGGATGAGCTTTGTGCTGCGGGGCTGGTGAGGTGGTTACTACCGCCTTCGCTGCTTCCAACTCCTTTTTCACTTTTTCCATCTCATGGTTCATTCGCTCCTCAACCTGCCTGATCTCATGGTTGATTCTCTCCTTGACCTGGTATACCTTTGCCTCGACGCAATTAATTTGGTTGTTGAGACAACCGAGCTCCGCTTTTATTTTGTTTGACTGTTTTTGAAAATCTGTAATGATTTTGATCGCTTGTTGGTCCAGCTCCACTGATTGTTCATTTAGCTTCGTTGATTGCTCCTCCAGCTTTTGTGTGATTTCGAATGCTTGCTGGTCAAGCTTCTGGTCTAGCTTCGCAGTTAAATTAGATGAAGTTCATTTAGCTTCGCAGTTAAATTGGATGACAGTTGTCACTGCTCTTGCTGCATCAGTATCAACATTTGCATCGGCGCATTTTCTGGTTCCTTTGATTTTGGTGTTTCTGCTTCTCCACCTCCTGCGCCCTTTTCTACATCTGAGGGCTCACCCGAATCCAAATACGTGCCTTCTAATTCGATCGCGTCACGCAAGCGCGCAATCAGTGTGGCCTTTGTACCTTGCGTAGTCAGGTTTTGCTGTTCTAACTCTTCCTTAAGTTCCGACATGGTCAGTTTATTCATTTTTAAGTTTAGGCTTCGTGGGAATTTTTTAAAAATTATTTCGGTTCTTTTTTTCACTATTGCGCACTTTAAAAATGCTTAAAAGTTTTCACTTTTGAAATTTTCTATCTCACTTCTCGACACCAATGTCGCGTGTTATGGTTCGCGGCCAATAATTTTAATACTCCGGGAAAGTGAAAATGCATTGTCTTTTAAATTAAGTTAATAGAGTTTATGAACTTAAAATGCACAATCATTAATTTAGCAATTTCACCAATTTCACTTTTCACTTTGTTTATAAATTTTTAATTCAACTGTCTAAACTAAAACCACTTCACAATCAATCAATATCGCCTTTACTTTGCGCTCCACTTTATCGCAGTTTTACTATCGTGGTTGTAATCATCTCCCCATTCATTCAGCTAAAGGGTCTCTAGTCATTCAATCCATTTCTCATACATTGGCGAACTACCTGCAATATTCGAGCAATTTGAATGGCGCAGTTACGTCACTGTCAGATGTTGATCATGCTTGGTGGATTCTTGTGCTTTCGAGTACATTCGTTTGTTAATCATCATGTTCTTAATAGTTGCGACAGTAGGCCCGGCTTGCAAAGCAACATTGTTGAACCAACTCACATAGCATAGAATGGTGGATGTGGGAGGTGTGAAGGAGCACCTCGCAAAGTTTTTTTTACATTGTGGACAAATTGCAGTCAATGGAGACCTGCTCACAAAAATGATACTCTACAGCTTACCAAATAGCTCCGAAAATTTCTGCTGTCCAATCGAGACTTGAAATACTCTCCTAGATATCGATTCTCTGTAAATTAAAATAATCGAAAAGAACAGAGCGAAAAACCATCCTCGTGAAAGCGAGACAGTTTTTATGTTCATAAACCAACACGCGAGCAACAGCAAAGAAAAGGATGTGAGAAAAGGAGACACATCACCAACACGACTTAGAGCGGCACCCCAAACCCAAATGTGAATATTGTTTAAAAAAAAAGGGCATACCACTTCATCATGTTGGTTCAAGAACGAGCGAAACACAGAAAAAGTGTTGATGAAGCATTTTTTATACACACCAACAAGAATGCCAAACACGCATCCAAAATCAAATGGCATTTAAACAGCGGTTCAACAACAAGTCATTGTTTATAAACGTGAAAATAGTCAACAGTAGAAAACGGTTGGCTAGCGATGCTACCACTCAAGCAAAAGCACGCGGAAACGTCATAGTCTCTATGACAGATTCCGAGGAAACTTAAAATATAAAGCTTGAAGATACGCTTTACGTTCCTAAATCCCACGCTAATTTAATTTCAATCACGATAATTTTCGACAAAAGTCACGAAATTTATTTCATCTGGACTGTGCAATAGTCAGAGATGAGCAAAGCATTAAGAAAATGATCGCCGATCACGAAGAAAACTAGTTTTATCTTCGTAATGCGGACCACTAGGCTTGCATGGCGGGTATCGAAGCAGCGAAGTCCGATATGGAAATTTGGCATGAATGACTCGGCCACATGAATTTATACGATCTAAAGAAAATGTCAAAAATGACGATTGGATGCAATTTCACGGGAAACGTGGACCAGCTATGAAATCGTAAAGTATATATCGCTGGTAAACTTACAAGGAAACCACTTTCAACTCAGATTCATAGATCGCCAGACATTCTTGGAATCGTACACACAGATCTATGTAATCCTATGCGCTCAACTTCCATCGGTGAAGTATGATATTTTATGACATTAATGGGCAATAAATTCATTGGTGCTCAATCTACTTTCTTCTAAGTAAAAACGAGCGGTTTTAAAGTTCATCGAGTATTAAAAATGACGTGGAGACTAACAAAGGTCCAAAAATACAAGCTGTTCAATCAGAAAATAGGACAAAATTTAGCAATTTGACGAACAATTCGATTTTCAAGGGTGCTGAAATAAAACGACGTTTATGAACTCTAAATACACCACACGCAAAAACCACACACTTGTAGAATCTGCCCGTTGTATGCTGATCCAATCCGGACTTCCACTATCGTTTTGGGCTGAAGCCATTGCTAAGGCCGCTTACGTCAGGAATTGGTGTGCCACACAAAGCCTCGAAAAAGATACCCCGTTCGAAAATTGGACAGGAAGAAAACCGGACATCAAATACTTCAAACATTCGGGACGAAAGTTTATGTGCTCGATAAATCTCCAGGAAAGGAAAATTTGAAGCCAGAGGTGTCAAAGGAACATTCGTGGGATATTCGAATACAGAAAATGCGTATCGCGTTTGGATTCTCATTGAAAGAGAGATCCGGATTACCAGAGATTGAAAATTTGTTGACAGTTTTGAAATCAAAAATAAATATGAAGATTTTATTTTCGACAACATACAGAGCCAGGAATCAATATTCCTACATGATGTTCAAATTGACGATGCTCAAAATGAAATAGTTTCCAATATGAATCTCACCGAGCACATTTTCATATCGAGCACATCATAGCCGAAAATTCCACGAAGTGAAACCAGTTCATATTCCGAACCTCACTAGACAACGAAACGACACTAAACATACCAATGAAACGTGGCTCAGGAAGGCCAAGAATGATCAAAACCAAGGGTCATGGCCGTCCCACCAAAATTTGCAGTATGGTTCGGGACGACAAGCAGAATGATGAAGTTTCGGAAATTCTAAATAACTCTACGGAAACCACCGAGATGGAAGGCAATCAAGAAGACCAGATCAACGAAGAATGGTACGATACCCAAAGCGCAATGTTTGCATCCAAAATACCAGTATGCTATGCCATTTCAGGACCAGATAGGCAGAAACAGGAGGACGCCACACTCGCTGAGATAAAATAACTTATCATAAACAATACATGGGAAATTGTCGATCGACCCGAAACCAAAAAAAATCCTCGGATGTCGAACCATTCTAAGGAAGAAGTTGAACGTTAATGGCACACTAGAACAAAGAAAGGCCCAAGCAACCACAAGAGGATTCTCTCAACGTCCGACTATCGGCTTTCACGATACATTTGCACTAGGAGCGAGACTCAGCTTCCTTCGATTATTTACCGGACTGGCAACAGAATTCGACATGAAGATATTGCAACATGATGTAACTGCGGCTTACCTAAATGGTAGCATCGACACCGAAGTATACTACTGTGTCCAAAACAATAAGATGACATTTGAATTTAAACTGCGCGCGTCCAAGGATTTGGAGAATCATTTTTTCTTTTAGGTTGGTAGTACTTTTAGTGACATCTATGTCAAATTTACATGTCAAAATATTCATTAGTGTTTGAGATTCGCGTCATTTTGTGAGCTGCTGAAAGTGAGTTTTTCGTTTTTTGCGATGTAGACATTTGTTGAATTTGCATTAAATTTTGTTTGCGGGATCAATTTTCTGCTGCGAATCCGTTGAAGATGGTGCAGAAAGCCTTTGGTGATGAAGCTATACCTAAAAAAATGTTTACAAGTGGTATAGTGAGTTCCAAGCCGGCCGTGAAAGTGTTGAAGACGAAGAGCGTCCTGGGTGACCATCAACTTCTTCTCTTCTTCGATTATCGTGGTGATGTGCATTATGAATTCCTTCCGCCGGGCCAAACAGTCAACAAGGAATATTATTTGAACGTTATGCGTCATTTGCTTAAGCTATCCGCCTAAAAAGGCCAGAATTGTGGAAAAAACTCAACCCATATCGTTTTGCAACCACCGTATTCACCTGATCTGGCACCGTGCACATTCTGGCTGTTCAGCAAACCGCTCTAGGGACACCGTTTTGATACGATAGAGGAGATTCAAGCCGCAGCGAAGACGGAACTGAAGGCCATTCCGGAAACGGCGCGTATCTCAAACACTAATGAATATTTTGACATGTAAATTTGACATAGATGTCACTGATAGTACTACCAACCTAAAAAAAAATTCTCCAAATCCTTTGACGCACGCAGTTTAAATTCAAATGTCACCTTATTTTTTGGTCACAGTAGTACATGGATGCACCTGAACTCTTGGAAAAGATACTGGAATCGATAGTCGTCAGGGAAAAGGACAAGTCTAATTTAGTCCCAGACCAATTAAAAAATGGCGGTAAGATCTGCTTGCGCCAGTCTGCCAGATATCAGCTTCGCATCCATAAATGCAGACCCATGTATATATGTACGTCGACAAACAAAAAGAAATGTTCATTCTCGTTTACGTCGATGACATTTTGGTTGCCTCCAAATATGGCACGAAATTTCACTAAACCAAAGACAAACTGCGTGGAAATTTCAAGATCAAGAACCTTGGAGAGGCAAAATATTGTATCGGCATAAAAATCAATCAACGAAAGGGCTCAACATATTTGCCGCTATCTGGCTATATTCGAAATATTCTCGATCGTTTTGGAATGACTCATTGAAAACTCGCACGTATCCCGCTCGCAACGGGAACTAACTTAGTAGATATTTTCGACAACGATAATGGGAACGCACCTGGCCGTGGAAATTAGTCCAGATATTTCACATACAGTAAGTAATTTTAGCCACTATATGAACAGTCATAAGAAAGTCCATTCGACCGCCGGTAAACGTATTCTAAGATATCTCGCTAGAACAACGAATCACGGGTTATGCTTTTAAAGGATTAGCCAAAAACTCGCCGGTTATGTGGACTCTGACTGGGAAGGATGCACAAAAGACAGGCACTCATACACAGGTTCAGTTTTCATTCTTGCTTGATCATCTATCTCTTGGAAATCGTGAGAGCAACGGATGGTTGCGCTATTATTCACAGAAGCTGAGTACATGGGACAGATGCAACAAAGAAAGCAGTTCACCTTATGGGGGTTCTTAAAAGTACTTGGATTCAGCAAACTCTTCGATTTAATCACATACAACGACAATCAAGGTGCTGGGAATTTTGCTCTCAACCCAAGATTCCACGCTCGATCCAAACACATAGATATCTGACACGAATTCACCCGGCTGGCTCTAGAAGAAAACCCAATCGAAATGCGTTACATCCCACCCAACGAGATGATAACTGACATCCTTACAAAATCTTTAGCACCATCGAAGCAACAAAAATGCATTTTGAGACTCGGAGTTGCTGATATGATACTCGATTGGTGTTGGACTTGAGAAGAGATGTTAAAATACGAGTATATATTCAACTCTTTCACTCCGCTCTCATCTTTTCATCCATATACACAAGTACACGAATTGTTCCCTTTTTGTTTTATTAATTTTTTCACTGGAGTAAACCGAAATTTAAACGCATTGTACGTGTATAGTTTTACTTTGCTAATTTTTCGCTCGGGTCGTTTATTTCTCGCCTGAATTTTTGGGCTCCTGCTTTAACAATTATATAAATAGGAAAAGGGATTAGCTATGGGTCCTCTTGTGGCAGACCTCTGCCAGGATAATATCAAAACATCCGTTTTGAAATCCAAATTTGCTAATCATATCAGCTTCTGGTACAGATACGTTGATGATATCTTAATTGCGTTTGTAGGCAATGATCACCAATTCACCCAGCTTTTAAAATTTTGCAATAGCACACACCCATTCATCTCTTTTACAGCTGAACTAGAAAATAATAGAAAAATTAATTTCCTAGACCTGACCATCACCTGAAACAATTAGTTTCCGTCATCCTGATTCATAAACTTTTTCCTTTCTCGGGTAATTGCCAGGCTTTTCATCATATCCAATTCGTGTATGTCTCTAGCTTCGTTGATGACAACTGCGTCCTCCATTGTTATCTCGTGTCCCTTCGTGAGAATATGTTCCGCTACCGCCGACTTGAAATTCAAAGTGTTTTCTTTCTTTCCCCACTTGTGAAAAAGTGTACATAGGTCAAACGAGGAGACTCATTGGCACACGAATCAAGGAACATCCAGGCGAAGCAGCAGCAGCAAGAAAGAAAGAAAGAACTTTGAATTTCTTCGAATTTCTACTTTCAGCATCGAGGCAAGTTTTCGACTTTCACGTCCACGCACAAGCAAGCGCATTACTTTACTGCTCTAACGCAAGCTATCCCGCTTGTTGTATACACTCGAGTCCCACTTCGTATGAATTCTGCTTATAGCCTCCCACGGCAAGCCTCTTCATGGTCGTAACGGCAAATTCTCGCTTCAAAAAATTTAGCAATTGCTTTGCTAAATTGTGTTGTAATAGTGTTACCATTATTGAATCTTTTTGTTAGTTTTTTTTTTATTTTATCTTCGGAAAAACTTTTTATCGATAATGGATGCGGTGATAGTGGCGGGGCTTATTTCGGGTTAGTAATATGTATGTATGTAATATGTCTCGCACTTATTGTTATCAAATGTTTTTTTTTTTTCGTAAAGGTCCCTCGAGCAGTTTGCCTAGGTGGGCTGCTCGATTATTGCACAAAATTCTGTCATTTTACCCGATTTTCATGCCGTTTACTCGTAAATTGAAGCATGGTGGAACGTCGACTTTGGCGTCGTGAGAAATCGTCCTTCACAAAAGTCAGACCAAATTAGACCACTTCCGTCACTTGATGTGGAGCACAGCGAGTTTTGCCCGGGAGAGTTGATGGCGACATTTATCATGATGTCATGAAATGTCTCAGATATTGCCCAATTTTAAATTCGAGTCGGTTGACCACAAAAGGTAGTACGCTATCCGTGGTTGCCTGATGGGAATTCTGTCGTCGGCTTGATTAGTGGTTAGCTAGAAAATATTGAGAACAATTTGGAAGAATTTGAGATGCATAATCAATTAACCAAAATTTTAACTAATTATGAAATACTGACCTACTTTCTGATAGGTATTTATTGCTCTTGGACCAGAAATAAGCATTTTAGTAAATACTGCGGTCAATTATTTAATTAAAATCCGAACGGCTAATAAATGTAAAGACTATGGCTTCTGGCATCAAATAAAAAGTAAAAAATACCTCATCATATGTTCTAATCTTGAATGAATATCTTTCGCCATTTCGATACTTTCTCCTCAACTCACCCCTGAAAAGCCATCCAAATCAATTAAACTAATCGATCAATGCAGCCAAGTGACTGCAAACACACACGATACACAATTTCAAATGTAGTGTAACAGATGCATCAACTATATCTTGCTCATCACCATCAATACAATACGCGACGATACTTTATCTTAATTTTCCAAAAGTTAATTTCACCGCTTTTTCATTCACTTTTGTCCGGGGAAATTTCAAAGACAAATAAATGATCCGGATGATCGCCCGCCAAAGTGTTTGGGGATGGATCTCCTTAACTTCGACGCGCGTCTTCTAAATGTTCCTGATTGCGGTACCCACTAATATGTGTATATCTTTCAGATTCAAAGATGCATCTTAATAAAGTTCCATTTGAGATCGGTTCGGGATGAGCTGGAGAACGCGTTGGAAAAGTGACGAAGAAAGTTTTCCTCGCGTGTTCATGTTTGAGGAAATTTTTTCCTTGGTGAAAATATTCATGGTTTGACTAAATTTAGACTCAGTGTTTATTGTCTGACCTTTTTGGAGGATATGTGAACTTAATACTGTCGCAGCACATAAATCTATCGAAGATGATGTTGTCTGAGCGAATGTTGTAGTTATTTCAAAGAGAGTGTGAATGTTTGTTTTGCCTTTGGAACAGCGAAGGAAAATGATTCGAATCGATGCATTATGTTGGTCTCGGAATCATAAATTTTAAAAATTGACTTGTTACGTGATTTATACATTATTTGGAGTTTTGTTCAAGGTGCGAGTGTTGACGATGAAATGGCTTGGGGTGCGTCATAATTAGAGATGAATCGAAGGACTCATTATTTGCTTTTAACTAATATTCCTTCATTATCTCTTGAAATGCGACTCCTCGGATGAAATTGGGTACGAATGTTTAACAGATGGCAGCACACACCCTCACACCATCTCCTTGCAAATCAGACTCCCTTCATCTTTCCTGGAATATCAATTTAATGAAAAATCCTCCAAGTTTTCAATTCATTTAATCATCATCGTCATCATCATGATGATCCAAACCATCATCATCGTCGATTCGCTAACATGCTATCGGCGTACGAGTATGTATCTCTTATCCGCCGCATAACTTGGATGTAGGAAGGACTTTCATTCATAATACCCTAACGCTAACGCTAACGCCATCGCATCGCTGCCAATTCAAATGATGGTGGAGGTTTCAAATTGTATAATATTGGAGCCCTAAAAGTAAATTTATCATGTTAAATGTATTCCCTATCGTTAGTCCTTACGATCCGCATTTTCGGGGTGCAAGTATGGGGGTTAGATGTCCTGTCATTTCGTCGACCGAAAGCTTACATACATCCAGGCGGCTCGTGAGGGTAATTGAGTTAGGGTTATTGTGGCAGGTATGGGGCGGAAATTACATTTGCGAAGAATGGGATAAGGATGATCAGGGTGAAAGTCGTGCAGACACAAGTTAGAAGCGATTTCATGATTATGGCATATAACGCTTTTAATCAAATTTTACACTGTGTACATAGAAAAGAAGTTGAGTTTTAAGATGGAGGGGATCGACTCATGACAACGATGATGATGGTAATGATGATTTTAGAAACGATGATAGATGATAGTTAATTTAATGAACATGAAATCAATGTTGACTTGATTCGATCGTAATCGTAAAATGTTTATATGAAGTCGAATATCGTGAAAAAAAAGAAAAACAAGGCCATTGTCGCATCAAATCAAGAACGTAAGGGTTATTTGTGTATATTTCATTTTCCTGTTTGCATAGATTTTTCAAGTGTTTCGGCATTGGCTTTCGATTTGGAAATTCAGTTATTGGTATTATATTTTACCTGAGAAGTCTTTCCAGCATATAATCAAGACTGTAGTGATTTTTTTTCACTTTCTTGTTCGAGATTTCTCAAAGGAAATCTAAACCGACGTCTCATTGGTTAAAGACGTGAAGTCTCGGTACATGCCAACGGACTGTACCCTACAGGTCTATTATCTGGGCACCTTTAGTCTACTCCGAGGTGGCTGCTTGCAGGCAAACTAGTTCGGAAAGGAATTTCCGTTGCAGGTCTTACGCGAGTAGACTAAGTCCGGGTACATTTCTTTCAGCTACCGAGTCAAATGCCCGTTTAAAATGCGTTCACCGATTTACGAAGCAAATTTCGTCATTACTGTGAATTCACCTTTGCAAGGGTGTCAATCCATCAACAATGGATTCGCGCATTGTTTGAATTGTACGGAGGCTCGTTACAGTGGTGTAAGCGTGTGACGTTGAACTGTATGGTGATGTGCCTGTGGATGAGGGCTGGCCAATGGAATCTGGCAGAGCAGGATTGTGGTGCTAACATGGTGGTGACGATTTACAAATATGAACGTTGACAATACATAGCTGCGAACCCTGTATGAAAGTTTGGTATCGTTGCTCTAACGTACAGTTAGACTAAATTCGAATTACCTTCGTGTTCCGTTGAGTTAACGTACGCCTTCCTATTGAAATATTTACCCACAGTTTCAATATATAATCGACACTGCACCGACAACTTTACACATGGCTGGATTTTAGGTAATAGTTGGCTAACAATTTCTATGTCATCCAGTGAATCTTGATATCACAAAAAATATTTTAGAGGTTAAAACAGAGAAAAGTGTGCATTGAAGTTTTTGAGAGCAATGACACTGTAGTTTTAAAGTTTCTCCCCTTAAAAGATGTGAAAACATATGACGGACTTTTGAACTAGGGAATCAGCAATCAGACTATTGCAGTACATGCAATGCGATACTACAGCTTTCTTCCTCTTGCCTGACCCAATCCTGGGAAGAGATCTGTCATTCAGAAACTTGTCAACATCTGATTGGGGCTACCATGGTGCCGAACGCCAGATTTTTCTCCGAGATCAAGCAATAATTATTACATATTACAAGACTTGTTAATAATTTTTTACGTATGAAAATTTATATGTGGGAGAAAGACAACATTTAATAAATATTTTTTTACTCATTGTGACAGTATTCATAATTCTAGAAATGATTTGTCATCATTATAGTACTACAGCTCTTTTCAGGATTATGCTTATCACTGAAAGTATTTTTAGCTGTTCTTGCAACCTAAATTTGGAGTACTCCAGTGGGGCTTTTGGACCCGTGTAAGCTCATCTGGAGGCAGAGGTGGAAGTATCACTCACTTGTCCAATAGAACCTCAATAATCCGCCAAGCGAGAATGCGGCTTATCGGTCAGTACACTCTGGAAATAGAGGCTTTCAAAGATTTTTGCAGGTGCTTGAGCCAAACTATCTCATGATCTTGCAGCTGAATGTCACTTAAAATTCTGTACAGCATTTAAATTCTTCTGTGACCCGGATATTCAAACATAAAGATAAGGAGGCGAGAATATCACCTGGTTCTGACTTACCTGGAACCGAAACAATAATTTTACCACTCATTCTACAAGGTTCCAAGAGGCGAAGTAACTCCAGTATTTCCCGAACCACAAGAAGACAACCTTTCGACTTGTTATTTATTGCTGAAATTGAATATTCAATTAAGCTACTCCAACTACTCCCATATCA
The DNA here is from genome assembly GCA_963969285.1 of Odontomyia ornata. Taxonomy (NCBI): domain Eukaryota; kingdom Metazoa; phylum Arthropoda; class Insecta; order Diptera; family Stratiomyidae; genus Odontomyia; species Odontomyia ornata. The sequence continues at coordinate 32,606,153 of OZ017740.1, forward strand.
TTAATCGTTCCTTAACAACTTCAATTCTTCACTCGATGGCGGCAAGAAAGTCCAAGACAAAAGAGGCAACACCTCTAGATGCAAGTCTTTTTGTTAAATCCGTCTTAACAGCATACCAATCGCTACCGGGGTCAAAACAATTACCGTTCTCTTCAAAACTAACTGGAATTCCCCAGTTCCAAACGCTTCTGGTGTAGTACTGCGTTATCGACGTGTAGAGTCTGATCAATTGGCTTATCTTCTCCATAATGACAAATCAGTAGGTAGTATTTGTCGACTGCGTGACAGTTCACTGTTTTTTTATCAACCAAGGTGAAAGAGTGAGCTCTGTAGTCACTCACAGAAGGAATTTATCATTTGACAAGAGATGAAGTAGTTAATTGCGAAGTAATGTGCATTCGGAATAAATATTGACGTTTTTGCAAAAAGAATTTAAGAGTTGTGGCTAATATTATTGCTTCCTTGTGCATGCTAAATCCTACTAACACCGTGGGGTGAAAGTATTCTCTTGCCGCCAAGTAGTATTGAGCTCTGGTTATGTGATAACTAGTGATTTGAATATATTTTGCTCGTTTGTCTGTTTTTGCGCCTCATCTGCAGCCGGGTATCCTGGTTGTATTCGAAGAAATAATGGTCATGAGTTTGATTTGAATTCACATTGCACTCGCTGCACATCACGATTTGGCGTGGTGTTGCTGAAGTGTTGTACACACGCAATTTTCGTGGCTATTTGCATTTTTTTTGAGTTGATCCTTACAACTAAGCTACCCTATTTCTTAGAACTTTAGCCGTAACTTCCAAGTTTGCTTAAGATCTGCTTTGATGTTCAAAAAATAAGGAATATTTCAAGTATACAATCAATTTTTTTAATTATTTTACAAGAATATCAAATTATTACTCGAGTTATTCAAGTCGTTACGCAGACAGTTGTGGGGTTTACTCTCTGTCTTTAACACTGCATAAATTAAATTTTTTTGCGATCCAAGCAGTTGTAATTGCAGAAGCGTCTCCTCAATTGTGCCGTGGTATTACCCCCTACTTTCAGTAGATTTCTCTGAAATGCACTACCTAAAAACTCCTTTTGTGTTTTCATTGAGGGAGGCCCTATTTGAATTTCTTCAAAAGACCTACTTCAGTATCTAGGTTTGCTTTTGAAACAGGACAAAAGCAATTACGCGTAAACCAACCTAAGCTGTAAAGGCGAAGGAATAAAGAAGAAAAACAAAAAAAGGCGAAGGAATAAAGAAGAAAAATTAACTTGTTAAATGAATTTTCAGTGTTTTGTGCGGTCTTTGATTAATTCGTTTTTTTCTACGAATATTTAATTGCACTTCATCAGTCGTTCTAAAACCGTTTTAATACAATCACATTATCGCCTAACTCTTACTGAACTATCAAGCTAACCTTAAGCCTCCAATCATCCATTTTATTTATACCTCTAATGTTCTTACACTCTCACTCTAGCCTACCCAGTCATATTTCCATCCAACCTACTAACCCTAAAGAAAGGACCTTGCTCAGTGATTCTCTCTGTTCTCATTTAACTTCACTTCTGGTTTAGGAATCAGCTATCCCTGTTTTTCTCCAACCGTAATTTGATCAATTGTTTGCCTGTCAGAAACTATATCTATTGCTGTATTCTCTTTTAGGTGCACTAATACCTATCAAAAGGGGAAATAAAGATAAACCATGCGAGCAAAGCAAGAAAATAAACTTAAAAGATAAAGCAGGAAAAAGAAAAATTTATGATTGTGAGACAAAAAGAATGGAGGACAATTTAACAATGGTAAATATTGACTTTAATTTTCCCTTTTCTCTGTTCGTCCGATTCAATTTGTTCCTTTTATTCTCCTTTGTAGCACTACATCCCCTCTTGGGCCTTTGCTGCATGCAAATAGCGCCTCCAACTGTCTCGGTCCATTGACCGCATCCTCCAATTTGAAATCCGAGCAGCGATAAACCGTCTGCGTCGACCGAGTCGGACCAACATTTCCCCGGTTTCCCCACTGGTCTCCGGCCTTCAGTTCACCCAACGAATACCTGTTTGGGTATCCATTGTTCATGCATACGATTCATGCGGCCAGCTCATTGCAGTTCCCGCACTTTTACAATCGTTGCGGCCTCCCGCTTGTCAAAAATTTCATACAGCTCATGGTTGTATCGAGTTCGCCATTGGTCGATATATTCACCTAATTCGATTTTCCTGCCTTTCACCGGTAATTCCTCCCACGTGCCGTACTTGGGTTTAACTTCCCTATACAGGCCGGACTTCGCTATCTTCCACTATCTTCTAGTTTTAGCGAACTACATAACTCGCTAATCAACTTTTCTTTTAAAATCTTCCAAACTAAACCAAAAAAAACACCCAGTAAAGTAACAACTACGCTAGGGGTGAAAAATCGAAAGAAGCAAGAAATAAAAGAGGGAAAAATAAGAAAAAATACTCGGAACAAGAAAGAAAGCAAGAATTAAATATTTTAATTTAATTTAATATCATTTGGCGAAACACTTTGGATTGCAACTGAACGTCATTTTCGCACAGGATAAAACGTGGGACACCAAACATCATAAAGACTTGGTCATACAAGAAGCGCGTAACATGGTTCGCTGTAACTGAACGAACAAAAAATAGCGATACAATTTTTGAAAAGTATCCATCACTGTCAATGCATGTGCACTTCCCTTGGATGAGCGTCCAATCAACTTCATGGAGAGTATCTCCCAAAGTTGTTTGGCCTCACCTTCTTGACTTAACATGCGTTCTGGAGAGGTTTAGTGATCTACTTATACTGCTTGGTAGACTTTACATCTCCCCACATGCACCTTAAGGTCCACTGCCATTTTTGGCCAGTAAAAGTACTGCCTAAAGTGATCTATAATCATGTAGTGCTTCAATTGTTGATGAGGCCCATTAAGGACAGCAGCAATGGTCTGTTGCTGTGTAAAACAAATGAGCGCAGTAGTGTTGCTCTTTCTTGACGTCGCGCACGCTTGCTGGCAGCTAGCTTTCTGCGGTGTCATGGGGCGGGCAGCACTACATACGAATTGAAAGTATAACTTGGCCTGACAAAAAAACTGAGGAGGTCTTTTTATAACCTCACTCTACTGATGACACAAGTCATTCTTCCATTTTCAGCGAGAAAAATAGCTACTACCTGAAAATGGGTAATCGGGTAGATTTAGTGCCCCCACGCACCTTCTGAGCCAAGGCTATACAGGAAACCAACCACACCTGATCATGCCATACACGTAACATCTAACCACCGCACACAACATAAACTAGCAGCATACAGATCAATAATGCAAAGACTACACTCCAGCCCCATGACTCCTACTAACCACTACAACGAACTAAACAATATTTACAGAAACGCTAGTAATAACGGATACAAACAACATGAAATTGACAACCTTGTTACACATTACAAACAAAAACAGGAACGCCAACTGACTGAAACTCATAAGAACGACCAACAGTGGATTTCGTTCACATATGTAGGCAAAGATACATACAAACTATCAAACTTCCTTAGGAAATGAAAACTGTAAGCTGCATTCAAAACTAACAACAACATTGGAAACAAACTGAAACTTAAACTGAATGACACATCAATATACGAGAACAGCAGCATATACAAACAGATATGCAAGAACTGTGACATGGTTTATATAGGAAAGACAACACCAAAACTAACAACAAGATACAAAGAGCACTTACCATCTTTTCTACACAACAAGGCGGACTCCAATTATGCGATGCACCTACAAAACCACGTACACGAGCCTGACGCTATGAAAACTCTATGACAATGGTACACAAACAAAACAAAGGGCCCAGACTTGACATCCTAGAAAGGCTTGAAATATATAAACATAGAAAAACAGACGGTGACATTTCCAACGAAAAACTTATCATAAATTCGGACGCAATTTTCTCAGTACTAGACCACACTCTTTGACAAAAAAGGAAACGTGATGAAACAGAACAAACGGACATCAAACAAACCAAAAAAACCAAAAACGTACAATCCCTCTACCTGACCGAATTTAGCACCTGACCTAATTTAGTGCATATTTAATTTAGTACTACACACTTAGCCCATCCTACGACTATATGCAGTCATTACCTCCAAAACATTCTTTAGACACTGAAGATGACTCAAAGGAGCCGAAACGCGTCAGCTAATACAACAAAGTAAGGCCCGATGGCTTTTCAAGGAAAAAGAGAATTGGCCTGCGGATATCAAATAAACAAAAAAGTTGACTATAAGAATAAATTTATTTAATTTTATATTGTATATTTTCAACTAAACATAAATGATTAAAACTATAATTCTACGTCTAGCAGTCATTGCGTATAGACGTGTTTTATTGGCTCCTGTCAATAATTTTCAAAAGTTAAAATGATTTTTAAAACGTCAATTTCAAGTAAACTTTTTAAAAAAACTTATTAAGTAGTCAAATTATTCGAACAATTTATCGAGTATCTGGATTGAACATGCGAGGAGCCTGACGGTTTCCCACCGCTGGGGGACGGAAAACGGAAAAACGACCAAGAAAGCGTTGAGCATGGCAAGTGTATTACGCTTCCAACCGAAGAATTGGAAAGAATAACCACAGAAAACGCAAGAGTTATTAGTGGAATTGCGGAGATCAAACTTCGAGTGCAAGATTTGGAGGAAATGATCTGGACATTAACACACGTCAACAAAACAAAAGTGATCAAGTTACAAAATATGTCCGAAAAAGAAGAAACGACAACAAATAAGACGAACGAAAAAAGAAGTGACAACTAACAAGTACGAAAAACACAGCCTCTCAAAAGGCTCAACAAACAAATAAAGCAACAATCCAAGATACAACAAGTTGAAGTGGCAGGAGGATGCTCCTGCCAGAAGGGTATTGTAAAACAATTAGTAAATCAAACAATATATTCTGCATATCAAAACTTGACTAATAGATAGATTCCATAAATTGAGTTCGAAAAATTATTATGGTTATTATGATTTTAAACTCGCCACCATTTTGTTTCAAGTGTTTTGACCCCGTCGCTTGATTAGTCATGATAACACAAGGATATTAAAAACTATTTCTAAAATTTTTATCAAAATTCCTACATATCTGTAGTGTCTAGGTCCGTTGCAAGCGTGTATCTCCCTAATATCACGTGTTAATGTTGTTGTAATTGTTAAATATTCAATCGGCTGTAATTTGGCTGTTTATCGTTCAATTATTGTGAGATTTTTGAACCATATACAATTCCTTTCAGAAAATTTATGATTGTGAGACAAAAAGAATAGAGGACAATTTAACAATGGTAAATGTTGATTTTAATTTTCCCTTTTCTCTGTTCGTCCGATTCAATTTGTTCCTTTTCTTATCCTTTGTAGCACTACATCTCCCCTTAGGCCTTTGCTGCATGCAAATAGCGCCTCCAACCGTCTCGGTCCATTGACCGCATCCTCCAATTTGAAATCCGAGCAGCGATAAACCGTCTTCGTCGACCGAGTCGGACCAGCGTTTCCCCGGTTTCCCCACTGGTCTCCGGCCTTCAGTTCACCCAACGAATACCTCTTTGGGCATCCATTGTTCATGCATACGATTCATGCGGCCAGCCCATGTAACTTAGCTGTTTATTGTTCAATTATTGTGCGATTTTCGAACCATATACAATTCCTTTCAGAAAATTTAAATTATAGATTTTAGGAAATTTAAGGGTGCCATCTTGATTTTATAGACAAAAAAGCAAATTTTTTAAAATGTACTATTATTAACAAAGTTGATCGAATTTCGACTTCTAAGGTATTCGTTGCCTTTCTGAAGGAAGAATTGTCAGTTCAAGTACTGTTTTGAAAAGCTCTTATAAAGAACTTTAATTTGATATTCATATCGGCTACATTTGATGAATTTTTTTTTCAGCGGCCTCTCCCCTGTACTGTAATCATCGATTCATGGCCTATTTTTTCGAATCCTAGAATGGTTACAAAGCCTATTTGTTAGGAGCTCTCTCCTACTTCCTCGACTTGTTTCACATATGAGTATTAATTGTATGTACTCATCTTCAGTCATTCATTAAATTGAATCAAGTGTAAAAAACATGCACCTTAAACGTTTAAGTTGGGGTAAAATAACTCAAAATTATTCAATCTTCGCATTTAAAACAGCCACTATTTTGCTTTACGATTACTAATACCACTAGCTGAGCCAATTCCCAAAGAAATTCATGATAACTATCATTCCTGAAACTTTCATGCAAATCCTAGCAAAGCTGTAGTATATGAGTCGGTAAGAAGCGCATATTGTTCCATAGTAATACAGGTAAAATCAAATCGCTATAACTTCATTAAATACGATTCGGTCTTTATGAAACTTTCAGGACAGATTAATCTTATAAATATTCATCTGTGTACTGAATTTTATTAAATTTAAGGGCACCGTTAAGATTCTATTCAAGAAAACATAAAATCGATAAATCATACTATTACTAACAAAGTTGAGTGAATTTCGACTTCTCATGTATTTGTTGTTGTTGTACTCATAAAGGGGTATATTCATGATTTTTTTCAGATTTTTTGGTTCAAAATTTTCGTACATTTCCCCTTCCCCTGCACCCTTCGAAGCAAAATTTGTAATTTTAAGACCTATTTTGAAAAGTGCTCATTAAGACCTTTCATTTGATACCCATATTGTCTACATGCGATGAAAACCTTTTTTTCAGGGGCAATTCCCCTATATGGGGAGACCCCCCTTAAAGACCTTATAAATTTCTTTTCGTGTTGAAACTTTGAAGAGGGTGTCACTTCGCACCTACCTACAAAATCTTATGTTTCTAGCTTATGCAGTTTGCGTGACACATGGACGGACGGACGGACTGACAGACGGACAGACAGGACGCGAAACTAGTAGGGTATTGTGAAATGATTTTACAATACCCTTAAAAGTCAACCATCCATGGTGCTGATATCATGCTAAGTGCGGGCGGAGCAAACGACAGCGCAAATTACTATGCATTCCTTGCTGTGATAAATGACGATATGGACATCGAAATGGAGTGTCAAGAAAACATAGGTAATATTAATTATTCTAGTGGTAATTTTAATTGTATATTTAAAGTCAAAAAATAAGGAGAAGCAGAAAAAGGCAACCGGTGTGCCTGCTGGTTCTCCTATTACAAAAAATAAGATAACTGAGAAAGTTTCTCCAATTAATGTCTTTGGGCAGCGCGGAGGGGATATGGTTCGGCTATTGGCAGCCGCACATAAGATCGATAATTTCGAAGTAAGAGAGTGACCGCTGATAAATTTACAATTAAAACAAAAACACTGGCTGATTTCAAGCTAACGAAAGATGCTCTTAATAGTGTGAAAGCTGTAAACACACGCAAAAGGCGTGAAAAGTGTAAACACACGTCAAAGGCGCAAAAATCAGACCTTCCTGTTCAAGGGCTTAGACTGTGAGGAGAATACAGTTGATCTCCTTGAAATGTTGCAGGAAGTAGCACCAGCTATTAAATTCATGAGTGTGAAAATTTGCTACCAGGAGATCAACTATTAAAGGCAAAATATTACCATATTATTTGGTACAAATTTCTAACAATAGGAGTCCAATTGCCCTCGAACAAGTTAGGTACTTGAATTTAGAATTGTGACGTGGGAGCATCTTCGGAACTTAATCCGTTCATACTTCAGGAGTGAGGTTAGCAATCAATGGGCGGAAAAATTGAGGGGTATTAGCCCACAGGACCCAGATGGCGTTTTCGCGAAAGTGAATAGCATATTCCACAAGAAGTCTCGAGTGAAGGTATCGAATCTTGAAGTCACTAGTGATGAGATAAATCTTCTCGATAGGGCTGGTATCGAAATCGATAGTACGATTCCGAATAGAAATGAAAACAGGATTATTTGTGAGGGATTGGATAAACTTACCCTGATTGGAACACATTTTGAATTGGTTCATCTGCCAAACCCTGAGAGAGGGAATGAAATATTTTCAGAGGTCGTTGAAGTAAAAGTTTCCGACTTCAAATCAAGCCTGATTGGCCAATCAATTCTTCATTTCAATGAAACATTAACATCTGACCTCATACCGACCTTGAATCTTATTGATTATTTTGTCAGCTATGAAGACTTTTGTTTCATATTTCGCAAGATAAACAACAAGAAATCATGAGGTATCGAGGGGGCTCCAAATGCAGTTCTCCGATATTCGCCTGAGGTAGCTATAAGGAATTTTCGCATATTGTTCAACAACATGTTGAGCGATTTCCAAATGAAAAGGCTAAGGTATTTCCGATCTTGAAGAAAGGAAAAGAATCTTCATGCCCCAAAAGCTATCGCCCAATCAGCTTGCTGCCTAACATCAGCAAGGTGTTTGAAGTGATAATGAACAGAGCATTAATCGCCCACATTAAGAAATATAAGTTGATGCCGAATCCCCAATTTAGTTTTCGTACCAGTCATTCGACCATACATGCGATAACGAAAGTAACCTCAGATATTTGTTGGAAACTAAATAATAGAGAATGTGTTGGAGTGTGTCTCATTACCATGCAGAAAGCCTTCGATACGGTGTGGTTATATGGACTGAAGTTTAACCTCCTTCAGGGTAGATTCCCAACACACCTTGTCAACATGATGTACAATACAAGAATGTTATACGGGAAATGATTTGTTGTAACTGATGAAAACCTGACAACAATGCGCCAATTCAAGGTCTTGAATGGTTTACAGCAGGGAACATTTCCTGTGCCTCTGCTCTTCTCAATATTTGTTTGCAAACTATTGAACGGCTTTGATTTTAACATCTTGCCAACGCGGTCATTGGAAGCGTTTGACGATGATCTGATCATCTATATGGCAAACCAAAAGGCTACAGCTATACACCGACACTGTTCAGCTAAACACCGACAATTGGTGAATGAAAATCAATGCTCAGAAGTTTGAAACAATTTTGTTTCGGACAATGCTGGAAGGGGCCAGTCAAGACCTGAACCGTAATTTGAAGGATTTCCACATTATGGCTGGACAGGGTAGTTCAGAACGGGTTTCACATAAATTCTGTGTTCGATACCTCGGTTTTCATCTCGATCAGTATCTGTACAATACTGAACATATCAAAATCATGCTCAGTGAATGCGAAAAAGTAGACATAACCCTTCGACGACTCTTTCACTCCAGATACGTTGATCAAAAGGTCAAAGCTATCTGTTACAAGACCCTGACTAGTACTAGTGAAAGTGAAAATGCACTGTCTTTTAAATTAAGGTAAAAGAGTTTATTTACTAAGAATGCACAAGTATTAATTTCACTATTTTACAAAAATTAATTAAAATGTTATTTTTCTCTTTTCTATAAATTTGTATTTCAACTGTCTTCACTATCAATCAATATTGCCTTTAATTCGCGCTCCACACTATCGCAGTTTCTACTATTTCAGTTTTACTTTCCCCTTCCATTCATTCAGCTTGGCTTTATATAGGGTCTCTAGTCATTCAATCCATTTCTCGTACATTGGCGAACGTTTTGACGAGAACTACCTGGATTATTCGAGCAATTCTGAATAGACGCAGAGACGTCACTTTCAGATATTGATCATGGATCTATTTGGTCGATTCTTGTGCTTTCGAGTACATTAATTTATTGATCATGATGATGTAGCTCGGAGAATAGTTTGGACATGTTTCAATATAAAGACTGCTTTGGAATCATATCGCAAGATCTGTAACTGTGAATGTAAACCCCTGGATTTCACAACCATTCAACCCTATAGATGGGTATATTGAGACTTGTCTCACTACTGGCTTCATTCCTCTCGAAGTGTTCGTGTATTTGGACATAAATCGACATGTTTTTGATTCTAACGGTATCCCAATCATATCTCACATATATAGACGGGCCATCGATAAGAAGATAAAAAAGCCTCCAAATTTGAGTTCAGGAGACCAAAAATTCTCATTTGCTAGATTTTTTGAGGCTGGTTGAGCTGGGACGGAGTGATTTAGGTATTGGTGGCTTAATGACAACGTTTAAATGATTCGTGTTTATTTTGTTGTTTTGTGTTTTCTGTTGCAAAGTTTTAAGTTTCAGCTCATTACTACTACATATAGTGTTGTTGTTTGTTTGTGTTAAAAATAGGAATAGATTTTAATACTTAGGATAGGTATATGTCATGTTTTTCATTTTAAATAAGGTTTAAAGTTTAGGTTACGAATATTGCAAAAGCAATTTTTTAATTATAAGATAAAGTTTTTTTTTATTGAATCTGATTAGAATTAGGCTTTGTAATATTAGAAAAAGGATGAAAGTTCACTGGTGTGTTAAAATTATAAATGAAAAATAGTGTTGTTTTTCCTCCTTTTTCAATTGAATCATAAAACATGTAATAATTTTAATTAATTTGAATTTCGTATTGTTTTTTTTTTAATTTAATGTTTTTAATTGATAATGTATAAATTGAGAGAGCCATTTTGGACCCTGAGTTTCCGTATTTTTTTTGTTTGGAATTAGGTTTATACTCTTTTAAAATTTATAACGATTAGTATTGAATAAACACATCATATTTTTTGATTTTATACGATAACGCTTCCAACGAGTTCAAATCCTTAGTAAAGTTCGAATAAATACTATTCTAAAAGTTCTTATCAAGAGCTTCAGCAATACTGTTGATGAAATAGGGCAAGTAAGAGGCTTCTTGAATATGTGAAGAGTTGAATACTAGATTATTAGAAAACAGGGGTTTCGGCGAGTTGAATGAATTAAAAAAAAAAAACTCTCGCTTCAGGGGGTCTATACTGCCTCACGAGAGTCCATTCAGGCCATAGAGGTACAAACAGGAGACGGCGAGCATTCAATTCCTATGGAAAGCGTTGAAGTCGCTTAACATAATCAAGCCTTCCATGTACGTACACGTTCATTTTCGAAAGCTTTAGCAGTTTTCAGCTGATGCTATTTTAAGGGATACGTAAAATTTTTCAATTGTCGAAATTAGTTTCGAAATGCAAATTCAAGTCATTTATTAGCACGTTCAAATGTCATCATAAGTTATTACTTCTTATTTCATACACAAGGTCTTATTATCTATTCGTAAACCTCCACCCTTTTCGACAAATGTCAACAAGAACTGCGTGGACACCCCTGTTTTCGAAGCGGAAGTATCAGCTGGCGTGGATCTGTCAGTTTCCATATCCTTCGGAAAATATGAATTTCGCATCGTAAAATTTAAAATTTTTCAATGAAAAACTTAATATACCAAAGTAAACGCGAGTGAATTACAAAATGAAGTGTGTAGTTTTTCATTATTTGCTGGAAAAATGAACTGACGTGCTGTATTTTTCCTGGCTCAGGTGAGTAAAATGTAACCAAACATAAAATCATGAGAAGCGCCATCAATTTAAGTGGATTTTTCACATTAGTCCATAACCACGCGATATTTTATTACAGAAAAGTGTAACTTGACTGTATTTTGGACTTGTGCCGTGTAAAAAAAGTGGTTTTGCCGAAAGATTCGATGATTTACGCGAGTAAAATACGTTTCATGTCCGCTCCTTGAACATTGACATATTTCGAAAAAATTTGTGAAATTATTTTGATCGAGGACTTAATTCGTGGATGTTTCAATCAAATTAACTTGAAATCAATTTGTTTTATGGTTTCGTGTTTGCGTTTTGTCCAGAGTGTGTTTATTTTTGTAAATATTTTGATTTGAAACGTTTGCAGCGAGAGCCATCGCGGACTTTTTTGACTATTACGTGTCAAGTCCAACGAAAACGTTAAAAAACATTCATGAATATTGAATATCGGGTTGTTTTGAAGTCATAGAAGGAGTCAGGTAAGTGTACACGATAAAATTTCATTTAGAAAATTGGAAAATACTGCAGTACGAAGTGTTTTTATCTCAACACAGTGCGACGTGATCTGGGGGCCACTAAAACTTTTTTTCGAAACATGGCGGTTTAATTTGAAAATATTTGTTTATTTACCGGAAAACGAAGAAAGCGGACTTCAAAGTGCCCCACAAAGAATGAAATGAATTTTATGGAAGTGGTACTAAATTACCATGTAAAATCACTAATTTAGCACCGCTTTTATAAAATTTAATTCATCTTTTACTTTGGAGTCGGTTTTTTTTTAATTTTGGGTGAATTTCTCAAGAGAAATTTACCTATTACGTAGAGTTCTTTTTATATATATATATATATATATATATATATATATATATATATATATATATATATATATATATATATATATATGTGTGTGTGTGTATACATGTATATATATATATATATATATATATATATATAGATAGATATATATATATATATATGTATATATATAATATATAGGATATAAGGAAAATCGGGACTATGCTAGAGGTTACAATTTCGCTCCAATTTTCACAAAACTTTTAGGAAAGGCGTATTGGATGAATATGTCAGTCAAGTTGTTTAACCAGCTCAATCGGTCGGGGGAAAACGAAATGGCGGCCATTTTAGACGAAAAGTTGTGATTCCTGTTCTGACGAAACCATAGCTCTTATTTGTATGAAATTTGGTACAGAGGTTCATTGAGGTATGCGATGAATTTCACAACAAAGAATCCAAAGTCGAACAGTTTGAAACAAAGTGGCGGCCGCTCTAACGTCGAAAAACGTGTAAACATTGGATGTTTTAGTTGTGAAATTAAGTATTTTCATAAAGACTATAAGTGTCTAAAGACCTATATAAAATAACTAGAGATCAGGTCTTCAAAAACAAAATGGCGGCTTGTTGAAGCTTTCAATTTCAAACGCATCTCAAAGACCCAATCTTGATTCGATTTAAATGAAATTTATTACCACGATAAAAACCAATTAGATCTAAGTGCTTTGCTATTTTGGTGCGCATCGACGCGCAAGTTTCAAAATGGCGGCGAGTCAAATATGCGATTTTTTCAGATTTTTATGGCCCTCTAGTGGCTACATTTTCCAATGGATTTTGATGAAACTTAAAATTATGGATAATTGTACAAAAAATTACAAAAATCGGATGAAAAATAAAGAAGTCGAAAATTTAAAACCTAATATTTTTAGTTGCCATTTTCCTAAAAATTTTATGCTATTATCCTATCTAGAGGGAAACTACGATTTTAATGAGATTTAGCAGATTGACTGATGAGACTCTAAGATAGAAATATTTAAAAAAATCAAAAAAATGCATGCATTCAAAATGATGCCCCCCAAAAATCAGAAGGTAAGTGCAATTCGCTATCTTAGTAGCAACTGAAGTAATGAATATTTTTCATGGAAACGTTTTCAATGGCTTAACTTGTAAGTATTTATCCAAAAGACTATTTTAGGGGATTATAAAATATTTTTACACTACCCTATTAAAATCGTGATCTGTCTTTTCGTCTTTCTGTCCGTTCGTCCGTGCATCACAGCAAGTTTAATCGCAAACCACACAAGCTAGAGTTATGAAATTTTCTATGTAGGTAGTTGTGCCCTCTCAAACGTTTTCAAAAAAATTCCACCAGAATAATAATATCAGCACATTTGACAATTTTATGGCTATCTTTCTGTAGTAAACAATTAATTTGCAAACACTGCATTCTCATAAAGCTTATCACCAAGAATATGATAAACCTCATCAAATGATGAACAAAATTTTGACCCCAATTTCGAAATTAACTTCGAGCCTATGCGAGTTATCACAATAGCAAAGGCAAAAGCTCGTGGCTTCATGAATTTGATCTTTCGCCGTCTCCTGTATCTACCTCTATGATTCAGGCCAAAATTTGTGGTCTATGCGGTTACATTGGAGAAGGTGATAAGACAATGCAATGTGAAAATCTTCCCTTGTCAATTCGATGCATTCAAAGATTAGACATTATGCACCAAGTTTGCGTTTCACTTAGTTTTGAGATCCTTTCATAAGAGGCGTTGTATGGCAGACTAGCAACGGTTCCCCGAAAAAGAGGACCAATTGATTGGAATTCAACAACTCAAAGCACAGATTTACGAGAAGCTAAGACTACTCGTATTTAATTCGCAAGCAGGGATGTACGCCTAATTCCAATTGAGTAGTTATTTTGATCTGTTCTTGCTCGAATTATCAATCTTGCATTATTGATTTTCCTCATTATCCCATTAACAATATTATCCTTTCATCCACAACCGTTTTACCCAATATTATTAATAACCATATCTATATTTAACATCTTCACTCTCAATCATCTCCTTGATTAAACAAACATTTACATTGTCGTTAGAGATACAAATCTGTGAGAAATTAAAGTCATAAATAGAACGCCTTCCGCCACGTGGCAACTTCTTCCTTGTGTCGATTTCGTCACATTATGAATGATGATAATCTCAGCTTGCATTAACTCTTGCTTTGCCCTCCTTGTCTGCACTACATCAAGGCCGCAACGGCAACGACATACGACCGTTAGCTGTTAACACATCACAAAAGAGGGCAAATGTCATGTAATGTTATGTTAGCTTGTGAACATATTAATACGATCCAACCCCCCGAATTATGAAATTATATTTTCCATAAGCATAAGTAATGCCTTGAATGTTTCCCTTTTAGCTTCCGTGTGCCCAACTATAAGACACGTGGCATCATTTAGGCTCCATTAGAGGGAAAGCAAAACTCTTTATGGCTTGGGAAGTCTTTTGAGTAGCGGGAACTGCTGCTTGGTCGACTAAAGGAGTAAGGGTGAAGTGAAACGTGAAAAAAACATATGACAATGTGTTTATTTTACAAGGACGCTTGCAGTTACTTCATTTCAGCTTGTGATCTGGATCTAGATGCGAGTCGTTGTTGTTTGTTCATGACAAAGATACTCATCTCACGTGATGATTTAATGTTGTGCATGTTAGGATTACGGATAGGGTTCAAATATGTTGACTCCTAGGCCATAACCCATAAGATTTCCTGGTGTGGTGCACAACATCTCATATTTTCAGTTTTGGTTTTGATTTCTCCCGGCGTTTAGACTCACATTGCACATATGAGGTCCCATATGCTTAATAAATTATGAAATTTAGTTGACACAGGATGTTATGATTCGAAACGGCGTTTATGGTGGCGCAAAGAAAATAATGGGAAAGGGGTACGTGAGTTTAGCGATGTTAAGGCATTCGTGGAGTAATTAGGCAATTATCACTCAATGAAGGGATTAGTTTATGAAAAAAATCAAGGCGTATGAATTGATGAGGTAGACTTTAGACGAAGCATGCTTGGAGCTGGAAAAATTGAAAGCAAATAGATTTGGCAAAAGAGTTCTCCAACCAGTAGGGCTTGGTAATCAATTTGGGGTTTAACCTCCATAAACCCGTGAAACTTATTTTAAATACCAAGTGGAGTGCAAATGGACCCCAACATGTTTTTGGTGTACTATTATTTTTTTTAATGTTATATGTAAGGAATATTAAAACCAAAAACTTTCTGGTTATAAAAAAAAAAAAATATATATATATATATATATATATATATATATATATATATATATATATATATTCACATA
Organism: Odontomyia ornata; assembly: GCA_963969285.1. Lineage (NCBI taxonomy): Eukaryota > Metazoa > Arthropoda > Insecta > Diptera > Stratiomyidae > Odontomyia > Odontomyia ornata. The sequence goes on from OZ017740.1 coordinate 32,621,662, forward strand.
CATATAAGTATACTATAAGTATTGATGAATAAGTAGACACATTTTGTAAAAATTCTATAAAATGATTATAATAAAAAGAATTAGGTATCTGAAGAAGAAATAGGAATCTATGACATTTTAAATAATAAATCAACTTTCACACTTGTTACAAGCTGTTATATTTTTTGAATGTTCTGCACATATGCACTGATTGCACCGAAAACAACACTTTCGAGATTTCCTATCTTTACTTCTGTCACATAAGAAGCATCGCTGCTGTATGATGCACGTGCTATCTCGTTCGACGAGATGGTACATCACACCCGGTTATTTGCCGGATCAAAAAAACGTTTATGATGAAATTATATTTTTTTTTTTTTTTCAACGAATTGAAAGCCTTATGGCTCCTACCTTAATTTCGCACCTTCGTGAATGTTATTGCCACTTTCAACAAATTAAAACTTCACTTTGTTTCACTTCACTTACACTTTAATTAGTATTCTATATTTTTCACACTTCTTTGTTGACTGCTTCTATACGACTGACTTTCAGTTAGCAGTTAACATTTAGTTAGCAACTAACCGGTACATTTTCTATTTCCAATTCAATTGTAACTAAGAATAATCTATTACAATTACACATTATGTTTCCAATTCAATTTTAACTAAAAAATAATCTATTACAATTACATATTATGTTTGCTATTACATTTCTATTGGTGCAACCCATTAAACGAGAATTGTCAGATTGACAATAATAATAAACAAGTATGACAGCTCTTGACATAAGTGAGTGTTCATTTAATCTCGTAAAGCTTAGGTTGATGCTGCTCTCGTCAGATAAGTATAAATATACATTTCTATTAATAATTTGATTCGTTGTGTTTCCTTTTCCTCTTTTGCAGGTCTTGCAGCGTGCAGCCGGCGGAAACAATCAATGGTTATCACATTCATTTTTAGCGAACGATGCTTCACTTGGTGAATATAAGTACAATGAATGTTGGTCAGCATCTAATCAGGATTCGGGAAGATAAATTCACTGTACGACATGCAACATACTCCCCCGGATGAGATGTGTCAGGACATCTCATAAAGCTTATGTTGGTAGTTTAATAGGTATCTGTAAATATAGCGATTAGTATAAGTTAATGATAAATATATTAATTTTAGCCATGGTTGAGTCCGATTCGCAATGTTATGTCAGCAAGTTGATTGATTTTCTTTCTTCATGTGCTGTGACCATTTGAAGCTACTTCGTTTTGATTGAGATGGTAGTGTCGATAGGGTGAAGTTATCCCACCTTATGCTGGGCGTTCCCCTCTATCTTCACGCATCTCTTGTGTTCTGTTTGATGTATGACGTCGTTTACTAAGTTTTGGATCTTGTGATCTTATGTTTTGCTTATTATGTGACATCGTTTAGTCAATTTTGGGCATTGTGATACGCTCAGTGAAGGTGAGAGAAAGGGACGGATAATTTTCATTTCTGATTTCGATCATAGGGTGAGGTATTTGGTAGGCGGATAGCATTTTTGCGCGCACTCGTTAAATATTATCAATATCTGGTGAATTTTGTGTCGGTAGTGGAGCAATGTTTGATATGGCTCTTTTGTAAATTTTTCCATTTATTAGTATAGATACTACGCGTACTATACAATCTTTACCTGGATGCACGTCAACAATTTTTGCTAATGCCCATCGGTAGGATGGTAATCTTTCGTCTTTCAGAAGGCACAAATCTCCGATCTTCACATTATTTTCTATACTAAGCCATTTTGGTCTTCGTTGTGGTCGACTTAAGTATTCACCTTTCCACCGCTTCCAAAAATCTTGAGACATCTTTTGCACTAGTTGCCATCGATTCAATCTGCCAATATTTACATCTTGTAATTCCATTTCTGGCGGTGCGATTAACGTGTCTCCAATTAGAAAATGTGCTGGCGTTAAGGCTGTAGTATCTGTGGGGTCATTAGTGAGTGGACACAGTGGGCGCGAATTAAGGCAAGCTTCGATTCTAATAAGGACAGTGGTTAGTTCTTCATATGTTAGCGATGCGCTTCCGATTACTCGCCGTAGATGGGATTTTATCGATTTAACTCCCGCCTCCCAGAGCCCGCCAAAATGGGGTGAAGCCGGGGGGTTAAAATGCCATGTGATTCCTTCGTGTGCAAAAATCTGAGCAGCATCGTTGTTTAAGTTGATCATTCTTTTGAGCTCCGCATTAGCCCCTACAAAATTCGTACCGCAATCTGTGTAAATGTGGAAACTAAAGCCTCTGCGTCCTATGAACCAACGCAAAGCTGCAATGAATGCTTGGGTGGACAGATCGCTGACTACCTCTATATGTATAGCTTTAACAGTTAGACAAATGAATATGGCAACATATCCCTTTGTAATTCTGCTTCCTCTGCCTCGTCTGTCCTTTACATCAAAGGGTCCACAAAAATCAATGCCAGTGTGAGTGAAAGGACGTGAAATAGTCACCCGTGCCGTTGGCAGGTCTCCCATGAGCTGAGTTGCAGCTTTGGCCTTCTCTCTGAAACATCGAATACATTTATGTACGAAGTATTTTATTGCATTGCGCCCATCTATTAGCCAATAAGTTTTACGCAATGTAGTTAACATCAACTGTGTCTGTCCGTGTAGGGTTAGTTGGTGGATTTGCTGTAAGATCAATTGAGTAAACTTTCCAACTCGTGGTAAAATTATGGGATGTTTCTCATCTGAAGGTAAGGATGCGTTATGCAAACGTCCACCTACACGGATTATGCCTTTGTTGTCGAGAAAAGGATGCAGACTGTGCAATTTGCTTTTCTTCTCCACTGACCTGTCTTTTTTCAAACAGTCAAGCTCGGAATGAAATTCTTTTCCTTGTGCATATTTTATCCAAAATTCTAATGATTCGCGTAACTCTGTAACACTCAAATAGGATTGGTTTGTTCTATGATTTGTTCTCCATCGGATAAAACGAAAACAATATGCAGTAACCCTAAGCAGTTTCGTGAGTGTCGAATATTTTCCGATAAGGTGGTCTAACAGAGATGTTGCGTTAAGTCCAATGTTAACTGCTACACATTTCCTTTGCTCGGTTTCTACTAGTGATACATCCTTCATCTTAGGCCAAGCATCAAATTCTTGAGTTAACCAGCTAGGCCCATGCCACCAGAGATTACAATTGATTAAATCTTGAGCTTTGATTCCCCGTGACGCAAGGTCCGCTGGGTTGGATTTTGAGGGCACGTAACGCCATGGTATGTTTTCCGTTTTTTCGATGATAAAAGATGTTCGATTTGCGACAAAAATGCTCCAGCGTGTTGGGTGTCCCTTCAACCATGCGAGTACAATTTCGGAGTCCGTCCATAGCCAAGTAGGTACATTCTGAATCTTTAGCGCTTCGTTAATTTCATGTAGTAGTCGTGCAAGCAAAACTGCTCCGCATAACTCCAAACGTGGTATGGTGACTGGTTTTACAGGTGCTACTTTAGTTTTGGCCATGATTAAGTGACTATGAACTGTCAACTCAGTACGTACGACTATATAAATTACTGCTGCGTAGGCTCGTTGGGATGCATCACAGAAACCGTGGATTTCGATGTTTGAATTTGGCTTGTATGTGATCCATCTAGGAATTCTGATTGTTTCTATTGCACGAAGTTGTTTTTGGAATAATTCCCATTCCTTGTTGATTGTGCTTGTCACTCTTTCATCCCAGTCTTGACCATGTAACCATAAACTTTGAAGCAGTACTTTGGCTGAAACAATAATAGGTGCTAACCAACCTAAAGGGTCATATAATCGGGCCACTTCGGAAAGAATTGAGCGTTTAGTCTGCCATTCCTTAATTACTTGGGTCTTCAGACGATATGTGAAAAAATCTTGCACTGGATACCATACGATGCCTAACGACTTATGTCCACTTTCCGTGTCGAAATTAATCCTTTCACGCATCTCAATGTCTTCATTTGCAAGGTCCTCCAACAGTCTCTTATCGTTGGTTATCCATTTTCTTAATTTGAAACCACCAGATTTCAACAATGCTATCAATTGGTTTCTTTTGTTAATTGCGTTGTCTACAGTATGTTCACCAGATAGCAGGTCATCGACGTAGAATTCTCCTAATATTGCCTTGGAAGCTTCAGGATATGTTGCGCATTCATCTCTTGCCAATTGATGCAGGGTTCTGATCGCTAGGAACGGTGCTGACGTCATCCCAAATGTTACCGTATTAAGGCAATAATCTTTTACTGGCTGACTAGCGTGCTGCCTCCAAACAATTTTTTGATAGTTTGCGTCATCTGGGTGAATGGCTACCTGTCTGTACATTTTTGCAATATCGGCCATCATACCAAATTTGTATAATCTCCATCGCATGATAATGTAAGTCATGCGGTCTTGTATGGTAGGCCCGGTCATCAGAACGTCATTCAATGATATTCCCGTACTTGTCTTCCTAGATGCATCAAACACGACACGCAGCTTTGTTGTGGTACTTTCTTTATAAACCGCATGATGCGGTAAAAAAGTGGCAGTACTAATTGTTTTTCCAGCGATGTTCTTCACTTCATTTTCTCGTGCTGTCTCGGTCATGTGTCCTAGATCAAGATATTCCTGAATGCACATGGTATATTCTTGTTGTAGTTTCGCGTCTTTGGCGAATCGCTTCTCCAAATGCAACAAACTATGGATGGCATTAGTTCTGGAGTAACCTAAAAAGTCTTTGGCTTTGTCGTTCTTGAATGGTAGTCGAACTTGGTAACAACCATTCTGCTTCCGGATTGTGTTCATTTTGTAATGCTCCTCACAATCCACTTCTTGTCGTGTCGTTCCGCTGGAGATTCCGATTTCTTCCAGTTTCCAAAATTTCTTTAGTTGATCATTTAACTGCGCATTTTCATTTACTTCAATTTTATGTGTGTATACTATTGGATCCTTAGCATCATACAATCTGCCTGATATGATCCAACCTAATTTTGTGTTTTGCAGCATTGGGCCTATTTTCAATTTTTGTACTTCGCCGAGCAATATCTGAGCATACACATCCGCTCCTAATAACAAATCGATCTTTCCAGGTTGATCGAAATTTGGATCAGCCAATTCCACATTTTTTAGATGTTCCCAAATTACTGGTAAGACTGTTTGAGACGGGAGAAAGTTTGTTATTTTTGCCAGAATAATTGTATCTATTGTTAGGTATTCTTTGTCCTTTGTCAAAATTCTAATTTCTAAGTTTCCATTTGCGATTATCCCTTTTGTCCTCCCAATTCCTGTCACTGTAACATTGGTCGATTTCCTTTTTATTCCAAGTCGTTGAGCTGCATGTTCCGTAATGATTGACGCTTGCGATCCCTGATCCAATAAAGCTCGTAAAACGATGTATCCATTCGATGATTCTACTTGTACAAGAGCTGTTGCCAATAACACCGCTTGCGTTGAGAAAGTTAAAGAGTTGACGTTTGCAGTCGTGGCTGATGAAGTCGAAGGTCTAGATTCGAAGAGTGTCGAAGGTCGAGAATTGTTCGCACAAGAAGTCGAATGCGGGTTTCTGAATGACGAAGAAGCTGGTGATTGTTGACTAACATTTTCACGATTAACAGAATCAGGTTTGTGAAGCAGCGTATGATGTGTCTTTTTACATTTGAAACATCTTGATATGCTGGGACATGCTCCTACTAAATGTCCTTTGCCCAAACAATTCAGGCACAAACCGTTCCTTTTAATAATTCCAAATCTCGTTATATGATCTGCGCCTAGAAAATCCGAACAGTGCCTCAGATGGTGAGTTCCTTTGCACATACTGCAGGAAAGCTGTTTGTTTTGTATCACGTTCACATGTTGAATCGATCTCGGATTCCTGGCTCTTTCCACCCCAGCAGCTTCTAGAGCTCTAAACCGACACTGTAAAAATTCCTTTAAGGCTTGAAATGATGTCACTTTACTCGTGCCTGACTGCTGTTGTTCCCAGATTTGCCTCGTTTCTGTTGGAAGCCGTTGTGTGGTTATGTGTACCAGCATTGCATCTCAAGTGTTTTCTATCTTTAAGTTTTCAATGGCTTGTACGCAGTCCACCGTTCTATCTAATAATGTCCTAATTGCTGACGCGGATTCGTTAGCGCTGTTGAGTGAAAGTAATTTCTTAAATTGAGAACCTAATAAGACATGTTTATCATCAAACCGTTCTTCCAATAAATTCCAAGCGGCTTCATAATTGGAATCAGTGATCGAATAATGTCGTAACAATTGTTCCGCATCACCCACCAAACTCCCTTTTAAATAATGCAACTTCTCTACTCGAGACAAATGAGATTTTGTATGAATAAGCGACACATACAAATCCTTAAAAGCAGTCCACTCACTGTATGTCCCATTGAATTTCGGAAGGTTTATTCGAGGCAATCGTACCTCTCCCTCCTCAGTAGGTCGGGAGGAAGGATTTGAAAAACTTTCCTCTACTTTTTGTGCCTTCAACTCATTCTGGAGATCCGCTAGTTCGATCTCAAAATTTAAATCCAACTCTTCAAACAGTGAATGAGTATTTTTCATAAAATATTCATGCCCTAACTCCTCTTCCCCTTTCACTAAGCCGAGTATCACTTGATGCCTTGCCATGAAATCTTGGCGGATTTCTTGCACCCGTTGTAGCAATTTGGTGGCATATGCCGAGGTTTTCCGTACTTTCGAATCTTTGCGGAAATTCGAATACATGCGGTTAAGTTGTTCATTCAACAGCCGCTGTTGTACCGCTAATGCTTCCATAATATGTTTCGTATGTCAAATCACGGTACGTTATTATTAAGAGATTACACAACATATATACGACAAAATTGTTTAATGTTTCAAATATTGCCGTATTTGAGTATAAATTGCGATGTATGAATATAAATTGCTATCCCTCTGTATAATTCCTATGTTGAAGGACCCCAAAATCGATACGCGGAATGTGTATTTAAAATTGCCACAATTGCGGCGTTACGAGAATTTTATACGGATATATCGAATGTTGTTATAATTACGCAGTACTTGCCGCAACTGTACATAAAAATTGCCGTATATTTTTAACGGACCAACAATGTTCACTTTGTCACATGTATGCAATTTTGTACAGTTTTATTATTACCACGTACGTAATTTATGTGCCCTTTCACGAGTGTTTGCACATAACAACACCAATCTGTACGTAATTTAGATCCGGCTCGACGGACCAAAAAATGTATGATGCACGTGCTATCTCGTTCGACGAGATGGTACATCACACCCGGTTATTTGCCGGATCAAAAAAACGTTTATGATGAAATTATATTTTTTTTTTTTTTTTCAACGAATTGAAAGCCTTATGGCTCCTACCTTAATTTCGCACCTTCGTGAATGTTATTGCCACTTTCAACAAATTAAAACTTCACTTTGTTTCACTTCACTTACACTTTAATTAGTATTCTATATTTTTCACACTTCTTTGTTGACTGCTTCTATACGACTGACTTTCAGTTAGCAGTTAACATTTAGTTAGCAACTAACCGGTACATTTTCTATTTCCAATTCAATTGTAACTAAGAATAATCTATTACAATTACACATTATGTTTCCAATTCAATTTTAACTAAAAAATAATCTATTACAATTACATATTATGTTTGCTATTACATTTCTATTGGTGCAACCCATTAAACGAGAATTGTCAGATTGACAATAATAATAAACAAGTATGACAGCTCTTGACATAAGTGAGTGTTCATTTAATCTCGTAAAGCTTAGGTTGATGCTGCTCTCGTCAGATAAGTATAAATATACATTTCTATTAATAATTTGATTCGTTGTGTTTCCTTTTCCTCTTTTGCAGGTCTTGCAGCGTGCAGCCGGCGGAAACAATCAATGGTTATCACATTCAATTTTAGCGAACGATGCTTCACTTGGTGAATATAAGTACAATGAATGTTGGTCAGCATCTAATCAGGATTCGGGAAGATAAATTCACTGTACGACATGCAACAGCTGCTGTCTTCCACTAACGGGAACAAGTTGTTCGTTCCTTACGTTTAACTCTGGCAAAATGGTTAACATGGATTGTTTTATATTGGAGTGTAATGACTTTTCATTTTGGTACCAACGAATTATATCTTTTCTAATAGATTCTTGGACCAACTCCAACAAAAACATTACACCGCTCAGCTTTATGAGGTTCAACTAATTTTGCAGATGGCATCAATTGATAACTTTAATTTGTAGTGAATTAGGTATAGTTAGATATCCGTAAAGGACGGCAGCGATGGTCTGCTGCCTCGGCAGAAGAGGATGTTGAGATCCGCCGAGGTTGGCCTTGTCTGTGGTCGAGTGAATGCACTGGCAGGCTAGCGTTGCGATGTCGAGGGGTGGGTTCTTTTCCCCAGCACAAGGACCCACTACAAAAGAATTTTGTATCCACGGATTTCTATGGTGAAAGATATATCGACCAAAGTCGAGAAGGAGGTAACCTACGAAGGGTCAAAGAATATTGCCAACTCAGAAGGCAAACTGGGCCTGGAGAAAGCAGATGGACTTGTAGCGGACCACCAACGCACCCAGCGTGCGACGGAGATCGAGGACGCACTTCAAGCTTTGCATAACAGACAGCGATCAACTTCACGACATGAAGCACATCACGCGCGGTCTACGCAGCAGCTGGCATCACCACCACGCCACGCCAGAGAGCCCGACGATCAGCTCTGTTGGTATCACCAGTATTATGGACCGAGCGCCAAAAATTGCCGAAAACCCTGCTCCCATTCAAAAAACTAGGATGCGACCGTCCACACGTAGCGACCCCTCATCGCAAAATCGAACGCTTGAAAATCCACGACAACATTGACAAAAGTGCTTTTCTTATCGACACCCACGCAGATGTCTCAGTAAGACCACCAACCATCCGAGATCTTTGTTCTCCTAACGCCTCATCCAAATAAGTGGCAGCCAACGGTTCAAGGAATCGAACATTCGGCAAAAGATCAGTGAAACTGAACTTGGGATTTTCAACGCCGTTTACGTGAACTTTTACAATAGCCAATGTAAGTTCTCCAATCATCGGGGCCGACTTCATCAAACACTATGGCCTCCTCGTTGACTTGAAGGGGAGACGACTTATTGAACGCGCACGCCTCAAAACAATCATCGCGCACATCGACAAAAAACCGCCCAAAGCTGACTTGCTACCGGATGATGTTAGTGACGAGCTGCGATCACTGCTGTTGGAATACATTAACCTCTCGGAGGACAACCAACAACCAAACACCAATTGCCCAACCACGCATCACATCCTAACCAAGGGACCGCCGGTCAACGCCAAGGCACGGAGACTTCCACCTGACAAGCTGGCCGCCGCCAAAGCCGAGTTTGATCACCTCATCCAACTGGGAATAAGCCGCCCATCAAAAAGCGCATGGAATAGCCCTTTGCATATGGTGAAAAAGTCGAACGGAGATTGGCGATCATGCGGAGACTTCCGCGCGCTCAAGAACCATACAATTCCGGACCGCTATCCCATCGGATTTCTTCAGGATTGCACTGCAGCCCTCCACGGAATGACGTTTTTTTCCGTGATCGATTAACAGAAGGCGTACCACCAAATCCCCGTGGAACTAAGCGACATTCCAAAGACTGCCATCATTACACCGTCCAGATTGTAGGAATTCATGTACATGACATTCGGACTTTGCAACGCGGGTCAGACGTTTCAGCACTTCATGCACGAAGTACCTCGTGGCTTGGACAACGTATTTGTTTACCTCGACGATATACTGATCTTCTCTCCTAGCCAACAGGTACACGTGTGCTTGGGACACGCCATCAACAACCATGGATTGAAGCCTTTGCCTGAGAAAACGGAGGGAATTTCCGCAACACCGAGGCCGAAGACCGTACACCAGCTTAGCTTAGCTTAGGGACGGTCAACTTCTACCGCCGTTTTCTTCCACATGCAGCTCAACACCAGCGCACCCTGTTGCGGCTGATCACAGGCAACGGAAGAAGCGGTAGCTGCATTCGAGCAATCAAAGGTGGATTTGGGGAAAGCACCAACCCTAGCTCACCTGGACTCCAACGCTATATGGCCTCTTTCTGTCGATGCTTCAGACAACGGTATCGGAGCCGTACTGCAACAAACAAAAGAAGGAAGTGCAACGCCACTTGGGTTTTTCTCAAGGAAGCTAACTGACGCCCAACATAAGTACAGCACATACGACAGGGAACTTTTGGCCATTTACGAAACAATTAAGCACTTCCGACACGTGATCGAAGGCAGAGTGTTCACCGTCTTCACCGACCACAAACCGTTGCAGTTTGCACTCCACCAACGCTCGGAAAAAGCATCGCCAAGACAACAACGCCAGCTAGACTTCATATTCCAGTTCACTACAGATATACGACACGTCCCAGGCCGATAGAACACCGTCGCTGATTATCTTTCGAGGGTAAATAAAATTCAAAAAATCGACTTTAACACTATTGCCCTAGCACAGAACGATGACCCCAAGCTTCAAGCGCTAATGAATACCCGTGACCAACCACTTGAATAGAGACAGCAGAGACTAGATGACTCCTCCCTGACTCTGCACTGCGTTGTGACGTCAGAGAGGATACGCCCTTTCATCCCGCAGAGGTTCCAAGCGACGGTTATGCAAAACATCCACGGGCTCTCACACCCAGGCATCCGAGCAACCAGGAAGTTGATTACCGAGCGATACTTCTGGCCTTCAATGAACAGCGACATCAACAAGTTCGTTCGAACTTGCCTACCATGCCAGTCTAACGAAATCTCTCGTCACACCAAATCACCGTTGCAGAGATACAGCTTGCCCGATGCTAAGTTCGAGCACATCAACATTGACCTCATCGGGCCGATGCCACCAAGCGAAGGATTTCGATACTGCCTCACTGTTGCGGATAGGTTTTCCCGTAGGCCCGAAGCAATTCCAATCGTGACAATCACGGCAACGGCGGTGGCGGAAGCTCTGATCAACATATGGATCAGCCGCTTCGGAGTCCTTACACGCATCACAACCGACTTGGGTAGACAGTTCGAAAGCCAAATTTTCAAGGAACTGACGAAAATACTCGGAATCACGCACTTGCGAACAACCCCATATCACCCAGCGTCCAACGAAATAATAGAGCGGTGGCATCGCACGGTCAAAACCACGATCCGCTACCACGACTCACCTCAATGGACCAAGGCGCTACCAATCGTACTACTCAGACTGAAGGAAGACATCGGTTCGACGCCAGCCAATATGGTCTACGGAATGACACTTCGCCTACCTGGAGAATTTTTCGACACCTCTCATGTTGGCACGAATGATTCAAGCTTCCTAAAGGATCTGCGAGCGAGGAAGTCAAAGTTAACCCCGTGCAATACGGCACACCACAACTCAGATGACGTCTTCGTAAGCAAGGATCTGCCTAACAGCACGCACGTCTTCGTCAGGAATGACAAGGTCAAGACCCCACTCACGCCACCTTACGACGGTCCGTACCCGGTACTAAAACGGAAGGACAAGTACTTCAAGGTTGACGGGAATGGATGACAAACAGCCATATCCATCGACAGGTTAAAACCCGCATTCTTCTCAACAGACAAGCAGCCTACGACCTCGCGCACGACGACAACGAGGATTGGGCGAGAAGTCCATACGACGGTACGATTTGCGGCCTAAAGTCCCCATACCGCGGCTCCGCCACTGCAGGGGGAGTATTGTGGCGGATCACCAACGCACTCAGCATACATACGTGTGCGCCCTGGGTTACGCAGCATCAATCACGAAGTCCGTTGCAGTGCTGTCAACATGCGCGACTATGTTGTGCTTGATTGAAATATCGCTGTTCGTAGTCCTTGGTTTTAACGCCACCAAGTTTCATTTAAAAATAAGTTTATTTGGACACCGTTACATATTTGCAAATACACGCTTCCGGTATCTGACGACTGAGCCACGACGCATTACTTAAATCACAATGAGTTTTGTAATAAAATTGAATGCTAGTTATAGTTATGAACTCGAACATATGCTTCACTCTAATACATGTACTTGGTAAGGTTATTCAAGTATGGTTGACTACGCCCTTCTCACTAGTTGCGTTGCTGTGCCATGCTTGAGTTTGAGAAGACCCTACCCTCAGCCAAAACTACAATACGAACCATTCATCGCAATGCAACAAACTGAAGCGAGTTTGGGCTACGGACGTGAAAAATCCACGAGACGTGGATATCGATTTATTTCCTTAGTCAAGCGTGCCAATCCAATCACGTTGATATTAATAAAATGCAGTTTAGCTTCCGGATTGACGATTTTGAATATGAAAGTTTTCGGCCAAGGACTTCTTTCAATGATTTCCTACGGCAAAATTGAATTAAAAGCGATCACCCACCACTTCTCGTGGATTCGGAACAAATACTTTGATTTCAAGCTGTCCTTGCCAGGACAAAACTTCAAATCTTTGAAAATTTAAAATAAAACAAGCACTGCCATATCACAGCTCTTTAGATGTGATTGTAATTTTGAATTGCTTAATACACTCAGAGCGTATGTATTTGTATTAATTGCAATTTAGATATTTCTTCAATCTCACCGTTTTCTAGCGTCCCTGCCAATTCCATCGTCGATAAATTGAAATTTTCTCTCAAAATACAAACACTGGCTACGGCTGCATGACTGTGTCAGCTTCTATGATTTCTCATCCCAAAACACCCCAATCAAATGGCACTAGATGTTCTCGGGGTCAATCATTGGGTTTACTGGTTCCCCAATAATAGAATATTAAATGCCGAGAAACGCTAATAACTGTAAATACATCTGCAGCTCTGCTACTAAATCCTACTTACATCTCCGTTGTGGGGACGTAAGAGAGCGAAGGCGAATCTGCAATACCTGATAACGGAATCGAAGCAGTAATCAGTAATCAATTGGAGGTTGGCGACGGGTTAACTTCCCGTCCCTGGAAAAGCCTACAATGTTCCGAAAGTTCAGAAGGGCCTCGGAATGGATTTTTTTTTTTGTGGTAGGGAGGTGAAGGCATTTACGCCCGCCGAGTCTGGCAGTGTGGGACTTCCATGGAGGATACCCTTGGACTACCCACTAAACACCTCCCCTGTCAATCTGACAACCTAGCCTGGAACCGTTTGACACATTACTTCGGGCCAGGTCTCGTTTTGTTACGCCGTGGGGCGCCTTCAAGCTGGGGAGTCCCTTTCCTAGCGGGAGGGGAGAGGGGAAGAGGAAATGCCAGAAGAGCGATCCCCCAGCCCCAGCACCTCCGGCTGCTGCGAGTCCCTTTTATCTTTTAGGACTGCCCGAGCATAATGTGCCACCTGGTTCCATTTGTCAACCGATTCGAGCATCACCGCAACTATATTATCCGGGGTGAGCTCTCCCGTCTCCCTGTAGAGTTCCCTTCGCAGCCTGGCCCATTTGGTACACGCAAAAACTGTGTGACAGGCATTGTCCTCCTCTCCTGGGCAAAACCGACAATCGGGAGACCGTGACTTACCGATCTTGTGCAGGTAAGACTGAAAACACCCGTGCCCGCTCAAAAGCTGGATTGGACTCACCGCAACGGTCTCACAAATGGAAAAGGACTATGGCATTGGATCCTGAAATGTCAGATCACTCAATTATCCTGGCACTGTGAAGGACCTTTAACAACAGGAAATCAATATAAATTAAAAATATTGGCAATACAGGAAACGAACTGGACTAGAAATTATATTCAAGACATGAGATCCCACACTATATTAGAAAGTGGGATACCTACTGGGAAACAAGAATTCGGAGTGGCCTTCATTGTGAATAGGGAGTTCAAACCGCATGTTATTCATTTTAAGGCAGCTAATGAACGGTTGTGTGTGATCCGTATAAAAGTGAAATTCTTCAAAATCTGGCTGAAGAAAGAACATACCCCACTAAAGAAAAGGATAAAGGAAATGTTCTATAATCACCTGGAAAGACTGTTTGATGCGTTGCCAACAAACGCTACAAAAGCAAATCTGGGTGATTTCAACGCTAAGGTTGGTAGTGAACGATCTCATCGGAGAATGGCTGGAGGATATAGCCTCCACGATGAAACAAATGACAACCCCCTGTAGTGATCGAACAGATGCCTGAGTAAACTGCTTGAAAACCGAAATATTGCCAATCCGAATTTCAATTGTAAAGTTAAAATAATATTCATCATTTAAATATTTAAAATAATATTCATCATTTAAGTTTCCAATGCAAATATTCCATGATTGCACTCTCACAATGAAATGGAAAGTGGATGGAGGGCTCACCAACTGGTTGTGAGTGGTCCCGCAAGGTGACAACCAGCAACAACGGGGGAGTGAAAAAGAAACCTTCGAGGGGAGGCGACCAGTCGTGCGTGCGATATGTGCGCAGATTTTTTATTGGGAATCGAAACATAATTATTACGGGATTCATCATGAGTCGTCCTGGAAAGTTGAGTGTTCTTGTCGGTGGCAAATCACAATCAAGCTACAGTGAAATGCTGCATGGACGAATGTTTGCTGGAATGACCGTTTAGGATGTGGTTTTGTATGAAATCGAATGATCGTGGTAGAAGAAGTGACTGACCGCGAAGGAGGAATTTGTGTTCGAAACGAAAATGAAAACTTTCTTTTATTAAAATTTAAGCGGAAAACTGATTATCGTAGAGAGTATTTCTTTCGTAACACTGATTCGTACAATAAATATTACTAGAAAGCATTGTTTCGTGTGAAAAAGAGAAAAACACCCTTGTGGTCGCCTTATTTCAATTCTCGATTATTGCACGTTGTATAAACTTATTCCTACTTCTTTCATGTCCAGCAAATAATGGTTCGATTATGCTTTTCACCCAAGAAGAGTTGTGCTAGTCGTTCCTTGCATTTAGTCGGATCCACCCTCAAGCATTACCCACTCTCGTCGTCGTCCGCACGGCACGCATTCTGAATGTGCATTTTCCAAGCGGTTTTCTTTAACGTGAAAAGTGCAACGCTGTTCATATGACAGCGACAGCACGAGCGGTGGCGGTTCGATAATAATTGATGGCAGACTCACGAGCTACGCGAGCCAGGCAGGTGAATTGTTACAATTGCTCCTGAATGATCACCGTAAACAAATTCACAAAAATAAGAACATGGTGTTAGTGTAATTGCAGTGCGAAAGTGCCGTTACCCCGTTGAATATGTTTAATTACGAGGACAAAACACTAAAGGCAATCAATGCGTAGACATCACTAAATAACATTGGTTTTGTTACAATAGAGTAATCGGTCACTGTTTCAGTTTGCTGTGATCTGAGTTAATATACTCGTACATATTTTAGTTGGAATGGATTTTGTTGATGCTTTTCCTAAAGGGAATTGTTGAACTATATCATGCAAAAAACAAGTTGGGTAAACAGACCTACGCTCATGTCAGAAGGGTTTTGTATCCAATTTACAAAATGCAGTCACCAGATCGAATCAAATCAAGAAACATGTCAAAGACGATCTTATTGGAGAAAGTATGAAAAACGAGGATCATACTATTTTTGTTATTGTTACGCTCATAAATATCTCCCTTGATAATTATTTCAGATGTCCATTCGCGAGGGAGGAAACACATTTTTCATGTATTGCCCCCCTGTGCCCCCACTGAAGCAATTACTGACTGTTTGAGAACTGTTTTGAAAAGCTCCCATGAAAACTTTCATTTCATACTCATATCGGCTACGTTTGATGAATTTTTTTCAGGGCCACTCTCCCGTACTGTTACCGATTATTTGCTAATTTTTTCGAATCCTAGAATGGTTACAAAACCCTTTTGCTAGGAGCTCTCTCCCGCCTTCTTGACTTGTTTAACTTATGAGTATTAATTGTATGTACTCATCTACAGTCATTCATTAAATTGAATCAAGTGTTCAAAGCACGCACCTTAAACGCTGAAGTTGGGAAAAAATGACTCAAAATAATTCAATCTTCGCATTTAAAACAGCCACTATTTTGTTTTACAATTACTGATACCACTAGCTGAACCGATTCTCAAAGATATACATGACACTTATCATTCCTGAAATTTTCATGTAAATCCTAGCAAAACTGTAGTGTCTGAGTCGGTAAAAAGCGCATGTTGTTCCATAGCCATATGTTGCCAGCATATTGTTCCATAGTAATATAGGAAAATTCAAACCGCTATAACTTCGCTAAATCTTTATGAAACTTTCAGGATACATTAATCTTATAAAGAGTCATCTGTGTATTGAATTTCATTGAATTTAAGGGTACCGTTAAGATTTTATTCAAGAAATCATAAAATCAATAAATCATACTATTACTAACAAAGTTGAGTGAATTACGACTTCTCACGTATTTGTTGGTGTTGTACTCACCAAGGCCTACATTCCTGATTTTTTTCAGATTTTTCGGATCACAAGTGTCCAATCGCGAGGGGGAAGGACACAAATTTTTCGTGTATTTCCCCTCCCTGTGCGCCCCTCGAAGCAAACTTTGCCAAACTAAGACCTGTTTTGAAAAGTTCTCATCAAGACCTTTCATTTGATACCCATATCGGCTACCTTCAATGAAAATTTTTCTTCGGGGGGTCACTCCCCTATATGGGGAGACCCCCTTAAATACCTCATTAAATTTTTTTGTAGTTGAACTTTGAAGAGAGCACCACTTTACACCTACATACAAAATTTGATGCTTCTAGCTTAAGTAGTTTCCGAGAAAAACTGCTGTGACACACGGACGGACGGACGGACGGACGGACGGGCAGACAGACGGACAGACAGGACGCGATTTTAGAAGGGTTTTGTAAAATTATTTTACAAGACCCTAAAAAACAAAAATATAATGCAAGTTGAATTTTATTTGCCAAGTAAAAGTATTGCATTAGTGGAATGAAATGATAAAGAAGTAAGATTCAACTGAGACATGAACGCGAATTTCATTGAATTGTTTTCATTTCAAAGAACCATAAATAATCTAACGAAAGCTCATCATTTGCACTGATGTATCCTATTTGGATTTGGTACGGGCAATGAAACAGACTTTGATATAAAGGTGTTTCACTTTTCCTTATCTCAAGAGGAGAATATATGTCTTATAGTGACAGCTCTTTTTCATCACTCTCATTTAATTTTGAAATTTTTTGTTCAAATCAATACTCAAAAAAGAAGTTCTGAGATTATGGTATTTGCGAGCTTTAATTCATTAGACTTTTCGTGATACATTTATGATTAAACTTAAGTTTAGTTCTACTTACGGTCACTACCATACAAATCATTTCACATGACTTATTTACCTACTTCACACGGAATAAAACACACTCATATTAAACACTCTAATGAAACTTTCACATCTATTTTCCCATGCTCACGATGAATAAAAGTTTTTCTCATTGTTAAAATTGATTTCTCCTGGAAAAGGAAATTTCGAATCAATTTAATTGATCATCATTATCATCCTAAACAAACGTTAATTCGTCATTGATCTACACATTACAATCTAATCAAACTAAGGCATTACTTCGTCTTGGTATCTCCTCCGTACTTTATAGAAAGGTTCCGATGAAATCATAAATTCACCATTCCAATAAGTACCAGCAACAATTCACTCATCTGCGCAGACGAATCAAAATGTTTTCCGAAAGAACTTGTACTCGGACTCGTATCTTTCGTATCATCGCCGACGCTTGGAATGGCCACTAAAAATTTTCTTATCGATTTTCAGTATAAATTGAAAATCCATAAAAGAAAAAATGGTGGTTTCATTTTTATATCCTAATTAAAATTTCCGAAATTTTCTATTATTCGATGGGCGGGCATTGATTGAGGTTGCTGCGGTCGGGAAGCAACGCCACCGTCTTTGGGTAACAGAAGTATCTAAAAATCTCATTTATGTATTTGAATGGAAGAAACCGTGATGAATCGCCTGAGAATTTTTCCTTACATTGAAAAAACAAATCAATTCAGATTCATTTCTTTCAAAGCTATAAAATTCTGTGATGAAACAATGGATTTTAATGTTCCTTTTATAAATCGATGAAATACTATAAAATAGAATATCTGATCAGAACGGACTAGGGGATAAAAATCATCAAAGCAGGACAATTAAAAATAATTACGCCAACGTAATATTCACATGTTACCAATTTTTCCACGAATCTGCTCACATTAAAAATATTTTTAATCGCTCTCCAATCATATGGAGGCAAAACGGTCATGAAATTCAATATTTTGTGTGAATCAATATTCGTTTTGGATGTGGGAACGGAGTATTGGAGGTGGTGGCATAAAATTTAAGCCACACATTTTTATTAGTAAATTTTGTGTGTTTTACATGAAAAATACATATTGGCTGTGGAAGGCAAATAAAATGAAGCCAAAACAGAATATTTGATTAATTTCATGGAACAAAAACAGTTTTATTAGTATTTCTTCACCTTGCCAAAGGCAAATGGTTGGGATGAAACGGCAGCTGTTTAAGACAGGAAAATTTAGTGCTGTTTTTGAGTTACTTGACAAAATGATGGCCACGAATTTCCATATTTATTGACCAAACTGGTAAGATATCACAAGTTCGCTTTGAAAATGATTCGGGTGGGAGGAGTATACAAATCGATAGTTTAAATTGATAACACAAGTTTTTATCAAAGGGACTGTGGGCTATAAATTACATTATAGCTTTTTCAAACGTTACCGAAAGAAAAACATCAACTCAAACTTCAATATTAGGCATAAATATAACTATATTAGATTGTTCAAAAATGCTCAAAAATTTTACTTACACTTCTACCATTATAATCGACGGAGATGATCTTTGATTTCTTAAAAAAAATTTTGAAGTCTTATGTTCTACTGTTGCGACTACCGTGCCATTAAATTTATGAAATCAAAAGTTCTTAGTCAATTATTTTATTAGTGTTATGTTCACAGGCCAAGTCTCTTTTACCTCAAAAAGCAGTCTGGCCTTGCTTATTTTGATAACCAGACGCATTTTAGCTCGCTTGAGTTATCTTCAATGTCTGAAGGATATGTGGAAAAAATAAATTAATATTTGTTTATAGTGGGTTAAACAGGTAGACCCTAGCAAATACCAGGCAACAGACAAAAGCATAATTTGATACACATAAAGGAAGAAAAATTGTGCTGTCAAAGCTATAGAGGCATTGTTCTTTGGAGCATAGTATACTCAACTAGTAACCACACTCCATCAACCCTCCGGAAAAATTCGAACACAAGCCGAACAGCGAGCCATAAATCTTCGGTAGCAGGTAGATGGTAAACGCTGATGCGAGGAATGGCGCGAATATAATCATATGCTTCGATGAGAGATTTCAGGGCTACCAGAGCTAAAAAATCAATAACATTGCAGAAAAATAAATTCGTTCCATGCAATCTTTTAGTTTTTTGTTAGGATTTGGCAGCACTCCTATGTTCTGAAATGCGTAAAAGAACACGTGCGTCGGAAAATTTATTTGCATTTTGCTTTGTTTCTTGAGCGCGCGAAACATGGGATCAGCTGTCATGCCCCGGATCAGCTGACGTGCCCCTGGGAAAATTCAAAAAGTGTGCAACACAGGGTAAATGAAAGGTGTGGCTACTATATGAGTATACTATGCTTTGGAGCATGTACTATACATAAATAGCCCGCTGCATTTCGAAAACATCACAGGAGAGCATCAACGTTAGTTTCAAAGAGATTGTTCCACCACAAAAATGCTGGAAATATATCGACGTGCACCAGTTCAACTTACAAAAGTATTGATAAAAATACAATGTACAAAGTAATGCTTGCGTTTTGTTTTTATTAAATACCTCCATTCCCTACCACTCTCTCCATCGCTCTCTCATCGTCGCAAAACGCTCGCGCGATCTGCACTTCACATGTCGTCGATTCCTACGTGTGCCTCCAGGCAATGCTAAAACATCGATATAAGGGGCACACAAAATGCTGTGAAGTACTCTTTTCCTGCTAGTCTAGTCCGATTCGTGAACAGTTCTCAGAGATAAAAAAAAATATTATAATACGACGCAGTAAAAAAAAACTCTGAGTTTATAAAAACTAGCTGTCTTTAAGTATCTCGACGTTAGGGTCTAAAATGCCCTAACATACTGCATTTTCACCCCTCCGGACTTATCATTAATTTGAATTTATTAGATGTTCCTTAAGTCTTTTCTTAAAAATCAATGATGAGTTTGTGTTTTTCACTGTTTCTGGAAGATTGTTGCATATACGCAGAGCATCATTCATTGCGTCGTTCTTTA
This sequence comes from Odontomyia ornata, assembly GCA_963969285.1. Classification (NCBI taxonomy): domain Eukaryota; kingdom Metazoa; phylum Arthropoda; class Insecta; order Diptera; family Stratiomyidae; genus Odontomyia; species Odontomyia ornata. Next base: position 32,641,885 of record OZ017740.1, read on the forward strand.
GTCGATCAGTTCTAGCGTAAGGTATTACAAAATTGTTCACATTTGAGTTTGGCATTCCAATGAAGCTTGTTCGCATGTCGGAGATTATTATATTGAACGCTGCGTCTGAGGCCAAAGTCAGTGAGTTACAGTAAGCTTCAATATAGAATCTTCTTCTTTGTAGCACTACAGCCCCTCTCGGGCCTTCGCTTAGAGAAAGTTAGAGTATCTCATTTTCATGACCGTATAGATTTTTCCGGAAGTTGGTTTGGTCAGTACCATGCTCCCGTGTGCCTGCTCAGCTATGATATGATCTGATTAAATCAATACATATCACCACTGAGTTAAAACTCGTAGTCTGTCCGAAAAATCCCCTGAACTAAATCACGTTGCTCCCAACGAGATTTGAACCTGGGACATTCGGCTTATGCGTTCATATAGAATCAAGCCTACGATAAGGAGATGGAATTGCTCCAATGCTCTTTAATATTACTTTGGAAAATGTCAGAAAGACAACAGTAGACACCATGGACATGTTTCTGTATAAGCCCACGAAGCTTCTATTTGGTTTTTTTTTTCAAAGTAGCTTTATTTACACTAACAACAAACAGTATTGGTAATTGAATCCATTTTCACAAAATACTCCAACCAAAAGTAGAAATAAAAAGCTTCCTTTTAATTTTGTGTTTTATTTTTCTTCTCGAAATCGATTTTCGGCAGTAATCGTTCTGTATTCTTTAGCGATTAATTTATTTTGACTTACATTTCTGCTTATAGACTAACTGTATTTAAGGACATTAGCTCAAGCTAATAGAATGTAGGAAAGGTAATTATAAAAGGGTAGTTATAAAAAATTGTTTTTACAAAATTCAGAAAAGATTTTATTATTAGTATTAAATTTATTCAAATAGCTACAATCTGCAGTTTTCGTCATCTTGATTCATCAAGTTTTTCCTTTGCTGGGTTATTGCCAGGCTTTCCATCACATCCAATTCACGTATGTCTCTAGCCTCCTTGATGGCCGTTGCTTCCTCTATAGTTATCCCTTCGTGATAATATGTTCCGCTTTCACCGACATGGAATTTGAAGTTCTTTCCTTTTCCTTGCTGCTGCTGCTTCGCCTAGATTCTTCTTGATTCACAGGCCGATGAGTCTCCTCGTTTAACCTATGTACACTTCTTCACAAGTGGGGCATTCGTTGCGATAGATACTAATGTGGTTCACGTTTGTCCTTCGTTGATCCGAGAACATTTTTGAGCTGGTTCTTGCTGGTTGATTCGTTTAACCGTACAGAATTGAGCTGATTGATTCGCCTCTTGATACGATTGCTGATACCTTCGTGATAAGTTAAAGCCTTTCAGTGCGTGTTTTTGTTATTCCCATTGGATAATGTTGATCGCCCCTGTCGCTGTCTAGTTATCTGGATCTTCTGTGCCATTCTCCTAATTGTTGAACCCTTGAAGCCGTTTAGTTAAGCTGTCTCAACAATGTACCTCATCTTCTTTTCTTTAGCTTCTTTGCTTAACGGCAAATCGAGCATCCTGTGGATCATGGCTCTGTACGGAGAAACCTTGATTCGCTGCAAATGGTTTGATATGTTTGGAATCATTCTCTGTGTGGGAGTTGCTTTACAGTATACATCGAAAGGTATATTTGCTTGAGTCCTCCTTACTACTGTATCTAGGAACAATAGTTTACCGTCCTTCTCTTCCTCCATCGTGAATACTTTATTCTTGTGGGCTCGATTCAGGTCAGCAAGCAATTTCTTCACGTCACTCCTTATCATATCCGCAAACACATGGTCCACATATTGAACCCAATATTTTGGTTACTGGCCTTTCTCTTGCAGTCCTTCTTCTAATTTTGTCATAATTATCTCGCCGGAGAATGCTGAAAGTGGATTTTCCATCGCTACTCCTTCTTTAGTCTTATAAAGTTTCCCCCTAAAGGTGAAATAATTTTCGGTAATGCAAAGTTTCGCAAGCTGGATATACTTCCTTGTTTTTGTTTTCTAAGATAATAAATTTTGTCGGTGAGAAAGCCATTCTTCTATGCATCCTAGTGTTTTTATCACCGGAATACACGGGAATAGAGCTTTCACGTCGAAAAACACCATCATTTTGTCGTGCGCTGGTGGGCCAAACTTTAGAATTTTCTCAGAGGATTTCTTGCTGTTTTTTACCGATCTAATACTATTCAGTTGAGTTATTCCCTTAAATTCATTCACCAACCATCTTGCCAGTTTTTAGGTCAGTGCATTCACGGCTGAAATAATCTCACGCATTTTGTTCCCTCACTTTATGTATTTTTGGCAAACACTTTATCCTAGGCAAAGTGGGGTTGCTCACTCAATTTGGCAATTAAGGACTCACAACTTTTAATTGTGCTTTCCAATCTTTTCATGGATTCCTCTAACGGGCTCGGTCTTACCTCGAAGAAATTAGCGCTGCCTAGCTTTTTGTATAACCACCTCATTATACTTGCTTTTATTCATCACTACCACTGTATTTCCTTTATCTGCCTTTACCAAGTGAACTGGTTTCTTTTTCAATCCAACATCTATGCTTGTCTCTTCTCTGTTTACTACCTTTTCCGCTCCCCTTATCACATCGGCTATATCATTCCTTGCCATCGTTCACTATGCTTCCGGTAGTCTACTTGACTTTTTTCTAATTTTTGTGGAACGGGGCACTGTATACTAAGACCTTAGCTTTTTTTAGTCACTGTTTCATATGCTGATGATGTCAATCACAGAATAGATGACTGCAATATTTCCAGCATCCCCAACAACGCCTGAAGCTGTTAACATTCCAGAAGCAAAGCAAGAGGTCACTGTCTCCCTATCAAAGACAAAGTATAGGTAGCAGTACTGAAACTTAGAAAAAAGAAGGCACCTGGAGTAGATGCAATACCAGAAAAGATCGTCCCAGGACTGAAAAACTCTTCAGGATGATCTAAATTGCCTGTTCTTTTGGTGTGAAAGAAATTGTCTTCCGGTCAACACGTTCAAATGTGTTCTCATGACCTTCTCTAACAAAAATAACCCTTTAAACCTTCTCATACGTGATCAATAGCTCGCCTCTTGCATCAGTTGATAGTTTCAAGGACTTAGTTGTGACATTTGATACTCATTTGAAGTTCCAAAGATTACGTCCTTGAATTAACAAAGAGAGCCTCTTGAGTTGGGGGCTTTGTTTTGCATTGTTCTCATGCAAGTTATAATCTCCAAACCTGTGTACGGCTTTTTATCATGCTTGTTCACCCAATCCTTGAGTATGCATATTAGATCTGGTCCCCTCATCAAAAGCATCTTGTAATGGGTGTTGAATCTGTACCTCGTAGCTTCACCTGCAGGCTTTTCTACAACTACAAAATCCCATATTGCCGGGACGACGGTTACCTTAATCTTCTGGGACTACCATCACTCTAGGTAAGAAGACAATTTCTTGACCAGTGCTTCCTCTTTGAACTTGTGACAAGTATGTTGTCATCTAGCTTGATGAGCGCTATAAGAATACGCCCTCCCTTCGCGTACCAGATCCTTGCAATGTTTCGTAATACCGTTCTCCAGAACCGTCATTTACAGCCACTCACCGTTAGTTCGCGTGGTGAGAGAAAACCACTGTCTCCAGCTTGGCCCCCACTTGGATTCGTTAGGCTCCTTCAAACGTTAGCTACGGAGAGTCCTCTTTACTATTGAATTTTATATTTGGAAATTATTTTCTGTAAAAAAGTTAATAAATAAACGGCTCCATAGCAAAGGTCTAAATCTAGGTAACCTTCTGCATTTATTTACCAGATCTAGCTCCCTCAGATTATTTTCTTTTTCTGAATTTTTAAAAAGGCTCGGCTATTTTGAGGAGTTTGACGGTTCCTACTATAAAGCGGGTATCGAAGCTATTGAACATCGCTGGGAAAAGTGCATCGAGCTAAAAGGAGAATATGTTGAAAAATAAAAAATATTTTCCCAATTTTTTTACTGTTTTCTTTGTTGGGTGGGGTACTTTTGGGACCACCCTCGTATGTATGCACTGCACACAAAAATGGGGGCAAGTTAAGGCTTGAAAATTATAGAGGCAACGCTCTACTGTATACATCTTTTAAAGTGTTTTCCCAAATCATAGAAACAAAATTAAAGCCGTACTATGAAAGTGTTATAGGAGAGTATCAGTGACGCTTTCGAAGTTGATGATCTACAATAGACCCAATATTCTCAGTAAAGCAGGTGCTCGAAAAGTTCTGGGAATATAACATTGACGTCCAATAACACTTTGTAGACATCAAGCAACCATACGACAGTATCGAAAGCAATGTGCTTTACCAAATAATGCTAGACTTTGGCGTTTTAACATAACAGGTCCATATGGTCAAGGTCATAATGTTAAACACCGAGTCCCAGGTTAAGGTAAACAGCGAACTAACGGACAGTTTCATAATAGAATCACGCTAAAAACAAGGGGATGGACTGGCCCCAATGCACTTTAATATTGCGCTGGAACAGGTCATCAGGAAGACATCAGCTGAAAGCTTGGCACGTTCGATTTCAGATGCCAAAGGAGCATTTATGAGCCTGAAATCTGAAGCAAACTAAATTGCCCTATGAGTTAATGAAACTTAAGCTGAATTCATGACTCAAACCAGGAAGAAAACTCCAGTTTAACAAAGCCTGACCTTGTGTGACTATAGTCTTGAAAGTGTATATAACTTTGTTTAACCTTAGAGCTAACCTTAATAGAAGATACGCTTAAAAGATCAGACCCCATATAAATGCCGCAAACCAAACCTATCACTCCTTACCTGCCATTCTAAGGTCCACAGGCAAAATGAACTCCGTATTTACCAAACACTAGTCAAATCGGTGCTGTTATATGGAAGTAAAATATGGGCCCTGATGACCGAATCTGGAAAAGGAGTGGATATATTTGAACGCAATGTGCTCCAAAAAATCTACGGCCTAGTGAATAAAGCAAAAGAGTGGAGATGACGTTATCACGATGGGTGGTATGAACCATTTGTTAATCCACTTAATTGAAATGACTGGGCCATGTAGAAAGAATGGAAGAAAACTTGCCCCCCAAAATAACATTAAAAGGTAGAGCACAAGGTAGACGTTCACCAGGAAGACCGAAGTGTTGATGGGAATACATGATAGAAGCTAATAAGAGATCCTTGTTAGCAGCGAAAAATTGGTGGACAAGATCACGGAACCATGATGATTGAAGGAGATTTATCGTAGAGGGCAAGGCATGATGGTGATAAGCACTGAGTATACGATTTTTCTTTCTAGTAGGAAGATGAAGGCTGTTTACGTCCCAAATGTGGGATAACGTACTGCTTCTGAGCTACCCTCTAAATACGTCCCCTGTCAATCTAAAAATCTAGACTGGAACCATTTAATACATTACATTGGGCCTCCTTTTCTTACACCGTGTGGTGCCTTTGGGTGGGATGATTCTCTTCCTAAGCCAAAAAAGAGACTTGAAAAGGGATTACTGACAAAGATAACCCCACCCTCGACGCCTCATTGAACAGTAAGATGCCCTTTTTATCTATCAGAACTATTTGAATATGCGTATAATGTGCAACTTCATTCCAAAAATCAAGTATTCTAAACATCATCTATAGTTTCCAGTGAAAGCTCTCCTAGTTTGATGGAGAGGCAACGCTGATTCTGTCTTTTGCAGGCAAAGAAGGATTGGTAGACGTCATATAATTCTTCTGTTTAGAAGGTAAGATCAGGAGGCCGTGATGTACCGTGATGTGCACTCTTGGACCTAAGCTTCCTGCAAAAGGGTACCTGCAACTGTCTTGGTCCATTGATCACGTCCTCCAATTTCAAACCCGAGCAGCGATGAACTGTTTTCGTCAACCGAGTCAGACCAGTGTTTCCTCGGTTTCCCCACAGGTCACCGCTCTCTAGTTCTCCCAACGAATACCTTTTTGGGTATCCGTTGTTGGTCCATACGATTCATGTAGCCAGCCCATTGCAGTTTCCACAGTCTTACAATCGTTGAGAATTCCGGCACGTCGAAAATTTCATACAGCTCATGGTTGTATCGAATTTGCCATTGCAACTGTGTTGACTTCCGTGGTTGCTAAAAACAATATGTGCTTTTCACCGACTCACAATACAGATTTGCTAGGATTGGTATCAAAGTTTCAAGAATGATGTGTCATAAATATCTTTGAGAATTGGTTTAGCTAGTTGTATCAGTCATTGTAAAACAAAATAGTGGCTGTTTTAAATGCGAAGATTGAATAAATTTGATTTATTTTTCCCCAACTTCAATGTTTAAGGTACATTCTTTTAACACTTGATTCAATTCAATGAATGACTGAAGATGAGTACCTACTAGTCATATGTGAAACAAATCAAGGAGGCAGGAAACAGCTCCTAACAGAAGGGCTTTGTAACCATCTTAAGGTTCAAAAAAATTTTCCGATGCCTTGAATCGATGATTTGAATTATTCACCCGACACTCGTTCAAATTCATCCAAAAGATGCAAAGTTTCGTTTATAAGCACATAACAGCAGCGGTTTTGTTCCAAGTTAAATAATTTTTCTGAATGGTCGGCTCATTGAACATATTCAAGTAAACCAATATTGCTTAAATTTTCATGAAAACCCGAAGAAAATAAGAGTACCTTGGCCGATTTGAAATATATATTAACTATCAACATGTGTTGTTCCAAACAATTCAAATGGCAATAACTCACTAAGTGATGATTTGATTTCCATGAAATTTTGTGGGCATAAGGGTCTTATATCAACCTACATCAATGTAAAACCTTAAGAAGTTTGCGGGCACCTTTTCGATTTTCGGGGGATGTAAAATTTACAAATCATACCTTTATTAACAGATTTGAGTGAATTTTGATTTCTGAGGCATTTGCTGCCCTTGGACTCATAAATACCTATTTTCGATTTTTTTTGGATTTTCGGCTCAAAGGTGTCCAATTGTGTAGGGAGGGGACACAAGTATTGTTGGTGCATTATTGAATTAAAACTTGTGGTACTAAATACAGTTTATGCAAAATGTTTTTCATAGAGCTTGCTGCTACCTTACCCAGCGAAACTATGAAAATGATCCAAAAACTTACCGGAAAAAGAAACACTGAATAAGATGAGAGAGGAAACTATGAAAACCTTTGGGCTTTAGGCATTTGATAAACATTGACAGTAAATCACAAATTGGTAGATTCGTTTGTTGGTAATTTCAGCTTCGTCAAAGAAAATAGTAGAGATACGAAGGGTGAACAATGCCTCAAGACAAATCAAGCATTTTACCACTAGCATATGATTGCATGTGAAACCTTAAAAATAGAGCCACGAGGCATTGTACCTCTTTCTGCCCTATTCTCATAATTTCTATCTGGCTGCAATAGTTTATATTTCGTTTATGCCTTTTTTTGAATTTTGCAAAATAAAATATATTTTATCAAAACTTTTTAGTTTCCGGACCATTTTCACCTCGGGGTAATATTAAAACAAAGATTTTATTTCATTTTTTGGATGAATTATAGTTCTTATTTTCTCATACGTACGTTTCGGAAGGCACTTCCTTCCTTCCTCAGTGAACAAATTAGTTTGTGAATTAGCAATTCTTACATATACTTTTATACTTTCTACTTTTTCGAAAAACCAAATTTAACTTTCCTTTGATTGCTTTAGCCAATAGCAGGTAATCTTATATTCTATTTTACATCGATATCTACTAATCTATTTTGAAGGAAAAAGCTAATTTCGTTTATTACTTAATCTAGGTAATCCTAAGCCAATTTATATTTTTGTTTCCACAGATCATTAAAGGAGACTTAATTCATAGGGAGGAGAGTAATTATTGCCCGGGTCAGTGCTCATCCTTTTTAGGGTATTGTAAAATCATTTTACAATATCCTACTAAAATCGCGTCCTGTCTGTCCACTTAGGTGTAAAGTGATGCCCTCTTCAAAGTTTCATCCCAACAAGAAATCTATAAGGTTTCATGGCATCTAGGCAATATGGGTATCAAATGAAAGGTCTTGACTAGAACTTTCCAAAATATGCCTTAAAATGACGCGTTTTGCTTTGAGGGGGGCAGAGGAAGGGGAAATGTACCAAATGTACACCTTTGACCTCAAAAATCCGAAAAAAAATCACAGAGATGAGACTTTAAGAGCACAAGATCAAAAAAACATCTTAGAAGTCGAAATTTGATCAACTTTGATAATAATAGTACATTTTGTAAATTTTACATTTTTGCCTATAAAATCAAAATGGGACCCTTAAGTTTCCCAAAAGCTACAATTTAAGCTTTTTTGAAAGTAATTGTATGTGTTCTGAAAATTTCATAATAAACGAACAATAAACAGCTAAGTTATTGCCGATCGAATATTTAACAATTACAACATTAACGCGTGATACTAGGGGGATATACGTTTGCGACGGACCTAGACACTATAAGGGGATCGTAGTAGTCTTTGCGTATAGACGTCTTTTAAATCGCTCCTGTCAAAAGTTTTCAAAAATTAAATTAATTTTTTTAAAACGTTAGTCCGAAGTTAATTTTTATCGGAAAAAATCTTATATTGTCGAAGTAATCGACTCAGGAAATTTCTATCGAATATTTTTACTTCGATTGGTAACGAAAAACAAATTCACAAAGAAAATTTCGCCGCTGGTATGGAGGAGCCCGACGGCTTCCCACCGTTGGGGCAACCTGGGGAAACGACGAATACGAAACTGGCGACAATCACCAAAAGAAAACATAACGAAGAAAACTCCGTAGCTGCAAATAACAGCGGACAATCGACAAATGGCCAAATTGCAGAAAGAAAATGATGAACTAAGGCAAGAGATACAGTCACTCAAGGATCTTTTCAAGAAAGGGATGAAGCCCCAAAAGACGCAGCCACAAAATCAATGGCAACAGGTAACAAAGCCGAAGAAAAGTACAAAGCAAGTAAATCCAGAGAAAGTTCTAAGTGCTGGCGGCACCAACGAGAGCCAAAATTATTTTGCAGCGCTGGAGGGATTAACCGAAGATATGGAAATCGAATAAAACATCGGAGGTAGTTTTAATCAAGATAATGACGTTAATTTTATTCAATATTTAAAGAACAAAAATAAGGAGAAAAAACCAGCCCGCAGTTCTGCTGGTTCCTCTGAAAAAGCTTCCAACAAGACAGAAAAAGTTCCGCCAATCAACGTGTTCGGACAAACCGGGAAAGATATGGTTCGGCTATTGGCAGCTGAAAATAAACTGGCCAATTTCGAAATCAAAAGAGTTAATGCCGAAAAATTAACTTTAAGGACGAAATCACTGGTTGATTTCAGGTCAGCCAAAGATGCGCTGATTTCTGGGGAGGTTCCACACTTCACCTATACCCCAAAAAGTGAAAAAAATCAGACCTTCTTGTTGAAGGGTTTGGACAGCGGAGAGGATACGGTCGATCTTCTTCAGGTGCTCAAGGAGGCTGCGCCAGATATTGATTTTGTTTCAGTCAAAGCCTTTGCGACAAGAAGGTCGACCATAGAAAGGAAGAATTTACCACTTTACCTGGTACAAATTGCAAATAAGAGCAGTCCAAGTAAGGTACTTGAATTTCAGAGTGGTGAGGTGGGAACGCCTCTAGAAAAGAGAAGTCAACCAGTGTTACCGGTGTCAAAGATTTGGAAATTCGGCTGCCAATTGTGCCATGCACTATCGTTGCGTTAAATGCAAAGACGTTCATACTCACGGTGAGTGCAAATTGGCTCAGACGGAGCCTAAAGAAAAATTATACTGCGTTAACTGCGGTGTTTTTGGTCACCCAGCATCATATCGAGGATGCTCCCGATATCAAGATGCAAAAGTTAAACTTGCTCCAAAGCAAACACAAGTACACCGTAATATCATACCTTCCAACTTCGTCAAGCCCGGAGTATCATTTGCACTCGCCGCTAGAGGACCAGCAGAAAATGCTGGAAGTAATGTAAATAATGTCAGTGGCAATAATGAGCTGCTTCTCAGAATTTACCAGCAACATAATTCTTTATCGGAGGGAATCGACAAACAAGATTCAAAAATTAACTTTGCTTTTCAGCGTTTAGGTCTTTCAAATGCCTAATAATAACTTGTCATCCAGTCATATTCCCATGGATAGGCTTCGCCTCATATCGATCAACGACAACTCTATCATTGCTATACATCGACGTGATTATCTCCTTGAATTCATTGTCAAGCAAAAGCCTGACATCATACTTCTCACTGAAACCCACCTCAATTCATGGCATTCCATGGAATTCAAAGATTTTGCATTCGTAAGAAACGATAGGGTAATAGGTGATGGGGGAGGTGGCACCGGGATATTGGTTAGAAGACCTTATTGTTTCCAAAATATTGAAAAAGTCGAATTCAAAAACTTTGAATTTCTTGAAGTGTCCGTCATCAAAATTTCACTGCCAGGTGGGGATAACCTCTTCGTTATCTCTGCCTATGCAACTGGTCAAAATGTTCTCAAGTTCAAGGAGGAACTCAATTCCTTGTTTGAAATACTCGAATTGAACAGGCTGCATGGTTATTATATTTTTGCCGGTGACCTGAATGCCAAGCATACATCATGGCTAAACGCCACCAATAATCCAAGAGGTGTATTCCTGAAATCATGGATAACAGAGAACCAAATTGAATACAGGTGCAACCTATATGGGTCGGAGTTCCCAACATACCCTAGGACAAATTCATATTTGGACCTCTGCATTGCTGACGCGAGACTTGAATTCAGCTTTAATAGTCCTCAACGGAAACTGCAAGTGCTTCCTTACGATAGCGACCATAATGCAATCGTAATGGAAATCAATCATCAAAGGGATGATTTCTTCCTCATTCCAGTTCAACATGAAAACCATCGGTTGAATTTCAAAAAAACAGACTGGGGAAAGTTTCAAAAGAAGTTTAATCGGGAGTACTAGAAGCAATGTCCTCCTTCTGATGATGGCAACGCTTGCTCAATGGTTCCTAATGACAGAAATCTAACTGGCGATGAAATAGACGTTGAAAACGATTGAGAAAGTTGTTCCCAAGATTAAACATCGAAACAATACGGAAGGATATGAAACACCAACCATCGCAAGGTTGAAAAGATTGAAAAGCCTCCTTCTCACACGCATCAACAATATTTATCGTCGATTTTTGGACTACAACCATCCCTCCTTGGCTTTGTTGAAATTACACATGAAAAATGTCCGGAGCTTAATCCGTTCATACTTCAGGAGTGAGGTCAGCAATCAATGGGCGGAAAAACTGAGGGGTATTAGCCCACAGGACCCAGATAGCGTTTTCGCGAAAGTGAATAGCTTATTCCGCAGGAAGTTTCGAGTGAAGGTATCGAATCTTGAAGTCGCTAGTGATGAGATAAATCTTCTCGATAGAGCTGGTATTGAAATTGATAGTACGACTCCGGATAGAAATGGAAACAGGATTATATGTGATGGATTGCAGAAACTTGCCCTGATTGGAACACATTTTGAATTGGTTCATCTGCCAAACCCAGAGAGAAGGAATGAAATATTTTCAGAGGTCGTTGAAGCAAAAGTTTCCGACTTCAAATCGAGCCTGAACGGCCAATCAATTCTTCATTTCGATGAAACATTAACATCTGACCTCATACCGAGCTTGAATCTTATTGATTATTTTGTCAGCTATGAAGACTTGTGTTTCATATTTCGCAGAATAAACAACAAAAATCATGTGGTACTGACGGTATTCCAAATATAGTTCTCCGACATTTGCCTGAGGTTGCTATTAGGAATTATTGCATATTGTTCGACAACATGTTGAACAATTCGTATCTCCCAAATAAGTGGAAAAAGGCTAAGGTATTTCCGATCTTGAAGAAAGGAAAAGAATCTTCATGCCCCTAACATCAGCAAGGTGTTTGAAGTGATACTCAACCGAGCATTAAACGCCCACATTGAGAAATATGAGTTGATGCCAAATTGGCAATTTGGTTTTCGTGCCAGGCATTCGACCATACATGCAATAACGAAAGTAACCTCAGACATCTGTTGGAAACTAAACAACAAAGAATGTGTTGGAGCATGTCTCATTGACATGGAGAAAGCCTTCGATACGGTGTGGCTAGATGGACTAGTTTTCAAACTTCTTCAGGACAGGTTCCCCAGACACCTTGTCGCCATGATGTGTAATATGTTATACGGGAAATCATTTGTTGTAACTGATGGAAATCTGACAACAATGCGCGAATTCAAGGTCTTGAATGGTCTACAGCAGGGAACAGTTACTGCGCCCCTGCTTTTCTCAATATTCATTCGCAAGCTATTGAACAGCTTTGATTTTAATGTCTCGCCAACGCCATCATTGGTAGCGTTTGCTGATGATCTGATCATCTATACGGCAGACCGAAAAGCTACAATGGTTCAGAGTAATCTTCAAAAAATGTTTAATGACGTGCAGCTCTACACCGACAATTGGCGAATGAAAATCAATGCGCAGAAGTGCGAAACAATTTTGTTTCGGACAACGCTGCAGGGGGCCAGTCAAGACCTGAAACGTAATTGGAAGGATTTCCACATTATGGCTGGTGAGGGTAGTTCAGAACGGGTTCCACATAAATCCTGTGTTCGATACCTCGGTGTTCATCTCGATCAGTATCTGTACTATACTGAACATGTCAAAATCATGCTCAGTAAAGCAATAAAAGTAGTCATGGCCCTTTGGCGACTCTTTCATTCCAGATACATTGATCAAAAAGTCAAAGTTATTTGTTACAAGACCCTGGTTAGGCCAGTATTGACATACGGATGCCAGATCTGGTACAACCAGAGTGCTAGTACAATGGAAAGATTAAGAGTTTTCGAAAGGAAATGTCTTCGTGCATGTACTGGTTTGTACAGAAAGCCTGAGACGGATTGGAAACACTCTATATCGAATAGAAAAATTTATCAAACCGCTCAAGTGACAAGAGTCGATATCTTCATATTGAAACTTCTTCGGAATCAAATCGCAAGATCTGTAACTGTGAGTGAAAACCCTTGAATTTCACAGCCGTTCCACCCTACAGATGGGTATATTGTGACTTGCCTCACTACTGGCTTCGTTCCTCCAGAAGCATTCGTGTATTTGGACATGAATCGATATGTTTTTGATTCTGACGGCGTCCCAATCATATATCACATATACTGACGGGCCACCGATAAGAAGATAAAATATCCTCCGAATCTGAGTTCACGAGACCAACAATTCCAATGGAGATACTCATTTGCTAGATTCGTTGAGGCTGGTCGAGCTGAGATGGAACAATCTAGGTATTAGTGGCTGAATGACAATGTCTAAATTATTCGTGTTAATTTTCTGTTTTTGTGCTTTTTCTCGTTACTTAGTTTTTTAGATTCATCTCATTATCGCTACATCTAGTATCGTCGCTTATTATAAATTAGGTATAGGTTTCAATATAAGGTAACGGTTTTTTTTTTGATTGAACTTATTTAGAATTAGGGTGTAACATATTAGGTATAAGATATAAGTTCATTGTTGTGTTAGTAGTATAAGTAATTTTTGAATAATGCTGGTTGGTTTTTTCTCCTTTTTCAAATTTAATCAAATAATATCTAATAATCTTAATTAATTTAAATTTGCAAGTGTATTTTTTTCATTAAATGTGTTTAACTGATAAAAATTTAGATAGCCATTCGGGCCATTAAGTTTTTTATAGTTTTATTGTTTGGAATTTGCTCTATGTTCTTTTAAAAATTTATAACGATTGGTAATAAATAAAGCGCTTTTGACTTTGACTTTGACCTAGACACTATAAATATGTAGGAATTTTGATGAAAATTTTCAAAATGGTTTGTAATATTGATGCATTATCATGACTAATTAAGCGACGGGGTCAAAACACGGCAAATATAAAAATAGAATAACCACAATAATTGTTCAAACTCAATTTATGGAATCTGTGTATTGGTCAAGTTTTGATATGTAGAATATATTGATTGATTTATTAAATGTTTTATAATAACCTTCTGGCAGGAGCACTCTCCTGTTGCTTCAACTTGTTTGTTTTTCTATCCGGCTCATGTGTAGGCTTTCGTAAGGGTCCAATTTCCGGTGATTTACAACCTCTTTGATGGATTCAAGGTCGCATTGTCTCTTTTTGCCAATTTGGCAATTTTCACCTTCTTTGAAGTGCTCCTACAATCTTATACTGATCAACCGTTTGATTTGTCCGATATATACAGCTTTGCGTTCCAGACATGTTTTTTTATAAATGGCATTCTTTTCCCACATGTTTTTTGGATCCTTTGGGCTTCCGAGAATGGTACCCAGTTGCATACTCCTGCTCGAACCAACTATGTTAATTTTTCTTTTATTCAGTATTGTTTTTACCCTTCGAAATAATGGTGAGTATGATATCGCCGCCTTAATAATTTGGATTCACTATTTTGCCCGATTAATGTGGTGTGGTGGTTTGTTTTGTCCTTTGATCTCTTTTTATCAATCATTTGGTCGATCATTGTTGTACGATAACCGTTAATATCTGCTTTCATTTTGATGATTTCCAACTCCATTTGATATTAGTCTTCGCTGAGGGGCAATGTCGTTAGCCGGTGTACCATATGATGAAATGCCGCCAGTTTTTGCTATAATGCATAGTTTGACGAGGCTAGTATTGACTGTTGTGTTGCTGTGGATTTCCTGTAAATATCAAACTGCAGTTTTTCATCTTCTTGAATGATGACCACACCCAAGAATGGGATTCTTCCGTTACTGTCCCGCTCTATACTAAATTGTATATTGTTATTTTTCAGTCTTAATTTTGTCAATATTTCGTCAAGCTCCGTCGTTTTTATTATCACTAGTACGTTATCCACATATCTAAGTCACACTCTAGGCATCGTTCCAAGTTCTTATATTCTCTTTTCCATCGCTATCATGTAAATTTCTGCCAACACTGGTAAATGTGAGTTCCCCATTGCTGTTCTTCGTACCGTTTTGAAGAACTTGCCCCGAAACGTAAAATAATTTTCGGCCATGCATAATGTAGTTAACTTTGCGTATTGTTTCAGTTTCCTCCATTCCATTATGTCATCTTCTTGTGAAAGCCATTGCTCGAATTCATACAACGCCGATTTTAAAGGTATACTGGGGAGCAACGACTTTACATCAGATGACACGATAGTTTCGTCGTTATTGATTGGACCACCTCCTTGGAGCTGATTGATGAGATCTGCTGAGTTTTTGATCGACCGTGCTCCCTTAAATATTTCCTATTTTGTTGAATTCTTGCACTAGCCATTTTACTATTTTGTATGTAGGGGAACTAATGTCCGCTATAATTTCCTTCATCTCATTTCCTTCCTTGTGTATTTTTGGCTGTCTTCTTATTCGGAGGAGCACTGGGCTTGGGATTCGTAAGAACCCTATGTTGTCGATTACATCTGAATACTCCTTGGATGTTTTTTCCACTCGTTTTATGGATTCTTGTAAAGGATCTTTCCGCAATTCATCATAGTATCATAATCGTCTGTGTTCATAATATCGACATTGTTCCCTTTATCGGCCTTTAGGTAATACACTGGTTTCTCCTTTAGTTGTTTGATTAAACATCTATACATCTATATCTACTAATCTATTTTGAAGGAAAATTTTTTACAATTGCTAATTACGTTGATTACTTAATCCAGGTAATCCTAAGCCAAATTTATTTTTGTTTCCACAAATCATTAAGCCTCGTTTACACGGCGACAGTAATTGCGACAGTTGCTGTCAAGACAGCGACTGTCATGATTACTGTCACCGTGTAAACGATGGTTACGATCATGGCAGTACTGTCGTACACAACTGTCGCATATCAGCCTCGTCTTGATTTCGCGGCAGTGCTGTCGTGGGAGTTAGTGTACTGTCAAGAACAACTGTTGCATGTAAACGCATTGTTGTGACAGTATATTACATGCCCACAAAATTTGACAGATGATTAGATATAATTATGTATTAATTTGCGTTGGATTATTCGTGAAAGTGATTAAACAGAAAACGTGATTAAAAAGGCAAAGCTATTATTCAAAAACAAAGTGATAGAGACTTGACAGTGATTGAAAATGACAAACGAAAAAATGATTAAAAAGACAAAGTTAATATTAAAAACAAAACTGATAGAAACTTGAAGAGATTGAAAATAAAAAAGAAGAAGTGATTAAAAAAGAGAAAGTTCATATTAAAAAACAAAGTGATGGAGATTTAGAAATGAGATGATTTAGTTATCAATTGCAAATCGTGGAGTGGAAGAAAATTTAAGCCCAACAATGAATACCTATGAATTCATAGAGGAATACCAAAAATATGAGTGCCTGTGGCTGAAAAGTAGCCCATTTTTTAAAAATAGAGTGAAACGGGATACTGCAGAAGCTGCTCTACTTGAAGCCTCAGGTGTTCCCTCGGTGAAGGCATTGAGGCAAAAAATAAGAAGTATAAGAGGAACATACAACCAGGAACGAGCGAAAGTCAGGGCATCGAATGTAACAGGGAGTGGAAGCAGTAAAATATACAAGCCACGATTATTGTGGTACACCCTTGCGGATGGCTTTTTAAGACAGAACGAAGCCAACAAAACACAAACAAACTTGGTAAGTGTTACTTTTATTATTATTATATTTTCATCTTACATATTTTTTATAATATTTTCATCTCATATAAGAAACTTTTTATTTTTTTGACATTTTGACATGCTAAAAACTGTTACTGTATCATTCTATCTTGCCAAGTGACTGCTCCTTCCGCTATAAAGAAAGAGGCAAAGTTGTTCCTTTTTTCTCTAGCCTCTAAGAGGTAGTTGTGATGTTGTGATGCTGCAATATCCACTAAAGCCGTTGGTGTTTGTTGTTTGTTGTTGCTTTCTCGCCATGAACCAGGTTTGATGTTTCCTGTGAAATGGTCTTCAACATCCACCGTATAACTATGTTTTTTATGCGTTTTCCTGATCCAATTGTGCAAAGCACATGCAGCTTTAACAATCTTTACAACTTTCGAAGGATGTAATAGCATTGTACTTCTCAATACACGAAATCGGGATGCCAGTATTCCGAATGCATTTTCCACAATTCGTCTTGCGCGGCAAATTCTATAATTGAATATCTTTTGTTCGTATGGTAATACATTACTCCTCGGATATGGTTTCATTAGATATGGTCTCAGTGGAAATGCTTCGTCTCCCAAAATTACAGCATTGTCAGGCAAATTTAGTTTATTTCCTTCAATTTCACTACGAAGTCTTGATTTTGCAAATATACCACCATCCGCAATGCTCCCATAACTTCCCACATCAATGAATGTGAAGTTGTAATCATAGCCAATAGTACAATGCTAAAGAGAGTTCGAGTTAGGTGGACACTGAATCATGACGTGTTTACCGTCGATACACCCGACACAGCTTGGAAAATTCCATGTATTATCGAACCCTCTTTCTATTTCTTTCCAGTCTTTTTCACAGCTAGGTACCTGAAAAAAATAAACATATCTATTACAAGCTAAATTTTTGTTAAAAATTTCGTTGCAAAATATAACACAACATGATAGTACAGACAGCGAGATTTTAACAACAGTGGAAAATGAAACACCGGCACATTCACGTTCAAGCCCAACTAAACAGCGACCAAATAATTCAGAGGAGTGTCTAACAGAAATATGCAGCTCAGTACCGAAAAGGAAAAAAACGGTTAATCCACAAAAGGCACATTTGGAAGACTCGTTGGACAATGCTGTAAAAGTGCTTCAAGAAGTAGCACAGCGATCTCAACGAAGCGATGAGTTCACCTGTTTTGGGCAGCACGTAGCGTCACAGCTACAGGCTCTCCCTCGAAGAGAAGCACTTCAGCTACAAGCTGACATACAAAATTTAATCACATCTATCCGTATGAAGGCAGTGGCTCCACCTCCATATTTTTAGGGTTCACCAAGCACGCCCAGTGAAAATGTAAATAATATAGCGAGCCATCAGCATATTACTATTCCCGTGGAGGACAGAGACATCAACGAGTGTGACAGTGAGACAGTTCCTGGTGTTACAACATTTTTCACTAATTGAACCGAATTCGAATAACAACATACTACACTAGTTTTTGTCAATTTAATTCTTTTTTGAAAACCGGAATTATGAATTATGTATTTAAATTTAATTTTAGTGTGAAAATCTTGATCTCATTTAAATATAATTTTTCATTGTTTTTCATGCAAATATATTTTTCGTTCAAAATCAAAATTTACCTTAATATATTCTTTTAATACATCGTAAATGGCATCCAATAATTCTTCAATGAAGACACAAATAGTGCTTTTTGGAACTCAATATAAATATTGGAGGCTGGCGTATGAATCGCCTGTGGCGAGAAAGCGCAAAGTTATTTCTAATTTCGTTGTCGCAGGTATGGCATTCCTCATAATCGTGTCTTCTTTTTGTATCCTGGTTCCAACCTGAAAATAGATATAGATAGATACATATAATTGCAACTTTCTAGGTAGGTATCTGATTCAACAAACCTTTTTAAAAAGAGAATCGAACATTTCTGTCCCAATTCGGAAGAAGTTGAAAAAACTTTTCGGGTCTCCATACCGAAGTTCCTTCACTAGAGTGTCCGAGGCTCCATAGCGGTTTCGTCTGCGAATCCATTCGCGAGTCCAACAAGTTCTTTTGGTTTTCTTTTAACGAGATTCGCATAATTTTTTTATAACTGATCCAACTACAACAAGAGCTGCGGCTTCCTCCATTTTTTTCGAATATAGTAACCTAAATAGAAAATTTAACACACTTTTTCACTAGTAAATTACAAATTTAATTCCATTTTTGAAATTACTTTTATTTTTCCACTTTTACTTTAATTCTAAATTTTACCGTTTATCCTTATATTTTCGCTTTTCACTTTTCAATTGAGCCGTAACAACAATTCAATTTCAATTTCACCGTATGAATGTGCATTGAAAAACACGACTGTCGCGGCACCGTGTAAACGTTGTACTGTCGCAATGCCATGGAAGTCAACTGCCATAGCAATATTGCCATGACAGCTACTGTCATCGTGTAAACGAGGCTTTAATGCATATGGAGGAGAGTAGTTATTGCCCGGGTCGGTGTTCTTCCTATTTTATTTTTTTTATCCAGCTGATATGTAGGCTTTCGTAAGGGTTCAATTTCCGCTGATTTACAACCTCTTTGATGACTCTTAACGTTGTCGTTGCTTATTGCGTGGTTCGTTTCGATCACATGCTTCACCACAGTGGATTTAAGGTTGCATTGTCTCTTTTTGCCAATTTGGCAGTTTTTACCTTCTCTGAAGTGCTCCTGTAGTCTTACGCCGATGAACCGTTTTATGCTTGTGAAAAAAGTAAGCGGAAATTGCATCGCTCTTGTGTTGGTTCACATAGAGCATGTCTTGTGTCCATTTATTTGTGTATATGTCTTTATTTTGGTTTCACTGAAAATATAGTTTATTTTTGCCTACTATATATTTCACAATATATAGTAGAATACTATATAATATAGAACGCGCTTTTCCACAATTTCCGATGACCATTACTAAACTGGAGGCTTGCCATGCCGAGGTCTTCGATGAGGTAAGGAAGACTTATAGGAAGACGTGATAATGCTCATAATTGAGTTCACCGTGTTCAAAGCTGCTTAGCCTCCACTTCTCTGCGAAGCTCCTGGCATCGATTCCCATGCCAACAAACTTCTCAACATGAATATTCGCAGTGGTTCACCTGTACATAATTTTGAAAATCATTTAAATTTTGCTCCAAATTTATTATTTATTTTCGAATAAAAGGTCTGAGCTTATACAGGGTTATCCATTTCGTAGTAGCAAAGTATAACCCTGCCATTTGAGATCTCTCAGAATTAAATATCATCCAGAGCGTGTTTTTTTAGTTGAAAGTTCGCCATTTAGAAATACGGATCGTTTAACAGTCGTAGAACGCGTTAAAATTATTAAATTATATTATAAAAATTATGATTCTGCTGTATCAACATTTAGGGCTTTACGAGCCGATTACGGTCGACATACTCGACCTACACAGCAAACAATTTCGAACACAGTGAGAAAATTTGAAGAGACTTGATTGGTTATTAATATTGCAAGGCCTATGCATCATCGCAATATTCGTTCTGCTGAAAATATCGCTGTCGTTGCTCAAAGTGTGGAGGAAGACCCGAATTTGCCGATTCCTCGTCGTGCTCAACATTTGGGCTTGTGGCGGATTATGCATTTGGATTTGCATCTTCATTCGTACAAAATCCAATTCACTTAAGAACTTGAGCCTCAAGACCATACACAACGCAGAATGTATGCGAATTGGGTGATTGAACAACAAGCCATTGATAACGATTTTTCGAACAAAATTTTCTTTAGTGATGAGGCTCATTTTTCGCTCAGTGGTTACGTAAATAGACAGAATTGCCGCATATGGGGCTCTCAAAATCCTCAGGTGATCGCAGAAAGGCCTTTGCATCTGGAAAAAGTGACCGTTTGGTGTGCATTATGGTCTGATGGTGTTATTGGCCCGTATTTTTTGAAAACGATCAAGGAAGAGCCATTACAGTCAATTCTGACCGCTATGGACGGATGTTAACCGATTATTTTTGGAGAGAAATTGAAGATCATGATCTGGAAAGCATGTGGTTCCAACAGGACGGAGCCACAAGCCACATAACAGAGGCTAACCGAGCACTTTTGCAAGAGAAATTTCCAGGACGCGTAATTTCGAGATTGAGTAATGTCAATTGGCCCGCAAGATCATGCGACCTAACACCTTTGGGTTTCTTTTTATGGGGCTATGCGGAAGATCGTGTTTACGCGAACAATCCTCAAATCTTGAGCAATTGAAAACCAATATTCATGAATTTATGGCCGAGACATTGCCGGAAATGTGCCGAAAAGTTGTTGAAAATTATCTCAAAAGGATTGAAGCCTGTAAGAGGTCCCATGGAAGACATTTGATTAATTTTGTGTCTCACATATAATGGCAAGGTTCAATCTTTATATTGAATAAACAATTTTGTTTCCATCTGAATATTTTATGTCCTGTTTTAAGCTTTACTTTCCCAAGCGTAAAATGGATAACCCTATTTAATATATTCCTAAAACACATGACTATAATTTTGATGGCAGTGATCCCGCTTTACACTATCTAATGCAAACAAGTGATTCGCGATATGATTGCACAGTTATCGTAGTTGACGATCGCCGTTATATTTCACCATATTGTCAGCATCACTAGCGTCCTAGGTCTTGGTCGACCTCATGTTCGAACGATTGTCGTTATGCAAATCAATAACCGGATATGGGACTGTTTCGTATTAACCTAGATACTCATATACGAGTTGAAAGATCGCGCAGATACTCACATCACATCTGGAGTTGAGTTTCAACTCTACCCTCAAACATCGTCTAGGTCCCAGCAAATTGTCACATGCTCACATGACAATGCCGACATAAATTCGTGTTTTAATGTTAAATTATATTGTTGTTGTTAGAATGCCCGTGCGGTCCGTATTCGAGTAGCGACAAATGTGACATCGCTACAAAATGTCGAGTTTAATTATTTCGTAATGAAATTTTTATGTTAATTTGATTTTCTGATGTTTTTCATGCAAATTACTGTTTAATGTGGCACATTGTCTGAGTGAGGCGCGAGCATTGTGTTTGTAGAAACAGAAGCATTTTGAGACCCATGGGGTCAAGTATCGGTGACTTCTTATTTCCGTACTTATTCCTCGGTCGCGCAAAGGAGTATCGATGACAACGTGTGAAATTCCGAAAAGTTAATCGAATTAAATTTTCACACGGAGCTACTTACAACCAAAGACGACGGATACCTTTCGAGCGGCGAAGATGCATGCATATGTGAGGGCACGGCGACATGGATGGGGACATGTTAGCGGTCATATGCGGGCTTCATTCAACCCTTGCTTCCTGTCGAGTGACCGCTCTGGGCTCGACTCGGAATTTATTGAAGAATGTCCGGATGTCTTGGGGTTTGAATGACAACCGGTACTTGCGGAACATGCACTACTTGCGAGATACAGTCGCGGTCAATGCGCGGATTTAATGCGACTTTCATGTTAACACTATTTGGTGAACTTGAACGAGCTTCGATTGTGTGGGCAACCGTTCCTAGCGTGTAATTAGTTATTGGCTGCGTTTCCAGGACCGCGAACAATCACGATTAAAAGATTGTGTCAATACGCACGGTATTATCTTGTCCGTCCAGCGCTGGGAGCTGTAAACAATTTAGTTATCTGTAATCATAGAACACAGAGATCCTCTAGAACCGATAGGAGACACGATTGAATGCAAATTTGCTTTAACCCTTCCCTGATAGAAGCGTTCAATAGCTCGCGAATTTTATTCGAATGAAAATCTTGAAAAGATGTAACTTGAGGAGAAATATTGGCCGCCAAAAACTCTGAATGCATTACCTGGGACTAATTCATCGCCGCTTTAAGTGATTAAAACGACTCTGAGCAATTCCAACGGTCTCGCGGGACTATTAATCGTCATATCACACAAATTATTTTAAATATACATCGTCGCCTGCGAAAAATAAGAGCGACCATAATATCTTTCCACTTTATGTCCGTTAATATAGTCCCTCCACGAATGGTAGATTCTCTTATTGGACAAGTAACAGCCGAACCACCTTCTAAGCAAACTCATTTCGCAATTAACTTGAGTTCCTCCGGCCAAGAAGAAATGTAACATAGCGGCGATGGCATCGTATAGGTAAAACGCGATAGAGTAGTATATTTGCTGTTATATTTTAGTGGGTACTACAATATGTTGCTTCCATATAAACCGACGACGGCCTAGAATCTAGTCCAGGAATACCTTGATAAGGAGGCAAAGTCCTCTTCTATTAGATGGTGTGCTATGGAGCGGCACAGTGCTACAAATAAATTTTATATGGAAACGGAAAATGAAACCTCTAACTTTTAGGCCTTCTTTGTTGTAGTTGTAGTTGTTACTGGTGTTGTATCTTCTATGCCGGCTAAATTCACTTCGTAGCTTCGTATCATTTGGCTTTGTGTGAGGCTTACGTTCTGTCGTATATAATAAAATGGGAAAAGGCGGGCATAATTAATCTCCGTAAGTCGTCCGCGTAATTAATTTACATTTATTGTGCTCTAAATCATCGAGGGTGGGTGGTTATCGTTTGATTAAGTACAGCTATTTATTTACCGGGTTGGTATTTTTTCCTTTTTCTTGCAATTTTTCTTTAGAGTTTTACTTAGCTCTCGATTTCTAATTTCGACGATTTTCTCAATCGGTTAGGTAAAACACTTGGGAATCTATATAGAATATTTCAAAAGAATATAAAGCACCATGTTTTCAAGAAAAATTCGAATTTAGAATATTTCACTATATGTCTATATAATTAAAAAAAGTGCGACTAAGAAGATAATTTTCAAGAAAGGATTTGCGAATGGTAACCTCTACAGGATAGCGAATACCTTCAACGAAGATTGCGTGAAAGAAAGAATGATCGGGATAGAAGTTATTGAAGAAGAAATAAGAAAGTGACGAAAAGAAAGCTAGTTCGTGGAAGTCAAAGAAGGAAAACTCTTGGGAGACTATTTTTCTACGTTTATTTTTACTCGCGGAAGCTCATGTTAAAATATAAATGGAATTTCTGATAACACTTTTTGAATTGGATTTAATTAGCTTCATTGTTTTTTCAGTCATTAAAGTTGGGTATTTCTACAACCTATTTTCAGCTGGAAGGAAGTGATCACGTAGAATAAATAGACCATGATAACCAACCAATTAGGTCTTCTTCCTAAAACCATCGAATTCTGTTCAAATGTTACGCCATCATGATCTTAAGTAAACCTAATTTTTATTCAGCTAGATCTTATCTAATTATCATTATTCAATTCAATTCATTATTGTTTTCAATTCAGTTTCACCTGTGAATATCTAATTATCCTTATTTAATTCCGTTTTTTTTGCTATTACAATGTCAATTTAGATTCATTAGTTTATACTATACACACAAATAATTCTGAGTGATTTCAACGCTAAGGTGGGCAATGAGCTATCTCATCGGGGAACGACTGGAGGATATAGCCTCCACGATGAAACAAAAAACAACAGTCAGCGGCTGATCGACTTTGCATGTAGCAGATATCTAGTCATACGTTCGACTTGGTTCCCACATCGACGCGCTCATAAAATGACCTGGGTATTATCGGATGACAACACACAAAACCAGATCGATCAATTTTTGATCCAACAACGTTAGGCCTCGAACATACTTGACGTCCGTACATACTGAAGAGCCAATTGGAAGTCAGATCCTTTAGCGATCAAATTAACCTATCGATGTCGAATGTGAAAGGCATATTCAGCGAAGACCAGCCTGCTTCAAAAATTTGGCATCGAAAGGCTCCAAACGTCGTCAGTGGCCAAACAATTGAACGGAGACCCTCGACAACCAGCTGGCTCCCATCTTATCAGACGCATGGTTAAAGACGCATTAATGGATGGAAGTGAAAGCGGCTATTAGGACCGTGGCAGAACAGACGATCGGACATCAAGCCCGGCGCAAGAGAAATGATTGGTTCGATGATGAGTGCCAGAATGCGTTAGACAAAAAGAATCAGGCGTACGTATTCTTTACGTAGGTAGGAAAACCAGAACGAAGAGAGAACACTATGAAACTCTCAGAAGAGTAGCGAATAAGATAATTAGGATTAAGAAAAGAGAACACTATGACGTCCAATTGAGAAGTATGGATGTAAGTTTAGCGCGAGCAACAACACAAGACAAGCATACAAAGTAGTGAAAAGCCTGAAATTTGGTTACCAACCCAAAACCACGTTCTGTCGTGAGGAAATCGGCAATATCATCGCTGATGAAACGAAGATTAAGGGAAGATGGGCATCATATTTCAAGAGCCTTCTTAATGTTCCACACAGCTCCAGATCATCGGACCCTATAGATGGCTGCGGAGAGCTTCCATTGACCCACCAACTCTGGATGAAGTTCGTTCCATAACCCCAAAAGAATAATAAAACACCGGGCATCGATGAGATTCCAGTAGTGCTCATCAAATATGCTGGCAGTAGTGTTCATAAAGCTATTCACAAAGTCATCCAGCATACTTGGCAACAAGAACATATGCAAAAAGAGTGGAGCCAATCGATTATATTCCTTATCCACAAAAAGGTGACAAGCTACAGTGCGAAAATTATAGAGGCATATCACTACTTTGTACGGTGTACAAAATATTTTCAAAGATCTTAGAAACTTAAACCGGATCATATGCCAACAGTATTATTGGGGGGTATCAAAGTGGTTTTAGAGCAGGCAGATCGACGATAGATCAATTGTTTACAGTCAATCAGGTACTTGAAAAGTGCTAGGAGTTCAACATAGACGTTCACCAAATTTTCGTTCACTTCAAGCAAGCATACGACAGTATTGATCATAACGTACTGTACCAAATAATGCTTGGCTTTGGCATCCCAGCCAAATTAGTCCATCTCACCAAAATGACAATGATGTCGACGACCTCCCAAGCCCGCATCAATAACCAACTCACCGATGCCTTTGACACAAATATCGGACTAAAGCAGGGAGATGGGCTGGCCCCATTGCTCTTCAATTTGGCTTTGGAGTACGCCAGAAGAAAGCTACCTGTCGATACGCGAGGTACATTACTATTCAACTCGAGCCAACTAGTAGCCTATGCGGATGACATCAACATTTTGTCACGGTCATTAATAGCCACCAAAGAACTCTTCCTGAAACTAGACAGTGAAGCAAAACTAGCAGGGCTACAAATCAACGAAAATAAAACAAAGCTCATGACGCAGTCGAGGAAAAATACCTCAAGTACACAAAATATCACACTAAGAGAATATAATATCGAAAATGTTAGCGAATTTATGTATTTAGACGCGCAAAGAAAACGGGCCATGAAAGACACGAAGTACGTCGAAGAATACAGCTTGCAAATAAAATATTTTATTCAGTATTGATGATGTTGAAGACCAGCTGCATACACATGAAAACAAAGCTGCTAGTATACAAATCTGTGCTATTTTAAGACCTGTGTTATGCTATGGGTGTGAGACATGGACCCTAACCCAAGCATCCGCAAATATATTGAACGCCTTTGAGTGACGGTTCCTGAGACGAATAATCGGAGCGAAGTTAGACGGGGACCAATGGCGAATTTGATACAACCATGAGCTGTATGAAATTTTTGACGAACCGGAGGTCTGAACGATTGTATGACTGCGGATACTGCAATAGGCTAGCCACATGAATCGTATGGACGAACAACGGATACCCAGGAAGGGAGAACTGAAGGCCGAAGACCAGTAGGGAAACCGAGGAAACGCTGGTCTGACTCGGTTGATCAACACAGTTCATCGCTTCTCGGGTTTTGGAATCGGGGGACGCGGTCAAGGCACCGAGACAGTTGGGGGCAGCAAAGACCTGAGTGGGGCTGTAGTGCTAAGAAGAAGAAGGCTAGTTTTTATACTTAGGTGTGTCTGTTACTTACCTTCGATACCAAGAAAGGTAAGAAATTAATCGATTGACTTAATTTCCATAATAATTTTAAAAAAATCCCTTTGGGTTATCCATATATTACTCATTTATTGCAGAAATGACCTAAGGGCAATTTTTTAAAAAATGTATAACTCAAAAACTTAAAGAAAAAAAAAATATTCAAAAAAGAAAGTTATCCCAATAGCATGTTTTTGATTTGGTTAAAAAATATTTGAAGGAGACTAGACCTATAAATAAGCTGCAAAACAGTTTTTTTTAGTTTTCTGAAAGTTGAAAAAAGCGCACTTAAGAGGTTTCTGAAATAAACGATTCAAATATGTTTAAAATAAAATGCTGCCCAAATGCTCGCCACGGCTTCGGTGGCATACTTCTATCCGATAGTCCATTTTTTCAATAACTCCAAGACATAATTGAGGTTCAATGTCGTTAATGTATTGAATAATCTCATCCTTTGCTCTTGAATTGTTCTTGGCTTATTGACGTACACTTTTTCTTTTAAATATCCCCAGGGAAAGAAGTCTAACGGTGTCAAATCATATGATCGTGGCAGTCAATTAACATCATCACAACATGAGATAATACGGCCATTGAATTTCTCGCGCAAAAGAGCCATTGTTTCGTTGGCTGTGAGGCAAGTGGTACCTTCCTGTTGGAACCACATATTGTCCAGGTCCATAACCTCAATTTCTGGCCACAAGGAGTCCGTTATCATCTCGCAATAGCGAACACCATTCATGGTAACTGCTTGGCCGTCCTCATTTTCGAAGAAGAACGGCCTGATGACGCCACTAGCTCATAAACCGTATCAAACAGTCACTCTTTATAGATACTTGTACATCGGATTTTCAACAATCACTCGTGAATTCTCATTTGCGCAAATGCGGCAATTCTGCTTGATAATGAATCCACTGAGGTGAAAGTGTGCCTCGTCACTGAAGATGATTTTCTTTGTAAAGCCACCATTCCCTTCTGTCTGTTCAACCAACCATTCGGCGTATTGCCGACGCTTGAAATGGTCAGTGAAATGGCCAGTAGGCTTCAGCTCTTGAGTCAATTGGACCTTGTAAGCGTTTAAATTCAAATCTTTATTCAAAATTCGCATCAGTGATGTTCGTAAGATGTTCAATTGTCAGGCACGATGTCGAGGTTAACGGCTCTTCTGCCACACTATCGTGAATAACAGCAATGTTTTCCGCAGAACGAACTGGGCGAGCATGCACGGGTAATTTCATGTTTCCGACGGATCCGGTTTACTGAAATTTTGTGCACAATTCTCCTGATTGTGGACACATTTGGTCGCTGCATTTGAATGCCTATTTTCGTAATAAGTTTCAACAACCTAAACGCGCTACTCAATATTGCTCTTCTCCATGACATTTTGAAACAAAGAAATCTCAAATTAAGTTGGGCGAACAACTTGACGTTAATGTATGACTTGCAATTAACATCGTGCATTTTGGTTGGACCACCCTTCATATGATTCATATTAATCGAGTTACCGAAGGAAAATTCTGACGAGGAGAAGGAAAAACTTGAAAGTCAGTTGTTGACAAGTCGTTGACAAAAGATGGAGATCCTAGTGAAAAGTTTTGGAGAAGTCGTTGAAAAAAGACAGAAATCCTAGCAAGCTTCAAAAATCAAGAGAAATGGCGTTTGATTTCTTCTGTGAAACTAGAACTAGTTTATTTATTTATTCTTTCCATCTAACAGACTGAATACAATCCAATAACAAAATGGAACGCTAATAATAAACACAGCATTATTAAATGAGAAAATAATAAAGTGACGATAATTGTAGGTTGAATTAAAAGCAAATCGCTAAGTTTCTTATTAAACGTATTTTAAGAAGAGGGGAAAGCACCACGCTCTGAATTATTATGATTTCGTGCGATTTCTAAAATTAGTAAAGAAAAATATAAATCAGTTCTAGCATATGGGGTAGCAAAATAAGAGATGTTTGTCGGAAACGCAGATCAGAAAAAATATTAAACGGGACTTGATGGTAGCAGAGTTTATAGAAAAAACATTGGTCTGAATAAGTTCGTCGGGATATTAGAGATTGAAGAGATAGGAAGGATAAACGACTTACATAGGGCTGCTATGGCAAATTAAACTTTCGGAAAAGAAAACGCGTAAAGTTTCT
Source organism: Odontomyia ornata (assembly GCA_963969285.1). NCBI lineage: Eukaryota > Metazoa > Arthropoda > Insecta > Diptera > Stratiomyidae > Odontomyia > Odontomyia ornata. Next base: position 32,670,558 of record OZ017740.1, read on the forward strand.
TTGGACAGTTTCTAAAGAAGATACGAGATAGGACTATCAAGCAGACTATTCGTAGATAACGGAACAGTTTTCTGGCGAAGGTCGAACAAGACAAATAAATACGTGGATAGAAGAAGAGATGCTTTTAAATTCATGTACATGCCCGAGGATAAATCGGAAACTCTAGGCACCTTAGTCATTACATTTAGAATATGTGCATCAAATTTGAGTTTTGGATCAAAAATTACTCCAAGGTCATTATGACTGAACACTTCAGAGAGCAAAATATCATATAATATCTAATTAAAATTAATAGGAGAGTCCTTGAGGGAAAAAGTCATTTTATGACATTTAGGCGTAAATAGTTTGAAGCACACTATATATTTAGAGCATTTAGAAGAGCTGACAATCTAAATAGGGATTTGGCTACCCGAAATACTTTGAAGTCATCAGCATTTAGGACACAAAAGGAATTAATTACAAAGGAGAGGCCATTTATGCAAGAGAAGAGGCCCAAGGATGGAACCTTATGGAACACCAGATGCATGATAAAAAGGACTAGATGTAGTACCAGAGAGGCTTACCCGACAGGGACGACACGATAAATAAGATGACATCCAAGATAGTAGAGCACCCGAGATTCCAAGAGCTTTAAGCTTACGACAAGGAAGAAAATGATTCATAGGCCTTGGAGAAATCTGTGAAGATCACATCAACTTGCTGTTGGTTATCTAAAGCTCTTGCGATACTATTTGTGAACTCCATTAAATTAGTGGTACTGGAGTATCCGCTGAGAAAGCCACGCTGCTTTGGAGCAATAAAAGCAGCTGATGAGTTTGAGAGTCGATTATGGACCAGTCGTTCAAGTAAATTTGGAAAGCAGGAAATTAAAAAATAGGACAACAACTGGAAACTGACGTAGGATCACCACTTCTAAAAATAATCACAATATTCGCTGTTTTCCATGGGTTGGAAAAATACCAGTACTCAAACTTAGATTGAAGAAGAGAGATAAAGGGACACTTAGCAATGAGGCTAGCAACTTCACAAATATGTTTGGCAAATCATCCAGCCCAGGGCTGATATTAGGATCAAGAGCATTGATCAAAGATTCGACTTCAGACACATCTGTATAAATATAGGAAATCGGGAAGGAAAGACGATTAGATAAGACAATAGGATGCATAGCTGCAACGGGAGGAGAAAAAGTCGAAGAGAAAAATTGGGCGAATGAGTCAGTAACTTCTTGAGGAGACGAAATGTCTGCATAATTCCAACGGACCTTACTAGGACTGGAAGAAGATTTCAGCAATCTAATATAAGACCAAAAAGGCTTTATATTATTAGTCACAAGAGAACTATCCAGACTACTGAAAAATACAGATAAGCAGCTAACTGGAGCATTTGATAGAACAAAGTCAAGGACACGACCATTATGATCGCGGATATGATTAAATTGAGAAAAGGAGCAATGAGATAGGAAAGATGATAGGGTTTCAGAAAAAAAATCACTTGACGAGATAGCAAGAGCAGAATAATTTTTCCATTCTATTTACGGTAAGTTGAAATCCCCGTAAATCAATATTTGGAGGGTGTTGCAAAACTAGATAGGAGGATAAATCATCAAAAAACGTCTAATAAACAGTTAACGGTGAATAACAGGGGATATAAATAGACGAAACAAAGAACTCTGTACTATGAGGTAGAGAAATTTTGACAATAACACATTCTAAAATATGGGAAAAACAGAAATCAGAACAAAGAAAACTAGGTAAAGTTTTGGTACCTGCAACCAAAACTCCACCAACGTCAGCCTTATTAGTAGCAATAAAGTCGCAGTCACATCTATTTTCAATATGATAAGGAAACATTTCACTAGTCAAAATGTTTATATTCAAAAAAAAAGTTTAATGGATGATCCAGACTTTTTGGTCGTCAACAGAAGTTTCGTATGCCACTTTAGAGATGAAGATATTCTCCAAAGGTATAGAAGCATAAATTAAAGGATTGTTGAAGGACCGCGGTCACTTGATTTCCGATGTTGAATTGGAGGTGGTATTTTGTCTGGAATCACTTCCCGGTTGTTGGCTGAAGAACCAAGTGGGCTGATGATAAGTAAAACGGCCTAAACATCGAGTTGCTCCTGATGACAATTGATTGATCAGGTTCCACTGTTGCTACATAATTGAACAAGCCCAGCTGTAGTATGAACGCTGGCTGTAGCTGCATATCTTGTTGAGCAGTTAGAGAAACATCAGGTACATTTGAATTGTCAGCTACCAAAACTGCTGGTTGTTGTAGAATAGATCGTGCCTTCAACAACGACTTATTCCTAGTAACCATTAAGAGACTACGTTCAATTATTTCTGCAGAATTATGGCAATCTAGGTGCAATATGAACACTGGTTGATACTGCATGTCATGTTGAGTATTCACGTTTAAGCTGTCGCTGGAGGAAAAGGAGGACAGTCCTCCTTGAGAGGAAACATTGAATAATTTTACCTGCGGTTTACTTCTTGTTGGTATTGATAAAGCTCGATCCGATACCGAACGCACAGCTTTTTTGATCGAACTAGACGATGCATTGAAAGATGGAGATTTTCACCAGGGCGCGGAGCCAAATCTTACAAAGAATACATATGTTTATTTGTGTGCATGATGACCCGTGCCATTGACTTGGATGCCGTGACAGGCTTAGCTGTTTTATTGCTGCTTTTAGGCGGTTTGTTGCACGTAGAGGTGCGTGTGATAACCTTTATGGTGACAACAGAGCTACTTTCGTTGGAGCAAATGTCATGTTGCGAAAGATGTTCGATATTGTAAAACCTAAGATACCAAATGAGATAGCTGGACTTTTAGCTTTAGAAACTAAAACCTGGCATTTCATCACACAGTATATTCCCATAGTATTCACACTGAATCTAGTGTCAGGCTAAGCGCGTTCTCAAACATATACTCAACTGCACGATGACTAGTGAGAGGCACGGCAGTGACCAACTAATCGCCGAAGACGTACCGTGTCACTATATCGTTGAGTATTTAATATATTATTCTTGTATAACCATTAACCTTAATAAACATTTATATTCTCAGGAAGATCGTATTACTTTCTTTTCTATTATTTCATACCTTCGGCATATTTAATGATCAAGACCTACTCTCATCCTGACATTTCAGAAGTGGAATTATTGTGCTCGGAAATTGTGAAATATCGTGTATCATTATACGTGACGCATATAATGTCCGATATGGAAAATTTTCGCGATTTAGCCGTGAAGGAATTAAGTGAAAAGTGCCGCGTATATAGATTGGCGTCGTTGGGAAAAAAGTTTGATCTTGTTCAACGCCCTGTCGATAACGCGAAATCCAACGCGAGTATGAGTGAGATGGACGATACTCTTGTCGAGAGAATTCGGAAGTTGGAGCAAACAGTACGATAGCTCTTGGCACAAAACTCGACAAAGGAAAACGCACACAAAGCTGTGCATGTGCCACATAGCGCTTCTACTCCGATTAGCCGTCTATTTCACAGCTATCCATATGCGAGTGGTGGCTCTGCCATTGCATGTACACCGTTTACGTATATTTTACCGCTGCTGCTCACAACTCAGCCGTCTACGTGCACAACGGCTCCAACTGTGACATCACCAATTTCAATTACCATGATTCCAGCCTCTACACAAATGATATATGCCGCCGCTCCCGACAGTATTTATTATTCTCAATACCACCAGCATCATTTGAATATTCGAGTCCACCGAATACAGGAACATATATCGCTGGTGTTCGAGACGTGTTTGAAGTGTTGCCGGACTTTAACCCTTTCGCGGAGTGGTCATTGAAATCGGAACAATTCGTTCATCGCGTATCTTAAAAACGCGTACGGTTGGAGCGAAAACGTTGTAATTTTGGCGATGTACTCTAAATTAAAAGGGCCCGCGAAAACGTGGATAGACAGTTCGCCTATTTTTAATTCGTGGCCCGAATTCGTGTCGAAATTTTTGACGGATTTTCCGGTAGCAACTAATGTCGCTGATATACACATCGAAATCGCGGAAACCAGACGCAGTTCGTTCGAAACACTTGAACAGTACTACTATAAAGTACTATCGTTGAGTAGAACCCGATCAGGCGATTATTATATATTTTATTCGTGGTTGCATTGATACGGATTTCTCACGCATCGCATCTACTCAACCGTATGTGCATTGTCATGAGCTGTTGGTGGTAATCCGACAGTACACTAATTATAGTGAATTGGAAAGTGTCGTTTCGAGAATGGCACAAAATACTGATTCTTGTTTCACAAATACGAAAATTGAAATGTCGTCTCCGCTTCTGAAGAAACAAAAAAAACGGAAAACCGCTTTGTTTAACTTGTTCCAACCCTGGACACATTTCCATCAGTTGTCCGCTTCCACAACGTCGGAAGCGATGCACCGTTTGCCTCCGCATTAATCATAAAACGAGTGAATGTCCGGAATGATCAAATAAACAACCGCTGCCAAATACGAAAACGTTTGAAATCCAAACTAAGGCCTCCAAGTGTGAACCAACCGAAATAATTAACGTCGTCAAAATTAATGGATACGAAGTTTCTTCATTTGTAGACCCTGGTAGCAACCGAACATTGATTAGGGAGTCGTTCGCACTGAAAATTGGAAGTGTTGACTCTTGTGACGTATCGATAAATGGATACGCCTGAGGTAACTACCGATGCAAAAATAAAATTTATATCGACATCAAAATCGATGGCAAATTGTACGAAGTTGACGCTCTTGTGATTTGTGATCGCCACCTGGAACACGACATTTTATTGGGACGTAATGTTCTGTACCGCCAAGTGAATTGTTTGATAATTCGTGGAGAAAAATGTTGGATTGAGAACGAGAACAATCTAAACGTGGGCACATCATTAACGAACGACGAACGTCATAAATTCGAGCATGTCTTGAAGAAATTTCGGTCAAGATTCGCAATGAATATTTATGAATTGGGGAAATGTTCTAATTGTCAAATGGCCATCTCGTTTAAAACCGATCAACTCGTTGCATTGAAACCCTATCGGGTTCCGTATGCAAAAAGACAGATTGTCGATAAACTGATCGCCAAGCTTTTGGATGCGAATATTATACGGCCGTCTGATTCTGCAGACTCCTCCCTCACGTTTTGATCGACAAGAAAAATGGAGATAGCCGTTTATGCGTTGATTACCGATATTTGAATAGCGTTACGATAAAACAAAGGTTCCCGATGCCAAATATTGAGAACCAATTTATGCAGCTGTCCGGACATAAATATTGTACGGTTCTGGATTTGAGGATGGGATACCATCAAATAGAAATGGCTGAGGAATCAAAACAATACACCGCATTCGTGACGCATAATGGGCATTATGAATATAACAGAAAGCCTTTCGGGCTCGTTAATGCATCTGGAGTCTTCCAAAATCATGTAAATAAAATTGCTTCTCGAATTAAGTTTGGAGAAGCAATAGGATATCTAGACGACATAATTCTACCGAGTAAGGATATGGATGGGGGTTTAAATTCACTTGGAAAATTTTTCGAACTCTTGGAGACCTACGGACTGGCGCTGCTGGTTATCTGGAACACGCTGTGAATGAAGACGGAATTCGACCTGGGAAGGAAAGAGTTACTGCTATTACGAATTTCAAACCGCCAACCAACATCACCGAAGTGATGAGATTCTTAGGTCTCACCGAGTTTTTTCGAAAGTTTGTTAACGATTATTCGTTAATTGTGAAACAACTGACGCAGTTGTTGCCAGCAAATCGTTTGTATAGGGCGACGAGCAGCGAAATCCATTTGAACAACTTAAGAATATTTTGTGTAACGAGCCGGTGTTAACATTGTATGATATGAATGCCCAACACAAAATTCATACGGATGCCAGCACAATTGGACTCGCTGGTGTACTCTTGCAATCAAGCTATGGTGTAAACTGGAAGCCTGTCTTTTAATATAGCCCCCACTGATCAGTAGCGGAAAGCGTTTATCATAGTTATGAGCTTGAAGTGCTTTCCGTCGTTGAGACATTGGATCGATTCCGAGTTTATATTTTGCGAAAGCGCGTCCGAGTTGTAACGGATTGTTCCGCCGTTGCTCAGATGAAAATGAAAACCGAATTAAAACCAAGAATTGCCAGGTGGATGCTGCGAGTAATGGAATACAATCTCGAAACTATACACCGACCGGGAAAATGACTCGCTCATGTCGACGCTCTCAGTCGTGTTCCTGATTTAGCACCCCTTGAGCCTACAGTCGCTGGGTTAGTTTTCGCCATTTCAGCTGGTAGCTAAAGGATGACCAACTTCGACACACCATAGCCAATCTTAAGAATGAAGAAGAAGACGTGCGAATGAAACAAATAAAAAACGATTTCAAACTTAACCAACACCAACTGTTCCGGAGAACTGATCACGGACTCAAATTAGTAGTGCCTAAATTGATTAGATTTCGCGTAGTGCAGAACTACCACGATAATTGTGATCATTTCAGTGTCGACAAGACTAAAGAACGCCTCGAACAATATTATTGGTTTCCGAAAATACGAAAGTTTGTGAAAGACTATATCGCTGCGTGCGTGAACTGTTCTTATTATAAGCCGCGTTCAGGAAAACCAGAAGGACGTTTATATTGTGATGAAATGCCGCCTATACCATTCCGATAATTGTATATTGACTATTTAGGCCCTTTCAAATGTAGTAAAAAGGAGAAAGTTGACATTCTGGCAATATCCGACGCCTTTACTAAATATAAAGTGGTAAAAGCCGTGCGTAGTACCTCGACAAATTATTTTAGTTTACCGCAGATTATAATATCCAATCGAGGTACCGCGTTTACCTCCCGCTTTGTTTTATAATTTGCATAATATTAGACATAGTACGGTTGTGGTCCGAATTCCGCAAGCTAACGTTCAGGTGGAGCGGGCAAATCAGACTGCTCTATCGTATTTGGCTACCACCGTTGAAAATGAGAATAATTGGGACGAACTCTTACCATCACTTCAGTGAGCTGTAAACTCACAAAAAACTCTACAACGGGTCTTAGCCCGAACGCAATCATCTTTGATTTTAAATTTAGAGATGTAACAAGCAACCAAATTATCTCATTTTTGCAAGACGCCGTTATATCGTCAACCAAAAACAATGAAATTGATATTCGAATCAAACGCAATCAAGCCTTGGTGAACATTGCTAAAAAACGTCTACAATAGAAGAGTTGATTCGATGGCAAACATGCACCACCGAAGAAATACGTAGTTAACGACTTGGTGCTAAACAACAAAGTCGTAAACTGGAGCTGAAGTTTAAAGGACTTTATACCATTTCTCGAGTCCTGGATAAGGATCGCTGTGTAATCGAAGACATCAAAGGTTTATAAGTATCCACCCGACCTTTCTATTCTGTCTTCTTGTCCGAAAAGATTCGACCCTGGTGTTCCACTCCTCCCGAAGTTGAAAATACTCATGACGAAGATGACTATGTAATCGAGGACGATGCAAGATTGGCTGAGCTGTCAGGCTAAGCCCGGTCTTACACACACACTCAACTGCACGATGACTAGTGAGAGGCACGGCAGTGACCAGCTAACCGCCGACCGCCGAAGACGTACCGTGTTGCCATATCGTTGAGTATTTCAAAGATTATTTCTGTATAATCATTAACCTTAATAAACATTTATATTCTTGGGAAGACCGAATTACTTTCTTTTCTTTTCTATTATTTCATATCTCCGTGCATATTTAATGACCAGGACCTGCCTTCATACTGACACTTGCTTCCGGGGAAATCCGAACACAAGCCGAAAAGCGAACCATAAATCTTCGGTAGCAGCTATGTAGATAATGCGAGGATTGGCATGAATATAAACATGTGCTTTGATGAGAGATTTCAGGATTACCAGATCTCAAATAATCAACAACTTTGCAGAAAAAATACGTTCTATGCAATCGATAAGTTTTATTATTAGGATCTGGCAGCACTCCCATGTTCTAAAATGCGTAAAAGAGCACGTGCCTCGGAAATTTTATTTGCTTCTTTTTTCGTTTTCTGAATATGACAGGCTTCGGTTCAGCTCACGTGCCCCGGCTCAGCTGACTTGTCCCTGGGAAAATTCAGAAAGCGTACAACACAGTAATTTACTATGTTTCATACCTCCAGGTGCACCAAATTTCGAAGGACTATGAGAGACTGGCGTTCGCTGTGCTAAAGCTCATTTAAAATGAGTCATCGGGGATAGTACTCTAATGTACGAAGAAATATCTACTCTTCTCGCATAAATCGAAGCATACTTAAATTCAAGGTCTTTGGTGGTTCTGAGTAACAGTTCTGATGATATCCTTCCCTTGACCCCTGGTCATTTTTTAGTAGCAGAGCCTTTAATAACAATAAACGATGTGGATTATTCTAATGAAAATGTAATTGGTGTAGAAAGATTTAAATTGTTACAAAAGATTTTAAATACATTTTGGAAACGATGGTCTAAAGAGTATTTAAGTAATTTGAATCAAAAAAACAAGTGGTGTACTAAAAAACCTGATGTAAAGTAAGTGTATTTGTAGTGGTTAGTTTGCGTCAAGATGTGATTCAGCACATCAAGAATTGCCTGATATGCAAACAGGTCAAACCGGCGAATCCCACGAGACTCTGAAAGACCTGTGCAGTGCCTGTTTGTGGACTTCATGGGCCCATACCCTCGTTCAAGATCAGGGAATACCCAATTGTTCTTGGTCCTGGATCATTACACAAAGTTCGTATGGCCCAAGCCCATGACGAAAGCCACTGCGGAGTCAGTCGTGCGATATTTGCAGCGCGAAACCTTTTTGACCTTTGGAGTGCCTGAATGGCACTCTGACATTGGGGTACAGTTCACCTCCAAGGTATCCATCAAGCTTATGAATGACTATGGAGTGCAGCATTGCTTCACCCCATATCATTCACCACAGGCGAATGCCTCAGAGAGGTCAAACCACTCGACACTGAACGCCATTAGAGCCTTTATAGGGTCTGATCATGGCAAGTGGGACGAGAATCTTCCAGCCTCATGTTTTGCCTTCCGCAAGGTGATTCATGAGTCCACGGGATATTCGCCCTACTTTCTCATGTTCGGGTACCACCCTATCCAACATGGTTCTGAGTACGCCCTCCTCAGAAGCCTTAATGCCTTTGAGGATGGTGAGGTACAGCTAAGCGCTAACAGTGATCGACTGCAAGCTGTACAGGACCAAGTCAGATGCAAATTGCAAGAAGCCTACCAAAAGGGAGCTCAACGCTACAACCTTCGTGTTCGTAGGCTACTCCAGGGTCAGAAGGGTTTCGTGGGTAATTTCACTGTGAACAATGCCGTAGATCGCTTTGCTGCCAACTTCGCTCCACGATTCACTCCTGCAGTGGTCCGTCATCGTATTGGGCAAGTGGCATACGAGCTTGAGAATGAATCCGGTAAGCTGCTTGGGACCTTTCACGCTAAAGACATCCGATCCGATTCATAACTACCCCTGCCGACATTCTTTGTTTGCCCGGCTGAATGAGACACTCAGGGTCTGGGACGTCCCCACAATTGTTGCGAATTCCGGCGTACCGACTTTCTCCCATTCGCAACATCAAATTGCCGCCGTAACATTTCCACCTTCTTTTGGGCACTCCTACCTTTTCCTCTGTGTATTCATTTATTTTTATCAACACTTTTCCTATTTTCCGTTAATTTTTATTTCCACAGCATCACAATCCTACCCTTTTCCCTGATTTTCAATCACAACCAACTAGTAATATAATAATAATTTTAATCTTCCCACTAACAACACTCCTTACATTAATTTCCACTAAAAAACTTTCTTTCTATTCATTTTTCCTAACAAAACCCAATTCCTTCCTTCATACTAACTAATTCTTTTTAACAAGTTCCCACTAACAAATTTAATTCTTTTTGTACTAACAAAAATTAATTGACGTTCCCCTACTAACAAAATTCAATCTCATGCCCAAATGCATCGTTGAAGTTGCTTATGAGATGAATGGGAGATCGACAATCCATGGCACCATTAGCTGCGTCGTGAGTTCTCGATCGGGGATCTGCTGGAACCTTGAGTTCAAGTTCCCCCGAGCGCAGGGAAGCACTCTTTTTGGGGTATCGGCAAAACCAATAGCTTCCGTAATGTATATGTGACACTTTGCATTCAATCAAGCGCTTCTTGGATTGTGCAAATTGCCATATGTAAAACAATGGATACTATTGAGTTTGTCGATGTGGAACAAAAGATGTGTGGGTAGCGGAATCGAAGTGTAATGAACTTCGATTACGTTACCCAGATGCGGCAGCGGTAATTTGAAAATGAAAAGGATTGCGGGATCGGATTGGATGAAGAGGAAATGTGGAATTCAGTCGTTAGGATTGGGGCAGTGAATATTTGGCTGTTAAAGATAAGGGTGTTTTCTGTGCGGGATATAAGTGATTTTTGGGGTTTTTAAAATTGGGAAAAAAGGGAGTTTTTGGGGGTAGAATGGGAATTGAATAGACTTTTTTTTTGAAGTTTTATTGACGAAGAGTGGAAATATTGAAAAAGTGAGAGGAATATTGCATTTTGGGAAGAGAGGGGAATTGACTTTCTGTAGTGTGAAGAAAAGAAAAATTTTATTAATTTGAAGTGCGGAAAACGAAAATTGTGCGGGAAAAATAAAGGTTTTGGTAATTTGGATTGCGGGAAGACGAAAATCGTTGTCAAAAGTTTGGGTTGAAATTTAGTGAAAAAAAAGATAAACAAAAAATCAGAAGTGAAACGAATGAATTTAAGAAAACATTACCAACTAGAAATTAAAAGTGAAAGGAAAATTTGCCGATATTAGACAGATTTGAGGAATCAATTAGTGCGGATAAAAGTGGCCGTTACCTTTTTTTCTGGTTTAGTGATTCTAAATTACAATTAAATTTTCAGCGACTCCACGCTTCTTTTGCTGTATTGCACCGGGCGCTCGGAGTTCTACCGGGAAAGAAGCGAGTACAATTTTAGTTTTTTTCCTTTTTTTAATACATTATCCAATAGTTTGATTATCATATTCTCTATAATCTTGAATTATTTTATGTTGGTAGATTCTAATTTTTGTATATTGTTTCAAATTTCGAAAGAGGTTTTTATTAGTTTTGTTTTAACTGATTTTCTTTAGTATACCTTGGATTTAGATTATAATTTGAAATAAAAACGGCCACAATATTCTAAGAGAACAATTATTTTTTATTCCTCAATGTGACCTCCCCTTTCCCATCCTTCTATCTTTGTGCTAGTTATTTTATGTAAGGTGGCTCAGCACGAGCAGAGGATATCCCGGAAGACCCACGACACGACTGAGCGCTAGCCGGCCTCAGTATGCCACCCCGGGCTACACACCTCTCTGCTAATTCTTAATGTCTGCAACTGCGGTAACTTCCGTGGTTGCTACAATCTTTGCAAAAGCTTCATAACTACTTGTAAATTCAAACTTATTTTATTACTGTGCGCCAAATTAATTTCTGACTTTAAAACCGTTTTTAATTAAAAGATAATTTAATGACAATCAAACAAACAGAACGCAAAAAGTTCAGTCATTCAAAAAGAAGGCATAATATTTCAACATCCTAATATTTATGTAACATACGAGTAATAAACAGTAAAAACCCACCTATTAGAGTATTTTTATTCATATTGAATACAGCATAAATACAGAAGTTCGATTTTATGTAAATATTTGAGCTCATCAATGTTTTAATTAAGCCGAAACTTTTTAAACTATTCTATGAAAAAGTTATCTTCACCAATAAAATCTAACTCCAAACTCATAATAAAACAATGATTTATAACTTGGCCACTGTTGATTCAAAGAATCCAATTCTTTTATTTTCCATATATCAAATAAATCCATAGTAGTTGAAATTGGATACGGCTTTTCAACCGAAACTGTTTAATTCCATCGTTCCCTTAATTAACAAGTCACCAATTCCTTTTTTCCTAATGATAATTTTTCATTCCAAGCAATGGAGTTTTTTATTTGATTCGATCCACATACGTACGAGTATCTATTGTATCATATTCAATATTACGACCAATAATGGGGTTGGTTTTATTGATTTCTTTTACGATCGCGGTTGCCTTATTAAATATCAATTAAACTGGCAGCAAGGAGCTTGGAGCCAATTCAATGTATCGGTTTGTTACGACTTTGTCCTGCCGGACGTCGAGACAATATAAATTTTATTTATGACGATGTTTCTATTAATAATGTTTTGATTTCTGAAAATTTAATAAGGATATTAATTTAATGTTTATGGTGACATTATTAAGGGGTTGATGTATTGTGCCTGAAATGGTTGTATGTGGGAAAAATGCACACACAGTCATCTAAGAATAAAAGTCCTAAATTTTTAATGTTCCTTTTAGTCCGATAAATATTGTATTTGCTGAATTTTTTAATTGAAGAAGAGAAAGGAATATGAAAAGATTAAATACATACTACCTTGCAGCTTTCTTTAAAATTTTAAATTAATCTGACTTTTCTCTGAAGAAAATCGTAATCACCATTACCAGGCCACGAAGCTTGTAATAATGAGTAGCAATGATACCTTTCAGTTGCCTTTCATTAAATCATTATTTTGTTCAATTCATCGTTACTGCATGCTGAACTTTGTTTATTATTATTCAAATAATCTATCGAACAGGTTTCTCATGCATATTCCGCGCAAGTCTAATAAATCGTTCAACAACTCTGGGGTGAAATATTGTTCCTATTTAAATTATGACAACAATTCCAATGTCCAGCATTAAATAACCATTAAATTACCATTCATTTCATTCTTATGGAAATTTTCGGGCATGCATTGCTGACTATTATGAACGGACGAAAACGTATGTGGCGTACGTTTTACGCGAGTATGGAATAGTTGAATTGACCGGAATAGAATATCTGTATCTGCTCGTAAAATGAACTGCCATAAAGTTCTGCTCGATCGTTTAATTCATAACGAAACTTCCGGACCCGAGAGGAAAATTCATCAAGTGGAAATGTATAGTACGAGAATTGTATGAAAATATCCATTGGAAACTGTGCGACAATCGCGCAGTCGAGTAAACGAGTGTGAACTTTTCTGATATGTCCATCCGAGGAGGGTTGAATAATGTCTTTCGGATATGGAAGTTCAATATCCGTGTTATGAATATGACGACCCAGTTAATTGCAATAATTGTATGATCTTTGAATTATTCATATCAGAAGAAACAATAACATTGAAGTATCTTGTTGTACCTACATGAAGAAATATTTGATATTATGAAGAAATGTGGGGTTTGAACGGCAAATTTGTATTTTAATAATATTTGCAAAACTATAAGAGCTTTTCAGAAAAAAATAAACACCGACTTCAAAATGTCCTAAAAAGTATAAAATGTTTTTTTTTTGGAATCTGGGCGAATTTATTTCATAATTTTCCAGGCATTTTGGAAACATTTTTCATATTTTTCTAACAAGTTTTTTTACTTCATGCTTTTCAGAGACTGATTTCATTTCTACAGAAAAATGTTCGGATAGTTTGAGATACGCGTCGTTTCCGGGATGGCCTTCAGTTCCGTCTTCGCTGCGGCTTGAATCTCCTCTATCGTATCAAAACGGCGTCCCCGGAGTGGTCTTTTGAGCTTGCTGAACAGCCAGGAGTCGCACGGCGCCAGATCAGGTGAATACGGTGGTTGCGTAACGATATGGGTTGAGTTTTTGGTGAAATGATCACGAATTACGAGTGCAGTACGGGATGGTACATTATCGTGGTGTAAAAACCAAGAATTGTCTTTCCACAATTCCGGCATTTTTAGGCGGATAGCGTTACGCAAACGACTCATAACGTTCAAATAATATTCCTTGTTGACTGTTTGGCCCGGCGGAAGGAATTCATACGGCACAACACCACGATAATCGAAAAAGAGAAGAGGTTGATGGTCGCCCAGGACGCTCTTCGTCTTCAACACGTTCACGGCTGACTTGGAACTCACTATGCCACTTGTAAACATTTTTTTAAGACAAAGCCTCATCACCAAAGGCTTTCTGCACCATTCTCAATGTATCCGCAGCAGAAAATTGACAACAAACAACAACAAAATTTAATGCAAATTCAACAAATTTCGACATCGCAAAAAACGAAAAACTCACTTTTAGCAGCTCACAAAACAACGCGTATCTCAAACACTAATGAATATTTTGACATGTAAATTTGACAAAAATGTCGCTGACAGTACTACTAACCTTAAAAAAAGAATAATTCTCCAAATCCTTCGACGCGTGCAGTTTTAATTCAAATGCCACCTTATTTTTTAGTTACAGTAGTATATAGGATCAGCTTATCCCTTCCACCAAATAAAACACTCGGGTTTAGATCAAACTTCTTCTTCTTCTTAGCACTAAAGCCCTTCTCTGGCCATCGCTTCCTGCAAATAGCGCCTCCAACTGTCTCGGCCTATGGACCGCGTCATCCGATTCCGAGATCTGAGGAGCGATGAACTGTCTTCGTCGCCCGAGTCAGACCAGCATTTTCTCGGTTTTTCCACTGGTCTCCGGCCTTCATTTCTCCCAATGGATACCTTTTTGGGTATCCAGTGTTTGTCCATACAATTCATGTTTCCAGCCCATCGCAGCTTCCGCAGTTTTACAATCGTTGAGAACTACAGTTCGTCAAAAATTTCATACAGCCCATGGTTGCATCGAAATCGGCATTGGTCCCCGTCTAGCTTTGCTCCGATTATTCGCCTCAGGACCCGTTGCTCAAAGGCGCTCAATATATTTGCGGATGCTTGGGTTTGGGTCCAAGTTTCACACATATAGGATAACACAGGTCTTATCACCGATTTGTATACTAGGAACATTGTTTTCTTGTGTATGCAGGTGGTTTTCAAGATCGTCAAAACTGAATAAAATATCTAATCTGCAAGCTGCATTCTTCGGCGTTTTTCGTCTCTTTCATTAATGGTTCTCATTATTTTAGCAATTAGATAGATAAAATTCGCTCACACTTTTGGTATTCGCCAAGTGTGATATTTTGTGTACTTAATCTATTTTTCCTTGACTGCGTGATGAGATTGTTTTGTTTTCATTGATTTGTAGCCTTACTGGTTTTGTTTCGCTGTCGAGTCTCAGGAAGAGTTCTTTGGCAGTTGTTAATGAACGTGACAAAATGTTGATGTCGTCCGCATAGGCTATTATTTGGTTCGACTTGTATAGTAATGTACCTCGTGCATCGAGAGGAAGCTTCCTTATGGCGTACTCCAAAGCCAAATTGATTAGCAATGGGGCCAGCCCATCTCCCTTGTTTAGTCCAATATGTGTGTCAAAGTCATCGGTGAGTTGGTTCTTGTTGCGGACGTGGGAGGTCGTCGAAGTTAATGTCATTTTGGTAAGACGGAATGATTTGGCTGGGATGCCAAAACAAAGCATGATTTGGTACAGTACGCTACTATCAATACTGTCGTATGCCTGCTTAAAGTCAACGAAAATTTAGTGTACGTCTATGTTGAACTCCCAGCGTTTTCCAAGTACCTGCTTAACATTGAACAATCGGTCTGTTGTCGAGCTACCTGCTCTAAAACCTCCTTGATACTCCCCAATAATACTGCTGGCATATGATACAATTTTGTTTCCTAAGATCTTTGATCATATTTTGTACGCCGTACAAAGTAGTGGTGTGCCTCTATAATTTTGGCACTGTAGCTTGTCACCATTTTTGTGAATAGCGAATATAATTGATTGGTTCTTGTTACCAAATGTGCTGGCTGACTTTGTGAAAAGCTTGATGAACATTACTGCCACAAAATTTGAGGTGTTCCACTGTAATCTCAACGATGCCCGGCGCTATATTATTCTTTTGGGCTTTGATGGTAGAACACACTTCATCCAGGGCTGGTGAGATCAATCGAAGCTCCCTGCCGTCATCTATAGGCTCCGATGTTTTGAAGCAGTGTGGAAGATTAAGGAGGTTCGTGAAATACGAGGTGTGCCAATTAAGTAATAAGACTGATTTTATTGCCATCGCTGATTTTATTTACCATCGCTCTAGTTCGTTTAATTCGCCTGCTATGTCGTCTTGTGTAGACGTGTATTGGTGATGCTCGTCACGAGAATGGAGAAATGAAATCAAGAGCAACACGTCGCGATAAAACTTTGCGCCAGATTGGGCGTAACAGCTTCGGAAACATACGATAAAATGGTAAAATTGCATGTTCGTAGTGCTCTTAGTCGTGTTCAGGTGTTTTGATGGTATAAAGAGTTTAAGGAGGGGTGTGGAAGGGTGGAAGACGAGGCGCGAAGCGGAAAACCAGTCAAAGTGCAGACTAAAGTGAATGCGCAGCGTGTGCGCGTGCCCTAATCCGTGGAGATCGGCATTTAACTGTTCGAATGTTGGCTTCGGAGCTGGGTATGAACCGTGAAACAGCCAAACAAATTTTAACTGACGATTTTGGGATGAACAAGCTGTGCGCGAAGATGGTTCCAATAAGCCACACCACATCGCCCTCATCGTGTCCCAGTAATTGACCTCTAAAGGGATCACCGTGTTGCAACAGCCACCTTATTTGGCCGATATGTCACCCTGTGCCTTTTTTGTTCCCTAGAACAAAATCGATGGTCAAAGGAACCCATTTTGAGTCGATTGCGGACATCCAGGCGGGCGTGATGAGGGTGCTCGCGGACACTCCAGTCAAAGCGTTTCAGAAATGTTACAAAGCATGGAAAATGCGTTGGAATCGTTGTATAGCTGCCTAAGGGGACTACTTTAAAGGGGACGGCAGAGTTGTAGAGCAATTTTTAAATATACGGTTTTCATCAAGCTAGTCTCATTAGTTAATTGGCACACCTCGTATGATGCCCATCTTTCCTTAATCTTGGTTTCATCAGCGATGATATTGCCGATGTCATCACGCCATAGCGTGGTTTTGGGCTTATAACCACGTTTCACTACTTTGTATGCTTGTCGTGTGTTGTTGCTCGCTAAGCTTACATCTATACTTCTCATTTGGTTGTCATAGTATTTTCTTTTCTTAGTTCAAATAATCTTATTCGCTACTCGTCAGAGATTTTTATAGTGTTCTCTTCGTTCTTGTTTTCCTACCTATGTAATCTTTGTATGCCTGATTCTTTTTGTCTGGATTCTGGCGCTCATCATCGAACCATTCATTTCTTTTGCGCTTGGCTTGATATCCGATAGTCTGTTCTGCCACGGTCTTAATAGTCACTTTCACTTCCATCCAGAACTCATTGCTTGACTTATAATGATTGAATTTGCGAAATATTAATTAAATATACAAAAGTCAACTGGCATCGACGAATAATAAACCTTGACTTTTTCCTCTACTGTATGGTTGCTTTGTTACTCGTTCCCTACATTCGGCCCTCTGCGATGACACACGTCCTCGGATGCCTTCTTTGTTATTGTGAACTTTATAGTCACCGTCACCCTGGTCGTCATCGCTATTTCCGTGATATGCCCAAAACTGATCAGCAATCGTGGACGTTTGCAAAGGTGCGTCGTGTTTGCCGATTTTGCGAACTGCATATCCGTTGTTCTGCAAGGCTCTCGCTACTTTATATAGTCCCAAATACTTATCTGCTTTTAAACCCGGTCCTTGGTGAGTCCGAGGAAAAGCTACTGTGGCTGATGGACTCGTAATCAATTCAAACTAACAGCACTACCATTCGATATAAAATGACAACACAACGAATGAATATTATCTAAATTTTATTATGTCATCTCACTTCCACTATGCTTGCGACAATACTCCTCTTACAATCTACTTACGTCTACTTTTATATTTACAAAATATGTTCAAAATCTAGAGGCCAGACGTGTAACAAACCCATCATCTACGGGTTTATCCTGAGTGCTCGGACCGGTAGTAGTTTTGTCGTTTATTGCATCAGCGCATGGTAATTATCCCTTGAGTTTGTGCAAGAAAGGATACGTTCTATTGCATCCGCGCATGATAATAATTTTAATGGCACTGGCAGGGAAACGGGTAATTTTTATTATTATTTTGATTGGGTTTCCCGGGGTTTTGTTACCGGCAGTTGCAACGATTACTGCCACAGTACCCCCTTACCAGTGATTTGAATCACGAAATTCCAACTTGCAAGCAATGTGGAAATCAAACTCGTCTTCCTGAGCGAGTATGTCTTGATGAGGATTTGCCTGCATGATTCCTGGATGATTGAGTTTCAGTAGTCAACTCTTCTCTCGCTTACGATGGCATTGAGCCTAGGTGCCACGTTTATTCTTGTTGCTCAGTATCGTCATCATCGCTTCTGGTTTCCTCCATAATATACGCTGGTTTCCACGTATCGATTGAGATGGTAACATTTTTGCCTCCAATGTTTACCACAAACGTTTTATCGGCTCTAAATACGACTTCGAAAGGACCGCTATACGCCATTTGAGGCTGATTTTTTATGGAGCAAGTGCGAATAAAAACGTGTTGCCTTGTGGCGAGATCTTTGAATATGAAAGTTTTCTTTTCACCATGTCGAGTTAGGCTTGTAGGTCGTATACCCTGGATATGGTAGTAAACCCTGGATATGCCCTCGGAGGACTTGGAAAAAAATTGATCTGTAGTATATGGTCCTTGTTTGATTCTACGAGGAATTCAGCTGGTATTCTTCATCGTTCCCCATAAACTAGCTCTGAAACGGTTGATTGGAGGTCTTCCTTTCAAGCGCAACGTATTCCTAGAAGTACTGAGGGTAAGACTTATGTCTATTGATTGTTCTTGCGACATTTGATTGCTGCTTTGAGTCTCCTGTGGAATCGCTTGACCATGACATTTGCTGCTGGGTGATATGGTGTTGTGAACACAGGAATCTTATTGATGAACAAAGAATACCCAAGAAGGTATTTGCTGAGAGAACTGAAGACCAGAGATCAGTGGGGAAAGCGAGGAAACACTAGTCTGACTCGGTTGACAAAGACAGTTCATCACTGTTCGCATTTCAAAATTGGAGGACGTAGTCAATGAACCGAGACAGTTGGAGGCGCTATTTGCAGGAAGTGAAGGCCCAAGAGGGGCTATAGTGTAACAGAGAAGAAGAAGAAGATTTGGTGTTGTCTTGAAATGTGTGGCATCAGTTAGATTGTTTGATTCTCTAAACAAACATGACTCAAATTGGCGTCTTTGGTCTATCGCAACTCTTAAAGGTGCCCAAACCTTGAAATCCATTGGGAAGAGAATGCTCTTGTAACGGTCTCTGCTTCTTGATCTCCCATAGAAACTGCTTCTGGCAAGCGTGTAAAACAATCTTCTTCTTCTTAGAACTACAGCCCCTCTCGAGCCTTCGCTTCCTGGTTAAAACAATCTATGCATGTTAAAATGCACCTGAATCCTTCTGAGGTATGCTTGACGATCATGTCAACGTGGACATGCTCAAATCTACCAGTAGGTGGTGGGAATGTGCCTGGCGTAGTGCTAACGTTTCTAAAAAATTTCGCTTACTGGCACTCAATGCAGCATTTTGCATATTCGCGGCAGTCGTTATTCATTGATGGCCAAACAAAACGCTGTGAGATAAGTTTAAGGGTGGCCTTGATACCCGGATGAGACAGTCTATGTATACTGTTGGACACAGTTCTTTGAAACTCCTTTGGCATCATTGGGCGTGCTGTTGCTGTGGAAATATTGTAGAGTAGGGACTCTTCTGATCCTCGTAGCTGGATCAACTTCTGTTGTAGTGCTGATTTATTTTTTTTGTAGGCTATTTGGCTCTTATCGTGCTTTCAAGCTGCTGCTAAGGTTGGGGAGTCGACATTTGCTTCAACTTCTTCAATCCTCGATAATTGGCTGATAAGGTCGAGGTATCTGAATTGTCTCGGAGAACATTGCGTATTTTTTTTTTCCTGAATGCAAAGGATATTAGTTTGTGGTCAGTGCAGATAACGAATCCCCATCCCTCAATCATATGGCACAAATATTTAACGGCGTCGTAGATTGCTAAGAGTTTCCGATCAAAGGCTGCGTATTTACTCTCCACTGACTTCAGTTTTCGTGAGAAAAAAGCCAATGGTTGCCAGTGGCCATTGGGAAGTTGTTGCAGTACTGCATAAATACTGAGTTCGAAAACATCTGTACGTTTGGCACTGGGTGAGCAAATAACGTTGCTTGTACTAGGCTTTCTTTTGCTTTATGGAACGCTGTTCCTACCTCCGGGGTACAAAGTATGGTTGATTTCCCCTTGATATTATCAGGCTAGATAATAGAGCTTTAGTTTTTGTGGCCTTCGGTATGAGTCTCCGATAAAAGTTTAACATACCTAAGAACTGACGCAACTCTTTTGCTGTTTTCGGCTGTGGGTACCACCTGAGTTTTTCAATTTTTTGCGGTAGCGGTCAAATGCCATTTTCATTGACTGAATAGCCCAAGAATTGAACGCTGACTACTACGTACGTGTGTAGGCGGTGAAAGTGGATATTAAGGTGGTTAATGTGTTCTGCTGCTGATGAAACAACTATGATATCGTCTATATACGCATAGCAAAAATCCATGTTTGCGTTGTGTTTCATAGTCCAAACGTCATGAACGGGAATTCGAACAGCCCAAATGGTGTTTAATTGCTGTCTTGCAGGTATCTTATTCGGCCACCGAGATTTGGTGAAATGCTTTCACTAAGTCAATGGTGGAAAAAACCTTTTTCTCCAGAGGAGTGTGCGAAAAGCCGTGGATGTGTCAAACGGGATAACGATCTGGGATAGTGCTGGCGTTGAGTTCCCGATAATCTCCGCAGGGTTTCCATTCATTTTTAGCCTTTTGCTGCATATAAAGGGGTGAAGACCAGCAGCTTTGTGATGGTCTGGCAATGCGTAGTTTCAGCATTTGTGAACTCCATTTTGGCTATTTTCAGTTTATCTAGTGCTAGCCGTCTGGGTCTAATAGCAACTAGTGGTCGTGCAGTAGTCCTTATATAGTGAACCGTATTGTTTTTAACTTTTGGCACTCTATTTGGCTTCAGGATTTCCGGATATTTTGATAGAAGCTCATGAAATATTGCTGATGATGTCTCCAGTTTTATGCTGAAGACTTCTCCAATCATTGAACGGCCTTTCACTTCCAGCTGAGTTGATTCCTGGGATCTACAAAAGGTCCGTAGTGCTTATTGGCTTTTCTAAATCTGCAATTACGAAAAGCCAAATGAGAGCGCATCGTAAGCCAAAGTTCAACGTCAGGGTTATAGTGCCGTAAGTAGTTATGCGTATCCCATTCCCCACAGAAAGTTCAAAATCAATCCTCTCTCGAAGCGCAGTGAAGTATTTGTGAGGAAATACCTATAACTCTGCACCAGCATCTATCAAGAAGGTTTTCTCACTTGTGATGTGGCGTGACCCTTCCTTCGTCAAGTGGGGAGAACTTGCTTGTGATGGTTCTTCGTTAGACTGTGCGTCGTCGAGTACTGGTAACGGGGCCAGTTTGTGTTTTAGCCTTTTCAAAGTTCCGGAGGCGGTTTTGACCTCAGCAACTTGCACGAAACCATCGGCGCCTTCGTATGTTTCGATAATTCGCCTCAGTGGACACTTCATCGATGGGGTGTTATCTTCGCTTATGATGACTACTGTTCCCGGGATCGTATTGGGGTGTGACTGTCTCCATTTGACACGATGCTGCAACTGCGCCAAGTACTTGTGCGACCATCATCTCCATAACTCGAGTTTGAGGTAATTGATATGCTTCCACAGGGCATGGAGACCTCCAGTGACTGGCTCTGCGCTACCATCCAAAACCTCCGCTTCTCCAGTGATACCGGCCTTGAGGTACCATAGCTTCTGGCACTTGGATATCAGTTGGCTATGCAACATTTGCATGAACAATTTGTGGAATTGTTGCCAATGTAAATAGTTCCCATCAAAGGTGGGGACTTTTATTTTCAGCAGAGGCATGGTAAGAGGAGTCACTGGGAGAGTCCCTGAGGCAGGTATGACGCTGAGTTCATCCATTTTCAATTCCAGACGTATGACCCAATCTGGGGAAAGCTCTTCCAAATGAGTGTGCTGTTGCACGTTAAAACCATACGCTTCAGGATAGTCATGGAGCTCTACGATCTGCAGGTGATATTCATCCAGCTGTTGCCAACCTCGTTGGAAGTTTACATCTGTACCTGGTCCATGTGACCTCCTTCTGATCCAAACGGTCGATGATTCTCCTCAACGCGCCTGCCATGACTTTGTAGTGACGCAGCATCCTGACCACACTGGCATCTCTGGGTGCTGAGGTTTCTGCAGTGTACTCCTTGTCCTCGCTATTCTGAATTTCGAGCCCTTTTGGTGACTGTTGTCAGGTTGGTGTGTTCACGTGTGTGTTGGCATGCATTTGATCGTGGAAGTGCTCCTAGTAACGGAGGTAGTTGCCTTTGGTAGTTTCGTATATATGTTGGGTAAAATACTCGTGCGATGGAGTGATCTCCGGTAGGGATCGGATGTGACTATCGCCTATTTCAAAATCCTCCCACGCAGCTTCTAGTCGCCACAACCTCACCGCATTATACCTGGCTTCCTGCTTCCTTGAGGGCAAATCCTTCTTGTAGTTTGAAATGACGTCTTCGACAATTCGAGCCAATCCTTTTAGGTCTTCGATCAGGCGATCCACATTCGCCATCGCGTAGAAAATCGGAAAGTGGTGGAAAACAGAAAGCGCGGATACACCACGACACTTCACAAAACGCCATACAGCACCTCACGACCTGTTCACCGGGGAACAACAATTATTTAGTTATGTACGGCAAATAAATACTATGTGCATCTCGGCGGGGCCTCCAAATATTTGTGCTGGGACTCTTCTGTCCCAAACTTTGATTTTATTATTTTTATTTTCCATCCCAAATTTATTTATTTCAAATTTCTCTTAAAAAGTTAACAGCTATGATACAGACTAACCAACAATTGAACAATGAATAAAATTTTGTTTCAAAGTTTTGACAAATTAAAAAATGAATGAAAAATGGGTTACTCGATTGATTAAAATGAAACGTAGTATTCGAAACTTAGGGTATTTTCGCTTTGTGCCGAATTGAATTTGAATTTGGTGAATTGAATTAAAATGATCGATTAATCGATAAATCAATCAAATAAAACGAATTAATTACGAATTGGCTAATTAGTACAGTGCAAATTAACCTTAAATAACTATGTAAATTGATTGAAGCGTTGATGTTGCCGGATCAGGCTGTGGTGGGCGCTCAGGAGTGTCAGAAACTCAACAGTAACTTTTCTGTACCATAGCATTTATTTTTATAAGCGTCTGTGAAAATAATTCCGTCGTTTATAAAATGTAACAGGGTACTTTCCCAATCATAAAATTTATCTATTATGTCTATGATGGGCTGTGAAAAGGATTGTAGCATAGCTCATGTGTGGCAATTAGGAGGAAGATTGATGGTTTTATGATCCAAGTGATCTTTAGTGATTAAGAGCGATTTGTATTAAAAAAGGATGGTAATAAGTTATTTGTTCGTTTTGCACTAGGAAAATTTACGATATTCTTCAAGAAATTGAAAGGAAGCGTTTTTAGGGTTTTGTAAAATAATTTTACAAAACCCTACTAGTTTCGCGACCAGTCTGTCCGTCTGTCCGTCTGTCTGTCCGTCCGTCCGTCCGTCCGTCCGTCCGTGTGTCACAGCAGTTTTTCTCAAAAACTACTTAAGCTAGAAACATCAAATTTTGTGTGTAGGTGTAAAGTGGTGATTTTTTCAAAGTTCAACTATAAAAAAGTTTTATAAGGTATTTAAGGGGGGTCTCCCATATAGGAGAGTGACCCCCCGAAAAAAAAATTTCATTGAAGGTAGCCGATATGGGTATCAAATGAAAGGTCTTGATGAGAACTTTTCAAAACAGGTCTCAGTTTGGCAAAATTTGCTTCGAGGGGCGCACAGGGAGGGGAAATATACGAAAAATTTGTGTCCCCCCCCTCGCGATTGGACACCTGTGATCCGAAAAATGTGAAAAAAATCAGGATTGTAGGCCTTGGTGGTACAACAACAACAAATACGTGAGAAGTCGCAATTCACTCAACTTTGTTAGTAATAGTATGATTTATCGATTTTATGTTTTCTTGAATAAAATCTTAACGGTACCCTTAAATTCAATGAAATTCAGTATGTAGATGTCTATTTATAAAATTGATTGATCCTGAAAGTTTCATAAAGATTAAGTCATATTTAGCGAAGTTATAGCAGTTTGAATTTTCCTCTATTACTATGGAACAATATGCCCTGCATTTATTACTATGGCAACATATGGCTATGGAACAACATGCGCTTTTTACCGACTCAGACACTACAGTTTTGCTAGGATTTGCATGAAAATTTCAGGAATGATAGGCGTCATGCATATCTTTGAGAATCAGTTCAGCTAGCGGTATCAGTAATCGTAAACAAAATACTGGCTGTTTTTAATGCGAAGATTGAATAGTTTTGAGTTATTTTTTCCCAACTTCAAAGTTTAAGGTGCATGCTTTGAACACTTGAATTAATTTAATGAATGACTGAAGATGAGTACCTACAATTAATTCTCATAAGTGAAACAAGTCAAGGAGGTGGGAGAGAGCTCCAAGCAAAAGGGTTTTGTAACCATTCTAGGATTCGAAAAAATTGGCCATTAATCGATTATAACAGTACAGGAGAGTGGCCCCTGAAAAAAATTCATCAAACGTAGCCGATATGAGTATGAAATAAAAGTTTTCAT
The DNA here is from genome assembly GCA_963969285.1 of Odontomyia ornata. Lineage (NCBI taxonomy): Eukaryota > Metazoa > Arthropoda > Insecta > Diptera > Stratiomyidae > Odontomyia > Odontomyia ornata. The sequence continues at coordinate 32,695,274 of OZ017740.1, forward strand.
AGGAGCTTTTCAAAACAGTTGTTAAACTGTCAGTTTTTGCTTCAGTCGGAGCACAGGGGGGGAATACATGAAAAATGTGTTTCCTCCGTCGCGGAAATAATTATCAAGGGAGATATTTATGAGTATAACAATAGCAAAAAACTCAGAAGTCGAAATTCGTTCAACTTTGTTAATAATAGTATGATCTTCGTATTTCATATTTTCTCCAATAAAATCGTCTTCGACATGTTTCTTGATTTGGTTCGATCTGGTGACTGCATTTACTAAATTGAATACAAAACCCTTCTGATATGAGCGTAGGTCTGTTTACCCAACTTGTTTTAAGCTTAATTAATCGTTTAAAAAATCGAGTGTCTCGTTTTTAATAAGTTGTTTTCTAATTTTTTTAAAGTGGATATTTGTAAGCCCGGATTGAATAGCTTTTGTTATGTTTGTGGTGAAAATGTGCCGAAAAGTGAAAAAAATGAAATATTAGTGGAGACTTTGTTCGAACACACGGGTTATATTTCATTCAAATTGTTATAGTTAAGGAGAGTTGAGTACCAAATATTGTGTGTAAAACCTGCTAAAATTGTTTGATGGATTGAAGGAGTGGAAGACCCGAGTCCGTGCCACTTGGCAGTCCAATGATTGGGGCTAATCTTGGTGGCGACCACGGTCCAGTGAATTGCTACTCTTGAATGAACAAAACTTCCGCGTTGAGAAAAGAGTATCATCTAAATATGTTTCTGTTCCAAGCGCTCAAAAGTCGTTGCCACATTCTTTGAACACTTCTGTTCTGGAAATGAACAAAAAATTGCTTCTTAAAGTGGCTGTAACTTTAAACGTGAAAAGAAACTCCCCTGTTCCACTTCTTTTGATCACAGATACTTTATTGTATTTTTAACAGTAATTTTCATACATAAAATTTCATTAGCTTGCATTTTATTCTGGTATGCAAGTTCATTCATTCACTCAAACGCTCAGCAAATTCAATTTAGGTTGCATATATTTGCTGGTTTCCAGAATGCAACCATTCAACTGATTTACAGAATGCAACCATTCACCCCAATGTTGATCTGGTGGGCAATGTTCTCTGTTGGAATTTGCTGATCGATGCGGTCGATGATTGATTTGTTTGCTGTTGGTTGGGTGTTGTATTGGGACGCATTTGAGGTTGTTGTACTGGGACGCATTTGAAGTTCCGCAAGCAAATGATGTATTAGCGCTTGTTGGTGGTATGTTTGATGTTTTTGTTTTAGCATTATTCCTAACATTGCCGCGCGACAAAAAACTTTAAGGTTCTTAGTTAGATTGTGATGTAGTTGACGTTGGCAACTCATACCATGTTGCCTGCGTATGGTTCCGACCTAAAGGAAATTTTGCTCTGAAACGGCGGATGAGAAAAAGACTTACGGCGACTATTCTTAACGTGATGATAATGGAGATAGTAATACTCGGCCCATATTGTCGGATCATCGACCAAGAGATTGTTTGGAAGTCTTGAAAGAGCGATTGCTCCTGTTAAATATAAGGTCCGAAGCGCTCTTCCGATTTGATGGTAGCTGGAGCTGAGAGTTTCGGGACGGATTGTAAGCTTATGGTCTGGTTGAAAATTGGTGCATGCGGAAGGACATAAACTGACAAATTTTTAGTGGAGGTCATCTATGTAGCAGTGAACAGAGAGTCCACAATTTTCAAATTGCAGTCTTGAGTGAGCTTTACTACAGTTGTCCCGTTCAGGATAATGTTTTGCCGGTCACCCTGACACACACTGTGTCCAGGTACGACTCACGGAGTTACAAAAATCCAAGTATTGCTATCATATAGCTGTTTCGAAACTATTCCTTGATGTCTGAAGGTGTGGATTGCACAAGTATCTCTTCCAAATACTTTATGTATCTCGTTGATTACACAATTTGGTTTTGCTTTGACATCGTAGAGCACGTTGATGTCCACTACGCATTCATGGGCCATTACCTTTAAAAGCTCATTAGGCGTAACTTGGAAATATTGCTGCAGGTTGAAGTTTAAACTCAAAATTGATGATGGAATATCAAAGGCTTGTTGTTTCCAAGATTCGAGGGTACCGGCGTGGATTTAATGAGATCATATGGGCGTGTGTCAAGGATGAGCAGGAACGTTGTTGCTCTCATCCACATCGAATTGAGATTGGTCCATCATTTGGTATGTAATTCGCAAGTTGTCTGGGAGTACCTTTTGAGCGTGATTGATGTCTGCTAAAGCGTCATTGATGTTGATTCAATCCCAGATGCTAGATCGTGAGGATATGCTGGAAAGCAAACTCGAGTACTTATGATATACCTCGTCTAGACAGTTCTCGGCAACTGAATATGGCTAAAACATGGATGTTGAGTTTGTTGTGGTCGATTGGTTTGTACCAGTGGCTAAATTCATTTATGCGGCCTAGGCCTCGTTGGAGTTGGCTCTAGAATTGTTCAAGCTGTATGTTGATCCTTTCCGTCGTGCTGTTTAGCATTTTAGTGGCTTTTAGCATTAATTTTTATTGACTGTCTATGGAACGGATTTTTTGAAAGCCCTTACATGTCCTCGAAAACTTCGTCATTTACGCCAAAAATTGCTGTCATTAAATTCTCCAATACATCTTGTCGTTATCTATTGTGTAGCGATCTGAAGGTGGACGTTTCGTGAAGAATCTCACCCTTGTATTCCTCAAGATGTTGTACAAGTTTCGAACATCCAATTCCGGTTGGAGCACTTGAACTGGCTTCACAGAAATCGTGGCATTTGGCGATTATAGCTTCCACATTGGCCTGGTCATACCTCAAGTTGTCCCATGTGATTGAAGCTGCATTTTTAAGGCACCTCTGTGAATTCGAGCAGTTCCGAGGTGTTTAATATTGACAACGGGTTACAATTGAGTTACTTTCACATTGCAGCTTATTTTTGGAAGTGCACAAAGAACTACTAGTAGAGAAACGAATAGGTTGGATGCTGATATTGAGGTTCGAGGCTTGTTAGGGGTGATCACTGGCGGTACGGGTCGGGGTTGGTTTGAGTGTGTAGCTAAATATTTCGACCATGTGCCTCCGATTGGAGCTATTTTGGTTCTTTTGCATTCTGTTTTCCTTGTAGTTGTTAGATATGCTATTACTTGTGGTGATCGTTTCGATGTTTCGACTGGTTCCTCTGGGTTTGTGTTGGCAAATAGCAGACGACAAATCTTAGTGATGGGCCGCCTTGATACTCTGCCGTGGAATTTGACAGAAGCAACGCGTACTAATCCGTCAGGTCCAGGGTGTACCTCTATCGCTCTTTCAAGAGGCCAGTGTGTTGATGGAAAATTGTCATTTTTCACGAGGACGAGTTCTTCTGCTTGAAGATTGGGTCTGATCGCCATCCATTTTGATCTTTCTTGTAGTCGATTGAGGCACTTGAGCTTCCACCAGTTCCAGAAGTGTTTGCGGATTTGTTCAACGATTTCCCATTTGTAGCCAACGTGTTTGCCAGGTGGCATGGATGGTATTTCAAACAGATTGCATCATTTTAAAAAATATCCTGGCGTGATTGCGATGAGATCAGTTGGATCGTTACTGACCACACAAAGAGGGCGTGAATAAAGACATGCTTCGACTCGAGCCAATACTGTCTACAGCTCTTCAATGGTTAATAATATTTGACCAATTGCTTTTACTAAATACCGCTTCATCGATTTCACTCCAGTTTCCCAGAGTCCACCAAAGTGTGGACTACCAGAAGGAATGAATTGCCATTGAATTTCTTCGTTCAAAAAAACTCTTTGCAACGCTTTGTAGCTTCTTTGAAAGCTTGCTTTAGCTACTTTTCACTGCCTTGGAAGTTGGTTCTACAGTCACTGTGAATAATATGGCATTTCCCTCTTCGAGCGATAAACCGACGGATGGCTGCAATACACGCTACTGTGGAGAGTTCACTTACTGCTTCAAGATGGAAGGCCTTGGTGGATAAACAAACAAAAATAGCAATGTAGGCTTTCGAGGTTTTTGATCCACGTCCGCCGTTACATTCAATTTTTATGGGACCAGCGTAGTCCATTTGGAATCTGGGAGGTGGTAGCTGTCCCATTAGTTGGCTTCCGGGATGAGAAATAGCTCTGAAGCATTCATGTAATATGCTCTTTACAAATGACTGGGCGTTAGTAATCCAATATTGCTGACGAATGGTTGCCAGTAATAATTGTGTCCCTCCACGTAATGTTGTTAAGTGAGCGTGTCTGACAACAAGCTTAGCAAAAGAGCCGCGAGGTAAGATTGCTTGATATTTTGCATTTTCGCTGATTGGAGCATAGTGAAGCCTTCCACCTACCCTGAGCGTTCCTTGCGAGTCAATTTGTGGAGCTAAAGATTTTATGGAGGAACCTTTGGATACTTCAACCTTGCTGCGTATTGCATGTAGTTCTGGTGTAAGGGAATGCTGCTGTGTTAAGTGAATGGACTTTAATTTAGCCCTTTTCATCTCTTTGAAAGACAATAGTCCAAAGAGTTTGTGGTTTTAATGCGTTGCGTTATAAGTAAATCGGTTTATATATGCCATCACCTTAAGTAGCTTAGTTAATGACGAGTCCCTTGTGAATATTTCTGGTTCCAAACTTAGCTCAGATGCTACAATACTCACTGAACGTGCTTCAGTTTGTACTGCTTCCTGCTCGATTGCTCATAGCGCTAGGTTAGGCAATATTTGAATATCTGTATTTGTCAGCCACTCGGGTCCCTTCCACCAAAGGGATGGGTGAAGCAATTGTCCTTCCTTCCTTGGATTCGTTTTCCTTGGAGCTGGTGCGATTTAGCACCCTAGCTCCCTTCTATCTGTGAGCAATAATTTGCCCACCATTATTGACGAGATCGTGCTATTCTAATTACTGTCAATTAAATTTTTCTTGAAGTTAGCGCGGATAGTTGGATAAGTTTCTTTTGGTAGTGCTTTGCGTTTTAGGATACCCAGGGTAGTGTTAGGATGGTTGTCCACTTTGTCGAGCAGTTTGAGTGCTTTGTCACGTACGAATATGTCAACAGGTTCTATTCTAAGGTCCTTGTATATGTCCGTATTTCTAACATACCATGGGATTCCGAAAATTTGCCGAATGCTTTTGTTTTGGATGGATTGTAGTGCCTTTTTGTTGGTCTCTGTCGTCTGGTAGAAGGCTGTACTACCATATAGTAGCGTCGGTCGTATTATTTGTTTGTAGATCAGCAGACGGTTCTTGATGTTGAGTTTCTTGGCCTTAAGGAGTGGAAAGAGTCGGGATAGTACATTGTAGCAATGTCCTCGTTTGTTGCGTATGTGGTCGGTCCAGGAGAGTTTGTTGTCGAATGTCAGTCCTAAGTATTTGGCTGTTCTTGACCAGGCAATATTTTCGTTTTCTACAGTCAAAGTTTTCGGTTGTTGTTGTCTTTTTCTTGTTATAAATAATGCCTGGGTCTTGTCTGAGTTTAACTTGATCTTCCACTTGCGAAAATACTTCAAAAGTATGTCTATGGAGCGTTGCAGTTTGGTGGTGATGACTCTTGCTTGTCTGGATGAGTATAAAACACAGGTATCGTCGGCATATAGGGACTTGTGGACATTCAAAGGCAGCCGAGGTAGGTCTGCAGTAAAGATATTGTATAGTATGGGGGAGATGGGTGATCCTTGTGGGACTCCAGCTTGAATTGGCCGCATGGTTGAGAGGTGGTTGTCAATTTTGACACGAAATGATCTGCCTTTTAGAAAGGAGCCAATGATTTGGATGAGCTGCAGTGGCATTTGGGATTCATGCATTTTGTAAATAAGTCCTGCATGCCAGACTTTATCGAAGGCTTTGGCTATGTCAAACATAACCAAACCCGTTGATTTCCTGCGGTTTAGCCCTATTCTGATGTGTTGGACCACCCTAGTAAGCTGGAGTTCTGTGGAGTGTAATGGCTTGAAGCCAAATTGTTCTTCTGGAAGTATTTCTTTTTCGGTAACAACCTCAGTTAGTCGGTTTAGTAGCACCCGCTCTACTTTTTTCGACAGAGAGGATAATAGGCTAATAGGTCGCCAGTTTTGTGGGAACATGAGGTTTTTACCAGGTTTTGGAAGAACAATAACTATTGCCGATTTCCATATTTTGGGGTATTTTCGCAAGCGGAAAATTTCGTTAATTATCGCTGCTATTGCATCGAGAATATTATCCGGGAGCCATTTTAACATGGTGTTTGATATTAAATCAAATCCCGGTGCTTTCCGTCTGTTCAGTACTTGTATGATGTCTTTAACCTCTTGAAGACAGGTGCTTTGTATTAGATCGGAGTCTGTAATGTCTGACCTCATGAGCCTGTTGGTCAACCGATTGACGTGGTCTTCGTGTTCGTCAAGGTCCTCCTCGTCGGATGAATTTTCACAGAACTGTTGTTCTAGAGTATCTGCGAAGGCCTCCGCCTTACCAGAACTGTCGAATTTGATACCGTAAGGGCCGTGAATTGGTGGTATTATAAGTTTGTTTTTAATACGAAAATATTTGGAAACCCTCCAGAAAGCATCGCTCCCAGGCTCCAGACTTTGCAAGAAGCTCTCCCATTGTTCATTGCGGAATTTTGATATCCGATCACGTATTTTGTTCGTAATTCGATTTGCTTCCTGGCGTAATCTAGGATCACCTGTGTTCCTAGCCCTTCTCCGAACTCGATTCCTCCTCCTTATTAAATTTTTGATGTCGTTAGGGAGTTCATAGGGGTTCGTCACCCTTGTCAGAGTTGTGACTGTGTTGTCCTCTTTTGCCTGTATTATTTTGTCTGTGATTTCTTCTATCATTTTCTCTGTGTCGCTGGCTGTTTCAGGTGTTTGAATAATGGTTTCTTTAGCCAGTGCGACTTGGAAAGCTTGCCAATCAGTTTTCTTCTTTACTTGTAGGGGTTCGTCTATGTATATTCCTCCTATTAAGAAGAGCACCGGTTTGTGATCGGATGAAAGTTCGTCGAGGACTTCGATGCGTACATCGTGTTCAAAGGTACGTGATATACCAATATCGAGAGGATAACTATTTCGGTAGCCGTAATGTGTTGGTTCGTTGGGGATATGCAGGCTTAGTGGATTATCTGTGATGAATCGGTTTAACTCAGTCCCAGCACGATTGCTTCTCACAGCTCCCCAGCTTCGGTGATAGGCATTGAAGTCTCCGGCAAGGAGTATGGGACCCTGAAAGTCCAGAAGTTTTTTAATATCTTCAATGAGCGTAGCTGCCTTCGGGTGGCTGTATACCGAGACTACCATGAATTCAAAAGAATCCGTCCGCACTTGAATTGCAGTAGCTTCTAGTGTTTGTAACGTAGGTGTCAATACGAGATTATGGTTCACATTCCTTCTCACAAGAATGGCCGTTCCACCTCCTCTGCCTGTTGTTCTGTCATTTCTGTACAGAAAATAGTTAGGGAAGCGTAGGCGGTTTCCAGGCTTCAGAAAGGTCTCCTGGATGAGAATGATGTCAAACTTATAATCAAATATAAGTTGAGTCAACTCACCAGTCTTATGAAGCAGGGAGTTTGCATTCCATGTGAGAATGGTTAAATGATCCATAAAGCTCATTATTGTTTCTTTGTCAGTGTGCTGTTGAAACTGTTTTGTGATGCAAACATTCCCTGAATCATTTTCGCCATCATGTCTTGCATCATGGTTTGGAATTGTGTTTGCATGGTGGCAAAGAGTGTGTCCATGTTGTTATTTGTGTTTAGTGGAGTGTTTGCTTGTTTTTGTTTTTGTGTGTTCCGCACGTATTCCTCTTGACGCTAAGTCAGCAGGATTTTTGTCTGTAGTGACATGGATCCACTCGTGTGCTTTGGAGACGTCATGAATGAGATTCACTCACCCACATGTTGCTGCTAGTTTTTGGAGCTACGCCAACACAATCTTAGAGTCACACGCAAATATATGGAGGTAGGTGCTTTTGAGTACAACAACAACAGATACCTTAGCAGTCAAAATTCACTCAACTCTGTTAATAATAGTATAATATTCGAATTTCACGTTTTCCTCCATAAAATCGTGTACGTACCCTTAAACTCAACGAAATTTGATTTTTGAGTATTCCCACAAAAAACCCTTAAACTTTGTAAGTTTGATGAAAACCGAATGATATACACGGAAGTTATAGCCATTTGAAATTTTTCCAATTACAACAACAATAGTACATGATTTTGTTATTTTATGGACTTCCAATCAAATCAGTCTGTTTGGGTTTGATTTGGTCTTCTTGAAATTTTCAAAAAAAAATCAATAAATTCATGATCTGAGTGATTTTTGTTGGTTTGCAACAAAATGGCGACCGTTGAAAATAGAAAAACAATGGATTTTTTCTACATCTCTTTGACATATTTTTGAGCACTTGTTTTAGCTGCGTAGTTGATCTACCAGTCGCTCAGTCCATAGTCTTAGATTCACATGATTTCTTTTATGTACCCATCCTTATTCGTTTTAGTAACATGGCACCCAAAATCGGTTTCCCCTTTTGCTATCCCATACCTCACTTTTAATCCCAATTAAATTCATTTTTAGGGTTTTGTAAAATTATTTTTACAAAACCCTACTAGTTTTGCGACCAGTCTGTCCGTCTGTCCGTCCGTCCGTCCGTGTGTCACAGCAGTTTTTCTCGGAAACTACTTAAGCTAGAAACATCAAATTTTGTGTATAGGTGTAAAGTGGTAATCTCTTCAAAGTTCAACTACAAAAAAATTTTATAAGGTATTTAAGGGGGGTCTCCCCATATAGGAGAGTGACCCCCCGAAAAAAAAATTTCATTGAAGGTAGCCGATATGGGTTTCAAAACAGGTCTTAGTTTGGAAAAATTTGGTTCGAGGGGCGCACAGGGAGGGGAAATATACGAAAAATTTGTGTCCCCCCCCCCCCCCTTGCGATTGGACACCTGTGATCCGAAAAATCTGAAAAAAAACAGGAATGTAGGCCTTGGTGAGTACAACAACACACAACAATTCACAATTCACTCAACTTTGTTAGTAATAGTATGATTTATCGATTTAATGTTTTCTTGAATAAAATCTTAACGGTACCCTTAAATTCAATGAAATTAAGTACGTAGATTATATTTATAAGATTGATCTATTCTGAAAGTTTCATAAAGATTGAATCATATTTAGCGAAGTTAAAGCTGTTTGAATTTTCCTGTATTACTATGGAACAATAGGCGCTGCATTTATTACTATGGCAACATATGGCTATGGAACAACATGCGCTTTTCACCGACTCAGACACTAAAGTTTTGCTAGGATTTGCATGAAATATCAGGAATGATAGGTGTCATGTATATCTTTGAGAATCGGTTCAGCTAGTGGTATCAGTAATCGTAAAACAAAATAGTGGCTGTTTTAAATATGAAGGTTGAATAATTTTGAGTTATTTTTTCCCAACTTCAACGTTTAAGGTACATGCTTTGAACACTTGATTCAATTTAATGAATGACGGAAGATGAGTACCTACAATTAATGCTCATAAGTGAAACAAGTCAAGAGAGCTCCTAGCAAAAGGGCTTTGTAACAACTCTAGGATTCGCAAAAATTGGCCATTAATCGATGATAACAGTACAGGAGAGTGGCTCCTGAAAAAAAAATTCACCAAACGTAGCCGATATGAGTATGAAATGAAAGTTTTCATGGGAGTTTTTCAAAACAGTTCTATTCTGTCAGTTTTTGCTTCAGTGGGGCACAAGGGGGAAATATATGAAAAATGTGGTTTACTCCCTCACGAATGGACATCTGAAATAATTATCAATGGAGATACTTATGAGTATAACAATAACAAAAATCTCAGAAGTCTAAATTCATTAAACTTTGTTAATAAAAGTATGATCTTCGAATTTCATATTTTCTCCAACATAATCGTCATTGACATGGTTCTTGACTTTATTCAATCTGGTGACTGCATTTTGAAAATTGAATACAAAACCCTTCTAACATGAGCGTAGGTCTGTTTACCCAACTTGTTTCAATTTTTCGCGGTAGCGGTCGAGTGCCATTTTCACTGACTGAATAGCCCAGGAATTGAACGCTCGGTCATCCGAAGATGCACTTAGCGGAATTAATCACTACTACGTACGTGTGTAGGCGGTGAAAGTGGATATTAAGGTGGTTAATTTGTTCTGCTACTGATGAAGCAGCTATCATGTCGTCTATATACGCATAGCAAAAATTTATGCTACGCAGCTCTTCATCTAGGAAACCCTGAAAAGTTTGTGCTGTGTTTTATAGTCATGAACGTCATAAACAGGAATTCGAACAGTCCAAATGGTGTTTAATTGCTGTCTTGCAGGTATCTTCTTCGGCTACTGAGATTTGGTGAAATGCTTTCACTAAGTCAATGCTGGAAAAACCTTTTTCTCCATAAGAGTGTGCGAAAAGTGGTCGATGTGTCAAACGGAATAATGACCTGGGATAGTCCTGGCGTTGAGTTCCCGATAGTCTCCGCAGGGTTTCCATTCATTTTTGGCCTTTTGCTGCATATAAAGGGGTGAAGACCAGCAGCTTTTTGATGGTCTGGCAATGTGTAGTTTCAGCATTTGTGAACTCCGTTTTGGCTATTTTCAGTTTATCTAGTACTAGCCGTCTGGGTCTACTAGCAGCTATTGGTCCTGCAGTAGTCCTTATATAGTGAACCGTATTGCGTTTAACTTATGGCACTCCATTTGGCTTCAGGATTTCCAGATATTTTGATAGAAGCTTATGAAATATTGCTGATTCTGTTACCAGTTTTACGTTGAAGACTTCTTCAATCATGGAACACCCTTTCACTTCCAGCTGAGTTGATTCCTAGGAATCTACCAAAGGTCCGTAGTACTCCAGAAAATCGAATCCAATTATTGGCTTTTCTAAATCTGCAATCACGAAGTGCCAAGTGAGAGAGCGTCGTAAGGTAAAGTTCAACGTCAGGGTTATAGTGCCGTAATTAGTTATGCGTGTCCTATTCACCACAGAAATTTCAAAATCACTCCTTTCTCGAAGCGAAGTGAAGTATTTGTGAGGATATACCAACAACTCTGCGCTAGTGTCTATCCAAAAGGTTTTCTCACTTGTGATGTCTTTTACAAAGAGGTGGCGTGACCCTTCCTTCGTCAAGTGGGGGAACTTGCTTGTGATGGTTCTTCATTAGACTGTGTGTCGTTGAGTACTGGTAACGGGGCCAGTTTGTGTTTTGGCCTTTTTAAAGTTCCGGAGGTGGTTTTGACATCAGCAACTCGCACGAAACCATCGGCGCCTTCGTACGTTTCGATAATTCGCCTCAGTGGCCACTTCATCGATAGGGTGTTATCTTCGCTTTTGATGACTACTGTTCCTGGGATCGTATTGGGGTGTGACTGTCTCCATTTGACAAGATGCTGCAACTGCGCCAAAGGACTTGGCGACTAGCGTCTCCAGAACTCGAGTTTGCGGTGACTGATAAGCTTCCACCGGGCATGGATACCTCCGTTGACTGGCTCTGCGTGACCACTACCATAGCTGAGAGGGGTTCTCCGATGAGAAAGCGTGCTGGAATTAAGGCTGCCAAATCATTGGGATCGTTTGACATCGGATACAGTGGTCTAGGATTGAGGGTAGCCTCCACCTCAAACACTAAGGAATGCAGTTCCTCGTAGCTGAGAGTCGCGGACAAAACACCTTGACGGATCAAATTTTTGGCTGATTTGACCACCACCTCCCACAAGCCGCCAAAATGAGCCTTTGTAGCGAAACATCAAAATTATGTACACTTTTGCGGTCGGGTATCTCTACCTCTACCTCTCTACCTTTTTGCGGTCGGGTATCTCTACCTCGGTAATGGATCATCACAGACCCACAGAAATTCACGCTGGAACCGATGAACGGACGGTTGATTGAAGCGTTGATGTTGCCGGATTAGGCCATGATGGGCGCTCAGGGACTCAACAGTAACTGTTTTGTACCATAAAATTTATTTTTATAAGGGTCAGTGAAAAGAATTCCGTCGGTTATAAAATGCAACAGGGTACTTTCCCAATCGTTAAACTTATCTATTATGTTTATGATGGGCTGTGAAAAGGATGTGTCATGTGTAACAATTCGGACATAGATTGATGGTTTTATGATCCTAGTAATCATTAGTGATCTTGTAATAATTAAATAGGCTTAAGTGCGATTTGTATAAAAGAAGGATGGTAAGAAGTTTTTTGTTAGTTTCGCATTAGGAAGGTGTCTGTATGATAGTAGACTATACGAGTATTCTACAAGAAATTTAAAGGAAGCGTTTTTTTAAGTTTAATTAATTACTTAAAAAATCGAGTGTTTCATTTTTTAAAAAGTAGTTTTGTAAATTTATAAAAATAGATTTTTGTAAGCCCGGATTGAATAGCTTTTGTTATTTTTGAGGTGAATATATGCCGAAAAGTGAAAAAAAGAAGTGTGGAGACTTCGTTTGAACATACAAGTTATATTTCAACCAAAGTGTTATAGCCAACAAGAGGTAGGTACCAAATATTGTGTTTAAAAGCTGTTACAATCGTTTGATTGATTGGAGGAGTAGAAGATGCGAGTCCATGCCATTTGGCTGTCCAATGATTTGAGCTAATCCTGGTGGCGACCACGATCCAGTGAATTGCTACTGTTGTCTGAACAAAACTTCTGCGTTGAGAAAAAAAGAAAGAGTATGATTTAAATAAATAACGTACTGTACCACTGCTTTGCTTTGGCATCCCAGCCAAATTAGTCCGTCTTACCGAAATGACAATGACGTCGACGGCCTCCCGAGTCCGCATCAATAACCAACTCACCGATGCCTTTGACACAAATATTGGACTAAAGCAGGGAGATGGGCTAGCCCCATTGCTATTCAATTTGGCTCTGAAGTGCGTCATACGGAAGCTACCTGTCCATACGCGAGGTACATTACTATACAAGTCGAGCCAAGTAGTAGCCTATGTGGACGACATCAACATTCTGCCACGGTCATTAACAACTGCCAAAGAACTTTTCCTGAAACTCAATATCGAAATAAAACTAGTAGGGCTACAAATCAATGAAAATAAAATAAAGCTCATGACATAGTCGAGGATAATACCTCAAATACACAAAATATCACACTTGGTGAATACAGTATCGAGAATGTTGGCGAATTTGTGTATTTAGGTGCCAAAATAACGAAAACGATCAATGAAAGAGATTAAATAAGACGAAGAGTACAGCTCGTAAATAAAATATTCTATTCAGCTTTGACGATCTTGAAGACCAGCTGACCTGTGTTATACTATGGGTGTGAAACCAGGACCCTAACCCAAGCATCCGCAAATATATTGAACGCCTTTAAGCGACGGGTCCTGAGGCGAATAATTGAAGTGAAGCTAGAGGGGCCCAGTGATGAATTCGATAAACCATGAAAATTTTTGATGAAGCGGAGGTCTCAACGATTGTAAGACTGCGGCAGCTGCAATGGGCTGGCCACATGAATTGTATGGACGAACAACCGCTACCCCAAAAGGTATTCGTATGGAGAACTGAAGGCCGGAGACCAGTGGGGAAACCGAGGAAATGCTAATCTGACTCGGCCAGCGAGGACAGCTCATTGCTGCTCGGATATCAAAATTAGAGGACGCCGTCAATGAATCGAGATAGTTGGAGGTGCTATTTGCAGGAAGCGAAGGCCCGAGAGGGGCTATTGTGCTGAGAAAGAGAAGAAGTAGATTTTTTTGGCTGCCAATAGCCATATCTCTTCCGCTTTTTCCGTATACATTTATTGGTGAAATTTGTTCTGCCTTATTGCCGGCTTTTTCAGGGAAACCAGCAGAACTGCGAGTTAGTTTTCCCCCCTGAGTTGTATTTTTAAAATATTGAATAAAGCTTACATTAGTGCTTTTATCGAAATTACCTTTGACACTTTCTTCAATTTCTATTACTTCTGCCAATTCGTATAGCGCTGCAAAATAATTTTGGATATCGTTAAACGAACCATCACTAACAATTTCTTCCGGTATCGTTTGTTTCATACTTTTCTTCACATTTGCTTCCTGTTGGGTTTACTGCTCTGGCTTTTAAATCTTCATCTTTTCCTTAAAAGATTTTTGAGGGATTGCATCCATACCTTTGGTTAATAATTTTCAATATGTAGTTTGATCATTTCTTCATTGTTTGCGATGATTTATAGTTTACATCCGCCATCTACGGAGTTTTCCTGATCATGTTTTATTTTCGAGATGATTATTGCTAGTTTCGTATTTGACGCTCCCCCAGGCTCCCCCAACGATGGAAATTCTTTTCCTACAAATGGTTAGCAAATAGAAAACCGACTTCAACATTGGCTTTTAGGAGCGCTGGTGAACAAAAAAGCTTCATATACACTCTTTAGCGCTGCCGAAAGAGGTAATTAATATGGCAAAAAAGACAAGCCGATAGTATTTTCGGCTTATATGCGCAATGTGCACTTGAAGGAGCTTGGATATCTTGTGGGAGAATGATGGGAAAATCGTAAGATGAAGAGGGGCTAAACGAAGAATAGAAAATAGTGATTTTCGCTGTTAGAAAAAGAGTCCTACCAAATAATAATATTGAAATAAAGTATGAAGAGTAATTCTTTAGGGAATGCATACTGATAGTGATCAATGCAAGTAATTTGACACTTCATTCTTGAACTTACTACTAGAAATTTATGAGAAGGGAAGCTAATAGATGCCGGCTTATATAAACGCCTCGTCACTTATGTATATTATATTAGCTGGATGTTTGTTTTTTTGTTAGTTGCGTTTATTATTTGGATGAAAATCTGCTTTTGATATCTATAGAAAAACCGGTTACATTTTACTGCAGTAAATCTTCATGTTTCTGTGGAGGAAACAAAAGTAAATTAAATTTTCCAAAATTTGAATTCAAACAAAGCCATCTGAATTCAGAACAAGTGCACATATGTTTTTGCAACTAAATGCTAAGAAAGAATGTTTTAAAAAAATTAGACCATTCTTGAAAATTTGGTTCCCATCACAGCCTACTAAATGCCATTAAGACTTTTAACTATTCCAAAAAAATGGTATTTCTTTCATTCATGAGTTAAGTTTAATAAAATCGGATTTTTTGTTGTACTGAATCGCAAGTGGCTTTCCATTAAATTGAAGAATTCTGCCCACCCAAAGATCACAACAAAAGCCTACACAATCAATTGTTGGTCTACCTCCTTGCATCCACGTCTACAATAGAATGAAAATTATGATATTCTGGAGAGCAATAAACTTCATCAAGATTATCCATCAACGTTTAACGTTCACCAACGTCATAATCACCTGCGGATTAGGGCCGCCGACCGCCGCCACCCCTAATGATTGTGTTGTTGGGTGCAGTAAAAAATTAACAACCACACTTTGTTTTGTGGCGAAATCTAAACCATCATCGTCTTTTGTATAATCATACTCCGGCACTTGGTACGATTTCTTTGCCACAAATTTGAACATGCAAGTCTAATGAAAGGCATTCAGTTTCCCTCATTCCGATATCAAGTCGAAACAACAGCCATAAAGACAAAATTTTTTTATTATGGCCACATAATCTGAATGAAATTATATTTTATATGACTGATGTTAAAAACCGAAATTTCAACCTGAAAAATATCTTCAAAGTTCCCACAGTATCCAACGCCGCTAGCCTGGCTCCGTACAAGAACGCGCAATGGTATTATATCGTTTTTACTCTTTTTCTCAAATCAGAAAAAAATTAGTACAAACAAAAAATTATCAAAACGAAGATTGTTGCAAAAGTTAGCATTTCTTCTCCGCGGAGCTTTTCGGGGGCCCCTGAGAGAAAAAACGCTTTTGGTGGCTATCTGGTAAAATTAAATATTTTATAAGCATCCATAACTCCATTTATCGTATTTCGCTTCTTTCCAAACTTTTTTATTGGAGTGTTTGAAAATTGGCCTACATTTATGCCTGTGCAAGTATTCCTCGTTGTGCTCGTACTCGTACGCGAAAATTTTCAACAGCCCCAAAAGCGTTTAATATCTTTTCTTCGAGCGTTTTGAGATGCTTGTATCTGCACCAGCACCAGTACCAGCGGCTGTTTCCGATTATGTGCTCCGGCCTTGAGAAAGACGACTTTTTCGGATAAAACAAACAATATAAAGCGCATAAAGACATATCGTTGCCGGAGGGTCGTTAAGGTCGCCCAGAAGACATTCTCCGGGGCTAAGAAAATTGATCATTCGCGGCTTTTATTGTTGGCAATATGATTTACAGATAGTTGTTAAAAACTAGAAAGATGAACTTGAATTCACCTGTTGGTACAGCGATGAGGTGTCTTTGTGCAAGAGTTGGGGATACTTGCAGAAGATTTTTACGAAGTCAGCTCCAAGTGAGCATTTTTACGGGAATTGAGCTTTCTTATACAGATAACTCTGATAAAAAACTTAATATTCTTTTACTGAGACGTTTCCGTTGGACGCTACTTATTTAATTTACCTAAAATAAAAGACGAAACGACTGCTGCTGGTGTTATTGTTACCACACTGTTCAATCGTTTCAGCCACTTTCCTGCTGACTTTATGATGGGACCGGAGCTAATTAATCTGTAAACATTTCTCTGTTTGCACGACTTTCACTTTGGATTAATTTAAAATAATTTACTTAAAATACAAACGCTTTCAATTCCAATTGGTGTTGAAACAATGATCGCAAATGATTCATTTGCTAAATGTGTATCCGAAAGGCATACATTTCGCGATGATTTGTGCCAGCTTTTAAACCACTTGATATCCCACCACATCTCTCGGAGCCAAATCTTCTGATTGTCCCATTTAATAATTATAAAAACAATTTTGAAGCCATTACTACCAGAAATCAAAATATTTCATCTTTAAAATCATTTCTGTTGTCCCGCAACGAAATTTATGAATGTTTTGTTCTGAAATTAATCACAGTCTACAAATTCGCGGCCATCCATCATATCATGACTTATCAAGGCTCCGTTTTTTTTCAAATTCGGTAAAATTCTCCTAAAAATTTCCAAGGAGATTACAAATTTTGTTGATTTATTACCAAAGCACGACGAATACAAAATAAATATTAGGAATTTTTCAATGAGTCGAGATGAGATATAAATGTCTCATTTGGTTTGTCCGTTTTCGATGTCGGATGATGTCATGTGATTCGTATTCATATTTCTAACAAATATGTTGATATTATTAATGTGCATAATAATGATTTGAATGAGGCATTTTTGAGACGGAAGAATGAAAAATGTTAAAGCTTTTTATCTTGATTCATAATTATTGCTAGAAACCATAAAATTGGTGATTTTACATTTCTTAGAAAATAGCTTTGAAATTTATGTGTTTTGTTGGGAAATATTTAAAATGGTGTCACGTATTAGTTAATGGGATGAAAAAATTTACACTTTTAAAATATAAATAGTTCGATTAATGAGCTTTCCCACCGTTTTCTTGATTTCCTTCCCAGGAGCTTCGTAAAACATTAAACAATTTTTTGTGTTCTTCCACACCCGCATTATTGATATTGCCCCTTTGTATGACTCTTTCCCTCAAATGATGGATACAAATGTAACCAATTTAAGTCATAGCGTTATGCAAGGAAATCACATAACCCTATGTAGTAAATGGGCGCGCGAGTGGAAAGCCACTCTACCCGGTGCCAGCTTGTCTTATTCCACCCATAACGGACAATGCGTCGAAGATCATTTCTTCATCATCCACAGAACTAGACCAACAACATCAAACCAAATTGCACAAACTGGCCCCTAGATGTTGGAGCTGCGGGCAGACGGGACACCACTTTACCGCATGCCAGGCAGAGGCTAACATGTTTTGTCTCCGTTGTGGGAAACCAGATACACATGCGCCAGATTGTGCCGATTGCAAGAAGTCAAACAACTTGCTAGCGAGTGCTCACAACAGCCAGCAGCAGTCGCGACAGGCCAAGTAATGGAACGGTATTCCATCCCGTCTACTGACAGTTCCACCATGAAAAGTTCCTCGCTAGTAAGCCCACTAGCGTTAAACACCACGATACCTTTTCTGGTTCACGATGCAGCAGAGGCTACATATTCTCCGGAGGCCTCTCTAACGACATTTTTGAAGTGATCACCTCAGGTACCGCCTGAGGAGCCCCGGCAGCCACAGACTCGTGTATTGAAGCCATGCTACATTAGGTTGCAGGAGTATATTGCTGCACGGGAGAGGATTTTACCGCAAAATACGTCACCTCATGCCAGCGCAAAATTAAGTGGTCAACTCGTCGTTGGAGGAGCTTCAGCAGGAGAGTGCACATCTGTCGCCAAACTTTAAATTTATGTAAGATTTCGATGGTTTCTGAGAATGACACTTGACCTTACGCACCAATCAAAGCGTTGGGCGAAGTCACTGTTGCACTGATTGACACGGGTGCAAGAATTAGCTGGCTTGCCTCAAGCCTCGGTTCAAAGGTACTCTGTCAAAACCCTACGGTGGTAAAAACTTGGCATTCTGAAATCAATACAGTTGATGGCAACAAACATCGTATCCAGGGAAGGTTGACAACACCTGACACCTAACATTCAGAGGTCAAACTAAGGATGCTACTTTCTACATTATCCCGTCATAGACTCAGAATGTATACCTTAGCGTCAATTTCGTCCTTCAATTTGGTTTGGCCTTAGACCCATTCACAGATTCACCTTAAAGTGCTAGATATGTCCACGAACTTGCTTCTATACCCAACAGACACGAATTAATGCCTAACCAACGAAAACGTCTGGAAGCATCCATCGCTGCTTTTCCATCTGACGCTATGCAACGCATTGGCAGTACCACACTGGTCTCTCATGTCATCGATGTTGGCGATAGTAAGCCAATAAAGCAAAGACACTATGCCATCTCAACCGCCATGGAAAAGCTAGTGTACGCGGAGTTAGATAGGATGCTCGAGTTGGGGATCATAGAGGAATCCCAAAGTGCCTGGTTTTCACCGGTAACCTTGGTGGTGAAGCCAGGTGAAGTACGTCCTTGTCTAGATGCCCAGAAAGTCAATGGAGTGACCGTTAAAGATGCTTACCCTCTTCCGCTCAACAATGGAGAATTGGGGAGACTGCCGAAAGCAAACTACATTACCAGTCTCGACATAAAAGATGCATTCTGGCAAATTGTCGTGAATAGATAAATTCAAAGTCCGTGAAGGAGCGCAGCGATGGCCTGCTGCCTCGGCAGAAGAAGATGTAAGTATCCGCCGAGAATGCCCTTGTCTGGGGACGCGTGAATGCGCTGGCAGGCTAGCATTGCAGTGTCGTGGGGTGGTTTCATTCCCCCAGCACAAGGACCCACTACAAAAGAATTTCGCATTCACGAATTTCTGGGGTCAAAAAGAAAGGCGACCAAAGTCGCAAAAAT
Source organism: Odontomyia ornata (assembly GCA_963969285.1). NCBI lineage: Eukaryota > Metazoa > Arthropoda > Insecta > Diptera > Stratiomyidae > Odontomyia > Odontomyia ornata. The sequence goes on from OZ017740.1 coordinate 32,714,600, forward strand.
TGTAGGCAACCATACCGAGAGAAAATGACTTGTTCAGAGAACAAGTGAAACAAGTAAAAATGGGTGGAATCAGGGTAACTTCGTCTTTACCCGAAGAGGCTCATGGCCCACGAATAAGAGAGGGGCAACCGGGTGGTGATGGAGCCCCCGCGCACCCACCCAACCAGATCAAAATCTATAAATGTTGCAGTGGCCAGGTATTCCTCTTCTGAGTGGAAACTCATACAACTTAACTTGCATGAGCCTTCCCATCAGAGGAGAAGTACCCCGGTGACCAATTTATGCCATAGAATTATGCAGTTCGATTACATAACCCTATGCCATAAAGAGGCACCTTGCTCGGGCCACTCAACCCGCGAAGTCACCTGAAACAAAAGGAAGTTAGTTGATGCCCCATGGCTGGCTCATTTGTGGCGTGGAGAGCCTACCATCGTACCGGATCCTATACCCAGAAAGACTGGGATATCAGTTCAATTCCACATTCCTTTATTTTTCTATATCTCTAACATGCCGATTGGTATTGTTTACGAGAGATAAATATGGATATTTTAAAACAATATTATGAATCGGTAACACAAATGAGAATATAAAAACAAAATTTATATATAAAGAAACTATAAAAAAAAAATTTACGTAAAAAATGATTTGTAGACAAACTAAAATAGAATTTACATCAAAAATAAATTGAAATGAAAATATACCAAAAGGGTACTTACCCACATGGTCCGTCGAGCGCTCGAGAACGATGCAGGTATCCTATCAAATTAAACTTCATAAAAATTAGTTTATCCAAATTGCTGTTGTGTTACACAGAGTGACAATCATGCAGAACATTTGAATTTATCATACAAATCGGCACCGCTAGATGGATGTTGTAATCACTTGCAACATAAAACTATCCCGGGACAGCAATTTACGATATAGTGCTCGGTAACGCTGTACACATAGTTAGTTGTAAGGCAATACGAGAACCAACGGTTTTTTCCCCGAATTTTTCCAGCTACGTATTTTGCCGGCAGCTCAGTCCGATTTTCTGATATTCAGCCTTAGCGCTACCACAGAATAAATTTGAGATAATTCACTTTTGAGAATTTTCAGCAAATCGCATTCTTAAACATTGTAAGCTACTACGTATTGCAGTTAGAAGCTAAATCAAAAATAATTGTAGTAACTTCCGAGCGCATCAACACAAACCGAATCAACCACTTTTGTTTTGTTGTCATTGAAGATGCAATACATACTCATCGACGATTTTCTCCTCGGACAGTGAACGATACACACAACATTTCAAGTTAGGGTCTGTCACGAAGGTTGAATTAAGGGAGCTTCAATAACAAGTATGCGAATTTCCGATGCAACTGATTGGAAAAATCACAAGAATCTTTTATATTTCGTCGGTGATGATTTAAACTCGTAATCAAAGCAGAAAATTCAAATTTCCGGGTACGTTCATATTGAGCATTCAGCGCACAAATAGCTTATGCAATTCGAAACTACATTAATTAACCGTAACTTTACAACTTGCACCCAACGCTCAGTAAGATACAAGTTTTCTTATCGATCAGAGATGCTGGTTGGCGGAAAGCGCGCTTCGGCGCACGTTCAAACGTTTCCTCCGCGAACATTCAGTAAATCCGCTCACTTATCGTTCTCAAAACAGATTCCCGTTTGCCGCTTTGGCAACAGCAATTCGACTCGAGCATAAAGAAAAACGAAAGGAAGTACAGCTTCGGGCCGGGCACTTATTATGGGGTTGACGCGCAAACTGTTTTGCAGGTCGTTCGCCGTTTTTCTCCCCCCGCAACACACGCACTTTTCTGATTCGTTTTTGGTTTAGCGTGGAGCTGAGCCAATTTACGGTCGATTTCCGCTTGTTTTTGCCGACTTGCTTGTCGCTGTCGTTGCTTCCACCCCCAACGACGCCACGCACCGCACATTTTCAATCAATTCCCGTTGTCGGTGACGATAATCGCTTGCTAAATTCCGCCTAGCAATCAACTCCGCGTCGTGTGACACTTCAATTATATCCGCATGAACACAATGGCATATTTGCCGGCTCCACAAATTCCACAACAATCTGCACTTCTCGCGACTCTTAAAGCTTCACCGACAACCGCCCGAGATCTTGCTCCAAACTCCTTCACGTCTCTCACAAGACTCTCCTCTCTGTTCGATCGAACATTTTCATTCTCTGCTTGATACAAACTCACCCAAATGTATAGAGGCAGGTTGTTGAGCTGACGATGACGATGACGATGCCGACGAGCATGATTGCTGTGTACGATGCAATAGCATACCATGACTCTGTAGATCTGGATGCTGTTGATGTTGTTGCAGCTGTTATTGATGTTGAATTGGATCGAACATTTTCATTATGTGGTCGATACAAACTGCACCCAATGTATAAAGGCAGGTTGTTGAGCATAAATGATTTGTGCGACGCGCCTGAATGTATATGTATATTTTGTATGTCTAGGATTACGATGAGCTGGGTGAGAGAATGTGTGTTTTACATACTTTCAAGTCAGAGTAGGATTTTCTAGATGGATATGGTTTGCTGGTTGTGTAGTGAATTAGTAGATCTGGTCTATATTATGCATGAATTTTCTTTAACCCTTTGCCTGCGCCGAATTCGAATCGAGTATTTTTATTTATATTTAATATACAAAATATTAAATATATAAATTTAACATAAAAATAAAATTTTTTTATATAAAATTATTAAATAATTTATTGTAAATATAAGATAACAAATTTAAACGTTTTTTTTTTGTAGTAACTGCTCTCTTACTACAAAATCCCACTCGATAAAGAGTCGAGGAACACTGATTTAGTGCACCTCAACGGTGTATCACATTACCGAAGGCAAGCGAGCCCGGTTGATTGAGCAGCTGATGTGATTGACCGTGTGCACGGGAATCGAAAGATAAGACAAATTTTTTGACCGATTGGGAGTTGAGTTACGACCGCGACACGGAGATTACATGAAGAACAACTGCAATATTTTCTTTGCCCCATTTTAACGTCAGAAATATTGGGAAATTAGATCAAATTGGATCCGAAAATCATTTTAAAGTTTACAAAACGTACATGTGAGCTACACGAATTGATTTGCTTACTGCTTGAAGTATTTAGGAGCCCCTTTTGAAAGTGAAAATTAGCGGCCCCATTTGTCTTCCATTCCGCATATAGGATCTCGACACTCCATCCGTGGAATCAATTCGAGGTGTGAATTTGTGAAAAAATAGAAGCACCGAAAAGCAATCAAAAGATTTCATAAAAATTAGTGGACGTCTTGTATAAATCATTTTCCGTTTGCTAGAAAGGAAAGATTCTTCACTTCACATTTAGCATTTTGTTTTGTAGTGAAATTTTTGATGCAATTGCGTGAGTGACGAGAACGACAGAAATTAGTCAAGCACGCGCGTTTGTGAAAAGTTTTTTGAATGTACGTGATGGACGCATACGGATCTGGTTTTGGAGCATTTTGCGATATTTGAGTGAACCTATGCTGATAGTGATTGATTGCATTGGTCAGGCTTTTAGGGTGTAATTTTTCTAAGGAAATAGCCAATTAAACAATAACATCTGGTAGAGCTTTTCATGTGGAGTCTATAAGCATAATTTTGACCAGTTATCTATATATGTTAGCATCTCTGTTTTGGGATATTTGGATTTAACAATCGAATGTGCATTGTAGCTGCGGGTGCGTGCATTGAAGCTGTGAGTCTAATTTTTTCCCCACTTGGGACTATATCGAATTTAAGCCAGTTATTCGCTTCGCTCTGACTGCAAAGCTATATGTGGCAAAGTGGGAATTAGAGCAGAAGCACTACGTGCTTCTTCGGCTGCTGCTCACTAAACGATTCATAGCCCTGAATCAGTATGCAAACATCGGAATATTTGCTTGCTGCAAGCATACACTTGTTTAGCACAACAAATGGTGAAGCTTCTTTCCATTTCAACTAAGGAGGGATAAACACAACGCATAATAAGAGCATAACACAGCAAATTGTCTATGGATTGACTTGAGTCGTGAGCAAGCTGTGAGCCGTGCCCTTGAGTGTTGTAAACTATATGTCGGGGTTAAGTATACAATTATTGTTCAAGCAGATTCTTTTTGCATCGGGAGACGGACCACTTTAATCCGGCTAATCGATGTCCCGTTGTCGTTTCGTCATCTTCAATGCAAAAAAATAGTTCTCTGAAGCACCGGTTAGTGTCCGAGACAGATTCAACGCTAATAAAGAGTGTTTTGCATCGGAAATGCTCAAAGGAATTGGACGAGTTGTTTTGTCGGCATAGTGGCCGTTTTTTTTATTGTACCGCAGCTAATTATTTGCATCCATCATGCAAACCCAAGGCAGACTACATGGGTGAAAGATATGAAGTGAAATGTTTTTCAATGGTTTATCCACAGCAAATGGTATTCTTGCCAAATTAATTGCCTTAACGTCTTTCTTAGCAATAACTAGGAAGATAGCTAAAAAAAAATAAAATAAAATGAATTGTTAAAAGTACACCGTCGGTCTTTCCATTTCAACCGATCTGACCGGGTATAAGACCTGCATCGATGGCAGGCTCCTCCACTAGAATGGGCTAGCCATCGGGTGCGCTCCTCCGTTTCTTTTGTTTAACAGGGGGCTCTTACCGGGTAGAGTGGCCTTCCGCTCGCGTGCCCTTTTATGATATAGGCTTATGTGAAATTGCATAACGCCATAGCATAAATTGGTTACGTTTATATTTCTCATTTGAGGGAAAGAGTCCTACAAAGTACTTTTGTATGAGTTTTCCACACACACATGGAAAATACATAGCCACGTCTACGTTTGGATCTTGATCCAGTTGGGAGGATGGATGCGAGGGGGCACCACTACCATCTGGATGCCCCACTCTTATTTGTGGGCCATAAGTCACGCTGGTAACGATGAAGTCTCCGCAAGTCCGTCCGTTTTTGCCCAGCCCAATTCGTTCTTCGAACAAGCGTTTTAACCCTTAGTAGGCTACCTCGGCCTCGACACCAGTCCATCGGCATTTTTCCATGTTTAGTTAGTGAATGAGAATTTTTTTAGTGGGTCCTTGTTCGAGGGGGGAAAAACCTGCCCCACGACACCGCAACGCTAGCCTACCAGCGCATTCACGCGTCCCCAGACAAGGCCAATCTCGATAGATCTTACCATCCTCTTTCACCGAGGCAGCAGACCATCGCTGCAGTTCTTTACGGACAATTATCCATACCTCGTGTACCTCCATAATCTTCTACTTATCACGGAAACGTTTGACCAATATCTCCTACTCCTGCAAGACGTAGCCCTGCATATTAGTAAGGCGGAACTCACCATAAATGTCCAGAAAAGTAACTTTGTAACGAACGAAGTTCGATATCTAGGACATGTCATCGGAAACGGTACTATCAAAAAAGATCCGGACAAAACTTGGGCGAGTGATGAGTTCCCCTTTCCGAAAACCGTTAAGCAGCTACAACGTTCCCTCGTAGTGTATGGTTGGTACTGAAGGTTTGTTTGGAATTACGCAACAGTTTCAGCGCCTCTATCTAACATGCCCCGGAAAAGGAAGTACAATTGTACCGAGCTCAGTCGAAAGGAATTTGAAGAGTTAAAACAAGCCTTAAGATCTGCTCCAGTCTTGCACAGCCCAGACTTTAAGAAACCGTTCAACATGGAGTGGGAGCCGTGCTTGTGCAATTGACTGAAGAGGGAGAGGAAGCTCTCATTGCTTTCATGTCCAATAAGCTGAGCTCGGCCCAAAGGAAACACACCCTATTCGAGCAAGAATGTTTGGCAGCGGTGATGGCTGTGAAGAATTCCTGGGCGTGTATCGAAGGCCACCAATTTGAAATCATCACTGATCACGCTTCGCTGCAATGGCTGATTAACCAAGTGGACTTACATGGTCGTCTGGCCTGAGGGACTCTTGAAATGCAAGGGTTCAAATTTTCCATCAAACATCATGCTCGATACTCTCTGGCGAATGTTTTCACCCGAGGGAGCAGAATTCACAGTGAATGACGAGGACCCGATCCGATAGTAACTTTGAGACCGATTTTTACTCCCTACCACCAGGGATCTCGCTCTACGATGAATTGCCATGATATGTTTTTGAAGCTAAGATAGTTCTTCAGCCCAGTTTTTCAGTGGACCCATCCGGAAGAAGCTCAAGATGAAAAGCCCTAATAACAGAGCAGGTCAACAGCATTACACTGGTATATATTTTGCGAGTAGATTCAGCTTAGCGATTAGTCTTGACATTAAGTGGACCGGCGAAATCAACTCCTATTGTCTAAAAAGGTCTAGTTGCGTTCAATCTACTGCATGGTAACGGCGCGAAAGGCTGTGAGGCAGACCTTCGTGTCAAACGTTTACATATAGCACATTGCTCTATGATTCTCTTTATTGAAGTGAAACTTCTAATGCGACTTTCAACAAGGTTGGGTTAAACGTTTAACACTACCATGATAAAATGATACTACCTTGATACAATGATAATATACAAACTATCATGATACAATGACACTGCGCTGTAGAGTGCATAATCAAACACAGTGAAAATAATCCGAAGAAATTGATTCTAATTGCCATTGCTCCTTCTTCTTCTTCTTAGCACTACAGCCCCTTTCGGCCCTTCAGTTCCTGCAAACAGCGCCTTCAACTTTCTCGGTCCGTTGACCGCGTCTTCCAATTCCGGAATCCGAGCAGCGATGAATTGTCTTCGTCGGCCAAGTCAGATCAGCGTTTTCTCGGTTTCCCCACTAGCCTCCGGCCTTCAGTTTTCCCAACGAATAACTTCTTGAGTGTCCGTTGATCGTCCATACAATTCATGTGGCCAGCCCATTGCAGCTTCCGCAGTCTTTTAATCGTTGAGACCTCCAGCTCGACAAAAATTTCATACAGCTCATGGTTGTATCGAATTCGCCATTGTTCCCCGTCCAGCTTCGCTCCGATTATTCACCTCAGGACCCGTCACTTAAAGGCGTTCAATATATTTGCGGATGCTTTGGTTAGGGTCCTGATTTCACACTCATAGCATAACACAGATTTGTTTACTTGGAGCTTTATTTTCCTGTGTATGCAACTGGTCTTCAAGATCGTCAATACTGAATAGAACATTTTATTTACGAGCTATATCCTTCGGCGTATTTCGTCTCTTTCATTGCCCGTTTTCGTTGTTTTGGCAGATAAATACACAAATTCACCCAAATTTTTGACACTGTATTCGCTAAGTGTGATAGTTTGTGAACTTGAGGTATTTTTCCTTGACTGCGTCATGAGCTTTGTTTTATTTTCATTGCTTCGTACCCCTGCTAGTTTTGCTTTGCTGTCGAGTTTCAGGAAAAGTTCTTTGGTAGTTGTTAATGACCGTGACAGAATATTGATGTCGTCCGCATAGGCTACTATTTGGCTCAACTTGTATGTTAATGTACCTTGCGTATCGACAGGTAGCTTCCATATGACGTACTCCAAAGCCAAATTGAAGAGCACTGCTTTAGTCCTGCTTTAGTCCGATATTTGTGTTAAAGGCATCGGTGAGTTGATTATTGATGCGAATTTGGGAGGTTGTCGACGTCATTGTCATTTTGGCTGGACGGACTAATTTGGCTGGGGTGCCAAAGCAAAGCATTATTTGGTACAGTACGTTACGATCAAACTGTCGTCTGCTTGCTTGAAGTCAAAGAAAATTTGGTGTACGGCTATGTTGAACTCCCAGCATTTTTCAAGTACCTGCTTGACTGTGGACAATAGGTCTATTGTTGATCTACCAGCTCTAAAACCACCTTGATACTCCCCAATAATACTATTGGCGTTTAATCCGATTTTATTTTCTAAGATTTTAGAAAATATTTTGTACGCCGTACAAAGTCGTGATATGCTTCTATAATTTTCGCACTGTAGCTTGTCACCTTTTTTGTGGATTGGGAATATAATTGATTGGCTCCACACTTTCGGCATATGTTCTTGCTGCCAAATGTACTGGATGACTTTGTGAATAGCTTTATGAACATTACTGCCACGATATTTGAGGAGCTCCACTGGAGTCTCATCGATGCCCGGCGCTTTGTTGTTCTTTTGGGCTTTGATGATGAAACAAACTTCATCCATAGTTGGTGGAACCAATGGGAGTGCTCCGCAGACATCTATAGGCTCCGATGTTCTGGAGCTATGCGGAGGGATTAAGGAGGTTCTTAAATTATGATCATCAGCGATTATATTGCCACTGTCATCACGACAGAGCGTGTTTTTGGGCTGATAACCACGTTTCAGGCTTTTCACTTCTTTGTATGCTTGTCTTATGTTGTTGCTCGCTAAACTTACATCGATACTTCTCAGTTGGTCGTCATAGTATTTTCTTTTCTTAATCCTAATTATCTTATTCGCAACTCTTCTGAGATTTTCATATTGTTCTCTCTTCGTCCTGGTTTTCCTACCTACGTATTCTTCGTACGCCTGATTCTTTTTATGTAACGCATCCTGGCACTCATCATCGAATCAATCATTTCTTTTGCGCCGGGCTTGATGTCCGATCATCAGTAGCCATTTATATTGCACCAAATGCAGCCATGAGAGATTTTAAATTACAGCTCCTGGGGCGTTCGCTTAGAGATGGTTATGGTATCTCATTTTCATCACCATATCGATTTGTTGGGAAGTTGGTTTGGTCAGTACCATGCTCCCGTGTACCTGCTCAGCTATGATATGATCTGATTAAATCAGTACATATCACCACTGAGTGAACACTCGTAGTCTGTCCGAAAAATCCCCTGAACTAAGTCACGTTGTTCATCAACGAGATTTGAACCAGGAACCTTCGGCTCTAATTAATAATAATTTTTCATATCTTGGAATGACCTCCTCTTGTTCCTTCCGTTTCCTTTTGTGTTAGGTTTTATAGTACAAGTGGGGTGGCTCAGCACCAGCAGAGGGTGCCCCGGAAGTCCCACGACACGACTGAGTTCTAGCCGGCCTCAGTATGCCACCCCGGGTTACTCACCCCTCTGATGAAACTTAATGTTTGCAACTGCGGTGACTTCCACAATGCAACAGTATGCGCGGCTCAACACGGCGACGAAGGTATCAATGCGATTAAACAGGCACTTGAAGCGGGGCCGTGCGAGAATAACATACATCACGGGGATATATTGTTCATGGAGGACGATGGAATGAGAAGAATCGTACTACCTGAAAATATGCAAGCAGACGTAATAAAACATTTCCATGCACGAGGGTATTTTGGAATCAAAAGAGTCAGAGAATATATAGACAGCGAGTTCTTCATACCACGGATTGAACCGAAAATTCAACGGTGTATCGAAAATTACCTAGAGTGCATCGTATCAACTAGGAAGACAGGGAAGCAGGAAGGCGTCCTTCATCCTATTCCTAAGGGGGAAGTACCTCTCGATACGATCCACCTGGATCGCCTTGGACTAACGCCATTTACGCGAAAGTGCATTTTAACGGTCGTGGATGCATTTACAAAGTTCATCTGGCTTCTCCCCGTGAAGTCAATATCAACGGAGGAAACCATCTAGAAGTTAGAAATATTATCAGCCGTGTTCGGAAATGCGACAAGATTTATTGCGGATAGAGGACCCGCTTTCACATCCAATGTGTTCAATAGATATTGCGCGGACAACAACATAGAGCTTCATTTGATATGTACCAGCGTCCCTCGGGGAAGTGGGTAATGCGGAAGAGTCAACGGTGTTATTATTCCTGTCTTATAATGGCGGTCCCAAAATTACCCGACCTGATAAAGAAAACAGTATAAAAATTGCAGAAATGTTTTTTATTTTTCAACATATCCTCCTTTTAGCTTCAAACACTTTTCCCAACGATGTTTAATAGCTTCGATACCCGCTTTATAGTAGGAACCAAAAAGCTCCTCAAAATAGCTACTAGCCGCAGACTTTACCTCTTCATTGTTGGCAAATCTTTTGCCGCCGAGCTATTTTTTCAGATTCGGAAAAAGAAAATAATTTGAGGGAGCCAGGACTGGCGAATAGGGTGCTTGAGGAAGCAATTTGAACTTTTCTTCATTGATTTTAGTCATCGCAATGACGCAGGTGGGGACTGGTGCGTTGTCGTGATGAAACAACACTTTCTTTTTCGTCAGATGGGGCCGTTTTTCTTGATGTCACCACTCAAACGCTGCAATAAGGCTGCGTCATATGCGCCGTTGATTGTTTTTTTCTTTTTCGACATAATCAATAAATATTATTCCATGCGCATCCCAGAGAACGGAACCCATGACCTTGGAAGCTGACCGAACTGTCTTTGTTTTCTTTGGAGCCAGCTATCCCTTTTAAGTCCAGTGCTTTGACTAGTCCTTGGTCTCACGTGTAAAATGATGGACCCATGTTTCATCCATGGTTATGAATCGACGCAAAATTTGGGCGATGGAAACTTCCTCGTGTTGATGTTTGTGCTCCATTGTGAGCAAACGCGGCACCCGTCTTGCACACAGCTTTCTCATGTCCAAATTTTTGGTCAAATTGCGATGTAGAGTACTTTTTGGAATGTCTGCCATACCTGAAATCTTGGGCACTTTTAGTTGACGGTCATCCAATACCATTTTGTGGATTTTCTTCACATTTTTTGACGTAATGATCTCACTTGGTCGACCACTGCGGTGTTTATCTTGGCAGCTTGTACGAATTTGCTTAAAGTCAACTACCCAGTATTTGACCATTGTAAACAAAGGAGCAGACTTTCCCAGAGTAGAATCCAACTCAGCTTTGATATCGGTTGGACTTAGACCTTTCAAATGAAAGTATTGTATCACATAACGATGCCCGATTTTTTCCATATTTACAAATTCACTGAGAGTGTTCACTTTGGATGTCTGCAAAAAAAAAATAATAACAAACGTACCGTTATGAATTTTTCACATTAAGTTGTTGAAAGGTGATATTATAAATCGCAGTAATTGTTTTTTTAAAACTACTTGTATTCATAAGGCAGGTCGGGTACTTTTGGGACTACCCTCATAGCGAAATTGTCGAGAGAAAGATCTGATGAGTTGTTCAAACATGTCGAGAAAACTCAAAGATATTTGAATAGTACGTTTCATCGCAGTATCAATACAACACCTTTCGAGTTGCTGACTGGCGTAAAGATGAAGCATCCTGAATATATCGAATTGACGAGATTGTCGAAGAGGAATTGCAAAGAAACTTTACCGATAAGCGAAGAGGAATAACGTGAACGAGCGAGAAATGAAATATCGCAGCGGCAAGCGGAAAACTGAGGGCGACACAGCTTGCGTAGGAAATCTTGCCGGCAGTATGATGTTGGAGCGTTCGTGGCGATATAAAAGACCCAATTTGGAATTGGACAAAAGATGAGATCGAAGTATTTGGGACCATATCGTGTCGTAGAAGTCCTTGTTCATGATCGCTATTGACTGAGCAAGCAGAGAGATTGTGAAGGACCAATCTAGACGTACGCAGTAGTGGACAAAATGAAGGCATGGCCAGGCACTTCATCCGGTCGGATGACAATCAGGCCGGGCCGTGTCGGGTGACAACACTGACAGCGGAGATACCGTCGCCTGCAATATGATCGACGGGTTCGACTACGAGAGCGTGCCGTGAGCAGACGTGACTTCGTTTCGTTCTTCTTAATTATTGAATTCGTTCTTCTTAAATACTGAATTTTGTAACAAACCTTTTCAATAAATGAAGAATGTTTTATTGTTCAACTTTCACATATATAAATATATAAATATGTATATATATATATATATATATATATATATATATATATATATATATATATATATATATATATATATGTATATATATAAAAATATATATATATATATATATATATATATATATATATATATATATGTATGTATTTTTTTTTCTTAAAGCTTGAGTTACCGTCTTTAACAAATATTTAAGACTTTATTGTTAACGAATGGCACTCAAGCTTTTCAAATGTTTTATGCTGTTGTTCTAATGCCTTATAAATGTTTCTTATCATGTATTCGTATTTAAGGTCTGAATACTTTGTCTTGCAGAGTTTAAAGAAAACTTTCTTCAGCACCCCCAAAACTGAAATACGGGCACTCACTCTTCTAATTCCAAAATGAATTCAACTTGAACGGATGAAATTGCGCAAGTTTTCCAATTCACAGAGCGTTGCTGTTGGAAGTCGTGGTTGAATTGTTTTAAATTAGATGACATTTTGCACATTTTGAAAATTATCAAATCCTTAATGAAGTTGACAAAAGATAGAATGGGGTGCGATACGAATGAATGGATGATGGTTGGACGTACGGAAGGTTGCACTAATCTCACAAATACAATGCCCATCTATGAATTAGAACGGTACCGAGGCGGCTTGATGAATTCTGCCATTAGGATCAAAAGGATGGATGATGGGCTGAAAATTGGCAAACACATAGGAATGTCAACATCGCATCGGCATTAATTATGATAGTGGGATAAGAGCGACCGGGGCCTATTCTATGCAGGATCATGACATAATAGAACCTGATGGAATTAAGTTCAACGAAATTAAATTCGATGTGAAAGCATAGAACGCTCTGTCGTGTACGATTGTGTGTACAATGGCTGGCGAAATCCGAAATTCTCTGATAGATTGTGTTCAAGGCTGGCGTTGGACATTAGTTCTCCCATTCTACTCAGGATTCTGTTCATTACAGCCGTATACTTACAAACGGAGAATATTCGCTCTGTACTGAGCCGTTTCAATATAGATGGCTAAATACCATGAATATTCGAAATATCATTGTCAGAGTTGTGTGCACGTTGTGTACGCGCACACAAAGGTACAACTGGAGCAAATAGACCTAGATGCACAATCGAATTTAGAATTTGACCGAGGATGCTAAAATCTAGCTCAAAAGGCATATCCAACATTTAGGATTCTAATGAAGCTTGCAGCCTGGGGTGATTGCTTACAATCATTTTTATAATGATAAGTTCTGAATATGTCCCATACTCAATTTTTTCCTAGCAAAATTAAGCAGGAGATGGCTTAATTTTTATAAAGTATATAAAACGTGCCAACTTTCTTAGTAAATTGATATTTTGAATACATGTTCTATAGCGCGAAGTGACCCATACCACTCGCTGTACAGTGTTCATACCACTGAGCCCTAAAACATATTCTTGTGCGTGCATAGCTTCGTGTTTACTGATGAATGTATGTGAAATCCTACAAAATGTGCGGTGAAATCAGAATTGCCAACCGACGAACGGAAAACTTCATCTAGAACTCTAGAATTGGTGTAGCGAGCGGCTCAGGTGGAAATCGAATGTACCTCCATCATTTTGCGTTAATGAGCCCCTGTGACACATACGGAAATTTCCTGTATGAAGCATTTGCCGGATGTGATAAACGGTCCTCGACCAACACACAAAACCATCCGAGAGAATAGCCATGCATTAAGTCTAATTCTTTAAATAAATATAATGTCGTTTGATACGTGGCTGCAATCGATTTGCTGAGGATCCTGAAAGAGCTTCAACCTGAATCGTATAATTCGAAATGAATTGGTTTTGGTAGTTTTGCAAGCGATTAAGCCACTCGTAAATGATATTAAAGGTATAATTAACAAGGCTATTTCTTTACTAGAAATTTATTAACGTAGATACTCTAAAGTGACACTTCTTCAATCATTTCAACCTTCACAGAATAAAGTGCATATAAAACCTACCACACTTATTTTCTTCCTCCCTGCATTAGGATTTCAATGTCACTCAAATCCTCGTCCTCCTAAGTACATTCTCGGATACTTCAATCTGAATCATTTTAATCCTTTCGACAGTAAATCGCATCCATATGACAATATTCTCGTGAAATTTGATAAAAAATGCAAAATCGCATCAGGAGACCTCGCATCCTGACATCACTGCTATGCTGCAAACATAAAATCCAGGAAGGAAATAGTATATAGAAATAGTCGTTGTTGTCGTCGTCCTGGCAGACATACATCACATTAGTCTCGATAAAATGACATATTGGAATATTATCTCAGCAACAATTCTTTCCCGAAGGCATAAAGCATATGTGAGCCAATGTGTGATGTGATATGTGTGGTATGCAGGAAAGTTAGAGATGCTTCCTATACTAGTGCTTACTGGCATGTATCGGCGTTACCGTCAAACGAAGAAGAGTGTGGAACGGCTGACTAAAATATTCAGTGTCGACTACATAAATGTATATCATCAGGAGAAAGAGAGCGTGAGGAGCTCTAAGGGAGATTATAACAAAGTGATTTCATATGTAACTTCTCATCTGACATATCATGTATATTATCCGTTTCTCAACGCGGAAGCTTGGATCAGAGAAATGAGATGATATTTGAAATTTACGGATATTGTCAGATACACGGTTTTCCCTTTTAGCTCATGTCAATGACTGTATGGTGATGATATTGACATTAAGTACCAAGAAAATTCTTATGTTATAAGTGATGGCCAAAAGTCACTAGAATTTTGATTGAGACCTTGAGGCAATTTGATAACTTTCTTCTTAAGGTTATGTATGGGAGGAAGTTAAACATGACTTCCGAATATACATATATGAAGTGAATCTGCTGTATCTGATCGCTATTAAAGCTGTTTAAATTTTGTTTTGAAGAAAATGTTTTCCGGATGTGTTGAAGTTATAAATTTAACAGTTAAAATAGTATAATTATATTCAGCACAAGAGGAGCCTTGTTGTTTATTTACTTTCGTTACAGACTTATTCAATTGGAATATTGTCCCTTTGATGACTTTTTTACTCCTGATAGAGTGTCCACATTGTCGAAGCTATCCGATACAGGCCTAGTTAGACCATTGTTTAATATGGGCTTCCGAGCTAGATTGATATACAAGGTGTGTTCCAAAATAAACGAGACTTTTGTCATAATTTTTTTTTGGTGGCACCATCTGTTAATTAGATAGTACGTTGGAAAGTTACATCCCTCCCTGACTTTCAGTGAAAGTTTGGTAACATTCGGTTCAGTGGAAGCGAAGTTATTGCGTCTAAAGTGACAGTATGTTTGTGTCATCGGCATAAAAATGAGTTTTGGACAAAGAACTAACATCAAATTTTGTTTTAAAGTCGGTAAAACACTTACCGAAACATTTGAATTGATGATAAAAGTTTATGGCGATAATTTCCTATCTCGTGCCAGAGTTCGTTGGTGGTTTACACGTTTCAGAGATGGTCGGACATAAATGACGATGAACATACAGCCCATCCAAAATTAGTGGTCACTGAAAACTCCATCGATATTGTGCGTGAATTTATCAAAAATGAGCCAAAATCATCGTTGAAATCGGAGTTGAATATTTCCAAAACATCGATTTATTGCATTTCAACCGATAATTTGGGCTTACGAAAGGCCCGTGCATGTTTTGTTCCGCACAAGTTAACTAATGGCCAAAAATTGCTCAGAATTCAACATTTGAAAGACGGATTTTTCGACTACAAATCGTATTTTAACCATCAATCACTCACCGTATTCACCTGATATGGGCTCCTGTGACTTCTACCTATTCCGAAAATTGCATTTGGCCATGAAAAGAAAACGCTTTGCGTACGTAGAGGGCATACAAGGGACTTGTACCGACATCCTGGAGGACCGTTCCGGTCAATGACCTGAAACACTATTTCGAAAAGCTTTTGGATCGCGCAAAACAGTGTATCGAGGCGGCAGGAGACTATTTTGAATAAATAAACTCAAATTTATCAGAACGAAGCTGTTGTCGTTTCGTTTTAACACTAAATGAAGCAATAATGAGCTGAAACTCAAAAACTAAGTAACGAAAAACACAAAAACAGAAAATAAACACGAATAATTTAGACATTGTCATTCAGCCACCAGTACCGAGATTGCTTCGTCTTAACTCGATCAGCTTCAACGAATCTAGCAAATGATTATCTCTATTGGAATTGTTGGTCTCGTGCATTCAAATGCGGAGGATATTTTATCTTCTTATCGGTGGCCCGTCTACATATGTGATAATGATTGGGAACCCATCAGAATCAAAAACGTATCGATTCATGTCCAAATACACGAATGCTTCTGGAGGGACGAAGCCACTAGCGAGGCAAGTCGCAATATATCCGTCTGTAGGGTGGAACGGCTGTGAAATCCAAGGGTTTTCACTCGCAGTTACAGATCTTGTGATATGATTCCGAAGAAGTTTCAATATGAAGATATCGACTCTCGTCACTTCAGCAGTTTGGTAAATTCTTCTACTCGATATATAATGTTTCCAATCCATCTCAGGCTTTCTGTACAAGCCAATTCATGCACGAAGACATTTCCTTTCGAAAAATTTTAATTTTTCCATAGTACTAGCACTCTGGTTGTACCAGATCTGACATACATATTTCAAAACTGGCCTAACCAGGGTCTTGAAACAGATAATTTTGACCTATTGATCAATGAGTTTGGAATGAAAGAGTCTTCGTAGGGCCATGACTAATTTTAGTGCCTTATTGAGCATGATTTTGATATGCTCAGTATAGTATAGATACTGATCGAGATGAACACCAAGGTATCAAACACACCCCATAATGTGGAAATCCTTCCAATTACGTTTCAGGTCTTGGCTGACCCCGTACAACGTTGTCCGAAACAGAATTATTTCGTATTTCTCCGCAATGATTTTCATTTGCCAATTGTCAGTCTACAGCTGTACATCATTAAATATTTTTTGGAGATTGCTCGAAACCATTGTGGTTTTTTGATCTGCCGTATAGATGATCAGATCATCAGCAAACGCTACCGATGATCACCTTCCCGAGACGTTAAAATCAAAGCCGTTCAATAAATTGGGAATGAATATTGAGAAGAGCAGAGGCGCAGTAACTGTTCCCTGCTGTAGACCATTCAAGGCCTTAAATTCACGCATCCTTGTCAGATTTCCATCAGTTACAACAAACGATTTCCCTATAACATATTGCACTTCATGGTGACAAGGTGTCTGGGGAACCTGTCTTGAAGGAGTTTAAAAACTAATCCATTTAACCACACCGTATCGAACACACGCCAACACATTCGCTATCATTTAGTTTCCAACAGATGTCTGAGGTTACTTTTGATATTGCATGTATGATCGAATACCTGGCACGAAAACCAAATTGGCAATTCGGCATCAACTCATATTTCTCAATGTGGGCGTTAAATTCTCTGTTGAGTATCACTTCAAAATCCTTGCTGATGTTAGGCATCAAGCTGATTGGGCGATACTTTTAGGACATAAAGATTGTTTTCCTTTCTTCAAGATGGGAAGTGCCTTAACGTTGTGTAACGATATGCAATAATTCCTAATAGCAACCTCAGGCAAATGTCGGAGAACTACATTTGGAATACCGTCAGTACCACATGATTTTTTGTAGTTTATCCTGTGAAACGTTAAACGTAAGTCTTCATATCTGACAAAATAATCAATAAGATTCAAGCTCGGTATCAGGTCAGATGTTAATGTTTCATTGAAATGAAGAATTGATTGGCCGTTCAGGCTTGATTTGAAGTCGGAAACTTTTGCTTCAACGACCTCTGAACATATTTCATTCCCTCTCTCAGGGTTTGGTAGATGAACCAATTTCAAATGTGTTCCGATTGGGGCAAGTTTATGCAATCCCTCACAAATAATCCTGTTTCCATTTCTATCTGGAGTCGTACTATCAATTTCGATACCAGCCCTATCGAGAAGATTTATCTCATCACTAGTGACTTCAAGATTCGATACCTTCACTCGAGACTTCTTACGGAATATGCTATTCACTTTCGCAAAAACGCCATCTGGTTCCTGTGGGCTAGTACTCCTCAATTTTTCCGCCTATTGATTGCTGACCTCGCTCCCAAAGTATGAGCGAATTTAGTTCCGCACATTCTTCAGGTGTAATTTTAACAAAACCAACGAGGGATGGTTGTCGTCGAAAAATCGCCGATAAATATTGTTGACGCGTGTGAGAAGAAGGCTTTTTTCAATTTTTAAACCTTGCAATGGTTGGTGTTTCATATTCTTCCATATTGTTTCGAGTTTTGATCTTGGGAAAGACTTTTTCAATAGTTTTCAACGTCAGCTTCTCTACTTTCGACAAATAGAGGTCTGTTTCATCGTTAGTTATATTCCTGTTATTAGCAAGAGCAAGAGCAAGAGTTTCCATCATCAGAACTTCTTTTGAAACTTTCCTCAGTCTGTTTTTATTAAATTCAACCCATGATTTTCATGTTGAACTGGAATGAGGAAGAAATCATCCCTTTGATGATTGATTTCCATTACGATTGCGTTATGATCGCTATCATAAGGAAGTACCTGCAGTTTCCGTTGAGAACTATTAAAGCTGAATTCAAGTCTTGCGTCAGCAATGCAGAGGTCCAAATATGAATTTGTCCTAGGGTATGTTGGGAACTCCGACCCATATAGGTTGCAGGTTCAATTTGGTTCTCTGTTATCCACGATTTCAGGAATACACGTCTTGGGTTACTAGTGGCATTCGGCCATGATGTATGCTTGGCGTTCAGGTTACCAGCAAGAATATAATAACTATGCAGCCTGTTCAATTCGAGTATTGCAAACAATGAATTGAGCTCCTCCTTGAGCTTGAGAACAGTTCCACCAGTTGCATAAGCAGAGATAATGAATAGCTTATCCCAACCTGGTAGTGAGATTTAGATAACGGACACTTCAAGAGATTCAAAGCTTTTGAATTCGACTTTTTCAATATTTTGGAAACAATAGGGTCTTCGAACCAATATCCCGGTGCCACCTCCCCCATCACCTATCATAATCACGTCGATGTATAGTCACAATGGAATTGACGTTGATTGAGATGAGACGAATCCTTTCCATGGGAATGTGACTCGATGACAAACTATTTTGAAGCATATTGGCCTAAACGTTGAAAAACGAAACTGATTTTTTGGTTATGTTTATTTATTCTATCTGATAGAGATTCAAGCTGTTGGTAAATTTTGAGAAGCAGCTCATTATAGCCACTTACATTAGTTATTTTGTTTATATTGTTGTCTTCTGGTGCTCTAGCAGCTAGTGCAAATGATACTCCGGGTTTGACGAAGGTGGGAGGTAACAAGTTCTGATGTACTTGGGCTTTACTTGGGGAAAATTTAACTTTTGCATCTTGATACCGAGGGTATCCTCGATATGATGTTGGGTTACCAAATATATCACAGTTAACACAGTATAATTTTTCTTTTGGCTCCATCAGAGCCAATTTGCACTCATCGGGGGCGTGAATATCTTTGCATTTAACACAGCGATAGTGCATGGCACAATTGGCAGCCGAACGAACGAATTGTTGGCACTTCTAACATTGGTTGACCTCAGTTTTTTAGAGGCGTTCCCACCTCACAGCTCTAAAGTTTCAGTACCTTACCTGTTGCAGGGCACTCGGACTGCTATTGTTAGAAATCGGGACCAAATAAAATGGTAATATTTTGACCTTAACAGTTGATCTCTGTTACGGATAGAGTAGAAGCGCATCAACATTAACTCACCCCGAACACTATCACAGCATTTGCGTGACTCGGTAAATTAAGCAATTCAAGCCGCACTCGACTAGGGTTTTGTTTGACACTCCTAATTGTACTCACAACAGTAGGTTAAGTGCAAATACTTGTAGTTATGAGTTTTAAAGAATCAGAAAAATGAATGAATACAACGTGTACTGGGAGATAGGTAGGTTGCGGTGAAAGTATATGCAACTACGAGTCAGGAAGGAATGCCCAGAACCACTGGCCAACAACATTCACATTCTGAAAGAGAAGGTTCAACGCCGTTTAAAGACCGAAAGTGCCCTAACGAGACGAATTGTTGAAATGCACTGACCGACTTCAATATTGGGTATCATGACAAAGGATTGCCTGCAGCCAAAGTTAAGTCAAGTCAACATCTGAACTTTCAAGACGCACAATATCGAACAACTCTGTCAGAGGAGAACACGAAAAGCGGCAAAGCTACGTGCCTACTACAAAATAAAAAAAACGGGTTAGGACACCCCCTAACCCGCTCAACAACCGTGTAGCATAAGGATGAACATTAAGTGAAACTATGGAAAGTCGACGTGAGATTTACCACGCTTGGGAAAAAGTAACAAGCTCCCGTGGGCGAGATTATTCACGGTTCACGGAATTCCTATGTGTAAGGCCATGATGCAAAAGACATTGAATTGGCACTGGTCAAGAATGTACTGTGAATATATGATCAAAACAAACATCAGAGATACAAATCTGAAAACAAATATCATCATCATCAAGACTATAAACAATCATCAGAATCAATTGCGCATGCAATCGTAAGATTCTCCGCGCTCTGATATCGCCTTCCGCCATGTATTTCTACTAATTACATTCTGCATGATCATTTCATGGAAAATTACGCGGGGAACCTAAATTAATCGAATTGTTGCGGTCTTTCATACTACTTACCGAGAAAATTCACTTGCAATCTTCCGGGGAGGAAACACGATCCGCGGCTATGCCGACCTGAGAAAGACCCACACAACTCACGACACTTTAGTGACGACGAACTTTTTCACTTTATTAACGCGGATGATATTTAACATTTTTCACTTTTATTCACAAACTGATCTGACAGTACAAACTGTCAGCAAAGATGTTCAGCCAATTCAGCCGTACTTGAAGTGATCGCCACCAGAGCGGGGTGGAAGTCACGCTGCGTCTGACTGGAACCACTCCTTGAGAATATGAAAAACTACTCCGAAGAGGTGGCTGACCCGAGACAAAGGAGCGGGACATTGGCCGTTAGGAGGAGATGATAAAAGCACGCAATGAATGAAGCGCCTCCTCTTTTTCTTCTTGAGTTTGGCGGAGTAAATGAAACAGCGAAGCGACGAGCGTTGGTGGTGATAACAAGTGGAAGAGCGACGAATTGGAAGTTTGTTCAACCAGTGGCGAGTAAACGTGAGCAGAACAAAACGACGTGGCAGGATTGTGAGCTACAAGTGGCGACGTAAGAGGAATGAACACCAATGGAGGCAGCAGAGAAGTAGCCCCTTTAGGTACGCGTAGTCAGTATGTTTACATTCTTAAAGAAAAAAACTTCTTCTTTGGTGTTATCACGTTAGATATTTTGAAGTAGTTAAAGATTTTGCGCAATTGAATTGATTAATGATTTTGTATATTTAAAATTGAAACCGTGTTATTAAACTTACAATTCCAGAAAAAGGTAAATTTTATTTAAAGAGTGGAATTGTAGGTAAATCGTAAATATAGGAAAATCGGAAGCTAGTGATAGTGTTCGAGGGTGGAGAGTAAATATAGATAACAGGTCGGAAGTTTTGTGTCAGTGTTCAGGGGTGGCGTATATAGGGTGGTGAATTCGAGGGGTAGTATTTTTGCACCCCCCGTAAGCGAAATAATTACAGAAAAGGGCTAGTGAAGGGGTTTCGCTTATAAATCAAGGGAAACGTAGGAGGGCCTGATAGGGTGGAAAAAATGTTTGTTGCGTGCTTAGAAGGTCCTGTAGAAAGTGTATTATGAGGTTCATAGAGTGGCAACTAGCTTTTCTTCAATCGTTAGGGGGTTGGAAGAAAGTGGAGTAGTGACGTTGGTTAGTTCGTGGTGTGAGACTAAGAAACCGGCAAACCGTATCCTCCCATGCGGCTCATTGGGGCCTTTTTTTGTGGTCTGGAGGTGAATGCCATTTATGCCTTGGTGCCTTAGTGAACAAGTGAGTGGTGCCCCACGCCCGTCTCCGGACGAGCTAAAACGGGTCCGGAAGCCCCGCCGGAGCACCCTTATTTCTTTTGGGTGCAATAGTGGCTCCCGTGAAATATCTGGGGATGTAGCATCTCCTTGTAGTAAAATTTTTCACTTTGATGAACTTAACAGATGGTGCTGCTTCTTACAACATTTCAAGGATATCAACTGTATTCTCCCTACAATCCAAGCCCTTCAACAGGAAGGTCTGATTTTTTTCCGCCTTTGGCGTGTATGTTAAGTGAGGAGCTTTTACACTATTAAGAGCATCTTTTGCCAGCTTAAAATCAGCCGTTGTTTTTGTCTTAATTGTGATTTTGTCAGCGTTCACTCTCTTAAGTTCAAAGTTATCGATTTTATGTTCGACTTCCAATAACCAAATCATTTATTTATTTATTTATTTCGAATCCATTTTAACAGGCAAAATGCCCAATTACAAAAATAGAAACGACAATATAGATAAAATAGATAAAAATTTTTAAGATAATTAAGCAATTAATCGTAAATTATAACAATTAATGTAGTTTGTTTCTAAGTAAATGCTTAAATGCTATTAAAGATTGAGGAAAAGTACCAAGTTCTAATTGATTATGCACGCGAGGCAAACGAATCATGGCAGAATGAAAATGGGTTTCAGTACGCGCAAATTGGATGTGAAGATTGGAGGAGCGCAGAGGCCTGCCGGGGCTCCTCCAACTTATTTGATTTACCAAATTAGGGCAATCAATCAGGCGGTGGTGGAGTTTAAATAAAAGACATTCATCAAGGAAAGTCCTACGTGCTTTTAATGAAGGAAGATGTAAATAAGTGACTCGGTCTTCATAGGGAACATAGGGAATCTTGTACTTATAAAAAGACAGCGGGTGAAGTTTCTTTGGACATATTCTATGTCAGCAATAAGGTATTCAAAGTGTGGGGACCAAATTTGAGAGCTACACTCTAAAATACTTCAAACTAGAGTATTGTAAAGCTGGACAGCGGAGAATATATCTTGGAAAATAAAAGTATGCCGCAGTACAAAACCTGAGACTCGAGAAGCTCTGGTTTTAATGCTTGAAATGTGCATATCAAATTTGAGTTTGGGATCAAAAATTATACCGAGATTCTTAATTTTTAGAACAGTTGAAAGAGATTCGCTTCCAATTGAATAGATGAATTTGATTTGCACTGGTTTAAGGGAATACGACATAACATGACATTTAGATATGTTCAGTTCAAGATTGTTAATGCTACACCAATTTTTCAGGATAGACAAATCATTCTGCAATTGAGAACAATCCTCTACTTGACCGATAGCCCTAAATAGTTGTTTCAAATCATCTGCGAATAGAAGGGATTTTCAGTTCAAAGCAGCAGGTAAATCATTGATAAAAAGTATAAATAGGAGAGGGCCAAGGATTGAGCCTTGTGGGACACCTGACGTAGGGTAAAAGGTGGAAGATAATGAACTGATTACACGACCACAACAAGAACGATATGTTAGATAAGAATTTATCCAAGCCAACATCGAAGCAGGAAATCCATAGTGCTGCAACTTTCGTAGTAAAATAGAATGGTCAACTCGATCAAATGCTTTGCGAAAATCAGTATAAATGACATCCATTTGCATATGGTTTTCTAGAGCACAAGAAATTGAATGAGATATTTCGAGTAAATTAGTAGTAGTAGAGCGATTAGGAAGAAATAAATGTTGCTCGGCAGCAAAAGTTTGCGATAGAGATGATGCTAATTTATTGTGAACGTGGCGCTCTAACAATGAAGAGAAGCAGGAGAGGATAGATATAGGACGGTAGTTGGAAATATTACAAGGGTGACCATTCTTCAGAATTGGAACAATATGTGCAAGTTTCCATATTTGAGGGAAAGTTCCATTGGCTAAACTTATATTAAACAGAATTGAAAGAGGAGTAGATATAGAAGTAATGAGTGACTTAACAAACATAGCAGGAATGCCATCGGGACCCGATCCAATGCTTCCATCTAACTTGCTGATGAGTAGCTCAATGTCATAGGGAGTGGTTTCGAAATCAATAGCTAATGTCGAATAAGAGAATGGAGGGCAATAGTTTGTAGGTGAGGACGAGGCACTAAAAGATTCAGAGAAAAATTTCGCAAAAAGATCTGAAATAGCAAAAGGCCCATTAGTTTCCAAGCTGTTCCAATGTGCTGAATCTGAAATACGAGAGGAAGTGTTCAAATAACGAATGAAAGACCAAAAAGGTTTTGTTTGGTTAGACAACAGAGATTGTTCTATGGAGAGATAATAATCACGCATGGCTGCTTTAATGCGACATTTAGCAAGAGTACGAAGTCTTTGATAATCTGTACAAGCTGCAGGACACCCAGTACGTTTGAAGTCTCGATGAGCTCGATCCTTACTTTTTAGAAGGGTCAAAATATCGGCGTTCAACCATGGTGCGTCATTACTTTTTAATGTGTGAACTATTGGTGTATGTTGGCTGATCCGCGTATTCAAATACATGTAGAATTTAGAAACAGCATCACCGCAAGATACACTAGCAAAGAAGGAGTCCCAATCAGTCGATTGGAGATTGTTCGCAATAATTGCAAAGTTTGATCTACGGAAATTATACTTTGAAGGCTGTTCAGTCTTCTTACGCCTCATGTTACACAGTTTAACATCAATACTTAATGGTGGATGGTTGAGATCGGATGCAACATAAGCAAATTCAGGATGTTTTAAGTCCAAAATAGTAGACTGATTGTTTGAACAGTTTGATAAAACTAGATCAAGAATGCAGTCATTAACGTTTATGATGTTATTTACTTGATTTAGTGAGCAAAGTGAGGGGAAAGAAGAAAAAACTTCAGAGAGACGGTTGGTTGACTCGATATATGGGCAAGAAGATAGATTCCAAGATAAAGAAGGAGCATTAAAATCACCACATAGAAGAATAATACCTGAAGGGTATTTGGCGTTTATGTAGATAGAAAGTTCGTCGAGAAATTTAACGCAAGTGGAAAGAGAAGACTGACAAGGCACATAAATTGACGATACGAAAAGATGAATATTGGATGAAATGGTTACCCTAACAAGTACACATTCAACAGGAGAAGTTGGAATGAAATCCGTACAAGAAAGACAACCAAGGGACTTTGTGATACCCACAAGTACACCACCACCGATTGATTTCCCAGATGAATCAATTGTTCGATCGTATCGAAAAATATTATGAAAGGTAGATAAGTCCTTGTTAAGAATAGTATCATTCAGCCATGTTTTACTTATACATATAATGTCGCCATTAGCTAATGTGGTGGAAATTAGGAAATTCTACAAATTGGTTCTAAGCCCTCTTACATTTTGATGATAAATTTTTAGAGAAGAATCACTAGAGTTGGTTTGGTTGGGAGCGACGGAGATTTGATTTAGGGCGTTGCTTCGGAAAAAACTTTTTGACTAATGTTCCTTTGGGCCAGAAGTCAAGATCAAGTATCAAACGAAGATCAGCAGGAACAGAAATTTTAAAAGATGCAATGATTTTGTTCGGTAAATTATCTTTGGTTAGCTTTGTAACACCAAATATAGGAGGAGTAAATCCTAATTTTCTGAGAATGTAGTTACTTACATCCTCTTTTGATGTTCTGTAGGAAAGCCTGGAGATAAAAAGCTGAATAGGCGGCGAAACAACTTCTAATTCTGAAATTCTCATACATGGTAGGCTAGCAGAATTTATCATACGCTGCCCAAAATCATTAATTGGAGGAATTTGCTCATTTATGTTATTATTTTTAATAGGAAAACCAGCAGACACACCGGTTGGTTTCTTCTTTTTCTCTTTATTTTTTGATTTTAAATATTCAATGAAATTATTACTATAATCATTAATATTACCTATGCTATCTTGGCATTTCATCTCGATGTCCGTTTCGTCATTCATCGCAGACAGCACCGCATAGTAATTGGCGCTGTCGTTTATTTCTTCTGCGCTTAGTATAGTTTCAGCATCATGGATTGAAGTTTTGCTCGTATCTTGTAATTTTAATTTATATGTTTGAGTCTTTTGCCTTGCTACTGTTTTTTCGTTGGTCTTGTTTGTTGTCGCTTTCTGTTTCTTATTCTTCTGATTTGTTATCGCTTCTTCTTTGCCGGACGTATTCTGTGGCTTCATCGCTTTTGTTTTGTTCACATTTGTTAATGTCTGGACCATAACCTCCAAACTTTGTATCCAGAGTTTCATCTCATGGTTTTGTTTTGCAACCTTTGCATTTTCTCTGGTTACTCTTTCGTATTCTTTACTTAAAACCGTAATACGCTTGACATGCTCACAGCGTCGTATTAGAAATGCTTACAGCGTCGTATTAGAAATACCTAGCCCTGGGTCCCTTAGCGGTGGGAAGCCGTTGGGCTCCTCCATCCCCCGGTGAAAAAAACTTTCCTTTTTTTTTTGAAACTTTCTCGCTGGCAAAATCAAGATACTCGATAAATTGTTCGACGATGTAATAAGTTTTTTTTCGAAAATTTCCTTATTAATTGACAGGAGCGATTTAAAAACACGTCTGCAAGCAACGAGTGCTAGACGTAGAATCACAAGATTGTCCTACCCTGTATTTTTAAGTGAAGATATGGCTATTTGAAGTTTCATTTATCACAACAATAACAACAAAAATAGGAAATTTTCCTGCTGTATGGGTTTTGATTGAACCAGATGCTGCATTATTTATTGGATTTTCTTGAAAATTTCATGACCAAAAATTACTTAAATGTCTTTGAAATTCACTTTGTAGATGTAGCGCTGTTTATGATAACCAGCCGGTCACTGTCAGCCTATTATCTTGAGCGCTTACCCAAAAGAAAGTTCCAATCCAGTTTACAGTAAGATAATTACTCGGGACACCTGGCTTCTCAGATTCTATTCTATTGTCGATCTTTGTGAAAGTACCTTGTATGTCGGATTGCCAAAATTTGGATCTATTTTCTTCTTCTAGAGAGTCTTATGGTGTCTGTGCTATCTTGTAAATCAAATACTTGATTCACAAGTTGCAAAATGATTACTATATGAGTATTTTGGCAGAACGTACATTTTTCATATTATACATAATTTATTGCTAATGTGATTATTCCAGTTAATGCAATGCCATGACTTAATTTCATTTACTTTTCTATGTGCCAAAAATATTATTTCCACCTACTTCTTGTTTCAATGCTATATCTACTTAAAATCAATACTGTTTTCAAAGTTAATTTTTATAGTGAATATAGAATTTATTGAGTTGAAATTGCTTGTCGTAAATTAATTAAAATTTGTACCACTGCAACCGAATGATAATTGACATGCTATCATAGAAATGAGGCCCCCTCAATCAGAGTAAAAGATAATTTCCTCTTAACGTTGTTACACCCACTTTTTACCAGGGAAACTGGGGTGCTCCGGCGGGGCTTATGGACCCTGTTAGCTCGTCCGAAGACGGGCGTGGGGCGCCACTCATTTTTCCCTCAAAGCCCCAAATAGCCGCCAAGCGAGAATGCGACCAACCGGATTAAACGTGGCGTTATTCGGCCGATACCCTAGCTACTAACCACCCTACGATCTTCACTTCAATACTTCACCTACACCACTTCACTAACCACCCTATAATCTTCACCTCAATACTTCACCTACACCACTTCACTAACCACCCTATAATCTACACTTCTTAATCACTCTATCCTTCGCGCGGACCACAATACCACCCCCGAACACTTTGACTCCCGATATCACGGGCTTCATTTAACTCCACGACACTTCCACTTCGGCTTGTCCGTCCAAGCCGCACTCGTTACTACCCGCGATCTGAAACAAAGAACTTACTTCTCTTCTAAAGACAAAAATGTCTCCCTTCAAACATTAATCGATCACAAATAAACTTCAATTATTTACCATTTTACAACACTTGTATTCCAGATCGAAATAATCTATAAACTTAACAAATGATACACAATATCATAGAAAAACTTACTTCTCTTCTATACCTACAAAGGGGCCCCTTTCGGCGATCGTTTTCGCGGATGTTTTCCGTAGCCTTTCCTCCAATATCGAAGTTTGCTCGTCGCTTTGATGTGAATTTTTCCTTGGCGTGGATTTCACTTCGCTGATTCCGCTGTCCTCCACTTGAAGATTCCGCTGCGCTTCGAATTATATCTCGCTGGTTGCTCTGGTTCCGCTGCCGTCGTCGCCCACGATAAAGAAGATCAAAGAGAAGGCGCGTCATTCCTCGCGTGCTTATATAGCCTCCTCCTAACGGCTATGGTTCCGCTCGTCGGTCATCCACCTCTTCAGCGGGGTAATTCCTTCTTGCCGCCACTTGGTCGCCGCTCCCCTCTGGTGGCGAGCACTCCAAATTCGGCTGAATCAGCTGAACGTAATTCACTGACAGTTTGGTCTGTCACTCCTGTTCGCTTCAATCGTTCTGATCCGGCCAAATCAACGAAATGGAATTTCGACGTGAGCGTTTCTAAATCGCCTTCTTCAACTTTATGTGTTTTCAATTAATTAATTAATTTATTTATTCAACATTCTTAGTTCTTTTAAAGCGTTTGCACTATTATCTCGGAAAGTTGTCGAACTTTCATGGAACCATCAGACCCACAAGAGAACAATCTTCCATGCGAATCAATATGCAGTTGACTTACACCCTGTCCTATATGCTTGACGAAACTGCTTCGTGCATGTTCACCCATGTAAGAATGGATTGGACGATAACTATTTGTTAGGCTCCAAATCTTAATATCGCCATCAGCTGATCCGGTAACAAATATTTCTTCATGCGGATCTATGGCTAAGCATTTCACAGAGCTTTCGTGTGCTTGTAATCGTTGCCGTCATGTTCGTTGCCTAACGTCAAATATACAAACATCTCCTTTCTTTCCAGCAGAGATTAACACTTGATGTTGCGGAGCATAGATTAAACTAGATGCACCCTGATCATGGCAAGTAAATGATGCTACTAAAGGTTTCTTTTGCGGTAGCAATGTATCCCAAATGCCTACATTTTTATTTTCCGAACTGTGCCCCGCTGTTGCGACAAGACTGCACGAGCCTAAGAAAACGAAATCCGCAATTCCTTTGTTATGACATTGATAAGTGAAAACTGATCTATTGCTTTGTGGCGCTATGCTTGCTTGCCATAAGCTCAAGTTTCCATCTCCATCAGCGATGCCAAATTTATTTCCATGTTGTGAGAACCGGCACCTTGTCACCTTTGCAAAGTACCGGGTGGACGAGGAGTGCAAACAACTTGCTGATGTCCCCATTCCCATAGTTGAACTGAGCCGTCTTGACCGCCCGTAATATAAACTGGCATAAGTGGATGTGCACACATTCGTTTGGCATTATCCACCCTGTGTTTGAGGACCACGGATGTTCCACGACCCGATTGACTTCCTAACCCCGATTGAGGTGTAACTGACGGAATATAGTTTTGCGCGTTTGAGCTGATTTGTTTTAATATATGTTTATCAGTGGACGTTTGTATGACTAGAAAACTACTTGTTGGTAATGTGTCTGAATCTTTAGACAAATTCAAAATGTCATAGTCACATTCATCTTCATACCAATGCGGGGATTCTAATAAGAGTGATATATCCATTTCTTGAATTTCCCTAGGTGTCGCTATCGCTATTAATCCGGGCGAAACATTATTAATACAGAATGCAGATCTTGATTCTTGTTCCTTATGAATAACTCGAATTGGATCCGGGTTACTATGGACTGGTGTATGTTCTCCATTTTCAAATAGAGATAAGTCTTCGGCTCCATGTGGATCTGATGAGGTATTAGAATTCAGGTCGGAAGACAACTGACGCTTTTTGCCAAAAACTGCACGAATGAATATATCTTGAACTGGTTCTTGTCTCACAAGATAATTCCATAGTCGTCGTGCTGGACCAGCTGATGAGCCACTCAAGAATGGTGTATTATGTCTTTCGAGAAGTGAACGATATTTATGTATGGCCGGACCTTTAGCGTCTGATTCAGTAAAACATCCTGGAATATAATTAGGTGGTGCCGGGCCTTTCACATATAGTTCTTCCAAGAACATTTCTAGCCACTGTGACAATATTCGCGAAATTCCGGGTGCTAGAGGGCTGGCAACAGGCAATTCCTGTAATTCAACTCCAGCTACGCTGATGAATTCTTGCATTTTCTGCTGAATCAACTTTACAGTTGCTGCTCTAAGTATCGTCCACGAATATGAACACGGGTTTGAATGCTCTGTATTGTCTTTACGTTTCGCATATGTTGTTGGTTGTTGTTGTTTGCTTAAGACTACCAATAATCGTATTTAAACTACTAATATGATTACAATTTGGACTGGCAAACAAACCCTAGTCGAGTGCGGCTTAGCTTTCTGACTATACATAGTCACGCGAATGTTACGATAGTGTTCGGGGTGAGGTAATCCTGGTGCGCTTCGGTTTTATCCGTAACAACGTATGATTTAATATACATTCGGAGTTTTAGCATTAGTTACGTAACGGAAATGTCTGTATTTCATAGGCTGAGTACAAAAACCCTTCTAACAGCAGCGTACTCCTGTCTACTCGACTTGTTGTTATTGCATTCACATTGAAATTAGATGTTTTATGGTATTTTGATACCGCTTTAAACAAATAAATGAAAAAATTAATTTGTTTTTATGAATACTCTTATAGCTCACGGTAATCTAATTTAAAAATTCAAAATTAACGTTATATCATTACGGCTACATAATTTTCTCAAATCAATGTGCCATTTGTCCAATGACAATTAGTTCTACCCTCTCCGAGAGCTTCCTTTTAAAAAGTGAATTCATATTTGCTATGCTTACTGAAATTGTAATTTTTCCAACCTGAATTCCCCGGATATTTTCCTGTCACCCCTCACAAATATTTCAAAATACTGCAACGCCACACCAAAGGCAAGTACAAATATAATTGAATTCATCAATTTAATCAAGCAAATGTGTGTTAAATGACACAAAAAATACGTCGCCAACTCTTTTTTAACAAAACATATGTATGATGATTACAATGCGAATGCACACTCTGAAAAAAGCGAAACGAAATGAAAATTACTATTCCATGATCGAGCCCTTACAATTGTGGAGCACTCGCACCCCTTTTCGTTGAATTTATTCAACATATTAAGTTGCTTCGATTGAATATGGAAATTAGTTGGGAAGTTGTTAAGACATATTGAGGATATTCAAGAAAATATAAATCATTTAATGATGATGAAACAGGAAGGATTCCGCTGTTATGTAGGAGCATGTATGCATGGGGGATTGTTATGTCGAGGGTGAATATAAATTGGAAAATGATTGGTATGATGATTAAAGTGAAGAAGTTAAATGTAGGTTAAAAATGTACGTATGGATATTCAAATTAATGCAGTTAATTAATAATGATTACTATTCCCGTCCGTTTAAAGTGAATTGTCCTGTAATTTTTTTGCATCGATATGGTAACAACAGCAGTTTTATACTTCCTACTGCATTCATTTCAAACAATTTAAATTGTGCGGAAAAGTTTAACTTCTTGATATAAAATCCATAATCCATCGCTTCACAACATTTACTAACCAGCACCAGGAATCCTTTCTTCATCTTCCGTACAATAAAACTTCCCTCGTAGCGATAGACAGCTTCTTCGAAAACTAATTTCTTAAGACACCAGAATGCTTCGCCGCACAATTTAACTTTTCTTCAAAATTAGACAACCCCAAGAGTGAGTTAAGAATGAAAATCTTTTCCTTCTTATCGCTGTTGCTGCCTGTTTTGGTAAAAAGGAGTTTACACAATTTTATGTGTTTCTATGTGTATATTGCATCAAAAGCGGCTTCGGTTCAGTACTTTTGTATAACAGGAAAACTTCTAGTCCCTAATAATTTACTTGCGTTGTTTGGCAAAGGTTGTGCAAGAGAAGAGATGATTCCGAAGACATGAGATTATCAAACTCTGGTGGAACAAGCAAGTAACAAAATCAGTGCTAGAGGAAATCCTGACAAGGATATTGGATGATGTCGTCGTGGCCGGAAACTTTCTTTAAGAAATTCTTGCCACACGCAAAGTTATTTTAACCGGAAATTGATTTATAATTGGAAAATGCTTTTCCGGATCGGTAAGTGAACATTTTCAGCATGGAGATAATCCCCACGATTTATGTGGTGTGAATAAAGGTGTGACATATCTGCCATGAGTATTCATTTGTGATTCGGTCCGAGTTACTTTGAGATACCATTCACAGTTTTCCTAATAATCTTAGTTCTGCAAAAATTTGTGTTTTCAAAAAAATCATTGGCAAATCATTTAATTTTCGCCAGAAAAATTTTTATTAAGGTACAATTTCATGTATCACTTATCCATTATGCTGTGTTTCGATGCATGGCACTCAACTTGGCACGCAGCCCGACGTGCGGCTCAGCACGAAGCTGTGCCGCACGTCGGGCTGCGTCTGAATGCCGCACGCCGAGTGCTGCATTCAGACGCATGGCAAACACAGGCGAACCAAGCAAACTGGACACATGCATTGTAACACTGCCTCCTTAAACCTGGCCAGCTTTCTAGGTTTGATAATGCAGAGAACAGTAAAACTGAAAATCAGCTGTTTTATCAATGATGTCATTACTTTTTTGATCAACTGTCGTGACATTTCTTTAGTAAGTGCCAGATTGTTATCAAATTGTGGAATTGCTTGAGAAATTGTTCAACAGGATAGCCTGAATTGTTTGTTGTGAGTCGTGTAGTTGTATTGGAAATTGCAAAGCAGTTAATTAAGCATTTCATACAGATTTTAATCAACGCTAATCTGAACTTCATTCAATTTCAGATCTATGACACTTCGTTTAAGTACGTTGTTCAAAACTCATATCAAACCGATTCTATATAATGCGAAATCATCTCCTATGAAAAATAAGTCTGGTACATCTAAAATCGTGAATGGCAGCGCTTTACCCGGATCGTCGACTAAACAACATAGCAATACATCTGATGATGAAATGGATGAGGATAACGAAAATGAAAATAAATGTGGCTCACCAAGAACTAGACGTGAATGTTTTCCCCGCCGGAATAATGCTGCGAACGGCATTTCATCGTCAACACTCTTACCACCCGAGCCGACACCAATTTCAAGTCGAAGCAGCGCCCTGCGGGGAACATCTAGGGGAATCAAGTAGCGAAATGAGCAATACAACATCATCATCATCATGATCAAGTTCTTCAGATGATGAGAGTGAAAAAAGCGCTGGTATTCCAGTTTATGAGTTAGGCCACGTGGCGGCAAAGATGTCTGCCGGCATATAATTGGTCTAACGATTCCAAAGACAGCTACAAACCTAATGATAAACAAGTTGGGTAAACAGACCTACGCTCATGTCAGAAGGATTTTGTATTCAATTTACAAAATGCAGTCACCAGATCGAATAAAATCAAGAAACATGTCAAAGACGATTTTTTGGAGAAAATATTAAATTCGAAGATCATACTATTATTAACGAAGTTAAACGAATTTCGACTTCTGAGGTTATTGTTATACTCATAAATATCTCCCTTGATAATTATTTCAGATATCCATTCGCGAGGGAGGAAACACTTTTTTCATGTATTTCCCACTGTGCCCCCACTGAAACAAAAACTGACAGTTTAAGAACTGTTTTGAAAAGCTCCCATGTAAACTTTCATTTCATACTCATATCGGCTACGTTTGATGAATTTTTATTTTCAGGGGCCACTCTCCTGTACTGTTATCATCGATTGATGGCCAATTTTTTCGAATCCTAGAATGGTTACAAAGCCCTTTTGCTAGAAGCTCTCTCCCGCCTCCTTGCCTTATTTCACTTATGAGTATTAATTGTAGGTACTCATCTTCAGTCATTCATTAAATTGAATCAAGTGTTCAAAGCATTCACCTTAAACGTTGAAGTTGGGAAAAAAGAACTCAAAATTATTCAATCTTCGCATTTAAAACAGCCACTATTTTGTTTTACGATTACTGATACCACTAGCTGAACCGATTCTCAAAGATATTCATGACACCTATCATTCCTGAAATTTTCATGCAAATCCTAGCAAAACTGTAGTGTCTGAGTCAGTAAAAAGCGCATGTCGTTCCATAGCCATATGTTGCCATAGTAATAAATGCAGCGCATATTGTTCCATAGTAATACAGGAAAATTCAAACCACTGTAACTTCGCTAAATATGATTCAATCTTTATGAAACTTTCAGGATAGATCAACCTTACTGAATTTCATTGAATTTAAGGGTACCATTAAGATTTTATTCAAGAGAACATAAAATCGATAAATCATACTATTATTAACAAAGTTGAGTGAATTGCGACTTCTCACGTATTTGTTGTTGTTGTACACACCAAGGCCTACATTCTTGATTTTTTTCAGATTTTTCGGATCACAGGTGTCCAATCGCGAGGGGGGGGGACACAAATTTTTCGTGTATTTCCCCTCCCTGTGCGCCCCCCGAAGCAAATTTTGCCAAACTAAGACCTGTTTTGAAAAGTTCTCATCAAGACCTTTCATTTGATACCCATATCGGCTACCTTCAATGAAATTTTTTTTTCGGGGGGTCACTCTCCTATATGGGGAGACCCCCCTTAAATACCTTATAAAATTTTTTTGTAGTTGAACTTTGAAGAGATCACCACTTTACACCTACGCACAAAATTTGATGTTTCTAGCTTAAGTAGTTTCCGAGAAAAACTGCTGTGACACACGGACGGACGGACGGACAGACAGACGGACAGACAGGACGCGATTTTAGAAGGGTTTTGTAAAATTATTTTACAAAACCCTAAAAAGTGACACCTAGAAAACGAGGTAGAAACTCACAATCGGATGAAAATTCAAGTTGACCGACAGCAAAAACAAAGGCGGAAAATTAGTCAAAAATTACCAGAGTCGTCAGAAGATAAAAATGATGCATCAGATGCTGTGAGTGACAAAGCAAGCAGGCAAAAAATAAGTGATAAGGAAGAATTGAAGAGGAAGGAGAACACGCCAGAATAATACCGAAGATAGCGATCATCATCCGGGTGAAAAATCGCCAGTGAAATCTCGAAACCAAATCGTCATCATGGGTCCGGTCATGTTATCACTTCAAATCAAGGTCCCGAAGTGCAGCTATAGAGTTTGATACCGATCACGAAGTTACACGATCCACAAGGTCTAGTATGCGGTATGCTGGAGGAACTTGGAGTGGCAGACTAAAAACTGCTGAGCAACAATATGAAGATGTGAACCTAAGAGGAACAAGGATATGCAATCGTAACATTGAAATAATTTGCCTTATTTTTTAAATTTTCAATTAATTTTTACAGAAAGCTGATCGAAAGACAATATGACGGAAAAAATCGTCAGAATTGAAACCCACTGTCAAGGACACGATAACTCCTGAAGTCGTCACAAACAGGAAATCCGCCCCAACCACGCCAAGTATGAATGAATCGCAATACCACAGTTTTACCTGAAGATTCAAAGGATGAGCCACGGACATTAAGTCTACAAAATCGACCATTGACTGAATATGTTTGAAATATGGGTTAAAACTTGCTTTTATGTGACTTTTCAAATGTAACATTACGTTCCACTGACTTTACATGTTTTTTTAAAGGCACTGCTTCTCAAGAATTTTATTAAAATTTTCGGTTATTCATCGAATCAATTAAACTCCAAGTTGAAATAAAAATTGTCTGCAATGTAAAGATGGCTTTAAGTATCAATGGGCCAGGTAAGGCAGAGTTGTAAACAGGACTGCGACCTTTTTCAACATTCAGGTTAGCTGAACGCTGTCTGAGGTCTACA
The DNA here is from genome assembly GCA_963969285.1 of Odontomyia ornata. Taxonomy (NCBI): domain Eukaryota; kingdom Metazoa; phylum Arthropoda; class Insecta; order Diptera; family Stratiomyidae; genus Odontomyia; species Odontomyia ornata. The sequence continues at coordinate 32,750,139 of OZ017740.1, forward strand.
TGGTCCAACATTGCACCCATGCTCACTTTGTATACCATACATATTTTTTCAATGTATTTGTATCACTAAGTTCATTTCATTGTTGGCCGTCGACAAGTGAATACGAGTAACATACACAAGATGTGCGTTCTGACCATTTTCATCCTGAGACCAAGAACGCATTTCCAAATCTCTCATACGAGATCCCTTGAGCTATCGATACATAAATTATTGTTTTGAGACTTAGGAAATTTTCTGAGGTGCAACAGATAGGTACACATTAATTGCAGTGCAAGCAGGCAACTCGTTAGAAAATTTCCAGGACTCATCCGCCTTATTTTTTCCTCTCAAAATCGCGTCCTTCTCGTCTAAAAAAAAACTGGATTTACCTTTTTGAAGCCGGCAACAAGCTGAAGCATCTGACCTTGCCCAATTGCATTGAATAAAATTAAATGTAAATACCTACTGAGTAGGATTAGCGCATTATACAATGCCTTCTAATTTGGTTACAATTTGATTTCAGTCGAAAATCGAATAACCAATGACAATGCTAGCTTGGCTCATGGAATAACACAACCAATACGCAATCGTCAAACGCCTAGCTGTTCTACACTTGGTGGCCCAGTAACACGATAGCATGCAAATTCAACAACTAGTAATGATGCTATACTCGTATCATCATCCTCACCTTCAGCAATTAGAAGTCAAACATCAACATTTAGATTATTCAGGTTGATCATAATTATGGTGAACCCGGTCCATCAACGATGCGCCATACAAGATGAATGCTAACTAGACATCAAAGGAATGCAAATGAGCTATGTATCCTGTGCGACGAAGTTGATCCTTTGGAGCTTTCATCATCAGCCATAGAAAATATCTCATTACGATTGAGAATGCGAAATAACGTGAATAGTACGATACCAACAAACGAAAGCGTGGTACAAAACAAACATGAAACGGAAAGGCCTCTACAACTGGACGAAACTTACAGCTGCGATACTCCATAATGACGATGAGGATGAAGATAAAGAATTTAATGAAAATTCTTCCGAGGAAAAAGAAGACGAAGATAAATTGGTATCAGAAGATGATGAACCTGTGAAATCGGAATCAGGTCCACGTTCACGAACAGCTGTCAATAATATTACATCGAAAAGTTGATCATCGCTACATTCAAAGCACTGAAGCGCTTACTGCCAAAGCTAGAGAAATTTTCAGAGAATAGCGGTTACTCTACCACCAAATGTGGTTTTCGAGTTTTTAAATAAGGAAAAAAAATATTAAAACGATCCAGTAAGATGTGAAGCGTTTAGGCCGAGACCTCCACAGTCTCGGCCTAAACAAAGAATAATACCAAGGGATATTCACGCGTGCCTTGGTTGAGATGCAAACATATGCACATGCAGAGTGTGGACACGTCGTTTCAAGCATCATAGACTCGTTTTCCTTTTGATCATCATTCGTTCCTTGGCGACGCTTAGATGCTTTACAGCGAGCATCAAGTAAAAATAAGGTTGCGATACATGCGTCACAGCATGTGCTGGTTTATTGCATGAGCAGCAAGACGCACCATTCATTTTACATTCATCCTCGCCTAATTTGTATCTTATGAAATGTAAATTGTAGTTTCTGTTTGCGAATAAATTTATTAGTGTTAATGAAGTACCATTTCATATCCCCGAAGTAGAAACCCCGTATTTAAAACAAAATAACAACAGAAAAGTGAAGTACTAATTTGGCGGTGTGAATTATACTCAGTGCTTATGTCGGACGGTAATTCGAAAAACACTCGCAATTGCAGTTAAGTAAATCATCAGCAAGTTCCAAAATGAATGTGGAGAACCACCCCGAGCAGATCGTAGCAAAGGAACGAGATCATTTTGCTCCGGAGCCCACCGTCACCAACAGGTGAATGTCATGAGTAGCTGCAAATTGCCGTCCTTTATGCGGTCGAGTTCCGAACTATGGTTTTTTTCAGATTGAGTCGCAGTTTCACGTGCAGAGAATAGTTTCGGACTCAACAAAGTATCATCTCGTTGTCAGAGTACTGGACTTTGAAATAGTTGCGGACATTTCTGACACTCTCCGTACGCCGCCGATGGCAGACAGTTATAAAACGCTGACGAAAGCCATAGTTTTGCGCCTCACTGATTCACCAGACGCGCAGCTCCATAAGCTCTTGACTGGAGTAGAGCTCGGGGATAAAAGGTCGTCGCAACTACTGCGCCACATACGGACACTTGCCGGCACACGTGTTGGAGATGACGTCTTACGAGTCAAGTGGTTAGATCTTTTACCACAGCAGACGCGCTGTATGATTCTTCTTATAAAAGGCTACACGCTCGAAGAGCTCGCTGCTATAGCCGATGAGGTTCATGACATAGGACCATCTGTCATTGTGAATTCGCAATTTCGAATTTAGACGCCTTCGTCCGGCTATGCATCTCCGCAGCCTCCGCCCAATCCGCCGACCCAGGAGCTATCCACAATGCAACAGGCCATCGCCCAACTCACGAACATCACTCGCGAGCTTCAATTAAATACGAGAGTTCCAGTTCAGAGAAGCCATTCAGTAGGACGCAGCGGCCGTAAAACTCAGGTCCACTCCTCTACCTCAGGCCCCAATGAAAGGACGGGTACTGTTGGTACTACACGAAGCACAGCGGACGCGTGCAACATTGCAGGCAGCCTTGTTCCTTCTTCACTCAGGCACAGCCGTCTCAAGAAAACTGAAGAAGCCGGCGATACTTTTGGTGGCCGTCACCGGCAACTCTTCAGAAAGCTGCCTTTACGTCTTTCTCGTCGACTCAGGATCTAAACTGTCTATCATTCCCAAAAACAATATCAAGAAACCACTCCAATACCAGAGTTTGACTCTTACTGCAACCAACGAAATGCCTATTGCAATTTTCAGAGTGAGGCAGCTCAGCTTAAACCTTGGTTTATGCTGCCTTTTTCAGTGGAGCTTTATCATCGCAAATGTGCAGACGGCAATTCTTGGAGCAGATGTTTTGAAACATCACGGACTTATCATAGATCTCCGAAATCACAGCTTGCTGCATGGTCGCATCAGCCTTTCGGCACCTTGCTCAATTGGTCCAGTTCCGAAAGTGTACTCTATTATAATTGCTGCATCCAAAATTATGCCTCGCGGATCTCTAAAAGAGGTCTACACAAAGTTTATCGACGGTTTCGTCGCAAGCTCTGCTCGCTCTGGAGGGATGGCGTACGTTCCTGATCTACCCGTTCAGCACAACATCCTTACTCGTGGCCCGCCAGTATTCGCCCGAACACGTCGACTCTCAGGTGACCGACTTAGCGCTCAGGGAATTCAGCAAATCTCTAGAACGAAAAGTCATCCGCCCCTCAGCGAGTCAGTGGGCCAGTCCTCTTCACATGGTGCCGAAGGACAATGGAGGTTGGCAAGCTAACCCAGAATTATACCAAGGGAGATTTACGCGTGCCTTGGTTGAGATGCAAACACATGCGTATGCAGAGTGTGGACACGTCGTTTCAGGCATCATAGACGCGTTTTCCGTTTGATCCTCATTCGTTCCTTGGCGACGCTTAGATGCTTTACAGCGAGCATCGAGTGAAAAGAGGGTTGCGGTACATACGTCGCAGCATGTGGTAGTTTATTGCACGAGCAGTAAGACGCGCCATGCATTCTACATTCATCCTAGCCTAACTTGTATCTTGTGAAATGTAAATTGTAGTTTCTGCTCACGAATAAATTTATTAGTGTAAATGAAGTACAATTCTTATCCCTAAAGATCTTCAATTCTATTACAATAATGATGACTTTGTTAAATCGTAGTTTATTTGAGGATAATTTAATTAAATGCTTTTAAATACGAAACTCATTTTTCTTACTTTATTTTCTAGCTGCACAGAACTGTGTCTATATATTTAAGTTTTTGCACTTGATCAGTATCTGTAAGAGTTTGTATTATATAATTTCTTCATACATGAATATATTACCTAGGCAAAATACAAATGCATGCTAGGCTTCGAAAGTTAAATCAATAAGCTCATCATTTGAATAGTTAATGCCGGGAAAACATAATTGGAGTGGGAGTGCGTTTACATACATATATGATTTTCAAATTCCAAATAAGTGCACATCAAATCTAGCAAGCGAACAATTTTTCTGTATGGCTCAAAATCTAGAACAATTTAAAAGTAAACGGATATCAGTACCTCATTTATTGAAAATTAAAGTTGATAGAGTAGCTCATACCGAGAAAAAAAAATTACTGCTAGCGGTGTGTGAAACACCTACAACTGCATGGCCAACTCAAGTATCTAAATAACGCTCAAAACAAGGACAAGAAAACCTGCGCAAAACAGTTCTCCTATAGCACGTAGAGCAAAACGAGGTAAAAACTCACAATCGGATGAAAATTCAAGTAGACTGACAGAAAAAAAGAGAAAAATTGGTTAAAAAATCGCCAGAGTTGTTAGAAGATGAGAATGATGCATCAGATGTTCGCAATGACAAAGTAAGCAGGCAAAAAGGACTTAACGCATATCACCAGTGATCCATGAGAATCGAAAAGTAACGAAGACCAAATCACCAAATCACCATTATGAATCCGATCACAGTTATCATTTAATATCAGGACCCCGGAGAGCAGCTATAGAGTCTGATACCGAACAAGAAGTTGCACAACCCGCAACATGTACTCGTAGTATGCGACATGCTGGAGGAAGTTGGAGTGGCAGACAAAACACTGCTGCTGAACAAGATGAAGATGAGAAACTTTGAAATAATTTGCCTTGATTTTTAAGTTTTCAATCATTTTTTTCACAATAACTCAGGTCCAAGTCGAAGGAGCACTCTGCCAGCAACGTCTAAAGTTAATAGGCAAGAAGAACCAAGTAGTGAAACAAGCAGTACAACAATCTTCTCTTGCTAGTCCAGCTCAATTTGTAAACAGTTCTCATAGTTAAAAAAAATCATAATACGACGCAGGGTTCAAAAGTCATTGTAATTGGCATAGCATTGCAGAAAGTGGGGGGGGGGGTGGCAAGTGCAGATAAAGAGGCTGTGACTCTCTATCCAGAGAAACTCAAAGCTATGATAGATGAAACTGGCTATACCAGCCAAACCATATTCAACGTGGCTGAGACTAGTCTATTTAGAGAAAACCCCTCCATGTTTTAAGGCCGCCAAAGATCGATTGACAGTGATGCTTGGCGCGAATGTAGCTGGTGACTTTAAGTTAAAACCTCTTTTAGTTTATCGCTCAGAAAGTCCAAGAGTATTGAAAAACAAATCTAAAACTGTTTTGCCCGGGATTGAGAAGTTGAATCGTAAAGCTTGGGTGACGGCCTTCTTTCTTGAGGACTGGTCTGGTCATCACTTCACACGTGAAGTCAAAAGTTATTGTCAGTCTAAACAAATCCCGTTTAAAGTGATGCCATTAATCAACAACGCTCCAGGTCATCCTCTTGCTACTTTAACCAGTCTCGACCCACGTGTGAAGCTGAATTTTTGCCACCAAATACAGCCTGTTTGCTTCAACAGATGGACCAGGAAGTGATCAAAACATACAGGGTTATCCATTTCGTAGTAGGAAAGTATAACCCTACCATTTGACATCTGTCAGAATTCAATGTCACCCAAAGCGTGTTTTTTTTAGTTGAAGGTTTATCATTTAGAAATATGGATCGTTTTACAGTCTATTATAAAAATGGTGATTCTGCTGTATCAACATTTAAGGGCTTTACAAGCCGATTACGGTCGACATAATCGACCTACACAGCAAACAATTTCGAGCACAGTGGGAACATCTGAAGAGACTGGATCGTTGGTTATTGATATTGCAAGGGCTGTGCATCATCGCAATATTCGTTCTGCTGAAAATATTGCTGCCGTTGTGCAAAGTGTGAAGGAAGACCCGAATTTGTCGATTCCTCGACGTACTAAACTTTTGGGCTTGTCTTACGACTCATTGTGGTGGATTTTGCACTTAGATTTGCAGCTCCATCCGTACAAAATCCAACTCACTCAAGAACTTAAGCCTCAAGACCATACACAACGCAGAATGTATGCGAATTGGGTGATTGAACAACAAGCCATTGATAACGATTTTTCGAACAAAATTTTCTTCAGTGATGAGACTTATTTTTCACTCAGTGGTTACGTAAATAAACAGAATTGCCGCATATGGGGCTCTCAAAATCCTCAGGTGATCGCAGAAAGGCCTTTGCATCCAGAAAAAGTGACCGTTTGGAGTGCATTATGGTCTGGTGGTGTTATTGGCCCGTATTTTTTGAAAACGATCAAGGAAGAGCCATTACAGTCAATTCTGACCGCTATGGACGGATGTTAACCGATTATTTTTGGAGAGAAATTGAAGATTATGATCTGAAAAATATGTGGTTCCAACAGGACGGAGCCACAAGCCACACAACTCAGGCTAATCGAACACTTTTGCAAGAGAAATTTCCAGGACGCGTAGTTTCGAGATTGAGTGATGTCAATTGGCCCGCAAGATCCTGTGACCTAACACCTTTGGATTTCTTTTTATGGGGCTATGCGAAAGATCGTGTTTACGCGAACAATCCTCAACATCTTGAGCAGTTGAAAACCAATATTCGTGAAGTTATGGCCGAGATATTGCCGGAAATGTGCCAAAAAGTCATCGAAAATTACCTCAAAAAGATTGAGGCCTGTAAAAAGTCCCGTGGAAAACATTTGAATAATGTTGTATTTCGCGTATAATGGCAAAGCTTAATCTTTATATTGAATAAAACATTTTGTTTCCATCTGAATATTTAATGTGTTTTCTTTAGCTTCACTTTCCCAAGCGTAAAATGGATAACCCTACATAGAGCTTATTACACGAGATGATCGGTTGCACATCTGCATAAAGCTATGAGACAAAACAACGGGTTCTCTGTTAGAGACTTTTGGAAACAATTCTAAGTTTAACACGCCATGAGAATCAAAAATTTAAAAAAAAACAAGTTGGGTCAACAGACCTACGCTCATGTCAGAACGCTTTTGTATTCAATTTACAAAATGCAGTCACCAGATCGAATGGAACCAAGAAACATGTCAAAGACGATTTTATTGGAGAAAATATGAAATACGAAGATCATACTATTATTAACAAAGTTGAACGAATTTCAACTTTTGAGGTTTTTGGTATTGTTGTTTATACTCATAAATATCTCCCTTGATAATTATTTTAGATCTCCATCCACGACGGAGGAAACACATTTTTCATGTATTTCCCCCCTGTGCCCCCACTGAAGCAAAAACTGACAGTTTAACAACTGTTTTGAAAAGCTCCCATGAAAATTTTTATTTCATACTCATATCGGCTACGTTTGATGAATTTTTTTTCAGGGGCCACTCTCCTATACTGTTATCATCGATTCATGGCCAACTTTTTCGAATCCAAGAATGGTTACAAAACCCTTTTGCTAGGAGCTCTGTCCCACCTCCTTGACTTGTTTCACTTATGAGCATTAATTGTAGGTACTCATCTTCAGTCATTCATTAAATTGAATCAAGTGTGTCAAAGCATGCACCTTAAACGTTGAAGTTGGGGAAAAATAACTCAAAATTATTCAACCTTCGCATTTAAAACAGCCACTATTTTGTTTTACGATTACTGATACCACTAGCTGAACCGATTCTCAAAGATATACATGACACCTATCATTCCTGAAATTTTCATGCAAATCCTAGCAAAACTGTAGTGTCTGAGTAAGTAAAAAGCGCATGTTCTTCCATAGCCATATGTTGCCATAGTAATAAATGCAGCGCATATTGTTCCATAGTAATACAGGAAAATTCAAATCGCTTTAACTTCGCTTAATATCTACGTACTGAATTTCATCGAATTCAAGGGTACCGTTAAGATTTTATTCAAGAAAACATAACATGGATAAATCATACTATTACTAACAAAGTTGAGTGGATTGCGACTTCTAACGTATTTGTTGTTGTTGTTGTTGTACTCACCAAGGCCTACATTCCTGATTTTTTTCAGATTTTTCGGATCATAGGTGTCCAATCGCGAGGGGGGGAGGGACACAAATTTTTCGTGTATTTCCCCTCCCTGTGCGCCCCTTGAAGCAAATTTTGCCAAACTAAGACCTGTTTTGAAAAGTTCTCATCAAGACCTTTCATTTGATACCCATATCGGCTACCTTCAATGAAATTTTTTTTCGGGGGGTCACTCTCGTATATGGGGAGACATTATGAAATTTTTTTGTAGTTGAACTTTGAAGAGATCACCACTTTACACCTACACACAAAATTTGATGTTTCTAGCTCAAGTAGTTTCCGAGAAAAACTGCTGTGACACACGGACGGACGGACGGACGGACAGACGGACAGACTAGTCGCGAAACTAGTAGGGTTTTGTAAAATTATTTTACAAAACCCTAAAAAAAATTACATGCCGTCTGGAAAAAACTCTGTCCATTTTTGGCTTCACTGAGACTCAGGCGGAATCAGTGCCAAGGCCTGATGAAATTGGTAATGTCAAAAACGTTGTCGAACTTGGTAGACAAATAAATTTAGAAGTGAATTGTGATAGTGTTCAAGAACTGCTGGATTTACACAATCGGGAGCTTACAATTGATGAACTCATTCAAAATGCGTGAACAAGAGGAAGACATTGAGAATCTCGACTCTTTGGACCCAGTTCAATCAGAAGATAAAATGACAGTTGGAAACTTGGCAGAAGCCCTCAGTCCAATTGAAAAGGGTTAACAATTTTGGAAAGCATAGACCCCAACGAAGAGGGCTTTTCTGCTACAAAACAAAGAGGAGATATTATGGGAGAAGGAAAAATCATTGACTTGTCAAAAGACTTTGTTAGATTTTATAAAACCTTCTACATCGAAATAGCTTCGGATTGTGTTTAAACAGTTCGTAATCATATAATTTTTCATATTATCTACAATTAGTTACACATTTATTTCCTAAATTATTGTTTTATTTGGTTTCCGGTCCCAATTAAACATACTTAGTACGTCTTTTTAGCAAAATTGTAGACCAACTTACAGGGTTATATGGGTTTTACGGCTTCAAAAAATCGGGTTTTTTTTATTGCCTTATTTAATTCTATAACATGTCTAGAATATTGTCCTACGTCCTCAAGTTGATCCGAGTAACAATTTTGGAGATACAGCCTTGAAAAGTTGGGCGCTCGAGGTCAGCTAGGCTTGGCCCGCCGCAGGTATAACGGAGCAGCTGCTCGTCTATTGTTAGCCGTAATTCTTATCCATTTCTTTCACTCTCTAAGGGAAACTAGTTAGAAATATTTCAGTTGGTGATTTCTCGTTGTACCACGAGGTTCACTTTGAGGTTATTAGTGTTTGTTGTAAATTTTATTCGATTAAAAATGCCGTTCAACGTTTCTAGAGTCCAGAGAGAGAATGGTGCTCGTAGAAAAGATAGACCGAAGAAAAAGAAACAGTCATTTAATCTGAAAAATCCTGAGATAGATGATAATTCTTTCATGAGTGCGTCGGCAAAAAAATAAAAGGCAGTGATCAACAGCATGTGCCAGAGGAGCCACGCTCCAATATTCGATCATTGACTTTGCTTTGGTTTTTTCTACACTTTCGTATTTTGTGCGGTGTTCAAACAATATTAAAAGTACAGGTGAAGATAAATTCTGTAATAGAAAAGTAGATTTTAAGCAATGCTCCAAATTTGGTCTGGGATTTGAAATTGTGGTACAATGTGAACGATGTGATCCAAAACATATTTATTTTATCATGTAGAAAAATTTGCTGAATGTATGAACTGAATCGGTGGTTCATTTAAGTTATGCGAATGTTGGGCTTGGGTCTTGCTGCATACAAGAAGTTTTGCGGTTTGATGGACATAAACGGCTCCTATTTGAATCAACCAACATACGATTTTTACACATGCATGAATGTATTGTGACAGTTACTGAGACACTATTCTCCTCTGCTGCTAAAGAAGAAAAGCAATTGACGAGTTTTGAAAACAACCTTGAAGATGCGACAGATTTGACGGTCTCTGGTGATGTGACGTGGAAAAAGCGTGGTTTCGCATCACTTTATGGTGTCAGTTCCCTAATCGGATACTACTGAGGTAAAGTCTTGGATGTTATTGTTAAATTTTCTTACTGTTAATTATGTGAGTATTGGAAAAAAAATTAGATACGGCAGAATTTGAAGAGTGGAAAGAAGAACACATCCGAACTAATCAATGTACCGCCAATCACGCTGGAGCATCTGAGAACATGGAAGTATCTTCATTTATTGAAATGTTTAAACGTTTTATTGTAAAACATGGCTTGAGGTTTGTAAATTATATAGGAGATGGGGATTATAAAATATACTCTTGTATTCTCAAAGCCAAACATTTTGGTGAAGATTTTGTTGTCAATAAGAAAAAATGTTTTGGACATATGCAGAAGAGGATGGGCACCCGGTTACGTGATTTAGTTAAGAAAACCGTTGAGGAAAAAATAGTCAAAGGCAAAAAGCTCAAAAAAAAAAAACTCTTTCCGGTAAAGGTAAATTAACTGGTAAATCGATTGACAAGTTGACTGTATACTACGATTTGGCGATAAGAAGAAATTGTGATTCAGTGGATAAAATAGAAGATACAATATGGGCAGCTTACTACCACTACAGCTCTACAGACAAAAACCCTCAGCATCAAAATTGCCCTGAAGGTGGTGTACCTGGCAGCGAGCATCGGCAACAAATACTCTTCATCGCTTAAACCACGATTATACTCCATCGCCAGATGATGTTTTGACTGCAATAAAACCTATTTATGAAGACCTGAGTAAGGATGAGCTTTTGGAGCGGTGTGTTGGTAGTTTCACACAAAATAATAATGAAAGTTTCAATCATCTGATCTGGAAAATTACTCCCAAAATACTTCCGGCTGGTTCCAAAATCGTTCAAATTGCTGCATTAATCGCTGCTTGTACTTTTAATGAAGGAGTATCAGCATTATTATTAATTACGCACGGTATGGATTTGAAACTTGGTCCAAGTTTCCACGAATATGCCCGAAAAATGGATGATGACCGTGAGTGCGCAGCCGAAAAAAATCTGCTAGAGAGACTCGTGATGCCAGGATTTGTCATAGACAAGAGCAAAAGGATGCCCTGGACATTGCAGCTGCAGCAGCTTCTTTACTTTATGGCCCAGAAATCGACAGTTCAATGTAAATTACACAATAATTTTTTTCCCGCTTTTATTGTCACTTAAAACTTTAAACGCGTTTTTGTCGAAACTGTGTTTTCAAAGTCGGTGGACAAGATTTCTCGCGAATCACTCAACCGATCTTAATGAAATTTTACACAGGTCTTTGAGATATAATTTGCAAGGTCTTGAATGAAGGATTTTTTTTTTCAATTACAACTAATTAAAAAAAAAAACGTCGAGGAAAATTTCACCAACATTTGTATTTTTTTCCTTCGTCCAATACCTAGTTGATTGTCTTAACTAAAACACGTATTTTTTTATTTTAACTTCAGATGATCCTGTAAGAAGTTCTGCTGTCCATGCGGAGGCACCTTTTTTCCTAGAAACTGCCGAAAACGATGTTGTAATGGCCGAGTTTTGAATATTTTCCTTTGAAAATTTCACAAAATCTTAGTAAAATATGTATCTTAGGAATAATAAAAAGTTAGAATAAAATCTTTCATTTTTTTATATGAAAAAAAAAAAAAAATTATTGAAAACAGGCCGTTTTTGCCCCTTACGCGAATTCGACCTACATGGATAGCGTTCGGACCCACCTATCGCTAAGTTTGGGGCATAACTGCATATCAATAAAATTTTGGCATGTCTTAAATGATATTGCTTACATGTTGCAAATACTTAATTGAAATACATTAATGTAACCCCATTGAACTCCAGCACACTTGCTTAAACCTAAAAATAATTTCCAGTTAATTCTCAATAGACAGTTGAATGGCACTTTGCATTTAAAAATAATTATTTGAATTTCTTGTCAATTACCATGACCTGTTCGTTATCAATATTCCTCTGCGCTCGATTGGAAAACGAAATTATCTAATGTCAGAGGATAATTAGAGGATTTTAACTGATTAAACGCTTCTCACCGTCCATTAGCACTTCATATATTTTCAATAGGCTGATAATTCCAATTCGAAGTAATACTTAAGTTTCGTCGAAAAAATTTTTCATTTGTCTTTCTGAAATGGGAATGAGGTATGCCAATAAATTATTTGTTTTAATATTTGTAAGAAGTTTTCAGCAAAGGAAAATTGGGCTTCGAAAAGAGGCAAGCGATTTTCTCGGAATCACTTGTCGACAAGTCTGATTTGGTTCATTTGAATTTGACAGTACCTTAGCATTTCTTCAAATAAGATGTTTTTTCTGATTTTCTGTTTCACAAATCAATACCATTACCAATCCACGCTTTATCGATGAAAGCCGGATGGTGTATCGGCTCTTATCAAAAATAGTCACCTAAACTAGCGGTAATCGCGTGTCAACTGATAAAACACGACAGCGGGAACGTTTGATCAGCAAATTCTATTACCACTATCATATCTAGCCAAACTGCGAAGCAACCTAAGAAGCTGCGGACAGTGCGGAAATAATGTCGCTTACCGGCCCTATGACTGCTGCAAGACAATTTAGCTATAAATGGCTTAAAAGGCGCGAAACCATGTGAATCACGGCTGCGAGGCTGCATATTAGGTGGACCACTCATAGTCAACATTTACATACTATACTTCCATCGCTTAGGTGGATGCAGCAGCTTGAAAGAAATAAATTTACATTCAGTCGATCGCATGTTGCGACCTCAGCGAAAAATCTGTCGTCTTGTTTGTAACCAACCGTTCCCAACTGCCTGCCTATCTTCCTGTGCGGATATAAAAGCAGGCAGAACAGCACAGAGCCCTGCGGTACCCCAGCTCGAAGTGGAACTGGAGGAGTGCAGTCCATATTGATGATGCTTCCCGTACTGGTCACTCGAACTTATGGAGTGCTGTGCTGCGCCTTATCAACGATCTCAAAGTGTTTGTATTGAATAATTGTTACATATGATTGCAGCCCATTGAATTGATCTGATCTCGCAATGGTCCTCGGCAATTGCAAGCGATGTCACCGCAGCAGCCGCGCTGACTTCTTTCGTTCCGTTTGTATGACGATCGGTATCATTATTGCACTTTGCATCCCATTTGGATATCGATATTTGCGTTTTATTCGCAGTCATTTATCTATCAATTAGTAATAGCGACTCGATAATGGTCCATCCTTGGAGGTGGTGGCTGTGTGAAGTGTTTGGTGTTGCATCAAAACCATCAAGTTTCAAATGTTACCGATTTGTTATCCTTGTTGAGGAGGACTATTGCTATCAATGGGCAGAAAGGCTAGCAAATTTTTTCATTTTAGGTAGCGTACAGAAGACATTACGAAAAATTCTTTAGCTGCTTCCTTTTCTTGTTCCAAAAATCACTTTATGCTGCTCTGCTAAACTCTCCAATTGGGCCAAGAATTCTCTATAAAGACTCCAAATCGATCCTCATTCCCCTTGACTCCTTGAGTCGGCAAAATCACTACTTATGAAAGCAGACATAATTTAATTTGACATCCTTGTTCTTGACCGTGATAAACTCCAATAAAATTGCAATTCCAAGTACCATTCTGTTGATACAGCAAACACAGAACGACTTGAATGGTTGCTTGTTAGTTCTTAAGCATTTCATTGCGCTGCATGCACTGCACACTTGATCAAGTGCATTTCCATGTCATCTTTGTTGAATTCATTTCCACTGTGCCAACTAGCACTTGAAGAATTTCGCTTGAATCTCCACCATCACATTATTGAAGTGCGAAATTTGTGGGATATTTGAGGGTTATTGAATCATTTCCGCTCAACTTGACTTCAAGGTTTGCCTGCTTTGGCTAGTAGCAACACCAGCAGCAACACCACCAAAATACCACCATAACTGGCGGAGGGTGAGCGAGTGATGGAAAAATCTTTTTGAGTAGCTTCTAAGGAAAAGCCGTTGAAAGATTGAAAAAGAAGACAATCTTAATGGAGAATTTCCATGGAAGATGGTTGCTTGGTTGTATGCTTGGTTAACTCGATGGGTAAAAATGTTGCGCCTAAAGTATTTGCGGTTCGTTAGCTCATTAAGTTTTTGTAATCTCAGTGGTAGTGGTTTTCTGTAGGATGAAATAGATTTGTAAATGCAAGATGCTAAAAATATCCACATTTTATAAGCTGGAGAAATATTGATTTATCCGCCTTGTACATAACAGAAAACGTTTCCATGATTTCCGTTTTAAATGTAGAGGCACTGGCAAAATAAACGCTAAAACAAACGATTTTACTAACAGTTCAAGCAGCCCCTAGTTGTGCTATTATATTGTATATCAGCTTAGAAGAGTTGTTATATCCTACATACATATGTTGCAGTGATTACGTTCTCTGAATTCAGAAAAAAAAATTTAGACGTGTTTATCCCAATTGTTTTACCACTGATTTTATAATAAACAATCACATTTGGTAAAATAAAATCACAATCATCAAAAATTTAGTTTTATTGAAAAGATATGTTTAAATTTGGATTATCTTTTGTTGTTTTTTTTAGAATATGTCCAAAGTCTTGGAAGGACAGCAGAATTCTCTTCCTCGAAGAGCTAGAGATCACAAGCTTGCTGACCATGCCTGAGGATGCGTATGGATACTGGCAGCTAGCATTCTGCAGTGCCACAGGGCGGTTTTTTTCTCTAGCGCAATGTTTTTCTACTATAACCGCCCTTTTTTTAAAACTTTACAAATTTGCGGGCAAATAAAAAGCCCGTCTAGTTAGCTCAGTGGTTGTATTTCGAATCCCTCTGTCAGTTTTTCTCCGTCGCTTCTTCTTTCTATTACCTCTCCCTGTACTATTCAATTTGGACTACAGCAGTAGTTCATGCACTGACTAATAGTTCTTATACAAGCATTAACTAGTGGTTTTTATACAAACTAAATTTTCATTACTGTTCGGCTTACCTGACTAGTTAGTTGACCTCGACTAATTGTCAAAATTCGAAAAGCAAATCTGAAGTGACAATTCGGGGTTTCTCTCTCTGTTCTGAAGTTACAATATGAAAAGGAAGTGTTCAATGAAAATTCACATAGAATTGCGCGCATCAACAAAATCTAATTTCCACGCGCGATTAACGTTCAACGTACTCTGGACTGCCCCTGAGCCGACTTAATATGCAATTTGCACATTCCAAACATTTTTTATTTCTGCGCGCGATCAATGCCCCAATTACAAATAAATTAAATCGTGCAACAAGCATACTCCGAAAATTTCATTTCCACGGAGATCATGAACTTTTTGCTGACCACGACATCAAACAGGTGATAAGCTGCTGAATGAATTCTCAACGACTCAGCACTAAGGCAATGACCGCGCTACGGACTTTGCGATACTAAAAATTGAATACTTGTTAAAATTGTACTATAAAAGACTTTAATAATCAAATTATGATCAGTTGTACAACAGGTCTTTTTTGAGAAGCCAGGCGAAACGCCGTCTGACTAAAGGGCAACTATTTTATATATTTGCTTTTTGAACATTTGGTGACTCCCACGTGATCAATGTCATATTTCAAATTTTAACCTACTTCCAGCTTCAGGATCAGGATGGAGAAATCACAGTTATCACTTCTGGCAACCAAGCAGAAGGAGTCGGGAGACGAATTCCAGCGAATAATCAGCAATTACAGAAAGGATTCGTCCAGCCGAAAGACTCCCGAATACCTGAAGGCTAAGCTAGCACAGTTGGGACAGTTGTGGACAAAATTCAACGCAACCCACCAGGAGTTGCAACCCCACGCAGGGACTTATCCGCAACACCCGTATTTTCAAGCACAGTATTTCGCCAAGGTCAGCGCTGAGTACTCAAAGGTAGAGGCGAATATGCAACAACTTCTAGGCACTCTGGAAGCACCATCAACATCCGCACCAGATGCATCATCAGGATTGAAGGCTGACGTGCAGGGGCCGAAGGACTCCACTGCGTCCGACCTTCAGAACACTAATTAACTCATCAAGCGTTATGTTGTTGTCACGCAATCCATAACGCACCTTATCGAGGGAATCGACAGCATCGAAGTCGGCCAACCGAGACAATTCTATGAAGTTAAGTTGGTCACTCTACAGCGGTTCTGGGATGAAGCCCGAAAACTGCATCAGGACATATGTGAGAGCGACAACGTGACAGCACTTTGCTACACTTCAAGCAGCTACCTCAACACCGAACATGCGATCCAAGAGGCGATAATCTTCCTCAAACAATGTCTGGCAAGAATTCAAGCCACAACTGCGCTCGCCACAGTTACACCTGCCACACAGGCATCGGTCAGCTTGCCAAAAATCACACTACCGACGTTTGATGGCGACTATCTTAAGTGGAAACAGTTCCACGATCTGTTGAAACAGATGATTCATGACCAACCACTTGGGAATACCCAGAAAATGTGGTACCTGAAAAACAATGTGACCGGTGAAGCTGAGCGCCTAATTCGTCACCTCCACCTTTCTGACGGTAACTATGCCATCGCGTGGGAAACACTGCAGGCACGGTACAATAACCAACGAATCTTGGTTTCGTCACTCATCGACAGGCTGGTATCACAACCAACAGTTGTCAGTGAATCTGCTGCATCAATAAAGGGTTTCCACGGCACAACCAAAGAGTGCTTGTTAGGACTAGCAACCTTGGGCATTTCAACAGGAGGCTGGGACCCCATCATACTTCACCTCCTGCTCAAAAAACTTGACAGAACAACACATACGCTGTTCGAGCAAATGCTTCAACGACCTCGTGAAGTACAAACCATCGAAGCCTTTCTCACATTCATGGAAACCAGATTTCAGTCGCTGGAGGCTTTAGGCAAGGAGAGACATTCACATCCACGAGTGAAACCAACATCCCTTGTCTCATCTAACTCGGGCGAAAGCTGCAAAGTATGCACTGGGAATCACAAGGTTTTTAAGTGCGACCAGTTACTTAAACTAAGCCCACACGATCGACTTACTAAAATCAAGGGCCTTCAGCTGTGTATTAACTGTCTCAAGGCAGGCCATGGTTTAAATAATTGTCCCTCAAGAAGCTGCTCTAAGTGTCAAGGCAGGCACAATACATTGCTCCACCATGAGAAGACAATTAACAAGACAAAGAGATCAGCCATGACAACTAGCAGCTCCCAATTGGTTACTCCTAGCGACACCACTTTAGCAGCCCTTACCAAGAAGACATCTGGTAGCAAGTACGTTTTATTTTATTATACAGCATCAGTCAACATCCTTAATTATGCTGGTGCAACCGAAGTTTGTACAGCCGTTTTAGATTCCGGATCTCAGCTCAACTTCATTAGTGCTCGAATGCTAGAGAGGTTGAAAATATCCGGATCAAATTCCAACATCAATATCTGTGGAATAGGGCAAACAGAAACACATGTCTCGAAGAGAGTGAGCATCACCATTTCCTCAAGACACTCCGGATATTCAACCCGATTGGAGGCATACGTCATACCAACGATTGCTTCCACTCAACCGCCGTCATTTATCGATGTTTCTTCATGGCCAATTCCACCGAACATTCACCTTGCTGATTCAAGGTTCAACACTCCGAAATGCATCGACCTACTGTTGGGAGCAGAGTTTTACCGTGAGCTTCTTTCCATTGGACAGATAAGGTTAGGACGAAACCTACCAACCTTACAGAACACCGTGCTCGGATGGATCGTGCTTGGCCGTGTCGCAACAGGCGACTTCTGTGGAATCGGTATCAATAATCTTGAAGAACACATGGAAAGATTCTGGGCCATAGAAGAAGCACCGTTGGAAACGAACTCTAGTACTGAAGAGCCTGCGATCAATCTTCGACGAGACGGTGACGGACGCTTTGAAGTGAAACTTCCTCTGTGTCATAACCCATCCGTGCTTGGCCAATCGAAAGACATAGCAATTAGACGCTTCCTTGCTCTCGAAAGGAAGTTCCAAAAACACCCAGATGTCAAAAGGGAGTACACGAATTTCATCAAGGAATACGCCTCTTTGGGTCACATGGAAGAAGTTAAGTCACCGATACCAGAGCTTAACTGTTTCTTGCCTCACCATTGTGTACTCAAGCCATCCAGCAGCACCACTAAGTTAAGAGTCGTATTCGACGCTTCAGCAAAGGCATCAAACGGCATCTCACTCAACGATATCATGTTGAAAGGCCCAGTAATACAAGATGACTTATCCTCAATCCTTCTACGTTTCAGGAAACACAAATTTGCCTTCTCAGCGGATATTGAGAAAATGTACCACCAAGTGAATGTAACAACGGAAGACAGCCATTTACAGCTCATCATCTGGAGGGACAACCCTTCCGATGACCTAAGGTATTATCGTTTAAAGACAGTGACGTACGGGACCACTGCCACACCATACTTAGCGACTCGATGCCTGATGTAATTGGCCAATACATCGAAGAAGTCACATCCACTAGCGTCCAGGGCTATCAAAGACTTCTATGTGGACGACCTAATGACTGGAAGCAACAGCCTCAAAGAAGCCGTAAAGATTCAGCACGAGGTGAAAATGCTTTTGAAGTCAGCAGGGTTTAATTTGCGTAAATGGTGTGCGAATCACGAGCAACTCCTTGCATCAATGCCAAGCGAGGATAGAGAAATAGAGCTCTCGGTCGATGGATTTTCGGATAACTACCATTTCGAACGAGCCAACTAAGGTGACGTATCACGGTTGTTCGATCCATTGGGATTGGTGAATCCAGCAATAACATTGGGCAATATCTTTTTACAGGATCTATGGTCACTAAAGATCGACTGGGATGAAGCCATACCAATGGAACTCCACACACGATGGCTTCGATTTTGCAAGGAGCTTACAGACCTAGACAGAGATCGGATACCCAGATACTTGGAAACGAAAGATGCCAGACTCAGGATGCATGCCTTTTCCGATGCAAGTGAAAGGGCTTACGGTGCAGTAGTATATCTACGTAGCGCAAACAGCCGGGGAGACATAAAGACGATATTTCTCTGTTCCAAATCTAGGGTTGCCCCAGTGAAAACCATCAGCTTACCAAGACTAGAACTGTGTGCTGCAACTCTCATGACCCACTTAACGAATCGTGTTAAAAAAACTCCTCAACATAGACATAAACACTACACATTACCGGACAGATTCACAGATCGTTTTAGCCTGGATCCGATCAAGACCCAAATGCGGCAATTCGGCTTGCTAACGAATCCACTGACGTGAAAGTGTGCCTCGTCGCTGAAGATGATTTTCTTTGTAAAGTCAACATTCCCTTCTGTCTGTTCAACCAACCACTCGGCGTATTGCCGACGCTTAAAATGGTCAGTAGGCTTCAGCTTTTGAGTCAGTTGAACCTTGTAAGCGCGTAAATTCAAATCTTCATTCAAAACTCGCATCAGTGATGTTCGTGAGATGTTCAATAGTTGGGCACGATGACGAGTCAATGTTAACGGCTCTTCTGCCACACTATCGCAAACAACTGCAATGTTTTCTGCAGAACGAACTGGGCGAGCATGCACAGATGATTTCACATTTCCTGCAGACCTGGTTTGCTGTGCAGTATTTTCCCGATTGTGGCCTCATTTGGTCGACTATGCTGACCAAAAAAATCACGAAGTGCACGAAATGCATTTTAATTTGAACGCCCATTTTCGTAAAAGGCTTAAACAACCTTAACGCACTGCTACATTGTGTACCTCTCCATGGTCAAATTTTTCAAACACTCAAACAAAGAAATGTCAAATTAAGTTGGGCGAAAAACTTGACGTTAAGGTGTGACTCACAATTAACATCGTGCATTATGGTTGGACCACCCTATATGTGCTAAAATTCAAAGAGGTGAAACAAGTTCCTCGGTCAGTTATTATGCATCTGGGATGACTGCAATAACTAAAATATTTTTCAAGTCTATTAATCACTTCTCGTGAACTTATCGAGTTAACTGGATACAGTTTAACATATTTCGTGAGTCCATCTGTGTTTCTTCTTTGAGTTGATTGTAGGTAAAGGCCCGAAGTGGTCCAAGTATATAGTATCAAATGGTATTAGTTCCTTCGGTATGTTATAGAGATTATGTTCATTAGAACAATGTAATGGCGAGTCCACAATACATTTTACGCAAATTCTTATGAATGTTGCGTCTTTTCCTTTCAAGTTCGGAGCCAATAGTGTTTCTTCAGTTGCTCCTAATTTTTTCTATTCCTAGGTGACCAATCTTTTCATTATCCTCCATTTCTAATGGTACGTACATTTGCGTTTGTCTGGACACATTTCTTCTAAAGGCAAGATCGTCCAATAACTGGTAACCAGAGACTGGACATAAGCTTCTTTGTTCGCGAAGTTTTTGGATGCGTTCGTCCCAGTTTTGCGTGACTTAGATAAAAAAAACAATGGCTAACACTTGATCAGTTACATCAGTTGTGCTTCCGAGTGGTGCGTCTGCGGAGATGCTAGCATTCTCATTAGAATCTTGTATGTAGTTATTGATTCGATCAGCAGGAATACGAAAGGGTCGTCAGTGTTCGCATAACGGACAGCGGACATTAGGACAGGACAGTGAGGTGCATTAGTGCTGGCTTTGGTTGGCTCGGGGTAATGGTCTAAGGATAAGACAAGTTGAGCATGATTAAGAGCGCAAGTGATGCAAGGAGTGTCCGTCATCCGCTTTATATCAGAAATAGTTGCTCTAGAGTCAGTATTAAGTAGTTAATTAGTCATGTGAATAAGGACAAGAAGTGTAGCACTAGCTCAATGCGTCTACATGACCCATGGATGCACCGCTTCATTCTCAAACTTACGGGCCCCTCTGGCGATTTTTGGATTTACATATCTTTTGATAAGAGTGAGCGTTAGAGAGTTAGAATCTGTTATTATCTTAAAAGCTATGCCTCCTAAGTAAACTCGAAGTGCCTCAGTGCATAGATAATGGCCAACGTCTCCAGTTCGAAGCTATGATAACGAGATTCAGCGGGTTGAAAAAAAAGTTCAGGGTGACTTGCCTTTGTAACAATATTGCTCCGTAGCCAGAGGAGCTAGCATCGCAATGAATTTCGGTTTCTTTTTTTGGACCATAAATAGGTAATAATGGGGCAGTGGCTAACTTAGTGTGTAGTTCAATGAAGGCCACGTTACATTCGTCAGCGAATTCGAAGGCTATTTTGGAGAATGATGGGATGAACTTGCGAAAACACGAGAACAATCCTAAGCAGGTCTTAAGTTTCTTCTGGTTCTACAGTATAGGATATTGCTTGATGACTTTTATATGGGCCTCACTTGGCCACACTCCAGAGGCACTGACAGAATACCCTAAACACTTGATCTCTTCAAATGCAAATCTACATTCTCCGATTTTAGCTGAAGGTCCTTTTCGGTAATACGTTTCAAGACTCGACCTAGCAGCTCAACATGGTCCTCAATTGATGCGGTTGCAATCAGTATATCGTCCATGTAGACGATAATGGATCCAGGCTCGAGCAAACCTCTAAATATTTCGCACATAAAGCGCTGGAATGCAGCAGGAGCATTTTTCAGTCCAAAAGGCAACCACAAGTATTCACAGTAACTGTTTGGAGTTACGAATACAGTTTATTTTACAGATTCAGGTGCCATTCAAACTTGATGGAATCTATTAGCAGATTTAAAATTGACAAGAACTTCTTTCCTGCCAAAAAGTCGATGCAATCTTCTATAAGTGGCAGCGGAAAATTGTCTCGTATGGTCTGTTTGTTTAAGGCTCTGTAGTCCACACCCATTCTGAATTCACCGCTTTTCTTCCTTACTAAGACCATGGGAGAAGCGTATGGGAAATTACTGGGTCTAATTATTCCCTTCTTTGGTCGTTCTTCTAAGATCTTCTGCACTTCTGTTCGGTCGTGGTAAGATAATTTTGCATGGCGTGCAGTGAAACGGCGTGATATTATTTACGTGAATTTCCATCTGATATTGATGGGGCGCTACAATGACATTCATCGGGTTCAAATAGTTTTCGTAAATGGTCTTTCTAAGGGTTTCAGTGTAGTTTTTGCTCAGGGAAATATTTTTTTCTAGGGTTTCCGTTTCATCTGGAGTAATGTAGTAAGGTCGGACAAGGTTCTAAAGTTATTGTTGGTCTGATCATTAACGTGTGCGTCAGCGTTGGCCGATTTTTTATCAGTAGATCTAATGTTGTTAAGTCGATAAGTAGCTGCCTCAGGAGGTTCGTATTTAACACATAGACCGGTCAGTCCTTTATTATTTGTCAGTTGGAGCTCACAGAAATAACTTTTGTCTTTTTTAGGGTTTTGTAAAATAATTTTACAAAACCGTACTAAAATCGCGTCCTGTCTGTCCGTCTGTCTGTCCGTCCGTCCGTCCGTGTGTCACAGCACTTTTTCTCGCAAACTACTTAAGCTAGAAACATCAAATTTTGCATGTAGGTGTAAAGTGGTGTTCTCTTCAAAGTTCAACTACAAAAAAATTTTATAAGGTATTTAAGGGGGGTCTCCCTGTATAGGGGAGTGACCCCCCGAAAAAAAAATTTCATTGAAAGTAGCCGATATGGGTATCAAATGAAAGGTCTTGATGAGAACTTTTCAAAACAGGTCTTAGTTTGGCAAAGTTCGCTTCGAGGGGCGCACAGGGAGGGGAAATACACGAAAAATTTGTGTCCCCCCCCTCGCGATTGGACACCTGTGATCCGAAAAATCTGAAAAAAATCAGGAATGTAGGCCTTAGTGAGTACAACAACAGCAAATACGTGAGAAGTCGCAATTCACCCAACTTTGTTAGTAATAGTATGATTTATCGATTTTATGTTTTCTTGAATAAAATCTTAATGGTACCCTTAAATTCTATGAAATTCAGTACACAGATGACTATTTATAAGATTAATTAATCCTGCAAGTTTCATAAAGATTGAACAATATTTAGCGAAGTTATAGCGGTTTGAATTTTCCTGTATTACTATGGAACAATATGCGCTGCATTTATTACTATGGCAACATATGGCTATGGAACAACATGCGCTTTTTACCGACTCAGACACTACAGTTTTGCTAGGATTTGCATGAAAATTTCAGGAATGATAGGTGTCATGTATGTAGATCTTTGAGAATCGGTTCAGCTAGTGGTATCAGTAATCGTAAAACAAAATATTGGCTGTTTTAATTGCGAAGTTTGAATAATTTTGAGTTATTTTTTCCCAACTTCAACGTTTAAGGTGCATGCTTTGAACACTTGATTCAATTTAATGAATGACTGAAGATGAGTACCTACAATTAATGCTCATAAGTGAAACAAGTCAAGGAGGCGGAGAGAGCTCCTAGCAAAAGGGCTTTGTAACCATTCTAGGATTCGAAAAAATTGGCCATGAATCGATGATAACAGTACAGGAGAACAGCCCCTGAAAAAAAATTCATCAAACGTAGCCGATATGAGTATGAAATGAACGTTTTCATGGGAGCATTTCAAAACAGTTCTTAAACTGTCAGTTTTTGCTTCAGTGGGGGCACAGGGTGGAAATACATGAAAAATGTGTTTCCTCCGTCGCGGATGGACATCTGAAATAATTATTAAGGGAGATATTTATGAGTAAAACAATACTAAGAATCTTAGAAGTCGAAATTCGTTCAACTTTGTTAATAATAGTATGATGTTCGAATTTCGTATTTTCTCCAATAAAATCGTCTTTGACATGTATCTTGATTTGATTCGATCTGGTGACTGCATTTTGTAAATTGAATACAAAACCCTTCTGACATGAGCGTAGGTCTGTTTACCCAACTTGTTAAACTCTTTATTCTTATGACTATACATCTGGGAATTAATATATTTGAATTCATGACGATTAACATTAAATTCCTTTGGGAAATTCTGGCCTAAGATTATGGGTAGTGATACTATTTCATCTGGAATCACTAAGAGAGGAATCTTTCTACATTGTGTACGAAAGGAATCGACCTTACCATACGTTTTTATCGTTACATTTTCTAAGTCGCTGAGTCTAGTATCGAAGGTTCTATTGCTAATAAGTAGAGGGATTGCAGATCGTTTCACAAAACTAATTGGACTACCGTTGCCAAAAAGAGACAAAAGTTTCACCATTTTTTTTCTCCCCGACTATAAGTAAAAGCAACACTTACTAGATTAATTACGCTGATGGTGCTGTCAATTTCATCATCAGTTATATCACTATCGTTCTTCGGCTCGTTAACGTTGGTGGCGGTGTTGGTGGCGGTGTTGGTGTTGGTGTTGCGAATAGCTCTCATGACTTTCTTTGAATTCGGGCAATCGCGCAAAGTAGCAGCAAATTTGGCGGGATGATTGCGGTGACTTCACGTGCGTTAACAACACACTTCAGAGCAGACGTAATGCGCCTTTCATGACGCTCAAGAAACTCCTTCAGCCATCGAACAGTACGTGCTCTCAGAAGTAAGAAAGTTTCACTATTGCGGACCTTTAGACCATCCACGATGAGGTTAACTAATTCGATTTCGGTGAGTTGGGCGGGTTTGCAATTGCTTGCATTTTGAGAATATATCTCTGCCACGTCTCGTTCTTCTGATCCCAACTACGGGCTTCTAGTTGGCGATAGTCATCTTGTAGTGTCAACAGGTGACAAAATCCCACCATCAGTTCGGTTTGGAGGCTTGTAAGGTCTGTGGCGCGAGTGGTTTTGAGAAAGGCTTTCGCAGTTTCCGTAAAGAGACGCCAGCTTAAACTGATCATCTGTATTGGCGGTTGCCAAAAAGTCATCTAGATCGGCTACAAAGCTCCGGACAACATAGTTGTCATCACCGCTGAATTTGTTGACCGCATATTCAACATCGCTAAAGGCAATATGTTAAGTGTTCGCAGTCTGGGTTGGTTTGAGTAGACTAATCGCGTGCTGTAATTTGACCAGTTCCTTTCTTTTCTTCAAAATCGCGATTTATCGTTCAATGGCCTCTTCTTTGGTGACTTCGTTAGCCAAGAGAGTTTGTCAGACAAAACAGCGGCTTTAGGGACACGGGTGATGGTTATAACATCGTGGACAGCAGTTGTTTTCGCAGATGCAGCGGTTTCATCGGCAATGACAGCGGCTGCGGCGGAGGGCATTATAGAAAAAATCAGGACATTGGTGTGGACGCCGGTTGTAATAGTGAAATTAGTAACTGTAGTTGCCGGAGTAGTCTTCAGGGTGGCAAAAGATGAATCAGAATCAGTGGCTTTTGTGGCACGATCTGTCGTGATCAGGGCCGCAGATAGGACATCAGTGGTGCTAGTGATTTTTGCAGCCATATTAGCGAGGTTTGGTCTACGTTTTGTAACCCCAAATCCGGATTCGGATGAGTAAATATCGGCAGGTGTGTCATCTAGTTCCAACGAAGCATCGCATTCAGAGAAACTTACACCCTCACCTTGCTCTAGTGTATCGTAGAGGAGCATCAGTTGCGCCACTGTGGCCGTCAGTGGCGTATCTATCTTTTTGTTGCAATTTTTCCACCCTTGAACTTTCAAGAAGTCACCACTTCTGACCTTTCCACAAAGTTTCATGGCTGTAGCCTCCATAGTTTCGGAGAAAAAGTGCTGTGACATACAGACGGACGGACAGACGGACACAGGTCGTGATTGCAATAGGGTTTTGTATTTTAGTACAAAACCCTAATAAACTTTTCGCCACACAGGCCCTTCTGCTTTAGTGTAATCTGGCGTTCGCATCATTTTTTTGCAGAGCCTGAACGCCGCAGGAATTTTTGTTTGGGTAAGCTGTCCATTGTTTTCCATGTTCCGTCCGTCTTCACTGTCATTGCGTCGTCGATATTTTTGTCATCGTTGGTACCGTTCTCAATGTGTTTTTAAAATTGTGATTTTAGCTGTTGGTTCCATCGTTATTGTTGATAGTCTTACATATTTTTTGTGGATCTATTTTTAATTTTTTTAGGCTGAAAACTCTCCAGTTTGATCGGATCTCTCCTTGGCGTAACGTTCTTACATGTATTTTTGCGTGTAGACCGCGTGAGAAAACTTTTGGAGCCTCCATATGACGGACCATACGAAGCTCTGGAAAGAACACAGAAAGCATTTGAATTGGCCATCAACGGGAAAGAAATTAATGTCAGCGTTGAGCGTATCAAGCCCGCATATTTTGAATGCACTACTAACCCAGCGATACAGCCGCCTATTTAACAGCGTTAACCTCCGAGAACGTATACCGGACCGAGTGCTGAAAATTGAACAAGCAAAGTGACATTCGACAAATAATGTTTCATGACAATTTCTTATCGATATTTACAAACATCAATGCCATTCAGTAGGGAGTACAGTAGCGACAAGACAATAGCAGCTGAGGTGTCGTACAGAATTTCATCGCTACCGTAACGAAGCGCTGTAATCGTTTTAAGTTAAAAATCGATAATATCCTTTTTCACTCGTACACGAACCTTTTCTTCGACCGGCCCCCATATTGTGCGCGTCGCTTATTATAATTATAAAATAAAGTTTATATATTTATTGACTTTGGGGTTCTTTTTATTAGGGTTTTGTACTAAAATACAAAACCCTATTGCAATCACGACCTGTGTCCGTCTGTCCGTCCGTCCGTCTGTATGTCACAGCACTTTTTCTCCGAAACTATAAGGGCTACAGCCATGAAACTTTGTAGAAAGGTCAGAAGTGGTGACCTCTTGAAAGTTCAAGGGTGGAAAAATTTTTCAAAGGCGTTTAAGGGGGGTCTCCCCATATAAGGGGGTGACCCCTAAAAAAAAAATTTCACCATTGGTAGTCGAGTAGGGTGTCATTGGAAAGGTCTCAATAAGATCTTTTCAAAATAAGTCTTAAAATTGTCTTATAAGTACCGAGGTGGGCAGGGGAAGGGGAAATGTACGAACTTTTCGCGTACCCCCCCCCTCGCGATTGGACACCTTCCATCCGAAAAATCTGAAAAAAATCATGAATGTAGGCCTTAATGAGTACAACAACAACAAATACATGAGAAGTCGAAATTCACTCAACTTTGTTAGTAATAGTATGATTTATCGATTTTGTGTTTTCTTGAATAAAATCCAAACGGTATCCTTAAACTCAATAAATTTTAGCAATGAGATGACTATTTATAAGATTGATCCTTGCGGAAAGTTTCATAAAGATCGAATAGTATTTACCGAAGTTATAGCGATTTGAATTTTCGTGTATTACTATGGAGCAATATGCCCTGTATTACTATGGAAACATATTGCTATGGAGCCATATGCGCTTTTTACCGACTTAGACACTACAGCTTTGCTAGAATTTGCATGAAAATTTCAGGAGTGATAGGTATCATGAAGATGAGAACATACAATTGAAACAAGTCGAAGAGGCAGGAGAGAGCTCCTAGCAAAAGGGCTTTGTAACCATTCTAGGATTCGAAAAAATAGGCCATGAATCGATGATTACAGTACAGAGGAGTGGCCCCTGAAAAAAAAGTTCATGAAAGGTAGCCGATATGAGTATCAACTGAAAGTTTTCTATGAGAGCTTTTCAAAACAGTTCTTAAACTGACAGTTTTTGCTTCAGTGGGAGCACAGGGGGGGGGAAATACATGAAAAATGTGTTTCCTCTTCGTGAATGGACACCAGTGATCTAAAAAATCTGAAAAAATATCAAAGGAGATATCTATGGGTATAACTGTAACAAATACCTCAGAAGTCAAAATTCGTTCAACTTTGTTAATAATAGTATGATCCTCGAATTTCACATTTTCTCCAATTAAATCGTATTTGACATGTTTCTTGATTTTATTCGTTGCTGGTTACTGCATTTTGTAAGTTGAGTACAAAACGCTTCTGACATGAGCATAGGTCTGTCTACCCAACTTGTTATTGAGTGTTGTCAGAACCCCATAACATTTAAGCAGTGGCATATAACCAGTAGGAGTTGGCTGATAAATTATTCGATTTTTAGTTGCATGGAGTGACCAGTTGGACGCAAAGGCTTAACTATAAAGGAACTATCGTAGGGTATTTACAGCTTTATTTTGCTTGTAACTAATGCTACTAAATGGTCCTTGTACCGCTGCTTCCAGCTGAATTCGCCATGTATCATTAGTAATTTGTTCTGACGTTCAAAGCTATAAATATTCGAATAAGGCTTAGTGACCTCTTTTCTATTATAAAATTCATTCAATTCAATTCATTCATGTTTTGTTAGGTTGAATCAAGCTCAAAATATTTTAGAACATTATAAATCTAAATCTTGTATGAGAACAATGAAAAATCATCCTCATTGAAACTCGGTCAGTTGCGCAATAATCAAAACAAACGACAATACTTGTTTTCAACTTTAATAAAGACCAGTCAGAAAAAATCGAATATCATCAAGATTTCATGCTAATCGATGATGATCCATTCACAGAGCTCAAACATGCACCATCGAAGGTGATCTCATTTATTAATCCAGCCATTGAATAATTTATTGATCAACCAATTCGCCAAAAACCGCTTTTTAATTTACTTCGCTTGATGCTGAATTTTCATTGTTTTTTTTTCTTTCTGTCGTCGTTAAAGTATAATAATAAGACAATCTCCGCGCTTAATGATTATTATTAATAATTTTTTGTAACTAAAACATTCATATGCAAATTTTATTGACTAAAAAGCTTTACGGGAAATATTTCAGATTTGAAGAAGATGAAAATGACGAGCAGATCACTTTCAAGATGGAAATGTTGCGATTTTATTTTGATATCTCTAATTTTGATATTGAACACGGATTTAAATGGTCTTAATTGGCAGCTGAAGTGCGAAATCTAGTTTAACCCGTTGTGATGGTATTTGATTTTTGTAAAGATTAACTAAATGAATCACGCGAAACGATAACATTTATAATCAATAAATTAGTTCATAATTACTTCATCAGAATGGGCACACTTTTCCTCATTCCTTGATCTGGGAACGGACATAAAATTTTAATTTCATGCATCAAGGACGTCAACGATTATTCTAAATAATTCAGTCTGCTTTTTTGGATGAATCCATTAGCAAAATTTAATATTAAAATCAATAAGTCAGTGGGATTATGAAATTTCAATATCGAATATGACTGCAGAAATCGGTTTTGAAAGGTTGCACTATTTGCATAAAAATGCATACAATTAAAACTCGTTGATTGGCAACTAAATAAATAATATTTGTAGCTGGACATTTATTTCCTACATAAAAACTGTGAACGCTTTCATTAATTGGTTTTCTATATTTCAAATTAATATTGATATATTTTTTTATTTGCCGAATTTATTTCGTTATATTGAATATAAATTCATAAATTAATTTGCTATAGATTTTGGTTTAAATATCTCTACCACTAACCCTTTTAACATGTTTCTTCTCTCCTCAAAGAGTCTCAGTAAACAATATCCCAAGCAGATTTTCGTAAAGCCAATACTCTTTCGCGAATCTGAATCTGCTCAAGGATAATAGTAGAAAAGGGATTTTAAAATAATAAACCCTACAAAACTCACAAAGTAAAAGTGCAATGATTTCTTTCAACTAAGACAAGAACATTCTTTTTCTAGAGGCGACTGAAATCCAAGAAATGGAAGTGGAGTGAAAAGAAAACCGAAAGGGAATCCAACTGAAGGAAAATAAACTTTAGTTCAATGAATAACAGATATGAGATGACTGGATCGCAGAATAGAAAGAATACGATGGAGAATGCACTTTAAAAATCCAAAAGGCATCTTTTGATGGAGAAGAATTTCTTTTACTTTTATGTGAGACTTTTCACTAGTTATTTAGTAAAGAGATTTTTGGTAAATCCTTTGATGTTATTTTCTTTGTGGTTACTTTGAAATCAGTATTACTTAACTTGAAATCTCAAATCAGTTTTTAAGATGGGATTTCACTTTTTGAATTAGCAGTGTAAATCCTTTCTGGAAAATGAGCTAAAAGCTCCTATAATTATGAAAATAATACTCTACAATTGAATCTAAATGGAAACGTTATGGTTATTTTCAACTCACGGTTAGTAGATCTGCCAATATTTTCCCTGTCATCGTATATTTATTTAAAAAGTTGAAGTAATACCAACTTTATCTCATATTTTATATTATATAATCATGTAACCATAGAGAATCAATAAATTTGTGGGTTGAACCGGATTCTAAGCGGCAACTAAAAGTAATTTCAAGATTTGTTACGGATAAAACCGAAGGGCACCAGGATTACCTCACCCCGAACACTATCGTAACATTCGCGTGACTATGTATAGTCAGAAAGCTAAGCCGCACTCGACTAGGGTTTGTTTGCCAGTCCAAATTGTAATCATATCAGTAGTTTAGATACGATTATTGGTAGTCTTAAGCAAACATAATTGTCATCGAGCGAAGGTCAGGATCACCGCATGTTCGAAGTTGGAATGTTCCCCAGATATTTCGGTAAAATCAAAACCTAACAAGATCGAGCCAGATGTTGTCAAGGAGGATTCAGATGATGAGAATTCACTGTCTTGAAAATGTCGATAAAGCGCTACAGTTTCTCCGGGAGCAACGAGTACATTTAGAAAACATCGGCTCACATGATATTGTCGATGAAAACGCATCTCTAAATTTAGAATAATTGTCCGGTCTACGAATCGTCCCAGAGTTACATCGCTACAGAAATGCTGGATGGTGACAACAAATACGATGCTGGTGAAGAGTACAGTCTTCAGGAAGCTGAGAAAGGAGTGATTTTTATTTCGTAGTCCATTCAGGAGACCAGGATCGAGATGATACATAAAGCTTAAAAAAAAAACAAAGGCGGACGTGGTGCACGATAGTGGTGATCGGTGCCCAGTTGTTAAATTTTCGAAGTAAATGTCGTCGCAGCTGTTGCAGAATATTCGTGAATCTTTAGTTTCAGCTTAGAACGGAAGATTATTGTTCAATCGAGAAGGGAAATAACAAGGAACTTTATCTAATTGGCATTTTCAGATTCATAGCAAATACTTCAGGTTTTGCTGGACCACTGCTACTTGGTGGCGTGCTGAATGAAACTACTACGGAAAATGCAGGAACAGACATCCGACCATATTTTAATGCTCTAGGTCTGCTTGTAGCATCATTGATTTCCGCATTTTGCAGTACGCATTTCAACTGGAGGATGGCTATTATAGGAATGAAAATGCGAAGTGGCGTTGTAAGCGCAAATTACCGGGAAGCACTTGCGGCACGAGGACTGCAAGATGCACGTCCAGAAATTCTAAATTTAATGTCAACAGACACAGATCGTATAGTAAACTCATGTATTAGCTTTCATTCATTTTGGAGCATCCCATTTCAACTATTTACAACGTCATACCTTCTTTACACTCAAATTGGAGCTGCATTCATTGCGGGGCTCATCTTTGCTGCAACATTAATCCCTATTAACAGATGGTTAGCAGTTAAGATTTCTAAATATTCCGTGGGTCTAATGAGCGCTAAAGATGCAAGATTATCTGCTATGAGTGAAACAGTATCAGGAGTGAAACAAATAAAATTGCACGCTTGGGAGGATGTTTTTATCAATAAGATCAGAGAACTACGTACCACAGAAATGCGTTTCTTAGCGAAACGAAAATATTTGGATGCAATGTGTGCATATTTTTGGGCTACGACTCCAGTTTTAATGTGCCTCCCAACCTTCACCGTGTCGACACTCATGGGTAATCCTTTAACCGCGACAACCACTTATACTAGCGTCGCCCTACTCAATATGTTAATTGGACCGCTCAATGCATTTCCATGGATACTAAATGGTCTCGTTGAAGCTTGGATATCAATTCGCCGTGTGCAGAGCCCCTTCGATATATCTGATTTAGATTTTAATATTTATTATCAAAAACTGCCAGAAGAGAATCCAATCGGTGTTGATACAAAAATGACCGTGTTGAAGATTGAAAATGCGTCATTACAACATAGAGGTCAAGAGTACATTCAGGATTCAAGTTGCACTTGTCGATTAACTAACATAAATATGGATATTAAGGAGGGTGAATTAATTTGCATCGAGGGACCCGTAGGATGTGGGAAGAGCTCATTAATGTCTGCCATAGTAGCAAATATGGATTGCATTGAAGGCACAATCAATGTCTACAATACAAGCGAAGGTTTTGGTTATGTGCCTCAGACAGCATGGCTTCAACATATATACACTTTGGACAATATACTATCAGCACTAGATACACATGTGGCAAATCATATTGTTAGGCACTGCATTTTGGGCATTTTAAAAAACAAAACACATCGTCATGGTTACTGAAAACAAGACACTCTTATTTCATGCAAATCAGGTTTTCCATTTGGAAAATGGAACAATGACTTCAAGTGCATTCACTGATAGTTTTGAATTAGATGAGGACAATGATGATGACTACGGACAATACACGACGACTTCATCAATTATCAACGATGAGAACAATAAAAATAGTGTGGACAACATGTTATTTGAAGAGTCTAAGGAATATGGAACTTTGTCATCGAACGTCATATTCAGATATTGGAAAGCTATGTCTCAAACTGTCAATGAATTACGTTCAGCTGATCTAGCCGAATTTGGAGTGCTCGTCACCATTGGAGAGCGGCGACCAAGAAGGAATTACCCCGCTGAAGAGGTGGATGACCGACGAGCGGAACCATAGCCGTTAGGAGGAGGCTATATAAGCACGCGAAGAATGACGCGAAATCCACGCCAAGGAAAAATTGATAGCAAAGCGACGAGCAAGTCTCGATATTGGAGGAAAGGCGACGGAATACAGCCGCGAATACGATCGTCGAAGGGGCCCCTTTGTAGGTTTAGAAGAAAAGTAAGTTATTTTATGATAGAGTGTATCTTTTGTTAAGGCTATAGATTCTTTTGAACTGAATACAAGTGTGGAAAAATTGTAAATACTTGAAGTTTATTGGTGTTCAATTAATGGTCAAAGGAAGAAATTTTTGTGTCTTGAGAAGAGAAGTAATTTCTTTGTTTCAGATCGCGGGTTGTAACGAGGGCGGCTCGGACGGACAAGCCAAAGTGGAAGTGTCGGGAAGTTAAATAAAGCCCGTGATATCGGAAGTCATAGTGTTCGGGGGTGGTATTGTGGTCCACGCGAGGGATAGCTTGAATAAGAAGTGAAGAATATAGGGTGTTAGTGAAGTGGTGTAGGTGAAGGATTAAAGTGAAGAATATAGGGGGTTAGTGAAGTGGTGTAGGGGAAGGATTAAAGTGAAGACCGTAGGGTGATTAGTAGCTAGGGTATCGGCCGAATAACGTCGAGTGTAATCCGGTTAGTCGCATTCTCGCTTGGCGGCTATTTGAGGCTTTGAGGGAAAAGCGAGTGGCGCTCCACGCCCGTCTTCGGGCGAGCTAACCGGGTCCATAAGCCTCGCCGGAGCACCCCAGTTTCCCTGGTAAAAAGTGGGTGTAACAGATTCAAGATCTTTATTTGGTGATTTTTCGTTTTTTACATACAGTGACTCCCAAAAAGATCCGCACAAGTAAGAAATGTTCCTTCTTTTTCAATTTATGCTTCAATCCATGACACAAAAAGAAAAAGGAAATATTATCAATTGAACAAAACATCAGCTCGATAGTTTTACTCAAAAAAATAGAAAATGTACCGCAAAATGAGAAGTAAAACGAAGGATTAAAAAAGAAGCACAGAAATATGACGCCCCAAAAAGATGTTACCCTTACACCTCAAGGGTTGTCGGGCTGTGCAGCCTTGCGGGCCCGGTTTGCTCCGTCGGAGACGGTGCAGGCGCCAACTCGCTGTCCCTAGGCTGGAAGGATTTTAAAAGGATCGTCAGCGAGTGAACGATCCGACAGCGCACGCACGAGAGCTTTAAACCAGAACAAAGAAAAACCAATTTTTCCCTCTACACGTACTCGATGCTGAATTTCCGCGGTACACCTATCACGGCATCTACTAGCCTCCTCTAACCATACTTTGTGTTAAACATCCACCAACTTACCCGTTTTTTCCACACCACGACCTCCTGAAAGATAAAAGAAAGGCTGAAAGAAAACAGAATCTCACCGTTTGAACGTCGCGCACAATTTATCTTTCTTTTATCAAAAAGAATATCCCCGGTGAAATTTTAAACAATACATTCTCAACGATTGAAATTTTAATTCACTATCATATTCCCAATATACGGGGAGCACTATAGCACTAAATTGGATTTTAACTGATTCGGTTACTTAACATTGTTTGCGCAACTTGAAACAAACGAGATAATAATCAGTAAATAAAAAGAACAATAAAAAAGGTACCTTTCCCTAGATTCAGCTAGTCTATTCCTAACCTGGGGCCCCAGCAAACGATCGTCCGTAGGGTGGTTACTCGCGCCCATCACGGGGGCTGGATACTCGACCTGTCGAATCTTCCACCAACTGAGTTGTGGAATCCGCCTGCACACTTACTCGTCGAAATCTCGTCACTCCTTGTACTTTTCCGCGCTTCCAAAATTTTCCACTCGTTCACTTTCCGTAAATTTACTCCTTGATCCTTCCTCGTTAGTCAAATCGCCAAAAAAAGACCCCTCCGTTATCCCTCAGCCCTTTAAATTAGCTCGCCTTAACGGCCGGCCGCTACATTTGAGGTGGTTGTCCCCCCATTCGCACGATGGTCTTTCATACTTCTTTGGCGCTGTTCTTAGCGCGGCCGCCAACCATCTTAATTACTTCAGCTCCGCACCCATGGCCGTTGTATGCAAGTTGGTCGAAATCTGCATTATCCATCATTTCGTATCAGCTGAGCAGTTTCAATATGTTGGTCACTAGGACATCGCAGAATGACATCGCAGAATGACATTTCGTGTGAAGCTCAAGAAATATCTGTTGTAGCTTGAAATACTTGATGACCTAGTTCTCGGCGCGAGTTTGTTGGCTGGGTATGTAGCCTGTACCTGCGGATCTTCCGAGGTGTTGGCCGCAGTGCTCCGGCGAAAAGTCGAGGTCATCGCTGATTTCACGGGTGTGTAGTGCAACGATTTAATTTTATCTTCGGTCCCACCTTGGCGCTATCTTGAATTCCGCGAGTTGCTGATTACCAGGTGTTGTGTTGAGACGTGAAACGTGACTTGGTGTTGACAAAGAATCGCAACTTGAACTCCACTTGCTTTGGAGAAATGCAATTCCACGATTGTCCTGGGCCGCTCATGCCTGCCTTCGTGGACTCCTGTATGGCGCTCCAGTAGAATGCACAAAGCGGACATTAGACGTGTTCACTGAGGAGCCGCATGAGTCCCCGATCGCGCTGGCTTACGTGTGTTGAATTGGAGCCGGCAGTTGTCTTGAGGTGAGATTATGTTGGTATTTGTCTGTGATACTGCATTGTAGGTGTGCCGTTCTTTTCCAGATGCGGTGACCAGGAGTGGGCTCCTTAAACGCCTTCAGAGTCGGTGATAGCCTTTGTGGAGCGCTTGTGTTGGATGCGTTTCCATAGGCTACCTTTTGTTGGGAAGAGTGATGGTCGTCCGGCCCCCTTCTGATGTCGTTTATTATCCATTGCTGCCGTTTGCTCCATAACTAAGCTAAACGCTCTACTCTAGCTCGACTGGTAAGTTAACATTTCTTTGGTATACAACATTAACATTCTTTTTTGTACTAAAGTTAAACGAAATATTTGTATTAAAGTTAAACAAAAATACAATGGATCAACTTGTCACTATCTTACCTCGACGCTCAAACGGGGTTGGGGTATGTTAATGGCATGCATCTTGTTCTCATTAGTGGTCGTGGTGTAGACTCCGGGTGGGAGCTGGTCATCCGTAGCAAAGATCCGCATAACAAGGCAAACATGTGCATTTTTATGTAAAAAGAACACATTTGAGTGACCTCTTTATTGCATATCGCCTTCAGTGGTAAAGTCGTAATAGATCTGAGCAGATCATATCTAATATTGATCACAAACCGCGTGTTGTTCGTAGCTTAAAAAAACGTTGTGCTTTTTAAAATTAAAATGGGCAAATACACGTCTCCAGCGAAGATCCAGTTGGGGGTTTCTAACCATATGGAAGGTAAAAATGTGGCAGAAATATGTTTGAGCCTCAACATGAAACGTAGAACTGTTTACGACATTCTCCAGAGGCATAAAGAGTAAGGCAGAATAGACTTGAAGCGTAGTCCTGGTCGCCCAAAGGTTCTAACGACGCTTGAAGAACGCTCTGTCGTCCGGAAAATAAAAAAAAAATCCACAACTGAGTGCTGAGTGAGTGAAGTGTTCGCAAAATATAAGAAAAAAGTAGGATGTGAAACAGTTCGACGAGTTTTGAGAAATGCTCAATACAATGGACGTGTTGCACGGAAGAAACCATTCATCAGCGAAGTGAATAGAAAAAAGCGTTTAAATTTCGCTAAAGAATTTATATTAAAGGAAGTCAATTATTGGGAGGATGTAATTTTTGCCGATGAAAGCAAATTCAACGTTTTTGGCTCGGATGGACGTGTTATGGTGTGGCGCAGGCCCAATGAAGAATTGAGTCCAATTAATCTCAGGCCTACAGTGAAACACGGAGGTGGCAGTTTGATGGTTTGGGGATGCGTATCTACTCGTGGTGTTGGCGAATTAGTTTTTACAGATGGTATCATGGATTCCCGTTGATATTAAGCCATTTTGAAGGAAAATTTGCGAAAAAGCGCTGCTAAAATGGGCATTTTGGATTCGTTCAAACATTACGAAGACAATGATCCCTAACATAAGGCACGCATTGTTCAAGAATGGCAGCTGTATAATTGTCCAAAAGTAGTTCATCCTCCTCCTCAGTCGCCGGATTGTAATCCCATTGAAAATCTTTGGGATGGATTGGGCTGTAGAGTTCATAGCACGCCAATTTGTTCAAAAACGGAGCTCGAGAAAAGGCTTCGCGAAGAATGGGTGAAAATGGATGTGGAATACCTTTGGAAAATCATCTCTAGTACGCCAAATCAATTAAAATGTGTCATTGAACAAAACAGACATGCAACAAAATACTAGCTTACTAAAATTTTTGTTTATTTTTACAATTTAGCTCTTGTGCGGATCTTTTTGGGGGATGATATTTTCTGTTTTTTCATGGAATTTCCTTTTTTTTTGGTATATTTAAAGCTAGAAACTATTTTATTTATGTGATCTGAAAGACTGTTATGTTCTGCTTTTAATAAAATGTTTAAAAAAAAAATTTCCCGTTTTAAATTGCCTTATAAAATGAGAAAGGAGGAAAATTTCTTACTTGTGCGGATCTTTTAGGGCGTCACTGTATATACAATTCATCAATAGCTTAACATAACAATATACATGCGGCTTGTGCCTTAGGGCTTTTCCTGGAGTTCCATAATAATTTACTTTAATTACATTATTATATTAATTTTTGGTAAAAGAAAATTATAAAATGTTGACACCCACAGCATTATCATACATTAAGAGATTATTAAAAAAGTTTGTTAAAAATTATGTGCTCTAATAACTAGTTTTAAAAATTGATTTCCTTAAAATTAAGTACAAAATTCCTTAAGATTACCTCAAAACTACTCATTCGCTGCGTCCATAGAACGGTTGTCCGTCACTCTCCTGACAACTCCCACCTTGTGCTCCTTGGCTCGTATGATTCTCGCCTCCGCAAGCTTTTCTGCATACGATTTTATCGGCTTCATGTCTGTCTCCTGGTGCAGCACCTCGTTGGGGTAAGACCGTCTGCTCTCCCGTCTGTATAGTTCTGTGCAAGCCCGAAGCATTTTTCGTTCCACTAATCCTATCTTGCCCCATTTTGTTTCCGGAGCTTCAATCCATATCTTCACCGCACTTTTCAAAATATTAGCAACGCGAGCACTAAAGGTAGCTTTCCTGTCGAAAACTACCCCCAAGTACTTCGTTTGCTTAGAGCAGTGCACCATCTGCCCATACAACTTAACCCTGGAGTCACAGATACCTCTCGCATGACGACCGAAGTTTTTGTGGGAGTCCTTGAACACAATTAATTCACTTTTCTTTGCATTGACCTTGATTTCCCATTTCCAGTAATATGCAGTAAGAGATTCCAAATATCTTTGGAGCCGCATCCTAGCAAAGCGCAAATTGTGCTCAGATGACCACACTAATAAGTCGTCAGCGAAGAGGTTCGCCTGGATTCCAGGCTTATATTCATCTCTTACGCCCGGAAAGTCAGAGGTGAATATGTTGAAAAGAAATGGGTCTAATATAGATCCCTGTGGGACCTCTGAGTCAATACTAAATGGTTCTGAACTAGCTTCACCAGCCATCGCAAAGGCAGTTCGTCCCCTCATCAAGCTGCCTATAATTTTCACAATATGAGCCGGAAAGCCAAGATTTATCATTTTGTAGAGAAGCCCATTGATCCATACAGAGTCAAAGACTTTCTCCAC
The DNA here is from genome assembly GCA_963969285.1 of Odontomyia ornata. Taxonomy (NCBI): domain Eukaryota; kingdom Metazoa; phylum Arthropoda; class Insecta; order Diptera; family Stratiomyidae; genus Odontomyia; species Odontomyia ornata. The sequence continues at coordinate 32,788,473 of OZ017740.1, forward strand.
ATTGATCAGTCAAGCTACAAAAAGTTTATTGTTGCACCAGTTTCTTGTTATATCGTCTTGGAACACGGTCATAGCATCCACCGTGGAGTGAGCTTTTTTGAAGCCAAATTGTCTTTCCGGCACACTTCTTGCCGCGGCAGAGAATTGTAGGATGCCTTCAAATATTATTCTTTCAAGAAGCTTACCAATGTTTGAAAACAACGAAATTGGACGAGTATCGACTACGTCAGTACTGCCCGACTTCTTGGGTATTGCGAATATTTTTGTACATTTCTACTGCTGAGGGAAGTAGCAAATGTTAATGCAGTTATTTAGAATGGTCGCTAGAAGAGCAAAGAAAACATGGGGAAGCCTTTTAAGCATATAATTGGAGATTCCATCAGCCCCTGATGGTTTTTTGGAATTTCGCTCCAGCGCCAACAAAGTGAGCCTCTCAGGGCTGACAAACAGACCATGGCCAGTAGGTGTGTCAGAGAGATTTGAATTAGAGAACCGAGTCAAGCACAATTGATCATTTTCCCTGTTGAAATTCGTTGTGATGCTACTCACTAACGAAGTAATGTTTTGCAATAGAGTCAGCGATGGCTTTGTCATCCATGAGCAGCCTTTTTCTGTCTGTTATCCTATTGATGTGAGGAAACATACAGGGACCTGGTTTGATACTTTCCAGGGCCTGCTCGAATCGCTCGTTAGCAAAAGCCATGGTTTTCCTCGAGATCATTCGGTTTAGAGACGTAATCACTAGATGAATACGTTCATACTCCCAGTTGACCGTATTTAAATTGTGGTGGTAGATTCTTGCGAGTAGTAGCCGACTACGTTTACGATGAAGCTCCAAGATGTCTTCAGGTAAATTTCGATAAAAGTAAATTGTCGAGGATTTTTTAATGGTTATCTTTGAGATGACCGTATCCAGGGTTGAATTTCGATCGATTTCAGGGATAGAAACATTTTTCGATCTATTGATTGAAATCCCCTTCAATTTTCCGTCAAGGTCAGCACTTACTGCTGCCCAATCGTTTTGCTTGTATAGAATGAAAAGTTGAGGATCTGCAACCTCAAGTTTCACACCCGTTTTCACTTTTAAGGACAGCTCAACAAAAAGATTGTGAGACCCGGCGTCAAGAACTCCAACTGTGGGAGAGGTTTACTAGATTGGCAGACACAATGAAGAAGTCAATAAGAGACGAGCTTTGACGGAAGGTAGGCTCTTTCGAGGCAATCAATATAAGATCCATATTTGATTGAACCCAGTTAGAGACACCTGTTCCATAGCCATTAGATGCGATATTTCCCCACGAGGGATGTTTCACGTTAAAATCACCTCCCATGGCATAGAAATCAAATTTTTTGCACAGAGTAAGCACTGTTTCCAAGGCGTCAATGAACTCCCCCACCGAGTATCCATGTCAAACATAGATCCCCACGAACGCAAAGGTGCACCCTCCCAGCATGGAGCTTATTATTTCTGCTTCAATGAATTTCAGACTTGGAAGGCAGTGCCTTTGGACTTTCAGTTTGTCTTTGTGAGCCATAGCAACTCCAAGACTTCCCTCTGGATCATCACGCCTGCTCCAGACGCACTCTGTGTCTTTCTTAGAGTCTTGTTTCCGATATAAACAAGAAGTTTGGTCTATGGGCGTTCAAGTATTCTTGAACGAAATTCCTTTTATAGTGTGGAGCTAGTGAACATATGTTGAGGATGGAGAGTTTAATGGAACTCATCACGACAACATACTTTGAAGGCGAATTCTAAGTACGAACCTTTTTTCTCACTAAGGTTAATGAGTTTTTATAGTGGGGGATAAAAGAGTCCACTTTTCGAATGAGTGTGAACAAGTCACACCCGAAAAATTGTTGGCAGTCAGTTCTCAAAACCATTTTTCGGTCATTCTGTGACTGCTGAGGTTGCTGTCTCTGTTGCCGTATAGGCTGTAGTTCAGGCTGCTTCTTTGCAACTTGCAAAAGGCTAGAGTACAAGTTCCATTCATGTACAGTATTTTTTATAGAGGTGGTGATGAAATCCCTCTTTTGTTCTTTTTTTCTTTTGGAGGTTTTTCCCCCTCTCTTCACCTTCTTTTGCCTTAGGACAACCTGTGAAACTCGCAGGATGCCTCTTCGCATTGCAGTTCACGCGGGAGATCTCGATTTTTTCTCGTCCTTCGAGATTCGAGATTCCATGGACTTATGCTGCTTGTCGCATTTTACACATCTAACTTCTAGTCCGCAGTTAGAAGCGACGTGGCCAAATCTTTGGCAGTTGAAGCATTGGGAAGTGCAATTTTTCTACAGATGCTCCCATTGTATCTTCTGGTAAAATAGGAACTTTTTGTTCATCGCTTTCTTCCCTTCAAAGTCCGGTTCAAACTGGACTAAGAAGGATGAAAGCGTCCTTTATTCCCTCCTGGAGGTTATAGTGGAGAATCTTTTTGCTGAAAGGATATCTTCTCTGAGATGTTCCTTCAGCTCAGCCACGACATCATTCTCGTCGTATAAGCTATGCACGGCTCTTAGATGGAGAGTCAGTTTTCTCTCTTCTGGAAGGGTCTAGGTGTAGCAAGCTACCTTCGCACACTTCAGAAAGTTAAAAAGGCTGCTGAGATCCTCAGCCGTTTTGGGGTGGAGCGAATTTTTTGAGGAGCTGTTCACCATCACGTTGAACTCTGGCTCCTTTTCAGAGTTTCGTGCACAAGCCCTTTTGACGCTATCCCTGGAAGTCTTCAGGCCAAGGCTATAGCACACAATGGGAGGTACCCTCTCCTTTTTGAGAGCAGCCACGTTTGGCTGCTGGGGTTTCGATTTTCCTTTATTTCCCTTTAGGCCCGGCCTTCCACCCAGCTTGGGTATGGTCCCCAAAAAACTAGCGGAAGCTATTTTCGTCACCTTTTGGAGCTGGGGAAAGTCCCGCTCGCCCACTTCAAGGGTCTTTGATAGCTTTGATATGGGCTCCTGCGTTGGAGGCCCCATCAGCCTCTTTCTGGCTTCCAGCTTTACGATAGCCTCCACCTTCGTCGCCACTGTCCGTAGAACTTTTACATTCATCCATCTCTATGTCGTTTGAGACCTCTGGCACTTGTAGTTGCATCTCCTCCGTTATATCCCCCCCGAATTTCTCGCAGAAACGCTGCAAGTTATTTTCTCGCTTTCCGCGTGAAACTAGATTTAGCGGCTAAGAGCTTCCCATATTCATTGCTTTCCCCCATACCCATAAAGTCCAAGGCAGAACTTGGAATACTGTCGCGGGGAAAAAAAGTAGAAACTGAGACCCTTATTATCTAGTAATTGAAAAACTAAAAAGCAAAATAATTAAATCATAAAGAAAAATAGTAACACTTACAACAAGAAAGCCTTAATAATAATGTATTCTTTGTTTCCAACTCCAAACTCAACTTCTTTTCCTTTCTTCCACTCCACTTGTACTCGCACTACGCGCCTTGGCCAGGCGCTTCAACTCCTTTCCTCAGACAAAATTTTTCCTCCGGAATTCCACCAAAAATCCAGAGCTCCTGAAGTTTCCACTTTCCTCCGTAAATCCTCCGAAAAAAACCTCCAAAAACTCTTGCTGCTCGACCGAAAAACACTTGCTGCTCGATCCATGCTGCCTTGACGACTGCTCGACTCAAACTCTATCATTGGTCTTTCCCTCCGAAAACCTCCGAAAAACTCTTGCCAAAAAAACTCCTGCTCTTGCTGCTTGATCCGAGCTACCTCGACGACCGCTCGACTCAAAATCCCTTTCTTTTATCGCAACTAAAAGTAACAAGTGTGGGGGAATTTATATAACCATTTATTTGAGGATAAATCCAACCGGTCTTACTGGAGTCCGTCGAGTTCAATCGAGAACTGGCAGAATCCTTCTTACTCATATGGCGAAAATGATTCAATTTATCGAATTGTAGCGTTGTGGATTTTCCGGTTATTAAAATGAAGTTGTATTTAAAGTTTTCTTTTTAGTGTTATGAACGCTAAAGTATCGCCTTGCCAGTGATGAAATCATGATACAATTATAACGTGGGTGTGTACAATTTTTACTTTTTTGGTTTGCATAGCAATTATCGAAGGGTTCTAACAAAAAAAAAATGTACATATGGTAGACTCTAGTATAATAGGTAATGCAGGTATTAAACATTAAATAAAATGTCAAGATGTGCCCTTAGTATGTGTGAATGCGTCTGAGACGTATAAATTTGTTATGTATGCATGTCTGCGTTCCGCTCTTATTTAGAGCTGGCCTGGTAGCGGTCGACAAAGTGGAACTCTTGCCCTGATTGACGTGGAAGTTCTTGTTGCTGCTGCCCTTGCAGGTGCTGTTGATCCCCCTTGTTCTGTAGGCCGTGTTGTTGTTGTTCTTGTGAATTGACTGGTCATTGGTCGTTCAAAACTGGTACTATCCATTTGTGAATGGTTGCTTCTCAGTTGTCTGCTAAAGATTCGGCTGGTATAAATGTAGCTTTCAGCATATCAATTGAGACAGGGACGTCTTTGCCGCGCACTTTTATCGAAAATGTCTTGTCGCCATGTTTTATTACCTCGTATGGACCGTCATATGGAATCTGCAATGTGTTTTTTATGGCATAATGTTGCACAAAAACAGGTGTATACGTTGCCAAGTCCTTAAAAATGAATGGCGTGCGTGAGCCATGACGTGTGATGGGCACTGGACGAATCAGGTTGAAGCACCTTCACAAGTCCTCCTTGATAAAATCACTCAGCTCGTGATTGTATCCTGCCTGGCTGGAAAATATGTCTGGCAAACGTATTGGCTGGCCGTAGAGTAATTCAGCTGGTGAATACTCCAAGTCCTTGCGGTGGCTTGCACGTATACCCATGATGACGTGTCACCCATTGATTGTTCTGATAGCATCAAGTTGTGGCCTTGAGGTCACGGTGGAAAAGTTCCACTTTGCCCTTTTCTTGTGAGTAGTAAGCAGTCGTGTGTAGGTATGTGGTACCTGCTAGGCGGTTTAGAGACCTGAAGAGATGCAATTCTGTCGTCCTTAGTTGGTGGTGATTCAATGCGGTGTACCATAACATGCGATCCCATCTCCCCAGAATGCTTGTGCGACTATCTCTGCCTCTTGATCTTCTGTTGACCACTTTGGGCCATCGTGAGTATCGGCCGACGCATGTGGGGCAATAGCGTTTTCCTTCTGAGCACAGGATGGTGATGATGTCTATGTGCACATGCTTGACTCTTGTAGATAGCGGCATGAAATTTCCGACAGGTATATGCACTTGTCGAGAAATTTACGATTGCTGGCATTGTAGACATGATCACTCCCCGAACTCGACACTTCTTTTTGATAGGGGCCAAGTGTATTGTTGTGCTATCAGTTTTGATGTTGTTCTTGGGCCTCGACGAGCGAGGCGGTGGGCGAAAGTAAAAGCGGCTTTTCTGATGGCTGGTGTGATGTATAACCAAGCTTTCCCCACCGATGTGTCATACAAGACTTGTGCGTGTGCGCCTGGAATATCCACTCGTTTGAGCTGAAAGCTTGTCCTCCCAAATTCAACAGTGCTTTCGACTCTCCGTCACTCTCTTGCATTGCAGTCAATTCGTTGCAGTCGATTATCAGCTCAATTACTTTTATGTGCAAGAGTGCATCAGCGACAATGTTGTCCATACCCGAGGTATTGCTGCGAATTCTGGCGTACCGACGTTCCCCCATTCGCTACTTCAAATTGCCACCGTGACATCTCTTCCTTCTTTTGTCAAAGTCAAAAGCGCTTTATTCGATACTCACCGTTATAAATTTTAAAAGAATATAAAGCAAATTCCAAACATTAATAATACAAAAACTTAGTGGCCAAAATAGCTCTCTAAATTTATAGGTTATCATTAAACACATTTTAGCAAAAAAACTAGAGCAAATTCAAATTAATTAAAATTATTACATATACTATGACTTAATTGAAAAAAGGAGAAAAAAACCAACCAACACTTTCCTCCTTCATTTGGGCATATATACCTTTTTCTTGGTATATTTATTTATTTTTATTAACATTTAACCATTTCCCTTTAATTTTATTCCGCCATCACAATAATTTTACCCTCTTACGATATCTTTAATTACAAAAATTACAACATTCCATTCAGTATTTCTCATTAACAAAATTTAATTTGATGCCTTTTCACTAACAAAACCTAATTCTTTCCGTCATACTAACTAATTTCATGCATTATTTTATTTGTTATACTAACAAAACTTCATCCACGCTTAACTACTAACAAATTGAACCTCAATACCCATTAGGAAAGGTTCCCAATTAAAGTGGGAGATCAACAGAAGGTGGCTCCGGTGGTAGCGTCGTAGATTCACGACCGGGGGGTCCACTACAACCCTGGGTTCGAGTTCTTCCGAGCGCAAGAAACACTCTTTTTGGGATATCGACAAAAGCAATTGTTTCCGTATATATGACGATTTGCATCTAACCAATTGCTATCATGGTTATGCAAATTGAAATATATGCAAAATGGAAATTGTTGCGTTTGTCGATATGGAAAAGATGTGTGGGTGGTGGAATCGAAGTGTATTGATTTTCGATTACGTTACCCAGATGCGGCGGTGGTAATTGGAAATGAAAGGATTGCGGGATTGAGGTGTGAAATTCTTGATTTGGGAAGGCAGTCAGTATTTGACTTTAAAATAAGAGGGATTGCTTTTGGCGGTGCGTTCATTTTTAATTTGGGAAGAAAAGCGTCTGATTTTGGCTTTAAAAGTGGAATAAGTTCATGCGGTGCCGAGAACAGATTTTTTAATTTGGACTGCGAGAACAAAAAGTTTTGATTTGGGTTGGAAGCGAAAAGTGGGAACATGAATGGACGAACGTTTTGAATTGAGTTCTTAGGGTCGGAAGTTTGCAAGTGATGAAAGAAAAAAAAGAACTAAAAATAGATTAAAATTCGGTGGATAAAAATCAGAAGTGAAAAGAGTGAAGTGAAAAAGAAATAAGAAACCATTAAATAAAATTTAAATATACATTTGAAAGCTAACCATCCACAATGTGGTGGAAGTAAAATTAAGTGCAATACAGAAATCACAAGACTTAATATATCATGTGTCACGTTTATTAAATTATGAAAAAATAACTGAAGAGTGGAGTGAAAATTCAAAAAGCAAGTGCGGAATTTTGAATTTTCCTCTAGTGGACAGAGCAGAAGAAATGGATAGACAGCGGATGGTGCTTATCAAAGTGGCCGTTTAGTATTCTTTTAAAATTATTCTTAATCACATATATTTTCATCCTAATTTACAGTGACCCTATGCTTCTGAGCGCTGGGAGTTCTGCAGGAGAGGGAGTGAATATAAATTTGACTTTTTCTCTATTTAATTTTTTTCATTACATCAAATTATGTTAGTTTCGTTCATATAGTTTTATTTTATACTTAGTTAACCTTTGTTTTGTTCATATTGACTTATATTAGATTTTGAAGGAGGTGGATTTGCTTTTGTTGTTTGTATAAATTTTTTTGTAAAATTTGCGAATTTTTTTATAAATTTTTTTTTGTTAAATAAAACAGCCATGGGTGTCTAAGGAAAAAAGACCTTTTTCATTTCTCAAAATGACCTCCCCTTTCCCGTCTTTTCCCTTTGGGTTAGTGCTTATGTGCAGGGTGGCTCAGCATGAGCAGAGGTTGTCCCGGAAAACCCACGACACGACTGAGCGCAAGCCGGCCTCAGTATGCCACCCCGGGTTACACACACCTCTCTGTTAAAAATTGATGTCTGCAACCCTCTCTGTTAAAAATTAATGTCTACTTCAATGTGCTAAATGGCTGTCGTAAACTCGCCGATGAACTCGAAGTGTCGAGCTTGACATGGCGAAGCTTTTTCGGGGTTTTGATAGAGAGCAAATGTTAACGGCTTGTGATCGGTGTATATTTGTACAGTGAACACTCATGCTTTCAGCAAATGTCGGAAGTGCTTGATTATGAGGTAGATCGCCAGTAGTTCTCAATCGAAGGCACTTTATCGCATTTCACGCGCTTCGAGCTTCTTAGAGAAAATGGCTAGTGTTGTTCATTTGTTGCTGTAAGGCTGCTAACTCCAAAAAATGGATACATTGCACACGATTGAGAGCTGCAGATTGATTAAGCCAGTATTGTTGCTTGCACGAGGCAATTTTTCAATTTGTCCAACGCTTCCTTTGCGGCAGGTGTCCGTTCTAGTAACGCGTTACCCTTGATGTTTCCCTGTAACATGTTGTGCAGCAGAGCTTGTGTGCAGGCTTCACATGGCATGCAAATTCTATAAAAATAACTCATATCGATGAAACGGCGTAGCTACTTGGCTATCTCCAGCTTCAGGAAATCAACAATATCTTTAACATTTTCCACTGGTAGTTTCATGTTTTTGCTGGTGACGGTGAAACCAAGAAATGTCACGTTCTCGACTCCGAACTCGCATTTTTGGCCGTTAATGATGACGCCGTATTCATTGAGTCGTTCAACAATCTGTCAGAGATGTTCTCGGTGTCACTCTCTGTTTTCGGAGGCTACGAGCATAATGTCAATGTAAGCGTAGGTGAAGTCCAACCCTCGCAATACCTTGTTGATGAAAGATTGAAAGATTTGCGCTGTATTTCGGGGCCCAAAGCTCATGAAAAAAAAACCTCAAGGAGGCTGAACGGTGTTATTATTGCCGTTTTCTCAACACCCCCTTGGCAACCGGAATATGGTTGTATGCGACCACTAAATCAATTTTTGAACAAATCCTTTTACCACGCAGCGATTGAGCGAAGTCGTGAATATGGCGTACGGGATAGCGATTGGGGATGGTACGCACGTTGCGTGCTCTATTGTCGCCACACGCGTGCCAATTTCCTTCCTCCTTCGAGACCATGTGTAATGGTGATGACCAGCTGCTAGATGAAGCTTGCGTTGTGTCGAACTAGACCATGCGTCGAGTTCCTGACGAGCAACGTTGTGCTTATGGGTCGGGGGCGCAGTGGTTTGGCAACAACGGAAGATCCTTGCGTTGGTGTTTGGTTGTGTGTCGCACGACTAGTGCTCTTCCGTCCGGTTGGGTGATGTCCGAAAACTCTGCGAGAAGCTGATGATACGCTGAGTTCCCGGAGATCACCTTGATGCTGTGTGCCCTGCCTTCGACAACCAGCCCACGGGACATGTATTTTGCTTGCTTGTCGATGAGTTGGCTTTCTTTGAGGTTGACTAAAGTGTTAAAAAATCGGCTCCAATGATCGGTTTGGACACATTGGCAATAAGAAATTCCAAACGAAACTGCACTGTAGCCCGACGTTGAGCATGAGTGCTAAGAATCTATATGTGGCAATGGATATACCATTTAACCAGTTCGTATGAGGTCCTTTTCAGCGGGCAATCCACGAACGAATGCCGAGTCACGTAAAAATTGTCTCCAGTATCGATGAGAAACATTTTTCCTTTGAGCTTTGATCGAAGATAAATAATCAGCAAGGCTTTTGGCTGTTATCACTGGTCACCATCATTGACTGCCGTTCGCGTTTCCTATGAACGAGCACGGTTTTTTGCCCTTTTGGCTGGGAACCAGCTAATATTATAGAGTCACATTCAATGCCAAGATCATTTATTATTTAGAATGAAAATAATCAATTATTGAGACGATATAGCATAAATTTAAGAAAATCAGAGTATACTCCCAGTTTTAAAATGACAGACTCACAATTTTCGGAAATTAATGAACCAATGCTTAATAATTCGGATTCTTGCATTCCACGTATAAGAAATGAAACAGGGCAAAAAAACCAATAATGAATGAAAATTAAAAAAAAAACAACTTTAATATAAGTAAAGAATATCATACACGATCAGGCAGGTTAGTAAACCCTATAAAAAGATACTAAAGTGCAAATTGAATTAAAACATGGTTTATTTAGGAGTTTAAATTACAAATGATAAATTAATTACAATCTATAATAAGGTAATGCTTTCAAGTGTACAACGATGAAGAATTTATGAGGCCCGCAAATAGTAATCTCTTTCTCATATGATGAACCATTGTAATCGTTGAATTTAAAAACTGTAAAGAAAACAAACATAGTCCACGTGGTGTATTGATTAGAGCACTAAACATGTAAGCTTTTCAAGTTCCAGAATATCTTATGCAGCTTTTGAGGAACTACCTTAAGAACCGAAGCCTGCTCTACGACACGAAACAGGGCCAACGAAGGATGGAAATTACATCGGGTGTTGCCCAGGGATCTATCCTTGGTCCGGACCTGTGGAACGTGTCTTACACGGGCTACTAAGACTTGAGATGCCAGATGAGTCGTGCTTGGTCTGCTATGCGGATGGTGTTGCGGCTCTGGTCGCTGGACGCACCGTTGAACAAACGCAACTTAGGCTAGGTATGCTAATGCGCCGAGTGAGGGACTGGGTGACTGCCCGCGGGCTGAGTTTACCACTGGAGAAAACCAAAGTGGTCATCTTGGCAAAAAAGAGAATCCCTAGAGTAAGGATGATCAGTATTGGAAACATACAAATCGAATCGCAGCCAGCGGTGAAGTACCTGGGGCTACTGATCGACTCGAAGATGAGTTTCTCTGAGCAAATCAGGGCAACGGCTGAGAAGGCTGCTTCGGCAATTTCGGCTCTGAGTCAACTTATGGCCAACGTAGGGGGGCCCAGTCCATTAAGAAGACGCCTCTTGATGAGTGCTGTAGGGTCAGTGCTACTGTACGGACGTGTGGGGCGACGCTCTCAGCAAAGAGGTATACCGGAAACGTTTGGCACGGGTACAGAGAAGAGGAGCACTAAGAATTGCATCTTCGTATCCAACAGTCTCCGGCTCGGCCGTGAGAGTTATTGCAGGCGTGATACCTATCGCCCTCCTTGCCAGGGAGCGCCGCGCTATTTACCTGCGCCGTAACGAGGATGCGAGGGAGATAGTTGTCCGCGAGGAGAGACAGCGCTCGCTCAACGATTGGCAGCATTCTTGGGTGAATTGCATGAAGGGAAGGTGGACTGCGCGCCTCATCCCGGATTTGAGGCCGTAGCTAAATCGAAGGCATGGTGAGACTGACTTCTATCTGACCCAGCTTTTGGGCGGGCACGGGTGTTTTCAGTCTTACCTGCACAAAATCGGCAAGTCACGGTCTCCCGATTCTCGGTTTTGCCCCGGAGAGGAGGACAATGCCTGTCACACATTTTTTGCGTGTACAAAATGGGTCAGGCAGCGAAGGGAACTTTACAGGGGAACGGGGGAGCTCACCCCCGGATAATATAGTTGCGGTGATGCTCGAATCGGTTGACAAATGGAACCAGGTGGCACATTATGCTCGGGCAGTCCTAAAATATAAAAGGGACTCACAGCAGCCGGAGGCGCTAGGGCTGGGGGATTGCTCTACTGGCAATTCCTCTTCCCCTCTCCCCTCCCGCTAGGAAAGGGATTCCCCGACTCGAAGGCGCTCCACGGCGTAACAAAACGAGACCTGGCCCGAAGTAATGTGTCAAACGGTGCCAGGCTGGGTTCTCAGGTTGACAGGGGAGGTGTTTAGTGGGTAGCCCAGTCGCGCATGGGAGTCCCACACTCTGTGCATAAATAGCATTCACCTTCCTACCACAAAAAAAAACCCCGTAAGCCGGAGGTCTCTGGTTCAAGTTTCGTTGGCGTCAATGAGATTTAGTTCAAGTGATTCTTCGGACGGACTATATCCCTGTTCAGTTATGATTCGTGCTGGTTTAAAATCAGAACGTATCGCAGCTGGGTGGACGGACACACGGCCAAAGCGTAATAATGATCATATCGCCTTGTGGAGCACCGATGCATACGATGATGACAATGAGATACTCTAACTATCTCTAAGCGAAGGCCCGAAAGGGGCTGTAGTGCTACGAAAAAACAAAAAAACAAAAAAACAAACAAAAATAATAAAATAAAAAGGGGGGATATTAGTTATTGAAATGAATTATATTATAGTTAGTCCTAAATATCAAGTACATCTAAGTTTAATATATAAGAATATATTATATTTAGAGGTTAAGCTGAAATGTCAAAGAGTTAGCACTGTGTAACAAATCCTAAATCAGTCCGTCTCAATCGTATAAAATTGATATAAAACAATATTAGTAGTTCAAAGATGACGCCTTAAATAGATAAGAAGGACTCATAGCAGCCGGGGATGTTGGGGCTGGGGAATATCTAGCATGTCCTCTTCCTCTCTTCCCTTCCGCTGGAGGAGGGATCCTCAACTAGAAGGTGCCTGACGGAGTAGCAAAACGGGACCAAGCCCAGAATAACGTTTCAAACGGTTCCATGCTGTGTTCTCAGGCTGAAAGGGGAGGTATTTAGTGAATATTCTAGTCACTTGTGAGCATGGAAGCTCCACTCTTTGTGCGTGGATTTTTTTCAACTATGCATCTACGCACTTACATAACCAATAGCAAAACAACTTTTCTTAACCCTCCTACAATCAGACGTCCTCACTCAATCAAAGTGAGATTACTACAATAAGTGCATAAAAATATCCTCATATTCCGTTTCTTCGAAAGCTTAGCAGATGCCATTTAAATCAAAAAGGAATTGATAGTTTAATCTTCAGTGGCAGGCATATACCACCTAAATAAAAATCAACCAGGTGATGCTGAGGTAAAATGAGGTAAAAATTCAACCCATAAATTAACAAATTCTGATATTTAACCAATATGTGCTCGCAACAAAATGAAATGCAAGCATGATTTTTTGTATTTCACAGTAGATATGACCAATTTGATTTTCATTCTAGAAATGACTTCGATTTTTTATTATGGCTGAATAATCAAAGACAAAGATTCATTTATGCTTTTGAATCATCAGATGTTGGGTCCCTTTGAATATTACTTAATACAAACCATTGATTACAATCATCTTGAAAGACTCAAAAAGTATAAAAGTTCTGAATAATCAAGCTTTCCTTGATTTCGGAAATCTTGGTACAGTTAAAAGTTCTTTGCACTGTATTCAGGGCTCAAAATCAATTGAAATGATATAAAAACTAACCTTGCCGTCATGTTACTTCACTTCGATAGGAGCATTTAATCAGTTGAGGTTTTTGATACATCCATAAAATGTGATCCCTTTACCTAATCTGGCTATAAATTAAAACCGAAGAAACTTTTCAAAGGATTTCTAATCAACTTTTTGGTCCTTAGAGGGTAAGAAGCTATTTTTCAACCTACCATAAATCTCCATATGATCCTACTCTATATGAACTTCACAACCCTCAAAATGAAGTTATTAAAATTTCAAATATATTTGGCCATAAAACCAAATACTAACCCTTTTTCTTTTCTCCTTCATTCGCGTTCAATTTTCCATGCTAAAAACTCCTTTCCACCACATCATAAGCTTCGTTTCTGGCTACAGAGCTTCGTCTGTGCAGTGGCTTTGGCTTTGGCCACAATGCTGAAGCCCTGTAGTAATAAATTTCTTGTAAGTCAATCGACAGCCCATAAATACTGCATTTCCATAGCCAGCATCCCTTAATCCTCTACCTATCGATCAATCACCAACATTGTGAATATTCTCTCCGCTCCATTGGAACTATGATAAGTTTTCAACCCCGACTGGGGGATGCTCGTTGCACCCAGGGACGCCACAAAATTGACTGAAGGTTTTTTTACTGCGTTTGAATGAAAAAAGAAATTCTTCGATTGAACTTGAGCTATTCTGTGCGTCTGGCAAAAAGTGTCTTCGACTCTTCGATCCTTTTTTGACACAATAAAGTAATATATTCGCCTCTGGGGAGACACCTTCGCTTTGGTCGTGTGTCATTTATATTTCATGATTTCTGGCGGCTTTTTATGCTTATGTTCATGGTTGTCGTCTTTGGTTTTACATCATTTTGGGAAACATTGTAAGCTGGGATGCGGCGCTTATGCCTGTGGGGGTAGGTTTTGATTTTAATATATTGGATTAAGATTTTCAAATTACTTCGTACGTCAATAAATTATGAAAACTATTAGCTGGAAGCGACTCTACTGCAACTATTAAAGTCGGACGTACTACCATGGAAAAACACTATCAAAAACATCAAAGTTGGAATTTATGTCCTATTCATCTAGGGTATAATATGTTGACTCACATATCCACACTCCCTCCATGCATTACATCATCTCCATCAATTCAGTTCATCAATAGACTACCTTGATTCCCCGAGTCCCGAATTCAGGAAAAATCTGTTCAGATATGAACGATAGCTGCCATTTGGCATTGACATGTGAAATAGTTTTCCAGTCGTTTCTGTTTCGGTTTTTTGCGCCCACGTAAAAAACTCGGACGAAATATGGAAATCGTTACATAAAAAAGAAAAACACAAAACTGGATGTAGTCGAAGCACCACCAAGATTGATGGCTCTGATTGAATTTATATGTACAACAATTTTTTCCGATTTTCCCGGGAAAAAGAGGAAGTTATTCTCGTAATATCGACAGGATATGACCCCGATTCATGATGATGTATGGGCGAAATATGTAAAAATCGAACCGCAAACAAAGCGTCGTCAGTTGTGTACGCGCGGGCGGCGGTGAGGATAATTTATTTGCATTTCGTACATTTCATATCGAAATTCAACCCTCGTTTCAAAGTCATTTTCTAGGAAATCGTTTTCTTTCGTCCGAAACATCTCCAAAACGCGCCGCCGCCACCACAAACCCTTCAAAAGTTTTATAGGTGGCACTTAAAATGATATCCTGCCACCGAAAAGTAGGCATTTGGCTTCTCAAGGACTATAGACACTGTAGAGTATACTTTGCGCGGTGGCTACGGCCAAGGGGTTGTGGAACGTGAAAAATGCGGAAAGTGTTGAAGCAACCTGTGCTTGAGTGCTGGACTTGATTCTTTAATGGATCGTATTTCATTGAAGAATAGCCAAATTGAAGTAAACAATTCGTCATTTTGGCTCCTTATTTTGGCATTCATTACACACCATCCCTTTCATGACTTATGGAGCGTTAATATTCGTGCAACATTAAAAGTGTCACGAAATTTTGTTTACTCCGTGGGTACTCGTGTGTTGAAGGACGATGGGTATATTATGGTGAAACTTAAGGGAATAGTTTGAGGTGGAAATTTTTTCTGCTGCATGTTCAAATGATCTGTATAAAATAAATTAATTCACTACAAAATAAAGCAAAAATCATAGGGTGAAATTGTTAATAATTAATAAATGGTCATTTTGTCGAACGTCTAATCTATGTAGGACCTTAAACACCTGTTGCAAAGTTCAATTGCTAGTGAAAAGCTCAATTTACTAGAATTATCCCAATTTGTGAACTAAGTTATATTAGGAAGCTCTTAAATTAATTCAAGATTTTTACGTTCAAATTCGCCGGTGTATTAAAAATTAGGTAATTGAAAATATAGGTAGGAATTTTTTTTGCCTGATTTTTTAATAATTTAATTTAATCTGTACCAAGAAGAAGAAACAAATAGGCTGTACGATTAATTTTCGTGACTAAGAGATTCTACGTCTAGGAGTTGTTGCGAGTAGACGTGTTTTTAAGTAAACCTCCTGTTACCAGTTTTTAAAATTAAATAAAACTCCACCGCAGACGGTCCCAAGCTCGTTTGAGAAAGGAGGAGGGAACCCTTTTGTTTTCCCAACCCATAGCTTCCATGATTCCTCATCCCCAACCCTCCAATTAGATGGTAGTAAATGCTCTCGTGGTCGCACATTGGGTTTACTGGTTCCCCAATAATGGGACATTAAATGCCGAAAAATGCTAATAACTGTAAATACATCTACACTTCTGCTACTAAACCCTACTTATACCTCCTTTGTGGGGATGTAAGAGAGTGAAGGCGAATCTTCCGCGCCTGATTACGGAATCGAAGTAATAACCATGCAGATGGAATGGAGGTTGGGCGACGGGCTAACTCCCCGTCCTTGGAATACCTTAAAATGTTTGAAAACCTGTAGACGGACCTCCGAATGGACTGAAATCACGGCAACGACCTCGCAAACAAAAAAAGGGCTATGGCTTTGGATCATGGAATGTCAGATCACTCAATTGCCCTGGTGCTGTTAAGGACCTTTGACAACAGGCCAGTCAATACCATTTAAAAATACTGGCAACCCAGGAAACGAACTAGACATGAGATCGCACACAATATTCAAAAGTGGGAGACAATTTTGAGCGGCCTTCATTGTGGATACGGAGTTCAAATCACACGTTGTTGATTTTAAGGCAGTCAATGAATGGCTGTTTGCGATCCGTATAAAGCGATATTCTTCAAAATCTGGCTGATTAATGTTCATGCCCCGACCGAAGGAAAGGACGAAGAAACGACGAAGGAAACGTTCTACAATCACCAAGAATCACTGGTTGACTCATTGCCTTCAAACGACACAAAAATAATTCTAGGTGATTTCAACGCTAAGGTTGGCGATGGGCTTTCTGATCGGGGAACGTCTGGAGGATAAAGCCTTCACGATTAAACAAATGACAACGGCCAGCGCCTGATTGACTCTGCATGTAGCAGAAATCTAGTCATACTCTCGACTTGCTTCCCACACCTAGAATTTTTCGTGTGGGAAGCAAGTCGAGAGTGCCGAAGAACACTTCCTGAAACTCGACAGCGAAGCAAAACTAACAGGTCTATAAATCAATGAAAATAAACCAAAGCTCATGAAGCAGTCGAGGGAAAATAACTCAAGCACACAACGTATTGTACCAGGCAAATACAGAACCGAAAATGTCTGGGCGTCACATACACGACGAAACAAACCGAAGAACACAGCTTGCAAATAAAATATTGCTACATGGCGCAACTGTTGTCGCAACTCCGTTGGAATGGTGCAGAGGTTTCTTCTCCTCAAAAAATTACTGACTCATTTGCCCAATTTTTCTCATCAACTTTTTCTTCTCCCGCTGCTGCTGTGCATCCTGTTATCTTATCTAATCATCTTCCCTTCCCAATTTCCTTTATTTGTACAGATGCATCTTAAGTCGAAGCTTTGATCAATGCTCTTGATCCTAATATCAGCCCTGGGCCGGACGGTTTGCCAAACATATTTGTAAAGTCGTTAGCCTCATCGCTTATTTCTCCTTTATCTCTCCTCTTCAATCTAAGTTTGAGTACTGGCTCTTTCCCTAACCCTTGGAAAACAGCTAATATTGAGCCTATTTTCAAGACTGGTAATCATACGTCAGTTTCCAATTATCGCCCTATTTCCTTACTTTCCTGCTTTCCAAAGTTAATTGAACGGTTGGTTCACAATCGACTCTCAAGCTCATTAGCTCCTATTATTGCTCCAAAGCAGCATGGCTTTCTTAAAGGATACTCCACTACCTCTAATTTAATGGAGTTCACAAAGTATTGCAAGAGCTTTGAATAACCAACTGCAAGTTGATGTGATCTTCACAGATTTCTCCAAGGCCTTTGATACTGTTACATGTACAAAGAATTCTGCGAGCTACTGTCGCAATTTTCTTCACAACCATTAAGAAGATTATGATCAACAAAAAGAACGTACTCGAAAACCCAACAAGCATGATCAACATCTGAAATTGACGTCACTGCTCCATTCATCAAGCTGCTCGAATATTCCAGTTAATTCGCCAATGTACGAGAAATGAATTGAATGACTAGAAACCCTATATAAAGCCGAGCTGAATGAATGGGGGGAATCATTACGACCGCAACAATAAAAATGCCAGGAAACTTTCATCTAAAAATTGATCAATTGACCATATTGGAGCTCAAGGAGGAGTTGGAACAGCGAAATCTGGCCACACAAGGTACAAAGGCCATACTGATTGCACGCTTGCGTGACGCGATCGAGTCGGAAGGCGTGAATCTGGATTCGGGTGAGCCCTCAGATGGGGAAAAGGCACAGAAGGTGGAGAAGTAGAAACACCAAAATCAAAGGAGCCAGAAAATGCGCTAATGCAAATGTTAATGCTGATGTCCTTCAGTCTAACTACGAAGCTAGATGAACAATCAGCGAAGCTCAATGAGCAGTCATTCAGTTTAACAGCGCAGCTAAATGAACAATCATCCAGTTTAACTGTGAAGCAAAACCAGAAACTGGACCAACAAGCGACCGAAATAAAAACGGAGCTCGGTAGTCTGACCAAACAAATTAAATGCGTCGAGGAAAAGGTATACCAGGTCGAGGAGAGAATGAACCATGGAATGGAAAAAATGAAAAAGGAATCGGAATCAGCGAAGGCAGCAGTAACCACCTCACCAGCCTCACTTGCAAGCGCAGCGCAAAGCTCATCTAGAAATGTGCAAGCACCAAAATTCGACAGGCAAACGGTCTGGAGTATTTACAAAACCCAGTTTGAAGCTGCCGCAAGGGCAAATCACTGGAATGAGCAGGAACGAGCAACTGCATTGATCTTTGCCCTAAGAAGCCCAGCTACCAAGCTTTTATAGATGATCCCCGTTGAGTTGCACTCAAACCCGGTTGCTGTAATGAATGCGCTCGTCATGCGTTATGGAGACGATCATCTAAAGCAGATTTATCGGTCAAAGCTACGGCATCGGATGCAGAAGTCTGGCGAAACTTTACAGCAGCTAGCCCAAGAAATTGAGCGACTGGCACTTTTGGCTTACCCAGCGTGTGACCCACAACATCAAGATGACGCAGCGACAGAAGCATTCATCAGCGCATTGAAGGACCAGGAATTCCAACAAGCCGTGCGTTTAGATCAAAAGCAAACGGTTAAGGATGCATTGGCTTATAGTTTGAACTTTGAGACAGCGAAAAATGTGACTTGTACCACTGCCCGGGTTCGCGAGGTGGTGGCAGACGAGTGCATGTGTGAGCGCGTTGCAATTGAGCGAGAGCCGCAGGTGAGTGGTGCGCCTAGATGCTGGGATTGCGGAGAGAAGGGACACCTGCAAAGAGACTGCAAGAAGCGAAGAAAACCGAGCTATTGTCCAGGGTGTGCAGCTAGGAGAAGATCTAGACCGAGTCAGGAGCCCAGAATGGAAGCCCTTCGAACTAAGGGGTCGGGAGACATGTAAGAGACAACTTCGTGGGGCAGAGGTCGGCTAGGAAGATTGACGTCCCCAGCATCACCATCACTGTGTTAAGACTACATCGTGAAGAAGCGGACTTATGCCTTGCGCTGCAAGTTGACGGGGAACTCTGCACAATAACAATCGACTCTGGTGCAACCCGATCGATTATCTGCCCAGACCATATGAGGCAACAACTACTTCAAAAGGGCAGGATTTTCTCACGACCATCATTGGAAAAGGAGGTAAGGCACAGACAAAGCCCGGGAACTCACGTCTACAATATTGAAGCATACCGAATTGCTAGTGCAGCTAGTTAAGCAAGCCTCTGATCTGGTCACCAAGAACAGTGACATCTTGTCAACAAGCCCGGAGGACCAAGGTCGAACGAGTATGGTAACTCACGTCAAAGATACACGGGGAGCCAAGCCAATCCGACAAGCACCGAGACGTCTTCTTATAGCTAAATAAGGAGAAGTGAGCACACTGACTTTGGACATGGAAAAACAAGGTGTTATTGAGCCTTCTGTCAGTCCATGGGACGTGCCAGTAAATCTTGTAAAGCAAAAGGATAGTAGCGCTCATTTTTGTGTCGATTCTAGGTAGCTTAACGACGTCACTAAGAAAGATAGTTACCCGCTTCCACGCATCGATGACATCGAAGGCACTTTAGCTGATGCAAAATAGTTTTTACACTCGATCTCAAGAGTGGCTACTGGCAGGTAGACGTCGACAAGAAGGAACAAGAGAAGACAGCATTTTCAGTGCGGACTGGATTTTGTCAATTTGTGGTGATGCCGTTTGGGCTTTGTAACGCTCCTGCCACCTTCAAACGTCTGATGGAATACGTCCTACAAGCTCTAACCTGGAAAACCTGCTTGATGTACCTAGATGGCATCATTGTTATCGTGAGAACGTTCGAAGAGCATGTGCGAAACTTAGAAGAGGTGTTCTCCTAATTGCGACTGGCGAATTTGAAACTTAGTCCCGACCAGTGTGCCCTTTTCACAGCTGAAGTAAAATACCTGGGACACGTTGTATCAGCAAAAGGGGTCAAAACAGACCCCGAGGAAATTGAATCCATATAAAGTAGCCAACACCAAGCAACAAGTGCCAAGTACGCAGTTTTCTGGGCCTAGCGACCTACTGACGTTGCCAAAAAAACTAAGTGTCTCCATCAGCTAACCGAGAAAAATCGTCCGTTTATGTGGAATGAACAATACCAGGCAGCTCTAGAGACCTTGAAGGAGAAGCTGTGTAAATCACCCGTGCTGGCATTTCCAAAACCCGGAAAAATGTTTGAAGTTGACGCCGATGTGAGCAACGGCGGGGTTAGAGCTGTACTCTCCCACTACATAGAAGGTGAAAAAAGAGTTCTGTCGTACTACAGTTTAGTCCTCTCAAAAAGTGAGAGGAACTACTGCGTGACCAAACAGGAGCAACTGGCTATAATAGAGGCCACCAAGCAGTTCTACAAGTACCTATATGGCCAGAAATTTGTTCTTCGAACGGACCATGCCTCGCTGAGATGGCTGCTTAGCTTCGAAAATCCCGAGGGACAAGTTGCAAGAAGAATCGAAAGATTGTAGTTATACGATTACAAAACTGTTCATCGGAAGGGCGGAGTTTATGGAAATGCTGACGTCCTATCTTGTCGTCCTGGTCCACCCAGCTGCAAGCATTGCCAATGGATTGAGGAAAAGGAGCCGCCCGTTGATCTGCGAGTAATAACGGTCAAATTCGATGAAGGTTGATCATTGGAGCAGATTTGAACCGTACAGCTAGCTGAAGGAGACATCAGGCCATTGCTCGTATGGAAGGAGACAACTAGGCAAACTGAGTGGAAGGACGTTTTGATGCATGGCGTCACCCTGAAAAGCTTTTAGGCACAGTGAAGCTTCCTTCAGGTGGAGAGTGGCATACTCAAGCGGAAATAGGAAACGGCGGATGGCAGGTCTTGTAGGATGCAAACTATACTTCCCAAGAGCCAAATCCACGATATGGTTAAGGAAATGCATGAAGGATCCTCGTGAGGCCACCTTGGTATTAACAAGACCTTAGTTAAATTGCGGGAAAGGTTTTACTGGCTCTACGCTCAAGAAAACGTAAAGGACTGGTGTCATGGATGCACAGTTTGCGCTTCCGTCAGAGGTCCAAAGCAACGACTGAGAGGACAAATGCGAACCTATAATGTGGGGATACCATTTGAAAGGGTTTCTATTGACATCGCAATTCGAATGGGGAAATCGATACACGCTGGTTGTGGCCAATTATTTTAGCAAGTGGCCCGAGGTTTACCCCATTCCCAACCAAGAAGCAACTACTGTAGCTGAACACCTAGTGTTAAATCACTAGTTTTTGGGGAAATGTGCGAGCTGTTGGGAATACAAAAAACAAGGACAACACCTCTGCATTCCCAATCCGATGGAATCATCGAACGTTTCAACGGCATACTCAGTAAACACCCGGCCAAAATGATTGACGAGAATCAAAGGGACTGGGACCGGCACATCCCATTATTTTTGATGGCGTATAGAGCTGCTGAATAGGCATCGACGGGCCAAGCCCCAGCCAAAGTCATTTTTGGAAAGACTGGTCGTCTGCCGGCTGATATAAAGTTCGGAACACCCCCTGAGAAGCCCCGAACGATATCGGAGTACGCAAGTGAGCTAAGGCAACGGTTGAACCAGATGCATCGTACAGATCAAAAACACCTTGAATCAGCTACTGACCGCATGAAGACCCGGTATGATCTAAAGGTAAATTTTACTGGCTAGGTGTCCAAAGTTGCAGCATAATTCGGAGGGACCATATCGAGTTACAACGCAAACCAACGACGTCGTATATCGCACACAGGAACACCGAAACCCGAGAGCCAAAATGAAAATCGTGCACCTGGACGGTCTTGCCCCATATTACATCCAGGGGGACTTAACTACAACTGGCGACAAATCTTTACAGGGCAAAAAGAACTGAGATGGGGGCAGTGTTACATATCTAAACAATTTTGCGTACTCGAAAGCACAAGAATTGACCAGGTAAATCCATGATCAATATCTGAATGTGACTTCGCTGTCTCGTCAGAACATTCACTAGTATGAGAAATGGATTGAATGACTAAATAAAGCCGAGCTGAATGAATGAGGGAAAAGTGAAAACGCGATAGTCGAAGCGCAAGTTGAAGGCGATAATGATTGATAGTGAAGTGATTTTCGTTATACAGACAGTTGGAATATAAATTGAAAGACAGCGAAAGTTAAATGAAAATGCGATTTTTAAAACAGTGAAATTAATGTTTGCGCATTTTTAGTAAATAAACTCTTATAACTTAATTTAAAAGACAGTGCGTTTTCACTTTCCCGGAATATTAAAACTATATACTCGTATATATATACTCGTATATATATATATATATATATATATATATATATATATATATATATATATATACATATATATATATATATATATATATATATATATATATATATATATATATATATATATATATATATATATTTATATTTATATATGTAAATATATATATATATATATATATATATATATATATATATATATATATATATATATATATATATATATATATATATATATATGTATATATATATATATATATATATATATCTATATATATATATATATATATATATATATATATATATATATATATATATATATATATTATATATATAGTGCTGTAGACATAGGTGGGCCACGTTTTTATTATGGGTTGTAAAACGGTGAAAATGAAAATTTTTTCTTAATATTTTTTAAATCGCAAGGGTATTCCAAAACGCAACTTGCCATCATAGCAGATGCTTGCATTTAAGTTTTGAAGTATTTCTCTTTTTAAATGGAAAAGAGTGTATTTTCCGAAAGTGTAGGGGGAAGTGGGCCACCCAAATTTTTACCTGAATAATGCTGCTAAATGCTACATATTCTTATCCTGGGGATTTTCAAAGGCACTGATTACGAGTCCGTTGTCAAATTTGCAAAATTCAAAATAGTTTACACGAAATGAGGGTTAAAAATTGAAAAAACAGTGACTTCACTAATAATTTTCATTTAATGTCTGGAAAGAAGGAGTAATAAAGTTGAAATGACAAAGGTGTTGCAAAAAAAACATTTTGCAGTACTCAAGCACCGATTTTCGGCACAATTGGCTCACGTGAAGTCGGTCATATCGACACACTTTAAGTGTGCTGTTTCTGTCGCAGCTATCGCACTCGATGGAGTTTTTTCTTGTGAGCTTTGCTGGCATCAATTTATTGCAAACCGTGGAAAAATCGACATCTACATCTGAAAAAACTGAAGACTTTCTTTTTTGCCTTTTTTCGCAGCTGATTGTGAAGAATATGCCTTTTTGGAAACTATCGTTGGTATCTGCAATTTCTGACGTCGTGCAGCTTCTTCTGCGACCTCTCTATTTCCAGGGGATTTAATGATGCTGCTTCTCAGCGGTTTGTGGCCACGATTGAATTTTTGCTTTGGAGCAACATAATTAAGCGGTCCAATACAGACCAATTTTTAACGTATCGCTCATGTAGACACGGTTGAAGTAGATGTGGCAGTAGATGTTGTTGACTCTTCTCGCGCCCCAGGCTCTTCTTCAACGCTAACAACAAGTTGTTGGTTTTCGTCTTCCTTTTGAAAAACTTGATTTTCCACAACTTGTTGCTCTCCGCTAAGGTTCGCAGCCACAATTTATCCTCGTCAAAAATGTCTGGATTAAATGCGAAAATTCCGGTTTTCTCAAATCCTACAGCGATGTATCGAGTGTTGAGACTGTTACGCAGGGCAGTGACAACAATTTCAGGCACCTGCTGAATTTCCAGTGTCAAACGAATATGATTCTTTAACCATGCATCGCATTGAATATAGTAGGATCTTCTGAACGGTCCACACACACCAACGTCTGAAGGCTGAAGCCGATGGCTGCAATGAGGCGGGAATGTCAGAATGGTGATACCATGTTCAAGGGCGAAATCGATAACTTCAATATTGACGTGCGATGGGTGATTGTTAATTAACAACAATAAAGGATTCTCTTTTGACGCATGTGCAAAATTTGACGCAGTGTCGCATGAACTGGACAAAGTCAACGGCAGTCATCCACCCTGAGCCATTCGCGAAGCCGACGGCCCTTGGTGTGACATTGTACATAAATCATTATTTCATACTTTTGCGCGGACACAAGTAAAAAGGAGGAATAAAATCTCCACCAGCACTAGCAGCCATCACCATAGTCACATTTGTACCACGTTCTGCAGATGAGTGCAAAACCATGCTCGAACCTTTTGCAGCAATGACTTTAACTGTTTTAGTCATAACCGAAGGGAATCCGGTTTTATCTGCATTCCAACGCGGCACAAAGCAGATGAAAAAAGTCGTCGACAGTTTCTTTATTGAATACTTTTGCTCTATTCCTGCTTGTTGATATTGGCGTGCGTGGCGTTTCATAAAGGCGTAATACCAATCTCTGCTGGCTATGTCCATTTCATTCCATCCGTCCGGGTAATCGATTCCCATTTTCTTGGCATACTGAAAGGCTACCTTGCGTATGTTGCTTATAGTGAGACCATACTGTAGTTCAGAGCACTCGATGATGTATTCATTAAGTTCTTTTTCCTGGGCTGCAGTGAAAATCTGTCAATTAAAAAAAATAAAACAAAAAAAATCAACAGATATGGTAGTGTATAGAAAGCATAACCCACAAAAAAATTAAGCAATTAAAAATATGAACAATTATTGAAAAACAATTTGTCAACTAATGACAAGTAAATATTAAGTTAACAAGAGATAGAGATATGTAAAAAAATATCTACCGTTTTTCCACCGTGTGCAGGTTGTTCTTGTAGGATATCTAACAATCGCGTTGGTAACAGCGGCAATATCCTGATATCGGTCGGTCACAAGTTTCAAGTAGTGTTGAAAAGACGATCTGCTAACTGTAGTGAAATTATGATGTTCAATACTGTCCGTGAAGGACTGCAGCGATGTTCTGCTGCCTCGGCAGAAGAAGATGACAATATCTGCCGAGAATGCCCTCGTCTGGAGACGCGTGAGTGCGCTGGCAGGCTAGCATTGCGGTGTCGTGGGGCGGGTTCATTTCCCCAGCACGAGGACCCACTACAAAAAAATTTCGCATTCACGAATTGGACTGCTGATCAAGAGGCGACCGACGTCGCAAAAATTGTAGATAACTACACAGAGGGAGATATAACTTGTTACGAGAACAAGTGGAAACTGAGAAGAAAGGCGGACTTGGGGTAACCTCGTCATTACCCGACGAAGTTCATGGCCCACAAATGAAAGAGGGGCAAACGGGTGATGGTGGAGCCCCTTCGCACCCACCCAACCGGAATAAATCCATATATATCTTGTTGAAGTGGCCAGGTATTCCTCTTCTGAGTGGAAAACTCATACAACTTGAATTGCATGAACTTTCCCATCAGAAGAGGAGTACCCCGGTGACCAATTTATGTCATAGAATTATACAATTTGATTGCATAACTCTATGCCATAAAGAGGCACTCTGCTTGGGCCACTCAACCCACGAAGTCGCCTGAAACAGAAAATGGATTAATGCGTACCCGGTGGCTGGCTCATGTTTTGAGGTGGAAGCCTGCCACCGTACCGGGTCCTATACCCGGTTAGAATCTTCGGAAAGGAAAGACCAAAAAGTTTTTGTTACTCAACCATTATTATTCAAAAGAAAAAAATTCCATAAACATAACTTGCCGATAACAAAATTTTCAGTAATTTACGTTAATAATTTAGTGTTTAGACTAATTTACAGATAAATAATTGCGTCATTCTCTCGTGTAGGATTTATTTACTCTAAAGGAAAAACAACCTCTAAATTTTCGAACCAATTTACCATGCAAAAAAAAAAAATATATATATATATATATACCAAAAGGGTAACAAAAAGACACTTACCCGCAGGGTTCTCCGAGCGCTCGATGACACATGCGGGGGGGTCCACTGAAACTTTCATTAATACTTTTCAAATTCAAAATTTATTTAAGTCGCTCTCAATATGGTTGTTATAAAGAAAATTATTTTTCCTTGATTAATAATTATTATTAAGTCCAATAAGATGCACGTAGCTCTATTTTTGCACCCACACGTAACATAAACACTTCGAAATTCGAGTGTAGGAAAGACTAAAAATCTTTTGGCGCCGATCAAAATGCACAAACGCATGTGAAATGGGAAACGTGCTGCACAATACACGAATAAGTGGAAAATTGCAAAAAAATTGCGTTTAACTAGTTTATGTTCACGGGGAAATTAATTAGCCGAAATGCTAGGATAGTCACAAATTTTCAATCAGTTAAAATTTAGGGCCGTGTAAATAATTGCACTGTGTCGCTGTTTGATGTTTAAACACTTAAAAATGGCAATTTCCCACGCGTAAAATCCACTTCAAAACACCGTAACTCAACTCTCAGCCCCTTATGGTTTATTCTGATCAAATGAACAAATCAGATGTCAATCGAATAAATTGTTCAACTATTAATTACCGCTGTTGTAGCGGAAGGATGTAGTTTTGACAGTTCCGTTCTATAGAACCTGGCGGTTATCGTTTGACGATCGCACTGCGATTCATATAAGTATTACTGAAATTGGGGGATCAATTCCGTATACCAGCCATGGGATTCGGTTCCCAGCTGTGTCATCATTTTTCAAAACTTCCCAAAGGTATTGCGAATTTCCCACAAACATTGAACAGGCGAGGGAGGGAAACGTTTAATTTTGGGTTAAGGTAAATATCAACCGCAGTGGCCCACTGTTATATTAAACTGTCACAAAAAATCTCGATGACAACGGTCAACACTTGTTTTATTTAGAAACATTCAAAATTGAACTCAAATCAGACCGCAATCAAACTTCATATCACTCAGATAAAATTTCAAAAATATCTTGCACTTCGTATCCACGTTATGCCCAATCTTAGGCGGAACCAAAACCCGACCGACTTCAACGACTGCTCAATTCGCACTCCCCAATATTGAATGATCCTCTTCTTATCAATCATCATTTTATCATTTTCATTCGTTTTAATTTTAGAGAATAGTTTGCTACCCGCGCTGTGAACGAGAATCAACCATCCCTCCTCCTTCGCACGTACACTCTGCTCATCCGACTCCCCAATGCCACAAGCATTCTCACAACAGTTAAACTTTCCGGTTTCCGGTTTCCTAAACAATTTCTCTGTCTCAAAATTACACGATCGTCTTCCCGAACTGCTATTTGACTCGATACGTTCCTTAGAACTCCCCCAGTCTCGACAATCGTCAATGTTTTCCTCGGACCCTCATATTGCAGCATGTCTACAAGAAAAGCTAGTGCTCCATCAACTACGCAAAACTCTGCTTTATTCGTACTGCAATGCGTGGACCGATTCCACAGCGCAGACAGTATGGACTTTAATGTGTTTTCGTTCTTGTTTCGCATTGCAGCTTTTGTTAGAGCTGTTACAGTTCCAATTTCATTTAGC
The DNA here is from genome assembly GCA_963969285.1 of Odontomyia ornata. NCBI lineage: Eukaryota > Metazoa > Arthropoda > Insecta > Diptera > Stratiomyidae > Odontomyia > Odontomyia ornata. The sequence continues at coordinate 32,815,951 of OZ017740.1, forward strand.
ACTGCTTTCATGTTATTATCGCTCGCCATGAACGGTTCTGCAGAACGCTTCCTGTAACCTGCAGCAGATCATCTGGAGCTGACTCGAGTTGCGCGACTAATGCTTCCATAAATTCTCGATTCGCGCACGATAAGGCTTTGTTGTTCCCATCACCGAATGTGAAATTTGTACGAGCCATTAGAGCGTAGCGTCTAAGTGAGTTACAGCATGAAAATTGAGATCTTGGACCGTGAACGGCATGGTCAAGGTGGAAAATATTCGCGATAGCTTGAAGCGCTCCCAGCGGACACATAACATGTCGATGTTTTTCATCGAAACTCACTTTCATTAAGCTTGAAACGGCCGCGAGAGGATGGCGATCTGGATCATCTGCAATTGCTTCTCCTCCTCGTCCTAGCAGCGTTTTAAGAAATCCGCAATACTCCATTATATGTTCTATCAGTCGTAAAACTTTCGCCTCCCGTGTCCCAGTCTTGTCGTCCGGCTGGTAGTGAACAATGTTATGCAGTGCTGTAGCAGCTCTTTTCCGAGTACCGCCATCACTATCAGAGTGCATCATTTGGACAAGCAGTGGAATACATCCAGATTGGCGAAGTGTTGCACACGAGTCTGGTGTACGAGACAGCTCAAAAAGCTTCTTGGACATTTCGACTGGATCCTGAGAACCCAACATCGACAGCAATGTGTATACACACTCTACTTTATTGTTCGATGCAAGCTGATGATCTTGTGATGTTGAGCATATATTGAATGATTCGATAGGTCGATTGGTAGGCCAATTATTACGATGAGTTGGAGACTGTGAGGAAGATTCAGTGTCAACATTTCGGAAGAATGAATAGCTGGGATCTTTCAGTTTACGAGATGAGCGTGTTGAGTCTCTTTCAAGTCAATGTTTTCTTCGACTGTATCGAAAACTATCATTTTCAGCTTGTCTTTCGAAATTTCTATCCAAACTTCGGTGTTCACGTTCCTTATCAACCATATAATCAGGTGGAATGGGGTTTTCATCAAGAAAATGTTTCTTCCTTCTCGCACCCGTATTCCTTTCATTATCATATGACAATTTCCTTTGAGGAAATATGTCCTTTTTGGTAAATCCACTAGCTGCCAGCTCGTAATCACTTATCTCACCATCGCGTTCATACTTTTTATCCATTTTAACGTTTTCACCAGACAATTGAGTGGCTGCGGTTTTGTCATCAGATCCTGATGAATCACATAAACCGTCCACCTTCCTTGCTTACTACATAACATCGGTAGCAGCGGATGCAACACGCTCCGAGATTTTATTTATTTTCACTTGCTATATAGCAGCAATCAATTTTTCATAATTGACCTCTTTTTTGGGAGTTTACTTTTTTTGGGATGGCTGAAATGATAAAAATAAGTAAATAAGATATTTGCATAATTGATAAAAAAACTTTACTGTGCAAAGAACGGCATTACTCAAATGGCCTACTTCTATCTACAAGCGCCTTTTTTGCATATGTATCCCAAAAAAACACATTGTCAATTATGGGCAAAAATTACTTTGCATTTCAAAGATTATATGTCCAACTAACATATTACATATGTACCTGAGTTTTTCTCGTACAAATGAGATGACAAATCGCGTGAAAGCGTACGAGAGTAAAAACTTTCGTGGCAAAATTCTTAGCGCGTTTCTCTGTACAGTGCGAGAGTAGGTTTATAACCTCCAAATGCTTTCAAAAAGTGAACTCGCGTCAAAATACGATAGATAATGTGCGCGGTTTGACATAGATATCACTAGTTTTACAGTTATTCGGGTGACCCACTCCAACCTATGACCCACTTCTGTCTACAGCACTATATATATTTATATATATATATATATATATATATATATATATATATATATATATATATATACATATATATTGTTACATGTACAAATAATTACATGTACAAATAATTCTGCGAGCTACTGTCGCAATTGTTTTCACAATCATTAAGAACGTCAACAAATGAATTTACTCGAACCCACGAGAGCCCAACAAGCATGGTCAACATCTGCAAGTGACGTCACTCCATTCATTAATTTGCTCGAATCTACCAGGTACCTCTCGGTAGAACATTCGCCAATGTACGAGAAATGGGTGAATAGGTAGAGACCCTATATAAAGGCGAGCTGAATGAATGGGGGGATCATACATTCGACCGCGATAAGAACTGCGATAGTATGTGGGAAGCGATATTATTCGAGTAGTAGAAAAGTGATTTTCGTAATAGTGAAGTGATTTAGAAGACAATTGCGATAAGAAATTTATGGACAAGTGTTAGATTTTTCATAGTGAAAATTAAAATTAGTGAAAGTCATAAATTGATCATTGTGCACTTTTGTAATTAAATAAACTCTTTTAACTTAAATTAAAAGACATTGCGTTTTCACTTTCCCGGAACATTAAAATTATTGGCCGCGAACCAAAAACACGCGACAGTGGTGTCGAGAAGTGAGAAAGAAAATTTTGAAAGTGAAAAACGTTTGAAAAATGCACAATAGTGAAATATAACGTGGAAACTGGTGGAAAAATAAATAAAAGCCGAAATAATAAAAATAACCACGAAGCTAACATTCGAAAATAAATGAATTTACCATGGTGGAGCTTAATGGAGACGCGGAAACACCAAAAACAAAGGAGCCAGAAAATGCGCTGATGCAAATGTTGATGCTCATGCAGCAAGAGCAGCGACAACAGTCATCCAATTTAACTGCGAAGCTAAATGAACAATCAGCGAAACTAAGTAAACAATCAGCGCAGCTAAATGAACAGACATCCAGTTTAGCTGCGAAGCTAAGTGAACAATCAGCGCAGCTAAATGAACAGACATCCAGTTTAGCTGCGAAGCTAAATGAACAATCAGCGAAGCTAGACCAACAAGCAATCGAAATCAAAGCAGACATCAAGGCAGACATCACACAGAAGCTGGAGAAACAGTCAACCGAAATAAAAGCGGAGCTCGGTAGTCTCAACAAACAAATTAAAGGCGTCGAGGAAAAGGTTGACCAGGTCGAGGAAAAGGTTTACCAGGTCGAGGAAAAGGTCAGCCAGGTTGAGGAGAGAATCAACAATGAGATGGAAAACATGAAAAAGGAATTGGAACAGCAAAGGCAGTAGTAACCACCTCACCAGCCCCAATTATAACCGCAGCGCAAAGCTCATCTAGAAATGTCCAAGCACCAATATTCGATGGGTAAACGGTCTGGACTATTTAGAAAACCCAGTTCGAAGCAGCCGCCCGCATAAATCACTGGAATGAGCAGGAACGAGCAACTGCATTGATTCTTGCTCTAAGAGGCCCAGCTGCCGAGCTGTTGCAGACGATCCCCGTTGAATTGCACTCAAACTCGAATGTTATAATGAATGCGCTCGACATGCGTTATGGAGATGATCATCTAAAGCAGATTTATCGGTCACAGCTAAGGCATCGGGTGCAGAAGTCTGGTGAAACCCTACAGCAGCTAGCCCAAGACATTGAGCGACTAGCACTTTTGGCTTACCCGGCTTATGACCCAGAACATCGAGATGATGCAGGGACAGAAGCATTCATCAGCGCACTAAAGGACCCGGAATTGCAACAAGCCGTGCGTTTAGCCCAAAAGCAAACGGTTAAGGACGCATTGGCTTACAGTCTGAACTTTGAGGCAGCGAAAAATGCGACTCGTACCACTGTCCGGGTCCGTGAGGTAGTGGCAGACGAGTGCAGGTGTGAGCGCGTGGAAATTGAGCGAGACCCGCATGTAAATGGTGCGCCTAGATGCTGGAATTGCGGAGAGAAGGGGCAGTTGCAAAGAGACTGCAAGAAGCGAAGAAAACCGAGCTATTGTCCAGGGTGTGCAGCTAGGAGGATTCCACCGTCCAAATCCCCAAGATGAATGTAGTGGTATGTACCGACACTGATGTACCGAATTCTTCCGAAAGCATTGTATGGGCCAAGCTTAATGGTGATTCTGGAGACCACCGATCTTATCTGATAGAGTCAACGAAGACATCCGCATTGCGCAGTTTGATTGTAGGACGAAGCCTTGTAAGATCTTTAAGGAACGGATACGTGCCGGTTAGAGTCCTTAACACCGCAGACTCAACCACGAGCATCAAAGCGGGAGAAGTCATCGGCAGCTGCCAGCCTGTTTCCACCATCACCTCTTTGGAAGCTACTCACAACCATCGTTGGAAAAGGAGGCAAGACACAGACAAAGCCCGGGAATCCACGTCTGCAATATTGAAGCAAGTCAAATTGCCGGTGCAGCTATTCAAACGAGCCTCTGATCTGGTCACCAAGTACAGTGACATCTTCTCAACAAGCCCGGATGACCAAGGCCGAATGAGTTTGGTAACTCACGTCATAGATACACAGGGAGCCAAGCCGATTCGACAGGCACCAAGACGTCTCCCTATAGCCAAACAAGGAGAAGTGAGCGCGTTGATCTCGGACATGGAAAAGCAACGCATTATTGAACCTTCTGTAAGTCCATGGGCCGCGCCTGTAGTTCTAGTAAAGAAAAAGGATGGTAGCACTCGCTTTTGTGTCGACTATAGGCAGCTTAACGACGTCACTAAGAAAGATAGTTACCCGCCCCCACGCATCGATGACATCATGGACACTTTAGCCGACGCAAAATGGTTTTCTACACTCGATCTCAAGAGTGGCTACTGGCAGGTAGAAATCGACAACAAGGACCGAGAGAAGACCGCATTTTCAGTTGGGACCGGATTGTGGCAATTTGTGGTGATGCCGTTTGGGCTTTGCAATGCTCCAGCCACTTTCGAACGCTTGATGGAATACGTGCTACGTGGTCTAACCTGGAAAACCTGATTGGCGTACCTAGATGACATCATCGTCATCGGTAGAACGTTCGAAGAGCATGTGCGGAACTAAGAAGAGGTTTTCTCCCGACTGCGACTGGAAAATTTGAAACTTAGTCCCGACAAGTGTACCCTTTTCGCAGCTGAAGTAAAATACCTGGGACATGTCGTATCAGCAGAAGGGGTCAAAACAGACCCTGAGAAAATTGAAGCCGTGAAAAGCTGGCCAACACCAAACAACAAGCGCCAACTACGAAGTTTCCTGGGTCTGGCAACCTACTATCGAAGATTCGTCAAAGACTTTGCCAAAATAGCTAAGTGTCTCCATCAGCTAACCGAGAAAAATCGCCCGTATGTCTGGAATGAACAATGCCAGACAGCCTTTGAGACCCTGAAGGAAAAGCTATGTGAATCACCCGTACTGGCGTATCCGAAACCCGGAAAAATGTTTGTAGTTGACACCGATGCAAGCAACGGCGCTATTGGAGCTGTACTCTCCCAGCAGATCAATGGCAAAGAAAGAGTCCTCTCGTATTACAGTCGAGTTCTTTCAAAAAGTGAGAGGAACTACTGTGTGACCAGGAAGGAGCTATTGGCTATAATAGAGGCCACCAAGCAGTTCCACAAGTACCTATATGGCCAGAAATTTGTTCTTCGAACGGACCATGCATCGCTGAGATGGCTGTTTAACTTCAAAAACCCCGAGGGACAAGTTGCGAGATGGATCGAAAGATTGCAGTCATACGACTACGAAATCGTTCATCGAAAGGGTGGAGTTCATGGAAATGCTGACGCCCTATCTCGTCGCCCATGTCCAGCTAACTGCAAGTATTGCTGACGGATTGAGGAAAAGGAACCGCCCGTTGATCTGCGACTGATAAAGGCCGAATTCGATGAAGGTTGGTCATCGAAGGAGATTCGAAATGCCCAGCTAGCCGATGAAGACATCGGACCATTGCTCGTATGGAAGGAGACGACTGGGCGACCTGAGTGGAAAGACGTTTCAACGCATGGCGCAACCCTGAAAAGCTATTGGGCACAATGGAACTCCCTTCAGGTAGAGGGTGGCATACTCAAGCGGAAATGGGAAACGGTGGATGGCAGCTCTTATAGGATGCAAACTATACTACCCAAAAGCCGAATCCACGATGTGGTTAACGAAATGCATGAAGGATCCTCGGGAGGCCACCTTGGTGTTAACAAGACCTTAGCGAAATTGCGGGAAAGGTTCTACTGGCTCCACGCTCGAGAAGACGTAGAGGACTGGTGTCGCAGATGCACAATTTGCGCTTCCGCCAAAAGGCCCAAAGCGACGACTGAGAGGACAAATGCAAACCTATAGCGTGGGGGTACCGTTTGAAAGGATTGCTGTTGACATTGCAGGACCCTTTCCTGAATCTGAATGGGGAAATCGATACACGCTGGTTGTAGCCGATTATTTCAGCAAGTGGCCCGAGGTCTACCCCATTCCCAACCAGGAAGCAACTACTGTAGCTGAACAGCTAGTGTTAAATTGGGTCAGTAGGTACGGCGTACCTGGCGAACTACATTCGGATCAAGGCCGAAACTTTGAGTCACTAGTTTTTAGCGAAATGTGCGAGCAGCTGGGAATACGGAAAACGAAGACAACACCGCTGCATCCCCAATCCGATGGAATGGTCGAACGTTTCAACGGCACGCTCAATAAACACCTGGCCAAAATGGTTGACGAGAACCAAAGGGACTGGGACCGACATATCCCACTATTTTTAATGGCATATAGAGCCGCTGAACATGCATCGACGGGCCAAGCCCCAGCCAAAGTCATTTTTGGAAAGACTATTCGTTTGCCAGCCGACATAAAGTTCGGAACACCCCCCGAGAGACCCTGAACGGTCTCGGAGTACGCAAGTGATCTAAGACAACGGTTGAACGAGATACATCGGACAGTGCGAAAACACCTCGAATCGGCTACTGACCGCATGAAGACCAGGTATGATCTAAAGGCTAATTCTACTGACTTCGAGCAAGATGACTTGGTGTGGCTTTATAACCCGCAACGGCGAAAGGGTAGGTCTTCAAAGTTGCAGCATAATTGGGAGGGACCATACCGAGTTACAAAGCGAATCAACGACGTCGTATACCGAATACAGGAACATCGTAAGCCGAGAGCTAAAATGAAAATCGTGCATCTGGACCGTCTTGCCCCATATTACACCCAGTGAGAATTGACTACAAATAGCGACACATCTTTTCGGGGCGAAAAGAACTGAGGTGGGGGCAGTGTTACATGTACAAATAATTACATGTACAAATAATTCTGCGAGCTACTGTCGCAATTGTTTTCACAATCATTAAGAACGTCAACAAATGAATTTACTCGAACCCACGAGAGCCCAACAAGCATGGTCAACATCTGCAAGTGACGTCACTCCATTCATTAATTTGCTCGAATCTACCAGGTACCTCTCGGTAGAACATTCGGCAATGTACGAGAAATGGGTGAATAGGTAGAGACCCTATATAAAGGCGAGCTGAATGAATGGGGGGAACATTCATTCGACCGCGATAAGAACTGCGATAGTATGTCGGAAGCGATATTATTCGAGTAGTAGAAAAGTGATTTTCGTAAAAGTGAAGTGATTTAGAAGACAATTGCGATAAGAAATTTATGGACAAGTGTTAGATTTTTCATAGTGAAAATTAAAATTAGTGAAAGTCTTAAATTGATCATTGTGCACTTTTGTAATTAAATAAACTCTTTTAACTTAAATTAAAAGACATTGCGTTTTCACTTTCCCGGAACATTAAAATTATTGGCCGTGAACCAAAAACACGCGACAATATATATATATATATATATATATATATATATATATATATATATATATATATATATATATATATATATATATATATATATATGTGTGTGTGTGTGTGTGTGTGTGTGTGTGTGTGTGTGTGTGTGTGTGTGTGTGTGTGTGTGTGTGTATGGCTGGTTGTATGTGTGTCTACATAGGATATAATATAATTTGTGCCTGGAGGTCGCAGTTTTGCTTCGATTTTGGCCAAATTTTCAGAAATATTTCTGCTCTGACCAAAGTATAACTCCGGTTTGTACCAAAACTGGTATAAAGATTTATTCGATTGTGTGATAAAGCTCACAATAAAAAATCCATGGTCGAACAATTTGAAACAAAATGGGGGCCGCTCAAAGGTCGAAAAAACTTGAACGATAAAGAAGCACATCAGGTCAGAACATAAAAATAGCGGTTAGGCAAAGTTCGAAATTCAAAAATTTCTCATAGCTACCATTCATGTTGGATTTTATAAAGTCTAAAATCAAGTTAGACGTTGCTGTGATCATGTAATAATGTACCAGAATTTAATTCGATTCCTTTGAAGGCTGCTGATTTCAGCCGTAGGGGCTTTTGTATTGCTGTAAAAAATTAATTTTAAAATATAAGTACATGATACATCTTATTCGAGAAACTGAGTTTTGAAAGGTTTGAAATCCAAAAATTAGCCACTAAAAAGGGTGAAATAAAAAACTTTTAGAAAAAAAGAAAACTGATTTCGAAATGCCCTAAAAAGGATGAAAAAAATTTTATGCAAGCGGTGCAAAATCAATTTCCCCGTTTCAACATAAATACTTCCAACATCTGCACCATCACAAAAGAATCGGGGAAAAATTATATGGCACCGCTTCCATAAAATTTTATTTCATCCTTTTTAAGACATTTCGAAATCGGTTTTCTTTTTTTTCTAAAAGTTTTTTTTTGGATAGTATTGTTTGGTTTTTTGCTCCTTTTTCCAATTGAATCAAAAAATATGTAGTAATTTTAATTGATTTGAATTTGATATTGTTCTTTTATTAATTGTTTTAGACTAATAACGTATAAATTTAGAGAGTCACTTGGGCCATTTAGTTTTAGTATGTTGTATTGTTTTGAATTTGCCATACATATATTCTTTGAAAATTTATAACGATTAATATTGAATAAAGCGCTTTTGACTTTGATGCTGAGTCATTTTTGGTTTCATCACTGCAACACCCCCTTAAAATCAGCAGTCACACAAGTCCAATATGATTTTTTCCCAAACTATGTCGAAAACGATTACAATTCAAATAATAAAATTATTATAGTTTCCGTGATAGAAACGTTTACCTTTATGATTCCTAAACAATTCCAATTACTCATTTCTTAAAGCAAGCTCTATTTTCAGTAATTTATAGAAGAAAAATGATTTTTTTTTGTTTCGTTATTCATTTATATTTATGTACTTATTCACATCAAACACACATGCAAACATACCTGAGCAATACAAACGCAGCGTAATTGGCCAAGTCGTAAAAATGTCGTTTATCATAATTTTTTGGGGTTCTTTTAATGTTTTAACGTCTGAGCTGACCGTAATGAGACGAAAACAAATAAAAATGTGAAATTATGGAGCACCAGGAGATTTATGATTTGATAATTTCTAATTGCTCGCTTCATAACTTACATATCATGTTTACGACATGACTAAATAGTGCGCATGTGAAACCATAAAAAATTGTGGTTTATTTTTAATTTTTCAATTTTAGTAGAAAATGAATCAAAAAGGAATAAGCAGTTATGAATCATAATCATGTGAGTTAGTTACGGTTGAAGCAAGTGGAAGAGTAATCCTCGAGTAAGTACATCTCGTGTATGTACATTTCATGCATGTAATTATGAATAATGATCGTGCTCATTTTTTAATTGCTTAACCTATGAAAATCTTGAAGCGAGGAATTTTAAAATTTTTCATTAGATATTTGATTTTAATTGAGTTGGTGTTTATGATTCAGTCTTCGAAACGTCGAAATCGGTACCTTGGTTTCTGGATTTGAAGATTTTTGGTTTTTATGCGAACAATAACATTCAAGGCTTTGAAATATGATTCGTGTACAAAGCACTTAAGAAATAATTTAAGATACTTATATCCATGAGAATATTAACACTGAAGCGGTGCAGCTTGAACATGGCACAGAGCAACTTTCGAAAACTCACCAGTAATTTATGTGAAATGAAAAACACAAACATGATTGGCCTGTGAATAGTTAAGATATCCTTAATATTTGCAAGGTCAACGAATCTTTTTGCTCCTTCTTGAGCCTTATAATCATTTAAAGCGCCTTCTGCCCATATGCCTCACCTTAGTGAACGTTAGTCTTCGTCGGTGACTACTAAAGCAATTTAAAATCACAGAAGTATTCAAGTATGGTTTTTACCACCGGGACCACATCGTAAGATGATGTCGTTGGAATTTTGACGAATTTATTATGGAGATGAATGGCGCCCACCAAATGAGACATACCACATGGGCGACAGTCGATATGACTTATGTTCCACGTCAATTTCTTTCAAATAGGACACCGCATACTCATGAATGTAAGAAAGTAAGCATCATCATCATCATCTTCGTGGTCATCATCATCAGTATCATCATTCTAGTGGACATGGAGCTGGATCGGAAACTCGGAAAGAATAAAGTTCTCGGACCATGATAATCCTTATAAAGAATGTTTGGCATTCTGCTGAGACGTTGAAGTCATTTATGAAAGGATGGATCGTTTAGAATTTTGATAGCAAAAATATTTAATTACTGTATGGTTTTTATTGATTTGGGCGCGCTTTCAAAATTTTGATGTGGAAGTTGATCGGACATGGTGAACTGTTTTGCAGCCACTGATTCAGGATGAAGAGTTAATTGATTGATTTATTTCTGAGAAGAAGGTTTTTCTTTGAACCTTTTGGTTGACTTTTGAAAGTGGCGGTCATAATGGAGCCAGTCAAGGAATTTCACCGAAAAGTCGGAAATATTTGTCCTGAAGAACTGCCTTAGGAAATTCAAATGAAACTTGTACTCATTATATGAATGATTTGAGTTGGTATATAGGTTCTCATCCTTTGTTGAACATTTAAATCTAAGCTTTTATTGAAATTATTAAATCATATTACAATTAGGACTTATCGAAGGAAATATTTGCGTTTAAAATAGTATGCTATAGGGTTTTCCAATAAGAGGTGTTATTTTGAATAGATCTTTTGATTTAACACCTTCTGACTTCTTCCTAGGGGCCACGTGAAAGAGGAGGTGTACGCCAACAGTCTAGCATCAATTCATGACCTCAAAGATGGAATTTGTGAGGCCATCGAGGACATAGGGCAGCCACTTTGCGATTTGGTTATGAAAAATTTCATGGAAAGGATATGCCCCTGTAAGCGTGGCCGTGGGGGTCATTTGCCAGATGTTATTTTTCACTATTAATAACATACCTTTTCCTTTATAATGAAATAAACATCCGATCATTTATATTAAAAAATGGCATTTTTCTTTTAATATCAAAATGACACCTCCTATTAGAAAACCCTATGGTTATTAATCACTTCAAGCTAACCATTCCACTACATTCAATGACTCTTTGAGCTGGAAAGACTTTTCAGTCTTTAACTTTTTTGAAGTGTCGTAAAGGTATGTATGATGAGTAGCAGACTGCCAAAAATCTCCGGTGCTAGCGGCTTACTTATATTACATAGAGACTTATAAATTGTTTATAACGACATCTGGGCATAAGTTCCCAAACTAATCGTTTCATGGTAGCTTTGTGAACTGACAATACTAATTCAAACATCACTTTGAGTTTGACATTCACATCAAATAAGCATTTTTTTCGAGCTCAGCTAGGAAAATGGATCGCCTTTCAGGCAAATCGCAATAGAATTACTTTATTTCCATACACGTTCAGCTTGATTCCTACTGGTAACATACCAAAGTAACAAACAAAACATTATTTCTTCAAATCTTCATGTATTCTTCCGATTTGAATCATTAACTGATGTTATATATTTTTGACATTGGTTCTCAAATGAATATTTCTAATAGCTTTATGCGAAGATGAAATCATACGACTTCTTGAAGAATCTGACATAGATCTCTCCAATATGAATGAAAATGACGATATTTCATTTACGGTAAGACCTGAAGAAGACAGGGAATCATGTACTTCATCATCGAGCTCTTGAGATGAAGAAACGAACTCACGATTTGAGGTCTCCCTGCAATCTTCTTTAGTAGATAGAGGACGACGCCGAGGCGGCACCTGCACTTCTGGTCGTAGGCGGAAGAAGATGTACTAATACTCGTGGGCGTATACGCGAGGCAGCGAATAGGATGGAATGGCAAGTTCGAACGTTTAGAACGTCCATCTTAGCAACCCAACTATAAAAAAGTTGGAACCGAATCATGAACGCCTCAAGACTACTTTACACAATACGTCGATGATGACATATTAGAGGAACTCATATCCAAAGGAAGGCAATACCTTATATCTGACTGTCAAAGAACTAAAAGTCTGTTTTGGCATTCAAATGTTAATGAGTGCTATCAATTTGCCAAATATATCGTAGTTCTGGTGTCAGAAATATGGAGTTAAAAATATAAAAAAGGCTATGACACGAAGTAGTTTTTTCAACATAAGAAACTGTCTACAAGCAGTATTTGATGATGATATTCTTCAAGAGAGTAAACGAAAGTGTAAACTATGGAAGGTAGCTCCATTCTTCAAGTCAGTCTTGCGAGGCTGTCACGCACAAGAAAACTATTTGCAATCAAGCATCGATGAAATGATTGTACCATGCAGTGACCACTGTGGAGTATGACAAGCGGAGAGACCCAATTTAGTTGAAGTTGAATGTGGCCAGGCTAAAGCCGAGGTGCCAGCTTACGTCTTCACTTGTTGGGACAACACAGAGACCGATTGTTCCGTTCCTTGCGATTTTATATACGTAATATTTTGACACTGCCGATCAGGGCTATTGATATTTTCCCCAATCGATTAGAAGTCACCTTACATCTCTGCTAACCATACATTTCTGTTCCTTCAGTATTACCCGTCCTTAGCTCTTCGTTTTCTATGGGTTTAATAAACAAGTCACCTAGTTTTTCGAGTCAAAGTGTTGCTTTCTCTAGGGTGACTGGTACTTCTCTAGCATTGAGAATCCCTATAACATGGTAGGCAGGGCTTACTATGGAGTCGGCTGTATAGACATCATCAATTATGTCCATGCCGGAGTACAACATGTCTTGCTTTAACATTATCGGCATTTTTATTCAATTTCGGCTTCATGGTTCGAGCGTAATGATTTCTTTCTAGATCACCTGATGACATTCGTGATCTTCTTCGGCATACTTAACATCAGTTTTTCCTGTCAGGGGCGTCACACTTTGGGCCGATCTGCAGGACCTTGCGCTTGTATTTGTCGGCGCCTCAGGTGAGTTATAATGTTGTAGAGTACCCATTGCCCTTACTTGTTCCGTACCCGTAGGAATAGTACTGTTGAATCCAACATCGGCTGGCACTGATTGGGACTCCACACTTAGGGTTGACCTTAGTGGTCGTGTGCTAGTGCCTTTCGAAGTCTCAGTCGCGTTCCATCGTTGCTGACATCTCCTGATGGGGCTTCCAGTGAAATTGTGAACTTCTCCGGGCTTAGCCTAGTTACAGGGAGAATTAGCTTTCTCCTGAGATCCTCAAGGTTACAGTTGTGGGATAGGAAATCATTACCTAAAAGCCCATCATCGTGCATGTCGGTGGTTTTACAACTCCGCAACCCGTCCAAAAACTCTGCCCGGCCAAAAGTTCAACAGCCGGAAACTGCCGTTGTCGACGCATCCCGTTCGGAAAGCGCACAGCTGATACTCCATAGCACTTGTCTGCATGGCTTTTCTCAGCTCTGCACTTAGCGACAGCAGCCAGCTGATGACATCGCTACGACAGCAGCCAGCTGATGTACCCAACAATGACCAGATGCTCGCACCATTCAATAGGAATGCAAAAAGCACTATTAAATGACGCGAACAAATGTTCGTTGTTGTTATCGTCACATATTGGAAAGAAATTACTCCCGGATGGAAAATCATTCATTGGCAGCTTTTGGGTGTTTGAATTTTTAATCCTTGATTGCTAATGATGAATAACTCAGCCATATGATGCGCTGATTGCAACACCTTGTTTTAAAAAAAGATCCGATCAAGAATGCGAATAGTTGAAATTGATTTTAAAATTTTAATTACACAGTATCAGCATGTCACGGTTTAGGATCAGAGCTTATAGATCTAGAACATAGGATACTTTAGATAAAGACTGTAAATTTGAGTCATCGATAAACCTCTTGTTTCTCAGCCAAGTTAAGACAGCTTAGATAAAAGAATGTAGTCGGTTTTAAAATCGAGTTCACCACCTGCCTTAATTAAGTTACATCTTGGCATCCCAATAAACTAGAAAATTCAGTGGTATATGAAATTTTTAATGACAGTTCCCGTAAGGACACTATCGTGTACAAGTATAAATACATCACCAAAAAAAATTGGTTTTTGAGTTTGTGAGTGTTTTTGATTGGTTTGAACAGCATTTTATGATTAAATCTTGTATAAAAACTACAAAATAGACTATTTTGTTTATGTTAATTACATGTAAATTTTGAATAAAAATATTTCAAAATACCGAAAATATCATGACAAATTAAATCAGATTTTTTTCATCAATGTGCTCTCTTTCTACTTTAATAATAGTTGTGCGGATTTTCGGAAGTCTTTCGACCAATTTTTGAAGTGTTTCAGTAGCAAAATTGTCCCAAGCCACTTTTAGACTATTGAACAACTGTTTTTCGTTGGTCGAATGCATGTTTTTCATCTGCCGGTCGAGACTATCCCATAATAATTCGATCGGGTTGACGCCAGGGGATTGCGGTGAGGAACTTATGATTTTGAGCACACCTTTATCTTCCTTGGATCGTAAATAGTTCATGCACAGATAGGAGGTGCGCTTGAGTTCATTGTCTTGTTGAAAGATAAATTTATTGCCGATCAAATTAATGCCAGATGGAATGGCACTTCGTTGAAGAATATTGAGAAAGTGTTTCTTCGGCATTATTCCGTCATCAATTCTGACCAGCTTTCCAACACCATCGTAGCCACAAAACCCCCAGTCAATCACGAAGCCTCCACCATGTTTAAATGTTTGCATAATACATTGAGGATTATACCGCTCTTTTACATTTCGACGAACATACTGGTCCCGCCTGGATCCGAAAGTTTAGAACTTTGATTCATCAGTCCATAATACCGATTTCTACCGATTAGATTTATATTTTTGCGAGCAAACGACTTGCAGCCTTCCTCAGTGTGAATAGGTCACGAAAAAGCTCAAGAGGAAAATGAAAACAGCTGAAGCAGTATTTAGCAGCCGAAACAATTAGTTAAAAAACAAACTTGGTACAACGAAGGACAGTATTGGTAAAATGGAAAACAGGGTCAACTGCAAAGAATGCGACAAGAAATACATCGGGCAGACAAAACGATCAATGAAGATATGGGTGAACGAGCACATCAGCGTGGCAAACAGAACGAAGAAAAACATAAAATCAGGCGAATTGGCGGGAATTAAAACAAAGGTAGCGGAACATATAGGATTATCCATTTTACGCTTGGGAAAGAAAAGCTAAAAAACACAAAATATTCAGATGGAAACAAAATTTTTTAATCAATATAAAGATTAAACCTTTCCATTATATGTGAAACACAAGATCATTCAAATGTATTCCACGGGACCTCTTATAGGCCTCAATCCTTTTGAGTAGTTTTCAATGACTTTTTGGCACATTTCCGACAATATCTCGGCCATAACTTCACGATTATTGGTTTTCAATTCCTCAAGATTTTGAGGATTGTTTGCATAAACACGATCTTTTGCATAGCTCCATAAAAAGAAGTCCAAAGGTGTTAGGTCGCGGGATCTTGCGGGCGAATTGACATCACTCAATCTCGAAACTACGCGTCCTGGAAATTTCTCTTGCAAAAGTGCTTGATTAGGCTGTGTTGTGTGGCTTGTGGCTCTGTCCACTTGGAACCACAAGTTTTCCAGATCATAATCTTCAATTTCTCTCCAAAAATAATCGGTTAACATCCATCCATAGCGGTCAGGATTGACTGTAATGGCTCTTCCTTGATCGTTTTCAAAGCAATACGGGCCAATAACTCCACCAGACCATAATGCACATCAAACGGTCACTTTTTTCGGATGCAAAGGCCTTTCTGCGATCACCTGAGGATTTTGGGAGCGCCATATGCGGCGATTCTGTTTATTTACGTAACCACTGAACGAAAAATGAGCCTCATCACTAAAGAAAGTTTTGTTCGAAAAATCGTTATCAATGGCTTGTTGTTCAATCACCCACTTTGCACACATTCTGCGTTGTGTATGGTCTTGAGGCTTAAGTTCTTGTGTGAGTTGGATTTTGTACGGACGGAGATCCAAATTCAAATGCAAAATCCGCCACAAGTAGCCGTAAGACAAGCCCAAATGTAGAGCACGTCGAGAAATCGACAAATTCGGGTCTTCCTCCACACTTAGAGCAACGACAGCGATATTTTCAGCAGAACGAATGTTGCGATGATGAACAGGCCTTGCAATATTAATAACTGAACCAGTCTCTTCAAATGTTCTCACTGTGTTCCAAATTGTTTGCTGTGTAGGTCGATTATGTCGACCGTAATCGGCTCGTAAAGCCCTAAATGTTGATACAGCAGAATCATAATATTTAAAATGAAATTTAATAATTTTAACACGTTCTTAGACTGTTATACGATCCATATTTCTGAATGGCAAAACTTCAGCTAAAAAAACACGCTTTGGATGACATTTAATTCTGACAGATGTCAAATGGCTGGGTTATACTTTCCTACCACGAAATGGATAACCCTGTATTAATCAACAATAATATCAACACTACACAATATGGCAGTTAGATTGCAAGAGAGCCAGAACCTAGAAAAATCTCAAATATTTAGTCTGCCAATCCTTACAAAGGTTTAAATTCGTTCGTTTGAGTAGCTAATGTCGCCACTGTACTTCATACTATGCGTTTGACAGTTAGACATTTCATCGACAGTCAAACATTCATATATTGAATTCTATTGAATTCAAAGTCACAGCTTTTGCATTTGGTCCAAAATAAGTGCGAGGACGGTGTTGATCCGACATGGTTGATTGCGACGTGGGCTCGGCAGTATGTTGGAAAAAGCTGGTTTCAAACGATCTACAGATATGGTACCTTCTTTTCCGTTTATTTCCTGTTTGTAAACGGTTGCTGAATGGCGCTCGACTATCCTGTATGGGCCTTCCTATGGATGTTTCAATGGTTTCTTAACGTTATCAACGCGCAGATATACATGTAAACAAGTTGCAATATCCTTGTGGATGAAAACTTTTTGCTTGTCGTAGCGTGACGCTGGAGTTGCTCGAATATCCTACATGTGTTCACGAAACCTTTGCATGAAGTGACTTGGATCAGGTTGCATTTCTTCGTCGAAAATAAACTCTCCTGGTATTTAGTATGTAGGGTTGTTCCATATACCAGTTCCGCAGATGTAGCGCAAATGTTAATACTTGTGCGCAATCCAAGCAAAACAGTTAGGAGAGCATCAATCCACTCCTGGGTATTATGGCACATTATAGCTGCTTTTAATGACTGGTCCCATCGCTCGATCATCCCATTCGCTGCCGGATGATATGTACTTGTTCTGATTTGCTTACAACCTACTAAGCGTGCTAACAATTGGAACAAGAAGGATTTAAACTGCGAACCCTGGCCTAAGGTCATAATTTTTGGTGCTCCGAACCGTGAAATCCAGGAACTGTAGGATGCGGTAGCAACCTCGTCCGCTGTTATGCTTTTAATAGCAATTGCCTCCGGCCACCTTGTATATCGATCGATCATCGTCAAGATGTAAGAAAATCCTTTGGAGAGTTTCAATCGTCCAACGATGTCATGGCTGAATCTTGGGTCCGGGACTTCTATTTGTCCAAGTGGAGGTCTGGCATGTCTTCCTATCTTACTGCGCTGACATGTGAGGCACGTACGAGCCCATTCCGATACAGTGGAAATCGTTTAGTAAGGCATTGGATACAAATGCATATCGCTTATAACGTCTCTTTCTAGATGGTTGTTTGCGCCTGCTTATCTGATACTGTAAACTTATATCGGTTGCAGCAGTATCGTTTACAACGAAATATCGCTTACAGCGTCCATATTTTGTGGTCCCTATATTGAATTTTATCGGATACAAAAGCAGCCACGTGCCATTATTACAATTTTCGTGGAATTATCGAATGTTTTGATGTTCCCGCTACTAGTCATTGTCCGTTTTTCATCTTCCACTTTGCTCCAGTCTTAGAGCAAAGTGCAAGCTTCAGTCGTGCACATGCTTTGCGTGTTTTGTTGTCATTATTTCGCTAAAGTGTTGTGAAGTATGGCACATCGTAAAGTGTTCTCGGTGGAGGAAAAAGCTCACTTCCTCTGGCGTTTGGAGTCAAGAGCATCAAACGCCGAACTCGCCAAAGACCTAGAGGTAAGTCACTACACTATAACTTCCTACAGCCAATGGACCAAGGGGTAATAAAGCTACTCAAGATAAATCACAGGAAACAGATTATTTTGAAATTAATTCATGATCGTGAAAATAATGCAACCGGAACAAAACTTTACGTTTTTACGCGATTTTGGTTGGACAAGGCATGGACTGAAGTTTCATCTGTAGCGATTGCCAACTGTTTCAAACATGCAAGATGGCAAAGATACAAGTCACCATTGAAGGGCACAGAAAGAAGTGAAACCCTGGCCAAATGGGCTGAGAAGCTCGATCTGAGAGTTCCAGAGAATACATTTAATGAGTTTGAGGGTGTCTATATTGAAGTCTACACATCTAACAATGTAACAGATGAAGAAATTGTAGCAAACGCGTTGGCAATAGGTATGAATGTCTAAGTTTTGTTTTCATTTAGATTTCATAAATATTATGTATACTTTTGTCCTTTTAGAGAATCTAATGGTCGAATCTGATCCAGATGAGGCAGACGAGAGCTCCGAGATCTACATTGTATCTAACTTGAGCGATGATTGTGCCGCCTTAGAGACGTTGTCGACATTTATTTCTTTGAACGATGTCACAGATGATATCACATAAGGCAATATATTTTTATTGGAAAAAAAAATTACAACTTATAAAATATTCAAGAAAAACACAGAAAACAATTATAGATTATTTCCAAAAAATATAAAAATATGTTTGTGAAATATTATGTTCTTTAGTATTTACATAATTTTAATTTTTCATTTTTGTTAAATGATTTAGAGATATTGGATAGAAAGTCTATCGGTTATAAAGGCAAAAAAGGTATGGTCCACTGGAGGACGATATAAGCAATTTCCACTGTATGTCTTTAGACATGCTAGTTCACACATACCTCTACACTATGATTTTCTTCCTCGAACTTCCGCTGGGATGTGAAAATCAGTGGGTTAAACCGAATATTTGTCTCCGCAATGCTTTTGGAACGTATGGTTGAATTTCCTGTGACAAGACATCACAGTAAACTAAAGTATCCTTGTGGTCTAATCGAAGTTTCTGCAATCGGAAGCTTGAGTCAGCGCGAAGCAAATGTTTTAATTCTTCATCCTCCTCCTGAGTTTTCGCTAAATCCTTCAATGTAACCAAAACTGGCATAGCGATATTATTTACTCGAGATAAGCATCCGCTTTTTAATTCTTTTTTCCAGCAATATGGAAGATATTCGTTGTGAACTGCCCAATAAAGTCCAATTGTCTATTCGTCGTGGAGATGCTTTGTCCGACTTTTGATTACACACATATGTGAGCGGCTTGGGGTCAGTTTTGATGATAAGAACGCGCCCTTCAATCATATGCTGGAAGAATTGTATCGGGCCGTAAATTGCTTGCAGTTCGCGATCGTAGGTGCTGTATTTGCGCTGTGTTTCGTTGAATTATTTGGAAAAGTATCCTAGGGGTTACCAAACGCTATTATTCAACTGCTCAAGAACTGCTCCCATTGCTGCATCCGATGCATCAGCTTTGATCGCAAGTGTTGCGTTCTCATTTGGATGTCTCAGCAATGCTGCATTAGCAATAAGATTTTTGCAGTCTTCGAATGCTTTTGCTGCGCATACATTCCATGCAATTTCTCTTTTGTCGTTCTTCTTTGCGCCGATCAAAAATTCATGCATGATAATATTTCTAACTTTTTGATCGTCTCCTCCGTTGATGTTTACTTCACGGGAAAAAGCTAGGTGAACTTCGTAAATGCATCCACGACCGTTAAAATGTAATCAAAGTACTTTCGCGTTAATGGCATTGGTCCAAGGTTATCCAGGTTGAGCGTATTGAGAGGTACTTTCCCCTTAGGAATAGGATGAAGGATGCCTTCCTGCTTCTCTGTCTTCCCAGTCAATACGATGCACTCTATACAATTTTCGATACACCGTTGAATTTCCCGTTCAATCCGTGGTATGAAGAACTCGCTGTCTTTCAATTCTCTGAATCTTTTGATTCTTAAATTTTATCACGTCTGCTTGCATATTTTCAGGTACTACGATTGTTCTCTTTCCATCGTCCTCCATAAACAATATTTCGCTGTGATATATGTAATTCTTTTACGGCCCAGCTTCAAGAGCCTGTTTAATCGCATTGATACCTTCATCGCCGTATTGAGCCACACGTACTTTACTCATGACATCGTCGGCTATCATCATTACTGTTGCTCGAGATAAGACGTCCACGTGTACCATTAGTTTTGCTGGTCGATGCTCTACTGCGTACGTAAACTCTGACAGACTAATGACCCATCGTGCAATCTTAGGATAAATTTCCTTCTTTGCTACTGTTAGCTTATCCGCCGAGCAATTTGTAATGATTTTGAGTTTGTCTCCCAGTAGATACACCCTAAACTTTTTGACCACTTCAACTATCGTTAGAAATACCAATTCGTACGAATGATATCGTTTTCCAGCGTCATTGGTAGTACGGCTATAATAACAACATCGGTGCATCTTTTGATCGCTTGGCTGTCTCTGTAGTAGGATTGCAACTAGACATTCTTTGCATGCATCTGTGTGAACTTCCATCTCAACACTGGGGTAATACAGACTCAGCACCGGGCTACTGAACAGCACACCTTAATGTCGTCGAACGACATTAAGGTGTGCTGTTCATCGAACTCAATGGGCGCATTCACCTTTCAAATGCAGGTACAAATTTCCTGAAGTAGCTTGCCAGTCCGTAGAACCTCTGCAGCTGCAATAATGTTCTCGGCTGTGGAAACTTCATAACTTTGTCGATCTTCGATGGTGAAGGCTCGATTTTTCCACCACAGATTACATAGCCCAAATATTCGACACGTTTTTTTAAGAAGACAAATTCCCTCCAATCAAATTGAATACCGTTTTCTTCAGCTACATCTTATACCCGTTTCAGTTTCCGGATTTCTTGATTCGCGTCTATGGGTGGTATTTTCAGGTCATCTTTAAATGTTAATACTGATCCGTTCTTTATCAAATCTTGGAAAACTTCGTTAATGGATCACCCAAACGTATTATCACTTATACATAGAGCAAATGACGTTTTACAGAACTAGTATTGGCCGTCTTGCGTAACAGACATGGTATACTTTAGACTGGAGTCGGTCACAGGAACATGGAAAAAAGAATTTTTCAAATCAAGTGCCGTATAAACTCGTGCTGATGCCAATCGATCAAGCTGGTCCTCAATGATCGGTATAGGGAATCGATATCTTACAACTTTGCTATTCAGGCTACGGTAATCTATACAGAGCCTATGCGAAACGTCTTTCTTCCTCATGACGACCACTTGACTTGCAAAGTCGCTCGATGATGGCCGTATTACACCTTCATTCAACAATTCTTTTACTTGACCTTCAACTACGGCCTTTTCTAAAGATGCTGATCATCTTGGGCGATGGTGGATCCGTCAGCGCTATGCTATAACCGTCTCAATACCTGGCTTCTGTTTCTCGTGTGTAGCTTTCCACCAATTTTCGCACAAAGTCTTTGAATTTGCTCCGAACGTCAAAATCTTTTTCCCCGGGGTCACATGAAATGCTCATCATTTAACTGTCGTCGTTGATTGGATCGTTGATCACCTTCGAAGCTGATTCTTCAACTGTTTGCACGAGTGACTTAATCTTCACATACTTGGGCGTAATAATGTAGTTTACCGTCTTCAAAAATTGTCTACCGATTATCATATCAACACTCATGGCGTTTGTCGGGACGATGTAAAGTTCAATAGAAAACACTATTTCTTCGATTTTGATGTCCATATTTACTCTCCCGATCGCGTGAGAAATTGCGTTACCGAATACTTACTTGGAACCGTACTTGAAACTGTTTCTTCTAATTCCTACCACAACGCATGTCCGATCAAATTCAAGTCACTATAAGAATCTACTACAGCCGTAATTTTTCAGTCACCGACTTTCTCATTAACAACGATTTTATCTCCCGTGAAACACTCAATGAAATTCACCTCAGGGATCGAGTTGTTCACAACTTTCCTTTGCGGGCGTTGTCATTTAAAACACTTGTTTTCGTTGTTTTTATCCGGACAATCACTTGTTTTATGCTTCGTCTCGCCACATGAAAAATATCGCGTATTTTTGTTCGAAGAACATCCATGTCGCCCTTTTTTATATGGGCCTTGGATTTTTCTTTCACCTTCACATAGACATCCAATATTGATTTTGGCTCGGCGATCGTTGTCGTCTCATACAGGATCAATTTGTTCGCTGCATCATCGGCCATACCATAGATACATAGTCGCATGTGGTGGCTTCATCTATCTTCCCCGCGCTTGCTATGCGCTGCATTTCGTATGCGTATTTTAACAGGCTTTCCTCTGGCTTCTTCGTACGTTTCAGTAATTTTCTATGTACTTCCCCGCACGGAATTTTCTTTCGAACTCGGCACAAAGACCACGTTTCAATTTGTCCCAGTTATCCAAATCGTTATCAGCGAACCCGAATTTCCGCACGATTCCTGTTAATAACTTTTCACGAAAAGGGGTTTTCGTGGTTCAGTCCAAATGACGCTCTTACTAATACATTCAAACTCTTTGATCCACGTGGAGATACTTTGTCCTGTTAATAACTTTTCACGAAAAGGGGTTTTTGTGGTTCAGTCCAAATGACGCTCTTACTAATACACTCAAACTCTTTAATCCACGTGGAGATACTTTGTCCATTCTCTGCACCGAGTATTTTAATGCTCTCTTCCACTTTGCGGAACGCGTATACCCCGCTCGGTTTCCGGCCCACACTCGCGGCCACTGTGAGATTTTGAATCGGTGTTGATGTTCCTGCTGCAATATTCTCGACAGTTGTCTCTTTGCCCACGACACGTCTCATCTTGTCCACCATCTCACACATTTTAATTAGTTACCACGGGATTTCGTTCGTCGAATTCCACAATTTGAGCAGCTAATTCTTCTTTCGTCACACTTTCTTCGAGACCCCGCATCAAGCGCTCTCGCACGAGTCCATTTTTGATGTAACGGTCAAGCCACTCTCTCACTTCCAATCTGGCGCGCGACATCCTCTTTCCCCGTCGCTCTCTCTCTTTTCTCGGCAATCAAAAATGTTCGCACACTAAT
Source organism: Odontomyia ornata (assembly GCA_963969285.1). Taxonomy (NCBI): domain Eukaryota; kingdom Metazoa; phylum Arthropoda; class Insecta; order Diptera; family Stratiomyidae; genus Odontomyia; species Odontomyia ornata. Next base: position 32,839,307 of record OZ017740.1, read on the forward strand.
ATTGCTGTTTCTCTCTAGACAGGTAGCAGCTTGCACACACGCGCGATACCACTTCAAAACGGCGCCGCGGTTCAATATTGGGTTCGGAACACAAACGAATTAGATTATTAATCATTGCTTATCCTGGTTGAGCCCCCATGTAAAAGTTGAACAATAAAACAAGCTTTATTCGTTGAAAAGGTTGGTTACAAAATTCAGTATTTAGGAAGAACGAAACGAAGTCACGTCTGCTCGCGGCACACTCTCCTAGTCTGACCTCTTCGATCATGTTGCAGGCGACGATGTGTCCACCGTCAGTGTTGCCACCCGACATATATATATATATATATATATATATATATATATATATATATATATATATATATATATATATATATATATATATATATATATATTTATGCATATACACAATATATATGCAGTAAAAATAAAACTGGCTAGCAGAGTGTACAACTTGTTCATTACATTTTTATTAAGAAATACTTGCCAGACAGCTCATTATCAATAAATTTATCAATAAAATATTAATTAATTCTCCTGAGCAGTTTGAAAATTTCTTAGAACATTTGACCCTTTTCGTGGGGTGACATACGTACTAGAAGCTGACTGGGTGGTTTCGGAAACCTGCAACAAATCAGGAATAAAAAATGCCACTTTGAAAAATTTTTGAATGGCATTGGCTACTGAAATACAGACGGAGCTGATGAAGCTTAAGCCACTTTTTGCGCTTTCCCGAGGGGAGGGGTGGAGCAGTGAAATTTTTTTGTTCGTAATAAATTATCAATAATACATGGATCTACAATGAATTTTCTGTAATAAAGCGGATGATGTAGCTTGATAGGCGGGGATGAGAAACGCGGTAGAGATTGAAGGAGTGGTTTTGGGGCATACTTGTTACCTACATCACCACCAATATATTAGAAATAAAATTTGCCACCTCGAATGCGTCTTTATCTATATTGGTACTTGAGATACGGAGTGGTGAATGTAGTTTAAGTTTAAAGCCACATTAGCCGCTTTTTTGGAGGGAGGAGAAATCAGATTCAGTTGCTCGTAGAAGCTCAACTATAACTTCCCTGGGGTTTATTTAGAGTGCAAGCATATTTTTACAACTTTCTGAAAATTTGCTGGGGGTGAGATACGTGGTAAGGGTTGATGGGGTGGTTTTCTGGAGAAGGGGTGGAGTAAAAACATTTTTTTATACCTAATAAATTAGCAAGATAATACGCACCTATAATGAATGCACCCTAATAAAGTGGATGGGTTAATATGGAGGAGGGGAGAGGTATGCTGTAGGGGTTGAAGGAGGAGTTTTATGAACTTTTTTTCCTTATACCGCCAGCAATACATTAGCAACAATACCTTCCACCTCGATAATATCTCTATCTTTATTGGTTGTTGAAATACGTGGATAGTTGATGTAACTTACGTCTTAAGCCACATTAACAGCATTTTCGATTGGAGCAGTCAGTTTGAGCTTTGCGTTGAAGTTCAAAAATTACTTCCCGTTAGTATTCAGTGTGCAAGAGAATGTTTTTACAACTTTTGACAGTTTCCCGGGGATGAAATATGCGATAGGGGTTGATGGGGTGGTTTTACAGAGAAGGGGTGAAGCAATACAATACGTGATAAATTAGCGATAAATTGGCAATAAAATATGCACCTGTAACGAATACTCCCCAGTATAGTGGATGTAGCTTAATATGGAGGAGAGGTAAGATACACTGAAGGGGTTGAAGGGGTGGTTTCGGGAACTTGTTTGTTCTTTATATCACCAATGATGAATAAGCAATAAAATATGCCACCTTAAAATTGTTTCTATCTGCATCGGTTCTTGAGCTATGGGGATGGCTGTTGTAGCTTAAGGTCTAAGCCACATTATCCGCTTTTTTCGGGGGAAGAGAAGGAGCAATAACATTTTTAGTTGCTTAATAAATCAGCAATAAAATATGGAGTTATAATGAATGCTCCCTAATAAAGTGGATGATGTAGCTTAATAGGCATAATTTTCGAGAAATACATCAAACCGTGCATAAAAAGCTAAGCATAAGGAGGGTTCGATTTTAATCTACCCAAAGAGCTTATGCTTTTTAGGTGATATATATCGGTTTGTAAGTGAATACAATGTAAGGCAAGATGTTAGAAATAATTGAAATGATTACATAGGCAGGATACAATGTTAATTGGTATATACTAGGTGCGTTCAAAAATAAACGAAACTGAGCTAAAATAGAAACGACAGGAGCTTTTTCCTGATAAATTCGAGTTTATTTATTCAAAAAAGTCTCCTCCGGCCTCAATACATTATTTTGCGTGATCCAATAGCTTTTCAAAAACGTTTTTCAGGTCATTGACCGAAATGTCCTCCAAGATGTCGGTACAAGCCTTTTGGATGCCCTCTACGGACGCTAAGCGCTTTCATTTCATGGCCAAATGCAATTTTTCGAATAGAAGTCACAGGGAGCCATATCAAATATACGGTGAGTGATTGATGGTTAAAATGCGATTTCTAGTCAAAAAATTAGGCTGAAAATGGTGCATTATCATGCAATAAGCGCCAGCTTCCTCCTTCGCGGTATTCAGGGCGAATTTGACGAATGCGATGCAACAAACGCTTCAAAACGCCAAGATAGAAAATTGCATTGACAGTTTGGCCCATTGGCACAAACTCCTTGTGGACAATTCCCTTGGAATCGTTAAAACAAATGAGCATGGATTTGATTTTTGACGTCTCCAAACGCGATTTTTTGGAAGGTGGCTCATCTGGGGCCTTTCATTCGGCACTTCGATGCTTGGTTTCGGGTTCATATTTATTTATTTATTTCGCCAAGCAAGGCGTAATTACAAAAAATACAATACAAAAAATACAAACTTAATTTAAACATTTATGAAATAGCGGCGTTGAGGGCATTTAAGATTTGGTTCTTAAAATTGGATTTGGAGATGGTTGGGGAGTAATGAACGCTAAACCTGTTGAATGCTTTACAGCATCTGTTAATCGGCTCATTGCTAGCATAGTTCGTGTGGTGCATACGCACGGTTAGCATTGGTGTGTGTCTTGTGGCTCTTATAGGATCGTTTAAGTGTATTTTGTCCGACAAGGATGTAGTTTGAATGTTGCCTCTTATTACATCAAAGGGCAAGCAAGCGGACAATGCAACTCTCCTAGAAGCCAGTGTAGTCAGGTTGATTATGTGAAGTCGAACATCATAAGATGGAAGATTGTGGAAAGAAGTAGGATCATACAAGGATCTAAGGGCGAAGAGCAAAAACTGTTTTTGCACTGACTCTAATCTGCGACTATGAATGTCGAATATGGGGTCCCGGACTGTGCAGCCGTATTCAAGAAGTGGACGGACAAGTGAGGTGTACAGAGACTTAGTAGCCCAGATATTTCTGAACTCTTTTGCTCTACGTTTAATGAAACCTAGCATTTTATAAGCCTTGCTCAGGATTTCATCATAATGGAGGTTAAAGCGGAGTTTAGTATCTAAGACTATGCCAAGGTCGACAACTCTCTCGACTCTTTTCAAACGTGTGTTATTAATATCATAATTATGTAAGATAACGTTCTTTTTTCTTGCAAAACTTATTATCTGGCATTTTTCTATATTAAGAGCAAGTTGGTTTCTATCGCACCACTGAAGGAGAGCTGCTAACTTAGATTGAAGAAAAGATACATCGGATAAGGATTGTATACAGTAATACAGTTTGAGGTCATCGGCGTAAAACAGGTCCGAGACATCAGACAGTACTGTAGAAAGATCAGCGATGAAAATATTGAAGAGGAGTGGACCAAGACGACTGCCCTGAGTTACTCCAGAGGTGACATTGAACTCACGAGACAACCGACCTTGAAACTTAACGCATTGTGTGCGGTCTTTCAAATATGACTGAATCCAGTTGAGCAGTGAACCGTAGATGCCAGAAATGCGAAGTTTATTCACCAGTATTTCATGGTCCACTCGATCGAACACTTTACTGAAATCTGTATATATTGCATCTACCTGGAAGCCTTGCTCCATGCTACAAAGAATATCCGACGTCAAGGTAATAAGATTAGTGGTGGCAGACCTGTTTTTACGGAAGCCATGTTGCTGTTCATTCATATACGGTTCTATAATGGGGGAAATTTTACTGCAGATAATTTTTTCGAACAGTTTAGGTATAGTAGAGAGGATAGCAATGCCCCTGTCGTTCTCCACGCGCCGCTTATCGCCTTTTTTGTGAATTGGTGTTATAAAGGATGGTTTCCAAAGTTTGGGAAATATACCAGATGTAAGCGATTTATTAAAAAGAAGGAAGAGAGGTCTAACCAATTCATTTTTGCAGAGGGACAGGAAGCAAGGAGGAATAAGGTCAAGGCTGGGTCCTTTATGTAGATCAAGATCTTCAATAGCATGAAGAATTTCATCTTCAGAAATGGTAATGTTATCAATTAAGATCTGTGTGGCTGTTTCTAACGACTCAAAATGAGGCGAGTTGACTGGATTGGAGTAAACATACTGAAAATGATCAGTAAAGAATTCACAGATCTGCTCGGTGCAGGACGAGTCGGAGTCGTTGTATGACATTAAAGACGGGTAACCAGATGTTTTGCGCTTAACAATAACAAAGTCGAAGAATTTTTTTGGATTGGATATAGTTTCCTCCGCTATGACGTTAACGTATGTTTGATAGGCCTCTTGCGATTTAATTTTGAATTCAAGTGCAAGTTCGTTATATTTACTCTTAGTCATATCGCTTACACATTTATCTTTTCTTAGGAGCCTATATAGTTTATTTCTCTGGTTACGTAAATGTCTCAGATCACACCCCAGCCATGGTTCAGAAATCTTATCCCTTTTCTTGATTTTCGGTACGAAAGATTCAACGGCGTCAAAGATTATACGATAAAAGGTGGATAGAGCCGTATCCAAATCTAACGTTGACAGAGTACCGTACCAGTCAATGCTGGATAGAAGACTATTAATGTTTCCATAATCGCCATTGCGGAAGTCATATACAATAGTTTGATTGTACGAAATAGAATTAAAAGTATCAGGAGTGGACAGCTCAATAGAAAAAGCGGAGTGATGTCTCGAGTTAGAAAACAGATTCTCGTTGTCATCAGTTAAACTGGCCACAACTTCGTCGTATGTATTAGAAAAAATAAGGTCTAGCCATACACCGTTCTGGTTGGGAGCAGGAGATATCTGCTGCAAGTCATTACTATAGAAGGTGCTCATTAATTTGAAATCATTACTATCAAGGAAAGAGTCGACCATCGTCATTGTCGATCACAAATTTTATATTAGGTCTATTAAAGTCGCCAGTAATGATAATTTTATCGTCTTCGTTTGTCATTGCAGTGATATCACTTATAATTTTACAGACATTGTCGTAGACAGTATCATTCGATTTAGGAGGGACATAAAAAACGCCAATAAACACAGTAGATTTTCCCATTTTTATTTTGACCACTTTATGCTGACATGAATTATGCGGCGTGCAGTTAACTGGCTCGCTCATGAAGGAGTTATGTATGGCGATCAATACACCGCCTCCTCTTGACTGGCCAGTGATAATCGGGTCCCTGTCATCTCTGTAAATCCTCCAGTTACTATCCAGAATTTCTTCATTAATGTGAGAATCCGTCAACCATGTTTCGGAAAGGGTGATAGCATTAAAATGGCACGATTTTGCGTCAAGGAAAAACTTATTTAATTTACTGCGCATACCTCCACAGTTGTAGTAAAATAATTTGAGGCTTTGCTGATTATAGGGGGCGAAAAAATTTATTGTGATGTTCTCTAGTTCTTCGTAGTGACGAAATATAGTTGGAGCTTACATGTGATGCATATATTTCAAGGTCTTTTTTAGCTTGATTTAGAGTGACACCTAACTCTTCATGGAATGAGAAATAAACGAGCCTAAGAGCCTCAAGATCGACTGGAAGCCCTTCTCTTTGAATCAAAATTTTCAAGCTGGTTTTTGTTTTACCGTCTATGCAGGTTGTGTCTGGCGCCTTGTACATATAAGAAAGGTAAAGACGAACGGACTCGTAAATTTTGTTATCTCTCAGCCGAGACATAAGGTATCTTTTTTCCAGATCAGCTCCCGATACCATAGTTGCCTTGACTGAAGGGGGTAGAAGAGGATCTAAGAATGTCTTGGTTAAGTTGTTTGAGGCAGGCGATAACGGATGAGTAATAGATCCAGGCGAAACAGGAATCAAGTCCTCTCCACGAACAAAATTCCTGTATCCATCCTGATCAGTGGATTTAGGTACCAAGCAGGGACCTGCATCCAACTCTTGTGCACAAGATGCCGCGGAATTTGAAGCTGTTTCAGAATCGCCAGCACGTACACAAACGGAGTGCAATGTTGAGTCAGCCGAAGAAGTGTGATTAACATACAATTGTTTATGCGAGGGAGAAGTGGTTTTAGAGCTGGGATTGGCGTGAGTATTGATTGATAGGCTATGGCTACTATCTGAGAGTTTACAAATATGCTTAAGGCTACTTAAATTACCACTATCTTTGGATTCAGAGCCAGTATTATGTTCGTTCCATTGTTTGAATAGCAAGCCATTCCAGGAACAGGCACTATTTTTCTTCTTGAAGCTCTTAAACAGCCAGGCGTATCTTGTGAGAATAGATACCTTAAACTCTCGTCGTCGTTGATGCCGGAAAGGAAGCTCCGCAACCTTGCATCCACTGATAAGTAGGACATCTTCTATCAACTTCCGAACTGTGATTGGGTTATTGAAGTTTCTTGAACCCGTAACAAAAAATATGTTGTAGTCAGCCTGCGGGTTTGAGTCTGCAAGTTTCTGTATTCTGCTGTCCCACTCTTTAGCGGACCAGAAGGTGCCAAATTTGTAGATATGTCGTGGATTACGTGGTGTAGAGGGCGTTGTGTTACTGAAGTCTGCAACCAATGGATGAGTGATCGTTGGCCTAGTGAGACTATTTTGTTGACCTTGAATGAGATTGCAGCACAACTTTTCGACATTATTAATTTTCGATAGCAGCTGAGATAAATCTACACGGTCCTTCGGTTTGAAAAGGGATTAAGTCATTTTCTCGAGGCTGCTATGATGCTTTTCTAGCATTTTCTCAACTATATTTTGTAGAGACGAAGAATTTTTGCAACAATCGTTTTCGTTCGGGGAATAGCACAAAAAAGTCTCTTTGATCGAAGCGAGTTGAGAATCAAGCAAATCAAGCGATCTACACACTTTTTTGTCGCTCTCCGTAATTCTGGCAGCTAATTCGTCAAAACTGCATGCCATTTCTACAAAGCTATCGTCATTGGCTCGAGACTGCTTTTGCTGTCGTGAAATCAGGCTGTCTTTTTCATCGTTCAGCTTATCAATGTAGCCTATAAGTCTATCGAACATATTTCGTAGTGCGACATCAAACCTTTGGCAATCCGAGCATATAAAATGATTGTCCATGTACGGATGGTACCAATCTCGTTTCTATTGAAACACCATGTTTCATCACCAGTCACAGTGTTGTAAAGGAAGTTCTCGTCTTTTTTCGGCTCTTCAATGATGTCTTTCGAATGTTGAATTCTAAGCAATTTTCGCTCATCAGTTAACTTGTGCGAAACAAAATGTGCACAGACCTTTCTTAAGCCCAAATGATCGGTTAAAATGCGGTAAATCGATGTTTTGGAGATATTCAACTCTGATTCCATGAGTTTCAATGATGATTTCGGCTCATGTTTGATAAATTCACGCACAATTTCGATGAAGTTTTCGGTGATCATTGATTTTGGGTGGCCCATGTGTTCATTGTCATTTATTTCCTCACGACCATCTCTGAAACCATTCATGGATCCTAGCAGAAAATAGACAATCATCGCCATCCATTTTTTTCATCTATTCTAATATTTTCTTAAACGTTTTAACCGATTTAAGAAAAAAATTTGATGTTAGCTCTTTGTTCGAAACTCATTTTTGTACCGATGACATAAACTTACTGTCACTTTAGACGCAATAACTTCGCTTCCACTGAACCGAATGTTACCAAACTTTCACTGGGAGTCAGGGAGGGATGTAACTTCCCAACACATTATCTCATTTACAGAAGGCGCTACCAAAAAATAATGATGACAAAAGTATCGTTTGTTTTGGAAAGCTCCTTGTAGTAAGTTACCAAATCTGATCACTCAATAAAATTGTTCAAACAAAGCCCACGCCTTGGTTTTGAGTTTGAGCCATTAAATTTGTAGGAACAAATTATCCCGGTATTTTGCCAGTGATTCAGTTTTATTTCATATAATTTTATTATTCCTCCTTGTGGCTTGGCTCTAAGTATTTTGCTGTCTTCATGATCGTAGACAGCTTAAAATAAATTATAACTTGTATTAAATTTCTTGTGAATGATAGAAATAACTATTAAGTCTATCATCGTAATCATTATATTTATTAATTTCCACTTGATGAGGACATGCCAAGCAGATTTGTCTTCAACCTTTTCGACCTTTACGTCTCCCTAGTGTCTCTTAGATCGATGGATGCTTGAGAAGACCAAGCACCAGGTCCATTATAAAATACAATTACAATAATATAATATGTCGTCAACATGGTGACATGAAAACTACTAACATTTTCCATGCTAAACAAACGATGCACTCGCTGATAGGGGTGAATGAGGTGCAACGCGATGCAGTGCTGCAATATCAGCTCCAAGGCGAATTCCTGCAAACTCGTACATAGCGATTAAATATTGAATGAAGCGTGCCATAACTTAGGTATGATCAGGCATACTTAGCATTGAATTTTGTCCATAAATGTATGCTATGTTGGTTTACCATTTATGCTGGTGACAGGTTTACTGTGATTTCTGAGCGCGACGAGCTTCAGTATTTCAACGTACGAGTACGTTCCTTGTTCAGCCGTCATACAAGTCATATCGTCATACTCATAAAATGGTACATGCAATTTGAAATGGTCAGTTTTGCGCGTGCTGTGCCCTCGTGACGCTTTTCAAAGTCACTCGCGGTGTATTTATGCTCCTGTTTTAGTGCTGCTTACGGCTACTTACTGCTGCTGTCGGCAGCTTACGGCTGCTTACTAACTTTCATGCTTTGTTCTCGTCATATGCGATGCGTATGATTGCATCATAAATTTGGTATGAGATACTTTAAATAATGATTCAGAGACGCAACAATGTCATAAATATGGTTTGGAAAATATGATTCGTTGGATTTCTTTGAAAAATGCCGCGACGATTAGTAAGATAAATGTGAATCGTGTTGATTTTATAGTAAAGTACACATAACTATTAATATGATTCCATGCAGTGATTTCATTAACATTGCAATTATCTTAATTAAAAAGATGTTTTTCTGATATTTCATTGATTAGTTTCATTGCAAATTTGATTTGTATCTGAATTATATTAAAATTAAATTTTCCAGAATAGTATGAAAGCTAGTCTGGCATGTAATAAAAATGAATCGAACAACGTTTTCTTCTTTGCATCATCGGTACACATGTTGAAATATGAAAATTAATTGGGGTATTTGCTCTACTTCAGCAAAATTGGCATGGGATATCAAGCTTTGAATATATTTCTAAGCAATCGTTACAAGTAAATCCTGAATTAAGCAATTGTAACATCCGTAGAATTTACCACAGCCACATGCATTAGAAAATGGCAAAAAGAGTCTTGATCCAGGATAGCATACTGAGGCCACCTACCACTCAGCCATATCATGGGTTTCCCGGGGTATCCTTTGCCCATGTTGGGCCACCTCACATAGAGAAAGAAAACATAAGAAAGATGGAAGGGTACAGGAAGTTAACTCACATATGAAAAATCGATTTATTTACATTGACATGACGAGTTTATTCCATGCAACACAACAATATTATAATAACAAAAATGACATCTGTGCTAATATCAAGGATGGGTACCGTCAAACCACCATGCATTCGCCAAAGACCGTCCGTCGTCACCACTTCAATACATTGCACATCGGCAGTATCAATGGCAAGACTGAGCACACGTACCGTCGAACTGATGTGATCCGATGAGTACTCCAAATAAAACAACTACGAAGAGTCTTACTTACATTGTCAGTGGAACAAAGAGAGAGATTAATGTGAACACTGTCACCCTCTAGTTACCCTCGGCATGAGAGTTCCTCGGGCTAAGGACCTCGGACCTGGCTTGCCATCGGAGACGGTCGTAGGAGGCGCCATTCGCATATTTCCTGGTCCTAAATAGCCGCCAAGCGAGAACACGGCTGCCGAACACCCCTCACACAGCTCGAAATACCACACATTATTTTCCTCTAAAAGGGGAGGATTAGTCTCTCCGCGCAACCACTTGCACAACTTTGCACAGCTCAGACTACCCAACGTAACTCGCATCGAGCAAAGATCTGAAAACACCCGCGCTAAAAATCACGAATCAATTCGCACTGAAATATATTCCCGAACACACCCGAGCCACGTGTGCAATTTATCTTCGTGGCAATATTTTTTTATGACGAAAAAATGTTCAATTATTTAATTATTTATTTAATGCTAAAGTGAAATTATTTTAAAAATAGGGCTTTAATTTAAAAATATGCAAAACTTAACTTACCTCTACCTATTCGGGGGCCCCCCGAAGTAATTTACGGTACGTAGCTCTACTGCCAGCGCCCTTCTTGAAGAGCTGATGTAGCCAATCTCCGTTAATTATTCCATTGTCACTGTTGTAACTTTCTCTGTTGTATTTTTCTGCCCTCGATGAATTCCCGGAAAAATTTCGTGTCGCTTGCTACACTGGGTCCTCTGTTGTTGATCCTTGTCTGCCAGAAAAGAGAAGAAATCCGTTCTTTGTTTCCGGGTTTTTCATCGGCTCGGTTTGAACCGGCGACCCGTTAATTTTACTTCTGGGCAATTAAACTTTCAATTATGATCCCCCAACTGGTTTTCACCGGGTAATTGAAATCCAAATTTCCCTTCATCTAGTACATTCGCCATCAGTTGTAAATGTCAAAGTGACTGGCACGCTGTCAGTGTTGTGTTTTTGTTTGCTTAGAGTGAAATGTTGGAATGTTATATTCTTGATTGATGCCGGGTATTCTCTAGGTGCACGGCTTATGAAAGAAGGAAACATTTTAAAATTTATGACGTATAAACCAGTAGCTTCATTAGCAATATTTCGAATGTATTCATCATTTACACATAAAAGTACATTCTCAGGTTTGATAATGAACAGTTAAGGGGTTAGGTGGGTTTGAAAATTTCAAAAATTTTTTGTCTTATTAAATAGTCCAATATGTTTAGAATATTTTCCTAAAATTTCGAATCGATCCGAGTAAAATTCTAGGAGATATACCCTTCGGAAGTTCCGCCCATCAGGCCACGTCAGCGCAACGCTTCGCAGGTATACAGAAGCAGCTGCTTAGCTTTTGTTAGGCTGCCCTTTCCTACTTTCTTTTATAATTCAACGGCAACTCAAACAAGTTTTGAATATTTTGTTAGTTTATTGTTGCTTCTTGAGCCAATAGGTTGATTTGAGGTTATAAGTGTTTTTAAATTTTTAATATTAATAAAATATGAGTAAGGTTACAAGATTTGTTAGAAAAACTACTGGTCTAAGAAGAGATAGACCAAAGAAAAGAAATCAATATTTTAATCCGAAAACTATGGAGATAAATGACGAATCTTTTACCAGCACGTCGGCGAAAAAACTTAAAAGTCAACATGATAAAGACGTGCCAGAGGACGGTACTCTGCAGTATGCAATCATCGACTTTTTTTGTGTTTTCAACACTATCTACTTTCGTGAAGTGTTCTAATATAATAAATGAAAATGGAGTGGAAAAAATATGTAATGGCAAAGTGGATTTTAAACAGTCTGTGAAATTTGGCCTTGGTTTCAAAATTATCGTAGAGTGTGAAAAATGTCTACCTAGATCCATTTTATCGTGTCAAAAAATCGGTAAATCTTATGAAATAAATCGTAGGTTTATATTTGTGATGCGAATATTAGGCTTAGGACTTGCCGGATTTAAAAAATTCTGTGGTTTGATGGATATGACTAGTCGTTTTTTGAATAAGTCAACATATGATTTTTATATTCAGAAAGTTCATCAATCTGTTCTGGTGGTTGCTTCTTTCATCAGCTGCAGAGGAAGAAAAAAAATTAACGCATAATGAAACTGGTATTGATAACACGATAGATGTAACTGTATCAGGTGATGGTACTTGGAAAAAGCGCGGTTTTTCATCATTATACGGTGTGTTTTCGTTAATTGGTTATTATAGCGGAAAAGTATTGGATATTTTTGTGAAATCTTCATATTGTAAATTATGCGAAGTGTGGAAAAAAAAACTGAACACAGTAGAAATTGATGAGTGGAAGGAAGATCATTTTGCCAAAAATGAATGTAGTGCCAATCACCAAGGACCAGCTGGTAACATGGAAGTTTCATCAATCGTGGCGATGTTTCAACGCTCTTCTGAAAAATTTGGCGTACGGTACTCAAATTATATTGGTGACGGGGACTCCAAAACATATTCCGGAGTTCTTAATGCCAAACCTTATGGCGATGATTTCATTATAAATAAAAAAGAATGCGTAGGACATGTGCAGAAGAGAATGGGCAAGCGATTACGTGATTTGGTCAATAAAACTGTAGAAGAATCTAAAACTAAGACAGGTAAAGTAAGGAGAAAAAAAATTCTGTCTGGCAAAGGCAAACTAACAGGCAAATTAATTGATAAGTTGACAGTTTATTATGGCCTAGCTATAAGAAGAAACTGTTTTTCGGTGCAAAATATGAGAGATGCTATATGGGCAACTTATTATCACTATATCTCCACAGACAACAACCCACAGCACGAAAATTGTCCAAAAGATCCTAACTCATGGTGCACTTGGCAGTGTGCTTCAGCAATGAACACTCTGTCATCATATCAACATGACTACGAACCATTACCAAGTGACGTTTCATTAGCTATCAAGCCTATTTATGAAGAACTCAGCAAAGAAGAGCTCTTGGAGAGAAAGTTTGAACCAGTTAATTTGGAAAATTACTCCGAAAATACTTCCTGCTGGTTCAAAAATAGTAGAAATTGCTGCATGTGTCGCTGCTGGAACTTTCAACGAAGGAATTTCCGCTTTATTGCTTCTTATGCATGGCATGGACTTGAAGCTTGGCCGAAACAGCCATGACTATGCCCGAAATGAAGATGCGAACCGCATACTCATTGCCGAAATGCAAGCTGACGCTACGACTCGTGAAGCAAGAATTCGTCACAGGCAAGAACAAAAGGATGCCCTGGATATTGCCACAGCAGCAGGTACTTTGCTTTATGGTGCCGGAATCAATGATTCGATGTAAGTTGAAAAAAAAAATTTTTTTCGCATGCTATTTTAACTCAAAACTTTAAACGCGTTTATCTCAGAACTCTATTTATTAAGTCGGTGGACGCGATTTCTCGCCGATTTGGCTCAAATTTTGCGCACATCTTTGGAATAACATTATCCACTTAATGAACGATCATTTTTTTTATAATACATAATTTTTTCAAGCCAAAATATGGCGAAAATTTAACCGAAAAATGTGTTATTTTTTTCTAAGTCTGTCAAAAATTCAAATTATAATATTATTTTTTTTCCTTCGTTCAATAACGAGATTTATACATATACTAACGAAATATTTTTGGTTTTTTGATTTTAGATAATCCAATTATGAGTTATGATGTCCACGGCAAGATCACTTTTTTTGAGACGTCACGGGACATGAGTTGTCAACGGCTGAGTTTTTGGAATTTTTACATTAAAATTTCACAAAATAGTCTTTAAATATGTACCTTTGATATGCTGAATTGTTTGAATGAAATATATGATTGTATATATTAAAAAAAAATTATGAAAATACGCTTATTTTTACCCTCTGAAACCCACCTAACCCCTTAATTTAATAACCATGAATGATTCAGGCAGTCGGCAGCTTTAGCTCGTTTCTCAGGATCAATTCCCAGCATGGGTTTTAAAAACTCCGCATACGATTGTGCTTCCTGCTGATTCCATTCATATTTTTCCACAAGAACATCCACAAAGCCCTACGGCTTCAGACCTTTAATGTTTCTCAACTCCCCCTTTTCATCAAAGGAAAAATGTGTATAAACATCCCGGAAAATTAAAGCTTTGTATATAGGTCCAAGCAATTCAATAATATGTGCAATATGATCTTCGTCCCCCGAACAATTTTCACCAGAGTGAGTCTCAAACAAGTAATCATCCGTCGCTAATTCAAAAGCCATACAAGCTTTACTCCAAACATCTGCCGAAGTTTCATAACCTGCTCCTAAAATTACCTCTAACGACATGTATTGTCTCGTCTGAAAATCCTCTACAAAGTGTTGATAAGTCCAACAGGCATTTCCTAAATCAGCTATTTTGACATTAACATCACAGACATCCAAAGCAGGATCCGTTTTAGGTATTTTATTTTCGATGCAAGACTCTTTTTCGGCTTTATTATATCCATTAGCAAGGTGCTGTGTTTCGCATAGATCATCGAGTACTTTTTTATATCTTTCTATTGGTTGCGCAATTCGATTTTCAGTACCAGCAGTAGCAGTTTCGTCCTCCTTCGATAAAATAACATTCACAATGGACGATTTACCAGGCGGTTGGCATTTTTTTGAAAAGTAATGCATATTTTTTATGATTGATAGATGATCGTTTTTCAGTTTCAAGAGTGCTGGCACTCAATTGAAGTAAATTCTGATAACTGTCATCATGCCCATTGGCAGGGACTGAGAATTTGTTATCGTATATTCCAATGTCGAGCAGGTTTTGTGAACTTATTACCTTGGTGTCCATATCGTTGCATTGAATTTTTTCAGCATTACTCTGCTCCAGATGATTCCACTGCTTTGTAAAAAGTTCCAACCGCCGCTTTATTTTTTTCTTAAGTTTTTTTTTTTATTTTTGCTCATATTACTTGTGATTGTTGGTTCCCGGTGGTAATATTACTGTGTCCATATCACAATCATCTTCATTCCGTTTTGTGTAGCATTGTACACAGCGTTTACAGCGTGGCATGGACATTTTGCTTTGGATGCATCTTGATTTGATGGACCACCAGATGCATTTAAATGGATTTGTGAGACACTTAAGCTTGATGCCTCGATAAGCGGATGACAACTGCTGGACTAAGCTGTGGTGGGCTTAATCAAAAAATTTCCTCGTTAAGAAGCGGTTTCAATCCTTTACACATAGTGCATTTTTAAGCTGATTGAAAATTATCATAGGTGCAATATTCACAGATCCATTTTTTGGGTGTCGAGTGGCGATGGTTGTCCACACATGGTTATCTCCCGGTTGCTGCTGCTGTACAACTATTTGCTTTTTGTAGTGAATGTAATCATTTTTGTTTTCTTTACGTTTTGTTTATTTTTACTTTAGTATTTTTATTTTAACCTTTAAAACATTTTTATTTCATTATTTTGACTTTAACATTTTTATTTTTAACCTTGGTTTGGGCGGTATTTGAACGACCGCAGGAAAATAAATGCAAATGGTTTCCGTGACAACACTGCTCTTATAAACGATATCCAGCCAACTTTGTTTGTATGTAAATTCTGTCGTGCAACTATGATGTGCCAAAGTAATATGTGGGACACATGCAAAGAGTTAATACATGACGTTCAAATTCAAATTCTTTCTCATTTATATTACGGTATGATTTCATTTCTTCAAATAATTCTTTTCTATTTCCAACACTTCCACTGAATAAATCATTTCTTCATATTCTTATTCAATAAAGTCATGATATAAATTACACTAAATTTGATCCTTTGCATCGTGCAGCTTGAATTGATGTGTTGACCAGTTTTGTGAGGAAGTCATCCAACATCGATGAAGTCGGAACATATTCAAAATTAATTGTTCCAGTCACAGTATGATTATGCAGAAAATGATGACGAATGTCGATGTGTTCGGTTTTGGTATGGTTGGCAGTGGTATTGGAAATATGAATAGCTTCCTTGTTGTCTCACTATACAGACGTCGTAGCCATAATGCTTCTTGAGTCGAAGCGGACATGGCCATATATTCAGTTTCCATCATCGACAATGCCATCATTCGTTGCTTCTTCGGATTCCACGAAACGGCGCCGTTCTGCGTGGTGGACAGGTAGCCAGCTACTGAATGCGGGCAAGTTGATCATTGCCAAAGTTATCGTCACAGTAGCCAAGTAAAAACGGTTTGTGTCCCCACGTCGATTGATCAAATGTGAATTTGAGACCGATGATTCCTTTGAGATAGCGGAAAATGCGTTTCCCCGCCATGCAATGAGCCTTCCCTGGGCCATTGTTGAACCGGCTCACGCTGCACATAGCATATTGGATTTTTGGCCTGGACACTTGAGCGAAGAAACGCAACGACCCAACTGCTTGCTGATAAGATGCCTTGGCTGTATTATCACGTTGAACTTACTATGCCGGTCGTATATAGTTGGTCAGCCGCTAATTTAAAGCGCCTGGCATCGACGTTGGGTTGGATTAGCCCATGCCAAAATATTCCAGAATTTCATTGTCAATCAATATGGATTTGTCGCTCGTCTTAATTCACATGCCGAGGATAAATTTCTTTGGACCGATGTCCTTCATTTTAAAGCATTTCATCAGATACACCTTCAGTTGCGTTTGGCGGTTGGAATCATAAGAAACATCATCGACTTGAATCGTCACGCTGAGAATTCGTCCATCTACGATGAGATGATAAATGCAGGTGTCTGGTTTGGCACGTTATAAGCCGAAACTCGATATTACCTTATCCAATTTCTCATTCCACACACGACCGGCTTGCTTCAGGACATACAGAGATTTTTGCAAACGGATGAACCATCCGGTCCCATTTTCAAACATGTCCAGTTGGCGCATGTAAATTTTGTTCTTCAAATCTCCAAGCAAAAACGCTGTGACGGTGTGCATTTGATGGATGGATTAATTTAGCTTCACTGCCAGTACAATATTGACACGAACTGTGCTGTATCGAACTATGGGCAAAAACGTTTCCTCGTAGTCGAGGCTCTTGCTTTGATTGCAACCTCTGATAACTAGCCTGGCTCTATAGCGACCCACTTTACCATTTTCGTTGCAGATCGCCTTTATGCCCACTGGCAGATCCATGAGAGTCCACGTTTCGTTTTCTACCAATGATTGGTACGCCTCTTCTACGACTAATTTGCGTTTGCTGGCCTTATCGCTGCTGAGTGCATCTTGAACAGTGGCTGGATCATTGATGCCACATCATGGATCGGTGATGATCAAAAACGCATGTATCGGTGATGGTCAAACACGCGGCTAAAACACACATCATCGATTGTCGTATCTACCCGCAATCAGTGAATGCGTCGCCATCAAACGACAAAGTGCTGTCGCCGATCGTGATGACTTCATTAGCTTCTTCAATAATTGGCCCAACATTGGCGTCTATACTTGAGTTCACAGCCAATGATTTGTTGATTACTTGCGCACCATTACCATTGCTATCCGCATCATCATTTCCCTCCAATTCCTCCACTGCAATTGCATCTTTGAATAGGTAAAATTGACAATTATTGATAGAAAAATCATTTACCTTGATACCGTTCTCCATAAAAACGACATCGCGGCTGATAGTATCGCTCCGTTTCTCCAGATTGGATACTCAATATACCTTCCGGCCCGTCTCATAGCCAACAAAAATGTATTTAGTTGACTTCACCTCAAACTTGCGCTGTTTCTCCTTAAGCACATGAACCAGTGCCCGGCATCCAAACACTCGTAGATGTGACATGTTGGGTGTTTTGCCCGTCTAGATTTTTTCGGTCGTTTGATTCTGATGACCAATATGAATATATGATTGATAAGATATGTAGCGGTGTTCACCGATTCACCACAAAATTTTGCTGGCAGCTGCGCATCGAAAGCATACGACGTGTCTATCTATTCTGCTACGGTCTAAATTGCCGCTTTCCACAGCTCGTTGCTTATTTTCAGCGATGTATCTAATAGATTGGGAGATAGCTGGTTGCCAAAAATTTCAATGAAATTTTTTGCCAAAATCGTCGTTTGAAACCTTTTGATGTCGAATTTTTGTAAAGTGCTCGTCTTCACCGAGTGCATCTTGCTTTGTCGACGATCAATCAATTTTTGTGCTCCAACTTCCCATTCTGCTGCGGTATGTATGGGCAGCACTCCGATGAGAAATACCTGACTCATCCAGCAACTTTTGAAACACCTTATTCGCCGCCACCGCTCCTGCGCAATTTCTTTTTTTCGGTAGTGCCTTAAATATTGTCGCGTGTTATGGTTCGTGACCGATTGTTTAAATATTCCGGGGAAATGAAAACGCACTGTCTTTTAAGTTAAGTTAAAAGAGTTTATTTACTAAGGGTGCAAAACCATCTATTTACCTTTATTACAAATATTTAAAATGTTATTCACTTGTCTAAAATTTTTTTTATTTCAACTGTCTTTATCACGAAAATCACTTCACTCTCTTCACTTATCGATCAATATCGCCTTTACTTCGCGCTCCACTCTATCGCAGTTTTACTGTTGCCCCCATTCATTCAGCTCGGCTTTATAAAGGGTCTCTAGTCATTCAATCCATTTCTCGCACATTGGCGAACTACCTGGAATATTCGAGCAATTCTGAATGGCCGCAGTGACGTCGCTTTCAGATTTTGATCAAGCTTGGTCGATTCTTGTGCTTTCGAGTACATTCGTTTATTGATCATGATGTCATCGATAGTTGCAACAACAATTGCAACAGTAGCTCGCAGAATTGTTTGAACATGTAGCAATGCCCCCCCAGTTCTTTCTGACCCGAAAAGATGTGTCGCCAGTGGTAGTTAAGTCTCCCCGGATGTAGTATGGAGCAAGATGGTCCAGGTGCACGATTTTCATTTTGGCTCTAGGCTTGCGGTGTTCCTGTTTATGATATACGACGTCGTTGATTTGCTTTGTAACCAGTATGGTCCCTCCCAATTATGCTGCAACTTCAGAGACCTACGCTTCCCCTGTTGTGGGTTAAATAGCCACACCAAGTCATCTCACTGGAAGCCAGTAGAGTTTTCCTTTAGATCATACCGGGACTTCATGCGGTTAGAAGTCGATTCGGAGTGTTTTTGCACTGTCCGATGTATCTGGTTCAACCGTTGCCTTAGCTCACTTGCGTATTCCGAGTTTGTTTGTCGTTTCTTAGGGGGTGTTCCGAACTTTATATCAGCCGGCAGACGACTAGTTCTTCCAAAAATGACTTTGGCTGGGGCTTTGCCCGTCGATGCATGTTCGGCAGCTCTACACGCCATGAAGAATAATGGGATGTGCAAGTGCCAGTCACTTTGGTTCTCGCCAACCATCTTGGCCAGGTGTTTATTGAGCGTGCCGTTGAAACGTTCGATCATTCCATCGGATTGGGGATGCAGTGATGTTACCCTTATTTCTCGTGACCCCAGCAGCTCCCACATTTCGTCAAAAACCAGCGACTCGAAGTTTCGGCCTTGATCTGAATGTAGTTCGCAAGGCACGCCGTACCTACTGACCCTATTTAATACTAGCTGTTTGGCTACGGTAGTTGCTTCCTGGTTGAGAATGGGGTAGACCTCGGGTCACTTGCTGGAATAATTGGCCATAACCAGCGTGTATCGATTTCCCCGGTTGGACTCAGGAAAGGGTCCTGCGATGTCAACAGCAATCTTTTCAAACTGTACACCCACGTTGTAGATTTACACACGTCCTATCATTCGTCGCTTCGGGTCTTTGACGGAAGCGTTAATTGTGCAGCTATGGCACTAGTTCTCTACGTCTTCTCGTGCGTGGTGCCAGTAGAATCTTTCCCACAACTTCACTAAGGTCTTGTTAATACCAAGGTGGCCTCCGGAGGATCCTTCATGCATTTCCTTAACATCGTGGGTTCGGCTTTTGGGAAGTTTAGTTTGCATCCTATAGGAGCTGCCATCCGCCCTTTTCCATTTCCGCTTGAGTATGCCACCCTCCACCTGAAAGGAGCTCCAGTGTGCCCAATAGCTTTTGAGGGTGGTGCCATGCATTGAAACTTCTGGCTCAGTTGTCTCCTTCCATACAAGCAATGGTCCGATGTCTTCATCGGCTAACTGGGCATTTCGAATCTCCTCAAATGACCAACTTTCACCGATTTCGGCCGTTATCACTCGCAGATCAATGGGCGGCTCCTTTTCCTCAATCCGTGGGCAATACTTGCAGCTAGCTGGATATGGACGATGAGATAAGACGTCAGCATTTTCATGAAATCCACCCTTCCGATGAATGATTTTGTAATCGCATGACTTCAATCTTTCGATCCATCTCGCAACTTGTCCTTGGGGATTTCGAAGCTAAGCAGCCATCTCAGCGATGCATGGTCCGTAGGTACTTGTGAAACTGGTGGCCTCTATTATAGCCAATAGCCCCTTCTTGGTCACACAGTAGTTCCTCTCACTTTTTGAGAGAACTCGACTGTTATATGAGAGGACTCTTTCTTTGCCATTGATCTGCTGGGAGAGTACAGCTCCAATCCCGCCATCACTCACATTGGTGTCAACTACAACCATTTTACGAAGTTTCGGATATGCCAGCATGGGTGATTCACACAGCTTCTCCTTCAAGGTCTCAAATGCTGCCTGGCATTGTTCATTCCAGATATACATACTATTTTTCTCGGTTAGCTGATGGAAACGCTTAGCTTTTTTTTTGGCAAAGTCTTTGACAAATCTTCGATATTAGGTCACCAGACCTAGAACATTTCGTAGTTGGCGCTTGTTTTTTAGTGTTGGCCAGCTCTTCACGGCTCTAATTTCCTCAGGGTCTGTTTTGGCCCCTTCTGCTGATGCAATGTGCCCAGGTATTTTACCTTAGCTGCGTACACTCGTCGGGACTACACCAAGCAGGTCTTCAAGGCTAGGCCTCATAGCACGTATTCCATCAGGCATTCAAAGGTGGCTGGAGCATTGCAAAGCCCAAATGACATCACCACAAATGGCCACAATCCGGTCCCAACTGAAAATGTGGTCTCCTCTTGTTCCTTTTTGTCGATTTCTTCCTGCCAGTAGCCACTCTTGAGATCAAGTGTAGAAAACCATTTTGCGTCGGCTAAAGAGTCCAAGATGACGTCGATGCGTGAAAGCGGGTAACTATCTTTCTTAGTGCCATCGTTAAGCTGCCTATAGTCGACACAAAAACGACTGCTACCATCCTTGTTCTTTACTAGAACTACTGGCGTAGCTCATGGACTAACAGAAGGTTCGATAGCATCTTGTTTTTCCATGTCCGAGATCAGTGCGCTCACTTCTCCTTGTATGGCTATAGGAAGACATCTTGGTTCTTGTTGAATTGGCTTGGCTACCTGTATATCTATGACGTGAGTTACCATACTCGTTCGGCCTTGGTCATCCGGGCTTGTTGAGAAGATGTTACTGTACTTCGTGACCAGATCAGAAGCTTGCTTGAATAGCTGCAATGGCAATTTGGTCTGCTCAATATTGCAGACGTGAATTCCCGGGCTTTGTCTTTGTCTTGCCTCCTTTTAAAATGATGGCCGTGAGTAACTTCCAAACAGGTGATGGTAGAAACAGGCTGACGACTACTGATGATTTCTCCCGCTTTGATGCTCTTGGTTGAGTCTGCGGTGTTAAGGACTCTAACCGGCACGTATCCGTTTCTTATAGATCTTACAACGCATTGACTACAATCAAATTGCGCTATGCCGATGCCTTCGTTGGCTCTATTAGATAAGATTGGTGGTCTCCAGAATTACCATCAAGCTTGGCCCATACAATGGTCTCGGAAGATTTTGTTATCGCAGTGTCGGTACATACTATCACATTCATATTGGGAATTCGGCCAGTTCAATACCCGTTTGCCCAAATGCAACGTGATTCTATGTGGTCCCAGAAAATCCATTCCGAAAATGCAGTCATAAGTAGTGTTCGCGACCAGAAAATTATTTCGGAATGCAAGGTCTCCCAACTGTATCTGGAGGTCGACCTCTCCATGGACATGTGCAGTTTCTCCCATCGATGTCCGTACTGAGAAAATCCTGCCTTTTTGAAGCAGTTGTTGCTTCGCTAGGTCCGGTCGGATAATCGATCGGCTTGCACCAGTGTCGATGTGCAATGTTCGCCCACCAACTTGACCTGAAAGGCATAAGTCTGCTTCATCACGATGTAGTCTCCACACGGTGATGGTGGTGTTGGGGACGTCAATCCTCCTAGCCAACCTCTGCCCCACAAAGTTTGCTCCCTCAGTTTGAAGGACTTCCATTCTGGACTCCTGACCCAGTCTGGATCTCCTCCTAGCTGCAAACCCTACGCAATAGCTCGGTTTTCTCCCCTTCTTGCAGTCTCTTTGCAAGTGCTCCTTATCCCCACAATTCCAGTATCTAGGCACCCCATTTACCTACGGCCACTGACTCATATCTGCACTCGTCTGCCACTTCCTTGTGAGTCACATTTGTCACTGCCTTAAAGTTCAGACGAAATGCACAGTTTGTTGCAATTCTGATCTTTAAATGCGCTGATGAATGCTTCGGTTGCTGCGTCATCCCGATGCTCTGGGTCAAAAGCTGGGTAAGCCAAAAGTGCCAGTCGCTCTATGTCTTGGGTTAGCTGCTGTAAGGTTTCGCCAGACTTCTGCATCCAATGCCGTAGGTGCGACTGATAAATCTGATTCAGATTATCGTTTCTATATCGCATGTCGAGCGCATTCATTACAGCAGCGAGTTTGAGTGCAACTCACTGGGCATAGTCTGCAAAAGCTGAGCAGCTGGGGCTCTTAGAGTAAGAATTAATGCAGCTACTCGTTCCCGCTCATTCCAGTGATTCGCCCTAGCGGCGGCTACAAACTGAATTATGTAGATACTCCAGACCGTTTGCCCGTCGAATATTGGTGCTTTCATATTTACAAATGTGCTTTGCGGCGCGGTTATAAGCGGGGCTGATGAGGTGGTTACGAGTGCCTTCGCTGCTCCCTCTTCCTTTTTCATGTTTTCCATCTCATGCTTTCTTCTCTCCTCAACCTGGCTGATCTCATGGTTGATTCTCTCTTCGACCTGGTACTTCCACAACGCATTTTATTTGGTTATTCAGACTACTTAGCTCTGATTTTATTTTGGTGGACTGGTTTTGGAAATCTGCGTTCAAATTAGTTGACTGTTTCCCCAATCAATATCGACTTCAACTCGCGCTCTACACTATCATAGTTTTTACTGTCGCGGTTTTACTGTTACTCTATCCCCTCCATTCATTCAGCTCGGCTTTATATAGCGTCTCTAGTCATTCATTCCATTTCTTGTATATTGGCGAACGTTTTGACGAGAGCTTCCTGGAATCTTCAAGCAATTCTGAATGCCCGCAGCGACGTCACTTTCAGTTATTGATCCTGGATCTACTTGGCCCACTTTTGTGCTTTCGAGTAAATTCGTTTACTTTTCGATCAATATTGATCATCATGTTATTAATAGTTGCGACAACGATTGCGACAATAGCTCGCAGAATTGTTTAGACATGTAAAAATATATATTTATATGCGAGATGATCTGGAACAGCTGATTTTCATATTAACAACTGTTCGATTGAAAAACGTCTTTGTATGAGAAGGCAACACCTCCTCAATCTCAAGGTTTCTAGACCGGTTGAGAAAATTTTTGGAAATTTTCCTTCTGTCTATATCGGTTGTGCTTACAACCTTATTATTTGAGGCTTCCAATTTTCTGAAAACTTCTACTACAAATATCACCAAGTTCTACCGTTATTTTTTTCTTGAAAAGCCGTCGGGCCTTGCTTTGTTGTATGAGCGGACGGATTTCGACTCCTTTGAGCCATCTTCAGTGTCAATTCTCGAATTAAAAAACCCCAGCCAATCAAATATTGAAGATCATGTGAATGTTGTTCAAAGTCAAAACATTTCACTGCCTGATCTTAATCCCATAATGAGGTAAAAAGAATTCTTGCTTGATTAAACTGTTAACAATGAGTATTGGCATTTAAAAAAACATCTTATAAGAGTATTTCATTTTCTGAAAATAATGTCCACGCGTAACCCATAAGTATAAATCTATGCATCCACATGTTAATACGATAACGATCATTAGATACATATTGTATATTTTTTTATAGCCTTTTATGAGAAATTGCGTTAATAGCTACTAATTTGTAATTTTCAGCCGATTTTCTGATTTTCGTCTCTTTGTGCGCGACGCAAACATTGAAAATAATTCGAAACTTATTCCATATGGAGATCATTTCTGTTTTATTTTTGATGTCTGATTTGCCGTATTTCCATTTTAAAAGTCCAAGGCGTACGTATAAAACTATCATCAGCTTATTTCATTTCATTTCATTTGATTGAATATTATAATTTTACTGGTAGCATGAAAACACGCAAAGCATAATAAAAACGCTTTAATCTGAATTTTATTGACAAGGAATTTACATAAAGTTGCGATTAATCTTGTGAAACTTAAAATTTTATCAAATTTTTTGATATTTTAATGGAATTTCCAGAGAATCGCTTTGTTTGGAAAAAGTTTACGTGAAATGTTATATAAATAAATAATTTAATGTCTCGAGAACATCAAAATGCTCTGACGACTTGATGAAATGTTCATATTGGTTGTGATCTATTATCGTTGGTTGACGACTATAACAATTTTAAAGGGATCTCTGATAGATTTATTCTGTTTTCGGTGGAGAAGAAACATAATAAATTTTTAATGGAATCATATTAAGATTTCTCGATTTCGTGGAAATTCGTTAAATGTTTTCAAACAAGATATC
This sequence comes from Odontomyia ornata, assembly GCA_963969285.1. Classification (NCBI taxonomy): domain Eukaryota; kingdom Metazoa; phylum Arthropoda; class Insecta; order Diptera; family Stratiomyidae; genus Odontomyia; species Odontomyia ornata. The sequence goes on from OZ017740.1 coordinate 32,864,099, forward strand.
AAGCATTAGTTCATTATAGGCCCTAAAATTTTTATGAAAACTTCTTAAATTTCAACAAGTCATTGATTTATTGGCTGGTAAATGACTTGAGTGATATTTGATTTACAAAATCCGCTTGGATACAAGATTTTGTGCAGATGGTAATATTCGGCATATTTTCAGATTGTTTTGAGTTAATTCAAGAGATTCCAAGGGGTGGGAAGGTCGTTTTGTTAGTTTCCCAAAATCATCATTTGAGGCCAGAAATTATCCATAAATAATTTTTCCACAAGTTCATGTCAGAAATGCAAGTTTTTTGAGTTTATTTATCCATTCATTCCTCAAAGAAAATGTCCATCTTATCCTTGTCAAGCATAAATATAAAATATATACAAATCGTAATTCACAGGACTCATAAAAAATTCAATTCATCCAAAGCTAATAAAATTAAGCTCACGTCGCCATCAAAAACATGAAATCCAAACGATTTCCTTCAATTATATCAAATTGAGTGTAATCTGTTAACATGATTTAATTTCCATCAATGTCCTCCGCCAAGCCTTCACTATCACGTGTAGCTTCCCCCAAAATGACAATCTTAAATTTACCTTGAATATTTCAAATATATGCTATCATTTCAATTGACGTCTTGCATAACGAACTTTTCACTTTTCCAATCTCCTTTATCATCCGCTCCACGCGCTCCATACTCCCGCCACCGTTCGGTCTTTATATTTCTTTTAATTTTTTAGCATCTTGACTAACATCGTCGACCATAATGATGATATCCTTGATATTTTTTGTCGTTCCGGGAGCATGTTAAAAACGGACGGGACCAAGTCATTCCGACCTCGAGGAGCTTACAATGAGAAAAAAAATGTAGGAAAGAAAAATTCGACCCCAATTTATCAGGAAGCCTGACTATGTACCCTCGTGTGCTACTCCAGTAATCCTGATGTTACTGGTCCTTTAATTTTCATTTCACTTCATCATCGTTGAGTTGAGCGGAAAAATTCGACTGTCATTATGGTAAGTATTAAATGAAATGAACAGAATGAATTATGGAAAGAAAAAGTTTTGTCGTTATTTTTCCGTCCTTTTTTTAGGTGCACGTTTTATATGGATTGTCGGAGGAGTTGCAGACGAGGAAAGGCAAGAAGTATTTTAAATGGTGAACGCTTCCTATGAACTTCTCGTAAGAACGCTGGAGGAATTATGCAAAAAATTCAGTCAGATCAAATAAATATGGGGGGTGTTAGTAAAGTGCCTGTAATGCTAATTAAAAAGTAAAGAAATTTCACCAAACGAAATACGGAAGTTATTTGTATTTTTGAGGATGATGATGTGTTTGTTGTTGGAGTTTTTAACATTATTTCTACTTTTTTAAAAGTTACAGCGAGTGGTCAAGATGGAACATGTACTTTCAACTACTCTCATCACTTGGTTTGTGTTTAAGAATGGAGCCCCCACGTATACGAGGAAATTCCCGCAGGGGGAATGCCGGTCGACAAGAGCACTCTTGGAGGCTAGCATTTTTTGAGGAGCGCGGCCCCCACGGACCCGAGGAAATGGGGTGTGCCGTGAGGCTCCCTCCTGGGATGACAGGTAACGACCCCGACTGGATCTGGACTACGCCTTGCAAAATGAACTAGAGTTCCAAACCATCATATCCGCCAGCCCAAAGCATGGGCTGGCGGATATGATGGTTTGGAACTAGTTGCTTTACACGGTAGCACCGAGGTGAGACTCGGGTGTGAACGGCTCCAATTCAACTATCATACCGTCTACGTCCTGGTGAAACCTTGGCAGGCCTCGGAGTACGTTCGAAGTTCGCACCATTGGGTTGGTGGTGTATGTTCGGTTGAGACGGATTCCCGATTAGCGCTGGTATGGCTCTGAGCACTTGTCCCCATAAAGGCTTGTGCCAACCCTCGCACGGCCTCATTGCTCTGCAAAGATAACCATGGGACCAAAAAGGTGACTACACACACAATCGGAGATAGAAGCTCTGAGAAGGGACCCAATAAAACTGGAGCAACCAAAAACCCTTAAAAAAGATAAAAAAAACTCCAAAAAGAATACAAAAATAACAATAACGATGACGCAACCAGCGATACTAGCCACGATGTTAACAGTACATCGGGAGCGGTACTAACGACGACAAAAACGACGATTAATACAAAGACAGTGAAGACGGACGAAAAATGGTGATTAACAGACAGTCTGGTCCAGACTGAGATTTCTGCAGTGTTCGGGTGCAGCAAAAAAATGTTGCGAATGCCAGAGCGTCCTACGAAGGAAAATTGGGAAACCCTGCAGGACGCGCCAGATGTTCGAGCGGTGGAGGAAAATATAAACCAACTTGAGAACTCGATGATCACTGCTGTCATCACCACCAAAGCCATTGAAGCAAGGGTCGTAAGTCCCGAATTAGTAAAGAACCATCCTAAAGTCAACGAGAAGATTATGGCAGGAAAAGAAACGAGCGACCAGACAAATAAAGTGACGATGTGTGATTTCATCGCCAACGTCGAAAAGGTGGCGGAAGTACTGTATTCGCAAACAGAAGCCGATAACCTCTCCCAAGGACGATGGTGGCAAAGTACAATTGCCGCCCACCGATATGAAGAAGAAAGGCTATTCCGAAAAGCGGGAGTTGTTCTAAAAAGAATATAATCTGCATGTGGCTCGCCAAAAATCACCAAAGCAGTAACGATTGGGCTCCTTGAACTTAATGAACTCCTAGACCGCAAAGCGCACTATCGGAGGAGCTGGTTAAAGGCCGAAGAAGAGCAAAAGGCTAAAGAAGCGCTGGGGGCAAAATCTAGAGGGCACGTGCAGATAGCTCCGCAATTAAAAATTAATAAAAGAATGGCGTCCAGCCAAATTGAAGTAGATTGGGATAAAAGAAGGAAAGAAGAGGCACTTGATCAGCGCGGAGTACCAGATCATGGGTTCCAGACAGTACTTACAAAAGAAGCGAAGAAAGCCGCAAAGAAACTCCTTCAAAAAGTTCTAGAAAGTAAAGTTTGCATGGGTGCCCAAGAAGAAAAAAGACCTGAAGCAAAACAGGAGAGATAGAAGGCCCGACGAAGACCCCGGCAACAGGCACTGCTCGTAAAACCCTAAGATGGTCGATCCTACGCGGAGGTGCTGCGGGACATCTGGGGGAACGTATGGCCCGTAGACACTAACACTGCTATTAACGCAGTACGACCAACGCGGTCGGGCAACATACTGGTTGAATTTGGAGCAGAAGCCGAAAACAAGGAAGTATTATGCGACGCAGTTAAGAAAGTCCTCGGCAAAAGCGCAGCTATAGCCTCACTCGAGCCGATGGCAACGATCGAGATAAGAGACTTTGACTGCATCACGGATCTGGCCGAGGTGGAAGAGGCCATCAACAGGGAGTTCCCTCGCGTGGGCGAGATCAAGGCAAGGCTGACACCAGAAAACCATAAGGGACATCGTATGGCCATAATTGACTTGGCCGAAAAGGACGCTGAACAATTTCTGAACAAGAGCAAAGTACGAATAGGGTGGGTTATCTGCAGGATACGGCGAAGAGCAGTGCCTCTTGAATTTTCAATTGCCTCGGCTGTGGTCACACTGCACAAGCATGCAAAGGACCCGATCCAAGACCAAAATTCTGCTTGAGCAGTTTTCAAAGGATATAAAAGCTGACTTTATGCTGCTGAGTTAGCAGCACCACGATAAATGTTCAGCATTATGGTATCACGATGAAACTGGTCATGCCGCCACCTGGGTTCGGTATAGTGATTTTCAGGCGAACGGCTGTGGATGAAGGGATAGTTTCGTGCGGGTTTGGTGCTCAGGGCCCACAGTTTCTAGTGTGTGCCTAATGCCAAACAAATCGATATCATCTTTCCAAGCCAAGCTTAATGCTTTGAAGGGTACTGTCTCGAACGCAGACGGCAGCGTGCTCGTTGGTGGAGGCTTCGACTCTAAAGCAATCACCTCAGACAGATTCGTGGGGAAAACGAATCCTGGAAATGGTGGCCAAGATGGCGCTCGTCACACTGAACACCAGAAATACGCCGATTTTTCACAGTAGTGGACGTGAAATCACCATGCAGGATATGACATTCCCCTCGGAGTCCTTAGTACGGAGGATACACAATTGGAGAGTATTAGAGGACTATTCAGCCATCGGTGCATTTTGCTTGAGATCAGTAATGTAGTCTCCCAACGTCCATGGTCTCGGCTTTCGACGATTGGGTGGAATATCGAAAGGATGGACATCGAGAAGTTTGTTGAGATGCTCATAGCAGGTGCTCCCCTGCAGAAAGATTCACTGGGGATGAAAGAACCGGCAGCACTGTGCACTATTGAAAACCCTGGCACGGCAAGCCCCTAGCGTACTGGAGGTTGACTGAAATCACTGAAAAATTAAGGGAGCATCACAAGCTTCGGTATGGGACTCAACGTCACGGAACCATAATGAGGCATGCAACTGACTAGGAGCATATAAATCGGCCAGGAAATGCCTTCGCTAATTGAGTAACAATAGCAAGGCTCGCTGCTGGCAAGATCTAGTGAACAATGTGAACAAGGATCCGTGGAGCCTTGGCTACAAGCTAGTTATACGGAAGCTTGGTGCCCTACGGAAACCTTGCATACATGATGCGGGAAAGATGGACAAGATAGCGCGGGTACTCTTCCCCATGCGTACCGTCCGTGTTGACACTGTCCATGGTGAAACAGCAGTCGAGTGTCCACTCTTCACAAATCCTTAACTGGAAGAGGCAGTCCTTTCACTGAAAGTAAGGAAGGCTCCAAGAACAGATAGTGTTCCAGCTGAGGTGCTGCAACTTGTCTATCACCATTCTCCTGATTTCTTGCTCAACATGTTCAATGCTTGCTTGCGTTGCGGGGTTTTCCCGGTACGATGAAAGGTGGTGAGGCTCATGCTGATTGGCAAAGGGAAGGGAAATACCGGATCACTGCCTGCATGTCAACCATTATACATGCTACATACGGCTAGGAAAGTGCTGAGAAACTCATCAAGGGAAGATTCACTGATGCGTATTATGCTGCTGGGGACCTATTTCCCCAGTAATACGGCTTTAGAGTTGCACGTTCCGCCATTGATGCGGTTGCAGATGATGGAGTTATCAGCCACGCATCTCCTAGTTACTACTTTGATCAACGTCCGTGAAGCGTTACAACTGTCCGACGTTGACTACACGTTACACAGCAATTCGAGCATCGTCCTGTGCTGGCTTAAGAAGTCACCTGAAATAATGAAATAGTTTGTTTCTAACCGAGTTGTGCACATCCATCAGCATACGGATATTAGTTACTGCCGCTATATCCATGCCAAGGTCAACTCATCCGATTGTGCCAGTAGCGGACTTATACCAGCTGGACTGCGGTTTCATTCGTTTTGATGGAATAAACCTGCAAGTATTTGCAACTTGAACGATTCTGTTTGGATGTTACCGGCATTGACAACAGTGGAGGAGGACGCCCTTTGTATCGAGCATCGACCATTGAAGGTGCTCATGGGAGTAAGATCAGCATCCATTCTGACGACGACGGTCCCAGATGTTGGAATCATCCCTCTTGTGGAGAGATTCAGTACGTTTCAACGATTTTTGCACACCACAGCTCCCGTCGTGAGGTTTTGTCCGAGCAATCAGCGACATTGGTGACATTGGAAGAAGACCTTCGTCGATACAGACGAGATTGAAGCAGCTCTTATCTTCCACATACAGGAAACTTTCCCTACAGATATTCATTCTCTGCCCTCTCATTCTATAGTGGGAGCAACATGCATTTTGGTTTGCTGAACCCGTCTTTGAAGAACGCCGGTATGTTATCACTTGGAGGAAGCCTAGCTCATGCACCCATCCCAGACAAGCAACAAAATCCCATCGTTCTAGCCCGAACATGTGCATTGACAAAAGTTCATAGTTGACGATGCACACAAACCTACATTGCATGGTGGGATTAAAGCCATGCTGTTGTTCATCCGACGTCGGTACTGGATTGTACATGCACGTGCAGTTGTCAAATCACACATTCATTGATGCATTACCTGTCGATTACACCGTCGTAGTGTGCTACAGCAGTAGATGGCCATGAAAACACGATCATGGTTAATGGTTGCGCCTCCGTTTACTAACACGAGGGTCGATTACTGCGGCCCATTCTGTCAAAACGTACGCTACTATTTTTGTATGCATGTGTACCTGGGCAGTACACATTGAGTTAGCGGAAATCTCTCCACACAGGCCTTTTTGGACATATTCGACCGATTCGTCAGTAGGCGAAGCGAGGCGATTCCACACCCTCAATATTCTGCATGTACAAATTGAGGCCTGCCTGAATTTGCGGCCACTCATCGCACTACACGATGATCCAGAAGACAACCACTTGGCGCTGACACCAGATAATTTCCTGGTTGGACACCCACAGATGGCCCGACCAGAACGTCCACTTCTTGAAGTTCCCGAGAATCGACTCAATTACTGGTAATTCTTCCAAAAGACCTTCCAACAATTTTGGCAACGATAGCAAGACGACTACCTGATGACTCTACCGACGAGGAGTAAATGGGCGCATCCGGATCCAAGCCTCCAGACAAACGACGTCGTGGTCATCAAGAACGAGTTGCTTCCTCCTACCCCCTGGCGTATTGAACGCGTCAGCGGTGTCCACCCGCGCAGTGACGTCTTGGTGCGAGTTGCAACTGTCGAATACAATAGCGATCAGCGAACAGCCGAAGGTTATCTCATCAAACACCAGTGTCAACCGCCTGTGCGAAACCTTTGCAAGATTTTTGAGGCAGACGAGGACATCGTCTTGAACCAAGGCGATTCAGTCAGGCCGAATGTTCGAAATTCGAACGACGATGAAAAATTTATAGATGTTGTGTAGCCGCATCCCATGGCGGCACATTGTACCAACGCCTTCTGACGACATCCATTTGTTATATGGAGCCAACCTCACTGAGTGACACGAAGATAGCTTGACTCAGTGTGTGTGATGGGAGACGACGCCGAACTGGAAAGTTCACGTTTCACAAAAAAGAATTGGGGGAATTTGAAGTTTTCACGGAAGCAACGTGCGTGAACGGACCTCCACTTTCTCATTTGAATTATTATTGTTGTAGCCGTCTCATTTTGAAAATAAAGTAGTGAATTGTTGACTGTGTGTTTTCTCTCGGAGACAGACCTATCGCGTGTACAAAACTCGTACAAAGGTAGCGCTTAAGGCCCTATTCTTTTCAGGGTTTGATATATACCTCGGAGGAGAGATACCGGGCTCTAATGGACATAACTGAAGATGTGATTTGGATGTGTGCCGGGTGTAGAGCTCCGCACCAAAAGTCTAAAGAAGACCAACTCTTCCAACAAATGGTTAATTTGCAAAAACAAATCGAAGAGATGAACTCAAATGTAAGCTTATTAATAGATAAATCTTCGTCTGTTAGCAAGCTCTCATATGCCGAAATTATTAAAAATTTTACTTCTCCTCCATCAGAGCATCGGTCAAATACGATATCACAAAAAGGGATTATAATTAAGCCTAGAAATCACTCTTCCTCAGAAAAAACACTGATTGAATTCAAGTCGAAGATCAGGCCGTCAAAATGTAAAATTCCTCTACAACTAATGAGGCCTATTCGTAATAGTGGGGCGATTATAAAAACATCGGCCCATGAAAATGCTAGTACGCTCTTTAACATAGTAATGGAGGCAATGAAAGAGGAGTATGATATTGCTGAGACCAGATTGCGACAGCCTAGACTTGTCATCAATGCACTACAAAAACAATATTCAAATGATGGATTAAGAAATGAGATTCAGCCGTTAAATTCCAAGATAGAGGAGCAAGATTCTATGGAACTTGTACATGCTAGGCGGACAAGGAATGGAAGGTGGTTGCACATCATCCAAATAAATGGGAGCATGTATAAGAGGCTTGCAAATAGATACCTGTACGATAATATAGATTATGGACCATATGTGTGAAGGAAGACTTTAACGTAACGAGGTGTTATACAGGTAAGTGGCAAAAATACAATCACAAAACATCAAAATATGAAGGGGAGCAAATATGTGTAAAATGTGGAGGAAAGCATGACCTAAAGGACTGCAAAAGCACGATTGAGAAGTGCTTCAACTGTATTGGTAACAATAATAATGCTGATCATTCTCACAGAGCTGACTCTGTAGAGTGTCTGGAGCTTCAACGCAGAATATTGATCGTCAGGAGGAGCACCGACTACAGCTTCGATGACTGCTAATCTTTCAAATTAATTAAGTGGAACAAATTTAATACTCATGTATGCTAATATAAGAAGCTTAAGATACAAGCTAAATGATAAACATGACATAGATTTGATTATTCCCAATGAAATCTGGATTTACCCAGAAGAAGCACGATTTTACAATATTGAAGGATATAATGCGGTATTCTCCTGTGGACCTGGAAGAGGTGGTGGTACAGCAATGTACGAAAAAAACACAATCAATTTCGTTACCAAGAGAGTGACGCCTTATAAATATAACGTTAAAATAATTGAGGTACGCCATGCAGGTAAAACAAGTCGGGTAGACAGACCTATGCTCATGTCAATAGGGTTTTGTACTTAACTTACAAAATGCAGTAACCAGCAACGAATAAAATCATGAAACATGTCAAAGACGATATTATTCGAGAAAATGTGAAATTCGAGGTTCATACTATTATAAACAAAGTTCAACGCATTTTGACTTCTGAGGTATTTGTTATAGTTAGACCCATAAATATCTCCTTTGATAATTTTTTCAGATTTTTTAAGATCACGGGTATCCATTCGCGAGGGAGGAAACACATTTTTCATGTATTTCCCCCCCTGTGCCCCCACTGAAGCAAAAACTGTCAGTTTAAGAACTGTTTTGAAAAGCTCTCATAGAGAACTTTCAGTTGATACTCATATCGGCTACCTTTCATGAAATTTTTTTTCAGGGGCCACTCCTCTGTACTGTAATCATCGATTCATGGCCTAATTTTTCAAATCCTAGAATGTTTACAAAGCCGTTTTGCTAGGAGCTCTCTCCTGCCTCTTCGACTTGTTTGTACTCATCTTCATGATACATATCATTCCTGCAATTTTCATGCAAATTATAGCAAAGCTGTAGTTAATCGGTAAAAAGCGCATATGGCTCCATAGCCATATGCTTCCATAGTAATACAGGGCATATTGCTCCATAGTAATACAGGAAAATTCAAATCGCTATGACTTCGGTAAATACGATTTGATCTTTATGAAACTTTCAGAAAAGATCAATCTTATAAATAGTCATCTTTTGCTAAATTTTATTGAGTTTAAGGGTACCGTTTAGATTTTATTCAAGAAAACTTAAAATCGATAAATCATACTATTACTAACAAAGTTGAGTGAATTTCGACTTCTCATGTATTTGTTGTTGTTGTACTCATGAAGGCCTACATTCATGATTTTTTTCAGATTTTTCGGATGAAAGGTGTCCAATCGCGAGGGGGGGGTACGCGAAAAGTTCGTACATTTCCCCTTCCCCCTGCCCCCCTCGGTACTCATAAGGCAATTCTAAGACTTGTTTTGTAAAGATCTCATTGCGACCTTTCCAATTACACCCAATTCGACTACCAATGGTGAAAATTTTTTTCTGAGGGGTCACCTCCCTATATGGAGAGACGCCCCTTAAACCCCTTTGAAAATTTTTTCCACCCTTGAACTTTCAAGAGGTTACCACTTCTGACCTTTCTACAAAGTTTCATGGCTGTAGCCTCTATAGTTTCGGAGAAAAAGTGCTGTGACATACAGACGGACGGACGGACGGACGGACAGACGGACACAGGTCGTGATTGCAATAGGGTTTTGTATTTTAGTACAAAACCCTAAAAATAAAATCAGGGACGTGCTACTACCTCAATCGTATAAATACGCAAGATTTTTGCACAGTACTAGATACATTATTCTCAACTGAAAAAAATTTAATCACAGTAGTGGACACAAACATTGATGTACTAATTGAATCGCCAGAATCAAGGATTTATAAGGATACGCTAGAAACGAATGGAACGATAATCATAAACAACAACAAAATTACTCGCCCAGTGTCAAATACCTGTCTGGATCATATAGTAACCAATGATTTAAAAGTCGCTGGAAGCATGACATACACATTTGCGGACTGGCCGGAGCTGGATCACCGTATGTTAAAAATTGCTATTCAAGACCAAACCCTGAACAAACAGTAGCCGACCTACAAAACGTTCAGATATATAGACAAGGAGCTCTTTAAATCAAACATATGAGAATCACTGAAAAAGCGGAAACCAAATAGTATTATTGAATTCAAAAATATCATCATATCTGCTAAGCAAAGCTCTACAATTGAGAACAAGTTGGGTAAACAGACCTACGCTCATGTTTGTACCCAACTTCTCAGGAATGCAATCACCAGCAATGAATAACGTCAAGAAATATGTCAAAGAGATGTGCACGATCAAAGGAAAATCCATTGTTTTTCTACTTTCAACGGTCGCCATTTTGTTGCGAACCGACAAAAATCACTCAAATCATGAATTCTCAAAAATATTAATGTTATTGACGTTACTGGAAAATTTCAAGAAGATCAAGTCAAAACTGCCACTGACTGATATCAAACCATAACATATCAAAATCATGTGTTATTGTTGTTGTAATTGGAGAAATTTCAAACGGCTATAACTTCCGTGTTTAGATATCATTCAATTTTCATCAAACTTACAAAGTTAAAGAATCCTTAGTAGGACTACGTTAATATTGAATTTCGTACAGTTTAAGGGTACCGATGCGATTTTATTGGGGAGAATGAGAAATTCGAATATCATACTATTATTTAAAAAATTGAGCGAATTTCGACTTCTAAGGTATTTGTTGTTGTTGTACTCATAAACACCTACCACCATAATTTTTTTCAGATTTTTCGGATCAGAGGTGTCCAATCGCGAGGGAGGGATACAGACTTTTCGTGTATTTCCCTCCCTGCGCGTCCCTCGAAGCAAAAAGTATCAAATTAAGAGATGTTTTGAGAAGTTCTCATCAAGACCTTTCATTTGATGCACATATCCGCTACCTTTGATGAAATTTTTTTTTCGGGGGCCACTCCCCTGCATGGGGAGACCCCTCCTTGTATACCTTATAAAATTTTTTGTAGTTGAACTTTGAAGAGAGCATCTTTTTACACCTGCATACAAAATTTGATGTTTCTAGCTTAAGTAGTTTGCGAGAAAAAGTGCTGTGACACACGGACGGACGGACAGACAGACGGACAGACAGGTCGCGAAACTAGTTGGGGCTCGTAAAATTATTTTACAAAACCCTAAAAAAGGAAGGCATACATGGACTACAGGAAGAAAAATGGAAACCAGACTTTCAAGTTTGTATATATGCAAGCGAAAAAAGAATCGAAAAGGCTGATGAAAGAGACTAAATTCTCATATTCCTAAAGTAGAATGGAAACAGCGGCTGACAACTCCCGTGGAATATGGAAAAGAATAAATGAGGTAAAGGATAACTTTTCAACCCAGGGTATATCACAAAACTTTCAACTGAATCCTGATGGACCCTCTAACACATCATGTCCACGTGACGCGGCGAACTCATTGAATAACTTTTTTTCAACAATTGGTGGAAATCGTTGCCAGTTCAGCAGCCAATGTAAATAATACAAATATCTCAATAAATTCCATCCTTCACATTCATCAAACAAATAAAAGGGAAGTCTTAAATGTAATCAACGAATTGAAAGAGAATACGGCACCAGGCATCGATAGCATCACGATGAATGAGATTAGTATAATAAAGAAGGTGTAGTGAATTATGAATGTTCAAAAGGTCCGTGAAGGACTGCAGCGATGGTCTGCTGCCTCGGCAGAAGTAGGTGTCGGTATCTGCCGAGAATGCCCTCGTCTGGAGACGCGTGAATGCGCTGGCAGGCTAGCATTGCGGTGTCGTGGGGCGGGTTCTTTTCCCCAGCACGAGGACCCACTACAAAAAAATTTCGCACTCACGAATTTGACTGCTGGAGATCCAGAGGCAACCGAAGTCGCAAAGAGTGTAGATAACTACACCGAGGGAGATAGAACTTGTTCCGAGAACAAGTGGAACCTGAAAAGAAAGGCGGACTTGGGGTAACCTCGTCATTACCCGACGAAGTTCATGGCCTACAAATGAAAGAGGGGCAAACGGGTGATGGTGGAGCCCCTTCGCACTCACCCAACCGGAATAAACCAGGTATTCCTCTTCTGAGTGGAAAACTCATACAACTTGAATTGCATGAACTTTCCCATCAGAAGGGGAGTACCCCGGTGACCAATTTATGCCATAGAATTATACAATTAGATTGCATAACTCTAAGCCATAAAGAGGCACTCTGCTTGGGCCACTCAACCCGCAATATCACCTGAAACAAAGAAGAATTGCTTATGTACCCGGCGGCTGGCTCATGCCTTGAGGTGGAAGCCTGCCACCGTACCGGGACCTATACCCGGTTAGAGTCAGGAGAAAGGAAAGACCGATTTTGGGAAAATTAGCACTTCATAAGATGATTCATTTTATTCTTTTGCAAAATATATTTAAACATAAACATCATAATTATGAAGCATACAGATCTATTTATTCACGAAATAAGCACTCTGTATGCAAGAACTAACGATGTAAATGTGCAATAAATACTTAACAATTTATTTAGTCTTTTTTTTCGATATAATTTATCATCGCCTTGGCAATTTTCCTGATTGCATTAAATTTATTAGAATTATAAATAAATTTTGTTTTTTCTTTGTTTTCCTATTTTAAAGCAAGAGCCTGATGTGTTTTTTTTTTCTTTGGAAATGATATGAATAATGACAATGTTTCCACTTATTGCTTAGAGAAATAACACAAGACGTACAGTAACTGGCGTTTAATAAAAAAAAACCAAAAAACCCCAAACCAAAAATTACAAAATCAGCAAAAGCAGAAAATACAAGTTGTAATGGATTTTTCTATTTAGTTCGTTTTGAAGCGGAATGATACTATCAGTATGTAAACAATTATTAGGGAATATCGTTTTCTAGTTTCGTGAGGACATAGCATATTGTTGGATTAGCGATTTAGCTAGTTAATTTGGCGTGATAATGATATGAAAATTTCTTTCGCTTTAATAGTATATTTGTCCGTAACGTACACGTTTATCAAACTCTTTGTGCATAATAAAAATATCTAGAAAATCAGTTCTCTCTTATGCACATGTACACTCATCTCTATGTCTGTTAACCGCGACGTATTGTGCATTGTGTCCGAATGTCTTTAAATAGAAAAAAGGTGAATGAGCAGCATAAGTAAATGGATATGCTTGCATATAAACTAAAGTACATAAATATCTTTACGTAAAGTACATATAATCCAACGAGGTTTGTAATTTTCTAGCATATGCTAATCTATAAAAATATTTTATCTGTGGTCTTTTATAGTATTCAACATTACCCGACGAGCTTTGGCGGACTGACCGAACTAGTTACATTCACAACCTATGGAATTCTAACTGGAAATGCTTTGAACAGTATCAAACAACATAATGACTAATGTATAAAAGCCGGCAAATTCAAATGCACAGTAATCTATAAATGTTGGAAAATTTAAGTGGTATGAATCACTATTTGGACATGCACAAAATATATGTATAAAAAACACCATAAAAGGGTACTCACCTGCATGGTCCTCCGAGCGCTCGACGACGATGCAGATGGTCCGGAAATTTCGATTCTGTAACAAAGCTATTACTTCCATCAAATTGTACTTCTTATACTTGTAGTAGTCTGGTAAAACACTGAGGCAACTAATTCCTTTTATCACTTCTACTAGAATACACAAATCCGGATTTTTCAAATCTACCTTAAAGGCAGAATTTTTAGCAGTAACTAACTCAGCTAGTTTTCCTATTAACAAGTCTCGATCAACTTTATGGTTGCATCGCTTGTTGATAACAATTGAAAAGCTTCCAGCACTAGCAACAAAATATTCGTCGATTAAAGAACTGCAGGCAAAAACTATGTCCACAACGTTAGCGCAGCAAACGATTGGTACTGTATAAACCTGAGTACGTATCTAGTGGCAGGAGAATTTTCCTGATAAATCCTTTTAATAAGCTCAACTCCAATCTCAATTGGATCTTCAAATGCGGTGTTGATAAATATAATTTTTCACTCCTAACTCTGCAGTGAGTCGTTCAGAAGAGCAATATTACAACTCGACTCTGTTCACTTCTTATTTTTCGCACGGTAGCAATTGCTCGGCTCTGCTGACTGTTTTTCCTCGAGAAAATCGCAATTCGACAAAAGATCGGAAAATCGTTGCAACAGTTGAAAGAAAGTTGGATTACTACTCCAAGTCGCACAGGAGGCGTCCCCGGATTAGCTTTCCGCCACTATTCACACCTTTATCACACTAAACAGTGCAAGAACTTTACACTTCCACCTGATTTTCCGTCCGGAGGGAAACTCCTGTCCATTTACTTTTCCAAAGCTTCTGGCCGAGTGCAGTCCAGGGATCGTTCTCTCTTTTACGGTACTTGCTTCTACTGCTACTGTTACTGCATGCCTTGGGCGAGAAATTGCGGGACTCTTGCTGTTCCTGCAATGGGTCTTCAGAAAGAGACCATTGAGGTTAGCTTCGTTGGGATGACTGCTTCGATTATCGGCAACTATCTTCCTGTACAGGGTGTTGCAGTAATGTAAGCGTTAGTGTAATTATGGAAATTATTACCTGAGATATTGAAACGATTGGCACTAATTTTCCCACGTGAGTTACCTCACACGTCTCCTGCTCAATGACAACTGCCCTGTCAAAAGTGTTTCGTAGTACCAGATCAATCTCAAACCGGTTCGATTGCAAATTGTTCTAGGTCAATCGGAAATTGTTCAAATTCAATCTGCAATCGTACCGGTTCGATCGTTTCGATTGATCTGGGACGTTTTGAGTTTTTCTTTAACCCTTTAACTGCCCGATTATTACAAAGGACATAGCCGAGATTATGGCAAATTTTATAAACGTGCATATTAGGAATGGGACTTTCCCAGAAGAAGAAAAACTTGCAAAAATAGTTCCTATATTTAAGGGTGGTGATCATCTCGACCCGAATAACTATTGCCCGATTGCGCTGCTGACGGGATTTAGTAAGATATTTGAAAAAATACTACACAATCGTAAGCCAGCATCAGTTTGGTTTTCAAAAGAGCAAGAGTACTATGGATGCCCTACATTCTGTCACATGTTTCATCAATCTAGGACTTGACAGAGGTGATTATGTCATCGCAATTTTAGTGGATTTGAAAAAAGCATTTGATACAGTTGATCATAATCTCTTGCTTCGTAAACTTGAATTGTATGGTATTCAGGGTAGTCCTGAGCAGTTGTTTAAGAGTTACTTGGAGGGAAGATCGCAGAGAACTTTAATCAACAATGTCCTGAGCGATCAAACACCTACGAAAACTCAAGGCTCAATACTTGGCCCAACTTTGTTCCTGCTATGCACAAATAATCTAAATACATGTGGGCTGACGGGATATCACACATTATATGCTGATGACATAGTTCTACTTTATTCAAGACGAGACAAAACTGGCATTGAGAACACTATCAACGAGGATCTAGGAAAATTCCACCAGTGGTTAATTGGAAAAAAACTAGTATTGAACACTTTAAAGCCAAAATATATTGTTTTTAAGCAAAAGAATAAAGGAGACATAGATGTCGAACTAAATATTAACGGCGAAAAATTGCAAAGAGTGCTAGAAATGAAATATCTTGGTCTTATTATAGACCATCATATGACCTGGTTACCACACATAAATAGCTTAAGGAGGCAATTAGCCCCGATAATAGGATTGTTAAGAAGATATGAGGATTTTCGAATGCACATCAAGAAACTTGTTCTAAATGCGTTTGTCCTGGCGAAATTGTCAATTGTCAATCAGCAAAGCAACATTTAAACAGTACATCCAGGCTGCTGACTAAAGCGTATAAAAACATTCTGAAGCTGCCAATGCTTACTCAAACTAGTTTGGTTTACCAATTGGCAAAATCATTAACCCTTAGTCAAATCATTATAATGGAGAAAGAAGTTTATCTACAGAAATTTAAAAACTAATGGATCGGAACGAGCACCATTAATTAAGGTATCACAGAATATAATGCGAGGAATGCAGATCAATTCGTAATACCTTTTGCCAGAACGGATCGTCTAAAGAACGATGCAACGAATGATGCTCTGCGTATATATAACAATCTACCAGAAATTGTTAGGGAAGCAAACTCACTTTTGGAATTTAAGAAAAGACTAAGGGAGCATTTAATGAGCACTGATTGAAGCGTGGGCCTCTAGTTCTGATTTTATGAGCTCAGTATCTTAGGGCATTTTTTACCCTATCGGCGAGAGACTGAAATGACAGTTACTCCGAGTTTTTTTTTTTTTTTTGAATGCGTCGTATTATATTGACTATTTTTTAATCTCTGAGAGCTGATCATGATTTTTGGACTAGATGTTCATGAAAAGGACTAATTCACATTATATTGTGTGCCCCCTTATACCGATGTGTTAAACATTGTCTGGGCGGCACAAAGGACCAAGCGACGTAATGTGAATGCAGATCGCACGAGCGTTGTGCGACGAAGAACGATTGATGGAGAGAGTGGTAGGGAATGGAGGTATGAAAAAAAAAGATTCCTTTGTTCAGCTTTTGCGCTGGATCACGAAGACAGTGCGTTCCTATGAAATGGTTTATCCACATTTATCTTTATGTGATACCTCGCAAAAATTGGCACCGAAAATATAAAAATTGGTAAGATTAAGAGTTCTCACTTGAGCTCAACGATACATTGCTGCTGATCTAAAACTTTGTCATCATATTCGGGCTGTTAATGTCTTGTAAAAAATATCAACTAGAACTAGAATCACGACCATTGGACAAAAACACATATCCGCAAGCCACCCAATTAGTATTACTAGAATTGAATCCGCATTTTCATGTCTTAACATTAATCAATCTTCGACTCGAGCTGCTTACTATACTTCTAATTATTTTTATTACTGGCGAAGAAGTAAACATAATAAAAAAAACTTGCTTGGATATCGGCTGCTCATAATTCTTGATAATTTGCTTGCAGTTATAATTCCACACACGCTGTGAAATTCCTAAGTGAAAAGACCAACATATCACACAACTAGCCACGGCGCAATCCACTATCACTTTTAATCTGGATAAACTACACAAGTCTGTCAATGTTGTGTCATCACTTAATAAGATCGACACTACCCGTTCTGAGCGCGCAACTATGAACCCAAGTAAGTTGTAGTGATCAGGGCAAAGAAAGGCATACATGGTTGCAGATAGAGCCTAGAGACTCCTAGACTCAAAAGGGACCTCGACGACACGGGAGACACCGCAACATCCATAATGACCAGGTGTCATAAAAGGCAAACCCAGATATTATAGGCAGCATACTAATCACTAGTACGTAATATATGACTTGATATTAAAGTTATGAGTCGGATCTTGAAGGAGCAGAGGTGACCAAAGGGAGTTTGGAGGGCTATCGAATGGTACTATCACTGTTTTTCGAAAGGATGCTTCCGTAAAAAATAGGCTGGAGATATTTTTTCCAACAATTTCCTTTCCTAAATCTGATCTTTAGATTGCATTTTAGTATGGATAGAATCCTGGAAGGTTGATAGTTCGAGAAAATTCAAAACATTCAGCTCGTTATCGAAAAAGATTACAAAACACTTGCCCAGATTCAATGCACCTAAGCAAGTCAATGGTCATATTTCCTATAATGCATCAACGAGCAATGCAATATGTCTCCGTGTCAGTAAGTTGTTCTGCATTTCGTTATTATTGCCAGTGTGATCGATGGAATGCTCCTTATTTGTTGCTTTGTTTGTCTGTTTATTTTTATTCTTCTTTCTTTCCTGACATTTGTTGCAAACTATTTAACTGCTCAACTGCATTCATATTGGACTCGCGCAATTGAAAATGGCAATGAGCAATAAGTATCGCGGAGTTGCATGTAAAAGTTGCATTGGGCATGGGTGATCTCGTGCACCATCGATTGCAGTGCAATTTCCCTTAACTGCGAGCTGTTGGTGCTATTGCTACTGTTGCTGGTACTTGTACTACAGCTCAATAAAATCGGACAGCAGTCGTACCTTAACAACCCGTATTCGCGGATTGAGTATCATTTCAATCATTTTTTGAGTTATGGATATGTTATGGCAAAAAACGCTCTGATTTATGGTTATAAATTCCGTATGATCGCATATAGTGAGTAATAACCAAAGAAAGACGCGAATAATGTAACTGGATGACGACTGCAGAAATGATATCTTTTTACATCACGATTTATTATTCTAGTTACAGATAACTAGCAACGGTTTTGTTTATTTATGCCGACTGATAGGTGGACGTGATTAACACTTCTATGAACCTGCACGTACATACTTGCGAGGATGAAATAATTTTACTCACTTAATTCAACAGCTATATTAACATCTTTTTGCGAAAATGCCGGAATAAGTTTTGAACTTATCACCAGGTTTACTGTACTTTCGAAGCAAAATCACTTTTTTAACACTTCTCAGGCCTGCTATCACAGGTCCTGTATGTAAGGATCGCACACATTAATAGCTTCCCCAATAGCTTGATTAGGACTGATGGCCGCTCTGGGTCCTGTATTAATCAAGCAGTTTCACAAGCAAACTGCTCGAAAACCTTCCTATCCCCTACTTGTGATTTTATATGGCAGATTTAGAAAAACTATGTCATCATTTCCATTGTAATCGTAATTTGTAAAATAATTTTTCTTCTTAGTATTTTTATCAAATATAATTTTTTATCAATTTCCCTTTATATTAAATGTAATTTTATATCAATTTTCCTTATATTTAATTTAAATTTTTCCCTTTCATTGTATTCGTTATGAGATTTAACTTTTATTGCTGATTCAAATCCTGTTTATTTTTCTTCACTTAGTTCATTTAGTACAATTTAAATCCGCCACATCAAATTTATAGTGTATGAATACCTTACCCGTGTACTAAATTGTGGATGGAATGAAATTGAAACGCAGCGGAAGAGTGTCACAGAATTCTTTTTGGGGTTAGGGCGGATGGAAAGTTTAATAGCTCGGCTCGAAACATTTTGTGTTTGAGCTCGGGAGTTCATGAAAGCCTGTGTCACCATACATTTAGCGCTGGAAGAACTCTTCATATTGGCGAAATTCCAAGCAATTGAAAGCTGCTGTAGTCGACCGGGTGTGTCCGTGCTAGTTACAGTGACTTGCAAGGTGCCGCCTGGACGGAGTAAGTCATAAATTGCAAGGATGGAAAATTTTTATACAAAGTTCAATATTAATACGTTTCATAGTAAATTCGATGTCCCAATATAAAGTGGGAGAAGTTTGGTTTGCTATTGGAATGGCTGCGCGAAATGAATCGCGAGTGGAGGCAGGGCAGTCGGATGGGCGTAAATGGTGTTGGACGTTGTGGGCTTCCTTATTGGGAAAGCGGGCGCTTCCTGGGAGAAATCGTCGCAAAGATAAGATTGACGTCAGGTGAGTTAGTGCGAAGAAAAGCCTTCATCTTAGTCGAGAAAAACAAAATATATGTGGTTCCTTCTTCACAGTGGTGAGTGTTGCCTCGGTTGTTCGCGAACCGATTTGTTAAACAGGTATAGTTTAATTAAGTCACGACGGCACTTGAATCGTGTAACTATCGATGCACAATATAAATATACAAGAGATATCATTAGCACTTGAACTGCGATTTCTTCCGCGAAATGAAACACTTAATTGGTTGGATTGTCACAAAACAATGATTTTATTCTTCATAATATGAAATATTTTTTTTTTTTTTTTAATTACCTCCATTCCCTACCACTCTCTCCATCACTCTTTCTTCGTCGCACAACGCTCGTGCGATCTGCATTCACATTACGTCGCTTGGTCCTTTGTGCCGCCCAGACAATGTTTAACACATCGGTATAAGGGGGCACACAATATAATGTGATCTAGTCCTTTTCGTGAACATCTAGTCCAAAAAATCATGATCAGCTCTCAGAGATAAAAAAAATTCAATATCATACGACGCATTCGAAAAAAAACTCTGAGTAACTGTCACTTCAGTATCTCGCCGATAGGGTCAAAAAGAACGCCCTAAGATACTGGGCTCATGAAAGCAGAATTACAGGTCCACGCTTCAATCAGTGCTCATTAAATGCTCCCTTAGTCTTTTCTTAAATACCAAAAGTGAGTTTGCTTCCTTAACAATTATTGGTAGATTGTTATATATACGCAGAGCATCATTCGTTGCATCGTTCTTTAGTCGATCCGTTCTGGCAAAAGGTATTACGAATTGATTTGCATTCCTCGCATTATATGGGTTGATCTGTGATACCTTAATTAATGGCGCTCGTTCCGATCCATTAGTTTTTAAATTTCTGTAGATAAACTTCGCTTTCTCCATAATAATAATTTGACTAAATGTTATTGATTTTGCCAATTGGTAAACCAAACTAGTTTGAGTAAGCATTGGCAGCTTCAGAATGTTTTTATACGCTTTGGTCAGCAGCCTGGATATACTGTTTAAATGTTGCTTCGCTGATTGACTCCAAATAAGTACTCCATAATGCAATTCCGCCAGGACAAACGCATTTAGAACAAGTTTCTTGATGTGCATCGGAAAATCCTCATATCTTCTTAACAATCCTATTATTGGGGCTAATTGCCTTCTTAAGCTATTTATGTGTGGTAACCAGGTCATACGATGGTCTATGATAAGGCCAAGATATTTCATTTCTAGCACTCTTTGCAATTTTCCGCCGTTAATATTTAGCTCGACATCTATGTCTCCTTTGTTCTTTTGCTTAAAAACAATATATTTTGTCTTTGATGTGTTCAATACTAGTTTGTTTCCAATTAACCACTGATGAAATTTCCCTAGATCGTCGTTGATAGTGTTCTCAATGGCAGTTTTGTCTCGTCCTGAATAAAGTAGAACTGTGTCATCAGCATATAATGTGTGATATCCCGTCAGCCCACATGTATTTAGATTATTTGTGTATAGCAGGAACAAAGTTGGGCCCAGTATTGAGCCTTGGGGAACTCCTGTTTCCGTAGGTGCATGGTCGCTCAGGACATTGTTGATTAAAGTTCTCTGCGATCTTCCCTCCAAGTAACTCTTAAGCAACTGCTTAGGACTACCCTGAATACCATACGATTCAAGTTTACGAAGCAAGAGATCATGATCAACTGTATCAAATGCTTTTTTCAAATCCACGAAAATTGCGATGACATAATCACCTCTGTCAAGTGCTAGATTGATGAAACGTGTGACAGAATGTAGGGCATCCAAAGTACTCTTGTTCTTTTGAAAACCAAACTGATGTTGACTTTTGATAGAGTTTTCAATTAAGAATGATGTTAATTGATTGTTTAGTATTTTTTCAAATATCTTACTAAATTCCGTCAGCAGCGCAATCGGGCGATAGTTATTCGGGTCAAGATGATCACCACCCTTAAATATAGGAACTATTTTTGCAAGTTTTTCTTCTTCCGGAAAAGTTCCATTCCGAATATGCACGTTTATAAAATTTGCTATAATCTGGGCTATGTCCTCCTTTATTATACTAATCTCATTCATCGTGATGCTATCAATGCCTGGCGCCGTAATCTTTTTCAATTCATTGATTACATTTCAGACTTCCCTTTTATTTGTTTGATGAATGTGAAAGATGGAATTTATTGCGATATTTGTATTATTTACATTGCCTGCTGAACTGGCAACGATTTTTTTAGTGATTCTTCCACCAATTGTTGAAAAAAAGTTATTCAATGAGTTCGCCGCGTCACGTGGACACGATGTGTTAGAGGGCCCATCAGGATTCAGTTGAAAGTTTTGTGATATACCCTGGGTTGAAGAGTTATCCTTTACCTCATTTATTATTTTCCATATTTCGCGGGAGTTGTCAGCCGCTGTTTCCATTCTTCTTGAGAAATATAAGAATTTAGCCTCTTTCACCAGTCGTTTCGATTCTTTTTTCGCTTGCATATACACAAACTTGAAAGCCCGGTTTCCACTGTTCTTCCTGTAGTCCATGTTTGCCTTCCTTTTTTTAATACTTGCATCAATTACTTTTTTCGTTATCCAAGTCCGTTGTCGACACCTGATTTTTTTCTCAATTGTAGAACTTTGCTTAGCAGATATGATGATATTTTTGAGTTCAATAATACTATTTGGTTTCCGCTTTTCCAGTAACTCTCGTATGTTTGATTTAAAGAGTTCCTTGTCTAGAAATCTGAACGTTTTGTAGGTCGGCTTCTGTTTGTTCAGAGTTTGGTCTTGAATAGCAATTTTTAACACACGATGATCCAGTTCAGGCCAGTCCTCAAATATGTATGTCATGCTTTCAGCGATTTTTAAATCATTGGTTACTATATGATCCAGACAGGTATTTGACACTGGGCGAGTAATTTTGTTGTTGTTTATGATTATCCTTCCATTCGTTTCTAGCGTATCTTTATAAATCCGTGTTTCTGGTGATTCCGTTAGCACATCAATGTTTGTGTCCACTACTGTGATTAAATTTTTTTCAGTTGAGAATAATGTATCTAGTACTGTGCAAAAATCTTGCGCATTCATACGATTGGGATTGTAGTACGTCCCTAATTTTATTTTTTTACCTGCATGGCGTACTTCAATTATAATAACGTTATACTTATCAGGCGTCACTCTCTTCGTAATGAAATTGACTGTATTTTTTACGTACATTGCTGTACCAGGTCTGCAGGAGAATACCGCATTATATCCTTCAATATTGTAGAACCGTGCTTCTTCTGGGTAAATCTAGATTTCATTTAGAATAATCAAATCTATGTCAGGATTTTGCTGCAGGTAAATCTGAATATCACTTAGCTTATGTCTTAAGCTTCTTATATTAGCATACATAAGTGTTAAATTTGTTCCACTTGATTGATTAGAAAGATTAGCAATCATCAAAGTTGTAGTCGGTGCTCCTCCTGGCGATCAATATTCTGCGTTGAAGCTCCGGACACTCTACAGAGTCAGCTCTGTGAGAGTGATCAGCATTGTTATTGTTACCAATACAGTTCGAGCACTTCTCAATCGTGCTTTTGCAATCCTTTAGGTCATGCTTTCCTCCACATTTTACACATATTTGCTTCCCTTCACATTTTGATGTTTTGTGGTTGTATTTTTGACACTTATAACACCTCGTTTCGTTGAAGTCCTCCTTCACGAAATACGATCCATAATCTATATTAATGTATCTATTCGCAAGCCTCTTATACATGCTCCCGTTTACCTGGAATATGTGCAACCACCTTCCATTTCTCGTTCGCCTAGCATGTACAAGTTCCATAGAATCACGCTCCTCTATATTGGGACTTAATGCCTGGATCTCATTTCTTAATTCATTATTTGCATATTGGTTTTCTAGTCCATTGATGACAAGTCTAGGCTGTCGCAATCTGGTCTCAGCAACATCATACTCCTCTTTCATTGCATCCATTGCTATATTAAGAAGCGAAGTAGTATTTTCATTTGTCGACGTTTTGATAATCGCCCCACCATTACGAATAGGCCTCATTAGCTGTAGAGGAATTTTACATTTTGATGGCCTGATCCTCGACTTAAAATCCATCAGTGTTTTTTCTGATGAAGAGTGATTTCTAGGCTTAATTATAATCCCTTTTTGCGATATTGTATTAGATCGATGCACTGATGGAGGAGAAGTAGAATTTTTAATAATATCGGCATATGAGGGCTTGCTCGCAGACGTAGATTTATCTATTAATAAGGTGACATTTGAGCTCATCTCTTCGACTTGGCTTTGCAAATTTTTCATTTGCTGGAAGAGTTGGTCTCCTTTGGATTTACGGTGCTGAGCTCTACATCCGGCACACATCCAAATCACATCTTCGGTGATGTCCATAATAGCCCGATATCTCTCCTCCGACATTTTGATACACCTCAAATGAAACCACTTGAGGCAGAAGCCATCACACCCCATAGCCGAGTGGATATCCTCCACGGGTTTCTTACACTTCCCACAGTTATCTGGTTTAGTAGCCATTATATTTTTAACTTTTTTAATTATTTGCTTTTTATAAAATTTTTTATTATCCTTGATTTATTTAATATAGTTAGTGAAAAAAACGTAGAAATCCGTACTTGCAAAAAAAAAATAATTTAAAATATCCAAATATAAATTTAAAATAAAATTCAAAAATTTTTTAGAATAAATTTAGCTACACGGGAATCTCACTCCTAGACCAAAGCAAGAATTCCCGGTTCCGTTAATTTTCGTTCGCCTAAGTAAAAATTGAATCAATGAAATTGATGACTTGAAAGATCGCTACTTATCTCGAAAACTTGATAGAGCGACACTAGTAACCACTTCACTTATTTCACACAACTGATTATAATTTATGACAGATTTATAACTTCACTATAGCCAAGAAATTCAAAGAGCTGAAACTGACACTTCTTTGTTTTGACACTTCAAATTATATAATAAAAATGCTTAGTCTAAAATCAATTTCAACATAACAAGAATTCAAGAATATGTAAAATGTACAAGTACATCGATCAAAAGTAAATTGCCTAGGTCAACGTTTGAAATCAAAACAATTAAAGACGAGTGAACATGAAATGCATCATCAGTGTGAATTACATTTATATAGGTTAATTTCACGATATCGAAAAGGTAACTGAACAAACAAATGCAAGGTAAGCATATGATTTAATAGCAATGTGATAGTTGAATTGTAGGTAAGTGAACTTTATGATATGAAACTATGATACGAAAATCAAAAGTTATTGCAGGTATGAACATCTTCCCCCGCGTTGAATGTGTAATCAACATCTTATTGTATGTTGATATTGAAATCTGCAGTTGATTGTTGTTTTGGACGAGATATTGGTTTCTGTTTGCAGGAGAAGCGGTTATGTTGGTTCCATAGCCAGCACCCTGCTGACATTATGGCGAGTAGTAGTGCTAAGTATCCAATCGTCAAATGATGGGTATTGGGAAACTGAATCTTGTCCGGTAATTCTGCAACTTGATTGTCCTTCTCTTGCAGAGCAAGTAATTCCTCTAGGCGCGGGTGTTGCCTTGTACCTTGCGCTATGATTGGGTCTAGTTTTTCTGGTGGTGTTATGTTCTCCAGGGTGCTGATCCTTGGATATAAGACTGAGCTGTTGCTTGCAAACGTGCGATCCCCTTCAATTGTTACGTGGTCATGTTTAATTTCGCAATCTGCATCAATAGTAAGTAGCCCACATTCCTTGAGTGTCATTTCAAGTCTTTTTCGATGGCAGGTGGCGGTAATCTGTGTAGGGGCCCTTGATGACACAATCCATTGGTTTTTGCGGAATAGCTTGACCCATACAGGGCTATCTTGTACTGACTTAAACTCACAATTCCTACGGATCAGTTTGTTAAAAAGGCTTATCTCGCAAGCACAAATGCATGCTCCTTGTTTAGATATAGTGTGGGTGGCTACACATAAATAGGTTTTCCTTCTTGTGATGGTACCAGCGATTAAATCATTTTGTGTCAGTGGAGTGCATTGGTCTCTATGTGACTTTATCGCAAGATATTAAGCACATGGCTAAATGGTGATGAAAGCGTTGTTAACCTCATATGGTTGGGATATAGTCCTTAGAAGATCGAATTAGTTTTGGTCAATCAACGGTAATTTTGCTTCGAAAACTACGTGATCACCTAGTACGGCGCCAATTACTGTCATTAGTTTGTATCCTTGGCCGAAATCATCTTAGTCTACTGGCAAATGCGTGTACGCTGGAAGATGTTGCTTAATTGTTGCAATTTCCTTATTGAGTTGTTCTGGTGATAACAGTAGGGGGTTCATTCTGCCACGATGCGTATCAATCAATATATCTGCTATTGCTGACTGTATGCAATGTAAGTTTGGCACAACTGTTGTTATCTAAATTGAGAGTGGTGTGAGAATATGGTAAATTTTCAATTGGTTTGTACCATCACTGTTGTGATTAACCCGGTGCAACATAAGACTCAATTGGTCATTTTTTGCGTTGAATTTTTCCGCGGTGGTAACCTAATCCCGCCTCATGATGTTGATCGTTGAATCAATAATCGAGGTTTGATTTTTGAATAACGCCAATAGTGTTTGCTCATTCTCCTGTACTGCGACAAATGTATGGGTCATTTCGTCAGCATATGCTGAATCAAGTATGCCAAACAGTGAGTTAGCTACGTTTCCAACTACGTTTAGTGCTCCTCTTTTTTGGCGCTTTGTTAAGAATAAGCTTTTGTCCAATTGTAGTTCCTTTTCAGAATGCTCCAATTGTTCGAATATTTGCTTACATGTGATTTTTGGTGCAACTGTTGGCATAGATGTTGCAGTGTTTTGATTGCATTTAGAAGTGAAGCCATTTCTGTCCAATATGGTTTTAAGTCGTAATAAATTATGAGCTTCCACTCATTTGTGATAAACCTAACTCTGCCTAGGTCTTCAAAGTAAACGCCGGGGTTTGGCTCGAACTCCTCAAATCTGACTGGTTCACTTAGTACGGCTGGTAACATCAAGCATACCAAGAGGATTGTTGAAAGCAGTCCACTATTAGACATCTTGACCTTTTTCCTTGGTTGATGAGATTCTTTATTCAAATCTTGAATTTTTTCTTCCTGGTCTCTGCTATGAGTAGCTTCGATGTCACGTTTTTTTACTTCGGAGGATTCTACTTCTAAGGGTAAAGGTGCAAGCTGGTGAATCGCTCGTCGGAAAGTACCTTGTGCTGTTTTTATGTCTGTTGCCTGAAGTAGACCATCATTTCCTTCATATGTTCGAAGAATTCTTCCTAATGGCCATCGCATAACTGGCAATTCATCATCTTTTAGGATGACCATTGTATCTGGGTGGACATTTTTGCATTGCTCTCTCCACTTGTGTCTGTATTGCGATTCGTGCAAGGACTTACGCGACCATCGTTTCCGAAAATCTTGTTTTATTAGTGTTACTTACTTCCACCATTTCGCTAGACCTAGGTGTACTGGCTGGGCTTGTGAATCAACTTGAGCTATAAGAGGCTCTCCTATAAGAAAATGTCCGGGAGTTAGTGTATTCAGATCAATTGGATCTGCTGACAGTGGTGTAAGAGGTCTTGAGTGCAGCACTGCCTCTATTTCAATTAAAACTGTTTCGAGTTCTTCATGCGTAAGAGATGTTTTTGAAATGACCGGCACTTAGAGTTTCTTCGCTGATTTGACGGCAGCTTTCCAGAGCCCTCCAAAATGAGGTGCTCTTGGAGGAATGAAGTGGAAGTTGATACCTTTTCTGCTGCGTGTCTTAGTGATTTCTGCTTGTGCTCCATCAGAGTGAATGATTGATGTGATCTCAGTCAATTGATTTTGTACACCCACAAAATTTGCAGAATTGTCGCAATCGAATGCTGACAGTGTCCTCGTCGTCCAATAAATCTTTTCAAGGCTCCCAGAAAAGATTCTATTGTCAAATCTCCTACAAGTTCTATGTGCACAGCTTTAGTGGAAAAGCAGCAAAACAATGCGATGTATGCTTTTTGCGGTTTCTTGCCTCTAAATTTGAAATGAGTCCATACTGTTCCGCAGAAGTCTACACCACTGTTCACAAATGGTCTCGCTGGTTGCACTCTACATGATATTGAATTTCCCATCATCTGGGATAATAACTTTGGCACATCTAACACAATGTTGAACCACAGACCGAGCCAATGACTTTCCCTTCAATGACCAAAACCACTGTCTTGTAGTTGCTAGCAGTGCGTGGGGACCACAATGTAGGTTTTCTGCATGAATATGGTTCATGAGAAGTTAGTCGCAGAATGGAATAAGCATCTGGTGTTTTGCGTCGTACGAAAGATTTGAGGCTTGCAAACGACCACCGACTCGGATGATCCTTCGTTCATCTAAAAAGGGCGATCGGTTGCTGATGGTACTAGTGTTGTTAATTTCACCCTTCTTTTTAAACTTCGGCAAAACTTGATTTCTGCATGTTGCGTACAATCATATAGAGGGCTTCATTTAGCTCCAACAGGCTTTTTAAGATGCATGTTAAGCACGGAACCCTTTTTTCTCTGGTGTGGTTGACGAAGCGTCTCATATATGCTACAATACATTGTAAACTCTGCATAGGGATTCCTATGGTTAATTTTGTAAATGATTTCATCTTCATCAGTTGATGTGGCTAGCGATGTCTGCGTGGTTATATATCTTTTACTTTCGGGTTGTTTTGCAGATGCTTTCCTTTGACAAACAATGGTGGCCAAGCATATTCTCTCTCATGCAGAAAGAAAAACCCATAGAACCAGAGCTTACAGGACGTAAGCTTATCTGAGTTGAGACCGCGTGGGAGTACATCCGCTGGATTTTCCTTAGAAGTGACATGAAGCCATTGCTGTTGCAGGGATTTTTCTTGGATCTTGGCAATTCTATTTGCTACGAAAAATTTCAACTGCGATGAATCTGAAGTAATCCAAGCTAGAACGATTTCAGAATCTGTCCATAAGAATGTTTGAGCTTCCACAAGCCGCATATCAGTTTTAACTCGAGACACCAAATGAGCGGATAATGTGGTGGCGCATATCTAGTTGAGGTAGTGTTTGACGTTGAAGTGGAGCTACTCTGGATTTAGCGCAAAGAAGTTGAACAATAATTCCTCCATCGTTAGTGACCGAGTAGATTTATACTGCAGCTCCGTAGGCTTGCTCAGAGGCGTCAGAAAACGCATGGATTTAGAGCTCTTTTGACTTCTCCTGGGCAAATATGTGTCGTGGGAATTGTATATTGTCTACTGCTGTAAATTTAGTCCAAAAATTGAACTATTTCCTACGCAGGTCAGACGAAAGCTTTTGGTCCCAGTCAATGTTGTGCTTCTAAAGTTTCTGTTCGAAGATTTTTGCGGTAACTACTGCTTGCGACATGACTCCGTGAGAGTCAAACAGATGGGCTATATCTGAAGTCACGTTTCATTTATTAATGTATTCTGCTTGATCTACTCGTATTTTCGCCTTGACTCTAAACTTATCAGTTTTTGGTAGCCATGTAAGTTCTAAGGTCTTAACTTCTGCGTTGGTCTCTTTATTAAAATCGAGCTCAATTTCCTGATCCTCTGGAGCGATGGTTTGCAGAAGTTGCAGATGCTTAGCGCACCATTTACGTAGTTTAAATCCTGCTTGTTTAAAATATGTTGCAATTGCTTCTACATAAACTTAGCCTCTGTCAAACTGTCGGAACTAACCATGCCATCATATACGTAAAAGCTGTTCAAGAGAATTTGTGCTCCTAATGGATTGGTGCTGATGTTTTCATGAGCCCGTTTTTGAAGACATTTAGTAGCCAGATATGGAGCCGGCCTAGCACCGTATGTTACTGTTGAAATTCCGTAGCATTTAGTGTCTTCTTGCGGATTGTTCCTCCACAAAATAAGTTGGAATATGCAGTCATCCGTTTCAACAAGAATTTGCCGGTACATTTTTTGTATGTCTGTAGTAAATACATATCGTGGCACCCGGAATCGAAGCACGAAGGTAAATAGCTCACGTTGGTTAGCTGGGTCGGAACGTAGAACGTCGTTTAACGAGTAACCGGTTGATGTTACGCATGATGCATCAAACACAACTCGCAGTTTCGTGGTGCTGCTGTCTGGTTTTATCACACAGTATTGTGGCAAAAAATAATGTTTCCTTCATATGCCCCAACTGTTTATACTCTTCCATAAACTTAATATATTCTTGTTTTAACTTCGGATTCCTGACCAAGCGTCTTCCTAAGACAAGAAACCGATTCAACGCTATTTGTTTGGATTCTCCGAGGATTGCCGGATCCATTCCAAATGGCAATGTTACAATGAAACGCCCACTAGTGTTCCTTTTGGTTATTTGTTTGAAGTGGTTTTCAGATCGTTTTTCTGCAGCTGTAAAATTTGACTTCGAGCTATCAGTTTCTTCTAGTTGCCAAAATCTTTCTATCAAGCGCTTAATAGAAGGGTTGACCGAGACCCGGAAGCTTTAGCCAAACACCAGCGAGGCAACGGCTGTTTCTACTTCTGGCGAGCTCTCGTCCACAGGATTGCCACTGTCGATTGGATCATCAGCGCTAACCCCACATCAAAGTCTTAAACAGCAGTGGCAATTATTGGGAGGTATTTAAACAAAGAAACACAAATTCTCAAAAGACTTTAATATCAAATGAAATTCAAATGTACTTTTTGGTTTTCTGAACATTAATGAGGAACCCTTTACTGAACACTGGCAAAATCAAGTATCGCCGTGGGTTGTAACGTCTCCCCTAGCAAACAACTCGGCCTTTTCATTTCAAGTTGTTTTTTGTCACGCATAACTTATTGTCCAAATAATATTTCGAGACGAGTTTATTGACCTCTTTCGGATTTGTCAATCGATAAAACTGATTTGAGCAATTGCACGGTTGTTCCTCACTTTGATGCAACGACTTACAGGTGCTCAAGACTCTAGAATCAAGGCAAGTGCGAATCGAGTTATAATTTACCTACTTTTGTTGCTAAGTTTGTAGTTAAGTTGATAATTGTTCATCCATACTTGCCCTACTTAACTTCGTATTCGGTCGAAGAAAATTTTGCAATGTGCTGGCGGAATGAAATATACACGCAATAAATGTGTAAGTGATCTGCATTGCAATCAAATCGTTTGAATGCATGAATTAAATGCATTAGGATGTAAAAAACTGTGAGCGCGAAGTAAAGGTGTTACCGATCAAGAATATCGAATATAAATAACTAGCCTTTTAGCGGTTTAAGGAACCGGGATAAATGAAAAAGTAAAAGAAAGCCTTGTCACTGTTTAATTTAGACCCGGTAATGATTTTCAGTCAGCTAAGATTTATGATATCTAATATTTTAGCTAATACGAGTATGAATGCGCTGAATGCAAGTGTGATGTAAACTACTTAATTTTCAGGAATTGTTTGAATAGTTTAAATAATTGTATGACCTTGCCAAATGCATTTTTCAGATGCTGGAAGCATGTATCAGCGTTAGGTGGCGTTGCCTGAATAGATTTTTTTTAATGAAACTAAGGGCGTTAAGACCACACATTGCGAACATTTATATTTCCTATTGGTAAAAGGTAACTCTCGGGCAGCGAATCGCTGATTATACGTTCGAATTTTATTTCTTCTTGCTCAAGCTTCCATAGGGACTTAAGTTCCTACTCATCCTTTGTGAATCAAGACTTGAAAGAGGAGCTCTAAGCTAAAAACTGCGAATGTTGAATAAAATTATCGTTTAGTAAATTGATTGATTTTAATGTCTTATAGCGTACTTGTCGAGGAACTGATTCCTTTGATTTACCTGTTAAATTTGCATTGCATGTATGCGCCGCCCTCTGTAAAATTGTCATTTGTTCCCACCGGGATAAATCATATATTGAATACTTCTATTGAACAAGTAATCATACGTTTTTCTTTTTGTATATGTAGCATTTTCGAATTTACAAATTTACTTTTTTCAACACTGCCGCAAATCGAAGAACAAGGTCAATTGAATCTTTTGAATCATGGAAAAATAATGTCAATATCGTCCATCTTACAGGGTTTTCCAATAAGAGGTGTTATTTTGATATTATAAGAAAAATGCCATTTTTCAATATAAATGATCAAATGTTTATTTCATTGTAAAGAAAAAGGTATGCCGTTAATAGTGAAAAATAACATCAAGCAAATGACGACCACGACCACGCTTACAGAACCATATCCTTTTCATGAAATTCCCCATAACCAAATCGCGAAGTGGCTACCCTATGTCCTCGATAGCCTCACGAATTCCATCTTTGAGGTCTTGAATCAACGCTGGGCTGTTGGCGTAGACCTGTTCTTTCACGTGTTCAATCACAAGATCTCTGTGATCACCTTTTCGAGAGATAACATGGTCCGGAAAGTTTTCCTGTAAAAGAGCAATGGTTTCGTCGCTTATGTAGCACGTAGCGCCGTCTTGTTGAAAGTTAACGTGTTCCAGATCAATACCATCCAATTCCAGCTATAAAAAATTATTAATCATCTCTCGATCACCGTAACTGTTGCTCCAGCCTCATTTTCGAAAAAGTAAGGTCCAATGAATCTGCCGGACGATAAACCGCACCAAACAGTCACACGTTGAGGATAGAGAGGCTTTTCAATAATAACTCTTGGGTTTTCCGAGCCCCAGATCCGACAATTTTGCTTGTTGACGAAGCCACCGAGTTGGAAATGGGCCTCATCACTCAAGGTGATTTTTCGATGGAATTCCGGATCATTTTAATGCATTTCAAGGACCCAATTGGCAAAGACACGACGTTGTTGATGATCGACCAGCTTGAGATCTTATGTTGACTAAACTTTATATAAGCCGTAAAGTCCAAATCTTTATGCAAAATACGGTGTAATGACGTTTATAGAATGTTTCATTCCAAAAAACGACGAGAATGGGCAAACCTGGGTTTTCTTCAACACTTTCGGCTACAGCAGCAATATTCTCATCTGTTCTTGGGTGACGTGCACGGGTTTTATTGTTCACACCACTAAGTTTTCCCAACAGCTCGAATTTTTCCACCGATTTCTGTGTTGCAGTCCGACAAGGTGCTTCACAACGACCCGAAAATGTTCGAGTTTTACGAACCGTCTCTGCCAAATTTTCAGCATTTTCATAGTAAATTTGAATAATTTCAATGCATTGTTCCATTTTTATTAATGACGTAGCTTTTGCTTGTCAAATGTTAAAAAATGACAGTTTCAAAAGTGACATCTACTGAAAACCTCGAAGGTCCTCTTTTATTTATATTAATTGCCATTGATCCGATAAGAAAAGAATGAAAATGATTTGCTAAACTTTAGAAACTCGGTCTTTCCATCACGTTGTATCTTACCGGGTATACAACCCGTAATGATGGCAGGCTCCTCCGCTCATATAGGCTAGCCATCGGGCACGCACCTCCGTTTTTTGTCGTTTAACAGGGGCTCTTGCCGGGTAGAGTGGCCTTCCGCTCGTGCGCCCTTTTTTGGGATAGGGTTATGTAATTCGATCACATAATTCTATAACATAAATTGGTCGCGTCTATATATATCTTTTGATGGGAAAGTTCATGAAAACTACGTTTGTATAAGTTTTCCACTCAAATGGGAAATATATGGCCACTTCTACGTCTGGATCTTGATCCGGTTGGGAGGGTCCCAGGGGGATGCTCCACTCTTATTTGTGGGCCATAAGAATTGTCGGATAACGACGAAGTCCTCTTAAGTCCGTCTGTCTTCTCCAGGTCCAGTTTGTCCCTTCCGTCAGCAATTACCAACCCTTAGTTGGTTGCCTCCTTTTTTGACTTCGGTCGACTTTGATATGACCCCGGAATTTGTGGATGCGAAATTCTTTTGTATTGGGTCCTTGCGCTGGGGGAAAGAACCCGCCCCAAGGCACCGCAACGCTAGCTTGTCAGCACATTCACACGTCCCTAGATTAGGCCAATCTCGGTGGATCTTACCATCCTCTTTCGCCGAGGCAGCAGACCATCGCTGCAGTCCTTTACGGACAATTAAACAACCTACTTCACTACAAGAGCACTCGAGCGCATTTTCTTTCAACCAATTATTCCGTTCATTTTTTGGTTGATGTCTCAAAATCTTTTTCGCTGTGTCTGCTATCTGCTATCCATCGCTATTTTCACCCACCTACACTGATCGATCAGTTTGCTCAGGTAGATTGTGTCTTGTGATCAGTGGGCCAGTTCATATACTCCAGTTTTCTACCATCCTCAAACAGGTAAATCCAGCTTTCTTATATGGAAAGAACGCGCCATTGAAGACTTTTTCTCTCGATGTCACGTTCGTTTTATATAAGAAACGGCACGGCAGAAAACTGGAGTGTATTAACTGTGTGGAAAAATAGAAGCAAAACAAATGTTTTACATAAGATTGAATCAGAAAAAACTACACAAACATTCGAGACACGGTCATAAATGATGTCAACGTTAACGACATTCGAAAAATGGAAATATCACCCTCATCGTACATAGGAAGTCCGAGATACATACACGAATATACTCATGATACCGTGACCTAGGTAAAAAACATAACATTCACATGCAAATTATCGTCGCCAGAAATCAAACACAGCAAAAATAGGAATACGATGCAGAGTGAAAGCATTACTCTTTGTCGAGTCTTAATACTGGTATACTCGGAATGATCATGAAAAATTTTTCAACGCCAAAACTACAGCAGATGATTATCCAGGACTTATGAAAACGAACACACCTAAGCCAAGGATATACCGTACATCTGAACCAGGCCGAATGTTTCTATCTCCAAATTTTGCTACACTAATCACGGGGGCCAACAAGTTTTGCAGATCTCAAGACTGTTGACAGTTACCCGTGCCAGGCATACAGAGAAACATACCAACGCTTAGGGCTACTAGAAAATGACACCCACTGGAAATTAACACTAAAGAAGCTTGACACACAGCTTCCGCTAAACAAATTCGAGCCTTATTCGCCTTTATTCTAATATCATGTACCCGATCGATTCCAATAAAACTATGGGACTCCCTCAAAGAGAGTATGAGTGATGATGTACTGTACCTAAATTGAGAAGGTTATCCAAGACTGACGATTGACTATGATGAGTGCATCTTCAATGCAACAATAATTTTCGTAAAAGATAAATGTTTAGTAGTACAACTTGAGACCCCAACGCTGCTAAAAGATACTTTCAGTGTGCTACAATATCCAATACGTTGCTCTTAACTTACCATTCATCAATAACAATAAAAAAAATTTAAAGCGTTAGCTTGGACCCAATCAACAACAACACTAGTGGAAGTATTTGACACTAGGAAAACGTTTCTAATAAATCTGTTGCTGGCAAAAATATGTCCTAAACAGCACATCGCACTTGCACTGGTATCATCCGTCATTGCAGCCACTTTAGAGAAAGAGGATGTATAATGAATCGGCCCTATGCCACTGCTGATTATTAGTCAGTCGTTATCGACGTCGACGAAATCGGAACGCACCCTCTAACCTCTCGCTGTTCCTGAACCGCTTTTGGTCAACTCATGTGTGTGGGATTTGACGGTGGACGAGAAGCCAGATGGCAGCAGACTTCACGTCTAGAACCGATGAGAGGTCGGTTCCGATTTCGTTCGAGCGATTTGAAACGCAAATCATTACAAATGGTGCCAACGTGGGGCCCAAAAACATCCTAAAGGGGTGAAGATTCGCGTTTTCTGACGAATTACTCCTTTACAGAGGATGTAAGGTACCTTGGTACTTGAGCCCCATGGACAGGAGCAGTGGAGTTGTGTTACACGCATACAGTCACTTCACGTGAGTTGTAGCTTCCGCTCTCTCTCGGCAGAATCCTTCCGATGTGTTCGCCCGGGGTAAAACCCGTTAGGACCTTCTATTTTCTTGATGGAACTGTCAGTCAGATGGGTTTCTCCTATTGGCTTGGACTCTTAAGAAAATAGAAGGCTACCTTACCTTTGTATCGCGGAAGAATTCTCCCCATCTTTTTATGCGTGAAAGGAAGGCGTTCACCAAACGAATCCTTTTTTTATTGATCGATCAAATAGCTCGCCACTGTTGGCCACTAAAACTATCAATGTTTTTTTTATAGTTTTTTTGTAGTTAGGAGTATTTTTTTTCTCTAATAATATCAACGAAATGAACAATACATCAACGAAATAAACAATGGCAACAAACTGGACACCAGAAAAGCGTATGACACACTCCAAACCGGTGCAATCAGCTAACTGCGGGAGCTACTTCAAGAACGTGGGAGAGGGCATAACCAGTGTGTGATTGGAGTGCGGACACTTGTTCCATCGCGCCTATGTCCAGCAGCTCTTACCGACGCCCGATCGAGAGAGGTGACGTAGACGCCCCCTCGGAGTGCACGCTCCTACGTGCGGAGCAGTAGCAAAAGACCCTCGTAGTGCTGAGCCGACTCAATCGCTGTCCGACACCCAAAGAGCCGTGGCCGGAGAAGCTCCAGTTGCAGGAGTACCAGCCGATGCCCCAACAGCACAATCAAACAACACCGTCAACGACACGATTTTGTCCTTATTGCAAGGGTTGTCCGAGAGGATCGGACACATGGAGAGAGGTTTCCAGGACATCCGGATCAGCCAGCCCTCCAGTCGCATAAGAACTTAATGTGGGTAGGAGCCAAATCCGAGTGCGGCTATGCCCAATTCTAGGCCGGCCGATGATTGGAACCACCCCCAAAGGAGCTCAGGAACGGATTCCAGAGCCCCCGAGTATTGACCGCGTTACAGCACCGCACCCCCACTAATACCTGCACAGCATGAATCGGAATGTAGCGACACCAATCCGAGACCCAATGCCCCCATCATGGAGAGTTGGCGACACAGTTTCACCGGCTTTAACTCGACGAACCGGGTGGACAGATTCCTGTTTCGAATTCAGGCTCTAGTCACCAGGACGCTGGGAGGCGACTTCTCGGCTTTCCTTAGTCACGCACACCTCTTGTTCAGTGGAGATGCTACCGAGTGGTACTGGAGCTTCAAGGAATCAGTACCACGCCCTGATTGAATCTCTTCTGTGCAGCTTTTTGTAACCACTTTGACGACGGGCTCACTGAAAGAGAATTACAGGAACAACTGAAGAAACGCAAGCAAGGTGCCCACGAACCATTCGACCAGTATTATATCAATATACTATGCCTGAGCAGTCGGTTACGAACAACCATGCCTGAGGACGAACTGGTGGAAATCATCAGGGAGAATATGCGTTGGGAGCTTCAGAATAGTCTCCTCCATGTGCGAATTTACACCATACAGGGATAACGCCTCCATGCCCATAGGCAAGAACGGGTAGACAAACGGCGAGGAACCTATCGTTCACAACCGCACATGACGGGACCTAATCCACGAAGTAACAATACTGCGGAGCTAGTGACCGCGGATCACATAATTAACGACCCGACATACGCCCCGATGAGCAAAGCACCCCTGGAGCAGGATTTGAAACCAATGAGTGACCGACCTTTCATTGAAGTAGTTGCAAGTCCAATGGTCTGTTGGAACTGTCAACAACCGGGACACCGGCTCTCTGCATGTCCAGCGAAACTGACAGTCTTCTGTTACCAGTGCGGAAAAGCAGACATATATGCACCAGATTGCGCAGATTGCAAGTTACGAAAAATTTGCCAGCGAGTGCCGCAACCACCCACCGGCACTCCTAGAACCTGAACAAACCGATACCGAACCCATTGCTAGGTGCGATCAAGCCTCAGATACGACCCCAACCTTGCTGACTCGCACCACCAAACAAAGTTCCGCAGCCAACGTCATGCATTGTCAAGGCGGACGCGCAGGGGAATGGTAACAAGGCGAAGGTCCCTTGACATGTTAAGCCCTTCCGCGTCAGACTGCAGGATTATCTAGCTACTTGTCGGCGCATCTTCAATGAGGAGATGGTTACAATTACTCCTCCGCGAAGGAAGCGAGTCACGCGTCGGATGCAAAGCTTCTGGAGAAGACGAACTATTGAAGGATGACGTTTGGCCATACGCGTCAGTGAACATCCTGCAAAAGCGGCTAGTAGGCTTGGTCAATGCTGGAGCCAGTGTGAATCGCACATCAACGGATTTTGCAGGAGAGGTTCTGACGATTCACGTGGACCAAACCCAGCATTTTACCTTCTGGTTAAGCACGGTGGATGGAACTCATCACTCCGTAGTGGGGAAAATTACGACGGATGTCACATTTAAAGGGATGTTTAAGTCTCTGGAATTCTACATTATAACCCAATTAACACAGAACCTTTACCTGGGGGGAACTTTGTTTGGAAATTTACAAGTAATTTGGCCCCAGCACTATTTTCCGGCACGATACTGGATTCTGTCACCACTGTCCATGACGCGATCTCAACTTCCCACTCACTTTGACATGCACTGGATGCAAATCAGCAAACGCGACTTGACTTGGCTATATCGGCTTTTCCAACACATGAGAAGGAAGGTCTCGGCACGACGGCCTTAGTGTTTCACACAATAAGTGTGGAGGATGCCAAACCCATAAAGCAGAGACATTTTGCCATATCTCTGGCGAAGGAAAAGTCGTTATATGCCGAAGTTGATTGGATGTTGGCACTAGGCGTGATCGAAGAATCGCAGAGCGCATGGGCTTCCCCGGTCACTTTAGATGCTTAGATGCCAAACGTTTGAGTGCCGTCACTGTCAAGGACGCATACACTCTACCTTTAATTGAGGGCATCTTGAGTCGATTGCCTAAATTCATTACATTACGAGCCTGGACCTCAAAGACGCTTTCCGGGAAATCCCATTAGACCCTGGCTCAAATGAGAAAACAGCCTTCATGGTCCCAGGTTGATTTCCCAGGTCCCAGGTATATTTGGATGACCTACTGCTTATTACCAAGACCTTTGACGAACACATCGACCTGCTTCAGGAAGTGGCTTTGCACACCCGGAAAGCAGGGGTAACCATCAACATACAGAAGAGTCAGTTCACCATTGATCATGGCAGCATCAAGACGATTGGTGCTTTTTCACTACCCAAGACAACTAAGCAGTTACGCCGATTCCTATGTTTATGCGGATGGTACCAACGATTTGTACGTGACTATGCAACCATCACCACACCCTTGACCGACATGTTGCGTAAGGGACGTAAGTTCGTCTGGGAAGAGCCCAGCTTGCGAGCCTTTGAAGAGCTAAAGAAGAGTCTAAAAACAGCCCCCTACTACATAGCCCGGACTTTGGTAACCGTTTTTAATCCAATGCGACGCTAGTCAACATGGGGTGCGAGCAGTCTTAGTCCAGGTTACGCAAGATGGCGAGGAGAGGCCTATAACGTTTATGTCTCACAAGTTGAACTCGGCCCAGTGGAATTACACGGTCTCGGAGCAGGAATACCTGGCGGCTGTGTTGGCGGTGAAACGCTTTCAAGTATAAGTGGAGGAACACCCCTTCAAAATCGTTATGCATCATGCATCTCTGAAATGGCTGATGAGCCAAACTGATCTCCAAGACCGTTTGGCCAGATGGGTTTTGAAATTACAGGCGTTTGACTTCACGATTCAACACCGGAAAGGAAGCCAACAGATGATACTGCACACATTATCAAGGATGTTCGCCCTGAAGGAGCCGAGTTGGCCCAGGAGGACGACAGCCCCCTATTGATCAACCTGGACCATTCTGCCTTCAAGTCAATAGGCTATACCCAGCTGATGCATATTATTCAAAGCCAGTTACCACAGCTGCCCGAACTGTGGGTGATGGAGGGATTTATATACAAGCGGATGGGACACGCATCCGGAGACCCCATACAAGAAGAGGAACAGTGGAAGTTATGGGTGCCTGAAGAATTGACCATCGATCTTATTAGACGTGCTCATGACCACCCATTGAGTGTGCACGGCGGATACGGTCGTATGCTTCGGTAGCTGAAAACCTACTTCTTTTGGTCTAAGATAGCGCAAAATCGGAACACACCCTCTAACCTCTCGCTGTTCCTGAACCGCTTTTCGTCAGCTGAGAGGTAAGTGATCATGTGTGTGGAACTTGACGTTGGACGAAAAGCCAGATGGCAGCAGACTTCATGTCTAGAACCGATGAGAAGTCGGTTTCGATTTAGTTCGAGCGATTTGAAACGAAAATCATTACAGATGAATTATCTACTCCATCCTACAACGACTGTTGGACATAGCCGAAGAACTATTTCCGGTATGTGAAGTCCATAAGTATCTGAATGGGGCGAACTTCTTTAACGTGCTGAAAATATCTTATGGGAAGATTGCACGATGGTACATAAAAAAATAAATCAAAGTCATAGACAGAGCATTACAAGACATGCGAGGCAATTCCGAAGTGATGGAAGAAGCTCTACTCATACCCTCAGGAGATTTTCAACAAATACTTTCAGTTATCCCAGAGTCAACACCACCAGACGTGAACAATTCATGCCTAAAAAAATCACATCTCTAGCCACACATATCAATACTTCAACTAACAAAAAATATCAAAAGACGAAACAACCGTACAATTTGCTCAAACATTTTTACAAACAGGCAAAGGTACATATCCTACTCGCTAAACGACCGACCTTATTGAACTCAACAATGATTTCTGCAATACGATCACTACTGAAAACGAACTCATCGATTAAAAACATTGTTCACAACTATACGAATTCGGAGTGTCTATTTCGACGCGCAATTTTGGCAACTAAAAATAATACTGCCGACGATATCAATTTTAATATTCAAACAAGTTGGGTAGACAGACCTATGCTCATGTCAGAAGGGTTTTGTACTCAACTTACAAAATGCAGTAACCAGCAACGAATAAAATCAAGAAGCATGTCAAAGACGATTTCATTGAAGAAAATGTGAAATTCGAGGATCATACTATCATTAACAAAGTTGAAAGAATTGTGACTTCTGAGGTATTTACTTATACCCATAGATATCTCCCTTGATAATTTTTCCAGATTTTTTAGAAACACATTTTTCATGTATTTCCCCCCCCCTGTGCCACCACTGAAGCAAAAACGGTCAGTTTAAGAACTGTTTTGAAAAGCTCTCATGGAGAACTTTCAGTTGATATTCATATCGGCTACCTTTCATGAAATTTTTTTCAAGGCCCACTCCTCTGTACTGTAATCATCGATTCATGGCCTATTTTTTCGAATCCTAGAATGGTTACAAAGCCCTTTTGCTAGGAGCTCTCTCCTGCCTCTTCGACTTGTTTCAATTGTATGTACTCATTTTCATGATACCTCTCATTCCTGAAATTTTCATGCAAATCCTAGCAAAGCTGTAGTGTCTAAATCGATAAAAAGCGCATATGGCTCCATAGCCATATGTTTCCATAGTAATACAGGGCATATTGTTCCATAGTAGGTAATACAGGAAAATTCAAATCGCTATAACTTCATTAAATACTATTCGATCTTCATGAAACTTTCAGAAAAGATCAACCTTATAAAAGGTCATCTGTTTGTTAAATTTTATTGAATTTAAGGGTACCGTTTGGATTTTATTCAAGAAAACATAAAATCGATAAATCATACTATTACTAACAAAGTTGAGTGAATTTCGACTTCTAATGTATTTGTTGTTGTTGTACTCATTAAGACCTACATTCATGATTTTTTTCAGATTTTTCGGATGGAAGGTTTCCAATCGCGAGGGGGGGGGGGGGGGGGGTACGCGAAAAGTTCGTACATTTCCCCTTCCCCTGCCCCCCTCGGTACTCATAAGGCAATTTTAAGACTTGTTTTGAAAAGATCTCATTGAGACCTTTCCAATGACACCCTACTCGACTACCAATGGTGAAAAAAATTTTTTGAGGGGTCACCTGCCTATACGGGGAGACCCCCCTTAAACCCCTTTGAAAAATTTTTCCACCCTTGAACTTTCAAGAGGTCACCACTTCTGACCTTTTCACAAAGTTTCATGGCTGTAGCCTCTATAGTTTCGGAGAAAAAGTGCTGTGACATACAGACGGACGGACAGACGGACACAGGTCGTGATTGCAATAGGGTTTTGTATTTTAGTACAAAACCCTAAAAAAAACAGTGAACAGGAAATATAGAAAACGATGGTAAACATTGAAGAAAGTGTCAGCTTCTTCTTCTTCTTTTTAGCACTACAGCCCCTCTCGGGCCTTCGCTTAGATATAGTTAGAGTAACTCATTTTCATGACCGTATTGTTTTTTCGGAAGTTGGTTTGGTTAGTACCATGCTCCCGTGTGTCTGCTCAGCTATGATATGAGCTGATAAATCAGTACTTATCAGCAGTGAGTGAACAGTGTCAAATTCCCTACAGAATTTCTAAATTCTTTGCAAGTACCATGACTGTCATGAAACTTCCTTCGACTGAAAATCGGATTACCGATCATACTACTAAGAAATTTCAACTCAACAAAATGATGTAATGAAACAAGGATAATCGTGAAACAGCTATCAAATAACATCATTAAAGCTAAACTTATGACTGAAATAGACCCAAAATACCACTGATATCTACGGAACTGTCATTCTAATTTAAAAGACTACAATGTCCAATCAAATTAGCCTATAGTTTTACAATTAACAAAGCACAGGGACAAGTTTTAAACCATTGCGCCATCAATTTCAAAGGATTCAGCTTCTCTCATAGTCAACTATACGTGGCTTGCTCTCGAGTGGAAAATTTTAAAAATTTATACATACATATGCTCCACAGATAACAAAATGTAAAATCTTGTTTATAAAAACTATTGTAAACAGTAAGAATATGTTCTCAATATTTTTTTTCATAACTGAACGGGCTTACAGTCCGTCCAAAGGATCAGTCAAAACAAATCTCGTAGACATAAACGGGATTGAATCAAGGGACTTCGGCTTACGGTGTGAGAGCTGTAACCACTACAACGCGCGAGCTATACACAATTTTTTTACCTCTTATATTTTAAAGTTTGTTCTTTTATTCCAACTACCACACCATCCATCTCATATCAACTTACTGAGCGAAGCTGAATAGCTGAATAGTATTATCTTTGACATTCGTATTTGTGGATAGATGGATTAACATAAGTGGCAACAAAACCACTGTATTTTTCTGTCAATTATACAAATGCAAAACAACAACAACCACAAATTAAGGAATAGACAAAAATATTGGAAATCAAAGTTTTACAGATTTCAAGAGTATTTCAGATTAATAAAAAACTTCTGATACAAAAATGTTCAACTCGTTTTTGCAAAAATTGTGTATTGTATCCTCAACTCGATTCCATCACATATAGTAAATCCAATTTGTAACGGATATTCCATTGTCCTCCACTCCAAAACACCCTGTCTTTTATATAAGGGGTGAAAAATTATAATTTCCCTCTTTCGGACATAAATAAACCATTAACCCGGTATGATGACCAAATATGCGAGAAAGGATGCTCACTTAGGGATAACGTCCCACAAATTTCAACCCTTGTCTACGCATATCCTGCAGCTCAACTCAACTTGTACGTACGCCAAGTATTGTCCGAGAGTATGCTTATGTGCTTCATCATCCGAATAGTGATGCAGAAGAGATTTCCATTTTAGAAAACGGACCGTCATCGTTCAGTCAACGTCTACGGGTGGTGATTTTGACTGGACTGGCTAAGCTGTTTCGACTACTGGTTTGGACACTTGGCAATGATGCGAAAGTGCTGGGGGTTGGTGGGACAAATAAATGGGACGAATAGCATGAACGGGGTTAACGGCGAAGGCTTTCATAAAATGTCCAATGTTGACCGTTTCACATGTGTGGGAGCGTGTGTACCGATGGGCATCCTAAACAGTTATTTATGAATGGTCATGCTATTATATAGGAATATATCACCGAGTAAACGGAGGACGTACAGTTAAGCGGGCAGTGTTTGAGAAAGTCGTTAGTTAGCTCAAAACGGGGCACTGAGAGCACGGAAAATTGGAAATGATTGTTTTGTGTCGACCAACATGGTGCTGCCAATCTTGCTTTTAGTGGAACACAGTTTAGATTTGTTATATCTCGGCTTGCTGTTAGATATAAGCTGCATCTTTACATTTGTGGCACAGCCCACACAGAAAGAATAGTGAACTTTACCTCGAAAAGCGAAACATTCTTCTCCAGGATTCACTATCTATCTTTCTATCCGTTTCGAGTCTTGGTCCACTCACATCGTTCGCATCAAACATACTATCGTCACGTATATGAGATTATTATTGGTATCCTAGCAACTCCCCCATAAATGGTTCAGCATAAAAGGACGGCTTGTATATCTTTGGCCGTTTTTCTATCTATCTATGCAGCGTGGTGGGACGATGATGGTGATTCTAGGATTCGATGTGCGTACAAGTCGAAATAAGTGGTCAGCAGAAAATGAGCAGCGCACATGTGAAACATCTCACACGTATCCTCTTGTATATGACAAATATTAATTCTGGAGCTCTTTTGGCAGACATAAGATTACTACACGCCTCTGTTGGGAAAATATAATAAAGATTTCAGTCTGATAGTGTGTTTTGATAATGCGAATGGCGAGCGGGTAATGGATAAGCAATCAAATTGAGCTTAGTATGCACAAATATTTTTGCAACTTCTGCAGATTTTGCGATGAGTAAAAATGATTTTGTTTATTCGATCTTATGAATGTATTCTGTGCAAATGGAAAATTTGGGAAATTACTCGCAAATATGAGCATTCGAAAATTGTGGATCTGAAATAAAATAAGGAAAAATTTAACTCATAAGAACGAGATCGTAATTTGCAAAATGTTCGATCTTGAAGATTCAAAGTGTAAGGAGCGTTTAAGCTGTATCTTCATGGCTAAGTTTACTACTATACATTCAAAGAATAAAGGCTTTTATTTAGCTCAATCAAAATAGAATAACAAGCAATTCATAGTGAACAAGCTGAGTAGACAGAACTTTGGTCATGTCAGAAGGATTTTGCACTCAATTTACACTATGCAGACACCAATAATAAATAAACTAAAGAAAACCTTCAACGACATCTAAATATTGCTACTTGATTTTAACTAGCCGGC
Organism: Odontomyia ornata; assembly: GCA_963969285.1. Lineage (NCBI taxonomy): Eukaryota > Metazoa > Arthropoda > Insecta > Diptera > Stratiomyidae > Odontomyia > Odontomyia ornata. The sequence goes on from OZ017740.1 coordinate 32,908,742, forward strand.
ACTTAGTTCAGTATTCATTGTAATTACGAGGGCAGTTCAAATATGATGGAGACAAAGGGTGTAGATAGCGCGCATATTTGTTTTGAAGTTCGTGGCTTAAGTATGTGATAGCTAGGTCCCTTACAAGCCGTGTGGCATAGTTTTCGTCGGGAGTGCATGTTTCACGCACGTGCTACGACCATGATATTGCCGATTTCATCAAGACATAGTGTGGTTTTGGCTTGATAACCACTTTTTAGGCTTTTCACTGCTTTGTATGCTTGTTTTGTGTTATTGCTCGCTAAACTTATAACTTCACTTAGCAATTGGTCGGCATAGTATATTCTTTTCTTAGTTCTAATTATCTTACACGCTGCTCTCCTGAGATTTTCGTAAAATTCTCTCTTCTTTCTGGTTTTCCTACCTACGCAACCTTTGTATGCCTGATTCTTTTTGTCTAACGCACTCTGGCATTCATCATCAAACCAATAGTTTCTCTTGTGCTGAGCTTGATTTCCGATCATCTGTTCTGCCATGGTCCTCATAGCCGCTTTCACTTCAATCAGTAGCTCGCTGTTTGTCTTTACCGATGCGTCTGATAAGATGGAAGCCAGCTGGTTGTCGAGGGTCTCCGTAAAATTTTTGACAACAGACGCGGTTTGGAGCCTTTCGATAACAAATTTTTGTAGCGGGCTGGTCTTCACTGAATATGCTTTTTACATATGACATCGATAGGTTAATTTGATCAAGTAATGACCCGAGTTACAATTGGCTCCACAGTATCCACGGACGTCATGTATGCTCGAGGTCTAACGTTGTTGGATCAGAACATGATTGATCTGGTTTTGTGTGTTGTCATCCAGTGATACCCAGGTCATTTTATGAATGCGTTGATTTGGGAAGCAAGTCAAACGTATGACTAGATTTCTGCTACATGCAAAGTCAATCAGGCATTGGCCCTTGTTATTTGTTTCATCGTGTAGGCTATTTCTTCCAGTCGTTCCCCGATGAGATGTCTCATTGCCAACGTAAGTGCAGATATCACCCGAATTCTTTTTGTGTCGTTTAGAGGCAATGTGTCACCTACGAACATTTTAAAAAGATGGATAAGTGATTGTAGAACGTTTTTTTCATTGGAAATTCGAAGCGGACCTACAGTATCTGCCTCGATTGTTTGGAAGCTAGCAGACGGTGTATCAGTTTTCTTCATTTTCTCAGTTGTGTGCCTAACTTGTTTATTTAGGAGACAAGTTTTACAATTACTTATGTGTGATTTCACCATTTCACCAATGATCTTCCAACAGAATCGCTGTTTCAATCTTAGCAATGTCTTACGTACTCCAAAATATCCTCCGTGAGGAGTATTATGATACTCCTCAATTAAAGTCTTTTGTTTATATAAATCAGTAATTCTTTTGGGCGGCTTGTAGATTAAAATATTCAATTTTGTACGCGTATGTTTTTGTTGCAACTTATTAAAATTTCTTTTAAATTCCTCTTTATCCATGGAATTAAAGAGTTAATCCTCGTTTGACAGTGAGAGTTCGCTTAGATTTTGCATCTTAGCGAACTCCAGTAGCTTTTCTAATATTGGAACGAATTTCAAATTAGGCTTATCACTACTGTTCCCTTGAGGTTGATTGGCGTCACTCATTGATAGCTTACCATTGACAGAAACGTATTTTTTGTCAGCTTTATCGCTACAATAGACTTCAATGTCTTTACCAGTGCGTACTATTTTATTTTCATCGTTTTTATTGCGCAATATCACAAATTTTAACTTCGGTATACCTGTGATGTCAGATAAACTCGTGCAGTCCCAACAATAGAGTTGATCAGGCTCCATCTCAGTATTGGTGTGTTTGTTATTGACCTTATCTTTCACTTTATTTGCCATGCCCCTGGTCATTACCAGTAATTTTCGTTTGACACTTTCATCAGTACTCGGAGGTATCATTGCTTTCAAAATATCTGAATCCAGTTCGATTCTAGACAAGGCGTCTGCATTGGTATTCATGCTGCCCTTTTTGTAAACTATTGTGAAGTCGTAATCGGATAAATCTATACGTATCCTTGTTAACTTTGATGAGGGATTTTTGTGGCTGAACAGAGATACAAGTGGTCTATGGTCAGTAACCACCACGAATTTTCTGCCGTAAAGGTATGGCCTAAAATGTATGGCCCAATGGATCGCTAAAAGTTCTTTTTCAATTGTTGGCTTCTTAATATCATGCGTCGCTAACGATTTGCTGGCATAGGATATCGGGAGGTCAGAACCAATTTCACCCTGCGACAGTACAGCGCCTAAAGCATAGTTAGATGCGTCTGTAGTTAGTATAAAAGGTTTTTCAAAGTTTGGGTATTGCAAAATCGGTGGTTTGATAAGCTTTGCTTTCAGTGTCTCATAGGCTTCCTGACAATCTTCTGGCATTATCCGGGGTTCAATTTCAAATTATGCTCACGCAACCTGTGCAATACTCGTACTTTGGAAAGATTGTCATTGTGATGTTTGATGCTACATCCAAATACTTTTATGTTATCTACATAAAGGAAAGCCTCGTGGCTTAAACCACTGAGTGCTATAGTTAGCATTCTTTGAAAGCTGTTAGATGAGATCTTCAAACCAAACGGTAATCCTATGAATTAGTAATGTCCGTCGCTTGTTGAAAATGCAGTTAACGGCCTAGACGCTTTCTCAAGCTCAATTTGATGAAAAGAGCTGGTCATATCTAATGTTGAAAAATATTTGGCCCTTCCAAGCCTATCCAATACGTCCTCAAGTCTCGTCAAAGGAAATTTATCGTTAACGATTTTATCGTTAAGCCTTCGAAAATCTACAACCAATCGCCATTTCGGTTCTCCACTACATGATTTCTTTGGTACCACCAAAAGTGGTGAATTATAAGGGCTAACAGATGGCTCAATAATATCATTAAATTCTAAGTCCATGACTTGTTGTAGGATCTCGTTGTTTTGGGCTTATGGTAATCGGTAATTTTTTATGTATACAAGGTTCTCATCTGTTGTTTGTAACCGCTGTTTATCAAAATTATTCGTAGTGAGTTTTCCACCCTCCAGATAGAATACATCTTGGAAGTCTTCAATTATCTTCAACTAACTAGCCATAGCTGAGCTATCCAAACTATCTCTGTTTATCAAGCCAAGCAATCTTTTGAAATGTTCACTGTTATGCATCTGTTTCTCGCCTACGAGGATGTCGTAGTTCCTCAAAGGCTCAACTTCTGCCTTAAAATCTTTTCTGAGTACATCATTTTCTGTGGTGTTCAAAATTTTCACATGCTGAATACCTTTGGCAGGTATAATGGTGTTACCCACAAAAACGCCTTTTTCAATTTCTGTATTAAACAAAACGCTATACTCATCAACGTTAAGATTTATTGGGACAATCGCTTCTGTTCTAGCGGATATGTTGATTTGGTAACTACTGGGTTTCTTAATGCTCATTGGCAACACAACTTCATTATCATTAATGTTGAACGAGATGGTATATGTTTCATAATCAATTCTACACATATATTTCATGAGTAAATCTCTACCCAGTATACCATCTGTGCTTATTGGAAAATCGTCGTTACAATATGAATTGAAGTAATTAATTTGTCTTCCCCAATTTTCAAACATAAATCTAAAGTACCTAAGGAAGTGGTAACCTCCTTGGTTATGCCTGTTAACTTGATTCTATCTTTTATCCTAATATCATATTCTATATCCTTATAAATATTGTTCTTGCATATTGACACGTCGGCTTCCGTGTCTACCGAAAATGACAAGTTCTTACTTGTATTAAGACAGTGAATCATAACAGAATTTGTGCAGGTATTCGTAACTCTAAAAATTCTGTGCGTTACACCGGGAGACTGTCGTCCACATTCTCGCCGGTTTCTTGATCATTTCTTTGATCTGTCACGACATTAACACGTCTTCTATCATTATTTCGGTTGTTACTGCCTTTATAATTCTTCTTCTTTTTATACCTTTTACTACTGTTGAAATTTCTATTACCATAACCCTCATTATTGTTCCTATTCTCATAGTCATCACGGCGATTTCTGCTGTTACTATCATTGTGGCTGTTACTATTCTTGTTATATCGGAAATTCTTTTTGTATCTGTTTCCGTTATTTTGATCATTCACAAACATTACACTCTCAGTCGACTGTGATTCAGAACTCTCCAATTCTAGCGCCAAAGATATAGCTTCGCCAAAAGTCTTAGGTCTGGCTGAGAAGCTGGTGTTCTTTAATTGATCATTAAGGCCATTTTTGAAAATGGTAATGACGGTGACTACTTTTTTTCGGCAGCCGACGCCTGACTTGCTAAGTCCTGAATCTGTAATTGATTCAACTTGCATATTAAAGTTGCAGTTCTATCCTTAAAAACTGTAACACTAGCTTTTTTCTGCGATGTATTACTCAGCATCGTGTGAATTTGAGGTACAGTCTTGTTGTTCTTAAATTTTGTAGTAAGGGCATTTTTTAAGGATTCAAATGAAATATTAGTAACATCACCAAGCGAGAGTTTAACCGAAGCGCTCAACTTCACATTTACAACAAAGTCTACCAGTAGTTGTTTGCCAGACACACTTAGCGTGGAGTCCAGAATTTCAATAATTTTCAAAAAGGAATCTAGTTCCTTATATTTTCCCTTGAAAGTCGGGATAACTTTCATCGCAGTTTCTAGTGAAAATTCACCCATCATAAATTTTTCTTCTAACACCGATAGGCTTTGTTCTAGATTCTCTGCAATACTACCCGTTCCTAATACAACAGATTCAATTTCTTGTTCGGAATACCCCTGCTTCCCTAATTGTAGCCAAATTTCTCCTTCGAGAATGGCCGCTTGTGATTTAAATTTCAATTTTATGTCCAATAATTCTGAACTGTCTTCTTTTACGTTCGACAATAAAGCGTTAAACTCTTCTCTTTGTTTTTTTTAGCAATTTCAATTTTTCCAACAAAGTCTCAAATGTATATTAACTCTTTGAACACTTTCTCAAATTTCTTAATGCCCTCTCATTCTCTGATGCAAGGTCTCTTAACTTATCCATGGAACAATGTTGCGTGTAAAGCATTAAAAGATTCAGGGATAATTTTATACGAGTATAATGTTATTTTAGAAAAAAGAAAATATTTTTACCCATTAATGTTACGATTCAATCTTTTGACAACATATTTCTTATTCTAATTATTGTAACAATAAAATACAACTATTATTATTATAAAGACCGCTGATGTTGTTATCGATTGCCGATATTCCTCGACTACACTGTTGTTGACCGTGGAGCAGTTGTTCCCCATCGTCTCCTATCCTTGTCTTGCAGTTTAAACAATTGCTGTTGTTATAGTTTTTTTCTGCTCGCCGTGAGCAATCTTAATAACGCGATGAAGCTCTGCTCGTTCCTTCTTAAGCTTTGTTTTCCAACCACCTCTAGGACGTTGTTTCTTCGATATTGCAGTTAAATCCTGCGTTTCCTGCTTTGGTAAAAACTCTTCTATTTTCCGTGGCTTTGGTCCTCTTAAATCGGGCGTGCATATCTTCGTAGGGGTATATACAGGAATATCTTCACCTCTCAATTTTGCCACCGGAATATACTCCTCAACGCGTTGAACACACCTTTCAAAAATCGCATCAAAATCCTGCTCATCTGCTTCCAACGTTATCAAATCCTCAAGCACAGATTCGTTATTAGGCAGGGCCGCCATATAATGTTCAGAGTCTTTAGGAACTTCTTCTGCTGAAGGATATTAGCAGAGGTGGGTGTTTTAGTTAAAAAGGAAAGAATAAAAACTACCTAGTTCAGCGGCAGAGCCGCAGGTAGACCATCGCGAGATCATTTGGATCACTACGCCGTTGTTACTAAAATAAAGTTGTTCAATATTGCAAAGATATATTCCTTGCAACGATATGAGATGATTCCAAAAATACGCCGCGAGACACAGCGAACTGAAACTAGCAGTTATAACTTAGGAATTGATTTTATTCAGTATAAAACATTCGCTTAAATCCTAATTCTTACGACTTAATTCTTATCATAGGTCACTTACATTTGTATAACTCAAAACACAAGCATATTGTAAATTCATTTACAATTTAGTTAGTTAGTTAATTTACAAGCGATAAATTCTTACCCGAGCCAAAAGCCACTTGACACCTTAAATATCTATTACTCATTACGGGCAGTCACACTTTCTTTAAAAATTTAATTGTAACAATTTAGCATGTGCTCAATATTGTTGTGATATCTGAGAACTTAAACATGCGTCTTGAATTTACCACATCGTTTTGCGAGAAGTGGATTTAGGTGAAGAATGTAAGCTTGAATATATGCAATAATGATTTTTCTTGAATGAATATGCATTGCATTTTGCACGTATATTTTTTATTGGTAATTGCATATTGCATGTATGTACTACAATAAATATAAATCATTGAGAAAAATGAAGCGTGGAGTTTGACATTACTGCCTGAAGGAAAGAAGGCTGTGCACTGTAAGTGGGTTTTCAAGAAGAAGCTAGGAACAGAAGGTCAGTTACTTCTGTATAAAGCACGCCTTGTAGCAAAAGGTTATACCCAGGAATACGGGATTGACTACAAGGAAACCTACTCACCTGTGGTACGATATTCTACTATACGTAGATTGATTGCCCTGGCAGTAAATCTAAACTTACACATTGATCACATGAATGTAAAGACAGCATTCTTAAATGGTGATTTGCAAGAGACTGTTTACATGGAGCAGCCATACGGAAACAAGGTAAATGGTAAGGAAAACCATGTATTTAAACTCCATAAAGCTATATATGGGCTTAAGCAAGCGTCATAGGCATGGTATGACAAGATAAATAATGCCTTGACAGATCTTCAGTTTAGAAAAACAATCAGTGAGCCTTGTGTTTACATTAAATAAGACAACTCAGGAAATATAATTATATTAGCTTTGTATGTCGATGACATTTTAATTATAAGTGAAGATCTATGAATAAGTATTACAGGAAGCCCGATATAGCACATATACAGTGTGCATGAGTGAAGTAAAATCAAACGGAGGAGAAGTTGTATGACAAGGTAAACGTACATAGGAAGAAAAGAGACACAGCATGGTCTACTAATGTCATGTTGGCTGTTCTACTGATAAAGTGTCAGGTAACAAGTGTAAACAAATCGCGAAATAAATTAGTTTGATGAATTTCGTTTGATTATCGCATCGTGAATCCGGGAAACATTCGGAAGTTGCAAAGCGTGGTGTTCGTTTCAAATCGGCGACAAATATCGGTGCTTTTAATTGAAAGTTAAAAAGAAATCGTGAAAAATAAGGTGTTTCGTGAAGAAGTGTGAAAAAATATTAACCGCGCGTTAGTGAAAATTCATATTTTAGATAAAACTAATAACGAAATTAATTAATTAACTTGTTTCTTTTCTCGTGCCGTGAATTTTGTTAATTTAAATAATCCGCGTACTTAATGGTTACGGTTTGAAATTGATGGTGCTAATTTTTGTTTACGTTTCGGAATAAAATGTCAAACCAAATTAAGTGGCATTATATTTTGGCCCTCTAAATCAATGGTGGCATCAAAAAATCATTATCTTAAGGGGGTTGAAAGTATGTATATTAATTAATTTTCGATTATGTTCTGTAATTATTTTTTAGGAAAAAAATTCAAAAACAGATATTCGGACAGACTATGAGTGTTCACTCAGTGGTGATATATACTGATTTAATCAGATCATATCATAACTGAGCAAGCACATGGGAGCATGGTACTGACCAAACTAACTTCCGAAAAAATCAATACGGTCCTTTTTCCTCTGGGAGTCACAATCCCTTAGTTGGGTGCTCCGGTTGAGACCTTGGGGTCCCGGCTAACCCGTGGAGACGGGGTAGGTGAGCGCCACTCGCCAACCCGTTAAATTGTCTCAGGAGCCAATTGGCGAGGTTAGGCTCCCCGGACCAACCCACACTACTTCTGAATTTCGGCGACGAAACCTAACCCTATCCACTAAGCCCTACGACCATGCTTCCACGGTCTCAGGGGACACTTTCACTTGGTGGTCTTGAGCCACCCCGATTTCTCACCACGTTTGATTAACCTGGACCCGCGAGCCAGGCTCCACACTATTTCCTATAATTGAACAGACCGGCTAAATTCCGTACAATACATATATTCAGAATATTAAACATTCGATTCAATTGAAATGAAATAAAATTACAATAAAAATGTGTTACCTATTAACAATCACCTAACCAATATGATCGGGGGCCCCACTTTTCTCGATGGCGCGCTTCGACGTTGCCTCGATTCTTCCCGTGATTTCCGCACCAGCTTTCCTATTCGCCTTTCCTCCTTCCTCGTCCTTCACACTGCTTCCTGATTTCTCCTTTTTCGCCCGCTTCCAATCTGCTTTGCAAAACTCCAGCCTTTTTCCCGCCGTATTTGGACCTCGTTCCTTTTTCCTAACCTCCAACTCAGATGTTCAAAACCAAAAAACGCAGAAAAGAAAAAAGAGCTTTTTCGCCCAATTCTAGGCCTTTTATAGCCTCGGTGCAACGAGCTTTCGATCTTTCAATTGGCGATGTGGCACTGCCGTTCTGCATTATCACTCCACAGCTTCCATGGGGCATCACCGAAGCTCATTCGACATGGCGGATAATAATTTTGATTTTCTTATTATTTTAGGCTTTTGGCAAACATAAAATAAATACACCATGTAAGTTCTCTACCGTTGTCTACGCAACAGGAATATATCGACTATGCATTTATATCGTGTATGAAGGAGTTGTAGATTGATTTAATAAGTCTCATATTTCTGTTCGTTCCGTGTTTCAAAGTTAGCTTTTTATCATCATTTTCTATTATCATGATGATTATCATAATTAGACCTACTATTCTATTTAGTTAAGCAGCCAATATAAGAAATAGCGATTATGAAACGGGTCCGTTGTTTGTGTTGGGATTCTGGGGCGGTTTGGCCGATGCTGTTTGCATTGTTTCCCGTGATACGTTAGCTGTTAGAATAGTATTTTCCAATTCCAATTGATTTATTCGATCCACCAGTTCAGCGATCTTTTCTTTCAGGACTTCCACTTCCTCTCGGACAGCAATCATTAAGTGAGATTTCACAAGATCCATAGCTTGTTCGATTTTATTATCGATAGCCACCGCACTTGTTCCAGATGCACTTTCACTATCTGCTTCAATAGCTGTCGCTTGCTCTTCGTCATTTGATTGCTGTGGCGGAATTGTTGCATCCGTGGCCTGTGTTTGCTGCGGTGTTGAAACTATAGATGATCCATCGCTCATTATTGTCCTTTGTGGTGCACCTTCTTGTTGATTCGGTTGATAGTTTAGGTAGAAATGTGCCGGTTGTGATTGCCCTTGCATATGAGTAGCTTGTTGATGTTGTTGGTATTGTTAGTTTGGAAGCGTTTGATGCATTTGCTGTTGTGAATAATTTACAATATTGCCTTGAGGAGCACTAGTGACTACGGTGTTCGGCATAGAAGCAGACACCTGAGGAAGCATTCCAGATGGCACAGCCGAAATATTATTTGTCATCGGTTGCGACTGAGTTTCCATTAACGGCTTCTGCAACTTCAATTCGGAATTCCTCTGCATCCTCGATTGAGGAAGTTCCGCAAATGGACTGCTCACCCCAACTTAACCTAACCCTTACAAGGGATTTACAAATTCTAAAACTCTATTCGTTTTCTTACAAAATTTATTTAAATCTTTAATCCAGCCTGGCTGGCGCGGTACATAATAACTTTAGATCGCGGGTCTTGCTTATAAAGTCGCATGTGAAAGTGTCCCGTGACAATGAAAATGAGATACTATAACTATCTCTAAACGAGAGGGGTTGTAGTGCTACAAAGAAAGAAGATATATATATATATATATATATATATATATATATATATATATATATATATATATATATATATATATATATGTATATATATACACATATATCTATATAAAAATATGTCTATATATATATATATATATATATATATATATATATATATATATATATCTATATACACACTACCGGTCAAAAGTTTGATACCACTATGAAAAAATATGAGAAAACAAATAAAAGTCAAGATATTTAAAACTTTATGGAAAACTGGATTTATTATCATTTTACACACAAGATTTAAAACTAAAAAAAAAGAAGAAGTCTTGACAAATACAGTGTTCTTAACAAAATACACACAAGAGAGTTTAAACAGATTTTTCGTCGAAATATCCTCCTTTGCACTTTATGACTTCTTTTACTAATCTAGGCATGCGAGCAATCAATTTAACTATAGTCTCTTGCGAGATATTATTCCAGCTTTCCTCCAATGCATTCCACATGGCCTGCTGTGAAGACGGACATTGTTCCCGAACGTTTCGATCGAGCTCTTCCCACAAAAGTTCAATGGGATTAAGATCGGGGCTTTGAGGTGGTCAGGTCATGTTTTCTAATACTTTTTCCGACTGTTTTTTGTCTAAATAGCTTCTACATGATTTCGAACTATGTTTTGGATCATTGTCCTGTTGGAAAAGAAATCCACGGCCGATTAACTTTATTCCGGAGGGAATGGCGTTTTTCTCCAAAATTTCTTTATATTGCTCCTTTTTCATTATGCCTTTGATTTGGACTAGGTTTCCAATCCCATAGCCAGAGAAACAACCCCAGACCATGACAGATCCGCCGCCATGCTTAACAGTCGGCACTACACACTGCGGCATCATCTTTTCTTCGGCGGAGCGTCGGACGAAAATTCTTCTTTTTGACCCGAACACTTCAAATTTTGATTCGTCACTCCAAAGAACTTTTCTGAAGTCTTCTTCGGTCCAGTCTCGATGGGTTAGGGCCCATTGCATCTGTTTCTTTTTATTCTGTGGTTTCAACAGAGTTTACGCACAGCAACGCGGCCAAACAACTTGGCGTGTTGCAATCGTCTTTGCACTGTAGACACTGACACAGATTTTTCCCGAGATTTGTTGACATCTACACGAATTTCTGGGGCTTTCAGACGTTTATTCCGCTTGCTGGTCACCACAATAAATTTGTCTTCACTAGAAGTTGTAGTTCTTGGTCTCCCAGAGCGCGGACGATCTTGATTACTGCCGGTTTATTTGTAGCGCACAATAGTGCGATGAACACAAGTTCTCGATAACTTGAGTTGACTCGCTATCTGACGTTCAGATTTGCCTTCGTTGTGGAGAACAACGATGGCAGATCGCGTTTCAACACTTATTTCCGGAACTTTTCCCATTTTAGAGATGTCTTGACTGTAGGAACCACAAGATCAGACTAACTGTGAATAACTGTAAATAACCAGACAAATGCAAGGTTAAAATAATAATTAAAAATATTTTGAGAATTTAGAACAATTGTATTGTAAGTTGATGTAAAAAAAAAGAAGCGCCAGCTGCGGTAATGAGGTAACAAATTTTTAACAATTGATCTGTCGGCCTACCTCTTCCGCGGCTAACATTGATGTTTGGATACAATGCTTGTTTATTGCCCTTTCCTTGGCTTCTATACAAAATAATTAGCTTTTAGGCAATCTTTATGAACAATAGAATATGCAGGTGTGCAGATTACTATTTATCACCAATATTTTCTAAAATATTTACTAATAACAAAAGTTTTTATTAGTGGCCTCAAACTTTTGACCGGTAGTGTATATACACATGTATCTATATAAAATATGTCTTTATATATATATATATATATATATATATATATATATATATATATATATATATATATATATATATATATATATATATATAAATATAATATGTATATATATATACATATATATATATATATATATATATATATATATATATATATATATATATATATATATATATAAATATAATATGTATATATATACATATATATATATACATATATATATATATATATATACATATATATATATATATACATATATATATATATATATATATATATATATATATATATATATATATATATATATATATAGAAGCACTCCCATTATCCGAACCTTAATTATCGAAATCGATTTTCGGCGAAGTAAATATTTAAAAATACAGCGCAAGCGCGTGCGAGGTGGCTAAATAGTGTACAGGTAATGCCTATGTGTCATGACTATAGCAACGACGCGTTCACTATCCACTGTTCCTTGAACATACGCTCCCTGCATTCCCACCAGTCTGTTTTATCTGCTTTGCTGCTCTCATCTTTGTTGGTTAAGTTTACCCGCGCCTGCGCACCAGAGTACCTACCCGTATCCCAGCATTCGACCGCTGTACGTGTTGACATTACGTTTAGCGCCTTCTGCTGTCGTTCGTGTTGACATTGCGGCTAGCGTCTACTGCTGGATTAAGTGTCCGAAATGAGTACAAAACGTAAACGTGTTGTGCTTTCACTGAGTGATAAAGTGGAAATTATCAATCAATTTAACAAAGATGTGTCTGGAAAACAACTTGCAGAGAGATTTGGCATCGGAGCGGCTACAATATCAGGCATTAAAACTAACAGCGCTAAAATTTCAATTTTTGTAAGTGCATTCGATAGTGAAGATGGATGTTCATCTAGGAATGTGGCGAAAAAAGCTAAGAATAGACAGCTTGAGAACGCGGTTTTCACGTGGTTCCTACGGTAACGTTCAATTAGACAAACGATTTCAGGTCAAATTTCATGTGAAATAGCACTGATATTTAGTGAAAAAATGGGCATGGTTGAGTTTAAAGTAAGCCAAGGTTGGCTCCACAATTTAAATCTAGGCATGGAATTTGGGAGTTAGACGTAGCGGGAGAAAAACTGTCTGCCGATCGTGAAGCTGCCAATAGCTTTCTGGATAACTAAAGATTACGATCCGGATCTTGTTTACAACGCGGATGAAACTGGTTTAAATTAAAAGGCTTTGCCTAGGAAACCATTGGCATCTTCAAGAAAGAAAAGTGCTCCAGGGCATAAGGTTAGTAAGGAGCGCGTCAACATTCTCGTTTGTGCTAACTCTACAGGAAACCATCGGATACGTTTACTAATGATTGGCAAATCAAAGAAGCCAAGAGCTTTTAAAAATGTTAACAACTTGCCAGTGAAAGTGCATGAATGGATTCGAGTATATTTGTCGAATGGTGTAATAAAACCTTCATCCCTGATTTAAAAAAAAAATTAAACAAGTTGGGTAAACAGACCTACGCTCATGTCGGAAGGGTTTTGTATTCAATTTACAAAATGCAGTCACCAGATCGAATCAAATCAAGAAACATGTCAAAGACGATTTTTTGGAGAAAATATGAAATTCGAAGATCTTAGTATTATTAACAAAGTTGAACGAATATCGACTTCTGAGGTTTTTGTTATTGTTATACTCATAAATATCTCCCTTGATAATTATTTCAGATGTCCATCCGCGATGGAGGAAACACATTTTTCATGTATTTCCCTCCTGTGCCCCCACTGAAGCAAAACTGACAGTTTAACAACTGTTTTGAAAAGCTCCCATGAAAATTTTTATTTCATACTCATATCGGCTACGTTTGATGAATTTTTTTCAGGGGCCACTCTCCTGTACTGTTATCATCGATTCATGGCCAACTTTTTCGAATCCAAGAATGGTTACAAAACCCTTTTGCTAGGAGCTCTCTCCAACCTCCTTGACTTTTTTCAGTTATGAGTATTAATTGTAGGCTCTCATCTTCAGTCATTCATTAAATTGAATCAAGTGTTCAAAGCATGCACCTTAAACATTGAAGTTGCGAAAAAATAACTCAAAATTATGCAATCTTCGCATTTAAAACAGCCACTATTTTGTTTTACGATTACTGATACCACTAACTGAGCTGATTCTCAAAGATATACATGACACCTATCATTCCTGAAATTTTCATGCAAATCCTAGCAAAACTGCAGTGTCTGAGTCGGTAAAAAGTGCATGTTGTTCCATAGCCATATGTTGCCATAGTAATAAATGCAGCGCATATTGTTCCATAGTAATACAGGAAAATTCAATCCGCTATAATTTCGCTAAATATGGTTCAATCTTTATGAAACTTTCAGGATAGACCAATCTTATAAATAGACATCCAAGTACTGAATTTCATTGAATTTAAGGGTACGGTTAAGATTTTATTCAAGAAAACATAAAATCGATATATCATACTATTACTAACAAAGTTGAGTGAATTTTGACTTCTAACGTATTTGTTGTTTTTGTACTTACCAAGGCCTACATTCCTGATTTTTTTCAGATTTTTCGGATCACAGGTGTCCAATCGCAAGGGGGGGGACACAAATTTTTCGTGTATTTCCCCTCCCTATGCGCCCCTCGAAGCAAATTTTGCCAAACAAAGACCTGTTTTGAAAAGTTCTCATCAAGACCTTTCATTTTATATCCATATCGGCTACCTTCAATGGAATTTTTTTTCGGGGGGTCACTCTCCTATATTGGGAGACCCCCCTTAAATACCTTCTAAATTTTTTTTGTAGTTGAACTTTGAAGAAATCACCACATTACACCTACACACAAAATTTAATGTTTCTAGCTTAAGTAGTTTCCGAGAAAAACTGCTGTGACACACGGACGGACGGCCGGACGGACAGACTGGTCGCGAAACTAGTAAGGTTTTGTAAAATTATTTTACAAAACCCTAAAAAGAAATTGGGAAAAGTGGGAAGGTTCTACTCATCATCGACAAAGCGCCAACTCATCCGCCAGTTGAGCTTCTTGAGAGTGAGAATTGCGAGTTTAAATGCCGTTTCCTCCCACCTAATGTCACTAGTTTACTGCAGCCCAGGGATCATGGCGGGATTGAGTGCAGCAAAATAGTTATTGACTGGAGAGAACAACGAAGAAATAGTTTTGCATTCATATACAAAAATTAATTTGAAAGACTTTTGCTACATGATTGCTGATTCCTGAAATATAGTAAAAAGTGTTTCACTTAAACGAGCTTGGAATAGAATAAACGGCACATCTACAAAGGAATAACTGGAACCCGAAAACCAAAGTAAACACAGACAACAGTTGCCGTTGATGAACAGGAACACGATCTGTCCATGGTAGAATTTGTTGACATTGCCAAAGAAACGACGGGCTATTCAGAATGCGATGTTGTTGATGTGGAGGAGCGGCTTCAATGTGATAAAGACGACCAAGGATTTCTTATTATGATAGATGATGAAATTGCAGATGGTGTCATGAACGTACAATTAGATGATACTAAAGACAACGATGCAACCGGAGAAGAAACCAAGGATAAAAATGTTCCCACCCACGGAGAAGCGTTTATTTGTTTTGAAAACGCTTTAAAGTGGATGGAGTGGCAACCGGAATGTGACACAGCACAGCTTAAAGCCGTCAAGCGGCTGCGGGACCTCGCCGCTTGGAAACGTTCTACTACGTCAAAGTAACGTACTCTCCACGAAATTTTCGAAAAATAAAAACCTCTGACAGTATATTTTCAAGAGAACTGCATATTAGAGTATGTATATATGTAACACTTATCATTTATATTAACATTTTATGTACTGCAGCGTTCATAATATATTCTATACGTTGTTTGCAGTGTGGGTACACTTGAGTAATTAACTATAATGCAACAGTACCGAAAACAAGCTCTTTTTCTTTAAAATATACCCTTTTTTATCCGAATTTTTGGTTATCCGTATGGGGTCCGGTCCCAATTGATTCGGATAGTAGGAGTTTTACTGTATATATTTATATATATATATATATATATATATATGTATATACATATATATATATATATATATATATATATATATATATATATATATATATATCTTCTTCTTCTTTGTAGCACTACAGCCCCCCTCGGGCCTTCGCTTAGACATAGTTAGAGTATCTCATTTTCATGACCGTATTAATTTTTTCGGAAGTTGGTTTGGTCAGTACCATGCTCCCCGTGTGCTTGCTCAGCTATGATATGAGCTGATTAAATTAGTACATATCACCACTGAGTGAACACTCGTAGTCTGTCCGAAAAATCCCCTGAACTAAATCACATTGCTCCCAACGAGATTTGAACCTGGGACCTTCAGGTTATGCGTTCATGCTCTAACCACTAGACCACACAGACCACATATATATTTATATATATATATATATATATATATATACACTACCGGCCAAAAGTTTAGGACCAACACCATGAAAGAAGAAAAATGAACCAAAACTCAAAATTTAATTTTTGATTAAAATATTTATTAACTAGTGCAAATAGATTATAAATCAAACAAAAGAATAAGTAAATGTCAACTCTTAACTTTAAAAATGCCACTTATATATAAAACAGATTTTTCGTCAAAAAAGCCTCCTTTGCATTTTATCACTTTTTTCACTAATCTTGGCAACCGGTCAATCAATTTGTCAATAGTTTCTGATGAAATTTGGTACCAGCTTTCTTGTAGAGCCTTCCACATGTCTTCCTGTAAGGAGGGGCAACAGCTCCGCACATTTCTATCCAGCTCATCCCACAGAAGCTCAATCGGATTTAGGTCCGGACTCTGAGGGGGCCACGCCATATTTTGTAAAATCCCTTTTGCTTCTTTCCCTTCTAAATAGTCCCTGCATAATTTAAGACTATGTTTGGGATCGTTATCTTGTTGGGAAAAAAAATCCTTTTCCAATTAATCGTAGGCCGGACGGAACGGCATTTCGTTGAAGTATTTGTTTATACTGCTCCTTTTTCATGATTCCATTGATTCGTACCAGATCCCCAGTTCCACGGCTCGAGAAACATCCTCAAACCATAATGGAACCACCACCGTGCTTGACTGTTGGCACCACACAGGCTGGCAGCATCTTTTCCTTGGCACTACGTCGAACATGAGTTCGTCGTTTTGATCCAAAATTTTGAAATTTGGATTTGTCTGTCCAAAGAATTTTTTTGAAGTCTTTTGTGGTCCAGTCTCGATGGATAAGGGCCCACTGCATGCGATTCTTTTTATTAACCCAGCATCTCTTAATCGTCGTTTTACCGTAGTCACTGACACAGGTTTCGATCGAGAGCTGTTCATTTGTTCGCGGATTTGTGGTGCTGTTAGTAGTCTATTTCACTTGCTGGTAACGACGATTAGATTATCCTCACTTTGAGTGGTACATTTTGGCCTTCCTGATCGCGAACGGTTTTGATTACTGCCAGTCGCTTTGT
Organism: Odontomyia ornata; assembly: GCA_963969285.1. NCBI lineage: Eukaryota > Metazoa > Arthropoda > Insecta > Diptera > Stratiomyidae > Odontomyia > Odontomyia ornata. The sequence continues at coordinate 32,925,913 of OZ017740.1, forward strand.
TTCGGGTTATTGCGTCATGAACACAAGTCTTCGATAACTTGAGTTGCGGCGCAATTAGACGTTCAGTTTTGCCTTTGTTGTGCAAGGCAACTACGACAGCACAAATTTCACTGCTAATTTCACGGGCTTTTCCCATTTTAAAGTGTCTTGTCTATAACAAGGGCAAACTGAGACTAATCAAACTAGAGAAAGATGAACTCTTCGAAAACTCAGGAAATAAATACGTTTCAGGAAGCTAAAATTATCCTTAATTACGGTCAATACTAAATTAGACCAAAAAGATTCGAAATGGGCAGGTCAGAGAATTATTACAATGACTTTACCTGTTAGTTATTGAAGGGGCTTTAATTAATGCTTGGGAACAATTGACCTTTCTAGGATGCAAACATAAAAATATGCAAGGAGGCCACTTTTGAGATATTTTTTAGTAACAATAGAATACTCAGGTATTCAAATTAGATCTTCAGCAGATGTCCTTTTGAAATAGTTTCTAGTTAACAAAGATTTTTATTCTTGGTCCTAAACTTTTGGCCGGTAGTGTATATATATATATATATATATATATATATATATATATATATATATATATATATATATATATATATATATATATATATATATATATATATATATATATATATATATATATATATATATATATATATTGTTTATGTATAACAAATAAAGGGATTAATTTCTCCTTAGTATCCCTCACGCTAATTTTAAATCTAAATAATTTTGCCCCAACTCAAAATAACTTTATTCCTTACGGCGCTGATGCACCAATATTACGAACATGTTTTACTAACACTAAAAAAATTTGACTACGCAAAAAGGGGAATAATGGGCTTCCTGTAGTACCTATTCATAGGTAAAGATACACCAGAAAAGAAAGCGCTCAAGAAGAAACTGATGAAAAGGTTTGAAACAAAAGATCTTGGCTGAGCTTCACATGTATTAAGAATGAGATTAAATCAAAGACAAAATCAAATTACTTTGGATCAGAAAAACTATAAACAGAAGGTATTTGATCAATTTAATATGATTGATTGTAAGCTGTAAGTGCACCTCTGGAATGTGGCATAAAGCTTGAAAAAGGAGACCAAACTGATATGGATTCCAAGTATAGAAGTCTAGTGGGTTGTATTTTGTACATAGCCGTTTGTACTAGACCAGATATTATGCATGCAGCAAGCCTACTCAGCCAATTTAATAATTATCATTCTGATATACGAGTACACCGGAAAGCAGCCAAACTTGTAATGCGATATTTAAAAGGGACTATTAATTATAACATAGTATATGATATGTAGATGGGGATTGGGCTTCTAATCAGCTAGACCGTCGCTCATATACTGGTTATGTATTTAAATTGGGAAACTCAGCAGTGTCATGGGAAAGTCGAAAACAAAGAACTGTGGCCCTATCAAGCACCGAAGCTGAATATACTCGTATGGTATTGTGTGAAGGAGCAAAGGAGGCTAAATTTCTTAGAAGCTTTCTTTATGAATGTTTAGGTAAACATTTATCAGTAACTTTGTTCAATGACAGTCAGTCAGCACAAAACATTTGTAAAAGTCATGTTAATCATAGTCGTAGTAAACACATTGATATTATACATCATTTTGTACTACAAATCGTAGAAAATAAAATTATAATGTTAAAATACTTATCTACTGAAAATATGCCAGCAGATACCCTAACTAAATGTTTAAGTAAAGATAAACATTTTAGTTGCGTAATAAATCTTGGATTACAGATTGTTTATTTTAAGGACAGGTGTTAGAACTAGTATAAACCAAACAATGTAAATTGTCATAGTTATCTAAATAGCTCACTAGTTGGAGCAACTGTCAATGCCTTGATTATGTCATTCTGTTCGGTCGAATAATACTTACTCTTGTGTTAACTGTTTTTATTGTGCTAGCTAAATTATAAATAAATCTCAGTATACCAATTTAATCTATTGTTATTTTCCCCCAATCCCATCAGCTCGAATCACTACACCACGCGGAGTTCTATTTACCCAAATTATTTCTAATTTCCATTTGGGCTCTCAAAAAATTCCAGCTTTCCGAAAAGGTGCGCAGCAGTGCCAGGGTATAAATTCTATAAAAATCACTTAAAAGGCGAATTTTTGGTATGTTAGCAATAATTAAGCTGTATGGGAGTTCGCCTTAAAATATGGAAAATCGATTTTAAGTTAACATTCAAGTAACTCAAGGAACGCTTCTACTAATTCGTTCCACTTTGAAACTGATCGTAATATATCATGCTAAAGAGATTTCCGAAGAAGTAAACTTCTTAAAATCCAAAGTGATTTTTCACTATCACCTCATATTAATTCTAATCCGATTCAATTTTATAACACTCATATGTGCGCTCCTGTCATTATTACATCCATCAAAGTAATTCTCGATTAACTTAAAATTAAAAGTAATTGAAAAATTTTTCATGCTTGTGAACGAAGAAATCCGTTCCACACACAGTCAACATATTCACATTAGAAAAATTAAATCAACACCCCTTGCGCCATCTCAACTAATGTAACATGCTCAGCTTGAACCCTGACAATTTTATAATATCGGGGTTGTTTTAAACGCGAATTATTCAATTTGAACTGTATAATAGGGTCGCAGGCATAAGACACATGGATATGAGGAGACTGGCAAAGATGCAAGGACGAGTACGAGACACACTTGCTATCTTTCTATGGGGTTAGGATGACGATAATGTCGTTTTGTCAAAGCGGAATTTCAATGTGAGTAATTCAAACGATGAAAATAAATACATACAGTGATAATCCGTGTCAAATAATGTGGCACAAAATTGAATTTTCATATGGCACCCCCTTGAACAAACCCCCACGGGGTTGAGTAAAGTAAGTAAGCCGCTCTGAGTAATAACTCCCGTCACTTGTCCTGGAAGGAAATTGGTAGGCAAATAGGAAAGTGTGTGGAGGATGGAGGGGGAGTTCAAGGAGTATTTGCCAGTGCTTCAGCGGGTTTGGTTTGGAAATATGATGCTTGTCACTCAAATATACATAATCTGCGTGAACGGTGTGTGTTTTAAGCTTCTCAACGAACATCCACTGAATGAATTGGGTGGGGGGTGGGCGCTAAAAGAAGGTGAAAGAAAAGGGAAATCTTAGAGGAATATAATCTGAATATCGTTTCCATACAAAATCTTAATTAATTTTATACTTTCTCATCACTTTTTTTAAGATAAGGCACATTGATTAGGTAGCCTTACATGTTATGAAAAATAAGACACATAAGTCATTACAAATTAATTGTTGGATATAACGGATAAAGGTAATTAGTTAGTTAAAATTTGTATTTTAAAGTTTTAATTTAAGTAATTAATTATTCTCATTCAGGGCCAATAATGAATAAATCTCAACTTAGAACTCCACTATTACCGTATCTTTTATCCTTGCCAACACAATGCCACCCTTAATACTGTTCCTCTGCAGTATCCTCCGACTTTATCCACCAAATATGCCAAGTGTGCATATTCATCACATTCACGGACTAAGTATCCTTCATAAAGTAAAATCAAATTTAGTTAGATCCCCGTACGACAATGATACCAACAAAAATGCCATTTAACCCGGGGCGTAGGTGAACAGGAAGTGTTGGGAAGCAATCGTCACTATAAACAAGTGGCATCTGTCAAATGAACTAAGTGTGAAATTATCCTTACAAGTTATTATTGTTCGATATGAAGTTTGAGAATTTTTAAAGGGATGCAGATTTGGTTGTTCCTCGTAGGTGGGTGGATGAATGTGAATCGAAGGGTGAGTGGATGGTTTGATATACAGCCACCATCATCACCGCCAACTGGCCAAGGAAGGGAGCTCTACAAGGCGAATTACCCTGCTGTGCTGAATGTTGTTGGTTTTACTGAAACAGGGTGATTTTATTTTATACACTCGTTGCAATGTATTGTAGCAATGAAATGCTGAGGGAACAGCCAAAATGCACACAATATGCATGAGGTGATTTAATTCTTTATGGATTAAAAGGGTCATAAGATTAATTCATTGCTTTTAGACTTTTTGTGAAAAGGACGGGGAGGGTGACAATAAAATGTTTCAAGTGATGGCTTTTTATTGACAAATTGTCGTAGAAGTTGCGTGACAGGTACTTTTTTTTTGATAAATTGTAATGAAAATTTAAGAGAGTGTATGAATGAGATGTGAAGTGATTTGATTTTAGAAAAGAAAGAATTTATATGGATAAACTCATGATAAATACTATCAAACAAGTTGGTTAAGCAAAACTACGCTCATGTCAAAATGGTCTAGTACTCAACTTACGATATGCAGATACCAATATTGAATGTAGAAAAACTTGGACGGCAACTACAACAAATGCATACTCGCTTTAAAAGAAAAACCATTACTACTTCATTTAAAATTACTGCCATTTCGTTGCAATATTACTCACAACCATTGACTGAATGAAAACCGTAGATTTTTTTGTTGTACTCAGAGAAACTTCAAACGGCTATAACCTCCGTAAATATGATTTGATTTTATTGAAAGGGTTATGTAACCAATATCGTACCCTGTCTGTCCGTTCGTCCGTCCGTGTGTACAAGCAATTTTTCTCGCAGCCTACTTAAGGTAAAAACATCAATTTTTGTATGTAGGTGTAGAGTGGTGCTCTCTTTAAAGTTCAACTATAAAAAAATTATTTAAGGTATATCAGGGGCGTCGCCCCATATCCCCGAAAAAAAAATTTCATTAAAGATAGTCGATATGGGTAAGATAAGATCTTTTCAAAACAGGTCTTAAACTGACATTTTTTGCTTCGAGGGGTGCAAACGGAGGGGAAATACACGAGAAATTGGTGTACCCCTTCGTAAATGGCCACTTGTGTTTGAAAAGTGTGAAAAAAATTATGGAGTTAGGTGTTTATAAGCACAACAACAACAAATGCCTTAGAAGTCAAAATTCAAATATATGTACCCTTAAATTCAACGAAATTTGATTTTTAAGTTGCTTTACAAAAGGTCTTCACACTTTGTAAGTTTGACGAAAATCGAATGATATACACGCAAGTTATAGCCATTTGGAATTTTTCCAATCACAGCAACAATAACACATAATTTTGGTATTTTATGGACTTTCCATCGAATCAAACAATGCAGTTTTGATTCGATTTTTTTAAAACTTTCAAATGAGATCAATAACATAAATATTTTTGGCAATGCATGATTTGGGTGATTTTTGTTATTTTGCTACAAAATGTCAACCGATGAAACTAGAGAAACAATGAGTTTTCTTTTGAACGCCCACATCTCTTTGACATGTTTCTTGACTTTATTCGTTGCTGGTGACTGCATTTTGGAGAAGTTGGGCTCAACACCCTTCTGACATGAGTGTTTGTCTGCCTACCCAACTTGTTTAAGACTATTTAATTAAAACTTCATACTAATAATTTGCTGAAAAAATGTTCTATTTACGTCCTACTATTGTTTTTAACAAAGCTGAGTCAATTTCTACTTTTCTACTTCTAAGGAATTTCTTATTGTTGAACGTATTTTTTTTTTTGTGCCACTACAGCCCCTCTCGGCCTCGCTTAGGGATATTTAGAGTATCTCATTATCATGATCGAATATATTGGCACTCCACAATAGGATATGGTCAGTATCACGCTTTGGCCGTGTGTTCGTTCACCCAGCTGCGATACGTTCTGATTTTAAACCAACACGTATCATAACTGAACGGGTTTTTAGTTCATCCATAGAATCACTCAAGCCAAATCTCGTTGACGCCAACGAGACTTGAACCAGAGACCTTCGGCTTACGGGTTGGGTGCTCTCAACACAACACCATGTGGAATACTGTTGAACGTATTCCGGTGATTTTTAAATATACGAGGGTCCCCGCGGGAGGAATGCTGGCTGACAGGAATACTCTTGGAGGCTAGCATTTTTCAGGGAGTTCCATTCTCACGTACCCGAAGATATGGGGGTGCCATGAGGTTCCCTCCTGGAATGACAGGTGACGACCCTTACTGAATCTGGACTATGCTTTGGACAACGAACTGGAATTGATGCTTTGGGCTAGCGGATATGATGATTTGGACCTAGTTGCTTTGCACGATAGCACCGAGGTAACACTCGTGGATGAACGGCTCCAATTCAACTATTATACCCTCTCCGTCCTGGAAGTACGTTCGAAGTTTGCACTATTGAATGCTCGGTTGAGACGTGCTCCCAATTAGCGCTAGTCTAGCTCTTAGAACTTGTCCCCATAAGGGCTTGTGCCAACCTCCGCGTTGCCTTCCTGCTCTGCAAAGATAACCATGGGATCATTAAGGGACTGCTCACACGAATGGAAATAGCGGTTCTGAGGAGGGATCCGATAACACTGGAGCAACTCAAAACCCTAAAAAACGATTTCAAAAAGCCCAAAAAAAAGTAAGCGAAAATAACAACAATGACGATGCAACTAGCGGCTGCAGCCACAATGTTTATAGCACATCGGAAGCGGTACTAAGGTCACAAAAGCAACGATGAATTCAATGACAGTAATAGACAGTCTTGTCCAGACTGAGATTCCTGTGGCATTTGAGTGCAGCAAAAAAATGATGCGAACGCAAGAGCGTCCTAAAAAGAAAAAGTGGGAAAAATATGCAGGACTTGCCAAATGTTCGAGCGGTGGAGGAAAATATAAAGAACATAGAGAATTTGGTGGTTACTGCTGCGACCGCTACTGAAGCGACTGAAGCAAGGATCGTAGATTCCGAAATCATAATGAACCACCCAGAAGTCCACAATGAGATCATGGCAGGAAAAGGAAGGAGTGACCAGACAAACAAAGCGCTGTTGTGTGATTTCATCGCCACCGTCGGGAATGTGGCTGTAGTAGCGCACTCGGAAATAGAAGCCGATAATCTCTCGCAAAAAAGGGAGTACAATTGAAGAAGAAAGACTAATTCGATAAGCGGGAGATGTTATAAAAAGAATACAATCTGCATGAGACTCACCGAAAATCAACAAAGGAGTAAAGATTGGGCTCCTGGAGCTAGAAGAGTTCCTATACCGCATAGGGCATTATCAGAGGAGCTGGTTAAGGATGGAAAGGGAACCAAAAGGCCAAAGAAGAGCGAAAGGCTAAAGAAGCGACGAGGGCTAAGCTTAAAGGGCACGCGTATCAAACATCAATAATAGAATGGCGTCTTTCCTAATCGAAGGAAACCGGGCTAAATGATTGAAAAAAGAGGCACTTTTTGTGCGCAAAATGCCATATCAGGGGTTCCAGACAGCGCTGACAAAAGGAGCAAAGAAAACCGCAAAGAAATTCCTTCAAAAAGTGCCAGGAAGTAAAGTTCACATAGATGCCCAACAAGAAAAAAATTCTAATGCAAAGCATCAAAGAAAGAAGCCCTAATGAAAACCCGACAGCAGGCACTGCTCAAAACCCTATCAAAGACAAAATCAGAGCTTTGATGATCCGTATCCTACAGCTAAATCTACACCGTAGTTTAACCACCCAAGATCTGCTTGAGCAGTTTGCGAGGGACGTGAAAGCGTACTTTATGCTGCTGAGTGAGCAATACCATGACAAAAGTTCTGCATCATAGTATCCTGATAAAACTGGTAATGCTGCCATCTGGTTTCGGAACAGTGATTCCCAGGCAGAGAGTTGTGGATAGGGGGATAGTTATGTGGGTTTGGTGCTTAGGAACCACCTTCTACAGTTTGTACCAAACGCCGAATGAATCGATATCATCTTTTCAAACCAAGCTTAATGCTCTGGAGGGCGCAGTCGCAAACAAAGATGGCAACGTACTCGCTCAGGGAGAATTCAACAGTAAAGCAATCAAATTGAGCATGCCTCAAACAGATCCGCGGGGAAAACGAATCCTAGGAATCCTAGGAGGATGGCCACACTGAAAATGTGCCAACTTTCTGCCGTATTGCTTATGAAGGAACCATACTGGATGTAGCATTGATCTTGGAGTCCTTATTACGGAGGATACACGATTGGAAAGTATTCGAAGATAACTCACCTAGTGATCGTCAGTGCATTCTGCTTGAAATCAGTGATGTTGTGTGATTTTGTATCCCGTCGCTCGTGCCCGCGGCCTTCTACAATTGGGTGAAACATCGGAAGGATGAACGTCAAGAGGTTCGTCAACGTGCTCACAGCAAGTGCTCCACCGCAGGGAGATTCGCAGGGGATTGAAGAGCTGACAAGCAGTTGGGAGCTCAACTATGAGCATCATCGTGATTGCTTGCAACGTTTCTATACCCCCTCAGAAGCATCAGTATGGCAGCCCTCCAGCGTACTGGGGATCAACTGAAATTGTTGCAAAGCAAAGGGAGTGTCACAAGCTTCGGCACGACGCTCAATGGGTACGAAACTGTGATGAGGTCAGGAAATGGCTTCGTTAATTGATTGACACCAGCAAACCTCGCAGCTGGCAAGATCTGGTGGTCAATGTGAACAAGGATCTATGGGACCTTGGCTGCAAACTATGTATGTTATGTGGAAGTTTGGTGCCATACGGAAACCTTTCGTGCACGATGCTGGAAAGATGGACCAGTCAAGGCAGGCATTTGACTTTGCTCACGATGAAGCAGCAAACGAATGCCCACTCTTCACACAGCCGGAACTGGAAGAGGTAGCCTTTTCACTGAAAGCGAGGAAAGCTTCAGGTCCAGAAGGTACTCCAACTGAAGTGTTGCAACTTATCTTTCACCATTGTCCTGACTTGTACATTAAATGCTTGCCTACGGGATGGGGTTTTCACGGTAAAATGGAACGAGGCGAGGCTCATGCAGATTGGATTGCGGTCTGCATATCGCTCATTATGCTGCTGGACATGGCTGGAAAAGTGCTAGAGAAACTCCTCAAAGGAAGACATACTGACGCGATTCATGGTGCTGGGGACCTGTCTCCTTGACAAGATACATTTAGAGCAGGACGTTCCACCATTGATGCGATTGCACAGGTCTTGAGCGCGGTCCAAAATGCAGAGGCATATAGCTACACCAAGCGACGGATCGTCCTGTTGGTGACACTCGGCGTTAGGAATGCCTTCAACTCCGCTAGATGGGTGGATATGAGAATACGCGAAAACCCCTTTTCGAAGTCCAGAATATCTAATGCGGCTTTTGAGGAACTACCCGAAGACCAAAGCCTGCTTTACGACACAACACGGGGACACGGGGATGGCTGTTACATCGGGTGTTGCCCAGGGATCCATTCTTCGTCCAAACATGTGGAATGTGTCTTACATGGGCTATTGATACAAGAGATGCCAGATAAGTCGCACTTGATCGGCTATACAGATTATGTTGCGGTTCTGGTCACTAAGCGCACCATTGAACAAGCGCAACTTAGACTAAGTATGCTAACCTGCCAAGTGAGGGACTGGATGACTGCTCACAAATTCAGTTTAGCACTGAAGAAAACTGAAGTGGTTATCTTGACAAAAAAGAAAATCCCTAGACTAAGGATGATCAGTATTGAAGACATACTAGTCAAATCGTACCTGGGCTACTGATCGACTGAAAAATGAGTTTCTCTGGGCAAATCAGGACAACGGCTGAGAAGGCTGCTTCTTGAGTATTGGTTCTGAGTCAACTTATGGCCTACGCAGGGGGAACCAGCCTATCAAGAAAATGGCTCTTGATACCGGAAACGCCTGGCACAAGTACAGAGAAGAGGAGCACTGACGATTGTTTCTTCGTATCCGACAGTCTCTGATTCAGTGGTGAGAGTTATTGCCGGCGTGATACATGCAGCCCCTCTTGGTAGAGAGTGCCGCACTAATTATTTGCATCAAAATGAGGACGTCAGGGAGATGGTTGCCCGCGAGGAGAGACAACGCGCACTCAACGACTGGCAGTAGTCTTGGGTGGATTGCATGAAAGAAAAATGAACTGCGTGCCTCATCTCGACTGTAAGACCGTGGCTAAATTGAAGGCATGGTGAGACTAACCATGGGTATTTTCAGTCTTACCTGCAAATGATTGGTAAGTCACGGTCCCCTGATTGACGGTTTTGCCCAGGAGACAAAGACAATGCCTGCTACACATTTTTCGCGTGCACAAAATGGAACAAGCTGCGAAGGAGCCTATGCAGGGAGACGGGATAATATAGTCGTTGTGATACTCGAATCGGTTGACAAATAGAACTAAGTGGCACATTATGTTCAGGCAATCCTCAAAAGATAAATGGGTCTCACAGCAGTGGGGGGCGTTGGGACTGGAGGATTGCTTTTCCGGTGATTCCTCTTCCTTTCCCTCCTCTCTCTAGAAGAGAGATCCCCCAGCTTTGAAGGCATCTCACAGCGTAAAGGAACGAGACCTAGCCCAAGGTAATGTGTCAAACGGTTCCAGACTAGGTTCTCGGGTTGACAGGGGAGTTGTGTAGGGGGCAGTCCTGTCACTTGCAAACGTGAGAGCCAACGCCTAGTGCGTAAATGACATTCAACCACAAAGCTAAAATAACAAAAACATACGATGATGGTCCAATACGTACTCATCCTCACCGCCCGAAGCCGCCACTGGCCAACTATATTCCCGCATAGGCGTAGTACATTCTTGTAGATGGCTACCGTCAAAATTTCAGCTAAATTGAACTCGGAATTTCGTTTTGACCGCCTGTGGAAGCGGGCATGTCCGTGGATTTTAGAAAAATTGACAAAGAGCAATATCGTTCGTTGATTCGATTCTTGTTTTTCGAAGGAAAGTCAAAGAGCACTTGAATGCTGTGTACGATGATTCTGCTCCTGCAATAGAGAACGTAAAAAATTGGTTTAAAGAGTTTCAACGTGGTCACACGACAGTTTTTGATGAATCACGCCAAGTTGCAGTGAAAACGGCTACCACGGAGGATAACGAGACAAAAATCCACGGGCTCATATTAGCAGATCGCCGATTAAAGGTGTGCAAGATAGTCAAGATGGTAGACATCTAATAAAATGGTGTGGGTCATATCTTAAATGAAATTTCGGGCATGAAAAAGCTGTCGGTGCAACGAGTACTACGTTTGCTCACTCCGGATAAGAAACGTAACCATGAGACCACTTCAGAGCAGTGTTTGACGCTATTCCCGTGCAACCTAAAGGAGTTCATGCATCGTTTTGAGACTGTCAACAACGTATTTGTCAGAGACCAAGGAGCAGTCACCTGGTGAATATGCTCGCAAGAAGGGCTATCCTATCGTGAGGGCCACCGTTTTCTGGAATTTACAATGTGTGATAAGCATCGACTACCTAAAGAAAGGCGAAATGTTCACAAGGCTCTACTATGCCGAATTATTGGGCCAATTTGACACCCATTTGCAGAAAAAAGGCACTTTTCCACCATCACAATGCACCGGCTCATATTTCTGCCATCGCCAAGGCTAAAATGGTTGAATCATGCTACAAACTGCTACTCCATCCACTGTATTCTCTAAGTTTGGCCCCCTGGGACTTCTTTTTGTTTCAAAACTTGAAGAAATCACTCATAGGGCAGAAATTTGAGTCGAATAAGGCAGTCATCGCTGCCACGGAGGCCTGCTTTACAGACGTCGACAAAACGTATTTTTCAGGGGGTTCAAAGAAGCTGGAGCCTTGTTGAGTAAAGTTTAGTGAGTTAAGAGAAGATTATGTCAATAAATATATAGTCACTTTTTCAAAATTTTGGTTTTTGTTTTGTAGGTTAAGCACTTATCGGACCACCCTCGTATGATATGTATACTCTCATCAAGAGCTAATGAAATGTACTTTAATAGTTGTACTTTAATGCTGAAGTTAACACTGATTTTCACAATTTTCTCATTGAAAATGGATGCTATTTTATTTAAGATTACTGATGTCACTTATTAAATAAATTTTTAAAGATATTCATGATATATATCCATCCTGAAACTTTGATGCAAATCTTAGTAAACTCGTAGTATCTGAGTAAATCGGAAGCGCATATCGTTACTAAGTCATACTTTTTTTTGTTGTTCTTCTTCTTTGTAGCAATGCAGCTCCTCTCTGGCCTTTGTTTGGTACAACTGTCTTGGTCCATGGATAACGTCCATCAATTTCTGTTTCCCGAACGAGTACTTTTTTGGGCACCCATTGTTCGTCTATACAATTTCCATGGCCAGTCCATTGCAGCTTCCGCAGTCTTACAGTCGTTGCAACTTCTGGTTCGTCAAAAATTTCATATAGCTCATGACTGTATCGAATTCACCATTGATTTTCGTCTAGCGTTGCTCTGGCTATTCGCCTCAGGGCCCGTATTTCAAAGGATCCAATACGTTTGCGGATGGTTGGGTCATTAGTGGTATCCATTATTTTGGCGCTTACATTTAAAAATTTGCCCACATTTTCGATACTGTATTTGCCAAGTGTAATGTTTTTATATATTAGAAATATTTTTCCTTGACTGTCACAAACTGTGTTTTACTTTCATTGATTTGTAGACCTACAAAATTTGCTTTGCTGTCGAATTTCAGGAAAAGTTCTTTGGCGGTTGTTAAAAACCATAACAAAATTTTGATGACAATCGCATAAGCTACCACTTGGCTTGACTTGTATGGTAATGTATCTCTTGTATCGACATAGTTTTCTTATGACGTATTCCAGAGCCAAATTGAATAGCAATTGGGCCAGCCCATCTCCCTGCTTTAGTCCGATATATGTGTCAAAGGGGTCAGTCAGCGAGTAATTTAGATTTTCATTCATAAAATGACTACTTGTTAGATTACGGAAAGGAAGCCAGATAATATTTTTTGCCTTTTAATTCATGTAATAAAACTTAAGTAGCCAGGTTGCTTCGAATTTACTCGCCACATCATGGACAACGCAAGCAGCAACAAGCGCTGAAAGCATCAAGAACCAACGCGAGCTCGAGACGAAACGTAAATTCCCGGCTCTACGACTAGGTCACACGATAACGGAAACTTTTGTCATCCTATCTACATATGTGCAGCATAAGACATATAACCCCTCGAAGCAATCGGAATTGCATCGCATACAAAACAACTTGCAACCCTGGGATGAAATCCGAATTTGAATCATTGCTCCCGTCAGACGACAAGAAGTGTTCGTGATATGCGCGATAATCTGTGGGTATTTACAACATTTCCTCAAATCAAGGGTTCATACTGCCATGTTTTCATTGATTCTACGTTCCGATATCGACTCCCAATGAATTTTGATGCAGTATATAATTCGACTAATTCAAATTCGAACCTGAGTGCTGTCGAAATTTACAGGGAAACGATTTTGAGTGCCGATCTAAACGTGAGGCTGTCATCAAACCCGATATTCCTATCAGGTGTACAGCCACTGAGCTTCCGGCCAAGGTCACAAACTTAACGATCCCACCGCAAACATCTTCACACTCACGTATACATGCCACCAAAGAGGAACGAGCCGAGTAACGAAACCAGAAATGCTGCTGAGGCAGCAATGGCACGCATACCGAAGGAAGACATTCGCAAATTTAACACTTCATTGGTGGCAAGCAAAGGACGAGTAAAGGTCAAACTCGAGGCTTAACGCAAATTAAAAGTAGCAGCAACAAGAAAACAAAAGTGCTAAGTAGGAGGTGAAAGAAGTACTTCAAGCTCTAGAAGAATTTACAGTTAGCTACGATCAAAAATCACCAAGAATTGAGACCAAGACCAGAGATATTGATACTATGAACGAGGAATTGCAACAAAAACAGGCCCCATTGAATGTCGTTACAGCGCATCAGAAGAAATGAATTTATGTGATGCTCTCAAATCTTTTGCGTGATCTGTTGAAAGTTGAACAAGCTGTATGCACGGATAGTATCAGTGATATAGAAATGCATACACCTGATGCAGGTGGTAAGGTTGAAGAAGAATTCACTGTGGCTTGACTAAATATTAGTAAAATTAAATCGGAAGCTTAAAAATATCGCACAAGATGTCGAAATTTGGAGGCTTTACAAACAGATTCAAATAAAGAGGGTTCTAGAATGAGAAAAGGATTTAGGCGAATACCGTTTGTTGAGCTCACAACATGAAGCCAGAATGAAGTTATTGTAGGAATCAATGCTAGCAGCAAACTCTTGAAGAATAAATCGATGGTCTTCTGGAAGAATGTGCAAAACTGAAAACAGCTGAGCATGTTTCAACAATTAATGCTGAAGCGTTGGGCGCAATGTTTGAAATCAAGTAGCTGAACTACGAGACACACACACAAAACAATTGGCAGAGCTTCGTGATGAGTTCTCAGCCAAACAAAAGGCTTTAAATGAGCTTAAAAATATCGACCAAAAATTCACTTTGGCACACCAACAAATGACCGCCGATTACGAACAGCTCAAACAAGAGGAAGCTAATAAAACCACTAAACTACACGAAAGAAACACGGATACAACTGTTGAATATCTTTTCTCCTCACCTAACTGGCTATCGACATTGTGCTGAAGCATACTTTTCACTTATTTGCACCAAATTTACCATATTCTACCACGGAAATCTAAATGAACAAAATCTCGACATTCCCGAGGCGAGATTCGATGACCGAAATCAACTGGTGGATAAAAATAGACACATGATACTCCATGCGGTAGCACAGTGATTAAACTACCGGCGGGGACGAGAAAAACTAGGAAATATTATCGCCGGCTCAAGGGGATAGCGAAGATCATTGCAAAATCCCCATTTCGCGTCATGATATAAATAAACATTACTGACAGTTCAAACTGTCAGTCAGCGTGTAATACACTTAATTCCCACTAGGATCGCCACCGAGTGGAACTTGTTTGAGTGAAATCAAGCGAGGGAAATTATTCGAGCAACGGACAAGAAGCACTCCTAAACATGTTTTTCTCGGTGGACGGGAGAAAAAAACGTTAACCCATTTCCGGAGGAGGTAAAACAGAACGTTTATCAGCGACAACATTTGACGAGGAATTGGAGACGAACCCTGGATACCAGAGCATTAAATTGAAGACGAACCTTGGTTGCCGGAACATTAAATTGGGACGAAATAACAGTGCGGTGGTAACAATCACGTAAACGGAAGAAAGGGGCCCCTTGCTAGAATAAGCAATAAATGTAAGTAGCTTAAATTTTACTTTATATTGGTCAAATTGTAATAAATAGAGAATATTACTCAAGTCGAGTGAAGATCATTTTACATTTGCTTCCTTTCCATACAACATAAATACGTTCCTCTTCAGCTGTTCCAGGACGTTGACCAGGCAGGAAGACCTGGAAAAGTTAAGCTGGGTGGTAGTGTTCGGACGACCCCTTGAGAGGCTCGGAGGAGCGAACGAGTGGTACCCAAGCCCGTCTTCGGGTGAGTTGGTTTGGGTCGGTGGAGCCTCAGCTGGAGTAGCCCCAATAGAACGGTGGGGCAGCTAGGGAGTTGGTAATAACATTTCCACATGAAAACGTTTGCGAACGCTTACACATACTCAAATCGATCTTTGAAGGCTTAATACCGTTAGGTAGGGGATTTGTTCTAGGTGAACTCGCTTGTTAGTTCATACGCTCTGGCCAGGCAAAGCCGATCCAGCTGAGTTATGTTATCTTATAGCTCGCGGAGGTAGCAGGCCATCGCAGCATATCATGTACGGACTAATAAACACCATTAAATACTACAGTATTTGTTTACGATCATTTAATTGATTGGGTCTATGTCGATCCGTTTGATTTTAGGCATTGGAATATAAACTTATATTTTCAATTATAATTAATTGGCTAAAGGCTAATGAATTTGCCAAATGATACACTTGTCTTGTTGGAGTGAGAATTGGAAAATCCAGAATATTTTTATAGGATTCAGTCAGAATCTTTGATGTAATACAATATAACTGAGTACTGTCCAGAAAGTAACAGACGTTTTGATATAAAAAGCAAAGTGAAAAAATTGTTTTATTATACTTGTATGCATTTTCGAGGTAAGTTCCCAGGGTATTTTCAGATTTTTAGTAAAAAATATTTTTGCAAAGACCTATTAGTTTTGTGACCTGTGTATTCGTGCGTCACAGCAAGTTTCCTCAGAAGCTGTAGATGCAAGAAAGCTCTTTGTGAAAGGGTCAGAAGGGGTAGTCTTTCAAAAGTTTAGATCTTACCATACACTTCAAAAATGTTTAAGGGGGTTCCCCCTGATAACGAAGTAAGCCTTATCAATTTTTTTAATAAAAGGTAGTTGAGGTGGTATTTAATGGAAGGTCTTTTAGAATCTGGAAGATAAAAGTCATTTAATGCATCAGGGGGTCCAGTGGGAGGCAAAATGTACCCTTAAAATTCTTGAAATCTTGCAATTGTATAGATTAAAATAAGATCTTTATGTTCGCAAAATTTTATGAAAATCGAATCATGATCAAGTGAGTTTAAGCCATTTCAATTGGATGCAATTATGTTGAAAAACATTTCATATTGGCCTAGGCACTTTTATTTACTTCCGATTTTTATGAAAATTTAAGAAATACTGTCAAATTTGATGACATTGAATTGGCCGAGCATTTACCAAAATTACTTAAGCCGGATTAAAATGGCGGCTCCAATGTGCTTATGAGAGAAACTCCGTGCCTTTTGCATAAATTTGAACGATTTCTTATCAAAATATTGGATGAATAATTTAAATCATCGATTCACGCTATCTTTAAACTTGTTTTGAAACCTAGGGTGGTTATAAAGACCTTCTAGAAGGAGCACTCTCCTGCTTACGCAACTTGTTTTACATAAACACCATTTAAATTAAGGTATGCAAGCTTTCCAATGCTCTTCCTGTCGAAATTCACCAACTGGGAGTTCAGTCACTTGTTTATATATATATATATATATATATATATATATATATATATATATATATATATATATATATATATATATATATATGTATATATATATATATATATATATATATATATATATATATATATATATATATATATATATATATAAATATATTAAAGATTTCAATAAAAATTTATTAAGTGTAAACTAATATTGGCGTATGTGCTGAAGCTTTTGTCAGCAAAGGGAAATTCAGCTAAGTTGACAACCAACTCCACCTATGTCGTACAGTATGGCGATAAAGCAAAACCAACAGTCCTCAAATAGTTTATGCGGTAACCTCTTTTCGCCCGAATCTCTTCTGACCATTTCTCATGAGCTAATTACGAATTTAAGTAAATGTAGAACAAAATAAGAACAATTTAATGTCATTGTAGAGCTATCTATAAAATTTCTATATGGATAAACAATTAAATGTATTAGTTTGGAATGCACAAAGCATTAAAAATAAGCATACTGAAGCATTCAATTTCGCTGTTCAAAATAATGTAGATATATTTGTCATAACGGAGACTTGGTTAATGCCAAATGATAGTTTTAGGCATCCCTATTTTCATATTTACAGAAATGATCGCGTTGACAAAACTGGCGGGGGCGTAGCCATAGCTGTAAATAAAAAAATTAAGCATTCGGTATTGCTTAAAAGTCCAACATCGGTAATTGAAAATATTGGCGTTATTATCGAAGAACCAAATATAAAATTTTACGGTGTCTACTTCCCTGGGACAAAACTAAGCAAGGAAAAAGTCAAACTTTTCAGAAGAGATCTGAAATGGTTTAGCAAGGCCAAACAAAGGTTTCTACTTTGCAGGGACCTGAACGCCAGACATTGGCACTGGAATCGCACACGAAACAACAAAATGGGGCACATTTTATTTAATTTCGCCAGAGAGACAAATATCTACGTGCATTTCCCTAAAGAACCCACGTTCTACTCTCCTCGTGGAGTCGGTTCCACTCTGGATCTGGTTCTTAGTGACCAAAGTATTACTCCCTCTGAGCCGAGTGTCTTGCAAGCCCTCTCATCTCCACATCTACCTGTACTTTTTTCTTTTGAAACGACGAGAAGTAATCACAATGCACCAAAAACATACTACTGCTTCAAAAAAACATTCCGGACTCCGACGTTTTATTAATGAAAGAGTGACTTTAGCAACAAGAACAATAGAATCACCCAATACTCCCTCAGTATGTGAGGAGCAAATTGAAGAATTCACAAAAACTACCTGGCAAGCTATCGAGTTTAGTGTTCCAAAACGATCAAAAGCTTCCTATAATTTAATAGAATTTGATGAAGAAACCTACAAGCTAATAAAGAAGCATAATTCTTTGCGGCTTAAATGGCAAAAAACCCGCATTAGTTCTCTCAAAATTGGTGCTAATATCCTCACTCTAGCAATTAAGAATAAAATGAAGGAGCTCCGGAATCTCCGATGGAACAACATGCTATCAAATCTAGACTACAACTCGCGAAAAGTCTGGTTTTTAAATAGAATTTTTAAGCGAAAGTATCATGCGTTACCGTATTCGATTGCAAATAACAACGAACAGCATATTTACTCTAATCAAGGAAAATACTTGTAGATAAATTTAAGCAATTCCATAATATCTCCAATAGGTTCTGCAACAATTTAGCAGAAATGATGGTGGCCAAAACTTTGGTTCAATAACCCGAACAAACCATTTTACCTCCTGGTGCATTAATAAAAACCAGGGAGTTAATAAGTTTACTTTAAAAATGTTAAAAACGGTAAAGCACCAGGTGTCGATGGCCTACCGAATTTAGTACTTAAAAATTTACCCAAAAAAGGAAAAGTATTCTTATGCCACCTATTCAACGCTTGCTTTAGGCTCTCCTTCTTTCCATCCATCTAGAAACAAGCTCTAGTCATACCTATCCCGAAGCCTGGAAGAGATCCGCACTCTCCCGACAACTACAGGCCCATTAGCTTACTACCAGGATCAGGCAAGCTCTTTAAAGAATAGTCCTGAAAAGATTATATAATTTAATGGCTAACAATAATATCTTACCTGATTTCCAATTCGGCTTCAGAAACAGACATTCGACTGAGCATCAGCTCCTCCGTGTTACGAAGGACGTCAAAGCAGCGATGTACAGTAAATTGTCTGTAGGTTTGGTGACACTGGACATGAAAAAGCCTTTGATACAGTCTGGCATGATGCTCTGGTCTACAAACTTCAGAAATATAACCCACCCCCACACTTGTTGAACCTTTTACAATCATTTTTAACTGATAGGAAGTTCCAGGTCAAAGTAGGGGAAAGCATTTCCCCAGTGAAAAGTATATCTGCCGGTGTTCCGCAAGGCTCCTGGCTATGCCCATCTCTATATAACATCTATACGTCTGACTTCCCTTCTTTACCAAACTGCCAAGTTGCAGCTTTCGCAGACGACATTTGCATATACAGCATAGGTGCAGATCCAACTTCCATTATTTCCAGCCTTGAAACAGCGTTAGAACTTACTTATCAATACTTCCATAGATGGAAAATTAAAATAAATGTTGCAAAAACGAAGTCAATATACTTCACCAGGAAGCGTAAGCCTGCTCACCTACCCAAGCGACCAATAAATTTTTTAGGGCAAACTATTCCTTGGAGTGAGGATCTTAAATATCTTGGACTTATATTCGATAAAAAACTAACGTTCAGAAGACATATTGAGCATATTAGCTCCAACGCGTTTAAGGCCGTGCTTTCGCTTTACCCCCTTCCTAATCGTAATTCACGTCTCAACACCAGAAACAAAGTCCTCATCGTCAAAATAGCAATCCAACCGATCATCCTATACGGCTCACCTACCTGGATCCAATGTGCTAAATATCTAGTAACAAAGCTTCAGATCACCCAAAGTAGATACCTGAAATTGGTACTAAATAAACCGTTTTACTTCTCTTCTGAAAAGCTACACAGCCTTGCTGGCGTTAGTCCAATTCGTAAACTCGCTGCATCATGCCGTGACAAATTAATCGCGAAATCAAAAGACGCGCCCAATCCGCTAATACATGCCCTGGCGAATTGAAAATCAGCAATTGCTACCACCTATCTTTTGGCCGTAACATAGCCTCATAGATTTTAGCTAGTTATAAGTAGATATTTAAGTTATGTTAAGCTAGTATAAGTTCAGTAGAGGTTTTTGCCTAAATTTTCCTCTAGCTAATTGTAATAATCACATAGAAATACGATAATATGCATAGTTTTAAGTAATGTTCAAACGATGGTGAAATGACTTTGTCAGAACACCTACTAAATTATAAGGCCTCTGTACCGCATACATTCTGATAAAGAAATTATATATATATATAGTAAACTAATATTCATATAAAATTTGTTCTTCTTCAAAATGAAGGATTCACAAACTCCCTCGCTGAGGAGTAAAATTGATAAATGTAAGCCTCAAAATGAATTGTCTCCAGGATTTCATTTGCTGCGCCATATTCCTTTCAATATTTCAATCCCTTATCCTTTATTATTACGTTATGCCCGATTTACTCTCCAAGATAGTGAATAAAATTCAAGGGAGCAACAACGGCATTAAGTAAATACGAGAAAAGGGGTTGCTTCCAAGATAAAATTATGTTCTTAATGTGAAAATTCTAATTTTGAACGCATAGTCGCACACACATACCATCACGATTCAAAGCTCTAAGTTATACCAACTTGATGAAGATGACGACAGAAATGAAGATGAATCCGACGACAGTAAGGACGAAGATGATGATGACGATGATAATGATGATGATGTCGCACAAGGATGCCGTTTTCTTTCATTTTAATTTCGCGTCTTACTATATTTGTTTGCCTTCATCTTCTCTCATCATCGTTCAACTCTACCACCGTCGTTGGTGTCGCTGGTTTTGAGGAACGGGCCTTTTTGGAGGATTAGAAGGTGTGGGGATTTGATATAAACCCTTAAATTTGTGAATACCGTAGTAAACCCTTTTACGCCAAGAATTATCATGACTTTCCCTTTTCGGGAGAGACCAACTCGTTATATTGGCGTGTGGCTTTTCGTGCGACATTTCTTTATGTATGTCTCGCAGAAGCCATCGAAATGGCAGATGAGGACATTTTACCATTGCTATCTTTCTTCCATCTCTTGGGCTTATCGCAGACTTCATGGTCCCGTCTCCATCTTTATCCCAACCTCGGCTACTCGCTCGTTCGAGAAAGACATATTTGAATATCGTTGTGAAAAGGATTCATTAATAACTTTACGTACATTATGTATTCTGTGTCGGCTTTTTTGCCATTGCTCAGATATTCTAGGCAGATTTACTTGAAATGGTAACGACATAGTGCACGAGGACCAACGGGAGGTGAGGGGTGTGCGGTCGGCTGCTTTGGGGTTAACTGACTTATTTGAGTTTTGTAATTAAAACGGGATTTGAATTAATTGAGTTCTTGCGCTTTTCGTTTATTAAGAAATTCATATGAATTTTAAGAAATATATATGTGCATGAAGGGATACCAAAAATTTTCCACTGATACCTACACTTGGGAATAACTGGAAAATATTGCTTTCAAAGCATTGCAAAGCAGCTTATACTATCGGTTCCTATTATATCATTTCCAAATAATTCTGTTTGACAGAATATTCGGAGAAGAAAACAAAAGAATAAATTTTATTTTATTATATTCTCAACTTTCTCCATAATTCCTGTAAATTTACATGTATATCTTCCAAGTCAGAATTTTCATTTCGATTAAAAATTCACCCTTTATAAAAACAAAATGACTGAAAGAATAATTAAAAGTAAAATGAGAGGAACAATGAAAATACAACAAAGAAAAAACTGTAAGGCACCATTCAAGGCATTAGGCAAAAATAAATAACAGGGACAAAGTATCTAGTCAGCATTGCTCCACCGTCCCATCAACACATCAAAGCCTCCCCTTAAGAATATTAAGTGGTTCATGTTGCCTTCATGTTTCGCCACTTAGGATCTCCGGTGATGAGAGGGAGAATTCTTGTGTGTCGATGCGACCAGGGGGACGAGGGATAAATTAAATCTGTTTCGTAAGACAAATCGCCAATTTATATTCTGCCTGCATTACACAAAAAATATAGATATTCGAATTCATCCACCATTTTTGCAAGGACATAACACTAACCGTTCACCCTGGCTGTCCTTTAACCAACCACACGCCACACAACACTTGCACACCCCCATCCTGACGGTTATGTTGGCCATGCAAGTCAGAGTCGGGCCGATAAAAAAATGAAGAAAGAAAGCGGATGAGGACGATATTGGCCGATAGCATCTCATAGCGTTATCGGGGCTTGAACGGGATACACGGGCTGGGTGTTGACTGAGGGGACAATGGAAAAGGTGCACGTGGAATAACTTCAGAGAATGCTTTTCTTCATTTTATTTTCATCTTTAGTATTTTCGCCACGATCCGTTATGAATACAGAACAGGTTGCCACCCAAGCAGGGTATGGAATCACGTCGAGTAATGGGGAGAAAAACGGTTAATGCAGGACATGATTCCGACATGAGCCAACAACCACCAATCGCAACTAGAATGAGGGAAAAAAATAAATATAGATAAAGAGCAGTAAAAACTTACAACCAACACCGTTTCGTTGTCCCACGACCGCCCGCATCCTGCGTTATTTTTACGATTCTCCTTAAGACTTGCAAGACAACGACCGACAACGGCCAGAGGAAATGTCGGGAAAAATATGGGGAAACATAAAATAAAATCTTATACTTTTTTCTGTACAATATAAAACAACTTCTTTGTTTTGTTTTCCTATCTCAGGCGCTCGTCACACCCCGGAGAGCGTTGCAGGCGGTCGGGTCATGGTGTTATTGGAGCTGTTCTTAGAAGGAGGTTGGAGGTGGTTGTCTTTGGTGTGTTGTTCATCTTTAAATCCGAAGGTGCTGTTGCAGGGTGGCTGCGGGTGAAATCAACAGCGGCGGGAAGTTTAATTTGTTTCCAAAGCAATTTAAGGGATTTTAGCAATTTATGTTGTTTGTCAATTTTAATGAAAATTTTATTGCGCTTATATCGAACGGATGAGGGATTCAAAGCGTGTCTTTAGCTTGTCTTTCAGATTCAATTCCGAACTAGATTGTATTCTCGGGAATATTCTACAGTATATCGCGGGAGTATGTTACTATTGGGAGAAATTTACATTTTTTCAACGACGACATCATTGAAGATTTGGATTATTTCTCGAAAGACAACTAAGCTCGAAACATGGAAAAGTCTAAAAATTGTATTACTCGTATTTCCTTGGGCAAAGCGTAACGACTCACTTTAAAGGCGAAACAACTGTCCAAAATTCTCAGTAGTACTTAAACCTTAATTGCGCGAATTATTGTACATGTATCCAGAAATGTCTTACTTAAAACAAAAAAAAAACTAATTAGTTTACTAGATAATTCATCTTCTTCTTTATAGCACTACAGCCCCTCTCGGGCCTTCACTTAGAGATAGTTAGAGTATCTCATTTTCATGACCGTATTGATTTTTTCGGAAGTTGGTTTGGTCAGTACCATGCTCCAGTGTGCCTGCTTAGCTATGATATGATCTGATTAAATCAGAACATACGAGTATCACCACTGAGCGAACACTCATAGTCTGTCCGAAAAATCCTCTGAACTAAATCACGTTGCTCCCAACGAGATTTGAACCTGGGACCTTCGGCTTATGCGTTCATGCTCTAACCACTAGACCACACAGACTCTTTACAAGATAATTAGTTGGATTTAACCCGTTTACAGCTCAAAAATACCTGATTGAAATTTAATTGAAGCAAACAATTGTTGGTTTAAAATTGTAAGCGTAGCAAAACGTGCCAGAAGGGCTTATTAATCTAATCAGCGACTACCGTGTCATCTGGCAATTTGCAGGTGTCATTCGAGATGTCGCCATACGAGGGATACATTATTTTTGCATGTGGAAATCGTCGGTAACTCCTCCCTCCATGGCTTGAAGCATCAGCCACAATAACTTTATACGTGTTGGTTCATTGGTAGGTAGGATGTCGTTTTCCGAGATTACGAATGATTTTGATCGTTGATGAAATAATAGCCAAAGGATGATGTTAGTGATGATGACTGCACAGATCGTATTGCTCCCCAAAATAGCTTCGTTTGATGAGGAATGGCACATATCCCTATCGGGAGCAGCTAAACTATTGGATATTCTAAAAAGTATTGGCCTTTTGTGTCACTAGATAGTGTTTGTTGTGATGAATTATAGGGATTCACTCCACTTAAGTCTATAAAAATAACAACCAAGTCTTCTTAATTTACAGATATATATTTCGCAGCGAAAAGATCATAACATCCCACAAAGGCGGTTAGATAGCGAGAGAGAGAGATAACAAGGAACAAGGAACGTCAAAATAATTTTACTCCACCGATCTTTTTGTTGTCATTTCGATGGTCGAAATTTCGATTGTCGCCGCTAGTCGCCATACTATTCCCCCCTGGATGCATTTGACGTTTGACAGTTGTTTATAGTGGAATACATATCCCAAATTACTGAACGATACGTTTCGACTTCGGACCAGAATACGTTCTCCTATGAGCATCATTAACACTGCTTGCTGCGCTTCTATGCCCCGTGAAAGACCCTGGCACGACAAGCCCCCAGTGCACTGGTGGTCAACTGAAATCGCTGAAAAGCGAAGGGAGTGTCAGAAGCTTCGACGTGAGGTTCAACGGGCGCGGAACCGTGACGAGGCATGCAACTGGGTGGCAGCATGTAAGTCGGCCAGGAAATGCCTCCGCAAACTGATCAACAGTAGCAATGCTCGCTGCTGGCAAGACCTAGTGGACAATGTGAACAAGGATCCGTGGGGCCTTGGCCACAAGCTGGTCATGCGGAAACTTGGTGCCTCACGGAAGCCTTGTATACATGACGCGAAAAATATGGACGCGATAGTGCGGGGCCTCTTCCGCGCCCATCCCGTCCATGTTGACGCTGTTCATGGTGAAACAGCAGTCGAGCGCCCACTCTTCACGCAGCTGGAACTGGAGGAGGCAGTCCTCTCATTGAAAGCGAGGAAGGCTCCAGGTCCAGATGGTGTTCTGGCTGAGGTGTTGCGGCTCGTCTATCACGATTGTCCTGACTTGCTGCCCAGCACATTCAACACTTGCCTACGGGACGGAGTTTTCCCGGTGCGATGGAAGGTGGTGAGGCTCGTGCTGACCAGCAAGGGGAAGGGAAATCCCGAATCACCGTCTGCATACCGTGCGTTATGCATGCTAGACACGGCTGAGAAAGTGCTAGAGAAACTCATCAAGGGAAGACTTTAGATCAGGACGTTCTACCATTGAAGCAATTGCAGAGGTGGTGAACGTGGTCCATAAGCCAGAGGCATATAGTCGCACCAAGCGACGGATCGTCCTGTTGGTGACACTCGACGTCAGGAATGCCTTCAACTCTGGTAGATGGGTAGATATTCTGGATACGCTGGAAAACTCTTTTCAAGTTCCAGAAAATCTAATGCGGCTTTTGAGGAACTATCAAATCGAAGCCATCCGTGAAGTAGCTGGGGCTACTGATTGACTCGAAGATGAGTTTCTCTGAGCAAATCAGGCCAACGGCTGAGAAGGCTGATTCGGGAATATTGGTTCTGAGTCGAGTTATGGCCAACTTAGGGGGACCCAGCCCATCAAGAAGACGCCTCTTAATGAGTGCTGTAGGGTCAGTGCCATTGTATGGAGCAGAAGTATGGGTGACGCTCTCAGCAAGGAGGTATACCGAAAACGTTTAGCACAGGCATAGAGAAGAGGAGCACTGGGAATTGCATCTTCGTATCCAACAGTCTCCGACTCGGCGGTGAGAGTTATTGCAGGCGTGATACCTGTCGCCCTCGTTGCTAGGGAGCGCCACGCTATTTACCTGCGCCGAAACGAGGATGCGAGGGAGATGGTTGTCCGCGAGGCGAGACAGCGCTCGCTCAACGATTGGCAGCAGTCTTGGGTCAGTTGCACGGAGGGAAGGTGGACTGCACGCCTCATCCTGGATGTGAGACTGTGGCTAAATCGAAGGCATGGCGAGACTGACTTCTATCTGACCCAGCTTTTGAGCGGGCATGGGTGTTTTCAGTCTTACCTGCACAAGCTTGATAAGTCACGGTCCCCCGATTGTTGGTTTTGCCCAGGAGAGGAAGACAATGCCACACATTTTTTTGGGTGTACAAAATGGGTCAGGCTGCGAAGAGAACTCTACGGGGAGACGGGAGAGCTCACCCCGGATAATCGGTTGACAAATGGAACCAGGTGACACATTATGCTCAGGCACTCCTAAAATATAAAAGGGACTCACAGCAACCGGGGGCGCTGGGACTGGGAGTTCGCTTTTCTGGCACTTTCTCTTCCCTTCTCTCCTCCCGCTAGGAAAGGGACTCCCCAGCTTGAAGGCGCCCCACGGCGTAACAAAACGAGACCTGGCCCAAAGTAATGTGTCTAGCGGTTCCAAGCTGGTTTCTCAGGTTGAGAGGGGAGGTGTTTAGTGGATAGTCCAGTCGCACATGGGAGTCCCACACTCTGTGCATAAATGGCATCCACCTCCCTACCACAAAAAAAAGAATACGTTCGGGGCGCCAGATCTTGATGGGTTGCACATGGTTGCACCGCTGGATCCGTAGTGTATTCAAAGTAGGCAGGTTTCAGACGATCAACGCTGATGTTTATCGGTTTCCCATTGATTTCGAGTTTAAAAACATTTGCTGATGTTCTTTCAATTACTTTGTAGGGTCCTTCATATGGCGGTTGCAACGGCTTCCCCACATGATCGATGCGCAGAAAAACGTGCGAGCATGCCGAAAGGTCCTTGTATACGAAAATCTTTCATTTGTCATGGCGTGATGCTGGAGTTGCTCTCATTCCCTTCATGTGTTCCCGGAACTTTTGTACGAATAGTTTTGGGTCTGGCGGCATATCTTCGTTTTAAAGGAATTCTCCCGGCACTCGAAGTGTTGTATCATAGACCAGCTCCGCAGATGTTGCGCCAATTTCGTCCTTGATACTCGTACGAAGACCAAGCGAGACGGTTGGAAGGATGTCGAGCCACTCATTATTGTTGTGGCACATTGTCGCTGCTTTCAATGAACGGTGTCACCGTTCAATCATTTCATTCGCTGCAGGATGATATGCTGTTTTTCGAAATTTCCTGCAGCCAACTAAATGTGTCTGTGACTGAAAGATGAGTAACTTGAACTGTGATCCTTTATCTGAAGTCAAAATGCTTGGCGCTCCAAAGCACGCTATCCAATTGCTGTAGAATGCGGTTGCAATTTCATCAGCCGTGAATGTTTTGATAGGGATTGCTTCGGGCCGTCTCGTAAAACGATCAATGATGGTCAGCGCATATGGGAAACCACTCGAAGGATTCAAGGGGCCAACCATGTCTATATGGACATGGCTAAACCTTGCGTCGGGCATTTCGATATGGCCTTGAAGTTGTTTTGTGTGCCGGCCCGTTTTGCTTCGCTGACATGCGAGACATGATCTGGCCCATTGGAGGATAACTTTGGACATGCTGGGCCAAACGTAGTTCCGACTAATAATTTTCTTCGTTGCTCGTCCACCAGGATGAGGCAGACCATGGCTCATATCAAATATTTTCCGTCGCAGTATGTTCAGAATGTATGGCTGGATTTCTTCAGTAGATACATCATAGTAGACAGTTTTATCAGTGTCGTCGATACGAAGTTCACGTAACTGTAATGCTGTATCCACTCGAAGTAATTGACTAAGTTCGTCATCCTCTTTTTGAGCTGCTGCCAAGTCTTGGCTGGTGATTGCTTTCAGCATTGTTATCGAGTTGGATCGAGATAATGCATCAGCCATGGTGTTCTCATTTCCCGCGATGTGGCCTAAAATCGTCGAAAATTGACAGATGACCGCAGCTGTCGTGGTGAAGCTTTATCGGCCTGTTGATTGAAGGCAAACGTAAGGGGTTTATGACCCGTTTTGATAATCAATGGCCGTCCCTCTGTCATACTGCGAAAGTGCTTCACGGCGCTGTATATGGCTTGCAAATCTCAGTCATAAGTGCTGTATTGGGCTTCAGTGGCGGTGAACTTTTTAGTGAAGAACCCAAGCGGTTCCCACTCGTTGTTATTTCTTTGTTCCAATACAGCTCCCATGGAAGTGTTTGGCGCGTCCCATTCAAGTGCCTATTGTGCATTTTCAATGGGGTGTCTTAGCAGCGTTGCATTTGCAATTTGTTCTTTGCACTGTTTAAATGCTGCCTCAGCTTCAGGATTTCATATTATTAACAACGTATCTTTTTTTTTAGCGCCAACTAGAAATCGAAGTAGTGGTGCTTGAATTTTGGCTGCGTCCTGTAGCAATTTCCGATAGGAATTGATGGCACCAAGAGATCTTCGTAGCTCCTCAACCTTTGACGGTTTCGTGAATTCCAGAATGCTTTGCATGCGAGCAGGAAGGAGACTGATGCCATTTCCATCGATGAGGTATCCAAGATATTCCACGGATGAGGCTCCGAAAACGCATTTCGAGACGTTAATCGACAATCCGTATTCTTGAACCCGGTTCAAAAATAATTCGTAGATGCTGTTCATGTTCTTCATGCGATTTCGATGCTATCAAGACATCATCAATGTAAGCATAACAAAATCGAATCCTCGTAACGCTGAGTTGATGTAGCGTTGGAACGTTTGAGCAGCATTGCAGAGTCCGAACGGCATCACCTTAAACTCAAAAAGCCCAAACGGTGTTATGACGGCAGTTATGGGAGCATCTTTGGGTTCTACCGGGATCTGATGGTGTGTACGTGTCAAATCCAACGTGGTAAATATTTTGCATCCATGCAGATTATGCGTAAAATCGCTCAAATGTGCAAATTTCACGTTTGAATGTCCAATCGTTTAAGTCGGTCTAAGATTTGCGATAATTAGTTGTCTGGTTGCTGCTGAACTACCATAACTCCAGGTGGATTTTGTAATTTCAACATCAAATCAGCCATCTTGGCTAGTTTCTCGACGTCTGGCTCGCTTGATATGGCTAATATCACCCTTATCTTTTCGGGGAGCTGCTCCAACAACAGTTACCTGAGCATGGTTTCGGTTGCCTGCGCTCCTCCTATATTGCAGAGCTCCTGCAGATAATGCGATGGTTTCTTGCCTCCCAGATTTTGGCCTTGGAATAAGGGACTCAGTTTTGATTCCGTGGATTCCGCAAATGTCGTTAAAAATCGTTGCTTACCTGCTTCATATCTTTTTTCCGTCGGTGGATTCCTTGCCAGGGAAATGACGTATGTATGTATGTATCGAAATTTCGTTTCGTCCTGGGTGATTTGATAGATATGTGTGGAGAGTGGCTTCGACCTGACCAAACCGAAATTCCAGATCAGGTCTATAAAACGCAGAAAATTTCGTGATTCGCGGCGCCTCAACAAATAAATTCACGGATAACGATGGTCTTGGCACGATTGGTGGTACATTTTTGTGCGTTTTCGGCGTTTCTTCATTTAACGCGTTTGCCATTTTGAAAATAAAACGTTCGCGTCACTTCTGCACTTCCACGAAAAACTAAGTTTTTCTTTTAAAAATCACTTTAAATTAGGATATCACGTCGGGGCCACCACTATGGGGATTCACTCCACTTAAGTCTACAAAAATAACAGCCAAGTCTTCTTAATTTACAGATATATATTTAGCAGCGAAAAGATCATTACATCAGACAAAGGTACTTAGAAAGTGAGGGAGGGAACGTCAAAATAATTTTACTCCACCGATCCTTGTGTTGTCATTTCGATGGTCAAAATTACGATTGTCCCCGCTAGTCGCCATAATATCAGGCAATACTAGTCAGATTGAGTCAAACTGACATGCGTTTGAAAGGTGATTTTCCAGTCTACAATTTTCACATGGACAATTTTGTATTTCGTCATTCGTTTCAAAAGTTATATTCCTTTAAAAATAAGTGTAATTTCTGAAAAAGTTCGTTATATTTTACAATATCACTACAATCAAGGTAAGAATGCATCGCAGGCTCGTGAAAAAAATTGTAATTTGTACGGCTAAGATAGTTTATCAAAAGCCATAGCCAACACATGGTCCGCTCGCTTTCATTCTGGAAATTTTTATGTCAAAGATGCACCTCGCTCATATCGACCAATTACTGAAAAAGTCGATGAAATTTTACAAAAAAATTGAAGAACACCAACACATGCCAGTCATGACATTGCTAAGCAACTGAATATCTATCACCAAAGAGTTTTGAGCCATTCGTTTAGGCTGAATACACAAAGAAGCTCGACATATGGGTGCCGCATGAATAAAATAAAAAAAAATTTGATCGACCGAATTTCCATTTGCAAAATGCTAATAAAACGCAATGAAATCGAGCTATTTTTGAAGCAAATCATTACGGGCGATGAAAAATGGGTAAGATATGAGAATGTCGTTTGAAAAAGATCATGGATAAAAAAATGGTGAATCATCACAAACGACTTCAAAGCCAGGATTGACATCGAATAAGGTTATGCTGTGTGTATGTTGGGATTGAAAGGGAATTTATAACCATGAGGTACTAGAACCTATCCAACCACTCAACTTGCGTCTGTACTGTCAGCAATTAACCAGATCATAATAAGCATTTAAACAAAAACGGCCAGAATTGATCAATAGAAATCATGAAAATGCCAGACCACACACATTTTTGATGCCCCGGCAAAAATTGACAGACTTCGCCAGGGAAGTTTTAATGCATCCGTCATATAGTCCGAACCTTGCACCATCAAACTACCATTTGTTTCTGTCCCTGCGAAACTTGCTTAATGAAAAGCAATTCACTTTAAAAAGGAACTGTGAAAATCACTTGGCCAAGTTTTTCGCCGATACATCACAGAAGTCCTACACAGATGGAACAATGGTTCTACCCAAAGATGGCCAAAGGCCGTAGATAATAATGTACAATATGTGCTAAAATAAAATCCATTTTAAATAAAAGAAATATTCAATCAAACAATGACAGAAACGCTCAATACTTTTTAGACTTAACAATGTATATTAGCTATCAACATGTGTTATTCTTTTTGTAATTCCATACAATTGAAATAGCGATAAATCTCTTAGCTTTGATTTGATTTTCATGAAATTTTGTAGTCATAAGGGTCTTATATCAGCCTACATATATGTGAAAACTTAAGTTTAAGGGCAGCGTTTCGATTTTTGGGAGAACGGAAAAATTGTTGTTGTAAGCGATCAACGCTGAAAATCTGCACAAAAAACACACGTGTTCCAGAAAGAGCCATTTATATGCTTGGTATATGCTAGATCATGAAACTAAAATATTTTTCACCATGAAAATACTCATTTGGGTTAAGACTATAACTGAAAATTATAAACCCGAAACTCGCACGTTTAAGGGAAGAAGATTTGGGGTAGTGGCACGATACAAAAATTATGCAAATTGGTTGGAAAATCCGAACATGACAGTACCATAACGAAAAAAAAGTTCCAAAACCAACCACCAAAAGTATACTGACTCGCTTATTCGACCACTTTGAAAAACAATTTTGTTTTTATTTGTTTTTCTAAACTCAAGTATCACTTATAAATAGTGAACAACACGTTTCAAATTACACGTGGCATTTTATGCAGAAAAGTTTGCTTTAAACACCATAAAGCATAGTGTCTTCACATAAAGTACTACAATTATAGTTGGTGAAAACAAGAAACCTTGGCAATCAATCTGAAACTCTGCTCAAAGGATGCGGACGTTTCAGAGGAGCCATTTATATGCCTTTAAAATGCTCGATAATGTGTCTAAAATATTTTCCGACCATGAAAATACTAGTTTGGTTTAAGCCTTTAAACTAAAAATTATAAAACCGAAATTCGCACGTTTAGGGGAGAAAAATCGATTTAAAGTTTTAGGGTAGTGACACGTGAGAAATTGGAAATTTTTTGAATTTCAGCCACTAAAACTGCCCTTAAACTCTTGCAAAATACCACAAATTTATACTTTTTGGAAAATTCAGACGCTAATCTATCTATTGATAGCAAAATAATGCAAATCGGTTGGAAAATGTGATCACAGCAATGCCATAAAGGGAAAAAGTTTCCAAAACCTGCCCCCCCCAAAATATACTATCTCACTTATTAGACCATTTAGAAAAACAATTTTTAATTTGATTTGTTTCTTCACACTCATACTCGTATATCACTTATGAACAATGAAAATTTTTTTTAGACCACACCTGGCTTTTTATGCAGACAAGTTTGTTTTTTTCCAGTATTCCTATTTCAACCGACATAAAGCATAGTGTTCTTATGCAAAGCACTGCAAATTTGTATTTTATGTAAACAATAGAATGATAGCTATAAAATGGGAACAACATTTTGAAAATCGGATAGAAACTGTGGTCACAGTGAGCGATCAAACCCAGAGATCTGCCAAGGAAATGGACGTGTTTTGGGAAAATCCATGTCTACGCCTCCTAGACACCGTCAAGTATAGTATTTTCATAGAAAGTACTACAAATTTATACTTGACGGAAACTACACAAACACAACTACAAGATGAGACCAAAGCTTTGACAATCAAATTTAAATTGTGGGCGCAGTAAGCGGTCAAAGCTGAAAATCTGCACAAAAAACCCACGTGTTCTAGGAACAGCCATTTACATGCCTCCTACATGCTAGATAATGTGCTTAAAATATTTTCGGACCATGAAAATACTCATTTGGGTTAAGCCTTTAAACTTCAAAATTATAAAACCGAAATTCGCACGTTTAAGGGTAGAAAAATCGATTTAAAGTTTGGGGGTAGTGACACGTGAAAAATAGGAAATTTTTTGCCTTTCAGCCACTAAAACTGCCCTTAAACTCTTCCAAAATACCACAAATTTATACTTTTTGGAAAATTCAGACGCTAATCTATCTATTGATATTGTTGGAAAATGTGATCACAGCAGTGCCATAAAGGGAAAAAGTTTCCAAAACCTGCCCCCCCAAAATATACTATCTCGCTTATTAGACCACTTAGAAAACCAATTTTTACTTTGATTTCTTCGTTCACACTCATGTATCACTTATGAACAATGAACATTTTTTTTAGACCACACATGGCTTTTTATCCAGACAAGTTTGTTTTTTTAATGTATTCCTATTTCAACCGACATAAAGCATAGTGTTCTTATGCAAAGCACTACAAATTTGTATTTTATGTAAACAATAGAATGATAGCTATAAAATGAGACCAACATTCTGAAAATTGGATAGTAACTGTGGTCACAGTGAGCGATCAAACCCAGAGATCTGCCAAGGAAATGGACGTGTTTTGGGAAAATCCATATCTACGCCTCCTAGACACCGTAAAGCATAGTATTTTCATAGAGAGTACTACAAATTTATACTTGACGGAAACTACACAAACACAACTACAAGATGAGACGAAAACTTTGACAACCAAATTTAAATTGTGGGCACAGTAAGCGGTCAAAGCTGAAAATCTGCACAAAAAACGCACGTGTTCTAGGAACAGCCATTTACATGCCTCCTACATGCTAGATAATGTGCTTAAAATATTTTCCGACCACGAAAATACTCATTTGGGTTAAGCCTTTAAACTAACAATTATAAAACCGAAATTCGCACGTTTAAGGGGAGAAAAATCGATTTAAAGTTTTGGGGTAGTGACACGTAAAAAATTGCAAATTTTTTGCCTTTCAGCCACTTAAACTGCCCTTAAACTCTTCCAAAATACCACGAATTTATACTTTTTGGAAAATTCAGACGCTAATCTATCTATTGATAGCAAAATAATGCAAATCGGTTGGAAA
The DNA here is from genome assembly GCA_963969285.1 of Odontomyia ornata. NCBI lineage: Eukaryota > Metazoa > Arthropoda > Insecta > Diptera > Stratiomyidae > Odontomyia > Odontomyia ornata. The sequence continues at coordinate 32,959,511 of OZ017740.1, forward strand.
ATGTGACCACAGCAATGCCATAAAGGGAAAAAGTTTCCAAAACCTGCCCCCCCAAAATATACTATGTCGCTTATTAGACCACTTAGAAAAACAATTTTTACTTTGATTTCTTCGTTCACACTCATGTATCACTTATGAACAATGAAAATTTTTTTTTAGATCACATATGGCTTTTTATGCAGACAAGTTTGTTTTTTTCCAGTATTCCTATTTCAACCGACATAAAGCATAGTGTTCTTATGCAAAGCACTACAAATTTGTATTTTATGTAAACAATAGAATGATAGCTATCAAATGAGACCAAAATTTTGAAAATCCGATAGAAACTGTGGTCACAGCGAGCGATCAAACCCAGAGATCTGCCAAGGAAATGGACGTGTTTTGGGAAAATCCATGTCTACGCCTCCTAGACACCGTAAAGCATAGTATTTTCATAGAAAGTACTACAAATTTATACTTGACGGAAACTACACAAACACAGCTACAAGATGAGACCAAAACTTTGACAATCAAATTAAAATTGTGGGCACAGTAAGCGGTCAAAGCTGAAAATCTGCACGAAAACGCACGTGTTCTAGGAACAGCCATTTACATGCCTCCTACATGCTAGATAATGTGCCTAAAATATTTTCCGACCATGAAAATACTCATTTGGGTTAAGCCTTTAAACTAACAATTATAAAACCGAAATTCGCACGTTTAAGGGGAGAAAAATCGATTTAAAGTTTTGGGGTAGTGACACGTAAAAAATTGCAAATTTTTTGCCTTCAGCCACTTAAACTGCCCTCAAACTCTTCCAAAATACCACGAATTTATACTTTTTGGAAAATTCAGACGCTAATCCATCTATTGATAGCAAAATAATGCAAATCGGTTGGAAAATGTGACCACAGCAATGCCATAAAGGGAAAAAGTTTCCAAAACCTGCCCCCCCAAAATATACTATGTCGCTTATTAGACCACTTAGAAAAACAATTTTTACTTTGATTTCTTCGTTCACACTCATGTATTACTTATGAACAATGAAAATTTTTTTTTAGATCACATATGGCTTTTTATGCAGACAAGTTTGTTTTTTTCCAGTATTCCTATTTCAACCGACATAAAGCATAGTGTTCTTATGCAAAGCACTACAAATTTGTATTTTATGTAAACAATAGAATGATAGCTATCAAATGAGACCAAAATTTTGAAAATCGGATAGAAACTGTGGTCACAGCGAGCGATCAAACCCAGAGATCTGCCAAGGAAATGGACGTGTTTTGGGAAAATCCATGTCTACGCCTCCTAGACACCGTAAAGCATAGTATTTTCATAGAAAATACTACAAATTTATACTTGACGGAAACTACACAAACACAGCTACAAGATGAGACCAAAACTTTGACAATCAAATTAAAATTGTGGGCACAGTAAGCGGTCAAAGCTGAAAATCTGCACGAAAACGCACGTGTTCTAGGAACAGCCATTTACATGCCTCCTACATGCTAGATAATGTGCCTAAAATATTTTCCGACCATGAAAATACTCATTTGGGTTAAGCCTTTAAACTAACAATTATAAAACCGAAATTCGCACGTTTAAGGGGAGAAAAATCGATTTAAAGTTTTGGGGTAGTGACACGTAAAAAATTGCAAATTTTTTGCCTTTCAGCCACTTAAACTGCCCTTAAACTCTTCCAAAATACCACGAATTTATACTTTTTGGAAAATTCAGACGCTAATCTATCTATTGATAGCAAAATAATGCAAATCGGTTGGAAAATGTGACCACAGCAATGCCATAAAGGGAAAAAGTTTCCAAAACCTGCCCCCCCAAAATATACTATGTCGCTTATTAGACCACTTAGAAAAACAATTTTTACTTTGATTTCTTCGTTCACACTCATGTATCACTTATGAACAATGAAAATTTTTTTTTAGATCACATATGGCTTTTTATGCAGACAAGTTTGTTTTTTTCCAGTATTCCTATTTCAACCGACATAAAGCATAGTGTTCTTATGCAAAGCACTACAAATTTGTATTTTATGTAAACAATAGAATGATAGCTATCAAATGAGACCAAAATTTTGAAAATCCGATAGAAACTGTGGTCACAGCGAGCGATCAAACCCAGAGATCTGCCAAGGAAATGGACGTGTTTTGGGAAAATCCATGTCTACGCCTCCTAGACACCGTAAAGCATAGTATTTTCATAGAAAGTACTACAAATTTATACTTGACGGAAACTACACAAACACAGCTACAAGATGAGACCAAAACTTTGACAATCAAATTAAAATTGTGGGCACAGTAAGCGGTCAAAGCTGAAAATCTGCACGAAAACGCACGTGTTCTAGGAACAGCCATTTACATGCCTCCTACATGCTAGATAATGTGCCTAAAATATTTTCCGACCATGAAAATACTCATTTGGGTTAAGCCTTTAAACTAACAATTATAAAACCGAAATTCGCACGTTTAAGGGGAGAAAAATCGATTTAAAGTTTTGGGGTAGTGACACGTAAAAAATTGCAAATTTTTTGCCTTCAGCCACTTAAACTGCCCTCAAACTCTTCCAAAATACCACGAATTTATACTTTTTGGAAAATTCAGACGCTAATCCATCTATTGATAGCAAAATAATGCAAATCGGTTGGAAAATGTGACCACAGCAATGCCATAAAGGGAAAAAGTTTCCAAAACCTGCCCCCCCAAAATATACTATGTCGCTTATTAGACCACTTAGAAAAACAATTTTTACTTTGATTTCTTCGTTCACACTCATGTATTACTTATGAACAATGAAAATTTTTTTTTAGATCACATATGGCTTTTTATGCAGACAAGTTTGTTTTTTTCCAGTATTCCTATTTCAACCGACATAAAGCATAGTGTTCTTATGCAAAGCACTACAAATTTGTATTTTATGTAAACAATAGAATGATAGCTATCAAATGAGACCAAAATTTTGAAAATCGGATAGAAACTGTGGTCACAGCGAGCGATCAAACCCAGAGATCTGCCAAGGAAATGGACGTGTTTTGGGAAAATCCATGTCTACGCCTCCTAGACACCGTAAAGCATAGTATTTTCATAGAAAATACTACAAATTTATACTTGACGGAAACTACACAAACACAGCTACAAGATGAGACCAAAACTTTGACAATCAAATTAAAATTGTGGGCACAGTAAGCGGTCAAAGCTGAAAATCTGCACGAAAACGCACGTGTTCTAGGAACAGCCATTTACATGCCTCCTACATGCTAGATAATGTGCCTAAAATATTTTCCGACCATGAAAATACTCATTTGGGTTAAGCCTTTAAACTAACAATTATAAAACCGAAATTCGCACGTTTAAGGGGAGAAAAATCGATTTAAAGTTTTGGGGTAGTGACACGTAAAAAATTGCAAATTTTTTGCCTTTCAGCCACTTAAACTGCCCTTAAACTCTTCCAAAATACCACGAATTTATACTTTTTGGAAAATTCAGACGCTAATCCATCTATTGATAGCAAAATAATGCAAATCGGTTGGAAAATGTGACCACAGCAATGCCATAAAGGGAAAAAGTTTCCAAAACCTGCCCCCCCAAAATATACTATGTCGCTTATTAGACCACTTAGAAAAACAATTTTTACTTTGATTTCTTCGTTCACACTCATGTATCACTTATGAACAATGAAAATTTTTTTTTAGATCACATATGGCTTTTTATGCAGACAAGTTTGTTTTTTTCCAGTATTCCTATTTCAACCGACATAAAGCATAGTGTTCTTATGCAAAGCACTACAAATTTGTATTTTATGTAAACAATAGAATGATAGCTATCAAATGAGACCAAAATTTTGAAAATCGGATAGAAACTGTGGTCACAGCGAGCGATCAAACCCAGAGATCTGCCAAGGAAATGGACGTGTTTTGGGAAAATCCATGTCTACGCCTCCTAGACACCGTAAAGCATAGTATTTTCATAGAAAGTACTACAAATTTATACTTGACGGAAACTACACAAACACAGCTACAAGATGAGACCAAAACTTTGACAATCAAATTAAAATTGTGGGCACAGTAAGCGGTCAAAGCTGAAAATCTGCACGAAAACGCACGTGTTCTAAGAACAGCCATTTACATGCCTCCTACATGCTAGATAATGTGCCTAAAATATTTTCCGACCATGAAAATACTCATTTGGGTTAAGCCTTTAAACTAACAATTATAAAACCGAAATTCGCACGTTTAAGGGGAGAAAAATCGATTTAAAGTTTTGGGGTAGTGACACGTAAAAAATTGCAAATTTTTTGCCTTTCAGCCACTTAAACTGCCCTTAAACTCTTCCAAAATACCACGAATTTATACTTTTTGGAAAATTCAGACGCTAATCTATCTATTGATAGCAAAATAATGCAAATCGGTTGGAAAATGTGACCACAGCAATGCCATAAAGGGAAAAAGTTTCCAAAACCTGCCCCCCCAAAATATACTATGTCGCTTATTAGACCACTTAGAAAAACAATTTTTACTTTGATTTCTTCGTTCACACTCATGTATCACTTATGAACAATGAAAATTTTTTTTTAGATCACGTATGGCTTTTTATGCAGACAAGTTTGTTTTTTTCCAGTATTCCTATTTCAACCGACATAAAGCATAGTGTTCTTATGCAAAGCACTACAAATTTGTATTTTATGTAAACAATAGAATGATAGCTATCAAATGAGACCAAAATTTTGAAAATCGGATAGAAAGTGTGGTCACAGCGAGCGATCAAACCCAGAGATCTGCCAAGGAAATGGACGTGTTTTGGGAAAATCCATGTCTACGCCTCCTAGACACCGTAAAGCATAGTATTTTCATAGAAAGTACTACAAATTTATACTTGACGGAAACTACACAAACACAGCTACAAGATGAGACCAAAACTTTGACAATCAAATTAAAATTGTGGGCACAGTAAGCGGTCAAAGCTGAAAATCTGCACGAAAACGCACGTGTTCTAGGAACAGCCATTTACATGCCTCCTACATGCTAGATAATGTGCCTAAAATATTTTCCGACCTTGAAAATACTCATTTGGGTTAAGCCTTTAAACTAACAATTATAAAACCGAAATTCGCACGTTTAAGGGGAGAAAAATCGATTTAAAGTTTTGGGGTAGTGACACGTAAAAAATTGCAAATTTTTTGCCTTTCAGCCACTTAAACTGCCCTTAAACTCTTCCAAAATACCACGAATTTATACTTTTTGGAAAATTCAGACGCTAATCTATCTATTGATAGCAAAATAATGCAAATCGGTTGGAAAATGTGACCACAGCAATGCCATAAAGGGAAAAAGTTTCCAAAACCTGCCCCCCCAAAATATACTATGTCGCTTATTAGACCACTTAGAAAAACAATTTTTACTTTGATTTCTTCGTTCACACTCATGTATTACTTATGAACAATGAAAATTTTTTTTTAGATCACATATGGCTTTTTATGCAGACAAGTTTGTTTTTTTCCAGTATTCCTATTTCAACCGACATAAAGCATAGTGTTCTTATGCAAAGCACTACAAATTTGTATTTTATGTAAACAATAGAATGATAGCTATCAAATGAGACCAAAATTTTGAAAATCGGATAGAAACTGTGGTCACAGCGAGCGATCAAACCCAGAGATCTGCCAAGGAAATGGACGTGTTTTGGGAAAATCCATGTCTACGCCTCCTAGACACCGTAAAGCATAGTATTTTCATAGAAAGTACTACAAATTTATACTTGACGGAAACTACACAAACACAGCTACAAGATGAGACCAAAACTTTGACAATCAAATTAAAATTGTGGGCACAGTAAGCGGTCAAAGCTGAAAATCTGCACGAAAACGCACGTGTTCTAGGAACAGCCATTTACATGCCTCCTACATGCTAGATAATGTGCCTAAAATTTTTCCGACCATGAAAATACTCATTTGGGTTAAGCCTTTAAACTAACAATTATAAAACCGAAATTCGCACGTTTAAGGGGAGAAAAATCGATTTAAAGTTTTGGGGTAGTGACACGTAAAAAATTGCAAATTTTTTGCCTTTCAGCCACTTAAACTGCCCTTAAACTCTTCCAAAATACCACGAATTTATACTTTTTGGAAAATTCAGACGCTAATCTATCTATTGATAGCAAAATAATGCAAATCGGTTGGAAAATGTGACCACAGCAATGCCATAAAGGGAAAAAGTTTCCAAAACCTGCCCCCCCAAAATATACTATGTCGCTTATTAGACCACTTAGAAAAACAATTTTTACTTTGATTTCTTCGTTCACACTCATGTATCACTTATGAACAATGAAAATTTTTTTTTAGATCACATATGGCTTTTTATGCAGACAAGTTTGTTTTTTTCCAGTATTCCTATTTCAACCGACATAAAGCATAGTGTTCTTATGCAAAGCACTACAAATTTGTATTTTATGTAAACAATAGAATGATAGCTATCAAATGAGACCAAAATTTTGAAAATCGGATAGAAACTGTGGTCACAGCGAGCGATCAAACCCAGAGATCTGCCAAGGAAATGGACGTGTTTTGGGAAAATCCATGTCTACGCCTCCTAGACACCGTAAAGCATAGTATTTTCATAGAAAGTACTACTTGACGGAAACTACACAAACACAGCTACAAGATGAGACCAAAGCTTTGACAATCAAATTAAAATTGTGGGCACAGTAAGCGGTCAAAGCTGAAAATCTGCACGAAATCGCACGTGTTCTAGGAACAGCCATTTACATGCCTCCTACATGCTAGATAATGTGCCTAAAATATTTTCCGACCATGAAAATACTCATTTGGGTTGAGCCTTTAAACTAACAATTATAAAACCGAAATTCGCACGTTTAAGGGGAGAAAAATCGATTTAAAGTTTTGGGGTAGTGACACGTAAAAAATTGCAAATTTTTTGCCTTTCAGCCACTTAAACTGCCCTTAAACTCTTCCAAAATACCACGAATTTATACTTTTTGGAAAATTCAGACGCTAATCTATCTATTGATAGCAAAATAATGCAAATCGGTTGGAAAATGTGACCACAGCAATGCCATAAAGGGAAAAAGTTTCCAAAACCTGCCCCCCCAAAATATACTATGTCGCTTATTAGACCACTTAGAAAAACAATTTTTACTTTGATTTCTTCGTTCACACTCATGTATCACTTATGAACAATGAAAATTTTTTTTTAGATCACATATGGCTTTTTATGCAGACAAGTTTGTTTTTTTCCAGTATTCCTATTTCAACCGACATAAAGCATAGTGTTCTTATGCAAAGCACTACAAATTTGTATTTTATGTACACAATAGAATGATAGCTATCAAATGAGACCAAAATTTTGAAAATCGGATAGAAACTGTGGTCACAGCGAGCGATCAAACCCAGAGATCTGCCAAGGAAATGGACGTGTTTTGGGAAAATCCATGTCTACGCCTCCTAGACACCGTAAAGCATAGTATTTTCATAGAAAGTACTACTTGACGGAAACCACACAAACACAGCTACAAGATGAGACCAAAGCTTTGACAATCAAATTAAAATTGTGGGCACAGTAAGCGGTCAAAGCTGAAAATCTGCACGAAAACGCACGTGTTCTAGGAACAGCCATTTACATGCCTCCTACATGCTAGATAATGTGCCTAAAATATTTTCCGACCATGAAAATACTCATTTGGGTTGAGCCTTTAAACTAACAATTATAAAACCGAAATTCGCACGTTTAAGGGGAGAAAAATCGATTTAAAGTTTTGGGGTAGTGACACGTAAAAAATTGCAAATTTTTTGCCTATCAGCCACTTAAACTGCCCTTAAACTCTTCCAAAATACCACGAATTTATACTTTTTGGAAAATTCAGACGCTAATCTATCTATTGATAGCAAAATAATGCAAATCGGTTGGAAAATGTGACCACAGCAATGCCATAAAGGGAAAAAGTTTCCAAAACCTGCCCCCCCAAAATATACTATGTCGCTTATTAGACCACTTAGAAAAACAATTTTTACTTTGATTTCTTCGTTCACACTCATGTATCACTTATGAACAATGAAAATTTTTTTTTAGATCACATATGGCTTTTTATGCAGACAAGTTTGTTTTTTTCCAGTATTCCTATTTCAACCGACATAAAGCATAGTGTTCTTATGCAAAGCACTACAAATTTGTATTTTATGTAAACAATAGAATGATAGCTATCAAATGAGACCAAAATTTTGAAAATCGGATAGAAACTGTGGTCACAGCGAGCGATCAAACCCAGAGATCTGCCAAGGAAATGGACGTGTTTTGGGAAAATCCATGTCTACGCCTCCTAGACACCGTAAAGCATAGTATTTTCATAGAAAGTACTACTTGACGGAAACCACACAAACACAGCTACAAGATGAGACCAAAACTTTGACAATCAAATTAAAATTGTGGGCACAGTAAGCGGTCAAAGCTGAAAATCTGCACGAAAACGCACGTGTTCTAGGAACAGCCATTTACATGCCTCCTACATGCTAGATAATGTGCCTAAAATATTTTCCGACCATGAAAATACTCATTTGGGTTGAGCCTTTAAACTAACAATTATAAAACCGAAATTCGCACGTTTAAGGGGAGAAAAATCGATTTAAAGTTTTGGGGTAGTGACACGTAAAAAATTGCAAATTTTTTGCCTATCAGCCACTTAAACTGCCCTTAAACTCTTCCAAAATACCACGAATTTATACTTTTTGGAAAATTCAGACGCTAATCTATCTATTGATAGCAAAATAATGCAAATCGGTTGGAAAATGTGACCACAGCAATGCCATAAAGGGAAAAAGTTTCCAAAACCTGCCCCCCCAAAATATACTATGTCGCTTATTAGACCACTTAGAAAAACAATTTTTACTTTGATTTCTTCGTTCACACTCATGTATCACTTATGAACAATGAAAATTTTTTTTTAGATCACATATGGCTTTTTATGCAGACAAGTTTGTTTTTTTCCAGTATTCCTATTTCAACCGACATAAAGCATAGTGTTCTTATGCAAAGCACTACAAATTTGTATTTTATGTAAACAATAGAATGATAGCTATCAAATGAGACCAAAATTTTGAAAATCGGATAGAAACTGTGGTCACAGCGAGCGATCAAACCCAGAGATCTGCCAAGGAAATGGACGTGTTTTGGGAAAATCCATGTCTACGCCTCCTAGACACCGTAAAGCATAGTATTTTCGTAGAAAGTACTACAAATTTATACTTGACGGAAACTACACAAACACAGCTACAAGATGAGACCAAAACTTTGACAATCAAATTAAAATTGTGGGCACAGTAAGCGGTCAAAGCTGAAAATCTGCACGAAAACGCACGTGTTCTAGGAACAGCCATTTACATGCCTCTTACATGCTAGATAATGTGCCTAAAATATTTTCCAACCATGAAAATACTCATTTGGGTTAAGCCTTTAAACTAACAATTATAAAACCGAAATTCGCACGTTTAAGGGGAGAAAAATCGATTTAAAGTTTTGGGGTAGTGACACGTAAAAAATTGCAAATTTTTTGCCTTTCAGCCACTTAAACTGCCCTTAAACTCTTCCAAAATACCACGAATTTATACTTTTTGGAAAATTCAGACGCTAATCTATCTATTGATAGCAAAATAATGCAAATCGGTTGGAAAATGTGACCACAGCAATGCCATAAAGGGAAAAAGTTTCCAAAACCTGCCCCCCCAAAATATACTATGTCGCTTATTAGACCACTTAGAAAAACAATTTTTACTTTGATTTCTTCGTTCACACTCATGTATTACTTATGAACAATGAAAATTTTTTTTTAGATCACATATGGCTTTTTATGCAGACAAGTTTGTTTTTTTCCAGTATTCCTATTTCAACCGACATAAAGCATAGTGTTCTTATGCAAAGCACTACAAATTTGTATTTTATGTAAACAATAGAATGATAGCTATCAAATGAGACCAAAATTTTGAAAATCGGATAGAAACTGTGGTCACAGCGAGCGATCAAACCCAGAGATCTGCCAAGGAAATGGACGTGTTTTGGGAAAATCCATGTCTACGCCTCCTAGACACCGTAAAGCATAGTATTTTCGTAGAAAGTACTACAAATTTATACTTGACGGAAACTACACAAACACAGCTACAAGATGAGACCAAAACTTTGACAATCAAATTAAAATTGTGGGCACAGTAAGCGGTCAAAGCTGAAAATCTGCACGAAAACGCACGTGTTCTAGGAACAGCCATTTACATGCCTCCTACATGCTAGATAATGTGCCTAAAATATTTTCCGACCATGAAAATACTCATTTGGGTTGAGCCTTTAAACTAACAATTATAAAACCGAAATTCGCACGTTTAAGGGGAGAAAAATCGATTTAAAGTTTTGGGGTAGTGACACGTAAAAAATTGCAAATTTTTTGCCTTTCAGCCACTTAAACTGCCCTTAAACTCTTCCAAAATACCACGAATTTATACTTTTTGGAAAATTCAGACGCTAATCTATCTATTGATAGCAAAATAATGCAAATCGGTTGGAAAATGTGACCACAGCAATGCCATAAAGGGAAAAAGTTTCCAAAACCTGCCCCCCCAAAATATACTATGTCGCTTATTAGACCACTTAGAAAAACAATTTTTACTTTGATTTCTTCGTTCACACTCATGTATCACTTATGAACAATGAAAATTTTTTTTTAGATCACATATGGCTTTTTATGCAGACAAGTTTGTTTTTTTCCAGTATTCCTATTTCAACCGACATAAAGCATAGTGTTCTTATGCAAAGCACTACAAATTTGTATTTTATGTAAACAATAGAATGATAGCTATCAAATGAGACCAAAATTTTGAAAATCGGATAGAAACTGTGGTCACAGCGAGCGATCAAACCCAGAGATCTGCCAAGGAAATGGACGTGTTTTGGGAAAATCCATGTCTACGCCTCCTAGACACCGTAAAGCATAGTATTTTCATAGAAAGTACTACAAATTTATACTTGACGGAAACTACACAAACACAGCTACAAGATGAGACCAAAACTTTGACAATCAAATTAAAATTGTGGGCACAGTAAGCGGTCAAAGCTGAAAATCTGCACGAAAACGCACGTGTTCTAGGAACAGCCATTTACATGCCTCCTACATGCTAGATAATGTGCCTAAAATATTTTCCGACCATGAAAATACTCATTTGGGTTGAGCCTTTAAACTAACAATTATAAAACCGAAATTCGCACGTTTAAGGGGAGAAAAATCGATTTAAAGTTTTGGGGTAGTGACACGTAAAAAATTTCAAATTTTTTGCCTTTCAGCCACTTAAACTGCCCTTAAACTCTTCCAAAATACCACGAATTTATACTTTTTGGAAAATTCAGACGCTAATCTATCTATTGATAGCAAAATAATGCAAATCGGTTGGAAAATGTGACCACAGCAATGCCATAAAGGGAAAAAGTTTCCAAAACCTGCCCCCCCAAAATATACTATGTCGCTTATTAGACCACTTAGAAAAACAATTTTTACTTTGATTTCTTCGTTCACACTCATGTATCACTTATGAACAATGAAAATTTTTTTTTAGATCACATATGGCTTTTTATGCAGACAAGTTTGTTTTTTTCCAGTATTCCTATTTCAACCGACATAAAGCATAGTGTTCTTATGCAAAGCACTACAAATTTGTATTTTATGTAAACAATAGAATGATAGCTATCAAATGAGACCAAAATTTTGAAAATCGGATAGAAACTGTGGTCACAGCGAGCGATCAAACCCAGAGATCTGCCAAGGAAATGGACGTGTTTTGGGAGAATCCATGTCTGCGCCTCCTAGACATCGTAAAGCATAGTATTTTCATAGAAAGTACTACTTGACGGAAACTACACAAACACAGCTACAAGATGAGACCAAAGCTTTGACAATCAAATTAAAATTGTGGGCACAGTAAGCGGTCAAAGCTGAAAATCTGCACGAAATCGCACGTGTTCTAGGAACAGCCATTTACATGCCTCCTACATGCTAGATAATGTGCCTAAAATATTTTCCGACCATGAAAATACTCATTTGGGTTGAGCCTTTAAACTAACAATTATAAAACCGAAATTCGCACGTTTAAGGGGAGAAAAATCGATTTAAAGTTTTGGGGTAGTGACACGTAAAAAATTGCAAATTTTTTGCCTTTCAGCCACTTAAACTGCCCTTAAACTCTTCCAAAATACCACGAATTTATACTTTTTGGAAAATTCAGACGCTAATCTATCTATTGATAGCAAAATAATGCAAATCGGTTGGAAAATGTGACCACAGCAATGCCATAAAGGGAAAAAGTTTCCAAAACCTGCCCCCCCAAAATATACTATGTCGCTTATTAGACCACTTAGAAAAACAATTTTTACTTTGATTTCTTCGTTCACACTCATGTATCACTTATGAACAATGAAAATTTTTTTTTAGATCACATATGGCTTTTTATGCAGACAAGTTTGTTTTTTTCCAGTATTCCTATTTCAACCGACATAAAGCATAGTGTTCTTATGCAAAGCTCTACAAATTTGTATTTTATGTAAACAATAGAATGATAGCTATCAAATGAGACCAAAATTTTGAAAATCGGATAGAAACTGTGGTCACAGCGAGCGATCAAACCCAGAGATCTGCCAAGGAAATGGACGTGTTTTGGGAGAATCCATGTCTGCGCCTCCTAGACATCGTAAAGCATAGTATTTTCATAGAAAGTACTACTTGACGGAAACTACACAAACACAGCTACAAGATGAGACCAAAGCTTTGACAATCAAATTAAAATTGTGGGCACAGTAAGCGGTCAAAGCTGAAAATCTGCACGAAAACGCACGTGTTCTAGGAACAGCCATTTACATGCCTCCTACATGCTAGATAATGTGCCTAAAATATTTTCCGACCATGAAAATACTCATTTGGGTTAAGCCTTTAAACTAACAATTATAAAACCGAAATTCGCACGTTTAAGGGGAGAAAAATCGATTTAAAGTTTTGGGGTAGTGACACGTAAAAAATTGCAAATTTTTTGCCTTTCAGCCACTTAAACTGCCCTTAAACTCTTCCAAAATACCACGAATTTATACTTTTTGGAAAATTCAGACGCTAATCTATCTATTGATAGCAAAATAATGCAAATCGGTTGGAAAATGTGACCACAGCATTGCCATAAAGGGAAAAAGTTTCCAAAACCTGCACCCCCAAAATATACTATGTCGCTTATTAGACCACTTAGAAAAACAATTTTTACTTTGATTTCTTCGTTCACACTCATGTATTACTTATGAACAATGAAAATTTTTTTTAGATCACATATGGCTTTTTATGCAGACAAGTTTGTTTTTTTCCAGTATTCCTATTTCAACCGACATAAAGCATAGTGTTCTTATGCAAAGCACTACAAATTTGTATTTTATGTAAACAATAGAATGATAGCTATCAAATGAGACCAAAATTTTGAAAATCGGATAGAAACTGTGGTCACAGCGAGCGATCAAACCCAGAGATCTGCCAAGGAAATGGACGTGTTTTGGGAAAATCCATGTCTACGCCTCCTAGACACCGTAAAGCATAGTATTTTCGTAGAAAGTACTACAAATTTATACTTGACGGAAACTACACAAACACAGCTACAAGATGAGACCAAAACTTTGACAATCAAATTAAAATTGTGGGCACAGTAAGCGGTCAAAGCTGAAAATCTGCACGAAAACGCACGTGTTCTAGGAACAGCCATTTACATGCCTCCTACATGCTAGATAATGTGCCTAAAATATTTTCCGACCATGAAAATACTCATTTGGGTTGAGCCTTTAAACTAACAATTATAAAACCGAAATTCGCACGTTTAAGGGGAGAAAAATCGATTTAAAGTTTTGGGGTAGTGACACGTAAAAAATTGCAAATTTTTTGCCTTTCAGCCACTTAAACTGCCCTTAAACTCTTCCAAAATACCACGAATTTATACTTTTTGGAAAATTCAGACGCTAATCTATCTATTGATAGCAAAATAATGCAAATCGGTTGGAAAATGTGACCACAGCAATGCCATAAAGGGAAAAAGTTTCCAAAACCTGCCCCCCCAAAATATACTATGTCGCTTATTAGACCACTTAGAAAAACAATTTTTACTTTGATTTCTTCGTTCACACTCATGTATCACTTATGAACAATGAAAATTTTTTTTTAGATCACATATGGCTTTTTATGCAGACAAGTTTGTTTTTTCCCAGTATTCCTATTTCAACCGACATAAAGCATAGTGTTCTTATGCAAAGCACTACAAATTTGTATTTTATGTAAACAATAGAATGATAGCTATCAAATGAGACCAAAATTTTGAAAATCGGATAGAAACTGTGGTCACAGCGAGCGATCAAACCCAGAGATCTGCCAAGGAAATGGACGTGTTTTGGGAAAATCCATGTCTACGCCTCCTAGACACCGTAAAGCATAGTATTTTCGTAGAAAGTACTACTTGACGGAAACTACACAAACACAGCTACAAGATGAGACCAAAGCTTTGACAATCAAATTAAAATTGTGGGCACAGTAAGCGGTCAAAGCTGAAAATCTGCACGAAAACGCACGTGTTCTAGGAACAGCCATTTACATGCCTCCTTTAAACTAACAATTATAAAACCGAAATTCGCACGTTTAAGGGGAGAAAAATCGATTTAAAGTTTTGGGGTAGTGACACGTAAAAAATTGCAAATTTTTTGCCTTTCAGCCACTTAAACTGCCCTTAAACTCTTCCAAAATACCACGAATTTATACTTTTTGGAAAATTCAGACGCTAATCTATCTATTGATAGCAAAATAATGCAAATCGGTTGGAAAATGTGACCACAGCAATGCCATAAAGGGAAAAAGTTTCCAAAACCTGCCCCCCCAAAATATACTATGTCGCTTATTAGACCACTTAGAAAAACAATTTTTACTTTGATTTCTTCGTTCACACTCATGTATCACTTATGAACAATGAAAATTTTTTTTTAGATCACATATGGCTTTTTATGCAGACAAGTTTGTTTTTTTCCAGTATTCCTATTTCAACCGACATAAAGCATAGTGTTCTTATGCAAAGCACTACAAATTTGTATTTTATGTAAACAATAGAATGATAGCTATCAAATGAGACCAAAATTTTGAAAATCGGATAGAAACTGTGGTCACAGCGAGCGATCAAACCCAGAGATCTGCCAAGGAAATGGACGTGTTTTGGGAAAATCCATGTCTACGCCTCCTAGACACCGTAAAGCATAGTATTTTCATAGAAAATACTACAAATTTATACTTGACGGAAACTACACAAACACAGCTACAAGATGAGACCAAAACTTTGACAATCAAATTAAAATTGTGGGCACAGTAAGCGGTCAAAGCTGAAAATCTGCACGAAAACGCACGTGTTCTAGGAACAGCCATTTACATGCCTCCTACATGCTAGATAATGTGCCTAAAATATTTTCCGACCATGAAAATACTCATTTGGGTTAAGCCTTTAAACTAACAATTATAAAACGGAAATTCGCACGTTTAAGGGGAGAAAAATCGATTTAAAGTTCTGGGGTAGTGACACGTAAAAAATTGCAAATTTTTTGCCTTTCAGCCACTTGAACTGCCCTTAAACTCTTCCAAAATACCACAAATTTATACTTTTTGGAAAATTCAGACGCTAATCCATCTATTGATAGCAAAATAATGCAAATCGGTTGGAAAATGTGACCACAGCAATGCCATAAAGGGAAAAAGTTTCCAAAACCTTTCCCCCCCCCAAAATATACTATGTCGCTTATTAGACCACTTAGAAAAACAATTTTTACTTTGATTTCTTCGTTCACACTCATGTATCACTTATGAACAATGAAAATTTTTTTTAGATCACATATGGCTTTTTATGCAGACAAGTTTGTTTTTTTCCAGTATTCCTATTTCAACCGACATAAAGCATAGTGTTCTTATGCAAAGCACTACAAATTTGTATTTTATGTAAACAATAGAATGATAGCTATCAAATGAGACCAAAATTTTGAAAATCGGATAGAAACTGTGGTCACAGCGAGCGATCAAACCCAGAGATCTGCCAAGGAAATGGACTTGTTTTGGGAAAATCCATGTCTACGCCTCCTAGACACCGTAAAGCATAGTATTTTCATAGAAAGTACTACAAATTTATACTTGACGGAAACTACACAAACACAGCTACAAGATGAGACCAAAACTTTGACAATCAAATTAAAATTGTGGGCACAGTAAGCGGTCAAAGTTGAAAATCTGCACGAAAACGCACGTGTTCTAGGAACAGCCATTTACATGCCTCCTACATGCTAGATAATGTGCCTAAAATATTTTCCGACCATGAAAATACTCATTTGGGTTAAGCCTTTAAACTAACAATTATAAAACCGAAATTCGCACGTTTAAGGGGAGAAAAATCGATTTAAAGTTTTGGGGTACTGACACGTAAAAAATTGCAAATTTTTTGCCTTTCAGTCACTTAAACTGCCCTTAAACTCTTCCAAAATACCACGAATTTATACTTTTTGGAAAATTCAGACGCTAATCTATCTATTGATAGCAAAATAATGCAAATCGGTTGGAAAATGTGACCACAGCAATGCCATAAAGGGAAAAAGTTTCCAAAACCTGCCCCCCCAAAATATACTATGTCGCTTATTAGACCACTGAGAAAAACAATTTTTACTTTGATTTCTTCGTTCACACTCATATATCACTTATGAACAATGAAAATTTTTTTTTAGATCACGTATGGCTTTTTATGCAGACAAGTTTGTTTTTTTCCAGTATTCCTATTTCAACCGACATAAAGCATAGTGTTCTTATGCAAAGCACTACAAATTTGTATTTTATGTAAACAATAGAATGATAGCTATCAAATGAGACCAAAATTTTGAAAATCGGATAGAAACTGTGGTCACAGCGAGCGATCAAACCCAGAGATCTGCCAAGGAAATGGACGTGTTTTGGGAAAATCCATGTCTACGCCTCCTAGACACCGTAAAGCATAGTATTTTCATAGAAAGTACTACAAATTTATACTTGACGGAAACTACACAAACACAGCTACAAGATGAGACCAAAACTTTGACAATCAAATTAAAATTGTGGGCACAGTAAGCGGTCAAAGCTGAAAATCTGCACGAAAACGCACGTGTTCTAGGAACAGCCATTTACATGCCTCCTACATGCTAGATAATGTGCCTTAAAATATTTTCCGACCATGAAAATACTCATTTGGGTTAAGCCTTTAAACTAACAATTATAAAACCGAAATTCGCACGTTTAAGGGGAGAAAAATCGATTTAAATTTTTGGGGTAGTGACACGTAAAAAATTGCAAATTTTTTGCCTTTCAGCCACTTAAACTGCCCTTAAACTTGTAGTGAAAAAAATGTTCAATAGTTCCGTGAAGGACTGCAGCGATGTTCTGCTGCCTCGGCAGAGGAAGGTGTCGGTATCTGCCGAGAATGCCCTCGTCTGGAGACGCGTGAATGCGCTGGCAGGCTAGCATTGCGGTGTCGTGGGGCGGGTTCATTTCCCCAGCACGAGGACCCACTACAAAAAATTTCGCATTCACGAATTGGACTAAAGCTCAAAAGGCGACCGAAGTCGCAAAAATTGTAAATAACCTCACAGAGGGGAATAGATCTTGTCACTAGAACAAGTGAAACCTGAAAAGAAAGGCGAACTTGGGGTGACCTCGTCATTACCCAAATAAATTCATGGCCCACAAATGAAAGAGGGGCAACCGGGTGGTGGTGGAGCCCTTCATACCCACCCAACCGGAATAAATCCATAGAAATCTTTGTTGAAGTGGCCAGGTATTCCTCTTCTGAGTAGAAAACTCATACAACTTGAATTGTATGAACTTTCCCATCAGAAGGGGAGTACCCCGGCGACCAATTTATGCCATAGAATTATACAATTTGATTGCATAACTCTATGCCATAAAAAGGCACTTAGTTTTGAGTTAAACGATAACATTTAGAAATTGTTTTTCATCTAAATCCCAAAATTTATCTCCATCTGGCATTTCCACGTCCTCGACTTTTCCTTTGATAACCGTTATCACATAGGTTAATTTGTTATCAATAACAACCTGCCGTACCTAATCCACTTTACGATTTTGCGTTTTCTTTTCACGATGAGCTTACTACTCCGTTGCAAAATACAGCTCCATCCTGTATCTTTGCTCTTTCTTCGAATTATTACCGGCACTCAATACAATTAGTTGTGGATGTCATCGTCACCATCACCACCACACAAAGAATTTTTTCTTTCTTATTCGTTTCATTCAGAATGTAGCAGAACGTTCTTTACTTTGTATCCACGAACAATCAAATTTTCTTCCCCGTTTTCCTCGAGATTCCTCATGTTTTCCTTTTATCTTAACCAATATCACATCGAATCACGCCTTTTGTTTTGCCCCCTATCTAAAGTTCCATCGCGAAATCGATCGCAAATTAGGAGCTTCGTCATCGGTTGGCTCCAATAACAGTACTTTTTCTTCAACTAGATGCATACACGAAATGTAATTTGACCGCCTGCGACCGCGTTCACGATATTTGTCACTTCTTTCACTGAATATTTCTCGCTAAGGTTCAAAGTTTCGTTTAAAGGCACTTTAAACTCACGAACTTGATTTCTTCTCAAATGGAATTGGTTTTTTCTTTTTTCTCTCTTCAACAATATTTCACACAGAACAATTAGCAATTTCAATATATATTCAACTTTTCCGCCTGCAACCTAAATCTGCTTCTTCTCCCTTCACGAAGAAAGAACCGACTCCCCTGTTTGCTGCGTTTACCGAGAGCTCCTGAATATCTTTCACAGTTTGATATTTACTAACTGTATCATACTTTTGAACAGTATCATATTTACATCTGGGAATTTCAGGGACCGCATAGCCCTTTGCATCCGCATTGAGCACTTTTCATAGCATCGTCTGTAATAGATCTGAACTAGACGATGCACTTCGACGATTTGTCGATCGATGATGCGTACTATGGTGGATCCGCGATAGTGATAATGCACACTCGTTTCGGTTGTTTTTAAAATTTACGTCGTCTTTTGTAGATTCGATTAAGTTATCAATTGAAAGCAATTTTCGTTTATAATGATTAGGCGTAATTAAGTGGGAAAAAAATCGGAAGAATTAGACAGGCACGCGTTAATTACCGACAAACAAAACAATTTTTGATTAATATTATGGTTGGAATGGGTAAAATTTGACAAATTTTGGGGGGTTTAAATGATACAATGATTTTATCGTTCATATAATTTAAGGGGTTAACCGTTTCGTTTTAAGCATTTGTATACCACGTTACACCGCAATTCGTTAAATTATATTCAAAAGATATTGTAATAAAATCACTACACATAAAAAATATTAAACAGTTTTAGAATTTTTTTTCCCGGGAGTTAAGTACAAAAGAAATTTTCTTGACTTATTTTTCATGCGAAGAAAAAGAAAAGAAGAGGAGCGAGTGTTGCGCTGGGGAAGGTGACTGAATGGTTACTCATTGTTAAATTGAGTTTGAGTTTGTGCTGTGTGCCTGTGGCAGCGCTGGCTTTTAGAGCCCTACTCCTCAATCACTACAAACTCTTCCAAAATACCACGAATTTATACTTTTTGGAAAATTCAGACGCTAATCTATCTATTGATAGCAAAATAATGCAAATCGGTTGGAAAATGTGACCACAGCAATGCCATAAAGGGAAAAAGTTTCCAAAACCTGCCCCCCCAAAATATACTATCTCGCTTATTAGACCACTTAGGAAAACAATTTTTACTTTGATTTCTTCGTTCACACTCATGTATCACTTATGAACAATGAAAATTTTTTTTAGATCACATATGGCTTTTTATGCAGACAAGTTTGTTTTTTTACAGTGTTCCTATTTCAACCGACATAAAGCATAGTGTTCTTATGCAAAGCACTACAAATTTGTATTTTATGTAAACAATAGAATGATAGCTATCAAATGAGACCAAAATTTTGAAAATCGGATAGAAACTGTGGTCACAGCGAGCGATCAAACCCAGAGATCTGCCAAGGAAATGGACGTGTTTTGGGAAAATCCATGTCTACGCCTCCTAGACACCGTAAAGCATAGTATTTTCATAGAAAGTACTACAAATTTATACTTGACGGAAACTACACAAACACAGCTACAAGATGAGACCAAAACTTTGACAATCAAATTAAAATTGTGGGCACAGTGAGCGGTCAAAGCTGAAAATCTGCACAAAAAACGCACGTGTTCTAGGAACAGCCATTTACATGCCTCCTACATGCTAGATAATGTGCCTAAAATATTTTCCGACCTTGAAAATACTCATTTGGGTTAAGCCTTTAAACTAAAAATTATAAAACCGAAATTCGCACGCTTAAGGGGAGAAAAATCGATTTAAAGTTTTGGGGTAGTGACACCTTAAAAAATTGGAAATTTTTTGCCTTTCAGCCACTAAAACTGCCCTTAAACGCTTCCAAAATACCACAAATTTATACTTTTTGGAAAATTCAGACGCTAATCTATCTATTGATAGCAAAATAATGCAAATTGGATGGAAAATGTGACCACAGCAATGCCATAAAGCGAAAAAGTTTCCAGAACCTGAGAGGGTTTTCTTAGACGCAACTCAAGAGATCTTTCCCTACACATTGAAGGAAGGCTTTGAAGTACATAATTTTTTGCAACAACCAATATTTGATCTTATTTGACTGGCCTGAGATACGGCTTTGAAAGCTGGAGCGTTACAAACTTCAACATGTTGGAATGTTGCAATGATGCCACCATGTTCAACACCAGACTAGAAAGCAAGTGAAAAGACAGATCAGATCAAGCTTCTTGGAGCGCGTCAAAATCCCTGTCAAAACTTGTGAGTTTTGTTGGGTATTCGAGGAAAGCCGTTTAGGGGCCGCTTCCTTACTAATTTCTACGTTAGTGCTGACCGCTGAGACTGCAGGTGAGGTCACCGATGGAGCTAGATGTTTGCTCAAAGAGAACAACCATAGAACTAATTATGCAGATAGTGATCCTATTAGCAGCTGCTCCAGAATCTTTAATAACGTGAAGAATTGCTTTACGCCAGGCATTTTGAAGGTTACTTTTAAAGCATAAGACTCCTTAATCCATTTTTAGATGATAATTTATGTTGTACCTTTTTAACTTCCATGAAAAAGAAACCCAGTACTTCAAAATTATGATCATACATAATCGTTGGCTGGCTTATGGCCTACTACTGGACAATATTACTAATTGGCTTCGTTGGTCAGTTTTATTTACAGCTCTCATTTCATCAAGGCTAATTTGAAATTATTTAGCAAAAAGTGCATGGCCAAGCTTTATTCCTAGCAGCAATAATCATCAAAGTGAAGCAAAAGCTGAGCTATAAAACTTTACTTGAAAAATATTCAGATATTTTCATCCCTTGGGTACTTATTTGCAAGATACAATGTTAGATTCAACGAACCTCGTCCTCGTTCCCGCCAAGCATGCATCCATGCAAAATGGAATGGGGATCGGTTATCAAGTATTTGCCTATTTGAAATTCTATAAAGCCTCGAATCTTGAATCCTTGGCAATATAATTTTCCTATCTTGTGCCGAACGAAAGTTTATGCTAAAACTCCCAAACTCCCGCAACACTGACATGTTTTGTTGCCCTCGTCGTGTCTCCGCTTACACTTTAGCTTCGGTGTGCGTTTTGCCGTTCATACGATGATCCTGGGTGCTGCGTTGATTGTGTATATTATCATTGCAAGGATACGACAGGGTGAATATTGGGTTTTACTGAGATTTATTGGATATTGAACAGCGGGTGGTGTTAGGCACGTATCCATCAATTGTATTCAATATTTCGCTTGTTTTGTTCGATGTTCGTTCAGATTTGAATTTTCATAGACCAGAGCGAGAGTTTTGTAATACGCAAACAATGGATAGATATAGAGTATCAATAGAGCGAACAAACACGCTCACTTGCTTCATGGGAATGACAACGCATCTCTGAGGAGAGGATTTTGATTCCAGGCTTCGTCCAATAGCAAGCGATTGCGTTTAAATCCATGACTTGGCAAGATACCTGTCCCGAATACAAGATGTGACAATTTGATTTTCTAATTTAAGCGAATGTTTATTCGTTTTTAAATTAACATGGAAATTTATTTAGCTGTGAATTCGGAGAAAGAATCAGTTTAATGTAAGTATGCTGAGCACAGCATAGTCCAATGATGTTGAATGGGATTTTTATAATAGTCGTGATTGTAAGGGAATCGATTTTAATTAAATATTTTATAGGTTTTAATAAAGCTCTATTTAATGTATTTAATGGCAATTATAGGAACATATTAAACTTTGTAATATTGTTGCTGGGGCTTGAATATCAAATGAGATTTTAATGAAATTGATGTGGAGATATAATGATTAAAATAGGTTTGTTACGAATTAGATTTTATTAGATTAAGGGATCGCGAAAGAATTGTTCTTTGGTTAAATTCTAGAATTCAAACAAGTTGAGTAAGCAGGTGAGTGCTCCTACCAGAAGGTCTTTGTAAATAGCGTAGGATTAGAAACAAGTTTTCTAGTACCGTGAATCGATGTGTTGAATTATTCATCCAATACTTTGATATGAAATCGTTCAAATTTCTGTAAAAGATTCACAGTTTCTTTCATAAGCACAATGCAGCCGCCATTTTGATCCAGCTTAAATGATTTTGCTGAATGCTGAGCCGATTGACCGTATTCAAGTTAAACACTATTCCTTAAATTTTCATGAAAATTGAAAGAAAATGAAACAGCCTGGATCGATTTGAAATCTGTGTTATTGTAATTCCATACAATTGAAATGGCTATAACTACCTTGATTATGATTCAATCTGAATTAAATTTTGTGGAGAGAAATATTTATATTTCAGTCTATAGGTATTGTTTAGATTTTATGGGGAAAAATGTAAAATCTACAAACCATATTATTATTAACAAAGTTGAGTAAATTTCGATTTCTGAGGTTTTTGTTGCCCTTATACTCAATCTCTTGGCGTATTCAAAACTTCAATGAAAAATCAAATTTATAAATATTCCTATAAATCTTAATTTTTAATATTGCATTGAGATCTTTTTTCTTTAACTTCTGCCATATTTTGAATTTATATGTTTGTTTTTATATATTATATTAATGGACTTGTAATTCCACTACTAGTCTGTAAGTTGATTAAATAAAGGCCCACATTCGTGATAATTTTCAGATCTTTTGGCTCAAAGGTGGCCAATCGCGAAGGGGGGGGGGGGACACAAATTTTTGGTAAATTTTGCCTCCCCCTGGACCTCGTAATTCATAAAATGATTTTTTTTATATCAGGTTCTGAAAGTTCTAATGAAGACCTTTCATTTTATACTCCATTTGACTACCTTTGATTAAAAAAAATAGTTAAGAGCAACTTAGTTATTAGGGGGGACCACCTTAAAAAAATTTTATATTTTTGTTAAGACCTTAAATTTTGAAAGACCCCTCTCGGGCCTTTGGTTCCTGCAAATAGCGCCTCCAACAGTCTCTGCGTCCTCCAATTTCGAAATCCGAGCAGTGATGAACTGCCTTCGTGGGCCGAGTCAGACCAGCGTTTCCACGGTGTCCCCACTGGTCTTCGGCATTCAGTTCTCCATACAAATACCCTTTTGGGTATCCATTGTTCGTTCATATGATTCATGTATCCAGCTCATCGCAGCTTCCACAGTCCAACAGTCATTGAGACCTTCGGCTGGACAAAAATTCCATACAGCTCATGGTTGTATCGAATTCGTCATTGGTCCCGTCTAGCTTCGCCCCGATTATTCACCTCAGGACCCGTCGCTCAAAGGCGTTCAATACATTTGCGGATGCTTGGGTTAGGGTCCATGTTTCACACGTATAGCATAACACAGGTCTTATCATAGATTTGTATACTCGGAGCTTTGTTTTCCTGTGTACAAGATCGTAGCCAGCAGTGGCGGCGATAGCGGGTCCGCAGGGCCGGGAGCCTTGACCGGGTTTCTTCGGGAAATTTTAGCAGAGCCCGGGCCCTCAATGGACCCACGATGGGTACCACGCCGCCACTCGCCCCCTCCCCTATCATAACAATATTTATGTAAGCATTGTCAAAAAATTACTAAAATGAGCTTAATGTCTGCAGGCATGACTGTGCAGGCAAAACTGCAGTAACTATTATTTTTTAAAGAGCAGTATTTATTATTTAATGTCATGACACAAAGCATGTGTATTGTTTATCGTTCGCAGATAAGTAATGCAGCTATCTCTACCTCACGCATCGCGGTGGCTCGCCGGCCGGACATAAGATAAATATCCGGTCCGTTAGATTAAAAAACGTATCAGGTAAATAAACTTTCATATTGGTGATTCTTTAGTTGTAGTCGAATTGCGGAATGGTATGGTCAATTTATTGCGTGTATTCTGAGCGGCAAATGAGGGAAAGCGTGGGAACAGTGTCGTGTGTTTGTGTTTTATATTATTTAACAGAAAGTACATTGTTGTTTAGTTATGGCACAACAGTCATATGAATACTTGAGTAGTTCTCAAAAAAGAAAACTACAGAAAGAGAGGGCAGAAAAAACAGTTAAACTTCAAAAGATTGACTTCTTCTTAAAAAACAAATTCATATAAATTCACCTAGTACATCTAACATTGAAAAAACAGTAGTTTTTAGTGATGAAGAAATTGGATAAAGCAGTTTAACTGTTGGGGAAATAGAAAAATATATCGATGATAACACCGAAATTTCCAATATGAATGAACAATGCTATGAGGTTAAAATTGAATCAAAGCCCCAAAGTGACATTGCTTTTTTCCAGGGCCTGTTGTCTGTGCAAACTAAAAAAAGGTGTTTTATACATGGAACCATGCCGACCACATGGTCGCTTCACAAAGGATGCAGCATCCAAGCAATCATTCAGCGCGGAATTCTATAGTTACACAACTTTAACTGGACAGAAGGTGGACAGATACTGGTTGAGTTACTCTCCAAAGTTAGATGCTGCTTATTGTGAGCCATGTTGGCTATTTAGTAAGTGTCCAGAATCAAGGCTACTGGAATTCAGGATTGGAAAGGCTTTAATAAAAAAATTAAAAATGTGAATGTAGCAAATCGCATTTAAATGCGTGCAAGGCTTACATTTTATGGAAGAAAAATAAAATCATTGTCGACCAACTCTTCGATGAACACCGGAAGTGGAAGGAGATTTTCATTAGGATAATTGATGTAGTTAGAACGACAGCACTGTCGTCATTGCCCTTATGAGGCCATAGGGAAGATCTTAAATCGATTGAACCTGAAAGTGGGAGCTTTTTGAATATAATTGATTCACTTAGCAGATATGACTTCCTACTTAAAGCTCATTTAACCAATGAAAAAAGGAGAAATAAGTCTTTACATCATGATATACAAAATGAAATAATTGGTCTGCTTATACGTTCTGTATTGAAAACTTTACTATGTAAAATAACTTTTGCGCCACTTTACACACTAATTTTAGACACAACTCAAGACATTTCTCATAAAAAGCAATTGAAGGTAATAATTAGGTAGATCACGCTAACAGAGAAGAGTTTTGGAGAGAGCAAACTGGAAATAAATGAATCGTTTTTAGGTTTCACCGAAAGCTGTGACCAAAGTAGCGAAGGGTTTGAAAATACAGTTCTAAAATTTCTCGGTAAAAAGGGAATAGATATTAAAAAGTGTCGTAGACATTGTTACGACGGTGCATCAACCATGAGTGGAAACTATTCAGGGTTGCAAACGAGGATCACGAATATAATTCCAACACCTAACTAAGTACATTGTGCTGCTCACAACCTGAATCTTGTCCTTAACGATTCTTTCTCCAATATCTCTGAGGTGAGTCAGTTTCATGAATTAGTTCAACAAACATATGTCTACTTCAGTCGAAGTCTACCTCATTGGCAAAGCCTAACTAAACTATGGAAGAGTAGTCACTGAAAAACAAGCTGGGTGAACAGACCTACGCTCATGTCAGAAGGGTTTTGTATTCAATTTACAAAATGCAGTCACCAGATCGAATCACATCAAGAAACATGTCAAAGACGATTTTATTGGAGAAAATATGAAATACGAAGATCATACTATTATTAACAAAGTTGAACGAATTTCGACTTCTGAGGTTTTTGTTATTGTTATACTCATAAATATCTCCCTTGATAATTATTTCACATGTCAAGCCGCGACGGAGGAAACACATTTTTCATGTATTTACCACTTGTGCCCCACTGAAGCAAAAACTAGCAGTTTAACAACTGTTTTGAAAAGTTCCCATGAAAACTTTTATTTCATACTCATATCGGCTACGTTTGATGAATTTTTTTTTTTTTCAGGGGCCACTCTCCTGTACTGTTATCATCGATTCATGGCCAATTTTTTCGAATCCTAGAATGGTTACAAAACCCTTTTGCTAGGAGTCCTCTCCCGCCTCCTTGACTTGTTTCACTTATAAGCATTAATTGTAGGTGCTGATTTACGGTCATTCATTAAATCGACTCAAGTGTTCAAAGCATGCACCTTAAACGTTGAAGTTGGGAAAAAATAACTCAAAATTATTCAATCTTCGCATTTAAAACAGCCACTTTCTTGTTTTACGATTACTGCTACCACCAGTTCAACTGATTCTCAAAGATATACATGACACCTATCATTCCTGAAATTTTCATGCAAATCCTAGCAAAACTGTAGTGTCTGAGTCGGTAAAAAGCGCGTGTTGTTGCATAGCCATATGTTGCCATGGTAATTAATGCAGCGCATATTGTTCCATAGTAATACGGGAAAATTCAAACCGCTATAACTTCGCTAAATATGATTCAATCTTTATGAAACTTCCAGGGTAGATCAATCTTATAAATAGTCATCTGTCATTGAATTTAAGGGCACGGTTAAGATTTTATTCAAGAAAACATAAAATCGATAAATCATACTATTACTAACAAAGTTGAGTGAATTTCGACTTCTAACGTATTTGTTGTTGTTGTACTCATCAAGACCTACATTCTTGATTTTTTTCAGATTTTTCGGATCACAGGTGTCCAATCGCGAGGGGGTATTTCGTGTATTTCCCCTCCCTGTGCGCCCCTCGAAGCAAATTTTGCCAAACGAAGACCTGTTTTGAAAAGTTCTCATCGAGACCTTTCATTTGATACCCATATCGGCCACCTTCAATGAAATTTTTTTTTCGGGGGGTCACTCCCCTATATGGGGAGACCCCCCTTAAATGCCTTATAAAATTTTTTATATTTGAACTTTGAAGAGATCACCACTTTACACCTACATACAAAATTTGATGTTTCTAGCTTAAGTAGTTTCCGAGAAAAACTGCTGTGACACACGGACGGACGGACCGACGGACGGACAGACAGACAGACGGACAGACGGACAGACAGGACGCGATTTTAGAAGGTTTTTGTAAAATTATTTTACAAAACCCTAAAAAGTTGAAGCTTAAATGCTATTAATACGGCCTCGCAGAGCTTGCAGCATAAGTCAGCGAATATGGACAAAGCCTGTTACTTTTTGAACCGAGCAATGAAAAGTGTAGAAGAGTTAAGGGCAATTTCCTCAGAGTTTCTTTTTGAATCAACGCAGTTTGCACAAAGTTGTAATATATCTACTGAAATGAACAAAAAGCGACAGAGAATTGTGAAGCGAGTTTTTGATGAACTAGCGTCTGATCATAGAATCATTTGCAATAAAAATATTTAACGCCTCTTTGGATATTGTTAAATACGCCTCTTTGGATATTATCAAATACAAAACAGGTTCTCTAGTTTACAAATGGCAGTCGAAAACTTTTCTTTTTTAAAGCCGGAAAACTTGACAAAACTTGCTGAGAAAATGAATTATGAAATTCTTTGTAGCTACATGATTGATTTGCTTATTTTAATAATTTTTGCTGAAAAATTATTACAGAAGAAAAATATTAGAAGAAGGTGGTTTCGATGTGTGTGCTAGTTCTCATCGGGCCATCACTCTTATTAGATACACACATTGATGTAAAAAGGGTGAAATGATCAATTTAAAGTTTAGCAAAGACAAGTACTTACAGGAGGAAATTTAACATGAACATAATTCGTAGTTAGAAAAACATATTGAGCTCGTATAAGTATGAAAATTAAAAATAACTCTCTCACCTCTAAAGCATGGTGGTCACCATCCCCAGTGTGTATCTAATAAGAGTGATGGCCCAATGAGAATTTGTACCCACGTCGAAACCACAATCTTTCTAACATTTTTCTTCACTAACTATTTGCCAGGAAGAATTATTAAAATAACCAACTCAATCATGTGGCTACAAAGAATTTCATAAGTAATTTCAAAAGCTATCGGAGCCATCCGAAAAGAGATCGATACCCGCACGAAGCAATGAAAGCTCACTGTAGAGCAAAAATTATCGTATAGATTTACATTGAATTGATGTAAAAAGGGTGAAATGATCAATTTACAGTTCCTGGAAAGATACTACAGAAAAAGCAATTGCCACAACGGTGCAACTGGACCTCACACAACCAGTGACGACTGCAACGGCAGAAAGAAGCTTTTCAAAATTAAAGCTTATCAGGAATTATTTGAGGGACACTATGAGTCAATCAAGACCTAGTGATTTGGCGATCCTCAGTATTGAACAACAGGAAATGCGAAAAATTTATTGCGTGGGATACTAAGAAACACTTTAGCGGAAGCTAAACTTTTTAATTGGATCATTTCACCCTTTTCACATCAACTTAATGTAAATCTTTACGACAAATTTCCTCTACATTGAAGCTTATCTAACATCGCGCGGATATCGATCACTCTTTCGGATGGCTCCGATAGCTTTTTAAATTACTTTTTATGGAATTGTTTGCAGCTACATAAATGAGTTGCATATTTTGAATAATAATTTTTTCTGAAAAATTATTAGAGAAGAAAAATGTTAGAAGAAGGTGGTTTCGACGTGTGCACTAATTCTCCTCAGGCCATCACTCTAGTAGGTCTTTGTAAAAAAATTTTATAAAAACCGAAAAAACAAATTAAATAAAAATACAATCAAAAGTTTCATGACAGCAACTCCTTTTGCAACGCAATTTAGAAAAAGAATTGCAGTCTTATCTCATCGGAAAGAAACCACCGCTGCTGGCATACAAAGGACTCACCAAATAAACCTCCGTTGCCGGCATGTGGGAGTCTCGTAGAGATAAACAACAAGAGTGAGAATTGTCGATGTTGTCGGTTGTGTGCCTTCATATACCATTCGAACTGTAAATTTCATTTTTGCTACAAATATTCAGCAATTCGAAATTTATTTCGCATCCTGTCTGTGATTTACTAATTTTAAGCGTTTCGTGTGTACGTTTTGCACATAGAACGGCGTCTCGAAAAAACCGATTTCGATTGCATTTTACACCGTGCACACGTTTCACGACTTGCATTTGGAATAACGAACGGGCTAGACGTCACATTAGTCTGTGCTACAAGCTTCAAAAAGTTCTCCTGCGCTTAAAATTTCAAGTCTCCCAAAGTGGAAAGTAATAGTAGTAAAAACTAGAGTGATATCATTCAAATGGCGATGCATGTTCCAGTATTGCGCTCACTCACTCAGCGTCTGCAGAACAAACTGAGGAGGCAGTAATTAACGACTGTGAAATAAAAATTGACACCCGACTGGCTTTCTTACTTGCAGGCATTTTTATGACGAATCAAATTATAACTATTCAGTTCAAAAACGTAACGTTCTGCGCATCATTGTCCTAATCATGCACAACGGACATTATTCGGTGGATAATAAGGAGACTATATTGTGAGTAAGTGCTGTGGATTGTACGGAGGAAGCAAGAAAGTTATCGTCGCATGAGTCGTATTTTGGAGAGTATCCAGAATTTCGCATGTGGAAAATGGGCTTGTTGTCCCCATTTTCGCAAGACTGGACGATACGTTTTGTAGTGCCGTAAAACTAAATCTTATCGCAGCTTGAGAATTCAAGAGTATCTTTTAGCGGAAATAAATTTCCCACTGATAACCCCAAGAACCACCGTTGTTCCTCTTTCGTCACGAGTAAGTTTGAATGATCACTTGTCGTGTGTTACTTCTTGAAGATGAATTATTAATCGATTCAATTTTACGAATCCAGTTCGAATTAATTCAATTTTTAGGGTTTTGTAAAATAATTTTACAAAACCCTTCTAAAATCGCGTCCTGTCTGTCCGTCTGTCCGTCTGTCTGTCTGTCCGTCCGTCCGTCCGTCCGTCCGTCCGTGTGTCACAGCACTTTTTCTCGGAAACTACTTAAGCTAGAAGCATCAAATTTTGTATACAGGTGTAAAGTGGTGATCTCTTCAAAGTTCAACTACTAAACAATTTTATAAGGTATTTAAGGGGGGTCTCCCCATGTAGGGGAGTGACCCCCCGAAAAAAAAATTTCATTGAAGGTAGCCGATATGGGTATCAAATGAAAGGTCTTGATGAGAACCTTCCAAAACAGGTCTTAGTTTGGCAAAGTTTGCGTCGAGGAGCGCACAGGGAGGGGAAATACACGAAAAATTTGTGTCCCCCCCCCCTCGCGATTGGACACCTTCCATCCGAAAAATCTGAAAAAAATCAAGAATGTAGGCCTTGATGAGTACAACAACAACAAATACGTGAGAAGTCGCAATTCACTCAACTTTGTTAATAATAGTATGATTTATCGATTTTATGTTTTATTGAATAAAATCTTAATGGTACCCTTAAATTCAGTGAAATTCAGTACACAGATGTCTATTTATAAGATTGATTAACTCTGCAAGTTTCATAAAGATTGCATCATATTTAGCGAAGTTATAGTGGTTTGAATTTTCCTGTTTTTCTATGGAACAATATGCGCTGCATGTATTACTATGGCAACATATGGCTATGGAACAACATGCGCTTTTTACCGACTCAGACACTACAGTTTTGCTAGGATTTGCATGAAAATTTCAGGAATGATAGGTGTCATGTATATCTTTGAGAATCGGTTCAGCTAGTGGTATCAGTAATCGTAAAACAAAATGGTGGCTGTTTTAAATGCGAAGATTGAATAATTTTGAGTTATTTTTCCCAACTTCAACCTTCAAGGTGCATGCTTTGAACACTTGATTCAATTTAATGAATGACTGAAGATGAGTACCTACAATTGATACTCATAAGTGAAACAAGTCAAGGAGGTGGGAGAGAGCTCCTAGCAAAAGGGCTTTGTAACAACTCTAGGATTCGAAAAAATTGGCCATGAATCGATGATAACAGTACAGGAGGGTGGCCCCTGAAAAAAAAATTCATCAAACGCAGCCGATATGAGTATGAAATGCAAGTTTTCATGGGAGCTTTTCAAAACAGTTCTTAAACTGTCAGTTTCGGCTTCAGTGGGGCACAGGGGGGAAATACATGAAAAATGTAGTTTCCTCCCTCACGAATGGACATCTGAAATAATCATCAAGGGAGATATTTATGACCTCAAAAGTCTAAATTCGTTAAACTTTGTTAATAATAGTATGATCTTCGAATTTCATATTTTCTCCAATAAAATCGTCATTGACATGCTTCTTGACTTTATTCAATCTGGTGACTGCATTTTGTAAATTGAATACGAAACCCTTCTGACATGAGCGTAGGTCTGTTTACCCAACTTGTTTTTTATACTAAATAGCCTTGAGTGAACCAGGTGTGATAAAAATGATTCAACAGTGATTGTTGAGTTTGTGCATCTTTGCTTTTTAAAAAGTGTTCATAACCTTTTAATATAACATACTTAAAACCAATAATTTCCGGAAATCATTGGTTTTAAGTATTAAACAAGTTGGGTAAACAGACCTACGCTCATGTCAGAAGGGTTTTGTATTCAATTTACAAAATGCAGTCACCAGATTGAATAAAGTCAAGAAGCATGTCAATGACGATTTTATTGGAGAAAATATGAAATTCGAAGATCATACTATTATTAACAAAGTTTAACGAATTTAGACTTTTGAGGTCATAAATATCTCCCTTGATGATTATTTCAGATGTCCATTCGTGAGGGAGGAAACTACATTTTTCATGTATTTCCCCCCTGTGCCCCACTGAAGCCGAAACTGACAGTTTAAGAACTGTTTTGAAAAGCTCCCATGAAAACTTTCATTTCATACTCATATCGGCTGCGTTTGATGAATTTTTTTTTCAGGGGCCACCCTCCTGTACTGTTATCATCGATTCATGGCCAATTTTTTTCGAATCCTAGAGTTGTTACAAAGCCCTTTTGCTAGGAGCTCTCTCCCACCTCCTTGACTTGTTTCACTTATGAGTATCAATTGTAGGTACTTATCTTCAGTCATTCATTAAATTGAATCAAGTGTTTAAAGCATGCACCTTGAAGGTTGAAGTTGGGAAAAATAACTCAAAATTATTCAATCTTCGCATTTAAAACAGCCACCATTTTGTTTTACGATTACTGATACCACTAGCTGAACCGATTCTCAAAGATATACATGACACCTATCATTCCTGAAATTTTCATGCAAATCCTAGCAAAACTGTAGTGTCTGAGTCGGTAAAAAGCGCATCTTGTTCCATAGCCATATGTTGCCATAGTAATAATGCAGCGCATATTGTTCCATAGAAAAACAGGAAAATTCAAACCACTATAACTTCGCTAAATATGATGCAATCTTTATGAAACTTGCAGGGTTAATCAATCTTATAAATACACATCTGTGTACTGAATTTCACTGAATTTAAGGGTACCATTAAGATTTTATTCAATAAAACATAAAATCGATAAATCATACTATTATTAACAAAGTTGAGTGAATTGCGACTTCTCACGTATTTGTTGTTGTTGTACTCATCAAAGCCTACATTCTTGATTTTTTTCAGATTTTTCGGATGGAAGGTGTCCAATCGCGAGGGGGGGGGACACAAATTTTTCGTGTATTTCCCCTCCCTGTGCGCCCCTCGACGCAAACTTTGCCAAACTAAGACCTGTTTTGGAAGGTTCTCATCAAGACCTTTCATTTGATACCCATATCGGCTACCTTCAATGAAATTTTTTTTTCGGGGGGTCACTCCCTTACATGGGGAGACCCCCCTTAAATACCTTATAAAATTGTTTAGTAGTTGAACTTTGAAGAGATCACCACTTTACACCTGTATACAAAATTTGATGCTTCTAGCTTAAGTAGTTTCCGAGAAAAAGTGCTGTGACACACGGACGGAGGGACGGACGGACGGACGGACGGACGGACGGACGGACGGACGGACGGACGGACGGACGGACGGACGGACAGACAGACAGACGGACAGACGGACAGACAGGACGCGATTTTAGAAGGGTTTTGTAAAATTATTTTACAAAACCCTAAAAAGAGGTGAAAACGATCCGAAAATCGAATGAAGGAGATTAGTATCAGATTAATATTAATCACCATCTTTAAGTGCAAAAAAACCAGAAACCTAACAACAAAATTGTTGAGGTAAGGTAAGTTATCTTTCTTTTCAAACATATCGTCCCTCTGTCCCTTCGATAATCTCAACAGGATATGGGCCCAGGCAAGCAGCCTGCGTAGCAACCGATTATCGAATTGAAGTCAGAGAACAATAGAGAGTAAACGGTTATCTCAATTTCTTCTTCCTTGGTGGTCGACACGTGGTCGCCATCATAGTGTGCAGGTAAACGCGTACGGGAAAGCAATCAAACGAAAATGGTGGAATCAACTCTGATAAAGAACATCAAGAAGTTTGATGGCTCGAATTTTCAAGCGTGGAAATTTCGAATGAACTCGATGCTTATCGCGAACGCGTTAGAAGACGTCGTTACGGGTGCGCGAGTGATGCCGGCAGACGCAAACTCGGCCGGTGGCAAAAAGTAGGTGAAAGACAACGCGACGGCCATGTACATGGTTTCCTCGTCGATAGAGGATTCTCAGCTTGACAGTATGCTCAACTGCACTACAGCGAAGCAAATGTGAGACAAATTGGTGAGAATTCACGAGCAAAAATCAACGCCAAACAAGAAGCTCTTGCTACAGAAGTTCCACGGACATCCCATGGATCCAAACGAGCCGGTTGTACAACACGTTTCCCAGGTACATAACATGGCGTCTCAACTAAAGGAACTGGGAGAAGCGATTTCGGATACGGCCATAATGGCAAAGGTATTTGCTAGCCTACCGGGAAAGTATTGTTGCGAATTCTGGCGTACCGACTTTCTGCTATTCGCAACTTCAAATTGCCGCCGTAATATTTCCACCTTCCTTTGGGCACTCCTACCGTTTCCTCTGTAAATTTATTTACTTTATTAACATTTTTCCATTTTCCCTTTAATTTCTACTTCCCCATCATCACAATCCTACCCTTTTCCCTTATTTCCAACTACAAAAAAAATACATACTAATAATTTCAATTTTCCCACTAGTAACATTCCATTCATTAATTCCCACTAACAAAATTTCAGTCAATACCTTTTCCCTAACAAAACGTAGTTCCTTTCCTTCATACTAACTAATTCTATTCACTAGCTCGCACTAACAAATTTTATTTTTTATACTAACAAAAATCAATTCACGTTTCACTACTAACAAAATTGAATCTCATACCCAAATGCATCGTTGAAGCTGCTTATGAGATGAATGGAAGATCGACTGTACATGGCACCATTAGCTGCGTCGCGAGTTCTCGACCAGGGGTCTGCTGGAACCCTGGGTTCAAGTTCCCCCGGGCGCAGGGAAGCACTCTTTTTGGGGTATCGGCAAAATCAATAGATTCCGTAATGTATATGTGACACTTTGTATTCAATCAAGCGATTCTTGGATGATGTAAATTGCCATATATGCAAATCAATGGACACTATTGTGTTTGTCGATACGGGAAAAAAGATGTGTGCGTAGCGGAATCGAAGTGTAATGAACTTCGATTACGTTACCCAAAGGCGACAGCGGTGATTGAAAATGAAAAAGAGATTACGGAATTGCATTGGATGGAAGGGAAAATGCGGGATTAGGTTGTTGGAATAGAGGCAGTCAGGATTTGATTTTGCAAAGAAGAGGGAGTTTTTTTCCAGTTTTTGGTGGCAGTGAGTATTTGGCTGGTGAAGATAAGGGAGTTTTCGATTCGGGATAAAAGTGATTTTTGGGGGTTTTAAAATTGGGGAAAAAATGGGGTTTTTGGGGGTAGAATGTGAATGCGAATTGAATAGACTTTTTGAAGTTTTAGTGACGAAGGAGGGTGGTGGAAGGATTGAAAAAGTGAGGTGAATATTGGATTTTGGGAAAAGAAGGGATTTGATTTTGTGTGGTGGGACAAAAAAAAGATTTTATTAATCTGAAGTGCAGGAAGACGAAAATTGTATGAGGAAAAAAAAAAGATTTTATTAATTTGAAGTGCGAGGAGACGAAAATTGTGCGAGAAAAAAAAATATTTTGCTAATTTGTATGGCGGGAAGACGAAAATTGTTGTTAGAAGTTTTGGTTTGAAACTCAGTGGAAAAAAAAACAAAAAACTCAGAAGTGAAAGGAATGAATTTATAAAAACGTTACTAACTATACATTAAAAGAAAAAGGAGAATTTCCCAATAGTAGACCAATAGTAGAGGAATCAATTAGTGCGGATAAAAGTGGCCGTTAGGTTTTTTTGTGGTTTAGTGATTTTAAATTACAATTTAGTTTTCAGCGACCCCACGCTTCTTTTGTTGTATTGCACTGGGCGCTCAGAGTTCTACAGGGAAAAAAGTGAGTACAATTTTGGCTTTTTTTCTTTTTTTTTAAATATTTTATGAATAATAGTATAACATTGTCCAGTAGTTTGATTATTATATGCTCTATAATCTTGAATTTGTTGATCTATTCTAGTTTTTTATATTGTTTCAAATTTTGAAAGGGGTTTTTAGTAGTTTTTTTTCATTGATTCTCTTCTTATACCTTGGATTTGGATTATAATTTGCAAAGAAAAAACGGCCACGTCAGTATGCCAGCCCGGGCTACGCACCCCTCTGCTAACACTTAATGTCTGCAACTGCGGTGACTTCCGTGGCTGCTACAGTATAATGCTTTCCAGACAGCATGGGACAGTGTACTCGAAGAAAGTCTAACCCTTGATAATCTACTAGAACGATTATTGAAGGAAAAAAGAAGACTTGAAAGTGACGATGACGTCACTCGAGCGTTAGCCTTGTTAGTCTTGGCGGGAACAAGAAGAAAAAGTTCGCCGCAAATCAAAACAATAACAGTAAGAAAAACCGCGAAAGTAGAAATACGAATGTCGAGTGTTTCTATTGTAAAAGGAAGGGGCATCTAGTTCACGATTGCTGAAAAAAGACAAGGGACAAGGACAATGCCGGACACAAGCGATGTCTGGATAACCGACAGCGGTGCGTCCAGGCATATCAACGGGACTGATACAGTGAGTTCGCGCCAAGCAGGGGCGATTCAATATCGCTCGGGGACAATGGCGTGTGTGACGATGCCGGTAGTGGCACTGCGCTCATCGATAAATCAGTGAAAGGTAAATGGTGTGAAGCTCAAATCGAAAACGTGCTCTACATACCAAAGATTCGAAAGAACTTGTTTTCAGTCGGCAAATGCACTTAAAAAGGCTTCGATGTTTTGTTTAGAGGAAAACTAGTAACAATTAACCGTGATGGTAAAGTTTTCGGTGTCGGTGTGCAACAAGACAATCAGATTTACCAAATGCTCTTTAAAGTGAGAAAACCAAGTGGTGCGAGCAAAGCAAATCAACTGTCAACTTGAGTGTCTGACACGAACGAATGGGACACGTAAACAACAAAGTTTTGGGCGAAATGACGCAAAAAGGGCTAATTCGAGGTGTGAAATTAGCGGACATTGACAATTTCGTTTGTGAACCGTGTGGTTTCGGTAAAGCACACAGGCTACCGTTCAAAAAGAACGAGTCCAAAAGGAACACAAAACCGGGAGAATACATACATTCAGACGTATGCGGACCATTCTCAACAGTGTTCATCGGTGGTGCAAGATTCTGCATAGCCTTCAAGGATGACGCATCAGGATTTCGGTATGCCAGTCGTGAGATACGACTCGCTGAGAGTTCTATTGGCCATGGTGGCTGAACAGGACTTGGAGGCGAGCTGAAGGAAGAGATCTACATGGAAGTTCCGGAAGGATTCAACGTTAAGAAAGAAGAAAAACGTGGTTTCATGTGTAACTGAACAAGTCCTTGTACGGCTTGAAACAAGCACCCAGGTACTGGAACGAAAAGTTTCGTGAGTTCTTAGTGAAATATCAGTCTCGCGAAATGGAAGCCGACAAGTGTATCCTTCAAAGACGGGTAGACGGTGTAGACGTATTTTTAGTGCTTTTTGTAAATGATGGACTAATCGCAGGGAAAACAAGTAAAGCCCTCGAGTCGGTAATCAAATCATTGGGTAACGTGTTCGAAATTACGATCAGGGACGGAAAGTTATTTGTCGGGGCACAAATAGAACAAAATCGAGTAAAGAAAACCATGTTCTTGCATCAAGGAGCGTATTTGAAGAAAATTCTCAATAAATTTAAGATGATCAATGCAAAAGTAGCAAGC
Source organism: Odontomyia ornata (assembly GCA_963969285.1). Classification (NCBI taxonomy): domain Eukaryota; kingdom Metazoa; phylum Arthropoda; class Insecta; order Diptera; family Stratiomyidae; genus Odontomyia; species Odontomyia ornata. Next base: position 32,997,132 of record OZ017740.1, read on the forward strand.
ATACCTGACGATCCACACGCGCGACTAGTTCCAAACGATCGCGACGATGAAAACTCAAGTACGGTACAGTTTCAAGAAGCAGTGAGCTCGTTAATGTTTCTTGCGGTTGTTACGTGGCCGGATATCGCATACTCAGTGAATTTAGTTAGTAAATTTCTTAGCAATCACCACGAGAGCCACTGGCAAGCGATGAAATGAATCTACAGGTACTTGGTCAGAAATACAAAAGTCGGGATAATGCACAAAAGCGGCGGGATCAACTCGGAGTTACAGGGGTTTTCAGACTCGGATTTCACAAGTGGCGTAAAGACGCGTAGATTAACCACAGGGTATGCATTTTGTTAATCAAACGGGATTCGACGTACTCAGCACAACGGAAGCTGAGTACGTCGCGGCAGCTGCGGCTGCGGAAGAGGGCATTTGGCTGAGAAAATTGTTAAACGATCTCGAGTGTCTACCGGAGTTCCACAAGCGAACCAAGCATATAGACATTAAGCATCACTACGTTCGCGAAACTGTGGTGAGTGGGGAAATATCGGTAGAACATGTTCCTACAGCATTGGTAAATGTATCAGCAGCTAGCTGATACATTTACCAAAGCACTTCCAAAGAGACAGTTTCAGCATCTATGTAGGCATAGGTCCTTGACGCACTCAAACAGTGGGAGTGTTGGGAAGTAAAGTTATCGTACGTCGATAGGCTCACCACGCATGTGTGAGCGAAACCCAGTACTAAGGCGCAGGAGCGCACAACTTGCGTTACTAGTAATTTCTCGTTAGTTGGTCTGTGACTGTTGCCCACGAGATGTGTGTAATAAGAAGTTCCTTTATGTAAAACAAATAAAGCGTACTCATATATATTCAAAGTTATCTTTCTCTTAAACCTATTGCCCCTCTATCCCTTCGATAATCTCAACAAAAATAAACGAAAAAATTAAAAAAAAAAAAAAACACACTTCTCGCGATTCGAAAACAATAAAAGCCCGTGTGTGTTAACGAGACTCTAAAGATGAAAAAAAGGAGAGAAAACATCCATGGAAGAATTATGCTGCTTCAATAATATGCGTTGTTGTATTTTTCCATTTTTAATTTATCGGTCGCTGAATGAAGAGTTACATTTAGGATATAGAAACCAATAGGCGATTTGATTATACTATATGTGACAACAACACTTTATTTTGTCTTGTGTAAGCTGATAGATCTACCATACGAAAATTAAAGTCGATTATAAAATTGCCCACAGGCCTTAGCCACCCCGTGAACGAGCGCTCGTTGAAGGGGTAAGTACCATAGATATAGAGAGTACTGGATCCGCAATCAGTCGCGAAAGCCGAAGCAATTAGCAACCTTCGCTCAAGTTGTGTGGAGTTGAGGATTCAAGTGATATATTTTAGTTTTTGCACTTAACTTCACTCCGAAAAACGTTCACGTTTATAAAGTTTTTGGTTTTGAAAATTGCGTCTACGAAATCAGCACTTCAATTCTCTTTTTTTTTCATTGAAAACTTACGAATTTCCCATCTGCTTTGACATATGAGTTTTCTAGTCTGTAAGAATTTTCATCAGCTTTGACGTACGAGTTTTCTGTGAGAGAACGTTGGTTGTGTTGTACTCAAACTGTTCAACGAATGATAAGGCGCGATCGTGTGCACGTGAAACTAAATTTTGTAGGAGTGCCCGGGTGTCATGATTCTTCTGAAGAGAGGAAAGAAAAAGCTCTTGGGGAACAAAGGGGAAGAAGAAACAGAGGGAATCATATAGTTTCGAGAGTGTAAGATATTTATGTGTAAAACTCGCTTCCCACATGGACAAGTACATAGACTCTCGTTGCTCGTTCATTTACTTATATGTCTTTAGAAAGTTTTCTTTTGTTTATATTATTCTTTAATTTGTTCGAAAAAAAATGACTACATAAAATATCTTGTGAAACTGAATAGCGATTTAATTATTGAATAGTAAAAATTTAATGGGTTCAAAGAAATGATTGTAGATAACTATAACATAGTATAAAAACTTTCAACACTAATATGTAAATTTTACAGACCGTTTTCCTTCTTCCATGTAATTCTTCAAAAATCATTTACTTAATTTTTTTTTTGCTTATAAAATCAATTATTTTTTCTTTGTTCCTGATACATGGAAATTTCAATTGCAATGTAATTCACGCTACTAGTTAAATACAATGAAGAGATAAAGAAAAAATAAGAAGTCTTTTCGTATATATGGAGCCCGGACCAGGTATTAGACCCGCCACGTCGGCTGGGCCCTCCACTCATGAGCTAGCCATCGGGTGAGCTCAGCCCTTCTCTTTGCGTTGCAGGTGTTCTTGCAGAGTATACAGTGGCAGACTTAGCTTTTTTTTTTGTGGTAGGGAAGTGAATGCTATTTATGCACAGAGTGTGGGACACCCATGCACGACTGGACTACCCACCAAACACCTCCCCTGTCAATCTGAGAGCACAGACTGGAACCGTTTGACACATTACTTCGGGCCAGGTCTCGTTTTGCTACGCCGTGAGGCGCCTTCAAGCTGGGGAGTTCCTTTCCTAGCGGGAGGGGAAAGGAGTAGAGGAAATGCCAGAAGAGAGATCCCCCAGCCCCAGCGCCCCTGGCTGTTGTGAGTCCCTTTTATATTTTAGGACTGCCCGAGCATAATGTGCCACCTGGTTCCATTTGTTAACCGATTCGAGCATCACCGCAACTATATTATCCGGGGTGAGCTCTCCCGTCTCCCTGTAGAGTTCCCTTCGTAGCCTGACCCATTTTGTACACCCAAAAAATGTGTGACAGGCATTGTCTCCTCTCCTGGGCAAAACCGACAATCGGGGGACCGTGACTTACCGATCTTATGCAGGTAAGACTGAAAACACTCATGCCCGCTCAAAAGCTAGGTCAGATAGAAGTCAATCTCACCATGCCTTCAATTTAGCCACGGTCTCACATCCAGGGTGAGGCGCGCAGTCCACCTTTCCTTCGTGCAATTCACCCAACGCTGTTGCCAATCGTTGAGTGAGCGCTGTCTCTCCTCGCGGACAACTATCTCCCTCGCATCCTCATTTCGGCGCAGGTAAATAGTGCGGCGCTCTCCAGCAAGGAGGGCGACAGGTATCACGCCAGCAATCACTCTCACCGCCGAGTCGGAGACTGTTGGATACGAAGATGCAATTCTCAGTGCTCCTCTTCTCGGTACCTGTGCCAAACGTTTTTGGTATACCTCCTTGCTGAGAGCGTGGCCCCATACTTCTGCTCCGTACAGTAGCACTGACCCTACAGCACGCATTAAGAGGCGTCTTCTTGATGGGCTGGGTCCCCCTACGTTGGCCATAAGTCGACTCAGGGCCGATATTCCCGAAGCTGCCTTCTCAGCCATTGCCCTGATATGCTCAGAGAAATTCATCTTCGAGTCGATCAGTAGCCCCAGCTACTTCACTGCTGGCTTCGATTCGATTTGTATATCTCCAATACTGATCATCCTTACTCTAGGGACTCTCCTTTTTGTCAAGATGACCACTTCGGTTTTCGCCAGTGCTAAACTCAGCCCGCGGGCAGTCATCCAGTCCCTCACTCGGCGCATTAGCATACCTAGCCTAAGTTACGCTTGTTCAACGGTGCCTCCAGTGACCAGAGCTGCAATATCATCCGCATAGCCGACCAAGGGCGACTCATCTGGCATCTCAAGTCTCAGTAGCCCGTCGTAAGACACGTTCCACATGTCCGGACCAAGGATACATCCCTGGGCAACACCCGATGTAATTTCCATCCTTCGTTGGCCCAGTGTCGTGTTGTAGAGCAGGCTTCGGTCCTTTAGGTAGTTCCTCAAAAGCCGCATTAGATATTCTGGAACTTGAAAAGAGTTTTCCAGTGTGTCCAGAATAACCACCCATCTAGCGGTGTTGAAGGCATTCCTGATATCGAGTGTCACCAACAGGACGATCCGTCGCTTGGTACGACTATATGCCTCTGCCCTTTGGACCGCGTTCACCACCTCTGCAATCGCATCAATGGTAGAACGTCCTGCTCTAAAGTCATACTGCCGAGGAGATAGGTTTCCAGCAGCATGAATCGCGTCAGTGAGTCTTCCCTTGATGAGTTTCTCGAGCACTTTCCCAGCCGTGTCTAGCATGCATAACGGGCGGTATGCAGACGGCGATTCGGGATTTCCCTTCCCCTTGCTGATCAGCACGAGCGTCGCCACCTTCCATCGTACCGGGAAAATCCCGTCCCGTAGGCAAGCGTTGAATGTGCTGAGCAGCAAGTCAGGACAATAGTGATAGACGAGCCGCAACACTTCAGCTGGAACACCATCTGGACCTGGAGCCTTCCTCGCTTTCAATGAGAGGACTGCCCCTCCAGTTCCAGCTGTGTGAAGAGTGAGCACTCGACTGCTGTTTCACCATGGACAGCGTCAACACGGACGGGATGGGCGGGGAAGAGTCCCTGCACTATCGCGTCCATCTTTTCCACGTCATGTATACAAGGCTTCCGTAGGGCACCAAGTTTCCCCATGACCAGCTTGTAGCCAAGGCCCCACGGATCCTTGTTCACATTGTCCACTAGGTCTTGCCAGCAGCGAGCCTTCCTACTGTTGATCAGTTTGCGAAGGCATTTCCTGGCCGACTTATATGCTGCCACCTGGTTGCATGCCTCGTCACGGTTCCGCGCCCGTTGAGCCTCACGTCGAAGCTTGTGACACTTCCTTTGCTTTTCAGCGATTTCAGCTGACCACCAGTACACTGGGGGCTTGCCGTGCTGGGGTCTTCGACACGGCATAGAAGCGCAGCAAGCAGTCGTAATGATGCTCATAGTAGAGTTCACCACGTCTTGAACTGCCAATTCTTCCATCCCCCCGAAGCAGACTTAGCTTTAGCTTTAGCCACACTAGGCACGAGCGTAAGGACGCAGCCTTTTAGGGGAGGCAGCTGAAAAGAGTCATTTTTGTTCTTACTTCACCAGTAAATTATAAGAACATTAACTGTTAGTCAATATGACCATCAAATTAATTTCACAGCAAAAATTTTTATTTTTAATTCATATTAACATATTCTGTTCCCGACCATAAAGACTCATTACTACCCAACCACGATGCCCATCACCTATACCATGGTTTCTAGTGATAAGTCTCGTTCATTTATCACCACGCAGAGATGTGACTGCGAGTAACAGTCGATATCAAGTTTTCTAGTGATGAACAAAAGCGTTTTATGTGTTCTAACCTTTTGTCAGTTGTAACATAATTTAGGTAAAATATCCATGTTCTTCTTTACCCGATTTTGATTGTTATATCTGCACATCAAGGCCCCCGGGGAAAGAGAAAAAGATGTTCCTGTATAATACTTACCTACTACTTCGTACATGTCAATTAGATCAGTAAAAAGGTATTTCTTTATTTAATGACTTAATGTTTATTTCGTTCTTTGCTAGATTTTACAATTACACGTTCAGTTAACCAGATATTATTAATAACATATTTTACAAATGAATTCTTCTAATAATTAATTTATTATAGAGACAATTAGTGAGTTTTATATTTGCATACGTATAAAGTTAGAGCATTAATGGAGCTGCTAAACTTCAATTATAGGAAATTCGAAGAAACTAATCTATTAAGACTTTAACTGCAGGCCCCGGGCTAATTGCCTTAGGATGCTTATACTCACGCTGATGCCTTGAGTATGCAGTCAGATTGGTAAGTCAATCAATTATTAGTTCAACTGCAGGCCCCGGGCGTAACTGCCTTGGGGCGCTTATACTCGGGCGGATGCCTTGAGTATGCAGTTGAACGTATTCTTAATTCACTTATCCCGAACTAAGTGGCTTGGGATAGAATAAGCTCGGGCGCATGCCTTGAGCCAGCGAATGGAGAGACACTTCTCGATTTTCTTGCTTTTATAATTTACTTTCATAGCATAACTATGCTGACTTAATTGCTTACCAACTAAAAAATGAAGACAATTTCAAATAATCAATGATCAAAATTCAACTGTAATGTGTTTTTTACCCCCATCTCTCGGTAACTGGTGCAACCCCAAAGCTCAAGCTTTCGCTTGGTTTGCCTAATTGCACATGCATGTAACCAATTCGTTTCACTGAGGCGGTACGTTCGATTGCAAAGTCTCGTGTGTATATATTTGATACTTAATACGAGTGTGGATACACACCCACTTCTGCTAATGCATGTTATGACGCCGTACCCACAGATGCTTTGGTTACAATTCGAAGCTTTTCGTTTGTGTATGTTGTCATTTACAGTACACAGAGAGGAATGACGGAACACGGACCGAGTAATATTTGGACTGCGGCTCCCATGACATTGCCTCCCCGCCGAAAAAAAAAAGTTCATAACTGGCTTGTAGAGCCTTGTCGTCAAAGATGTTCATTTTTGCTTCATTGTTTTAATTTGTAACTTGGAACGTAACTTTAAAAACGACTACTTTAAACGATATTAATCGAATTTACTTTTTCTTTGATTATTATTTCATAAAAAGTTATGATATGGTCCTTTCATTATTCATTTCCAGCCACAATATTTATTTTTTCTTATTGAACCACAATGACTTGTTGTTATTGCATAATTTTTGTAGAGTAAGATTTGGACTGCGGCTCCCGTAATATTTTCATAGCTATATTAACATCGTAGTAACGCATTAAAATTACAAATAATGAACGGAAGAAGTTACGGGGGGCAGCATTCCACAAATTTTCAAGGGAAAAGTGCGAGAGAGAGGCTTTCTTTTCAACATCGGTCAAAAGGGTCGAGAACTGTTTTAAAAAAAAGGGAAAATATAGGAAAATTGCCAGCGTGAAAGAGAAAGCCAAAATAATAACATCAGCGGTAGATCAAGAAATATTACTTCAACCAACACTGACAGTGGAAAAATTCAAAATGTAACCCCAGTTGAAATCTTTGAAATAAACAGCGATAATGATGAATGTGATCCTGAAACTGAAAGTAAGAATAGTGTAACAGCCGTGCAGTTAGATAATTTCAAGAAAATCGGACTCGTTAGTGATGATCCAATTGAATGGACAGTTAATGATACCACAATTGAAATGCTATTGCGTGGAGCCAGAATATAAATTTTGATTTTTCAGAGTCCAATAGGAAGATTCGAGAAAAACGAGATATTTAACAGAGGGCGCCTTTTACAGTGAACTAGCCAACGGAGAGATAATAACAAGAGACTGTTTAGTTTATTCTCCATGTAAAGGTTCCCTTTTCTGTGCTCGATTCAAGCTTTTTGGCTCAAAATATGTTGTTAAAGTAAAGTGCTTGTGTAGAAGTACGATTCCACCATATAAAACTGACATAAATTTGAAATGTTGATATATTTCATTAAAAGGAAAAATTCTTGCAAATTATGTTTGCATGAATTTTTCATTTAAACTTTTTTTGTTTAAATGGCCACGTCTACCATGGATCTTGATCCAGATTGGGGGTGCAAGAGGGCATCGCTTCCACCTGGATGCTCCATTCTTATTTGGGGGCCGTAAGATTACCTAGTAAATACGACATCCTCCCGAGTCTCGTTCGCGTTCGCCAAGCCCAATCAGTTGTTTGCCTTGGCAAAACACATCCTTCCAGTAGGTTACCTCGGCCTCGACACCTGTAGATCTGAACCCTATGAGCTGGCAATTCGTGAATGCAAAATTCTTTTGTAAGGGGCCCTTGTGCTGGAGAGATGAGCTCGCCACATGACACCGCAATGCTAGCCTGCCAGCGCAATCACGCGCCCTCAGACAAGGCCAATTTTGTCGAGCACCAACATCTTTGCTCGCCAAAGCAGCAGACCGTCACCGCAATCCTTTACGGATATTTAAATACATCCAAAATCACTACAAAAAAATAGTGACACATTACAAACGTGCCTATTAGGCAATGCTAGCGCCAGTAGCAGCGTGGCGACGAAACTATGGAAGTTGCTACAATACTCCCACTAGAGTGGAACATCAATTCGATTTCTGTCGTGATTTCCAGATGCGACACGAAAGTTGCTCTGTTGATTTAATTTTCAAAGCGTGCAGTTTAAAAAGGGAGATAAAACTTGGAAAATTTTTAATTTGTAAAAGTTAAGTAACGTGGCATAATGTATTGATGATGTTCCTATTTTACATTTGACTAGTTTGCAAAACTTTATTTAGATAAATAAGAACCTCACAGCAAAATTTAACAACCAAAAAATAAATCTGTTGTACCCTAAAATATAATCAATCAATCAATATAATCAATGTTTCAACTGTAGAAGTCCAATCCTGGGAGTATTCTATTCATGAATCTTTGAAAGGACTGGGCGGCATTCCATAGTTTGAATATCATCACGGTGAACTTGTACAGACCAAACGGCGTAATCACAGTGATCTTTAGGATATCATGCTTGGCCACTCGGACCTAGTGGTGTGCTCTCAGCAGATCGATCTTCGAGAGAATTTTTTTTTCATCCAAACCAGTAGTGATGTCCTGAATCTATAGCGTCGGATAATGGTCGAATTTTGTGACTGTACCTAAATGCCTTCAATCTCCACATGGCCCCAGTAAACTTTCTTGCTTTGGTACGAGATATAAGGGACTTACCCAAGGGCTGTTTGATGAGCAGCAGAAATCTTTTTTCATCATGAGTTTGAACTCGGTTGTTGCAATAGCCAACTTCTATGTCGTGAGAAGTCGAGGCTTTCTCGCTACGAATAGACCAGTCCCTTTGAATTGGTACTATACGTCGTTGTTAATATCTGCTTGTTACGCTGGGTTAAGAATATGTGGAAATTCTTTTGAAAAGCATTCATAATACGATGACTTCCTGACTAGTGCCACTTCAGAGTAATTAGTATCGCTTATGATCCCTTTTGATGTTCTTTTGGTTTTCGGATATCGTATGAAGTAGTTTTATTGTATACCAGCAATGCATGGTGCTGATAATCAGGTATATGATATCAGCAACCATAACTGACAGATAAAAGCTCGTCGGAAGTTTAAATTATGTGTCAACGTTCAAAGGCCGTATGTGTTAATGGTTATAACATTAGCGGCATATAACTTAAATGACGTTGGTTGACATGTGTGGTCAAGGAATTGACCGATTACAAGTTCATGCAGCGACAGTAAATGAGGTTCCAATACAGATCCCTTGCAATCATCTCGAGTTACATGAAATTAAAATTGACCACCACTCTAAATGCTTGCACCAAAGAGACTTGTCCTGGTTGATTTAATTGTACACAGATAAAAAAATAGCACTAAAGTCGACGATAGGACGAGTGGAGGTAGTAAAAAAAAGGCCCGTAAATTCAATGAAAGTCGGGAAGTCTTCGTTCCCGCGGTCTCAGCCGTCTCACTAGCTTGCCTTATTGTTCAATTCGCCGTGGACTATTCCGTTTCGCTGCAGAGTGCAGGGTGGCGAAAGGCGTCTACGAAATTTCTCCCTCAACCAACATGACATGGCTGAAACCTTAGAATTTCACTACTAATTCCTTATGTACCACACAACTTCTACTCGTATTTCATTTACGGCTCACTCATTCACATTCACTTGCGACTGATTTGCGAGTGTAATTCTATTAAAATTATTGCTTATTGCTCGGTACTTTTCCCGAGCGAGTTTATCTAAAGTCGATTGTCGCCTATTTCCACTCCGCCAACTTTTCGATATGATAGCAATCATTAACGCGTATTTGATAAACTTCGATATTAAAATCGATGGGGTTGTAGAATGGGGTAGTGAAATAGCAAAATAAACTCGTACAAAATAGAAGATTAAACATGAAAAATTTATATTCACTTTGAACACCCTACGACATGATAAGGCCAGAACAAGATCTCCCGTAGACTAATCATCCATCCAAATCTTTTCTTTCTCCTCTTTCGTGTCGCAACAGTACTCAAATCAGCTGCTCGCTCAGCTAAGTTCGATTGCATTCGGTAATGCAATATATGGATGGGGTGCACGAAATCAGTGTTCCCATGTCGGAAATTTTAGTTTACAGATTTAAAATTTCTCACAAATTTGCAGAAGTAAAGAAAAATTAAAAAGATTTTAAATAATAATAAATGTTAAATACATGAAGAATATAATTAAAGGGAAACATTTAAATTTAATATGAAGAAAAATGATATAAAATTATCTTTGATAATAATAATAATAATAAGAGAAAGAAATATTTTATAAATTACAACTATGAATGGAAGTAATGAAATGTTTTTCTCTAAATCTGCAGTTAAAATTTCGGGAAAGGGTTAGGAAGGTTTTCGAGCAGTTTGCTTGTGTGACTGCTCGATTTCTACACTGGTCAGCGACTCTGATCTACATTGCTCGTAAAAATTGGGATGGCGTTCGGTCGCCCAGTTTGAACCCAGTCAATAGTTCCCTATTTTATGCTTCTTCAGACATTGCAAGCGTGATGAATATTCTTTGCTTAAATGTTTCATATTTATTCTCTGTCGGAGGTTTTTCCACAATATCAGGGACTTGCTCTAGAATTTCCGAGTCTAATTCCTCGATAACTTTATCCAATTTTTGATCGGCCTTTGTAACTGGATAATTCGAAAACTCAGCTTCGAGTTTAACAAACCAGACCACCGGTCAATTCCTATAGAAAATTGGAATTTCGAATGAAAAAATAGAGCTTGCTTGCTCATGAATACTGTCCGCAATATCGGCGAAGTTTTCTTCTTCCACCCTTTTCCAAACGTTGATTCTGTTTCCCGTAATTAATTTGCTGCTTGTTTGTCCGTTTAATTTTAGGGTCACAAATCAGACAAATTTTATTAATTACAAAAAATTTATATTTCATATTAGTCGCGGTGGCGATAGGTGTTGATGTCGGACGACTCACCGGGAAGAGAAACAATAGCGATTATAAACATGCTTTTTAGACGACAGCAGTCCTAGCAGCAACGTCGTGGCAAGACTGTAGAAGTAGCTACAAATACCTTCGAACTCGAAAAACAGGAAAAGAAGAACAGAATTGTTTGTTAAAGGCTTTATATGCTTCAATATTAATTTATAATTCAATCACAAAGTATATTGAAAAAAAAATGCTATTAGCAAAAGAAAATTTATCTTAATTTAAGAATTTACTCCTAAATAAATGTGAAATAAACCACAATAATTACTTCGGAAGTTGGTGGACTGTAACAATGGTTAGAGCTTGATTAAGGCTTTCTGAAGTACAAGACAGTACAAAATAAGGAATATTTTAATCTATTGAACTACTTTCTTGCCCAGTCTTTAAATAACATTTCCAATGCATTACTGAACCATCGACATGTCCAGAACAAAGAAAATCAATACTTCTTTCTATTGTACATTCACTGCTTATCCTTGGCTATTAAGAAGGACGAAAAACTACTCGTAGCCGCACAAATAATTTATGATTCATAATTAAAGACAGAAGAAGAAACAAAACGAAAAAAAATGTTTTACCCATTAGAAACAAACCCCCCGAGAGATAAACCATAGTCAGTAATAAAATTCCCCATTTGGCAATTATCCAGATAAATTAGCAGATGGACAACGGTCAAGTGTAGTCGGTGGCGAGTACGAGTATGAAGTTGTAGCAACAGAATAGTGAAATGGACGCCTACCATTTATTACAGAAACTGGGAGAAATCGAAGAATATAGAACCACATGCCATTAAATGTTGTAACTATAATTATATGAATGCATGAAAGCACACATAGAAATTCTTTGTGTCCTTGCACACATGTGTAGTGGGTTCATACCTTAACACATTTGGGTATGGTGATGGTAAAAACATTTTATCTCACTTGTATTATATTTTTGCTCAGAATACGCGCGTGATTTAGGAACAACCAACGGGGTGCATAAGTTGAGTTAATTTTTTGGGGTTTCTAGAAATTGTGGTCAAATGTTGTGGGTGAACTGTTAGATGGCTAGTTGGGATTGCGGTTAACGTTTATAGTCCTATTAAAAATTTTATTACCTCTCGCTGTTTTACCAGTATTATGACTGGGGGAGAAAGTAAGCTTTTGTTTTCGGGGTTGAATATTTATAAGGCTTTATAATGAGATGGAATGTACATAGTTTAATGAATGCCCAATGCAATAAAAAGAATTTAATTTAGTTCAAGTAAAGTAAAAGGTTTGCGAATGTAGTTCAGCTGCGTTTTAAGCTTTGCCATGTTTTCTGCATGGATTAAACTATCAGAAAAAGTCAAAAGATTGATTGCCGATAATAAGCAAGTAGTAGTAATACTTTATTGAGACTTTTCTTTTGACATATATTACTTAACCTACTTTTAATGTTACGATTCATTTGACAGTGACACTTTTGTCAAACGTACTTAGCTGGAAGCATATTATTTCCGATTTAGCAGCGTTGATTTGAAGCCCCCAATCCTTTAAATAGTGGGTTTTAATGTCAACTTCTCTTTGCACCATTTCCATGGCTATCAAGGATACGCGTGAGGGCCAGGGACAGTTGGAATACATGAGTTTGAATTTTAGCTCATCAGTCCAAATGGAGTCAAGCGCTTTTTGTAAGTCTAGCGCGCATGCGACTGTGCATTGTTTTTTCTGCAAGTTTTTTACGACGGTTTCGTGCACAAGCATAATGACATGTTCTGTGGATTTTTTGGGCTGTAATTCGAACTGAAACTCCGGAATTAGCTTCATTGAAAATGCTCTAAAGCTTCGTAGTATGATTCTTTCCAGCATCTTACCAATATTGGAAAGTTTTACGTCTCTGTCGCAGTTTCGTTTAGGGATAAGGATAAGGTTGCCTCGTTTCCATCTTTCGGGAAAGTAACCATTGTTGATGCAATTGTTGAAGATGATTGTTAAGCTTTTGGTGACAATTGCGCCAGATTTCCTTAGTACTTTATTGGGAATACCGTCTAGGCCCAAGGAGGTTTTATTATTAAGACCAGCTAGTATATCGTCTACTTCTGACACGTAAGTGAAAAGTTCCCCGAATGTTTCATGTTGGGGAGATACTGCCTTGTTGGTGTCGGAAAATATTATAAGGTATGACCCTTGGTAACCCATGTTTCTAGTTCTTACAGGCGATATCATTTCCTGTGCTCTTTCGTTCTCTGGGGCTCTTTCTCGGTACAGTTTCCCGTAGAATGAGGAGATAACTTGCAGCTTTTCTTCACGTGTAGTGAAGGGTAGACCCCTTTGCTTTATAGGGTCCCTGTCGATGTTAAAATTATATACCCGTTAGTCCGTTAATATATTAATTTCTCGAAAGACTTCTGAAGATGGTTTGAGTAAACTCAATCTTCTTTTATATTCTTCATTCATCTCACGTCACGTTATTGAGAGTGAGGTATTCCTGATTTATACGATTAATGTGCCGGTGGAAGATCCGTTTAAGCCTTTGAGTTTTCCGTTTTTGTTCCTTTATCTGTGCGTTGGTTTCTTGCGTAAGGCATGTGTATAGCCATTGTTTCGATTTTTCTCCCGGCACATGTGCATACATTCGTTTTAGTATAGGCTCGGTTAGTTCTGGATGTGGATATTAATTTTCTGGTTAGATAGGATTCGGTTTACAGGTGGGGGGTGGTAAATCGTCTTCGAGGTCTTTTTTGAACTCTGCTCAATCAACAGAGGCATAGGAGCAAAATTTTTTGGTATTTCTTCAATATTGGTTTGGCTATTGAGGTCAAGGTTAATTTCAAATAATATTGATCGAATATCGATGGTAGGGTTGCACATTGGTAGGGAGTTGTGTTACCAGTCAGTAGGCCTTGTGACACTATAAAGTTATCTAAGAAGGAGCTGCTTCTTGGGTATGCGGGGACACCTGCGTTGACGATGGCACATGTCAGAAATGCGCTCGACTTATCGATATATTTTTTGGCCGTTTGGATTCCGTATAAAATCACCCCAACGCTCATATCTCGCGTTGAGGTTTCCGCCGAGGAGAATAGAGTCGTGATTAGCAGCTGTTGTTAGTATTCTATTAAGGGCCAGTTCTATTGAAGGTCCCTACTTTATTTGGTCGACTAATGGTGGTCCCGTTCCAACGTCGTTTCAAAGTACTTGGTAGTTATCTATTCTGACCTTGTGTGTCGGTTTTAAGACTATTTTGTTACGCAAAACTATGTCTAATTGAAAAGCCAGCAAAACTGGCTTGTCCTGTGTTGGCTTGTCATCGTATTTCAGTCAGAAGTGGGCAACCTTTTTTAGAAGTTTCCCTGGTGACACTCCCAAAACTTGAACTGTTTCGTAGTGGAGTCTTGGAAGGGGGTTCTCTTGTAGTACAGCGGTTCGAGGCATAGTTGAATTTCTTCCACTCGTGACTTCCGAGTATAGAGGTACTGATTGTGCTGATGTGGCTGTTGCAATTGGAGTTTGGATATATTGGAGAGATGGGGTTGAAATGGGGGTTGCCCTTTTATTTTTTAAAAGTGCTTTCTTGTCTACAAATTTTCTCCTTTCAGGGCATCCGGAGGAGTTTGATGGGTGGCCTTTCTCTTGGCAGAGGACACAGAAAGGTGGGTAACTTGTTTAGTCAATGTCCTTCCTTGGGCATTCTTGGGGGTTGTGGTCGTCTCCACAAGCCACACATCTTGCCTGGAAGACACAATTCACCGAGGCATGGCCGAAGCGCTGACATCTATAACACTGGAATAGGTCACTCCTTCTGGGCTTTTTCCATGTCGCTTTCTGTTGAAGGATTAAACGAAGCTTAAGGAGGTAGTCTTGGTCTTCTTTTTGGTTAAGGATTATTTTGTATAAGTCTAAGTTCACGCCGTTTGCTTTTGACCATCCGGTGGTTAAGGGGGAGACATTGTCGATTTTAATATCCGTACATTGTATTTCAATATCTTCCATAACCTGTGTAGCTCCGAATGTCTACACCTCTGAGTATGACTGCATATGTTTTGCATTCCGTTGGTGTGAAGGAGTAACCTTCCGCTTTAGATCTGCGGATCAAATTCAGTAATTCATCATGGATAGCGACTTCGTCAACTGTAATTTATAATTTACTCGTGCTCAGGCGAGTAATTATATACTTCGTTCTCGGGCGTGATTGTAATTTTTTTAACTATCATTGTTGTGATTCCTACCACGAACATAGGGGGACACCATGATTTTTTCTTTTCAGGGGCACATGTGTTTTGCTTGGAGGCTATGTTTTCTTCTCCCGAAAGAGGCGCGTATGGGTTTGGATTATGGGAGCTTGGTGCTTGGGTAAGAATGGGTAACTTTCTTTTAATTGCTAATTTACCTTGAACCGTTCTAAACCCTTCCGATTCTGTATTGATCAGGTTGAAAAATCAGGTCGATAAATTGCCACGTGTTCTACTTCCATTGTTGCTGATGGTAGTATTTCTTTCTTGGCCACTTTCGTTCTTGGTGGAAGCTCCTTCTCGTCACTGTAGAACAGGCAATCAGACTTCAAGCCCGGCGCAAGAGAAATGATTGGTTCGATGATGAGTGGCAGAATGCGTTAGATAAAAAGAATCAGGCATACACAGATTACGTAGGTAGGAAAACCTGGACGAAGAGAGAATATTATGAAAATCTCAGAAAAGTAGCGAATAAGATAATTAGGATTCTGAAAAGAAAATACTATGATGACCAATTGAGAAGTATAGATGTAAGCCTAGCGATCAACAACGCAAGACAAGCAAACAAAGTAGTCGAAAGCCTGAAACATGGTTATTAGCCCAAAACAACGCTCTACCGTGATAACATCGGCAATATCATCGCTGATGAAACCAAGATCAAAGAAACATGGGCATCATTTTTCAAGAACTTCCTTAATCCTCTCCACAGGCTTATAATTCTTTCAATTGTATCGTAACTTTCCAGATGAACCGACGTGCAATCTAAAGGATTTCCAATTCTGCACCAACACTAAAGGGTTCAATGCGAATAAAACTTGCCACTGAGTAAAAGTCTTCAAACCTATAGTTTTTACGCGAAGAAGATATTTTTGGAGTTTTGAATGGACCATTTTTAGAATGATACTCAATTACTTTTTCTGCTCGAGAACCTGTAAAACCGGCAGTGTACCTCAGAATGCTTAAACTTACTGTGTTGATGTTAACACCATAGACACTAACACATTCGGTAACAACTTCACTTAACACTTCCGATAAGCCTTTATCGTTAACATCGAGTTGCTATATATCAACTCCAATATGCGTTGGTTGTAGCTTCACGTTCTCACTTAAAGGATCATTTAACCGACGTGCTCTAGAAAACCTTATGAGATTCACATCCATTCTTGGAAATTCTTTGTTTGGCTGTTTTTCCACACAAATTTATTGAAACAGTGATCCAAAGTTCTGTTTCTCAACATGCAGTTCCATTACCAAGTGAAACAAGACAACACCAGAACTTGAATACCAACTACCTTCGCGCGCCTAGACATTTTCCATGCAATACAATGTAAGCGTTTAGTTCGAGTTCTAGAAATTAATTTCACTTTGCAACGGTACAAATCACCAATATGCAACTATTTGACACTAGCCACCCTATGAATTGTCCATTTCTTTAAGAGAAAGTAGCTTTTCCATGCAGATAACAAAACACCGAAGGTGCGCTACTGCTGTGTGTGGGTAGCAATGAAGATGAGATTTGTTTGGTTTAATCATAAATGCCGGGGAGAACGAATCATTTTTTACCACGCTATATTCACACGAACCACTTAGTATGGAAAATTTCACTACTTTCCAGCTAGCACAGTCACTTTCCATATAAACTCGAATGCCGTTTCCAATTCGTTTGCCTTCATAGCGCACTCCCTATTAAATCCCAAATAAACTGAGTCCAACCAAGCAACTCAAATAAAACGGCACAGCCAACGCCATCGCGTATATGACCAAATGCATGGAGTTTAGAATTACGATGGAACAATACGAGCTCGAAGGAAATTCGAATTAAACTGCGTTAATTGATCGCTTTGGTGGTAAGTTAAACTTCCCGGCAAGCTGTCAACAATTCGATAGTGTCGATAATTTTCAATTCCGCGATGTGAAAATCTGAATTAGAATGTGCTACTTTAGGGTAGTTCGATTAAAATATCTGAGCAAAGACTAATACTAATTTTAAGGGTTCGCGGTTCTCCCAAAGTGCTCGCTGTGGCAATCAAAAGCAGACTCTCCGTTTTTTTCTCAATTGTCTTACGGGACATGTCGCACCGGTAGCTCACAAGCGCAGTTCATCCGTCTATGTAGATTGCATTTGGTAATGCAATTCGTAAATGAGCTGCGTCAAAAAGTGTTGCTGTGTCCAAATTTCAATTGTAGCTTTGAAAAATTAAATTTTTCAAATTTGTTATTAAAATTTGGATCAGCATTATGCAGGTTTTTAAGCAGTTTACTTAGGCGATTGCTCGACTACTACATCTTTGCCTGTAATTATAATATCGGTTACTGTAAAGATTTACTTGTTTGTTTGTAATTAGTACAAGAAATCAAAAATACCTATTTCGATTTGTTTTAGCATTAAATTAAACTTCAACGCAAGCTTATATAATAATATACCAAAAGTCTCCTACCATGACTTTTTTGAAGAGAGCGTTCTTGTTTCAGATTGAGAGAATCGTTAGTTACTTTCATGCCAACTTTTTAGATTAAATGTTTTAAAATACAAATTCAAGAACCTCAATTTATCACATGCTAATATTTAATCTGACTCAAGCGAAATGGTATCGGCAGACAACTACACTCAAATTCTGACAAAAAGGTCTTTGGGTGCTTATTTCAACAATATAAGAAGCAAATAGACGGTTACTAGTAAAAGTCGTATGAAAAACAAGTTGAAACAATACTACTTTTAGCACATGAGTAAGTAAACAAGTAAGAGCTACGTATATACACTAAATTTTCAGGAATATGTCTCCAAGCCACCTTAAATAACGATTTTATTTTATTTTACCTGAACAAAGTAATTTAACAAACTTGATGATTAACGGGTTGATTCTAGATTAATGTCTTCTATTAGATTCTCAGTAGGCTTTCCCAACGCTTCGGATCTTTGGGAACGTTTTTAAGCTCTATCCAGATTTTATTACACTTATGGGGAGGTTCTTTCAAATTTGGTCTACATATTCGTGGAATATGGGTATGAAAGAATTTACCTAATTAGAGCGTCTCTAAACGTACTTAAGTCGCGCGCCCTGGCGACGTTCAAGTGCTATTTCACAGCGCACTCCTAGATAGCTTTTTATGTACGATAACGAATAGGAGTCAGTATTATCACGTACTTTTACTTGTTGGCATGCGCTATAGATGGCAGCACAAAAAAAATAACCGATGTGTCAAACAATTGCCTGTCTGAACCTTATAAATCGCCTCGTCCGCGCACGAGTTTGTTTGCTCTACTGTTTTTTCGCCAGTTTTTTTATAAAATGCCGAAAAGAAGACCACCACCTTCCCGGACTCCGAAGAGAAAGTTCCATGGAAAAAGATATACGGCAGAAGCAGAGGCAGACCACCTTAGTTCGTCGGCCAAAAAACTGAAAGATATAGAATATAGTGATGTTGAAAATTATGCCAACTCTAGTTACGTGATTTGTAATTTTTTGTTGATTTTCAACGCGTTGAGTGAGTTTCTTGTTTGCAAGACTTGTTCGAGTGCAGTAAAGTTCGGACACACAGCGGGACCTGGCGTGGGTTTTAAACTTATTGTGGACTGTTCGTGTGGTAGGCGTCAGTTGCTATCACCCCCGATATCGCGAAATGTGTATGATATAAACTGGCGACTTTTATTTGCTTTTCGCGTTCTCGGGTCCGGGTTACAAAGTGTCAAAACGTTTTGCTCATTGCTGGACAGAAAAAACTCATTCAGTAACAACATGTACTACAATTTCCTGGACAATTTGCATGCTGCATCGAAGACTGTATTTGAAATTGTTAAAAAAAAAGCCGTGCGCGAGGAAATTCAAGCTAACTCTGAAGCTGGAAATGAGCCGACGCACTTACCTGTTTCCGGTGATGGTTCTTAGAAAAAGAGAGGATTTTCATCGCTTTTTGGTCTTGTCTCGCTTATCGGAAAGTATACCGTTAAAATTATAGATTTCATCGTGAAATCTTCCTACTGCCAAAGCCTGTCACAACTGAGCATCGAAACAAGGGACGCCAGAGTACGATGAATGGAGCGAAAATCATGCCGATGAATGCACCGCGAATCGCACAGGTAGTGGGGCAAAATGGAGGTGGACGGCGTGCGCGAGATGTTTTTGCGATCCGAAAATCTTCTGGGAGTCAAGTATAAGTATTATATCGGTGACGCGGACACGAAAACTTACAAGGCTCTCGTTGATTTGAACCCATACGATGACTGCTCGGTGTTAAAGAAAGAGTGCGTGTGACACGTTCAAAAAAGAATGGGGACTCGAGTTCGGAAGTTGGAAAAGGACATGAAGGAGCTTGGTGGGAAGGGGGCCGGGAAATTGACAGACAAATGATTGCGGATCTGACGCTGTATTATGGATTAGCGATTAAACGCAACCCGGATTCTTCTGCAAGTATGAAAGAAGCTATCTGGGCTACTTATTTCCACAAGTGCTCAACGAACGAAAATCCACAACAGCATTTATACCCTGAAAGAGATAAGACCTGGTGCAAGTGGCGAGTTGCAGAGAAAGAAGGAAGACTGGATACTTTTAAACACCCTCCTCCCTTTGCAAAAAATGTCGCCGAAGCCATCAAGCCGATTTACGAAGCGCTTTCCAACCCGGACCTCCTAGAACGCTGCGTTGGGACAAACACACAAAACTCGAATGAGTCTTTCAACTCTACAGTTTGGAGATTGGCGCCCAAGCACCTGCATTATGGAGTAAAAGCTGTCGATATTTCGACATACATTGCTGCGTGTTTGTTCAACGAGGGAAGATCATCTTTACTAAAGATCATGAACGCCCTGAATATCAGCATTGGCATCGAGGCCAGCCGATACTCCACCGAAGCCGATGACGAGAGAATCTTGGCAGCTGAACGACGAATATCAGTCGCATATCAGTCGCTTCTCGAAACACCCGCCTCGTGAATCGTCTGCAGGAGCAGGCAAATCCGAAATCAAGGAAGGGATCCTGTACGGATCAGGAATAAGCGACTAAGAACCTGATGTGAGTATAATGTTTTAACTTTAAACGCGTTTTTCTCGGAACCATGTTTTTCATCAGAATTTTAGTTCAGTTCTTGATCTTTTGCTCCGATTCCCTTCATTCAAAGCATGTTTGAAAGGATATAATTTTTTGTATAGGTTATACTAACAATATACATGAAAAATTGTTTAATTGATATTTTTGAGCATGGTCAAATCACAAAAAAAGTGGATTGAAAAAATGTTTATTTTCGAACGTTCACATTTCAGTGAATTTTTCGTCCAAAATCATTCAGATTTAGTATAAGCCATGGAAAATTTTATGAATTTCAATAAACAAAAAACATTTTTCATTTCAGTTCACTACAAGAGGCTGGAGAACTGAAATTCGTAGACGATGTTCTGCGTGTAGAGGCAGACAAGAGCCATCATTTTTCAACCGCCCTTTGGGTTTCGTCGAGATGAATATGTCAAATTATTGTACAATCAAAACCACATTTAACTATCATAACCAGAAGTTTGTATGTCTTCTCATCATGCCACAATTAATTCTGAAATCTCGCCTTCTTTTCGGCCAAATTTGAGAGATCCTCCCCTTATATTGCACTGCTTTTTTGATAGCTCACAAAGTTAACGCTTCTTCAAAGCAGTGTACAAACGATCATACGTTGACGGCATTTTTAGTAAGTGATATTCAAAACTAATATATTAAAAACCTTTACAAAATCAAGAGCGATTTGCGACTTTTGTCCTGCACCGACATGTGAATTTGAAATTTTTGACAGTAAAAGTCAAACGGGCTGCCACCTACAAGTGATACGTAAGTTAACCGTATTACCCTCCGCGTACTTAAGCGTAGTATTTTCTGAATCAACCACCCCCCCCCCTAAATTGGTAACGTAATTTATGCACTATCTCTAAGATGTCTCGTGATCATCAAATGCATTAAAAAAAATGTTTTTCTTAGGGTTTTTCTTGAAAGTTTAACGAGCAGCTCGCATGGATGAACTACTCAATTACTACAATTGTTTAAATTTAGAGTACTTTGTGGGATATTAAGTGTCTGAGTGCTTTAATGTTTTAAAACTTGCATGATTCTATAAAATTTGTAACGATTGAATCAATAAAGAGCATCGAATTTGAATGAAAATGCGGTTAAGTAGGAAAAATACCGATAGTACCATTATTTGTTTGAATGTAAGTGGCTCCTCATTAATTTGGACGCAAACCTGCAGAAATTATTGTTTTCACTCAGTATGCAAGGTGGGTCAGCACGGACAGTGTATTCCTTTGGAGAGACTCCAACTTGTCGTAGGATGCTCCCCATGGTTCCAGAACATCTGCCACATCTCGTTAGGTGTAGCTCAAATAAGGCCATTATGATTTTCTCTAATGAAAAGCTTTTCAACAAGCTTAGCCACAAATTTGATATATGTTAATGCATCATGCTTGACAAGAATGTATGTACCTCAAAATAATTACTAGGACAAATTCCATTGAAAATATTCTATCATCTCATCAAAACGCACAATGCAATTGGAATATTAGAAAGAAAATGAGACCAATGTAGTACGTTGCATGCTTATCGAGTGTTGTTTAATCTAACTCATTCAATTTCTCCATCAACTTTTCTCACCCCCTTTACAAAGCAATCATTACCCATCCATTCATTTATAATTTTATGCACGTAAATACTCGATACATTCAAAGTAGAATTTAGGACAACATTATTTTTCTTGAAAGTCCAACAATCTATACTTAAACTATTAAAACGAAAGCTGAAATAACAACCCACGAGCAAGGCAGCTCCACGCCTCCCATTCCTCCACGGTACTGTTTCAACAAAACACAAAACGAACACATAGCCCTTGTCTAACAGCCCGTTGTCCGTTGGACAGGGAAAATTACAAAACATAAATCTCATAAGAATGAGGTCTTAGCAAAATAAAAGAGTGTTCGTCCTATAGTCGTAGCAGGACGAAATATACCAAACGGGTTGAAACGAAACTTTTTACCTTTTTCAACCATAAACCTCATCCTTTCATTCCAGCAAGCCGTCCCAATTTTTTTCTTGCAATCTTTCCATCTACACTCACACCGTCGACTGCGACCACCCTCACCCCGTCAATGCCAAGCAAAGCATATACTGGAAATATTTCATAGTCTCCAGCACACCACATGAAAAAAGGTTATAAAGAAAAACAACTATAGTTCGCCAGGATGGAACCAATACCAACAAAGCAAAGCCGCTGGCTGGACAATAGAGCGGCAGCGGCCAGGACTGCTAACACAATCTTTTCGCCGGACCAGGGCAACCAAGAGTTTTCCTCTCCACGTGACACGGGCAGTTAGTTACCCGAGCGTGTAGCGCCCATTGTGTATTATGCCCACACTTCCACTCCGGACCCATCGTCCCTTGCTCGCGGCCTCGTCCACGCTCGCCAAGCAATTCGACCAAAGGAAAAATTTTTATCGATTTCTGGTCAAAACGAAAGAAAAAATTCGCTGCCACCCTGCTCTCGAAGGATAGTGGCTGCCTGAGAAAAAGGACTCGAAGCAAAGCACTCTATGCTCCAAAGGATCCCACTCTCTCTATCAGACCCATCCTGATGGACTCCATGTATTTATTATCGCATATAGCAAACTTTTAGTGGACATAGAAAAATACTCATCCCGACGTTATCTTTATCTCCGTTGACCACTCGTTTCTTCGCTTCCTGGATCATATCATCCTCGGCGCGGACACGGGAGTGAGTTGATTGCTTTCAAGTGTTGCATTCTCATCCATTAGTTGTATTAAATTTTATATAGCAGAGCGAGCCCTTGAAGCCGGCGGCTACATTTCTTGTTTATCTCTTTTCGGACAATATAACCGTATTTCGGGAGAAAGGACGAGTGCGTAGACATCGCCATATGCCCACTGCCTCTACCACTCTCGCCACTACACAGTTTACCACACATTTCATTATTACTATTCTAGACTCATCTTGGCCACCCTTTTGCTGAATATCTTCAATTTCCCGAGAGCGAACGAATTATTCGTCTTCAGTCTCCCGCCAACACCTCCTGTTCGTCCTCACACGACACCGACGTCTGTCTGCAAAAAAGACAATTCGCCATTATAAATAGAAGGATGGATCATTTCTATTTCGCCTTGTGTTATATTTTCTCGACCTCATTCGCTTCGCTCCCACCTCAGACAACTGATGGGGTTATTGGAAAAATGTACCTTTTTTGGTTGAACCAAAAATTCGGTTAACTGTCCTCCTTGGACTCTTCTCTCACACGTCACCCTTCTTTTGTACTATCGAGTCCTCGGACTTGACCGATCCATGATAAATTATTGTAACCAATTTTATGAGGGTTGTAAAATGGTTAAAAGGATCCATAGAAAGGACACTGGCCCACCCCGTAAACGACATCCATTAAATTTTGCAATATTAGAAAATTTATTAAAGACCGGTCATCGAAGCTATGACGAGGCGGAGTTGGGACCGGTTCCAGGCTTCGGACGAGGGTGAAACGATCCCCAGTCAGTGACTGTCATTTCCCAATGACTTATAGTCGAAAGATTTTCATTCTGTTGATGGAATGGAAAAGATAATGCTGAAGAAAAGCATTGGGATGATGAGGCAATCAATTCTAAAGTCTGCTTGTTGATATTGATAAATTTTTATCCTTGCTTGCGTCAAGGATTTGGATTGTTTATTGCGCTGCATCTTCCAGATTTCATTATTTACAAGACTCTAGCACATGAACCCCCACCCCATAAATTCACGTGATAGGAAAAACATTCTAGTTCTATCAGCATTTTTATAATATCCTTGGGAAGACGGAAAACCGACCACATCATCTCCGGGCATGGAACGGGAAACGGACGAAAGGTGTGTTTTTGCGAAATAATTTTATGTGAATGATGACGATGACGACAACAACGACCACCACGAAGACGAAGAAGATGATGAAGACGACGACGACGACGAAGAAGAAGACGGCGAGGAAAAAGATAGCGAAAAAAGGTACATATTATCCATGTCCTTCTTCTGGACGAGAAATATTATTGGTCAATGCGCGATATTTCTCGTGTATTGCGCAATCCCCCAAGTTATGGCGATTTCTTTTTCCCTGCAACACAAATTCAACCCTCACTGGCGTCATTTCTCGTCGCTCGCACTGAATTTCTTTGTTCCTTCGACGAACCGAATGGGTAAGTTGGTGGGTGGCTGGGTCGATTGTATACCACCCTCAATATTACCGCACCATCGTCACCGTCAAAGAAAATATGATATCCTTTTTTATGATTGTGTGCAAGTGTGGGCGAGAAAGTGAATCGTTATTTCTGAATGGAAAGGACTTTGCCCGTTGCTCGATTTCCCAATAGCGTTATGATAGCAATATTCACCCCTGAGTTCAAGCAGAATGTAGCAGGTTAGGTATACAAGGTGGATTTTTGTAGTGGTGATGATTCAGAACAACTATATACTTGATGAGATTGGATACCACCCTTGGACTCAAGGAAAACTGATATAATATTTGTGGCATGTATAACGGAGGATATGGTTATAATATTTCATAAATTCATTGGGCGTGGTGTAAGTTGGAGTGAATATGAATTCATCTTTTGCTGTACAAAATGGAGTTGCTGAAGATTGTGGTTGGTTAGTTTGAGATTCGTACGGAAATTCTAGTATCGATTTACTTTATCTTTAAAAACAAAAGGAAATGGAAGCATAAAAATGTCACAATGAAAACGCGTGGAACGGGATCCCCGGCAAAAATAAAACAAAGTAGCTATAATAACCAAGACCCGTTCAGAATTATTTGCATTAAATCTTATACCGCCCTTGTGCAATCACAGAGAATTTTTATTTTGAATTCTAGGAAATAGATTTTGCGTGATTGAAAAAGTATGAATTATGGTCATGTTATGTTACAAAACAGTAATTATTTGCAATTAATGGTACTCGGGACACGTTGGCACGCCCAAGAAAAAGCTTGTATTTAAAGTGAAATATGAAATTTAATTTCTTTATTTTATCTTAATGCTACCCGGATAATCAATATTTTTGGTCATTTTGGTTGGTGTATAAATGGAAAATTTTTTTGGATCGCCTACTCGAGAGCAAGCAACATACAATTGGCCATGAGAAAAACATGAATTTTCCAAATGTAAACCAGCAATAGCTAACGATGGCTCTTATGCTTTGTTAATGGTAATCGCAAAAGCAAGACTAAAAAGAAACTGAAGCCGCTTGAAGTCAAATGGCAAAACGTTGGTAATCAGTGGTATGCGTGGAATCAGCACGTCTTCCCTTTTTAATTTGCTAATGACGATTGTTGCCTCGATCAAATTTGGTGTTAATTTTTTTGAACGTCACACAGAGGGGCCAACTCGCTCAAAGCCTCTTAAAGGGTCAAAAATTGATTCATCTTTCAGATCAGTGATTTTTCCAGGAATCGGTACTTGACGCATATGTGCACGTGCTCGTTGTCAGCCAGGCTGCTAGAGCATGATCATATATTTGTAGCATCACTTCAAAGTTAATTTATACAGCCTGTTCTCATTTTCTCTTGAATTGTTTCGTGGAGTCCTTCAATATCTGCAATTCTCGTATGTGAGTGTGGTTTCGTAATATTAAGTTTAATGTCTTTTATTTGATAAAGTTCTTGTGTACGACACATCCGAAAGTATACGTCAATCCCAGTTCATAAACCCAAATCACCTTTACCCACACGGCATATTGGATGTCATATCAGCATATCCATCAGCGACAAACATCAACAAACTTTACGATGACTGACCTTTGCACGAGTACGCGTGTCACCATGTTCATTAGCGCCAAATGCATCAATGCCGCGGGAGCTGTTATCATCATCAAATTAAGTTCTTTAACATTTCAAGTCATTAAAATACTTAAACTTAAAGTAACAATAACGTGTATAAATATGTAAATAGAAGAACAATAAATTCATTCTGGTAAGATACTTACATAAGGTCGTTTTATTAATTTTCACTTTCCAGAACATTGGTCCCTCGAGCCGGATGATTCAACGTTGTAGACGAGTTTAAGCCATTTGCAGGTTCAATTTGGTAGATACCGCCGCAGTCTCAACGTTGCAGAAGAGGTTAAGCCGTTGGGAAGTTAAATTTGGTAAACACCACCGCATTCTCAACGTTGCAGAAGAGTTTAAGCCGTTTGCAGGTTCAATTTGGTAGATCCCGCCGCAATCTCAACTTTACAGAAGAGGTTAAGCCATTTACAAGTTCAATTTGGTAAACACCACCGCAGTTTCAATGTTGCAGAAGAGTTTAAACCGTTCGCAAGTTCAATTTGGTAGATACCGCCGCAGTCTCAACGTTCCAGATGAGGTTAAGCCGTTTGCAAGCTCAATTTGGTAAACACCACCGTAGTCCCAACTTTGTAGAAGAGTCTAAGCCGTTTGCAGGTTCAATTTGGTAGATACCGCCACAGTCTCAACGTTGTAGAAGAGGTTAAACCGTTTGCAAGTTCGATTTGGTAAACACCGCCGCAGTCTCAACTTTGCAGAAGAGTTTAAGCCGTTTGCAGGTCCGATTTGGTAGATACCGCCGCAGTCTCAACATTGCAGAAGGCTTTAAGCCGTTCACAGGTTCAATTTGGTAAACAGTACTGCCGTCTCAACGTTGCAGAAGAGCTCAAGCCGTTTGCAGGTTCAATTTTTCAAACCGCACCGTAGTTTCAACATTGCAGAAAAGAAGAGTTTAAGCTATCACAGGTTCAATTTTGGCAGCAACAGCCGATAGCATATAGCAATTTTTTCAGACGTTATTGGTGAGCTGTTTTGATCAGACGAGCAATTCAATAATACGATGGCCACTTCAATCGCAGTACAAAGACTGAACTTTGGTAACATCAATCGGGTGATCTCCAACTTCAAAAATAATGGGGCCAGTAGGCACTCATTGGCATACTTTGAGACAAGATTAGCTTGTCTTGAAGACCAATGGAAGCCATGTGAAGAAATACATGCTCAGACCCATGCGCATTTGCAGGAGCAAAAGGAACAAGTTGGGTAGACTGACCTATGCTCATGTCAGAAGGGTTTTGTACTCAATTTACAAAACGCAGTAGCCAGCAACGAATAAAGTCAAAAAACATGTTAAAGACGATTTTATTGGAGAAAATGTGAAATGTGAATTTTGACTTCTGAGGTATTTGTTTTACTTATAACCCATAGATATCTCCCATGATAATTTTTCCAGATTTTTTAGAAACACATTTTTCATGTATTTCCCCCCCCCCCTGTGCCCCCACTGAAGCAAAAACGGTCAGTTTAAGAACTGTTTTGAAAAGCTCTCATAGAGAACTTTCAGATGATATTCATATCGGCTACCTTTCATGAAATTTTTTTCAGGGCCCACTCCTCTGTACTGTAATCATCGATTCATGGCCTATTTTTTCGAATCCTAGAATGGTTACAAAGCCCTTTTGTTAAGAGCTCTCTCCTGCCTCTTCGACTTGTTTCAATTGTATGTACTCATTTTCATGATACCTATCATTCCTGAAATTTTCATGCAAATCCTAGCAAAGCTGTAGTGTCTAAATCGATAAAAAGCGCATATGGCTCCATAGCCATATGTTTCCATAGTAATACGGGTACAGGGCATATTGTTCCATAGTAATACAGGAAAATTCAAATCGCTATAACTTCATCAAATACTATTCGATCTTTATGAAACTTTCAGAAAAGATCAATCTTATAAAAAGTCATCTGTTTGCTATATTTTATTGAATTTAAGGGTACCGTTTGGATTTTATTCAAGAAAATATAAAACAATTATTAACAATCGAAGAGTTATACACCCTTTTAACACAAATAGAGGCTTGACTCAACTCGAGGCCCTTATGTGAGGCAAGCAGCGACTCCCAAGACCATACAGCAATTACTCCTGGGCATTTCTTGACGGGATGTAACTTGTTCGAGATACCATCCATCCCATCAAATAAATCCATTATCGCTAAATGGGAATCAGTTCAACGAATTAAGCAACATTTCTGGAATCAATGGAAGCTCGAATATCTTAGCTGACTACACCAAAGGCCAAAATGGATGACGATTCAACCCAACCTCCAGGTTGGAGATCCTGTTCTCGTACAAACTGACAACTTTCCATCTACGCGTTGGCTACTCGCAAGAATGACGGACGTACATCCTAGATCAGATGGTATTGTACGCGTTGTGTCCATCAAGCTTCACGGTAGAGTCACTAGATGCCCTATCATCAAGATTTGCAGTCTGCCGTTTACTAAGCCTCCTACAGGGCAACCTAAACAACTACCTCAATTGGCTACACTTTTAGCGACTGCAGAATCAAGTAAAAGGAAACGACCCAAAATTGTGCCTATTGGAAATACATGGTCAGGGTATCTACCGAATAACGCAGAAAATCTAAAGCCAAATCTGTGAAACTCACTCCGAAAAAGATTCAAACAGCAGGAATAGCATCTAAATTACTATACTCCCTCCTAATAAATTTCTGTGTATTTCCACAAATTAATTGCGACGTTAGCACCTTGGAGCTGCACGAACCCACAGAGGACCGTTGAAAATACAACTGATATTACCGTGGACTAATCTCCAATACGATCAAAATAACATAGAAGTGGTCATAGCAAAATTCCGTGGCCTGTGCCAATCTAGCTCTAGTATCTCAACTGAAATCGGCAGTTTTGAATCAGTCCACCATTTGGAAGAGTTTAAGGAAGAAATTGTCCAAAAAATGCTTACTTTAAAGTTATTGCATAACAGAAAGTAAAGAGGTGCGCTCGGAACTCTATTGACAGCTGTTTTCGGTGTGAATGACGAGATCTACAAGGACATCAACAGTTTATCTAAGAATCAAAGGAAAATCATACGTTCCATGAACAGCCAGGACAAGCTCATGCTAAAGGTAGTGAAAACCCTCAACAGTACCTCAGGTAAAATCGATACCCAGCTAAAACGATTTCAAGCTCAGCTGCAAAGAGGTATAGAACGAATCAACGACCTAGGCCACTGGTACAAAACAATCAATCACAATAAAACCAGCATTCATCTTTTAGCTACGCATCAGCGAGCAGAGTACTACCTGGACGAAGTTCATCAGAAGTATTCTAGTTTACTTTCTACCCTTACTTCACCAACAAGCATCTGGGAATGCATAAGAACAAATGATGCTCTTCAAGACATCAACCATATTATAAACGCTGCTTCCAGATCACATGCAGATCTTATATCAGGCAATTGAACCCATTCGAATTAATTCTAATAATACAAGTATCAATTTACTGACATTCCTTCCCAACATCGACAACCGGCCATACAACTTGATGAAAGCCACACCAGTTCCAGAATGCATCGGGAACAACACATTCCAAACATTCGACATAATATCAGTGATTTTGGGCGTGAACTATAATTTACAGCAATATTTTGAAGCTTCTAGTGACGACCTCGCCAGGATCGCAGCCAATCAATATCTAGTGGACATCAGGCTACTCCATGATGTAAATTCAAAACCAAATTGTGTAACCAACGAGGTACACAAGGTATTCGGTATAGACCCGTGTGCAATGCACACTTTCAGAGTAAAGAGTATAGTTTGGAAACAACTGCACGACCCAAATACCTGGATACTTACGACGCCATCAGCAACCCCAGTGCAAGGTATTTACCTCCATTTTTTCTCATAAGTTTTCCCAATCCTAGTTTAACTTCTTCGCTTAAGTCGTCCATTTTTAGATCTTCGTAAAAAAAATTTTAACAAAGACCTACTAGTTTTGCGAGCTGCCTGTCCGTCTATCCGTTCGTCCATCTGTCCATCTGCCCATGCGTCACAACAAGTTTCCTCAGAAACAATAAAAGTTATAACGCTCAAACTTTGTGGAAAGGTCAGAAATGATGGTTTCTCGAAAGTTTGAATATTACCAAAAATTTACAATCTTTTTAAGGGGTCTCTCCTAATAGCGAAGTAGCCCTTAAACATTTTTTTAAATCAAAAGTAGCCGAATGGGGTATCAGATGAAAGGTCTTGATTAGAACTATAAGAATCTGAAAGAATAAGGTCATGTTATGCATCAGGGTTTCAGAGGGTGGCAAAATGTACCAAAACTTGGTGTCAAAGGTCGTGACGAGCACCACCAACACACGTATACTCAACAGGATGCAGCAGGCGAATTAAAAAAGCTAGAACAATGTTAAATATATCAATGAAGAGGAGAAAGACACCGAAGAAGGGAAAGGGAATTTCAAAGTCGCAGATTTACCACAAGTGCGGCAATAAAATCAGTCTCATTACTTAATTGTCACACTTCGTATGACTAGATTTCTGCTACATACATGCAAAGTCAAACAGGCGCTGGCCGTTGTCATTTATTTCACCGTGAAGGCTATATCCTCTAGTTGTGTCCAATGAGATAGCTCATTGCCAACCTTAGCGTGGAAATCGCCCAGAGTTATTTTTGGGTCGTCTGTAGGAAATAAGCCGACTAATCTTTTTAGGGGATTGTAGAACGTTTCCTTCGTTTCTCTATCCTTTTTTTTCGGTCGGGACGTTTACACTTATTTGCCAAGTTTTAGAAGATTTTGCGTTTATACGAATCACACAGAACCGTTCACTGATTGCCTTAAAATCAATAACGTGCAATTTGAAATCCATATCAACAATTAAGGCCACTCCATATTCTCGTTTTCCAGCAGGCTTCCCACTTGGAATATTGTGTGCGATCTCATGCCTTTAATATAATTTCCAGTCCAGTTCGTTTCCTGGATCGCCAGTATTTTTAATTGATATTGACTGGCCTTTCTTTAAACTGCGCCAGAGTAATTGAATGATCTGACAGTCCAGGATCCAATGCCATAGTCCTTTTTTCGTCTGCGAGATCTTTGGCATGAATTCAATCCATTCCAAGCCCCTTCAGCAGGTTTCGAAACATTGTAGTGTTTCCAGGGCCAGGGAATTTACCCGTCTCCTAACCTCCATTCCGGTGGCATGATTATTACTTGGATTCCGTTATCAGGTGCCTTACATCCCTATAGAGAATGTGTAAGTAGGATTTAGTAGCAGACCTGTAGATGTCCGAGTACTTTCAGTTTTTAGCATTCCTCGGCATTTAATGACCCATTATTGGGGTACCAGTAAATCCTATGTGCAACCCTGAGAACATTTATTACCATTTAATCATGGAGTCTAAGATGAGGAATCATGAAAGCTTTGGTTAGGGAAACAAGGCGTTCCCGCCTCCTTTCTCAAACGGGCTTCAGACCGTCTACGGTGGAGTTATTAAAAATAATAGCAATTTTAATTTTGTAAAATAAGTTTCCAGTTCACTTATACAATTAGGAATAAACTTTGCTTTTATAGTAACAATAAAAGTGGTCTTAAGTTTTTATTTTACAGTATATTAGTAGATGACTTATAATTAACTGCTATTAATGTTTTTTCAAATTTTTCGCTTCTTAATTTTAGCACAGATATGTAAATTAATTAATAAGAAGAGCCGTAGCCGTAAGCACCTGCTGATGAGGTTTTTTATTGGGCGTTGTAGACACTCCCGCGGAACGAAAAATAACAAAGCCTCGAAGCAGTAATGCCAGGCTTGACACGTTCCAAGCTGATATCCAAAATGGCGGTGATATATATCGATATCTAGGTTTTTCAAATAAGAGGTGCTATTTTGATATTAAAAGAAAAATGCCGTTTTTTAAAATAAATTATTTTATGTTTATTTCATTATAAAGAAAAAGGTATGCCGTTAACAGTGAGAAATAACATCAGGGTAATTACCCCACGACACGCTTGCAGGGCCATATCCTTTTTATGAAATTTTCCATAACCAAATCGCAAAGTGGCTGCCCTATGTCCTCGATAGCCTCACGAATTCCATCTTTGAGGTCTTGAATCAACGCTGGGCTATTGGCGTCGAC
Source organism: Odontomyia ornata (assembly GCA_963969285.1). Lineage (NCBI taxonomy): Eukaryota > Metazoa > Arthropoda > Insecta > Diptera > Stratiomyidae > Odontomyia > Odontomyia ornata. Next base: position 33,029,094 of record OZ017740.1, read on the forward strand.
CTTCTCTTCCACATGGCTCCAAAGGAAGAAATCGCAACGTGTTAAATCACAAGATCTATCCAAAATAACACCTCTATTTGGAAAACCCTATATATAAATATATATATATATATATATATATATATATATATATATATATATATATATATATATATATGTATATATATATATATATATATATATATGTATGTATATATATAAATATATATATATATATATATTTATATGTGTATATGTATATATATATATATATATATATATATCTATATATATATATATATATATATATATATATATATATATATATATATATATATATATATATATATATACATATATAACCATTTTATGCTTGGGAAAGTAAAAACACATAAAATATTCAGATAGAAACAAAATTTTTTATTCAGTATAAACACTGAACCTTGTCCTTATGCGTGAAATACGAGTACAACATCATTCAAATATCTTACACGGGACCTCATACAGGCTTCAATTCTTTTGAGGTAATTTCCAATGACTTTTCGGCACATTTCCGGCAATATCTCGGCCATAACTTCACGAATATTGGTTTTCAATTGCTCAAGATTTTGAGGATTGTTTCCGTAAACACAATCTTTCGCATAGTCCCATAAAAAGAAGTCCAAAGGTGTTAGGTCGCAGGATCTTGTGGGCCAATTGACATCACTCAATCTCGAAATTACGCGTCCTGGAAATTTCTCTTGCAAAAGTGCTCGATTAGCCTGTGTTGTGTGGCTTGTGGCTCCGTCCTGTTGGAGCCACGTATTTTCCAGGTCATAATCTTCAATTTCTCTCCAAAAATAATCGGTTAACATTCGTCCATAGCGATCAGAATCGACTGTAACGGCTCTTCCTTGATCGTTTCCAAAAAAATACGGTCCAATAACACAACCAGACCATAATTCACACCAAACGGTCACTTTTTCCGGATGCAAAGGCCTTTCTGACATCACCTGAGGACTTTGAGAGCCCTATATGCGGCAATTCTGTTTATTTACGTAACCACTGAGCGAAAAATGAGCCTCATCAATAAAGAAAATTTTTTTCGGATAATCGTTATCTATGGCTTGTTGTTCAATCACCCAATTCGCATACATTCTGCGTTGTGTATGGTCTTGAGGCTTAAGTTCTTGAGTGAGTTAGATTTTGTACGGATGGAGATGCAAATCCAATTGCAAAATCCGCCACAATGAGCCGTAAGACAAGCCCAAATGTTGAGCACGTGGCGGAATCGAAAAATTCGGGTCTTCCTCCACACTTTGAGCAACGACAGTGATATTTACAGGAGAACGAAGTTGCGAAGATGCACAGGCCTTGCAATATCAATAACCAATCAAGTCTCTCCAAATGTTCTCACTGTGTTCCAAATTGTTTGCTGTGTAGGTCGATTATGTCGACCGTAATCGGCTCGTGAAGCCCTAGATGTCGATACAGCAGAATCACAATTTTTATAATGAAATTTAATGATTTTAACACGTTCTTAGACTGTTAAACGATCCATATTTCTAAATGGCAAACCTTCAACTTAAAAAAACCCGCTTTGGATGACATTTAATTCTGACAGATGTCAAATTGCAAGGGTTATACTTTCCTACCACGAAATGGATAACCCTGTATATATATATATATATATATATATATATATATATATATATATATATATATATAGGAATCGAAATGCGTTTGCTCACACAACAAAGCAAGGCCCGAAAGCTTTTCAAGAAAAAAAATACATATATATTATATATATATATATATATATATATATATATATATATATATATATATATATATATATATTTTATGTATATATATATACATACATATATATTTATATATGTATATATATATATATATATATATATATACATATATATATATATATATATATATATATATATATATATATATATATATATATATATATGCATATATATTTAAACATGCCCAAACAATTCTACAACCTACTGTCGCAATTGTTGTCGCAGCTATTATTGACATCATGATCAATAAACGAATGCACTCGAAAGCACAAGAATCGACCAAATAGATTCATGATCAATATCTGAAAGTGACGTCGCTGCGGTTATTCAGAATTGCTCGAGTATTCCAGGTAGTTCGCGCCAGAACATTCGTCAATGTGCGAGTAATGGATTGAATGACTAGCAACCCTATATAAAGTAAAGCTGACTGAAAGTGGGGAGGTAGAAAAACCACGATAGTAAAAACTGCGATAGTGTAGAGCGCAAGTTGAATGCGATATTGATTGATAGTGAAGTGATTTTTGTGATACAGACAGTTGGAATATAAATTGATAGACAGTGAAAATTATTAACTTTTTAACTATCTGAAATTAATGATTGTGCATTCTTAGTAAATAAATTCTTTTAACTTAATTTAAAAGACAGTGCCTTCTCACTTTCCAGGAACATTATAATTATCGGCCGCAAACTCTAACATGCAACAATGGTGTCAGAAGTGAGATTGAAAATTTAGAAAGTGAAAACTTTTAAACATTTTTAAAGTGCACAATGGTGAAATGTAACGTGGAAACTAGTGAAAAAAATAAAAGCCAAAATAATAAAAACAAGTTGAGTAAGCAGGAGAGTGCTCCTACCAGGAGGTCTTTGTAAACATCCTAGGGTTAGAAACAAGTTTTCTAATAGCGTGAATCGATAACTTGAATTATTCATCCAATACTTAGATATGAAATCGTTCAAATTTATACAAAAGATGCCTAGTTCTTTTCATAAGCACAGTGCGGCTGCCATTTTAATCTAGCTTAAATGATTTTTCTGAATGCTCGGCCGATTGAACATGTTAAAGTTAAACACTATTCCTTAAATTTTCATGAAAATTGAAAGAAAATAAAAGTGCCTAAGTCAATTTTAAATATATAGGGTTTTCCAATAAGAGGTGCTATTTTGAATAGATCTTGTGATTTAACACCTTGCGACTTCTTCCTTTGGAGCTACGTGATAGAAAAGGCCTACGCCAATAGCCCGGCGTCGATTCAAGATATCAAAGATGAAATTCGTGAGGCGATCGAGGACATAGGGCAGCCACTTTGCGATTTGGTTATGGAAAATTTCATGAAGAGGATATGGTCCTGTAAGCGTGTCGTAGTAGTTATTTGCCTGATGTTAGTTTTTGCTAGTAACGGCATATCTTCTTCTTCATAATGAAATAAACATCCGATCATTTATATTAAAAAATGGCATTTTTCTTTCAATATCAAAATAACACCTCTTATTGGAAAACCCTATATCAACCATAAACACGTGTTATTGTTGTTGTTAACTCACTTGATTATGATTCGATCTCAATTAAATTTTGTGAACATATATATCTTATGTTAGTCTATATAATTGCAAAATTTCAAGAAGTTTAAAGGTACCGTTTTGATTTTATGGGCAAAAATCTAAAATCTACAAATCATACTATTATTAACAAAGTTGAGCGAATTTCGATTTCTAAGGTATTTGTTGCCCTTGTACTCATGAAGGCCCATGTTCGTGATAATTTTCAGATTTTTCGGCTGAAAGGTGTCCAATCGCGAGGGGGGGGACACCAATTTTGCGTACATTTTGTCTTCCCCTGGACCCCCTAATTCATGAAATGATTTTTTTATTTCAGATTCTATAAGTTCTAATCAAGGCCTTTTATTTGATACCCCACTCGACTACCTTTGAAAAAAAAAAATTTTTAAGGGCCAATTCGTTATTAGGGGAGACCCCCCTTAAAAAATTTTTAAATTTTTGTTAAGGCCCTAACTTTTGAGAGACCATCACTTTTGACCTTTTCACAAAGTTTGAGCATTCTAGCTTCTATAGTTTCTGAGGAAATCAGCTGTGACGCACGGACAGACGGACAGACGGACAGACGGACGGACGGACAGACGGACGGACAGACGGACAGACAGGTCGCGAAACTAGTAGGTCTTTGTAAAAAAAATTTTTACAAAGACCTAAAAATAAAAACCGAACCTTACATTTAAAAGTTAATGAATTGACCATGTCGGAGCTTAAAAGAGAAGCAGAAATACCAAAATCAAAGGAACGAGGAAATGCGCTGATGCAAATATTGATGCTGATGCAGCAAGAGCAGCGGTAACAGTCATCCAGTTTAACTGCGAAGCTAAATGAACAATCAGCGAAGCTAAATGAGCAATCAGCGAAGCAAAATGAAGAATCATCATAGCTACACCAGAAGCTGAACCAACAAGCATTCGGCATCAAGGCAGATATCAGCTGGAGGAGCAATCGATGAAGCTAGTCCAACAGGCAATCGAAATCAGGACCGATTTACAAAAACAGTCCACTGATTTGAAAGCAGATTTGCAAAAACAGTCAATCGAAATAAAATCAGAGCTTGGTAGTCTAAACAACCAAATTAAATACGTCGAGGAAAATGTATACCCGGTCGAGGAGAGAATCAACCATGAGATGGAAAAAATGAAAAAGGAATTGGAAGCAGCAAAGGCAGTAGTGACCACCTCACCAGCCCTGCGTGCTTATAACCGCAGCGCAAAGCACATCTAGAAATGTACAAGCACCAATATTCAACGGGCATACGGTTTGGAGTATTTACAAACATGTATTTACAGCTTGAAGCCGCCGCTAGGACAAATCCCTGGAATGAGCAACTGCATTAATTCTTGCTCTACGAGGCCCAGCTGCTGAGCTTTTGCAGACTATCCCCAGTGAGTTGCACTCAAACTCGCCTACTATAATGAACATGTGTTATGGAGACAATCATCTGAAGCAAATTTATTAGTCACAGCTCAGGCATTGGATGCAGAAGTCTGGCTAAGACATTGAGCGACTGACACTTTTGGCTTACCCAGTTAAGACCCAGAACATCGAGATAGCGCAGCAACAGAAGCCTTCATGAGCGCATTAAAGGACCAGGAATCGCAACAAGCCGTTCATTTAGCTCAAAAGCAAATGGTTAAGGATGCATTGGCTTATAGTGTGAACTTTGAGACAGCGAAAACTGTGACTCGTACCACTGCCCGGGTTCGCGAGGTAGTGGCAGACGAGTTCAGGTGTAAGCACGTGGAAATTGAGCGAGACCCGCAGGTAAATGGTACGCCTAGATGTTGGAATTGTGAAGAGAAGGGACACCAGCAAAGAGACTGCAAGAAGCTAAGAAAACTGAGCTATTGTCCCAGGTACGCAGCTAGGAGGAGATCCAGACCTAGTCAGGAGCCCAGAATGGAAGCCCTTCAAGCTGAGGGGTCGGAAAACATGTAAGAGCCAACTTCGTGGGGCAGAGGATTGGCTAGGAGGAGTGACGTCCCCAGCTCTACCATCACCATGTCAAGACTACATCGTGGAGAAGCAGACTTATGCCTTCCGGATCAAGTTAATGGAGAACATTGCACCATAACAATCGACACTGGTGCAATCTGATCGATTATCCCACCAGACCCCATGAGGCAACAACTTTTTCACACGGGCAAGATTTTCTCACTATGGACAGCTGCGGGAGAAACGGCGCTTGTCCATGGAGAGGTCAACCTCCAGATACAGTTAGAAGACCTTGCATTCTGACATAGTTTCCTGATCGCGAACATTATGGGTGACTGCATTCTCGGAATGGATTTTCTGCAACCACATGGAATCACGTTGGATTTGGGCAAACGGGTATTGAAATGGCAGAATATTGAAGTATTGATGGAGGATCCCAGCGTCCAAATTCTCAAGATGAATGTGGTAGTATGTGCCAACACTGATGTACCGAAATCTTCCGAGAGACCACCAATCTTATCTGATGGAGCCAACGAAGACATCGGCATTGCGCGATTTGATTTTAGGACAAACCCTTGTAAGATCTATAAGGAACAGATACTTGTCGGTTAGAGTTCTTAATACCGCAGACTCAACCATGAACATCAAAGCGGGAGAAGTCATCGGCAGCTGCCAGCCTGTTTCCACCATCACCTCTTTGGAAGCTACTCACGATTAATATTGTAAAGGGAGGCAAGACACAGGCAAAGCCTGGGAAGTCACGTCTGCAATTTTGAAGCAGACGAAATTGCCAGTGCAGCTATTCGAGCGAGCCTGTGATCTGGTCGCCAAGTGCAGTGATATCTTCTCAATAAGCCCGGATGACCAAGGCCGAACGAGTATGGTAGCTCACGTCATAGATACACAGGGAGCCAAGCCGGTTCAACAAGGACTGAGACGTCTTCCTATAGCCAAGCAAGGAGAAGTGAGCGTACTTATCCCGGACATGGAAAAACAAGGCGTTATCGAACCTTCTGTCAGTCCATGGGCCGCGCCAGTAGTTTTATTAAAGAAAAAGGATGGTAGCACTCGTTTTGTGTTGACTATAGGCAGCTTAGCGACATCGACGACATCATGAACACTTTAGCCGACGCAAAATGGTTTTCTACACTCAATCTCAAGAGTGGTTACTGGCAGGTAAAAATCAACAAGAAGCACCCAGAGAAGACCGCATTTTCAGTCGGGACCAGATTGTGGCAATTTGTGGTGATGCCATTTGTCCTTTGAAACGCTCCAGCCACCTTCGAACGCCTGATGGAATACGTGCTACGAGGCCTAACATGGAAAACCTGCTTGGTGTACCTAGATGACATCATTGTTATCGGGAGAACGTTCGAAAAGCATGTATAGAAGTTAGATGAGGTTTTCTCCCGATTGCGACTAGCAAATTTGAAACTTAGTCCCGACAAGTGTACCCTTTTTGCAGCTCAAGTAAAATACCTGGGACACATCAGAAGGGATCAAAACAGAAGCTCAGAAAATAGAAGCCTTGAAAAGCCGGCCAACACCAAACAACAAGTGCTAACTACGAAGTTTCCTGGGTCCGGCGACCTAGTATCGAAGATTTGTCAAAGACTTTGCCAAAATAGCTAAGTGTCTCCATCAGTTAACCGGGTAAAATCGTCCGTATGTCTGGAACGAATAATGCCAGGGTGCCTTTGAGGCCTTGAAGGAGAAGCTGTGTGAATCCCCCCTGCTGGCTTAGCAACGGCGGGATTGGAGCTGTACTCTACCTGCAGATCGATCTCAAAAAAAGTGAGAGGAACTACTGCGTGACCAGGAAGGAGCTATTGGCTTTAATAGAGGCCACCGAGCAGTTCCACAAGTAAATATATGGCCAGAAATTTGTTCTGCGAACAGCCCATGAATCGCTCAAATAGCTGCTTAACTTCAAAAAACCCGAGGGACAAGTTGCGAGATGGATCAAAAGGTACACATAAATAAATGTATATATATATATATATATATATATATATATATATATATATATATATATATATATATATATATATATATATAGAGCGAGGGACTCCCACCGGGAGGTACCGAGTTCAAATCCCATGCACCGCTTTTTCATTAATAAAAAGTCTGTCATAATCCCGACGGACCCTTACCAACCCGCAATGAAACAGCGTGGTAAGGTATGTCTCACCCCCCCCCCCCCCTTAATGGAAAGTCGAAAAAGGAACCAGCCCTCATTCTCCATAGGCCCGAGTGGACTTGGGATAGGTAGCTCCCAGGAACCATCCACGAAGGCAGAGGGTGTTAAGAATCCGCGGAGGTTGAACCGCTACCAGAAACAACTAACAAAGATAAACATAGCAACTGCCGGTCACTATCCAGCCAGGCAAGACTAACCGAGTTAGAAGAAGAGGCAGCTAAGATTAGATGGGACATCATTGGATTGAGCGAAACGAGGCGCAAAGACGAAAACCTGATAACACTCGCGTCAGGCAATATCCTATATCATCAGGGAACCCAATCGGGCAGAACAAACGGGGTAGGATTCTTGGTTAACAAGAAATGGAAAGACAAAATAGTTAGTGTCTCAAGCACATCAGAGCGAGTGGCCAGCCTGACTCTTCAGCTGTCACAAAGATATACAATGCAAATAATACAAGTGTATGCACCAACATCTAGTCACCCAGACGATGAAATAGAAGATTTCTACAATGAAGTAACTCAAGCCTGGGACAGCAATAATAGCCATTTCAAATTCCTCATCGGAGACTTCAACGCCAAAGTAGGAATTAGAGAAGAACAGGAGTCATTAGTGGGGAAATTCGGATTAGGCCAGAGAAACGAGAGAGGAGAGAGACTGGTCCAATTTGCCCACCAATATAACCTGTACATAGCGAACTCGTTCTTCAAGAAACAACCAAGCAGGAAATGGACTTGGCAAGCCCCCAATGGGATTACAAGAAACGAGATCGACCTGATCCTAACGAATAAAATAAAAACAGTCAAAGACATCTCCGTGCTTAACAAGTTCAGGACAGGTAGCGATCACCGCCTCGTCAGAGCGAAAATAACCATAGACCTGAGATCAGAACGAGCAAAACTAGTAAGAAAGCCGATAATACCAGGCTTCAACGACGACAACATTAAGAATAACATCGGTCAATACCAGTCAATGCTAGAGGATGAAATGGAAAACAAAGACGCATCGCACCTCGCAAATGCTATCCTGAAACGCGCAAAGGAGATAGGCGGACCACGAACAGCAACCAGACACCACAAACTATCTAACGAAGTTAAGGCACTACTAAAGGAAAGACGAGAGATGAAATCATCTTCAAACATCCAAAGAATCGAATATACTGAAGTTTGTAAAACGATTAGGAAGAAGATAACGGAAGACATCATCAGATATAACGAAATATTAGTAGAAAATGCCATTCAAAACAATAACAGCATAAAGAAGGCAAAGCAAGCACTTATAATTGGCAAAAAATAGTTGTTAGCACTTAGACAAGGAAACATCAGGGTGACCGATAGGATAGGAATAGTAGAAATCGTAATGAACTTCTACAGCGACCTATACAAGTCCCCAGAAGTGACTTCCAACTACATAATGACATCATCTGAGATTATAGAAGAACCTATTCCTGAAGTCAACACGGATGAAGTGGAATATGCGATCAATGCGATGAAAACAGGCAAAGCAGCAGGCAATGATGGCATAACCGTGGAATTGTTGAAATACGCTGGCAGAGGAATCTGGGAAACTCTAGCCAAAACATATACCAATTGCCTCGGAGCCAGACGCATACCTGAAGACTGGAACAGCGCAAACATTATACTAATCCGCAAAAAGGGCGATAAAGAAGATATCAAGAATTACAGGCCAATAAGTCTGCTACCTGTCTTCTATAAGGTATTCACCAAAATAATTAACAACCGAATACAAACAGCCCTTGACGCTGAACAGCCACGGGAACAAGCTGGATTTAGAAGTAGATTCAGTACAATAGACCATATTCACTCCCTGAGAGAAATCATGAGCAAGGCTAAAGAATACGAGCTACCCCTAGTACTGGCGTTCATAGACTTCGAAAAAGCCTTTGACTCGATATACCCTGAGGCAATTATAAGAGCACTATACAATCAAGGTATAGATAAAACATACGTAGAAACGCTCTCAAACATCTACAAGAACGCCAAAGCAAAGGCCAGAATTCCCCACACAAAAAAAAACATCTCACAGGTCAGGTCGAAATAGCACTGAACAACACCAGGCTAGAAACAGTAGAGGAATACATCTGTCTAGGACAGCTAGTACACGAATCTGGAGATATAACACCTGAAATTAATAGGCGAATCAAGTTAGCATGGAGCGCATTCGGGAGGAACTCGGTCATATTCAAATCCAGAATGAAACTCCATTTGAAAAAGAAAGCATTTGATCAATGTATCCTACCTATCATGACATACGGCTGCGAGACATGGACGTTAACAACAGGAGTCACACGGAAGTTACAAGTGGCACAAAGAGCAATAGAAAGGTGCATGCTAGGCATCACTAAAAGAGACCGTAAAACATTGACTTGGATAAGAGGAAGAACCAAAGTGACAGATGTAGTCCATAGAATTAGATCTCTTAAATGGCAATGGGCCGGGCACATAGCAAGGCTAACGGACAACAGATGGACTGCAAAGATAACACAATGGTACCCAAGAGGGATGAAAAGACAACGAGGACGGCCAAAAATACGGTGGGATCATGACATCAGGAAACTGGCGGGTGTCACCTGGACAAGGATAGCTCAGGACAGGAACGACTGGAAAGAAATGAGGAATCGTTACGTAAGGGAGGCTACACCATAATGCATATAGGTATATATGGTTGAACAAGCTGCAGGTGATGATGATGATGATGATGATATATATATATATATATATATATATATATATATATATATATATATATATATATATATATATATATATATTCGAATATTATTTTTTCAGTCTAAAACGCAATAAAAAGTAGGCATTAAAAATGATTTGCTTACTTTAACCTGGAAATCAATTCAAATGCTTTTCATTCAATAATATTTGCGATTTTATTGAAATGTACTTATAAAAGCTTTCAATTTGATTCTTATTTCAGTCAATTTTTCTACAAGATGGTAATATGAATAATACATAAATACAAAAATAACTGAATGCTAAACTTCTTCTCTTTTGTTTTTTGTTTTTTTTTTTTTTCTAGAAGACAACATACAACGTCAAAGCTGGAAACAGGCAAAGCCTGAAAAAAAGAAGAACAACATTGAAAATTTTTCTTTTGACTATCAAACTGACACTGTACATGTACTTGTATATTCGGGGGCAACATAAAAGGCAGCAATAACAAATTAATTAATTCATTTCGAGCAGAAAATGCAATTAAAAAGATTTTCTTTTCTTTTTTAAATTCAGCTCGAGGCTTAAAAAAAAGGACGATGGCTGTTACTATAGTCCCACTTACAGACATACTTTCATACAATGCTTACGAAAAATGTATCTACAAAAGTACTATTACGAAACGAACGACGGAAATACAGAAAAATAAAAATTAAAATTAAAATGAAAAAAGTGTATTTTTCATTTGTTCCCTAGTCGAATTGCAGCCGGGGGAAGAAGGGTGGCGGTGCGGTGGTGTGTTGAGTTCGCAAGAAGGCAATGATAAAAAAATAAGTATATAAAACACAGTGAAAAATTAAATTGAAATTAAAAAAGACGAAATGATGGGGAAGAGGATTGAGAATATTCTTTTGGTTCCGAGGCAGTCGAGAATGGAATTGGTGAATTGTAGTTAGGAGGCAGTTTAAGTCAAATGGTATTAAAGCAAAGCGAAAGGGATAGAGTAGAAAAGAAATTATTTCTCTCGTTGATTCTGTTTTTTGCTTACAAAAATATATAATTTCAATAAAAAATGCTTTTGTCACTAATTACAGAGTAAGAAAGCTTTGATTAGTTTTTTCCATCTTAGCTGGAATGAATGTGCATGCCAAGGATGAAACGAAATATGTACCTACATACTTGTATGTACACACGAGTACATACAAAGTACAAAAGGCTTTTCGAGAAAATTCGGTTAACTTCTTCGAAATAAAAACCAGCGTTGGTTTTGTATTGAATTCATTCTGCGATTGATTGACGTTATACTACTTGTTCATCTCCGAAAACGGACGGTACAAACAAAACACAGAGAAGTTATGGAGGAGATCGGTTCTTCCACGGTTGGGGTTTTAATACTGAATTTTGCCTTCTGGTCTCTAATGGAACTTATTTTGGGCTGATTCCATTAGGCAAGAAGCTCCAGGAGTAATTTTTGGATGGTTGGTATTGGTACTTGTGGTGCCGTCTTGAGTTAGAGAACGCTTAGTCGTTGTAAAGGGTGGGTCAACCAAAACGCAAGATGCTAATTGTAAATATAACAAAAAGTTTTCAGAGAATTATCTTAATATTTTTTAATTTGATAGAAGAATCTATGACAATTATGTGCGAAACAAAATATTGCCCAAATACTCCCACCGCTGCGGTAGCATACTTCTATCCGATGGTCCATATTTTCGATGACTGAGATATAATTGACGTTCAATGTCGTTAATGTGCTGATTCTTCTCTTTGGCTTATTCACGTACACTTTTTCTTTTAAATATTCCCAGAAAAAGAAGTACATCGGTGTCAAATCACATGATCGTGGCGGCCAATTAACATTGCCACAAAGTGAGATAACACCGCCATTGAATTTCTCACGCAAAAGAGCCATTGTTTCGTTGGCTGTTTGGTAGGTGGCACCATCCTGTTGGAAACACATATCGTCCAGGTATATAGCCTCAGTCCGTTATCATCTCGCAATAGCGAACACCATTCGCGGTAACTACTTGGCCGTCCTCATTTTCGGAGAAGTACGGCTCGATGACGCCACCAGCCCATAAACCGCACCAAACAGTCACTCTTTGTGGATGCATCGGCTTTTCAACAACCACTCGTGGATTCTCATTTGCCCAAATGCGGCGATTCTGGTTGTTAACGAGTCCACTGAGGTGAAAGTGGGCCTCGTCACTGAAGATGATTTTCTTTGTAAAGCCATTATTCCCTTCTGTCTGTTCAATCAACCATTCAGCGTATTGCTGACGCTTGAAATGGTCAGTAGGCTTCAGCTCTTGAGTCAATTGAACATTGTAAGCGTGAAAATTCAAATCTTCATTCGAAATTCACATCGGTGATGTTCGTGAGATGTTCAATTGTTACGCATGACGGCGAGTTGAGGTTGACGACTCTTCTGCCACACTATCGTGAATAACAGCAATGTTTTCCGCAGAACGAACTGAGCGAGCATGCATAGGTGATTTCATATTTTCTACAGATCTGGTTTGTTGAAATTTGTGCACAATTATCCTGGTTGTGGACACATTTGATCGATTATGCTGACCAAAAGAATCACGAAGTGCACGAAATTCCTTTTGATTTGAAAGCCCAATTTCGTACGATAAAAGACTTCAACAACCTTAACGCGGCGCACAAACGTGTACGTTTTCATCGTTAAGTTTGCCAAAAACACTGAAACAAAGAAATGCCAAATTAAGTTGGGTGGATAACTTGACGTTAAGTTGTGACTCACAATTTACATCGTGCATTATGGTTGGACCACCCTTTCTTCTTCTTCTTCATAGCACTGCAGCCCCTCTTGGGCATTCGCTTCCTGCAAATAGTGCATCCAACTGTCTCGATCCATTAACCACATCCTCCAATTTAGAAATCCGAGCAGCGATGAATTGTCTTCGTCAACCAAGTTAGACCAACGCTTCCTCGGTTTCCCCACTGGTCTCCGGCCTTCAGTTCTCCCAAAGAATAGCGTTTCGGGTATCAGTTGTTCGTCCATGCAGCTTCCGCAGTCTTACAATCCTTGAGACCTCCGGTTCGTCAAAAACTTCATACAGCTCATGGTCCTATGGAATTCGCCATTGTTCCCCGTCTAGCTTCGCTGCGATTATTCGCCTCAGGATCCGTCGTTCAAAGGCGTTCAATATATTTGCGGATGCTTGGGCTAGGGTCCGTGTTTCACACCCATAGCATAACACTGGTCTTATCACAGATTTATATACTTGGAGCTTTGTATTCCTGTACTTGCAACTGGTCTTCAAGATGGTCAATACTGAATAAAATTTTTTATTTGCGAGCTATATTCTTCGGCGTATTTCGTATCTTTCATCGCCCGTTTTCGTTATTTGGGCCAGAATACACAAATTCGCGAACATTTTCGATACAATATTTGCCAAGTGTAATATTTTGTGTATTTAAAGTAGGTTTCCTCGACTGCGTCATGAGCTTTGTTTTATTTTCATTGATTTGTACCCCTACTAGTTTTGCTTCGCTGTCAACTTTCAGGAAAAGTTCTTTGGCAGTTGTTAATGACCGTGACATAATGTTGACGTCATCCCAATAGGCTACTACTTGGCTTGACTTGAATAGTAATGTACCTCACGTGTCGACAGGTAGCTTCCTTATGACGTGCTCCAGAGCCAGATTGAATAGCAATGGGGTCAGCCCATCTTCCTGTTTTAGTTAGATATTTGTGTCAAAGGCATCGGTGAGTTAATTATTGATGCGGACTTGGGAGGTTGTTGACGTCATTGTCATCTTGGTAAGACGGAGTAATTTGGCTGGGATGCCAAACCATAACATTATTTGTACAGTACGTTACGATCAATACTGTCGGATGCTTGCTTAAAGTCAACGAAAATTTTGTGTTCTTCTATGTTGAACTCCCGGAATTTTTCAAGTACCTGCTTGACAGTGAACAATTGATCTATTGTCAATCAACCTGCTCAAAAACCATCTTGAGACTCCCCAATAATACTGTTGATGTATGATCCGATTTTATTTTCTAAGATTGTAGACAATATTTTATACGCCGTACAAAGTATTGATATGCCTCTATAATTTTCCCACTGTAGCTTGTCACCTTTTTTGTGGATAGAGAATACAATCAATTTGCTCCACACTATCGGCATATATTTTTGTTGCCAAATGTGCTGGATAACCTTTTGAATAGTTTGATGAACACTACTGCCACCATATTTGATGAGCTCTACTGGAATTTCATCGATGCCCGGCGCTTTATTATTCTTTTGGGCTTTGATGATGGAACAAACTTCATCCAGAGTTGGTGGAGCCAATGGACGCTCTCCACAGACATCTATGGGCTCCGATGTTCTGGGGCTGTACGGAGGATTAAGGAGGTTCTTGAAATATGATGCGCAGCTTTCCTTAATTTTGGTTTCATGCCGATGTCATCGATATTGCCGATGTCAGCGTGGTTTTAGGCTGATAACCACGTTTCAGGTTTTTTCACTACTTTGTATGCTTATCTTGTGTTGTTGCTCGCTAAACTCATATCCATAATTCTCAATTGGTTGTCATAGTATTTTCTTTTCTTAATTCTAATTATCTTATTCGCTACTCATCTGAGATTCTCATAATGTTTCCTCGTCTTCCTGATTTTCCTACCTATGTAGTCTTTGTATGCCTGATTCCTTTTAGCTAACGCATTTCGGCAATCATCATCGAACCAATAATTTCTCTTGCGCCGGGCTGATGTCCGATCATCCGTTCTGCCACGGTCATAATAGCCGCTTTCACTTCCATCCAGAGCTCGTTGCTTGTCTTGAACAATGCGTCTAATAAGATGGGAGCCAGCTGGTTATGGAGGGCTTCCGTGAAATTTTTGGCAACTGATGGCGTTTGGAGCCTTTCGATGTCAAATTTTTGTGGCGGGCTGGTCTTCGCTGAATATGCCTTTGACATACGGCATCGATGGGTTAATTTTATCAAGTGGTGATCTGAGTTACAATTGGCTCCTTGGTATGTACGGACGTCAAGCATGCTCGAGGCCCAACGTTATTGGATCAGAGCATGGTCGATCTGGTTTTGTGTGTTGCCGGTCCGGCAATACCCAGGTAATTTTATGTATGCGTCGATGTGGGAAGCAAATCAAACGTATGGCTAGATTTCTGCTACATGCAAAGTCAATCAGGCGCTGGTTATATCCTCCAGTCGTTCTCCGATCAGATAGCTCATTGCCAACCTTAGCCTTGAAATGACCCAAAATTATTTTTGTGCCGTTTGTGGGCAATGAGTCGACCAGCCTTTCCTGGTGATTGTAAAATGATTCCTTCGTTTCTTTGTCTGTTTCCTCGGTTGGAGCGTGAACATTAATCAGCCAGATTCTGAAGAATTTCGCTTTTATACGGACCGCACACAACCGTTCATTTACTACCATTTAGTTGGGGGGGTTTGGGATGAGGAATCATGGAAGCTATGGGTTGGGGAAACAAGGGGCTTACTCCTCCTTTCTCAAACGCGCTTGGGACCGTCTATGGCGGAGCTGTGTAGTCCCAATGGTCAAATGAAATCTATCATTGCAGTTTCCTATTACTAATTGAATTTCGGCGTACCGACTTTCTCCCATTCGCAACTTCAAATTGCCGCCGCAACCTCTCCAACTTCCTTTGGGCTTTCCTATCTTTTCCTTTGTGCATTTATTTATTTTCATTAACATTTTTCCAATTCCCCTATAATTTTCACTTCCCCATAATCAAAATCCTACCCTTTTCCCTTGTTTCCAACTAAAATAATATAATATATACTAGTAATTTCAATTCATCAATTTTCCCACTGACAAGATTCTATTCATTAATTCCCACTAACAAAATTTCATTCAATACCTTTTCCCTAACAAAACCTTATTCCTTCCTTATTCTATTCACTAGCTCCCACTTATTCTATTCACTAGCTCCCACTAGCAAATTTCATATTTTTATACTAACAACAATTTATTCACGCGTCCTTTTTTAACAAATTTCCATTTCATGCCCATGAAAGATGAGTTGGAGTTGCTTATCTGATGAATGGGAAATCGATAAGACATGGCTCCATTGGTTGCGTCGCGAGCTCTCGACCGGGGGTTTGCTTGAACCCTGGGTTCAAGTTGCCCGAGCGTAGGGAAGCACTCTTTTGGCTCCATTGGTTGCGTCGCGAGCTCTCGACCTGGGTTCAAGCTCCCCGAGTGCAGGGAAGCACTCTTTTTGGGGTATCGGCAAAATCGATAGTTTCCGTATATGTATATGTGACACTTTGCATTCAATCAAGCGCTTCTTTGATTATGCAAAATGCCATATATGCAAAACAATGGGTATTCTTGTGTTTGTCGATACGAAAAAAAGATGTGTGGGTAGTAGAATCGAAGTGCAATGAACTTCGATTACGTTACCCAGATGCACCGAATTCGCTGGAGGTGAAATGCTGGATTGAGTTCGTTGAATTGGGGCAGTCAGTATTTGGCTTGAAAATAAGCGGAAGTGCTTTTGGCGGGGTCGGAAAAAGTTTGTTAATTTTTAATTCGAAAAGGAAGGAAGTCTGGATTTCGACTGGAACGAAATTGAGTTTCTTGGCGTCGGAAGAAGAAAATGAAAAACAGTTTAATTGAGTGGCGGAAGTTTTGGTAGGGGAAAGTGAAAAAGAGCCAAAAAACTGCATCGGATGTGGAATAAATTTAGATTTGTGCGAATTATCGAGTGAAGGAAAGGAATTTTGGTTTTCGGCCACCGGGAATAAAGTTACTGCGTTTGGATTTTAAAAGGGTACGGCAAAGCGAAAAGTGCGAATAAAGCGCAATTGGTTACACATGGTGCTAAGTGTTTCAGAAGTAGGAAAAAAAACTCAAGAAAAAAACGAACCAACAGCGGAAAAGACGAATCAACAGTGGAAAAGAAAGAAAGGAAAAACGAAGGTGTAAATTTGCTTGTGACTTTAGCCACCAACATTGTGTTGAAAGTAGAAGCAAAAATCTAAAGTGGGAAGTAAATATCGCTTGATTTTAAATAATGCTATATTGAGAAGGCACAATGCCGAATTTTCGACTTTTTTTTTGCCAAATTAACTTACACAGAAGAGACTCTTGGACAGCAGATCATAGTGGTATAAGTGGCCGTTGCGTATTCTATTGATTCTGATTGTTTACCTTCAAACTAATTTAAACTTAACTTACAGTGGCCCCATAATCTTTTTTTGTCTTCGCCGAGCGCTCGGAGCTCCACGAGGAAAGGGTGAGTACCAATTTGGATTTTTTCTATTTATGTTATATTTGATTCACATTATCAAGTTCATTTTTTCCTTGTTATCTTTTATAAAAATTTTATTGTCTGTTTGCTATCACATACAATTTCATAGGGGTTTTTTTTATTGAAATTAAAATTTGTGAATTTTCTTTGCAGACTTTCATTTTTTAAACTAAATAAAACGGCTATGTCGAGTGAAGAGCATCATCTTTCAGTTCTCAAGATGTCCTCCCCTTTCCCGTCCTTTTCCCTTTGTGTTAGTTAGTAGATATAAGGTGGCTCAGCACGAGCAGAGGGTGTCTCGGAAGTCCCACGGCACGACTGAGCGCTAGCCGGCCTCAGTATGCCACCCCGGGCTACACACCCCCTCTGCTAATACTTAATGTCTGCAACTGCGGTGACTTCCGTGGTTGCAACAATACCTGTTACTTTTTCCAGGATTGTGAAGTGCAACCTCTCAACATCCGAACTACCAGTTTATCTCTTTACACTTATCGCAGTTGTTTACCACTTATTGGATATGCTCCTGAAGCTTTGGGAAGTATATTTTTGACTTCAACGAATAATATGTTTCATAAAGACCACTGTGCATTGATTCTTGAGTGTGATATAGTGAAATTTGTTTATGGGCCTCCTCTTCCGATTCTATCTCCCTCGTTCTATTCGAGCACCTTACAAATTTCATTCCTGTATCATGCGAAAATAGTTCTATAATTATCTGTTGGACCTGATTGTAGTCGTGATTTGTAAATTCCGAGAATAACACACTCCCGTTTTTTCCTTCTTAATAAACCGTATTAATACATTTCTTGATTTTCTCAACTCCTTCAAGTGGATTCAAATACAATATATAATTCTTCTTCCATGTAAAACCTCTAATTCTTTACTAACACTGTATGTTAATATAAGCCGCGTTCCATATTTATTTACAATTTTCTCCTTGATTCCAATGTGATCCAACTGTTGCTTATCAACTGAATGAACGGTGATCGGTTTAACCCTTTTTTCCACTGTATCCCGGATGTTCATTGGCTGGTTTTGTCTCAACAGAAGCTCCGTCAGTTCCTCTTAGCACTGTTCAATTTGTGGTTGACTTGCCATTGTGATGTTGATTAGATTGTCGTCGTGGTAATTCTTCACAGCAGCTGAATTTCGTTTTTCCGCACAATGTTAAAATTCTCCTCACTATACATCGTTTCCCCTTTTTTTCCGAACTAACAGCTCCGAACCTTGTTTTTCTTTTGAACCCAATTCGATCACTTTCCTCTAAAAATATGTATTTGAGGAACACCGACTGCGCCACTAATATAATTTGATTTAGGCCTTGTTAAAAAAGGCAATTTTACGGCGTAAACCACAATCTTTGTTTTCAACGTCTTAACTTAATCAATTTAAGTCAACAACTGACTTCTTACACTTACTTAATGTACAAAAGTTAACATTTGATTCAGCAACAATTACATCTGTTGCAATATCGCAATTGGCTGATGACTTGTATTCACCTTCTATCCTACTTTCATTCTTTACAAACATTTCTTTCACAATACCAGACTTTGCAATATTACTATGAGGTAACTGGGCTGTATTAGGCTCAACATTATACTATACAGTCGAACTCGCTTATAGCGGCCACGGGATATAACGAACACTTGGCTATAGCGAACGAAAACCAAAGTCTCTTCCAAATTATTAAAAAATACATGTATTTTTGTTCGGTTATTACGAACTCGGATATAAAGAACTCTCGGCTATTGCGAACTTAGGGGTTTGCCTAATGGAAAGAATTTACTCGGATATAACTAACCATCGGTGATAAAGTGACTGGAAACTGATACATATCTTCTTTTGTTTGGAGCAAATCCATTACATATGTACATACATATTAACAGAAATTCAATTTGAAAAACATCAGTTTGTTGTTTACAATCGATTGTGCGGCATTTACAGTTTTCCAAGTAGTGCTTGCATTCGTCTCGAATTCAATTGTGTTTGTGTTGTATAGAGCGGAGACAAATTTATATTTAAATAATATTAGTTATTTGTTTATGCTCGATAGTGCTATTTGAATTTTCCATAATGACAACTAAAAGGAAGTCAATTGATCTGAAGATAAATTGGAAATAATCGAAAAACTACAGAGTGGCTATGCAAATGCACGAATCTGTCGGGAATATAAACTATCAAAGTCGACAGTGTCTACAATCTGGGCACAAAAGGAAAAGTACCTAGCCGAAAGACTAAATTTTAGACCAGTTGAAAAAAAGTTACGGCAGCCAGAAAGACCCGATATCGATGCCGTCTTATTAAAGTGGTTTGTGTCGAAACGCAATCAAAATGTTCCAATTTCTGGGCCTATTTTACAAAAAAAAAGCGGAACAGTTTCCATCTTTAAACGCCTCATGTGAAGATTTAGCAGTAAATATGGGGGCTTTTAACTGTTCAAGAGGCTGGATTGATCGAATTAAAAAACAACATTCCATTCAAAGCGGAAAATGTCATGGAGAAAGTGGATGCGTATCCTTAGAGACGACCGGCGAGTGGCTTGCAAAAATTTGGCCAAGTATAAACTCAGTTTTTATTTGTGATTTCTGCAATGTACATGTTTCTCATTTTGTAGGTATAAGCAGGCGTTATCATGCTAAGGATATTTTTAACGGAGATGAA
Source organism: Odontomyia ornata (assembly GCA_963969285.1). Taxonomy (NCBI): domain Eukaryota; kingdom Metazoa; phylum Arthropoda; class Insecta; order Diptera; family Stratiomyidae; genus Odontomyia; species Odontomyia ornata. The sequence continues at coordinate 33,049,180 of OZ017740.1, forward strand.
ACCGGGCTCTTTTACAAACTGACACCTGACCAAACGCTTAAATTTATAAGTGAAAAATGTTCTGGAGGCAAGCATTCAAAGGAAAGAATCACTGTTTGGATTTGTGCCAATATGGATGGATCTGAGAATTGAAAACTTCTGGTAATTGGCAAATCAAAATCACCAAGGTGCTTCAAAAATCAGCCAAAATTGCCTGTCACTTATGAGGCAAACAAAAAAGCCTGGATGACGAGCGAAATTTTTACATCACTCTTAAAGAGTTGGGATGAAGAGTTAGGAAGAGATCAAAGGAAAGTTGTCCTCATTATTGACAACTTTCCAGCACACCTACCAGTTAAAAGTTTACGATGGATTGAGGTGGTTTACCTTCCTCCCAATGTAACGGCAATTTTGCAGCCAATGGACCAAGGCACAATGCATTAAATCTGTTTATTCAATTCAATTATCGATTACATTTTTCAATTCAAGGCGTGATTCGAAGTTTAAAATCTCACTACCGAAGGGAATTGCTATTAAAACTAATAGATGCTTATGACAGAAAGGATGACTTTAAAGTATCAATCACGGAAGCTATATTGATGTTGGTTAGTGCTTGGGGGGATGTTACCAAAAATACGATTGTCAATTGTTTTCAACATGCTTGGTTTAAAGCAGATGTGACAGAGAATGATATTACACTTGCCGAGTGAATTATAGCAAACGAAAGTGAAAGCGAAGATGCAACATTATCTCAATGGGCAGATACCAACTGCATTTCCGATTTCAACGAATTTGACTTAAACGTATACGACACAATTGATGAACATGTGGAAACTGCTGAAGACATAGATGATATTGGCTTGATACACTCAATATTCAAAGAAGCTGATGAAAATGAGTGTGAACATGAAGAGGAGTCAGAAATTGAAGAAAAATTACCTACATTACAGGAAGCACGTTCTGCTATGAAAACTATAAAGCACTTCACACAGATAACCTGCCCAGAAAACGGTGAACTTTTGGCTGCTGTTGATATCCTCGAAAAAAATATAAACCAAGAAGCCCTAAAAATGCGAAATATTCAGAAAAAAGTCACAGACTTCTTCCGACCAAATAATTAGACTCCAGTCAATACCAGATACGAACTCAAATTATTTTTTCATACAAATGAACTTAGAAATATATTTAGTTATGTTTATTTTCTATGCAACAAAATAGCAAATACATATGTATAAATGTTGCATAAATTAGTTTTCATTCAAATCACCTTACAATGTATGTAGTGCAAGCGATCGGATGTAACGAACCTCGGATATAACGAACGAAATTTTTGGTCCCTTGGAGATTCGTTATAACCGAGTGTGACTGTACTTATGTTACTCGCGTCCACTTAGCCAGTTAAGAAGTCGCTGAAGTGTCTGCATCAAAACCTGTTGAGTGCTGACCATTGACAACATCTTGCTGGCTGCACTCCGCACTTTCTGTTTAGACATTGCCGGTTGCATGGATTCCGGCCAGAAGTTCGTCCATCTGCCTCTAGTTGATTTAACGTCACCTCCTTGATTTGTTCATAGTACTGGTTCTGAATATTAGGTAAATCCTTAGGATTCTTGATTTCATCCTGTAGAAGCATTTAGTGCTGATGAAATTCTTCCCAGATGTGGATGAGGCGCTTTTTCGTTCTTCTTCCTTGATAGCCTTATGTTTTCCACTGTCGAGAATCCTTGAAATAATCACGCCATCCGCTTAATCTCATCTCTTAACTCATATTGTCTGATGTTACGCTCGCCAAAAGTTGTAAAGCTGATCTGAAAAATAATGGATTCAGTTTTGGAGGTAGAATGCATTCAAACAAATAGATACAATAAGGACCCATTTGTTTGAATACAATAATTCTGCTTACTAAACATAATTCACAATTTTAACTTTCCCATGGTCTGCGGTGACACGTGAGCTCCAAAATTTGCAATGTAGCGGAATCACACGTCTGAAAATATTAGGCATGTGTTTGTGCATGGCGTTGAATATCCGAAAGTGTACAACATGATTACAGCAGGCCGTGGGATCACATTGAAAATATATACAGGGTTATCCATTTCGTGGTAGGGAAAGTATAACCCTGCCATTTGACATCTGTCAGAATTAAATGTCATCCAAAGCGTGTTTTTAGGTAAATTTCTCGAGAGAAATTTACCTATTGCGGAGAGCATCATATACATATATATATATATATATATATATATATATATATATATATATATATATATATATATATATATATATATATATATATATGGGATATAACGAAATTTGTGACCACGATAGAGGTTGCAATTTTGCTTCGATTTTCACCAAATTTTCAGTATAACCCTGCCATTTGACATCTGTCAGAATTAAATGTCATCCAAAGCGTGTTTTTAGGTAAATTTCTCGAGAGAAATTTACCTATTGCGGAGAGCATCATATACATATATATATATATATATATATATATATATATATATATATATATATATATATATATATATATATATATATATATATATATGGGATATAACGAAATTTGTGACCACGATAGAGGTTGCAATTTTGCTTCGATTTTCACCAAATTTTCAGGTAAGGTGTATTGGGTAATTATCTCGGTTAAGTTCGTGAACCAGCTATATCGGCCGGGCAAAAACAAAATGGCGGCCATTTTAGACGAAAAATCGTGATTTCTGTTCTGACCAAAGTATAGCTCCGATTTGGATGAAATTTGGTACAAAGGTTCATTGATGTATGTGATGAATCTCACAATAAAAAATCCAAAGTCGGTACGGCAGAAACAAAATGGCGGGCACTCAAAGGTCGAAAAACGTGCAAAATTTTGTTGTTGTAATATTGGTCAAAGATTTCAACAGATTTTCATGAAATTTGGTAACTTGATATAAATTATAAGTATCTAAAGAATTACGTGAAAAAATTGGAGGTCAGGTTGCAAAAAACAAAATGGCGGCCAGTTAAAGGGCAAAATTTCAAAGGCTTTTTAAAGTCGCAATTTTAATCCCACATATACGAAATTCGGTTTCAAGATAGACATTATTTAGGCCTACAGTCTTTGATATTTTGGTGATTATGCATGAGCAAATTTCAAAATGGCGGCCGTTTAAATATGCGTTTTTTTGAGGTTTTTGTGGCCCTCTAGTGGTCACATTTTCCAGCGGATTTTGATGAAACTTGAGATTATGGATCTCTGTACTATGTTCTTGTATTTCGCAGGAAATTATTAAAATTGAATGAAAAATAAAAAAGTCGAAAATTTAAAGCCTAATATTTTTAGCTGCCATTTTCTTTGAAAATTGAATTATTTTGCCCTGTCTAGAGTGAAACTTCTATTTGAACGAGATAGTACATTGATTGATGAGTTCCTAGCATACAAAGATTTAAAATAATCCAAAATAAAATGCATGCATTCAAAATGGCGGCCCCCAAAGGTCAGAAGGCAAGCGCAATTCGCTATTTTAGTGCCAACTGAAATAATGAATATTTTTCATGATAACGTTTTAAATGACTTTACTTGATAGAATTTATAAACCAGACCATTTTTAAGATATTGTTAAAATCTTTTTAACAATCCCCTTAAAAAATTATAAAATCGCGACTTGTCTGTCTGTCCGTCCGTTTGTTCGTGCGTCAAAACAAGTTTTCTCGCAAACCACATGAGCTAGAATGAGGAAATTTTCTACGTAGGTCAAAAGTGGTGCCTCTTGAAATTTGCAGTGCAAGAAAATATTTTAAGGTATTTTAAGGGGGGTCTCCCCATACAGGGGGGTGGCATACAATTTTTTTTATTTCTGTAGCAGCCAAGATTCTCAACAGATTCCGTTGAAACTTGAAATTATAAGTTATTAACGCAAGTTAATTTAATTTAATTACGCAAATCGAATGACAAATGAAAAAGTCGAAAATTTACAGCTTAATATTTTTAGCAGCCGATTTCAACAAAAATTGAAATGACGGCCCTCATAGTTCAGAAAAAAATTGAAAATGTATATATTAATGGCAATGCAAGTGCTGATTAAACTTTTATGGAAATCTTTTGAAATTAACTATTCGAGCTATTTAAGCCTTTGTGTGGTTACCACTGTGAACTGTGTAAACAGCAAATGCGAGAAGGGCGAAACCGGTATTTATATGTTTACAACAATTTATGATCCGCCGATTTTCAATATGTAATCCATACGTATGCAACTCAATTTAATTAGCAAAATATTTGCGCCCCGATAAAAGGTCTCTAAGAACGAACGTGGCCAGATTTTTTTTATGTTAATAAATACCCATGTGGTACTACGAAAATTGCAGAAAGAAGTTGAGTAGTAGGCAAGCCAAATTTTTTTTCGAAGCTTTATGCCACAGACGAGAAATTTACCTTTCCGGCTGGTGCTGTCAACGGGGATTTTTTTTTTAGTTGAAGGTTTGCCATTAAAACTATGGATCGTTTAACTTCAAAGAACGCGTTAAAATTATTAAATTTTATTATAAAAATGGTGAATCTGCTGTGTCAAAATTAGGGCTTCACGAGCCGATTACGGTTGATATAATCGACCTACACAGCAAACAATTTCGAACACAGTGAGGAAATTTTGAGATATTGCAAGGCCTGTGCATCATCGCAATTTTCATTCTGCTGAAAATATTGCTATCGTTGCTCAAAGTGTGGAGGAAGACCCGAATTTGTCGATTCCTCGACGTGCTCAACATTTGAGTTCGTCTTGCGGCTCATTGTGGCGGATTTTGCATTTGGATTTGCATCTCCATCCGTACAAAATCCAACTCACTCAAGAACTTAAGCCTCAAGACCATACACAACGCAGAATGTATGCGAATTGGGTGATTGAACAACAAGCCATTGATAATCATTTTTCGAACAAAATTTTCTTTAGTGATGAGGCTCATTTTTCGCTCAGTGGTTACGTAAATAAACAGAATTGCCGCATATGGGGCTCTCAAAATCCTCAGGTGATCGCAGAAAGGCCTTTGCATCCGGCAAAAGTGACCGTTTGGTGTGCATTATGGTCTGGTGGTGTTATTGGCCCGTATTTTTTTGTAAACAATCAAGGAAGAGACATTATTGTCAATTCTGACCGCTATGGACGGATGTTAACCGATTATTTTTGCAGAGAAATTGAAGATTATGATCTGGAGAACTTGTGGTTCCAACAGGACGGAGCCACAAGCCACATGTGATATGTGGCTAATCGAGCACTTTTGCAAGCGAAATTTCCAGGACGCGTAATTTCGAGATTGAGTGATGTCGATTGGGCCGCAAGATCCTGCGACCTAACAACTTTGGATTTCTTTTTATAGGGCTATGCGAAAGATCGTGTTTACGCAAACAATCCTCAATCTTGAACCATTGAAAACCAATATTCGTGCAGTTATGGCCGAGATATTGCCGAAAATGTGCCGAAAAGTCATTGAAAATTACCTTAAAAGGATTGAGGCCTGTAAGAGGTTCCCTGGAGGACATTTGAATGATGTTGTGTTTCATGTATAATGGCAAGGTTCAGTCTTTATATTGAATAAAAAATTTTGTTTCGATCTGAATATTTTATGTGTTTTCTTAAGCTTTACTTTCCCAAGCGTAAAATAGATAACCCTACACAATTGTAGAAAATGTTATTTTTGTGGGAAATATCATTGCTGATCCAGAATGCTCGTGGGAGAAGATATTTCTTAGGAACGTTGTCGTGGAATAAAAATATCTTGTAGATTTTACGTTTTTATGGGGATTTAGTAGTAGTAGTAGTAGTAGTAGTACTTTATTGAGACTTTTCTTTTGACATTTGTTACTTAACCTACTTTTAATGTTACGATTCATTTGACAGTGACACTTTTGTCAAATGTCCTAAGGTTTTTTATACGACCTGAGTCTCTACTTTACAGTTTTTAAAGTGCTAGTGAAATTTTTCTATACCGTTTGCTCTTACGGTTATCGACTTTAAGTTGTTTATTTACATATTAAAATCTAAACTAAACTAACCTAACTTATTCTATTCTTAGCCTAAATACATTGTCTTTTTCGTTTTGGTTGGTCGTGTGTTCTCTTCAAGCGTTACATCCAAAAATCGCGTTTCAGAAGAGGCACAGTTCCTACCGACCTGATCTTCAGGGTCTACGAAGTTATTTTTAGGTCTTTGTAAAAAAATTTTTACAAAGACCTACTAGTTTCGCGACCTGTCTGCCCATCTGTCCGTCCGTCTGTGCGTCCGTCCGTCTGTCCGTGCGTCACAGCTAATTTCCTCAGAAACTATAGAAGCTAGAATGCTCAAACTTTGTGAAAAGGTCAGAAATGATGGTCTCTCAAAAGTTAAGGCCTTAACAAAAATTAAAAAAAATTTTAAGGGGCGTTCCCCCTAATAACGAATTGGCCCTTAAAAATTTTGTTTTAATCAAAGGTAGTCGAGTGGGGTATCAAATTAAAGGTCTTGATTAGAGGGGTCCAGGGGAAAGGAAAACATACCCAAAATTTGTGTCCTCCCCCCCTCGCGATTGGACACCTTTCAGCCGAAAAATCTGGAAATTATCACAAACGTGGACCTTTATGAGTACAAGGGCAACAAATACCTCAGAAACCGAAATTCTCTCAACTTTGTTAATAATAGTATGATTTTTAGATTTTACATTTTTGCCCATAAAATCAAAACGGTACCTTTAAACTTCTTGAAATTATATAGACTGACATAATATATATATGCTCACAAAATTTGATTGAGATCGAATCATAATCAAGTGAGTTATAGCCATTTAAATTATATGGAATTACAACAACAATAACACGTGTTTATGGTTGATATAGGGTTTTCCAATAAGAGGTGTTATTTTGATATTAAAAGAAAAATGTCATTTTTGAATATAAATGATCGGATGTTTATTTCATTATAAAGAAGAAGATATGCCACTAATAGCAAAAACTAACATCAGAGATCAGACAAATAACAACTATGACACGCTTACAGGACCATATCCTCTTCATGAAATTTTCCATAACCAAATCGCAAAGTGGCTGCCCTATGTCCTCGATAGCCTCACGAATTTTATCTTTGAGATCTTGAATCGATGCAGGACTATTGGCGCAGGCTTTCTCTATCACGTGGCTCCAAAGGAAGAAGTCGCAAGGTGTTAAATCACAAGATCTATTCAAAATAACACCTCTTATTAGAAAACCCTATATATATTTAAAATTAACTTAGGCACTTTTATTTCCTTTCAATTTTCATGAAAATTTAAGGAATAGTGTTTAACTTGAACATGTTCAATCGGCCGAGAATTCAGAAAAATCATTTAAAGTAGATTAAAATGGAGGCTGCACTGTGCTTATGAAAGAAACTGTGCATCTTTTGTATAAATTTGAACGATTTCATGTTCAAGTATAGGATGAATAATTCAAGTTATCGATTGATGCCATTAGAAAACTTGTTTCTAACCCTAGGATGTTTACAAAGACCTTCTGGCAGGAGCACTCTCCTGCTTACTCAACTTGTTTATTTCTTTAGTCGGTTACTTGATTTTTGTATGTTTGGTTATAATTTTTTCCCCGATGGAAATTCGAGTTGGTTTAGCCCCTGTAGGTGTTGGGGAACGATATATAGTAGAAGATGGGTTTTGGGGAGTTTGGTTGGGGATGGGTGTTTATCTGGAAGTCTTGGAGGATTCTTATGGGAGAGAGATAATATGGGTTTTCAGAGGTGGGGGTACTATTAAAGAGGTCCCGGATTAGATTTGATTCGTGTGTCTGCCATTTAGCTATTCGCTTTTTGCTTGTTTCGAGCATGTATTGTAGGATGGGGGTCACTTTAGTTTCTTGATAAAGAACGCTGTTTTTATAGTATTTTTTATTGGGGCGTCGGTATTTCGATATACATTTTCTGAGTATCCTCCTCTCAAATATTTGCAATTCTTCGGCTACTGTTGGTGAAATTGTCAGCCAGGCTGGAAAGGAGTATGTGATGATGGGGCGGATTAGGGTTTTATACATGAGAAGTTTCACATTTGGGAAGACGGATTTGGAGGATAGGAGGGGTGAGATTAGTGCAGCAGCTCCTTTGGCTTTATTTATTGCCTTTCTTGCGTGTGGGTTCATTTTGAACCTGTTGTTGAGGTTCACTCCCAAATACCTGATGTTGTCTTTTGGGTTCACCGTGTCCCCTTCGATAACCGCCCTTATCAGCTTGCTTTGCTGCACTGCTAGTTTGTGCCCTTTACCACTCGCGTTACGGAAGCAAATTATTTTCGATTTAGCAGCGTTGATTTGGAGCCCCCAATCCTTTGAATAGCGTGTTATAATGTCGACTTCTCTTTGCACCATTTCCATAGCGGAAATGGGAAGAGTGTGACTGGCTAGGATTAAGATATCATCCGCGTACATGATCATGTTCAGGTTACTGGAGATGTTTTGGGTTCTGATTGTGGCCGCTGAATGTGGGATGTCGTGTAGGAAGAAATTGAAAAGGTTTCGTCCCAATATGGATCCTTGTGGAACTCCAGACAGGATAGGCATAGGTGTTGAAGTTCGGTGGGATATTTCAGTAGTTAAGTATCTATTTTGTAGGGAGCTATCAAGGATACGGGTGAGGGCCAGGGGACAGTTGGAGTATATGAGTCTGAATTTTAGCCCATCAGTCCAAACGGAGTCAAACGCTTTTTGTAGATCTAGCGCGCATGCGACTGTGCATTGTGCATTTTACGACGGTGTTCTGTGAATTTTTGGGTTGGAATCCGAACTGAACCTCGGGGATTAGCTTCGTTGAGAATGCTCTAAATCTCCGTAGAATGATTCTTTCCAGAATCTTACCCATGTTAGAAAGTAAGGAGATTGGCCTAAAGTTTTTTACTTCTCCGTCGCAGTTTGGTTTAGGAATAAGGATAAGGTTGCCTGGTTTCCATCTTTCTGGAAATTAACCATTGTTTATGCAATTGTTGAAGATGACTGCTAAACTTCTCGCGACAATTGTGCCGAATTTCCTTAGTACTTTATTGGGGATACCGTCTAGGCCTGAAGAGGTTTTATTATTAAGTCCGGCTATTGTATCTTCTACTTCTGACACGTAGGTGAAAAATTCCCCGAATGTTTCGTGTTGCGGAGATACTGCCTTGTTGGTGTCAGAGAATATTATAAGGTATGACCCTTGGTAACCAATGTTTCTCTCTCTTACAGCCGATATCATTTCCTGTGCTCTTTCATTCTCTGGGGCTCTCTCTCGGTACAGGTTTCCGTAGAATGAAGAGATCACTTGCAGCTTTTCTTCAGGTTTGGAGAAGGGTAGCCCTCTGTGCTTAATAGGGTCCCTGTGGATGTTGAAATTATATGACCGTCGGCCCGTTAGTTTATTAATTTCTCTAAAGACGTCTGAGGATGGTTTGAGTAAATTCAATCTTCTTTTATAGTCTTCGTTCATCTCACGTCTTATTTGTCACCTTATGCGGTTGTTTAGTTCAGTGATTTCCGCTTTAAGACTGAGGTATTCCTGGTTTGTACGGTTGTTGTGCCGGTTGAAGATCCGTTTAAGCCTTTGAGTTTTCCGTTTTTGTTCCCTCATCTATGATTTGGTGTCTTGCGTAAGGCATCTGTATAGCCCTTGTTTCAGTTTTTCTTCCGGCGCATGTGCGTCCATTCGTCTTATGGTTCGGCCACATTGCGATTTTACTGTCGTAACCAGCGATTTTTAGACGCAAATACGAACACACTGCGACAAGATCTCCGAAGGAACTTCAGGCATGCGCAGAACTAAAATGCTCATTTGAAGGTATGTCTTTGCCAGGAACACATGCGCTAACTCATTTGTGCGCTATGCAAGAAACTTCCATGCACGTCAGCGTCAAATGTCCAAATGATGTGCGCCTGCGCGAGTATAATAGAAACTACCTGCTAAACTGGTTTTAGGAAAAATCGCAAATTCCTGCGACTGCCGACCTGGACAAAATTGTCGGAAATCGCAGTGTGCGGGCTTCCATTTAACCATGTGTAACTTGCGACAGAAGTGCGGCTAAATAGTCGTAGTCTGATGCATCCCTTAGTATAGCCTCGGTTAGGTTCTGGATGTGGATATCAATTTCCTGGTTAGATAGGATTCGGTTCACAGGGGGAGGGGGGGGAGGGGTAAATCGTCTTCGAGGTCTTTTCTAAACTCTGCCCAGTCCACAGAGGCATAGGATCGAAATTTTTTCCGTGTGTCTTCAATAGTGGTTAGGTTGTTTAGGTGGAGGAATAGTTTCAGACAATGGTGATCGGATATCGATGGAAGGGTTGTACATTGGTAGGGAGTTGTGTTACCAGTTAATAGGTCTTGTGACACCAGAAAGTTGTCTAAGAAGGAGCTGCTTCTCGGGTATGAGGGGATACCCGCGTTGACAATGGCGCATGTTAGAAATGCGCTCGTCAGGAACCATTTATATATTCTTTGGCCGTTTGGGTTCCGTGTGGAATCACCCCAGTAATCATGTCTCGCGTTGAAGTCTCCACCGAGGAGGATAGAATCGTGGTTAGTAGCTATTGCTAGTATTCTATTGAGAGTCGGTTCTATTGCAGGTCCCAGGTTTCCTGGCATGTAGATGGACCCAATTAATATTTTCCCATGACCAGCATTGCGTCTTCGCATGTTTAAGTTTGCTAGTGTGCAGGAAATGTCGGGATGCTTAAAGTTTATTTGGTCGACTGATAGGTTGTCTCGATATAGAATGGCGGTGCCTCTGCCTGCGTCGTTTCTGAGTACCTGGTAGTTTTCTATTCGGACCTTGTGTATCAGTTTTAGGACTGTTTTATTAACGAATACTTTGTCTGGTTGGATGGATTTGGTAAGGAATATTCTTTTGTCATGGGAAACTAGAAAGTTTATGTTGAGGCAGATAGTGGTCAGGTTATTTACCCCCATACAGGTTGAGGTATAGCTCAATTAGCACGACTGGTTTGTCCTGTGTTGGGGTGCCATCGTATTTCGGCCAAAATTGGTTGACCTTTTTTAGGAGTTCACCTGGTGACACTTCTAAAACTTGGACTGTTTCGTAGTGGAGTCTTTGAAGGGGGTTTCCTTGTGATTCCGGGTTCCGGGGCATGGTTGAGTTTCTTCAACTTGTGACTTCCGAGTACAGGGGGTACTGAATGTGCTGGTGGGGCTGTTACTAATGTTGTTTGGATATATTCGTACGATGTGGTTGAAATGGGGGTTGTTTTTTTTTTGTTTTTTAGAAACGCTATCTTGTCTTTCAACCTTTCTTTGCAGGGAACAAAAAAGGTGGGGTGCTTGTTCTGTCAATGTCCTTTCTTGGACATTCTTGGGGGTTGTGGTCCTCTCCGCAGGCTACACATCTTCCCTGGAAGACACAATTCGCTGAGACATGGCCGAAGCGCTGACACCTATAGCACTGGGGTAGGTCGCTCCTTCTTGGCTTTTCCCATGTCGCTTTTTGGTGAAAGATGAAACGAAGCTTAATGAGGCGGTTTTGATCTTCTTTTTGATGCAGGATTGTTTTGAATAGGTCTACGTTCACGCCGTTCGCTTTAAACCAGCCGGTGGTTAACGGTAAGACATTTTCTATTTTGATGTCCGGACATTGTATTTCAATGTCTTCTCTGACCTGTGTGGCTCCAAATACCGAGTCTACCCCTCTAAGTACGACTGTGTACCTTCTGCTTTGTACCTGCGGATCGAATCCAGTAGTTCGTCAAGGATGGCGACTTCGTCGACTGTAATTTTTAATTTGCTCGCGCTGAGGCGAGTAATTCTGTATTTCGTCGTGGGGCTCCTTTCCATGATATTTTTGACCGTCATAGCTGTGATACCTTCTACAAATATAGGCGGACACCATGACTTTTTATTTTCCGGGGCACACTTGTTTTGATTTGAGGTTAGTTTTTCTTCTCCCGAGAGAGGCGCGTATGGATTTGGATTATGGAGGGTTGGTGCTTGGATAAGATTGGTTGACTTTCGTTTAATTGCCAATTTACATTGAGCCATTCTAAATCCTTCCGATTCTATGTTTATCCGGTCGATAATTACACTGTTTGGAGCGTTTATTGCAGCTTGCTCCACTTCCATAGTTACTAGCGGTAGTACTTCTTTCCTGGCCGCTTTCGTTCTTGGTGGGTGCACCTTCTCGTCATTGTGCGAATTGGACCATCTTTGAATGGTTGGGGACTCGCTTTGCACCTCTGTTGTTGCCAGTTTTCCGGGCTTTAATTCCTTTTTTCCGCTATACTTGTATTTCGTTTTTTTTTTCTTTATAACCTTGATTTTTATCACATTAATGTTTTCGCTTGCGATGTGTTCGGTTTGACGTCTCACCATCGAATCTTTGACGTCTCACCATCGAATCTTATGGGGATCTATGTATTATGGAACTCTGACAGTATCATTTAATGTCCCACGAAGTGCCAAAATTAGTTTTAATTGTTGTAGCTTTCATCACGTTTAATATGAATAAAAAATTTAAATTGATTGCATGCTATAAAAAATCCTGGAAAGAAATATGTTATACATCAAATAATACCTCTTTGCTATTCACCCTAAACAGTTCCGACGATGATTACTAAGGACAATTCATTTTTCAAATATTTGCATACCATTGAATCTGTGGCACTTTCTCCATTTTATTTATATTTAGCCCAATACCGCTCCCCACAGCAACACCAGTGAAAAATTACACGCATTTCAATGCCACACAACCAATAAGGATCCGCGAAATATAAGAAAAATATTGAATTTCATTATTCAACTTGAATAAATCTGAAAGAATGCTGAACAGGAGACGCGCGTCTGTTTGCACGTTATATCATATCTTGTGAATCGTGTCGCCTCTCAAGGGATTTATATTCAATTTCAGATTCGATATGCTTTATTGAAAAGAGAAAAATTCACCAAAGATATTTATACGTACTTTTCACTTGCAGCATAAATGAATAAAAGGACGCGCGGGCAGGCTGAAAATTCGAAAAGTGAATTTTGAATAGGAGAATAAAGTGAATGAAGAAAAAAACCATCGTATCATTGCGACTTTCAAACAAACATTGCTTTTTATTCGAGGATGGTACATTTTATCCTTTTCATAGATTGAATAAATATATACCCCATCCTGAACCCACTGATCTTCAAGCGAGAGAACCGTATGAATGACATGAAATTGTATGGAAACATTTTGATATGCAAACTTCCCCAATTCACTTTTCCTTCTTTCAGCAAGAATTCTGATGGGGCCGGTTTTTCTTTTTCTTTATTTCATTTCTCTCGTTCCTTTTATGCGAAAATCAAATAAGGATGCGATATTGTGCGTATTTTGGATCCGTTCGATTGTTCTCGTAAAACTCTTCCTGGCCGTTGAGAAGATACGAATACTGTGCTCATTTCACCTTGCATGGAGATTGACTATTTGATGTTCGGAATTGGGTGGTAGGTGCAAATCAGGGTGGAAAGAGTGTGCGGAGAAATTGCTGGAGCTTGAGCAAATGAGTAATACTTGGTATCAATTTGAATCCTTGAGAAATTTATTTATAGGCGCCAAAAACTTTTCCTTTTCAGACACAATTATATTCGAGTTTTCATCGCACTTTGTATTCAACAGCATTCGGCGGCAGAGTACTTGAGTGTTCGTTTTCCTCCCCAATAACAGCACCGTGGAAATGAGGAATTGCGAAGTTTAGGTAATGGCAATGGTGTTTTAGCGTTTTCTGAAGGATTTATGGCTGGCATTGTGTCTTAAATTTTCTTTCGTTTTTATATGGAAATTCGATATTTATTTGTTTTGCTCGTGAAATCGTATATGCGATAAATAAATGAGATGAAAACGAAATGGAGTATGAAATAGGTGGCAAGTGAGATTTTATTGGAAAACGTGGGGGCGGAAACGGAAGCAAATTATATAGACTCATGATTCTAAGGTTATGAGCTCATTCTTGCTCATTTCCAAAGAATGTGCTGCATAAAAAGTATAAAATTGTATTTGTTTCGATTTCTCCGGGAATTCATGCTGAAAAATTATCATAGCCTATAGTATCAGGTACAGTCTTCCGTTGAAAGTATAGTTTTTACATTGTTGCTGCTTATGAAACTGAAGTGTAATAAGCCATATGCAACACATTTAACCGTTGTTGATGTCCTTAAAGAGAAAAAAGCCTCCTTTCCCGAACCGAGAAAATCATTGAAAATTTTTATCGGTCTACCGTGCACAACGTTTACGGTAGAATGATCATTTGGCAATTTCAGGGGACTAAAGCCGAAGGTCCCTGGTTTGACTCTCGTTCGCGAAAATGAGATTCAGTACGAGTGATTCTTCGAACGGACTATAAACCCATTCAGTTATTATGCGTGCTGACTTAAAATCAGCATACTCGTATATCGCTGCTGGATGGACGAACATATGGCCAAAGTGTGATACTGACCATATCACCTTGTGAGGTGCCGATATATTCGATCGAGAAGGCCCGAAAGGGGCTGTACTGATAAAGCAAGCAATTTTATGTTTCAATTTTTGTTAAAATTTATAATTTGAAATTTATCATATGTTTTTACATGTTCCTTTAGTAAAAATTCAAATTATTATGCTAAAATGTATAGTTCAGAATTTGTATCATATATTTATATATTTTTTGGTCAAAAATCTTTTCAAACTAATTCATTTGAATTTTACTACGTTTCTAGTTTTTTTTCAAATTTTATGATTCTGAAGTTTCTCGTATAGTTGATAATTTTGTTTGGTCAAGTTTTTTGCTTCAAAACATAATTTTTTTGAAATCTTGTATATCTATATTACATTAAACTTTGGTCGTAAATAAAAAAGCATAAATCGCTAGATGAACATACCACTCGGTCTTCTCATTTAGGGAATTTTTAACGGGTATGGGACCCACCACGGTGGCTGAATCTTCCGATTGTGAGCTAGCCATTGGGCTGCAGCTCTTTTCTGTCCCAGTCAATTCAGGGGCTCTTGCTATATAAAGTAGCCTTCCACACGGGTTTCTTATTTATGCTAAGGTGATTTATGATTCAATCATATAAATTTTTAATATGAATCTAAACATTTTATTTTTCATTTAACGGAAGCGTTCATATAAATTGCTTTTGTATGAATTCTTGATTAAAAGGAAAAATCAATGGCACCCACTACAATGGATCTTGATCCGGATTGGGGGCGCGAGGGATGCCTCACTCTTAGTGTGGGTCGTAAATATTCGGAGTAAGGACGAAATCGTCTCACACCCCGGGCGCGTTAATCGAGCCCAGTCAGTCGCGTTTTTTATAGTTCATTCCTTCGGTAGGTTACCTGAGCCTCGACACCACCGAACCCATACATTATGTTCAAAAAATTCGTGAATTTAAAATTTTTTGGAGTGGGTTCTTGTGTGGAACAGAACACTGCAACGCTAGCCTGCAAGCGCATTCACGCGTCCTCAGACAAGGCCAATTTCGACGAGCACCAATGTCTTCTCTCGCTGAGGCAGCAGATCACCGCAGCAGTCCTTTACGGACATCATAAACACCTAAAGTACTGCAGTTGAAATATATAAAACTGTGCTTTCATTTTTAGGGTATTGTAAAATCATTTGACAATACCCTACTAAAATCGCGTCCTGTCTGTCCGTCCGTCCGTCCGTGTGTCACACCACTTTTTCTCGCAAACTACATAAGCTAAAAACAAAAGATTTTGTAAGTAGGTGCAAAGTGACGCCCTCTTCAAAGTTTCACCACGAAAAAAAAATTTATAAGATCTTTAAGAGGGGTCTCCCCATATAAGGGAGTTGCCCCTGAAAAAAAAGTTATCATCAAATGTAGGCAATATTGGTATCAAATGAAAAGCCTTACTGAGAACTTTTCAAAACAGGTCTTAAAATGATAAATTTTGCTTTGAGGAGTGCAGGGGAAGGGAAAATGTACGAAAATCTTGTGTACCCCCTCCCCCCTCGCGATTGGACACCTTTGACCCGAAAAATCTGAAAAAAATCATGATTGTAGGCCTTTATGAGAACAACAAGAACAAATACACGAGAAGTCGAAATTCACTCAACGTTGTTATTAATAGTATGATTTATCGATTTTATGTTTTCTTGAGTTAAATCTTAACGGTGCCCTTAAATGTAATGAAATTCAGTACACAGATGACTATTTATATGATTAATCTGTTCTGGAAGTTTCGTAAGAAATTTTCCTGTATTACTATGGAACAATATGCGTTGTATTACTATGGAAACATACGAGTATGGCTATGGAACAATATGCGCTTTTTACCGACTTAGACACTACAGCTTTGCTAGGTATTGCATGAAAATTTCAGGAATGATAGGTGTTATGAATATCTTTGAGAATTGGCTCAGCTTGTGGTATTAGTAATCATCAAGCAAAATAGTGGCTGTTTTAAATGCGAAGATTGAATAATTTTGAGTAATTTTGCCCCAACTTCAACGTTTAACTGTGTAACCATTCTAGGATTCGAAGAAATTGGCCATGAATCGATGATTACAGTACAGGGGGCTGGCCGCTGAAAAAAAATTTCATCAAAGGTAGCCGATATGAATATCAAATGAAAGTTCTTTATAAGAGCTTTTCAAAACAGTACTTAAACTGACAATTTTTCCTTCACAAGAGCAACAAATACCTTAGAAGTCGAAATTCGATCAACTTTGTTAATCATAGTACATGTTATAAATTTTGCTTTTTTGCCTATAAAGTCAAGATTGGACTCTTAAATTTCCCAAAATCTATAATTTAAGTTTTCCAAAAGTAATTCTATATGGTTGGAAATTTCACAATAACTGAACAATAAATAGCTAAGTTACAGCCGATTGAATATTTAACAATTACAGCAACATTAACACGTGATACTAGACACTACAAATATGTAGGAATTTTGATAACAATTTGAGAAATGGCTTGTAATATTGATGTGTTATCATGACTAATCAAGCGACGAGGTCACAACACTTGAAACAAGATGGTGGAGAGTTTAAAATCATAATAACCCTAATAATTATTCGAACTCAATTTATGGAATCTGTATATTAGTTAAGTTTAGATATGCAGTATATATCGTTCGATTCACTAATTGTTTTACAATACCCTTCTGGCAGGACCATCCCTCCTGCTACTTCAACTTGTTCTTCCTTAAAGGGGTAAGGAACCGCAACGTGAGGTGATTAATCCTCTGATATGGACCTCACAGGGTTGCCCTTCTTCTTCGTTGGATTTAGGGGCTTTCATGCTAAGGAATGGCAGGCCCCTGAGGATGTCATCTGGACTTCGATCTGGTTGCCTATTTTCTCATATTAGTCAGCTTTCCTGTTGAAAATGGAAAGATGACTTGTATTATCAATAGGTTCGGCAGGAAAATACAAGACCCCCTTCGGTTTCCACCATGCCACGTTATATCTAAAATTGTCCGCGTGAAAAATAAGTGTGGACTTTGCGCTGGGAGAAAAGATCCGTTCCATGACACTGCAAGAAGCTAGCTACCAGCACGCGTATGCGTCGTCAGGCAAGGTCATTCCAGCGAAGGCCGAAATCTTAGCTTGCTGGGGCAGTTAATATCACTGCTGTCCTTCACGGACCAACAACACCCGTAGATCCACTGCAAACCCTTCAGCCAGGAGCATAGATTCGTCTGCCGACCTTGTTCAGAAGTAGAAGCGGTTTATAAGGATCTGTTAGATAAATTATCAAACCTCATAATCTAAATTATTTCAAGAAATTAGAAGATAAATTGAAAATTTATTCTATTTTCACCGTCATAAAAGCTTTGCACACTAGGCTTAAACTAATTTAATTTGAATCCAATCAACAATTTCGACACTAAAACAAAAGGGACCCGAAAACATGACTTGGATTCGTTCAATCCTCTTTACTATTTCCACACTAACTCAAAATAATCTCTCGCACATTTGAAATTCTCTCCTACACTCCAAATATTCAATATATCTTTCGAATTGATTTTGAATAATTTATCCACAAAAGATATTCATTTCAATGCTACACCTATCTATCCTTTACAATTTAATTCGAACACCTCATAAATTGTTTATGTTAGTGCACCCTGAAATCACTTTGCCATGCTGTTCTTCAGCCACATACGAGAACGGGTGCGAGCACATCCTTATCCGTGCATACGCTTTAGCTGCTAGTTTGTTGCCTCTCATACGTATTTCATTCTACAGTTTCCCCCATTTTCATTGTATTGGTTGTAAATTCGTTTCGGTCGGTTCAATAGGAAACTAATCCGAAACATGGAAATCCTTATACGAAAAGAGTATAGTAGTCATAAGCTTAGAAATATCCGTTCCAATAAAGTCAAACTGTATTTCATTTGAGAATCTGTCAGTGCTCACGACGGGAATGAGAATGTGGAAAAGGATGTGCCTCAATGGAATCTACACTACAGCTAGCTACTGTTGTGGCTATTTCTCGTACGCATTTCAATACGAAACGTTTGAACGTATGTTGAGTTGTGCCGATATCCTAACCCAAAACTATGCATCATTTCCGAAAATTGTACAGGATTGCTTGTCCATAGGTATCCTGTAGTACTTGATGGTTCGCTTGTTTTGTTCATATACACGTACGTCGATGCTCGCCCATTCCTTTACGTTTTTGTTATTGGCTTTTGATTGTTTATATCGCTAAGGGTGATTCTAAGTCCGCATCGTGATGGTACCTATACGCTGATCCTGCCGATTTTGCTACACACTTTTGTACGGAAAATGTTCGAGAGCTGTTTCGCCCTCTCGGCCCAACTCGTTGGGTCAGTTGTCCTTGCAAGTTTTCCTGAAAACCCCAAAAATGCCATTCGACCATACGTAAGCGTTACCTCCTCCTTTTTGACTCAATTACGTATTCAATATATGAATTTTGTAGAGAAATGGACATGCTGAGATTACAGAGAATAATATATGAAAGTCCGAACTAGGAATTTCAATAGGGTAACCTATCCCCCAAAGAACGTTGATAGAGGTACAAAGGATGGAAATAGTCGGTTTTGTATGACTATGGATTTAGCTAGTCTGAATTGAGAATCATTGGTAGTGTTGACTATAGAAAGTATTATAGGTACTCGCTATAATTTGTCCTTTGTTTTATAGTTTAATTAATACGAGGATAAACGTTTAAGAAAAAATTACAAGTCTTATCTTTTTTCTCAAAAAGCCGTATGGCCTTGGTTTTTTGAGTAGGCAGACGCGTTTCGAATCCTTTGAGTCATCTTCAGTGAAGAAATAAAAATAGGCCTGCAGGTATCGAATATACAAAATAATTGCTAAATTTATTTGTTTGCTTGATTGGCTACAGTATTCTTAAATCATACCTTTCATTTCGATTAAAGTCAAAAAGTTGCTTTATTAATTTTTGTATATTCTAACTCTGCAACAATAACACAAACAATGTCACCTGAGAAATAAAGGGAGTACAAAAATAAAATATTGCAACTCACACACTTCGAATGAATATTGGAACGAAAACATAAGGATTTCGTAATATTAAAAGGACTCCTATCTGTTTTAGGCTTAGTTAGTATAAACGATTGAAGCCTCAATCAAATTTAATGTAATCAAGATGTTATAAATGCAACAAATCAGTATACACTGTAGAGCTAGTTTAATCAAGCTCCAAAACCCACCGAAGCACCATGCGCACACAATGCTGCAACGACAAATGTAATCATGGAAGCTACAGTTTGACACAACCGGAAAAAAAGAGGAGCGATGTCTACGGCCAATTATTATAATGGAAGCTAACTAAATCGAATTCCATCGTTAAATTCTGGGTTGATTCGTAAATGTCATTATGACGCTAGACAAAGGATTGGCGCAAATTATCTTTCGTGTATCAACTTCAGTAGCTGCTTGGAACTCTAATTGCTTTCGACTTTTCTTACAATGATGACCACCGGCAGTACAGGCTCACAACCATTTCCCTGTTGGAAGCTGACTCTTCTTATCAGCACGCCCGCAGCAATTGGAATGAGCTATTATATCTACAGAAAACAATCACTAACATTATCCGAAGATACAACAGACTACAGGTAAAGCCATAACGTTCAAAAGTTTGAAAGATAAATCAATCTCAATCGGTGGAGATTCGACGCCATCAGCTAGCGAGAAAGATTCACCACGTAATGAGAAACAAGTAACTGAAAATAAGGAGAGAATTACACCTCTACCTCAAGCTCAACAAAACAAAAATGAAGGCAATATTTGTTTCAGGAATGGAAAATACAACGAAGCCACTAATTAGTAGGATTTAGTAATAAAACATGTCCATCCACAAATAAAATGGATTTGACAATATTCTTTCATAATCGTGTAACCGCTTATGAAATGCTATGGAATCAACTAAAGGCTGACTGTATGAAGTCTCTAGAATATAATAAATGCTACGCAAAAGTGTAACGTAGGAAACACAGTAAAGGTAAGTCTCACAGTAAACACAGTAAAAATAAGTCTCGCGCTAACCCATGACCTATGGGAGTTTCATACAAATAACGTCACAATCACAATAAGTGGAAAAGGAAGTACACACACTCGACCAACTGTTGTGAATAGGAAGTTTCAATAAGTCCGTGAAGGACTGCAGCGATGGTCTGCTGCCTCGGCAGAAGAAGGTGTCGGTATCTGCCGAGAATGCCCTCGTCTGGAGACGCGTGAATGCGCTGGCAGGCTAGCATTGCGGTGTCGTGGGACGGGTTCATTTCCCCAGCACGAGGGCCCACTACAAAAAATCTCGCACTCACGAATTTGGGTGGGAGATCCAGAGGCAACCGAAGTCGCAAAGAGTGTAGATAACTACACCGAGGGAGATAGAACTTGTTCCGAGAACAAGTGGAACCTGAAAAGAAAGGCGGACTTGGGGTAACCTCGTCATTAACCGACGAAGTTCATAGCCCACAAATGAAAGAGGGGCAAACGGGTGATGGTGGAGCCCCTTCGCACCAACCCAACCGCAATAAATCCATATATATTTTGTTGCAGTGGCCAGATATTCCTCTTCTGAGTGGAAAACTCATACAACTTGAATTGCATGAACTTTCCCATCAGAAGGGGAGTACCCCGGTGACCAATTTATGCCATAGAATTATACAATTTGATTGCATAACCCTATGCCATAAAGAGGCACTCTGCTTGGGCCACTCAACCCGCGATATCACCTGAAACAAAGAAGAATTAACTATGTACCCGGCGGCTGGCTCATGTTTTGAGGTGGAAGCCTGCCACCGTACCGGGTCCTATACTCGGTCCAAAAGAAGCGGAACAGAAAGACCGAAAGTTATGGTATATTAATGCATTTTATTTAACAAAAAATTGGCATTAGGTTGTGCCCAAAAAAGAGAAAGTATAAGCGAGAGATCATTGCAATTATCTTAGTTTAAAATATTAAATAATTCAATACAAAGGCGGTAACAAATGAGCAAGGTCTTTTCGAAACTACAGAATTTATGGAAAGAAACACCGGTGTCCGAGTGCTTTGGTTCAGGTATTAGAATGTATGTAAATTTAATGAAACATGCAAATAAAATATAATTGTTGAACAAAAAAGGGTACTTACCCCCAAACCTCCTCTGACGACCGCTCGTGTTCAGGGCGGGGAATCCTGGAATTGTTAAATAATCAAAACCGAAACCAAAATTCACTCGCACTAACCGTTTCATTTACTTATGATGGAATGAAAAATTTAATTATTTGCTTTCATTAAATTCAATAACTTTAAACAAAACACAAAAAGAATAACGGGTGCCTAATCGAATATAATCAATGATTGCTTCACGTTTCCCTAGACGGCTGACGTTTCCGATATCTATCATGAGCAAATTTTGGAGTCCCGTGACTAAATTATTGCCTATATGAATTCATACGCGACCTAGCTAACTTCCGTCTTATCGGTGGAGACAAATGCTCTTTGGAGTAGGGGCGTTCCGCTGATTCTGCCAAAAGACTTATAAAATCTCGTTCCCCTTCGGTGTGCAGTAAATTCCAATAGAAAGATGGGATTCGCGACAATTCAGTCGGCCTGTCGGCGGAAAACGGTTAAATTCTTCCGTTACAACTCGACAAATCAAAAACCTCTATACAAACGGCATATTCCGTACACCACAAATAATCGCGTCCGCACAATTGCGAGAAAATTCACTTTGGAAATTGGCTTTAACTCAACCGTACTATTATCGGTACATTTCCTTCCCTTTCACTCTCCAAAACATCCGTTAGGTTTAATTGGGGAAATTTTTCACTATAAAATTTCTTTTCATTCGAAACACAACAATTGGTAAAACGAATTGTCATCCAATTCCACAAAATTGCGTATATATAACACTTCCAGTCAATTCTCCACGCGGCGTCCGCGCTGTCTTGCGGTTTCCAACAGACTCCCGCAATTCCAAAGATTGTTAATTTATTTCCATCCTTTCACCGTTATTTGCAAAATTGCATCGTCCACTCAATCATTGACGTAGTAAGAAAACATCAAAACACTTCAACAATAATCTATACACTTCAAATTATCCCTAACCACGTTCACGCTAATCGCACGCTTTTCTCACTCCTCGTCTTTTTCAATTCGCTCCCGTGCCGCTAATCCGCGCGAAAACCAAATTCCATCTCTCGAATGCATCGCAATCTTCCACTCGGTTTGTTGATAGTATTCTAACAACCGTAATCACCGGTATAATCCTCTTGACAACACTTGTTTGCTATCCAAACGCGCACCAAGTAACTCATCCTGTTAAGTACCTGATAACATTGTTTGCCTAAGATTTGAAACTTCTCGCTGTCCCTGCTCGGAGGCATCCCCCTGCCAAGCTGCGAATCAAGTCATCAAGCGCAATGGCTCATCGACAGCTAGCGGGTACTGCGTTGGATGTGGTGTGATATTCTTGAATGCCCACTGTAGGTTTTGATGGGCAGCAAGTTGACGAGTCAGAGTTCTACTCTGTTGGCAGCAAATTCGTAAAAGGTCATAATATGCCGGTAACATAGCTCGATTGTACGCAACAATATCAGAATCATCATGATCAGCTAAAATATAATTAAACGCTATATTTCGCGTTATATCAGGGCAGTTTGCAATTAGCAGAGCATTTTCTGGACAATCGTTTGTTGCATGGAACCAGAATGCCAACAAAGCATGCTTATTATGATGGGTTGGTACGCTGGGTTCTGATAATCGCGGATGAAAGAGTTCCCGCAAAACACGCATGTACGGTCCCAACATAAGCTTTTCAGTTTTAGACACCATACAATAAGTCAGCAAAGTAAAGTAAGATGTTAACTTAGGTGTTCCATGAACAGCTATATCTGTGTAGGCGCGAGCAGATCTTAGTAGACGTAACAAAAGATTTAAAATCGTATGTAGCATAATTTGAGCGTCGCCATTCATTTCTCTATGTGGTATATTAAAGGGTAACTTGTGGAGTGAATGGGTTCGATAATTTGCACGAAATGATTGTGATGGCACGAGAGATACCAGCAAGTAGGATGCAGCGTTGCGAACTCGCGAATTATTATGCACCATTAAAAACTGTTCTACCCAACTTTTAGCCGATTGTAAAATCCATGCATGAGCTATTTTGTTACGAGGTGCTTGCACAGCAAGCCAATCCAGGGCCGACTGAGGGCAATATTCTGCTGCATCCCATACTCGTTGCAATACTAACTGAGAAAAGCAGGGCAAACCTGAAGGACCTCCTTGTGGCTCTGTTAGAAGCGTTAATAACTTAAAGAAGGGACCACACAGTTCGGTGTGTTTTGTTACTGATGCAAATAGCATTGTTATTATTTGATTTGCCAATCTTTCGTCCCAACGACAGAGCGCATAAATTAAATGCCGCGTTTGATGCGGATTGATGTTGTCTTTTATTTGTTGATATAAGAATGGAAAGCCCTTTCCACCTGCTACAGCACTATAATCCTTAGGTGATAAATGTAACCGGAAGTCTGCTCCTCGAGATCGTTCTACTAATGATGCAACTAAAACTATCATTTTATCTAGTGAAGCAGGTCTAGCTTTATCTGTTGACAATGCTTCGTCAGATGAATTATCTTCATTATCTGACCCAGCATCAACCATATTGTTGACGATGAACTCATATTTGGAGCGAAAAGCATTGATGTGGGTGGCATATTACTTGAATTCGACATATGAATATGTCCACCCATGGACATTACAATATTGTCCATTCCAATGCTTTCACTATCGCTAGGATATTTTGACACATTTTTGCTGTGGGTGGGTCGTTTTGTAAAAGTCACAGGAAAGTCATGACTTTGAGGATTTTTTTTTGCGATAGGAAGGAGTCGATTGAGTTTTGAGATTTAAGGGAAATTACGTCTAGCGAATTATGTTGATTGCTGCTACTACTATAGTGGCCTTTGAAGTCTAAATTCGTCGGTGTGAATGAGTGTCTGGGTATTGAGTCAGGTTGAGACTTTTTCGGTATAAAATCCAAGGAGCTCTGCCCCGTCGATATTTGCTGCTGAGACATTTGGCCTGATGTTTTGTACATAAGACTGTTTGTTGTGTATCGACTCCGACTCTCCGGAATCTTTAAGCGTAAATTTGGGTTAACCTGACTACTTCGACTGTTTGAACTGCTGCCAACAGGCTGCCCTGGAGAATCCAATAGAATTGGCTCTAGCTTGTAAAATGGAATGAGTTGGCTCGATGGAAGATGGAAGAAGAACAAATAAAAATATGTATACATATGTCCATTCCAGAGATTATTTATTTGGACAATTTTAATAAAATTTTAGGCCCAGAGTGGTAACGAGACAAACTCTCGCATGCTGGCTTTTTGAGCCATACCTACTCGATTACTACACAACTTTCCGCAATTTGCAGCAGTTATTACTTACCATCTCGCGCTACTGACAATTCGACCAGTTTACGATCAATGCTGCGAGTAACTTTGTCGCAAAACATGGAGCAACATATTGTTGCTGATCGTTTCGTTACAAAACAGGTGGAAGTCAAACATTGCAGACCAACTGGCTTTAGGACCAACTAGAATTGCAATTCGGGGAAATGTGCAAGGAAAAGATGGACGATGGAAGAAATCAGTTGCCGGCGAATGATCATATACCCTCCGTTAGGGTGAAAGATATAAAAGGTCTGTTCTTTTTGTGGTCGTGAACCTGGTTGGCGAAAATTCGATTGTACGCGGAAAACATTTCGCAGTTTTCTGGTGGATCATTTTTATCGAGGGAAGTTATTGGTAGCTAACATCCGAAGTTGGGAGTTTTATTTGAGAAAATTCAGTATTGCAGTGGAAACAGAAAGGGGCCACCATCGTTAGAGTTAGAAATGAGTAGAATATTTGTTTTGAAAACTGCGCATTTCATTCATTTTTGTTATATATGATCGAAGATTTATTGCAATTGTAAAAAAAGAAAAGTGTTTTGTGCTATTAGATAAACAAAGAAATAATAATATGTGAATGTGTAACGAAATTAAAGTCCGCGCGGGTTACGATACCTGCACGATCCCCGGGACGCAACCTTTCCAACAGCAACGTCAGCGACTTCAGAAAACTCCGATTCACACAAATTGTACTCTTAACATGACACCTAAAAATCATATCGTTTCACCTCATTTCAGACTTAACATATTTGACCTATCCGGCACATGCAGTGGAGTCAGCACATTTTTCAACCTAAAATTAAATCAAACACCTCATGTACTTGCAGTCTTGAATTGTAATTAGTGAGATGAAGTAATAATAAAGTTTTTACCTGAAAATTAAATCAACGTTTGTTTTTCTTTGGACTAAAGCATATGAAAGTTCTTAAGTGGCGCAGTCGTTCGAATAGTGGAAATTACCTACGGTATTCGACGGTTAATCAACTACGGTGATTTTTTATTGACCCTCAATATTCAGCCGATTATCGAATTGATTCGACGATACTCGACGGAATTCCGAGAAATGGCGCAATTAATTGTGTTCGAGTGAATATCGAACAAACAGTTGTAGTGAAAACAATAAAGTTACGAGAGAAGAATGGATCGTATCAGAATGATAAATCGGATTATTTTGATCACGTAAGTCAGTTGTTCACTATTCCTTTTAATCCCTTTCTTAATTACTAACCTAACTAATGCAAAGACTAAGAATAAGGCCCTATCCTAAAATAATTAGGCTGCGTAGAAAAACTCCGTTAACAAAAAAATTGATTGCGAAAACAGATAGTGCACTTGAATTTGGTGAAAACTTTGGTGTGAAAAGTGATTATTGTGTTGATCCCTCTTTTACAAGTGAGATTTGTGCTAATTTTTCAATGAATACGGACCAAATTGATTCAACCTTGTCAGTCGTAGACATTTACAACGAGCTTCGAGTCCCCGACGTAATAAAGGATATACCGAAATTTAACGGAAATCCAAGATTGCTTCACGACTTTATAAATAATGTCAAAGAAATCCTTGCATTAGCCAGTACCGTAGAGCCTGCATATGCAAAAGTGTTACTACGGGCCATATGTAACAAGATCGATGGACCCGCTAATGAAGCTTTAAATATGTATGGGACGCCGCTGGAATGGACAGAGATAAAGAACAATCTTATCATCCATTACAGTAATGAGTGGAACGAAACCTCATTAATAAGAGATCTCTGTAACATGAACCAGCGTGATAAAAGAGTGGAGAAATTTTACAGTGAAATCATTGAGATTCTATCAACCATTTTAGCCCATGTTCAAATACATGAGATGAATGCTGACGTGATCGAAGCGAAACGCAAACTCTATTCCGATATATGTCTCAATACTTTCCTTGCAGGCCTACGGGAACCACTTGGTTCCACAATTAGAGCTATGCAGCCTGAAACACTTGCTATGGTATTCTCTTACTGCATAAAAGAGCAGAACTTATTTTATGCGAAAAACGATAGCTCAATTTCTAACAAGAAACTACAATCCATAAATAACAGTGGCCAAAAGTTACACTTAAACCCTACGTTGCGACAATCTAATTTATTTGGCTATTTCGCTCCCCTAATGTTTTGCACAAACTTTCAACAAGCTGCAGGAAGCCCATATCAACAAAAAATGCCGAATTTTCAAGGGCTTTACTTGTTGTAACAAAGAAACCCCCAGTTTCAAGGCTATTTTAACAGACCTTTCCAACCAAACCAACTTTACAGTGGGCCTACATAGCAACCTCAAACTTTTCAAGACCCCAACCAATGGACACGAGTTCCGGCCATACACACTTCAAACAAGGACAAAACAGGCAACCAGTATTTCAACCCAACCCAGGAAACAGTAACTCCTTCCGATCTACAAGACCTCCAAGATTCATCAGCAAGAAGCTTTTGAACATATCTGAAATAAATCATTCAAGTAACGAAAACAATACTCCTAAAACTTTTGTACCTGTCCTATCAACAAGACCTCAACAGATATTACTCATACGAAAACTCAGAATTCACGGATGACAGAACACACGAAACTACCGACACCAACCGACAAGACATTACTTACGGACTAAATGACAATCAATATCATGATCGGCCTCGCCTCGACCAATCCACGGGTTACATAGATGTGAACGTTCACGGATTCAACTCACCTTACATTCAAATAATCGTCCCCTTAAATTCCTTTTTGATACAGGCTCGTCATCATCTTTTTTGAATCCTGAGTTTGTTCATTTGGATGATATCCAGAAGACAAAACCAACCATAATTAATACCGTCTTTAATAAACACAAACTAGAAGAAATTGTGGCACTTCCACTTTTCAGCGAATTCAATCAAACAGGTGAAATAAGATTCTTGATTTTTAAATTCCACCAGTATTTCGACGGACTCCTTAGATTAGATGTCCTTACTACTTTAAATGCTAAAGTAGACATAGCGAATCAAACTCTAATTACAAATCCCTCCGTAATCCCCCTACATTTCAAACTAAATCTTAAATCTGAAAAATACACTGTACCTGCGAATTCCAAATTCATCGCGAAATTACCTGTAGACATTCATCATGGGGATATTTTTATTCAGAATACAGAAGTGGCCGAGGGGATTTATCGACCCAGAGATTGATACTGCCCTTTGGTAGTAGCAAACTACGCCAAGGAAGATAAGGTTTTGTACCTGGAACAACCGGTGAAAATCACCAGACTATCAGGAGACGAGTACGACGAAGTAAGTAATTTTAACATAGATTACATTCCCGAAATGGATTGTCTTCTTCCATCCAAAGATATCACCGAGCTGGTAAGAGTATCCTATTTTAATCAAGAGGAACGGAAACTCATATACAAAATCTATCGCGATTACAATGATATATTTGATGGGAAGGGCCAGCAACTAAGCTTAACCAATCAGATTAAACATCGAATCCAAACCATGGACAATATACCTATCTATACCAAATCCTACAGGCACCCTTACATACATAAAGAGGAAGTCAGGAACCAAATTTCTGATAAGCTCGAGCAAGGCATAATAAGACCCAGCCACTCGCCCTGGAGTTCGCCCGTATGGATATTTCCGAAGAAAAGGGACGTAAGCGGAAACAAAAGTGGCGGCTAGTCATTGAATACCGCAAACTTACTGAGAAAGCGGATCAATATCCACGACCCAATATGTCAGATATATTGGGCAAGCGTGGGAAATGCTTATATTTTTCAACAATTGACCTTGCGAATGGGTTTCATCAGATCGAGATGGACTCCAGGGACATCAGCAAGACAGGTTTCACAGTTGAGGGTGGGCATTACGAATATATCCGTTTGCCCTTTGGGTTGAAGAATGCTCCATCAACCTTTCAGCACGTGATGGATAACGTGCTCCAAGATTTGCAAGGGAAAATATGTCTCGTTTACTTGGATGACATTATTGTCTTCTCAATTTCAAGAGCATGGTTAAAATCTACGCAAGGTCTTTAATAGGTTGCGTGATGCAAAATTTAAGGAACAACTCGACAAACCCGAATTTCTACACAAAGAAATCGCTTTCCTTGAGCACATAGTATCAACCGAGGGAGTTAAGCCCAATACAGGCAATTAAGAACTTTCCAATCCCTAAAAACCAGAAAGAACTCAAAAGCTTTCTTGGTCTATCGGGTTACTACCGGAAGTTCATTAAAGATTTTGCCAAACTAACCGAACCGCTTACAACCTGCCTGAAAAGGGGTAACAACATTCAGCTCACAGAACAATACATTAAAACATTTGAGTTCTGCAAAAACTTGTCAATGAACGAGTCTGTCTTACAGTACCCAGATTTTAACAAGCCATTTATACTGTTTACGGATGCAAGTATCCGCGCAATAGGTGCAGTATTATCGCAGAGATCAATTGAGAGCGACCGACCTGTCTGTTATGCTAGCCGTACACTGACCGATTCCAAAACTAACTACTCAACTATAGGAAAAGTACCACTCGCAATAGTGTGGGCTGTCAAATACTTCAGACCATACCTGTTCGGAAGGAAGTTACAGATCGTTACAGACCATAATCCTCTTACATGGCTAATGAGCCTGAAAGATCCCAATTCAAAACTTGTCAGATGGCGTCTCAATTGGAAAAATTTGATTACCAAGTCATATATAAAAAGGGTAAACCAAAACAGTAACGCGGATGCATTTAGCAGAATAAGATCTCAAGATAATATCGGTAGCCTAAAAGCAAAGGCGAACGTTGTTGAATCATCAACAGCAGATAAAATGTCCATCCAAGCTGTAATGGGATCAACTGTACCCTCAGCAGACGAAAACCTGGATGACGGCATTCCAATTTTAGAACGATCATTGAACGAGTTCTCCATCTTCGAAAAATGTACTAGGACCCCGCATACATCCCCGGAAATGCCCTTCAAAAATAAGCAAAGGAGAATAATCAGGATGTATGATTTCACTGCAAGTAACGTAACAAAAGTTTTAAAAAAATATTTAGTCCCAAACAAAGTAATCGCCACTTTTACCACCGATGAGATATTTAAAATAATTCAAAGCACTTATTTCAAATTTTTCTCACAATCTCCAATTTTCAAGATCGTTCGCTGTAAGGAATTCGATCATGATATTATAGACTCACGTGACAGGACAAAACCATAAATGACTACCACCTACACAACAACCATCGAGGTATCAACGAAACCGTCTGGCATATTAAACGAACGTGGTACTGCCCTAACCTCAGGGACAAAGTCACTAAAATAATAAACAATTGCGATACTTGCCAGACACAAAAATACGACAGAATTCCACCCAAACTACAATACGAAATTTCCGAAAGTTCCTTAAAACCTCCAGACAGTATAAACGTTGACATATACACCATCAGAGGTAAACCTATCTTCACAATCATAGATCGCTTTTCCAAGCTCTCAACTGCATATACGCTTCCAGCCAAAAACAGTTTAAGCATTATCA
Source organism: Odontomyia ornata (assembly GCA_963969285.1). Taxonomy (NCBI): domain Eukaryota; kingdom Metazoa; phylum Arthropoda; class Insecta; order Diptera; family Stratiomyidae; genus Odontomyia; species Odontomyia ornata. The sequence continues at coordinate 33,079,535 of OZ017740.1, forward strand.
GATCACTTGAACATTTCATTAGCATTCACGGTATACCTAAAAAATTGGCCGCTGACCAAGGAACCGAAATGACATCGACCATATTCAAGGACTTTTGCACTCAATATGGAATTGTCTTACACCTTACTGCATTCCAACAAACAAGCTGCAATCCTTATATTGAGCGATGGCATTCACCATTGACAGAGACATACCGAATCATCTTAGAAGAATGAAAAAAACGTAATCTCGATTTGGACCATGAAGATATACTTCTTCTTCTTCTTCTTCTTTTAAGCACTACAGCCCCTTTCGGGCCTTCGCTTCCTGCAAACAGCGCCTCCAACTGTCTCGGTCTGTTGACCGCGTCATCCAATTCCGAAATCCGAGCAGCGATGAACTGTCTTCGTCGACCGATTCAGACCAGCGTTTCCTTGGTTTTCCCACTGGCCGCCGGCCTTCAGTTCTCCCAACGAATACCTTTTTGAGTATCCCTTGTTCATCCATACGATTCATGTGTCCAGCCCATTGCAGCTTCCGCAGTCTTACAATCCTTGAGACCTCCGGTTCTTCAAAACTTTCATACAGCTCATGGCTGTATCGAGTTCGCCATTGATCCCCGTCTAGCTTCGCTCCAATTATTCGCCTCAGGACCCGTCGTTCAAAGGCGTTCAATATATTTGCAGATGTTTGACTTAGGGTCCATGTTTCACACCCATAGCATAACACAGGTCTTATCACAGATTTCTATACTTGGAGCTTTGTTTTTCTGTGTATGCAGCTGGTCTTCAAGATCGGCAATACTGAATAAAATATTTTATTTGCGAGCTGTATTCTTCACCGTATTTCGTCTCTTATATTGCCCGTTTTCATTATTTTGGCGCCTAAATACATAAATACGCTAACATTCTCGATATTGTATTCGCCAAATGTGATATTTTGTGTATTTGAGGTATTTTTCCTCGACTGCGTCATGAGCTTTGTTTTTTTTTTTCGTTGATTTGTAGCCCTACTAGTTTTGCTTCGCTGTCGAGTTTCAGGAAGAGTTCTTTGGCAGTTGTTAATGACCGTGACAAAATGTTGATGTCATCCGCATAGGCCACTACTTGGCTCGACTTGTATGGTAATGTACCTCGCGTATCAACAGGTAGCTTCCGTATGACATACCCCAGAACCAAATTGAATAGCAATGGGGCCAGCCCATCTCCCTACTTTAGTCCGATATTTGTGTCAAAGGCATCGGTGAGTTGGTTATTGATGCGGATTTTGGAGGTCGTCGACGTCATTTTCATTTTAGTAAGACGGACTAATTTGGCTGAGATACCAAAACCAAGCATTATTTCATACAGTACGTTACAATCAATACTGTCGCATGCTTGCTTGAAGTCAACGAAAGTTTGGTGAACGTCTATGTTGAACTCTCTGCATTTTTCAAGTACTTGCTTGACCGTGAACAATTGTTCTGTTGTTGATCTATCTGCTCTGAAACCACCTTGATACTCCCCAATAATATTGTTGGCGTATGATCCGATTTTATTTTCAAGGGTTTTTGAAAATATTTTGTACGCCTTACAATGTAGTGATATGCCTCTATAATTTTCGCCCTGTAGCTTGTCACCTTTTTTGTGGTTAGGGAATATAATTGATTGGCTCCACTCTTTCGGTATATGTTCTTGTTGCCAAATGTACTGGATGAATTTGTGAATAGCTTGATAAGCACTGCTGCCACCATATTTGATCAGCTCCACTGGAATGTCATCAACGCCCGGCGCTTTATTATTCTTTTGGGCTTTAATGATGGAACAAACTTCAGAGTTGGTGGGGCCAATGGAAGCTCTCCGCAGCCATCTATAGGCTCCGATGATCTGGAGCTGTGCGGAAAATTAAGGAGGTTCTTGAAATATGATGCCCATCTTTCCTTAATCTTGATTTCATCAGCGATTATATTGCCGCTGTCATCACGACAGAGCGTTGTTTTGGGCTGATAACCACGTTTCAGGCTTTTCACCACTTTATATGCTTGTCTTGTGTTATTGCTCGCTAAACTTACATCTATACTTCTCAATTGGTCGTCGTAGGATTTTCTTTTCGTAATTCTAAATATCTTGTTCGCTACTCTTCTGAGATTTTCGTCCTGGTTTTCCTACCTACGTATTCTTTGTACGCCTTATTCTTTTTATCTAACCTATCTGGCACTCATCATCGAACCAATCATTCCTCTTGTGCCGGGCCTGATGTCTGATCATCTGTTCTGCCACGGTCCTGATAGCTGCTTTCACTTCCATCCAGAGCTCATTGCTCGTCTTTAACGATGTGTCTGATAAGATAGGAGCCAGGTGGTTGTCGAGGGTCTCCGTGAAATTTTTGGCCACAGACGCCGTTTGGAGCCTTTCGATGTCAAATTTTTGTAGCGGGCTGGTCTTCGCTGAATATGCCTTTGACATACGACATCGAAAAGTTAATTTGATCAAGTAATTATCTGAGTTACAATTGGCTCCTCGGTATGTACGGACGTCAAGTATGCTCGAGGCCCAACGTTGTTGGATCAGAACATGATCGGTTTGGTTTTGTGTGTTGCCATCCGGTGATACCCAGGTCATTTTATGAATGCGTGCATGTGGGAAGCAAGTCGAACGTATGACTAGATTTCTGCTACATGCAAAGTCAATCAGGCGCTGGCCGATGTCATTTGTTTCATAGTGGAAGCTATTTCCTCCAGTCTTTCCCCGATGAGATAGCTCATTGCCAACCTTAGTGTTGAAATCACCAAGGATTATTTTTGTGTCGTTTGTAAGCAATGAGTCGACTAGTCTTTCCAGGTGATTGTAAAACGATTCCTTCGTTTCTTCTTCCCGCTCTTCGGTTGGGGCGTGAACATTAATTAGCCAGATTTTGAAGAATTTCGCTTTTAAACGTATCGCACACAACCATTCATTGACTGCCTTAAAATCAATAACGTTGCGATTTGAACTCCCTATCCACAATGAAGGCCACTCCGAATTCTCGTTTTCTAGTAGGCTTCCCACTTTTAAATATTGTGTGCGATCTCATGTCTTGAATGTCGTTTCCAGTCCAATTCATTTCCTGGACTGCCAGTATTTTTAATTGATATTGACTGGCCTGTTGTAAAAGGTCCTTAGCAGCGCCAGGGTAATTGAGTTATCTGACATTCCAGGATCCAACGCCATAGTCCTTTTTTCGTTTGCGAGGTCGTTGCCGTGATTCCAACCGATTCCGAGGCCTATGTGCAGGTTTCGAAACAATTAAAGGTTTTCCAGGGATGGGAAGTTAGCCCGTCGCCCAACCTCCATTCCGGCGGCATGGTTATTACGTCGATTCCATTATAAGGCGCGGAAGATTCGCCTTCACCCTCTTTCGTCCTCACAACGGAGGTGTAGGTAGGATTTAGTAGCAGAGCTGTAGATGTATTTACTGTTATTAGCATTTCTCGACATTTAATGTTGCAGTATTGGGAAACCAGTAAACCCAATGTGCACCCCGAGAGCATTTACTACCGTTTAATTGGAGGGTTTGGGATGAGGAATCATGAAAGCTTTGGGTTTGGGAAATGGCGGAGTTGATGATATACTTAACGAAGTAATAGTCAAATACAATAATGCCATTCACTCCCACTAAACTGACACCATTCGAAACATGCACAGGTAGAACCCATGTATTTGACAAAACCATAAACTTTAATAACCAACACAAATATCTAAACAAATTGAATGAATTTCGGTCTCAAATATACCCTCAAATCGAAAATCGCCTAGATAACTTGGCAAACAAGAACCTACAAAAACTTAAAACAAACCACGTTCAACCCCCAACCTTCCAAGAAAATGAAGACATTTTCCGAAAAGAATGTAGACGTAATAAAATCACCCCAAGAATCAGCAAGCAAAAAGTTCAAAAAGATAGCAGACTAACACTAATTACTCACAAAAACCAAAAGCTACGCAAAGGAAAAATTAAAAGGAAATGTAAATTTCAGACTAACGCTAGCAGCGCGATCCCAGAAGATGCAAATACAGCTCCTCAACAAGAACCAGGGTCTTCCACCTCTACAACTAGGGACAACTAGAATCATACGCTCGCTCGAAAACCTAGACATTGAACAACATTAACATTGCACTTCTTAACTATAACGAAACGCAGGCACCAGATACATTAGCGATACTTAAAATTAAACTTGATGAATTCGACCATAAGCTCAAGGCACTGAAACATACCATTAGATCAAAAAGAGGATTAATCAATGGCCTTGGTTCGGTTATTAAAGGAATCACAGGAAACATGGACGCAGACGATGCAGCCCAAATTAACAACGAAATCAGACAACTAACGTTGCACCCATCTGGTCTTCAAAATCAAAATAACGGTCAAACACGATTAAATACGGCTTTCATCGAGAGATACGATACCTGCACGATCGCCGGGACACAGCCCTTCCAACAGCAACGTCAGTGACTTCAGAAAACTCCGATCCACACGAACTGTACTCTAAACATGACACCTGAAAATCAAATCGATTCACCTCATTTCACACTTAACATATTTGACATATCCGGAGTCAGCACATTTTTCAACCTAAAATTAAATCAAACTATTAAAATGTATCGATTTTATAGTTTTTGTTAACGTTTAAATATTCAAATATAGGATTCGTGGCGACACCACATCGCACGGTCATTCTGCAAAACACTAATACATTTGACATTCATAGCATTGTAATTTTTGTACAGTCACTTCTCTTTACATACAGCATTCATTAAATTAGCACGTATAAAATATAGTCGCTTGCTTGTTTCATTTTTCTTTAATTGTTTTTTGCTGCGGATACATCGGTCAAAGGTAAAATCTCAACAGGTTATGGGCCCAGACAACGCAAAATAATTAGGGAAAGGAATTTTTGGTGAGCAAAAATTGAGGGTGACGCAATAGTTGATACGATTGTGAAATTCACAGACACAGCACAGGAAAACGCGTGCAGCGGTACGAACGTTCTGGAACAATTGTATTGTATTGAACAGAGTAGCTTAGCAATTGGTGTTACGTTTGGATGAAATTTTGCGGACAAATCGTTGAAATTTATTTTATTTGGTCAAAAGGAATAAAATAATAGCGTTGCAATGGAAACCGAAGTAATTAAAATTGACAAGTTACAAGATATTAGTCAATGGATCACGTGGCGATTTCAAGTGAAAGTATGTTTGAATGCGGCTGGTTATTTCGATATTGTTGATGGAACAAGTAAATCGCCCGTGGCAACAACAGAGGATCCAAAGGTGAAGGAAATTGCTGAATGGAAACAAAAAGATGCTAAGGCTCAGCGGATCATTGTTACATCGATTGGGCGAAAACCAACACAGCTCATAGTTCGTTGCAATACATCGGCTGAAATGTGGACAAAATTGCATGCTGTCTACGAGCAAAGGCACGATGCTGGTAAACAATTGTTAATGGAACGATTTTATTCATACAAGTGCAATTCATCGGACGATATGGCTACAAATATTGCAAAGTTGGAATATTTGGCGCAGCAAATACGTGATGCTGGCAATGTAATTTCGGATGAGATATTGATTTCGAAATTAATATCAAGTTTGCCGGATGAATATAGTCATTTGAGTAGCGCTTGGGATTCAACGGCAACAGCTGAGAAAACATTGGATAATCTCACACAAAGATTAATGTTGGAAGAGCATCGCATCAACACACGAAAAGCTGAACGTGGTGAATCGGCTGAGAAAAGTGAAGCATTTTTCGCAAAACGGGATGGCGATAAAAAGAAGATTAAGAAGAGTCAAGGTGAAAAATCACAAAGCAAACAAAAGGGTCGTTGTTTAAAATGTGGTAGCGATCAACATTACAAGCGGGATTGCCCTGATTTGAAGCATTCCAAAGGTGATAAAAGCAACAAAGATGAAACTGAATCGAAGGCATTTTTGTGTGAAGCGAATGAATCAATTTTAAAGCAACAACAACGGGATTCTTGGTTTGTCGACTCTGGTGCAACATCTCATATGTGTAATCGAATCGATTGGCTTGAAAATTACGAGAAATTGCAAACACCCATTCCAGTTACCATCGGTGATGGATCGAAAATGACAGGCATTGGACGCGGCAATGTGAAAGCATTAACATTCACAGGTGAGAAACGGATTTCAAAAACATTAGTTAATGTTCTTTTCGTACCGGACGGGTGCGTGAATCTTTTTTCATCAAGTAAAGCGTTGGACAATGGTCACAAGTTGAAAGCTGATGCGGATTCATTCAAATTCTATGATGAAGACAAAGTGGTAGCGATTGCATTGCGTAGAGGTGGTCTATGGCAAATGATTATACAACCTATTGAAGCATCGGAATGCGAAAAATCAGCGGCACATGTGGCAATGAAAACACTCACATTGCAAATGTGGCATGAACGTTTGGCACATCAGCATGTTGCATATGTACGAAAAATTTTACGAAATCGGAACATTGAATTCATCGATGAGGATTTTGATTGTGATGGATGCGCATATGGCAAGCAGCACAGATTGAGTTTTGAATCACGTGTAGAAAAGTCAAAGGCATGCGGTGAAATAATCCATGGTGATTTATGGGGACCATACGATAAATCAATTGGTGGATCGATATATTTTGTTGTATTCAAGGATGATTTCTCACACATGCGATTCATTTATTGTTTGAAAAACAAGGCTGAAGTCGTTGACAGGCTCAAGACGTTCATCAAGTTTAGCGAAAAACAGTGGGGCCATCAAATCAAGGCATTTCAATCGGACCAAGGAACGGAATGTGATAATGCTGAAGTGAATCATTTTCTTGAGGAAAATGGAACTCAACATCGTCGATCTGTCAAATACACACCGGAACAGAATGGATGTGCAGAACGTGAGACGCGTACGATCGTTGAATCAGCACGTTCAATGATACATGCAAAGGGTTTGAATGAAAATTTTTGGGCGGAGGCTGTAAATTTGGCCGTATATGTCTTAAATCGCACTGGAACGAGCACGGTCAAGAATAAAACACCATATGAATTGTGGTGTGGTAAACCGGCACAGGTTGAAAATCTTCGTTCGTTTGGCACTGGTGTATACGTTCATGTACCGAAACAAAAACGTCGTAAAATGGAACCAAAATCAAAGAAATGTATTTTCGTTGGATTTGACGATAATATCAAAGGTTATCGTGTTTATGATCCGGATACAAAGAAAATCGAGGTGGTTCGCGATGTGAAATTTTTATCGGATGAATTTAATACAATAAAAATCTTGGCACAAGTACAGGGTGGTCAGGAAAAAGCGGTACAAACGGATGAGAATGAGGATGAGCTCAAGCCTGAGCAATCGAAAATAAAGCGGAGTCAAGTGATGCATCAACGTCAACCGCAACGGCAGCAATGGCCGAACAACAACAACAACAACAGGTGGCAAGAATTGTCAAGCGTGGAACAACGGGTTTGACTGATATTGATGAGGACAATATACTTGAATCGCGTACACGTAATCGAAATCAAACGACATTGGTTGCAATGGCACTTATTGCAATTGATGATGAGCCTCAAACGTATCGGGAAGCAGTTGAATCACCGAACGGCGATAGGTGGTAACAAGCAATGCAAGAGGAATACGATTCACTGGTGCGAAATAACACATGGAAATTGGTCGAAAAACCACACGATCAAAAGGTCATCGATAATAAGTGGGTTTTCAAGGTGAAAAGTAATCCGGATGATTCAATTGAACGATACAAAGCGCGGTTAGTGGCACATGGCTTTAATCAACAGCATGGAATTGATTATGAAGAAACGTTCAGTCCGGTGGTGCGTTTTGATTCAATTCGGACATTATTTTCAATTGCAGCGGCAAAGAAATTGAAAATGCGACAATTTGACGTGAAAACAGCATTTTTATACGGGGATCTACGTGAAAATGTGTACATGAAACAACCGATTGGATTCAGCGATGATACAAATAAGGTATGCAAGTTACGTAAAAGTTTGTATGGCTTAAAACAAAGTTCAAGATGCTGGAATCAAAAGTTTAAGGATTTCATCGAAGAATTCGGCTTTAAATCATCATTGGCTGATCCATGTGTTTTTGCAAAGTCAAATGGGAAAACCACAGTTATTTTATATATTTATGTTGACGATGGCATGATTTTTGGTGACAGTGATGATGTGATTGATGAGATCATCAATCATTTGAAGCGAAAGTTCGAAATAAAAGTAATCGACGCCAGGTGTTTTCTTGGTATTGAAATTGATCGTTTGAACGACGGATCGATTTTTATACATCAAACGGCATATGCACGCAAGGTTATTCGAAAGTTCAACATGGAAAATTGTGTTTCAGTGGGAGTACCAAGCGATACAAATCAAAAATTATCGCAATACGATGACAGCGATCCATCGAATTTTCCGTATCGACAACTTGTGGGCAGCATTATGTATTTGGCAATGGGAACACGACCTGACATTTTGTATGCAATCGGCGTGGCCAGTCGTTATTTGGAAAAACCATCGATCGCTCATGTGAATGCGGCGAAGCGTATTTTGAAATACATAAATGGTACATTGAATCGTGGTATTGTGTACGGCTCTACAACGGGTGAAATTACATTCAATGGATACAGCGATTCGGATTATGCTGGCGATCTTGATACACGCAGATCGACAACTGGTTTCATTTTTACTGTGAATAATAGCGCCATAACCTGGTGTTCAAGGCGGCAATCAAGTGTATCGAAATCAACGGCTGAAGCTGAATATATTGCTGCTTCTGAAGCGACATCCGAATTGATTTGGGTGAAAAGATTATTGAATGAAATTGTACCGGATCAAGTGAACGCTTCAAGCGATTAGGTGACCCTGGGGATAGGAAAAGTAAGCACGTGGTGCCCCACGACTCGTCTGCGCAGGTTGGCCGGCAATCCCCACGGTCACCCCATACGGCACCGGGAAAATTGGTGTCAGATTTTCACGCAACAACAAAATAAACTTCTTTATTAATAATATCTACATGGAATGGTCGTTGGCTGCTCTTAAACACTCTTACACTTTATAACCATCGTCAGTGTTGTCGCGTACATGATATTGTATCAAAATAAATCATATAGGTAGGAGTATGATCTTATTGGAAGGGCTTCGTAATCAGCATAAGGGAATTATTTATACGTTCTTCCCCCTATTCTCATTGAAACTGATAACGTAGCGCTAGGTCTCAGTTTAGAATCATGTCACCATGGTCTTTCATTTATCATGAAACATATTATAAACGTTAGCAAAAAACTTTTTTGTGCTTAAAGCACACGTAGTGAGAGTTGGTGACAGGGGCCCACTCTCCGGCAAGTGCCCAGGGACCCGCAAACCTGTCACCGGCCCTGACTTTCAATTTGGAGAGTAACATGATCTTTCCCGTAGGTAACACACAGATTTCAAATATTCAAGAAGTAATTTGCATCAATTTTATTGTTCAGTTTAAGCATGTGCCCTATGCTATTGTTTTCGATCATTAATTCTTTGTTGGAAGAAATCAACCACGTTGCTTGTTTAGTATTTAATAAAGTTCTACGTGTAGCATTTTGTGCGATCGAAATCGATCAATGTAATTTTAGGATCTTCAGCTACTTTGAAATGTTATTTTTAGGGTTTTGTACTAAAACACAAAACCCTATTGCAATCACGACCTGTGTCCGTCTGTCCGTCCGTCCGTCCGTCCGTCCGTCCGTCCGTCCGTCCGTCTGTATGTCACAGCACTTTTTCTCCGAAACTATAGAGGCTACAGCCATGAAACTTTGTGGAAAGGTCAGAAGTGGTGACCTCTTGAAAATTCAAGGGTGGACAAATTTTTCAAAGGGGTTTAAGGGGGGTCTCCCCGTATAGGGAGGTAACCCCTCAAAAAAATTTTTCACCATTGGTAGTCGAATAGGGTGTCATTGGAAAGGTCTCAATGAGATCTTTTCAAAACAGGTCTTAAAATTGCCTTATCGCTACCGAGGGGAGCAGGGGAAGGGGAAATGTACGAACTTTTCGCGTACCCCCCTCGCGATTGGAAACCTTCCATCCGAAAAATCTGGAAAAAATCATGAATGTAGGCCTTAATGAGTACAACAACAACAAATACATGAGAAGTCAAAATTCACTCAACTTTGTTAGTAATAGTATCATTTATCGATTTTAAGTTTTCTTGAATAAAATCTAAATGGTACCCTTAAATTCAATACACAGATGACTATTTATAAGATTGATTTTTTCTGAAAGTTTCATAAAGATCGAATAGTATTTAATGAAGTTATAGCGATTTGAATTTTCCCGTATTACTATGGAACAATATGCCCTGTATTACTATGGAAACATATGGCTATAGAGCCATATGCGCTTTTTATCGATTTAGACACTACAGCTTTGCTAGGATTTGCATGAAAATTCCAGGAATGATAGGTATCATAAAAATGAGTACATACAATTGAAACAAGTCGAAGAGGCAGGAGAGAGCTCCTAGCAAAAGGGCTTTGTAACCATTCTAGGATTCGAAAAAATAGGCCATGAATCGATGATTACAGTACAGAGGAGTGGGCCCTGAAAAAAATTTCAATAAAGGTAGCCGATATGAATATCAACTGAAAGTTCTCTATGAGAGCTTTTCAAAACAGTTCTTACTCTGACAGTTTTTGTTTCAGTGGGGGCATAGGGGGGGGGGGTGGGAAATACATGAAAAATGTGTTTCTAAAAAATCTGGAAAAATTATCAAGGGAGATATTTATGGGTATAACTAAAACAAATACCTCAGAATTCACAATTCTTTCAACTTTGTTAATAATAGTATGATCCTCGAATTTCACATTTCTCCAATAAAATCGTCTTTGACATGTTTCTTGATTTTATTCGTTGCTGGTTACTGCATTTTGTAAGTTGAGTGCAAAACCCTTCTGACATGAGCATAGGTCTGTCTACCCAACTTGTTTTATTTTAGTATGCTTTGATATAAATGTAGGGCTCCATAAAATTATGATGGAGTTATAACTAGAGAAGAATTTGTTGAATCAATTTTCAGCCATGCTCAGCTAATGGCAACACGCATCCTTCTTCATATAGCACATCCTTAACATATTTCTAACACACAACCAAATAACATGCAACCACTATTTCTGAATGTATGCACACAACATTTTCTCTACTTTTCAAATACCTCCTGAAACTCCCTAGTCATTCCTTCAAGCTTATAGTTTAGAAATTGGACAGGATATGCTTCGAAACATCAAATATTCATTGGTAAATAGTCTTTTATTGAATGCATAAGTTAACCTTATGTTGTAATTTTGACTTAGAAATCAGACGAAACAAAGTTTACTTATCATATCCCTTCACTCCCGACACGCACTTCACGCTCCTCACAAGTCTTGTCCTTTCACTCAATAGTTCATGTCCATCGCCATGTCACGTCATCATGTCATGACTTCATGTTTTACCAAATCACCAAGATGGGACTGAAATTGGAATAGTGACCATCGATAATATTAAAAATTTATTAGATTTACTTTTGTCCTCTTCCCTCGCAAATGGCCAGGCGAGTACGTCCTGACGTTTCGCTTTGATGCGTTTTCCACTCGGACAAGAAGAGATTCATTTGTAGTTTAGTGTAATACACAACAATTGGACAATGGGGTCGAACAACAACGACCGTATACAATCGAGGGCTCCTGCTGAAATTGATCCCTGTCCGAAAGCTAAAGATTGAAACGGAACTAAAAGAATGATAGATACTACCTTCATCTCTCGAGAGCTGAGAAAAGAAAAATGCCAATGGTATCCCTCATTTCAAAAAGAACTTCCCAATTCTAACTGCTGCCAACTACCCTAGGGACATCATTAAAGTTATCTCTTGTCGTTCTTTTAAATTTCTTTTTCTTTTCGAACATGTTACAAACAACACAATTGTTGTATTTCAGAAAGCTTTCTTTCAATTTTTCAACACATTTCAATTTTTTTTTTCTTTTTGCACTTCCAATTTTTTTTTTTTTTTGAATGAATGAACACTGTTTTCCTTGTTGATTCTTTACAATTTTTATATGCTCCTGTATTTTAGTTAGGCCAGCAAACTTCTAGGGAGGAGTATAAAAGTCTGTTGATGTGTGTCGAGTTTACCTTGCGTTAATGTTTTCTAGTTTAGCTAAAGAACATATCACCTTATTCTCCGTTCCTTTCTTGAGTTGTCCCAGAAATGTTGTTGACCCATTGAAGGGTTGAATTGCATTTCGGTTAATGTTGAGTCAATATTGAGAAGAGATACAATTTCTTTTGGGAAACGGAAGATATGTTATTTGTACATGGAGAAAAAATACGTCCTTGCTGGGAGTACGAAATATTGAAAACGATTTTTTTAAATGACATTCACTCTGAGATAACAATAATTCCTGCATTCACACGCTGAATATAAGAGATTTTAGACCTCTCAAAATACGATATTTTAAGGCTCATAGTTCTCGCGTGGTAAGTAACGAGCTATTGGTGGAAGTGGAGACGGCAATCATGATCGTGGTAGGACAGACAGTTGGACATCAATCCCGGTGCAAAAGAAATGCTTGGATCGATGATGAGTACCAGAATGCGTTAGACAAAAAGGATCAGGTGTGCCAACAATACTTAATTAGATAAGAAAACCGAAATGAAGAGAGAACACTATGAAAATCTCAGACAAGTAGTGAATAAGATAATTAGAATTAAGAAAAGAAAACACTATGATGACCAATTGAGAAGCATCGATGTAAGTCGAGCGAGCAACAACACAAGACAAGCATTCAAAATAGTGAAACGGCTGAAGCGAGGTTATTGGCGGAAGTCAACGCTCTGTCGTGATAACATTGACAACATAATCGCTGATGAAAACAAGATGAAAGAAAGATGGGAGTCAAAGTTCAAGAGCCCTCTCAATCGTCCGCACAGCTCCAGAGCATCGAAGCCTATAGATATTCCCGGAAAGCTTCCTTTAGCCCCACTGTTACACTACCAGTATACCCTATGTGTACTGGTACGAACTGGGAGCTCGATATAATGTGTATCCTATATACACTGTTACGTATCAGGATTTTCCTACGTAGTCATTCGGGATTTCACCCTGACCAAATGTTTGTCTCCCGCCAAGATTTCACCTGCGAGCCAAGTTACATTTTACCACACTCACGTATATGTTAACGTAAATTAACCATCATCATTTAAATGAATGTGTAAAAGTGGTAGGATTAGTTTTAAGGACGCAGTATTCAGCGAGAAATCAAACATGGCCGTTCGGGCTGAAAGCAGTTTTTTCATCTTCTTTGTTTAGTGGACATATCGCAAGAAGGAATTGGTTGGTGACTTAGCTGTTCGGTCTAGAGGATTTAGCAAGGGCGTAAGGAGTGCAGCCACAAGAATTGGGAAGTGGTGAAGGACTGAGTGTCCAGCGGAATCGAAGTGTGCAGTGGAACGGTAGCGGCTGCTGCTAGATCGCAAGACGCAGCATAATCAGAGGATGCCGAGCGCTTCGTTCACGTCCTCTCGATCCTGTCTGAGGCGGTCGAGGCGAAAAGGAGGCAATCGAATAGCGCTGCCATCACGGACAGTAGCTAACCCCTTGCCTAGTTGTCAAAATATTCCAGCACCAAATCTGGGTGCAGCACCGTCCGGTGGAGCTAATGTAAGAACGGCAATTGGTACAAATACTTCAACTGTAAGCTCACCGAACGGATCAAATCCTCCAAGCACATCAAATACAAATGGCGGCAACAATCCTAATGTTTCACCAAACTCATCCACTGTTCCAGCCTCATCGTCATCATCGACATCACCATCAGCATCAAAATACGAGCACACAATGGACCGTCCCAGTTATATCAAACCACAGCTTCTCGCGGAAACTAGTGTCTTTCCGAACATGGCTACACCACATGCTAACCGTACAATCAAGCAAGGAAAACCGGCAGAAGGAGGAGTTTATAACTGACACAGCAGGAAAGAATGGATATGATTCAAAAATAATCACACCAATGAGTAGGTAGAACCGAAGAAACTGGCATGCTGAAGCGTGAACAAAGAAAACCCGGAACTGAAAGAAGCAATTAACTATTCCGAAGTGAGCTAAAAATGCTACGACAGGCGTTTGGTTATCGGTTGCGCGACATATTTGATATGGACACAAATTAATTGAAAAGACGTAGAAGTCATTAAGGAGGTGCGAGATATAAGGAAACTAGATACGTACGAGACCCTCTGGATTATGCGACAACCATTGGAGCAGAAATTGAACGAGGAAATTGCAAAGGGTTATTCTACTCTTTTCAGTTTGCTATTGTAAAAAAAACCTTCAGAATTAATATTCAGTTTTAAATAGGACATTTGTAAAGCAATAAAAAGGTCTAGCGAAAAAAATAACAATTAACCTTTTTAGAGCTAATCGCACATGTTTACAAATTTGGGTCAACTTTTGGACCCGAGCAGGTGAGAACCATTCTTAACGTTATTTGATGCCCTGAACTCAGATCTTCAATCCGTGTGTCAAGATTGGTTCTAGTTTTCGAGTTTGTGCATGTTGACAGTACTGCACTCGTGTAACGGCTGCTAGCTAACTACATTGCATTAATCATAATTTGGAACTTGTTTTTGTGCTGTGACTGTGCTTTGGAACGTGTGAAAATGCAACGCAAACTTTGCAAAGTTGATCCAAAGTGGTTTCATTACGTTTGTGGATGCTAAATGCTGGGAAAAGTAGAAAAATTATGACCAATGTACTCAAAGATGCGTATTTGCAGTATTTTGGTTTCGTTGTAGTAAGCACTGTAATAATTGAGCAGTCGCATAAGCAAACTGCTCGGAAACCAACACATTGCTGATCCAAATTTCAATTGTAAATTGAAAAGAATATTCATCATTTTAATTTGCAATTGAAATCTGGATACGACATCCCCCTTTTCAACGGAGCTCTTCCATGATTGCACTTTTGCAATGACGTGAAAAGTAGATGGAAGGCTCGCCGACTGGTTATGAGTGGTCTCGTAATGCGACGACGAGCAACAAACGGGGGAGTCTGATTGAGATTGCGACAGTGAGCACGTCGGAAAACCATGACCCGTTAAAATTAAATCAATTCCGTCTTTCTTGGGATATTTTTGTCAAACTTCCCCTATGGAGGCGCGTTCTAATTGATGTTCCCACGTTGAGGAATATAATTTAACTCGCCATCAAGGTGACGCATTCACACCTTCAGTTTTCGTCACTTGGAGATTTCGTTGGTTTGGCGTGTGTCGTGCAAGTAATTCGATTGGCCGCATTGCCATCATAATTTGAATTGGTTTGTTGGAGACTTGTTATCTGTGAAATTTGTTCAACGCCGTGATCCAACGCCATTTTTTTGTGAGTTCCTAGTGTGTCTCAAAGTTACATTACCAAAAAATGTCTCTAGTTGTTACGGCTGCGATCAGTCCGATGAAAAATTTAAGATTCCAGATGAGAGACTGGCCGAAGGCATGAAACCTGAATCAGAAGTAACATGTTCAAGAGTCACCAATGTGAAAACTAGTAAATGCAACGTTGTGAAAAGCTTAAAACCACTGGTACATTTTTTTTTTATTTGGACATCGAAAATCAAAGTACTTGGCGGCTCGATTGAACTCTTGCTTACAAAAGAAGTCACTCACTTTGTAACTGATAAAGCTATCGATAATCGAGAAACATTTCTACAATCTCCACAAGTAACAGTCTTGCCCCATACTTCAATATCAAAGTATTCATAGGTTTGAAGCAATTCTTCTAATGGTAATGAATCTAAGGGGGGAGGTAAAGTAAAGAGTCGTGCAGATGCAATGCTGCAACGTGCGCGGTAGGGTACACCTATATGGTATACATAGTACGCGCTTAAATATTTCGAAAAGGTCTACAACTCAATAAAAGAACACTATAAAGTGACGACAATCTTCACTACACGATTATAGACATATTCCATATAAACGCGGAATCCTATCCACATCATTAAGTCCACGACATCGAATCTTACGTTGGTGCAATCAATTTGAACTGTTAGATTTTTCCATTATCTATTCGGAGAATGTTTTGTGACATTGTCGTAAAATTGGTGTTTATATTTGTTTAGATTTCATATTCGATTAAATTTTCTTTTTGGTTATTTTTTTATATTGAATTAAATTGTATATTTGTTTAGATTTTATATTTGATTATATTTTATGATGTGTAGGTAAAGGAAAATAAACTCGGATTTTCCCTGCGTTGAAATCTGACCGGGTATAGTACCCGCAACGGTGGCAGGCTCCTCCACTGAAATGGACTTGCTATCGGGCGCGGTCTTCCCTTCTTATGTTTTATAGGGGCTCTTGCCGGGTGGAGTGGCCTTCCACTCACGTGCCCTTTTATGGTATAGAGCTATGTGATTCCATCGCATAATGCTATCACATAAATTGGCTACGTTTGTATCCCTCATTTGATGGAAAGAGTCATGCAAATAATGTTTGTATGAGTTTTTCACTCAAATGGAAAACACATGGCCACGTCTACGTTTGGATCTTGATCCGGTTGAGAGGGTGCGAGGGGGCCCGCTTCCACCTGGATGCACCACTTTTATTTGTGGGCCATAAGTATCGTCGGTAACGACTGAGTCTCCGCAAGTCCGTTCGTTTTTGCCCTGCCCAATTTTTTCTTGGAACAAGCATTTCAACCCATAGTAGGTTACCTCGGCCTTAACACCAGTCAATCGGCATTTCGACATGTTTAACTCGTGAATGCGAAATTTTTTTTTGTAGTGGGTCCTTGTGCTAGGGGGGAAGAACTCATCCCATGACACCGCAACGCTAGCCTGCCAGCCCATTCACGCGTCCCCAGGCAAGGCCAATCTCGGCGTCTCTCACCATCTTCTTTCTCCGAGGCAACAGACCATCGCTGCAGTCCTTCACAGACATTTACATCTAACAATTTCACTAGTACAAGCTATGGGTTGTTTTGTAACGCATGCAGAACAAAGCTGTACAAGAGGTCACTTGGTGAGAATGTATCATTTTCTGTGCCAACTTTATGGAGAGACCAGAAAATCATTTAGATGATTGCTGATTTTGCTTGATGACTGCCATCGGTATAAATGCAAACAAGTTGGGTAGACAAACCTATGCTCCTGTCAGAAGGGTTCTGTACTCTACTTACAAAATATAGTAACCAGTAACGAATACAATCAGAAACCTGTCATGTTCGAGGATCATACTATTATTAGCAAAGTTGAAAGAATTTTGACTTCTGAGGTATTTGTTATAGTTATACCCATAAATATCTCCCTTGATAATTTTTTCAGATTTTTTAACTCACGACTGTCCATTCGCGAGGGGGAAACACATTTTTTATGTATTTCCATCCCCCCGTGTGCCCCCACTGAAGCAAAAACTGTCAGTTTAAGAACTGTTTTGAAAAGCTCTCATAGAGAACTTTCATTTGATACTCAAACCAACTACCTTTCATGAAATTTTTTTTCAGGGGCCACTCCTCTGTACTGTAATCATCGATTCATGGCCTGTTTTTCCGAATCTTAGAATGGTTACAAAGCCCTTTTGCTAGGAGCTCTCTCCTGCCTCTTCAACTTGTTTCAATTGTATGTACTCATCTTCATGATACCTATCATTCCTGCAATTTTCATGCAAGTCCTAGCAAAGCTGTAGCGTCGAAGTCGGTATGGCTCCATAGCCATATGTTTCCATAGTAAAAAAGGCATATTGTTCCATAGTAATACAGGAAAATTCAAATCGCTATAACTTCGTTAAATACTATTCGATCTTTATGAAACTTTCATAAAAGATCAATCTTATAAATAGTCATCTGTTAAATAAATATAAAATAAGGGCACCGTTTGGATTTCATTCAAGAAAACATAAAATCGATAAATCATACTATTACTAACAAAGTTGAGCGAATTTCGACTTCTCATATATTTGTTGTTGTCGTACTCATTAATGCCTACATTCATGATTTTTTTCAGATTTTTCGGATGGAAGGAGTCCAATTGCGAGGGGGGTACGCGAAAAGTTCGTACATTTCCCCTTCCCCTGCCCCCCACGGTACTCATAAGGCAATTTCAAGACTTGTTTTGGAAATATCTCATTGAAGCCTTTCCAATGACACTCTACTCGATACCAATGGTGAAAATTTTTTTTTGAGGGGTCACCTCCCTATATTTTTCACCCCCCTTAAAACCCTTTGAAAAATTTTTCCAACCTTGAACTTTCAAGAAGTCACCACTTCTGACCTTTTCACAAAGTTTCATGGCTGTAGCCTCTACAGTTTCGGAGAAAAAGTGCTGTGACATACAGACGGACGGACGGATAGACGGACACAGGTGGTGATTGCAATAGAGTTTTGTATTTTAGTACAAAACCCCTTAAAAACCGGCTGCTGATTTGGATTCAGCCCCTGAATTTACCTTGCATACAACTTTTGGTTGCTCAGGTCCAGAACCATGTAAACTTGTGTTACTTTAAGTACATTTGAAGGACAAGTTGTAAAAGTAGTCAATATTATAGGGTGGGCTAGAAAGGCGTACGATTTTAAAAACACTCTTGCGTTTGAAGCTTTAAAGAGGGGACTGCGCGGGTGGTGGGGTTAAGTAGCTCGGTTCTCGGAAATTTAGTCGCGATGGATCACTTCACCGGAGCGCAACGTGCATTCTGCGTTAAACATTATTAAAAATCACAATTCGTGCGCTATTGTTCGGCGTTTATTTCGGCGTGAGTTTGGATTACATGACCTAAATCAGTGTCCGAAAGAAAGTGTGATTCGATCGTGGGTCAGAAAGTTCGAAGAGACTGGTTCGACTCTCAAACAGAAGCCTGCAGGACGCCCAAGGTCAACAAGAACGGAATTATCGGACCCTACTTCTTCGAAAAAACAAGGCCAATCTGTCACTGTAAATTCTGACCGATACATAGCCATGTTAAGGGATTTTTTCTTTCCACAACTGCAACAATTTGAAGCCTATAATCGTGTGACATGGTTTCAACAAGATGGCGCGACATGCCATACAGCTAATGCCTCTTTGGCGGTCGTAAACGAGATGTTTGCTGGGAAACTGATATCGCACCGAGGTGACATTGCATGGCCTCCTAGAAGTCCGGATCTGACGCCACCGGACTTTTTTTTGTGGAGATACCTTAAAAGTAGAGTCTACTCCAATAACCCAGCCACGATTAACCAGTTGAAGACCAATATCCGGGAAGAAATGGCAGCTATTCCCCGTGCAATGTGCCAGCGAGCTTTTACCAATTTGAGGGTCAGATTCGAAGAATGTTTGCAGCGGGATGGTGCACACCTGGATGACGTTATTTTTAAGAAATAAATTTCCCAGATGTCAATTTTTATAGAAATAAAAATTTGTATGTGAATTGTACTCAGTTTTTTTTTAATGATTTTTTCAAATTCACAATTCTTTCTGGCCCACCCTGTATAACAAATATCGTTGAGATCGGATATTTTTGAAGCAATAAAAAGGTCAAGCCAAAAAGCGATTAACCTTTATATTGCTAATTACTTTAAGTATACTTCAAGGATAATTTGTTAAAGTAATCAGAGTAGTCGATCGTAAATTCTTCTTGTTCTTAACACTACAGCCCCTCTCGGACCTTCGCTTCTGGCAAATAGCGCCTCAAACTGTCTCGGTCCATTGACCGCGTCCTCCAATTTCGAAATCCGAGCAGCGATGAACTGTCTTCGTCGACCGAGTCATACCAGTGTTTTCTCGATTTCCCCACTGGTCTCCGGCCTTCAGTTCTCCCGATGAATACATTTTTGGGTATCCGCGTTTCGTCCATACGATTCATGTGGCAAGCCCACTACAGCTTCCGCAGTCTTATCATCGTTGAGACCTCCGGTTCGTCAAAAATTTCATACGACTCATGGTTGTATCGAATTCACCATTGGTCTCCGTCTATCTTCGCTCCGACTATTCGCCTCAGGATCCGTCGCTCAACGGCGTTGAATATATTTGTGGATGCTTGGGTTAGGGTCCATGTTTTACACCCATAGCATAACAAAGGCCTTATCTCAGATCTGCATACTTGGAGCTTTGTTTTCCTGTGTATGCAACTGGTCTTCAAGATCGTCAAAACTGAATAAAATATTTTATTTGTGAACTGTACTCTTCGGCGTATTTAGTCTCCTTCATTGCCCGTTTTCGTTATTTTGGCGCCTAAATACACAAACTCGCTAACATTTTCGATACTGTATTCGCCAAGATCGTAAACTAGCTAATTTCAATATTATGAATTTAAATCTTGTAGCACTTTAACTTCAGAAAAAATAAGACACTAAAGAAGGTATTACATTTAATCCTGAAATACATATAAAGGGTGGTCCAACCATAATGCACGATAATAATTGTGAGTCACACCTTAACGTCAAGTTTTTCACCCAACTTAATTTGACATTTCTTTGTTTCAGTGTTTGAAAAATTCACTCATAGAGTAGAGTACACACCTGGGCAGCGCGTTAAGGTTGTTGAAGCCTTTTATGAAAATGGGTGTTCAAATAAAAATGCATTTCATGCTCATCGTGATTTTTTGGTCAGCCTAATTGACCAAATGTGTCCACAATCGCGAGAATTGTGGGCAAATTTCAGCAAACCGGGTCTGTAGGAAATGTGAAATCACCTGTGCATGCTTGCCCAGTTCGTTCTGCAGAAAACATCACTGTTGTTCGCGATAGTGTGGCAGAAGAGTCGTCGTGCATCTCACAAAGAGTGACTATTTGGAGCGGTTTATGGACTGGCGGCGTCATCGGGCCGTACTTCTTCCAAAATGAGGACGGCCAAGCAGTTACCGTGAATGGTGTGGTTCTTTGCCAGATGATAGCGGACTTCTTGTGGCCAGAAATTGAGGTTACGGACCTAGACGATATGTGATTCCAACCGAATGGTGCCACTTGCCACACAGCCAACGAAACAATGGCTCTTTTGTGCGAGAAATTCGATGGCCGTGTTATCACACGTTGTGGCGATGTTAATTGGCCGCCATGATCATGTGATTTGACACCGTTGGACTTTTTCCTTTGGGGATATTTAAAAGAAACAAGTTGGGTAGACATACCTATGCTCATGTCAGAAGGGTTTTGTACTCAACTTACAAAATGCAGTAACCAGCAACGAATAAAATCAAGAAACATGTCAAAGACGATTTATTTGGAGAAAATGTGAAATTCGAGGATCATACTATTATTAAAAAAGTAGAACGAATTTTGACTTCTGAGGTATTTGTTATAGTTATACCCATAAATATCTCCTTTGATATTTTTTTCAGATTTTTTAGATCACTGGTGTCCATTCGCGAGGGAGGAAACACATTTTTCATGTATTTCCCCCCCTGTGCTCCCACTGAAGCAAAAACTGTCAGTTTAAGAACTGTTTTGAAAAGCTCTCATAGAGAACTTTCAGTTGATACTCATATCGGCTACCTTTATTGAAATTTTTTTTCAGGGGCCACTCCTCTGTACTGTAATCATCGATTCATGGCCTATTTTTTCGAATCCTAGAATGGTTACAAAGCCCTTTTGCTAGGAGCTCTCTCCTGCCTCTTCGACTTGTTTCAATTGTATGTACTCATCTTCATGATACCTATCACTCCTGAAATTTTCATGCAAATTCTAGCAAAGCTGTAGTGTCTAAGTCGGTAAAAAGCGCATATGGCTCCATAGCAATATGTTTCCATAGTAATACAGGGCATATTGCTCCATAGTAATACACGAAAATTCAAATCGCTATAACTTCGGTAAATACTATTCGATCTTTATGAAACTTTCCGAAAAGATCAATCTTATAAATAGTCATCTCTTTGCTAAATTTTATTGAGTTTAAGGGTACCGTTTAGATTTTATTCAAGAAAACACAAAATCGATAAATCATACTATTACTAACAAAGTTGAGTGAATTTCGACTTCTCATGTATTTGTTGTTGTTTTACTCATTAAGGACTACATTCATGATTTTTTTCAGATTTTTCGGATGGAAGGTGTCCAATCGCGAGGGGGGGGGTACGCGAAAAGTTCGTACGTTTCCCCTTCCCCTGCCCCCCTCGGTACTTATAAGACAATTTTAAGACTTGTTTTGAAAAGATCTCATTAAGACCTTTCCAATGACACCCTACTCGACTACCAATGTCGAAAATTTTTTTTTGAGGGGTCACCCCCTTATATGGGGAGACCCCCCTCAAACGCCTTTGAAAAATTTTTCCACCCTTGAACTTTCAAGAGGTCACCACTTCTGACTTTTCTACAAAGTTTCATGGCCGTAGCCCTTATAGTTTCGGAGAAAAAGTGCTGTGACATACAGACGGACGGACGGACGGACGGACGGACGGACGGACGGACGGACGGACGGACGGACAGACGGACAGACGGACACAGGTCGTGATTGCAATAGGGTTTTGTATTTTAGTACAAAACCCTAAAAATGTACGCCAACAAGCCAAGAACAATTCAAGATCTAAAGGATGAGATAATTCAGCACATTAACGACATTGAACCTCAATTATGTCTCAGAGTCATTGAAAATATGGACAATCGGATAGAAGTATGCCACCGTAGCCGTGGCGAACATTTGGGCGATATTCTGTTTTAAACATAATTGCCATAAAAGCTGCTGTTATAATAAAAAATACTAACATAACTCTCTGAAAACTTTTTGTTTTATTTACAATTAACATCGTGCGATAGCATAGCGCGTTAGCATTATTCTTCTTACAGGTTTTTTTAGTAAGCGCGAAAAAATTGAGGTAATCGATGAATATGTATAGACTTTTATTGGAAGATTATGGTCAACATAATCTTACTGAGCATATAGTTCATAGCATAGTGAAAAATTTTGAAGTATTGGAGACAGAGTGAGCTATTCGCATACTTTAATAAATGAAATTGCCGCATTTGGGGTGAGGGAAATTCTCGAGTGATTAATAAAACACAATTGCATGCCCAAAAAGTTACTATGTGGTGTACTTTACCGGGATACCTCTCAAAACTTCTGAATAATTCATCGAAATTTGCCTCGAATGAATCGACTACTCCAGGATGTACAGAGGCAGCCATTTGCCAGACATAATTTTTCATAATTAATGAAAAGTATAAACATTATTTTAGTAAATCAATAACTAAGTAGTCCACTTGGTTTAGTAGTTAGAATGCTCGCTATGCAAGCCGATGGTCCCTGGCTCGAATCCCATTGGTGGCAACGAGATTTGTTTTGAATGGTTCTTCGGACGAACCATAAGCACGTTCATTTCTGATACGAACTGATTTTAAAACCGAACGTATCGCAGCTGGGTGGGCGCATCAACGGCCAAAGCGTGGTACTGACCATATCACCTTCCCAAGGGCCGATACATTCGATTCAGATAGTGAGGATCTCGTACTATCTTCAAGCAAAGGTCCGAAAGGGACCGTAGGGCTAAAGCCAAATGCAAAATAAGTAACTCAGAAAAGATGTAATTGGTTGTTTTTTTTTTTCAAATGAAAGTTAGGAAACTTAAATTGAAGCACCCATTATTATATTTTCAACTTGACTATCAAAGTTGAAATTAAATTTTGTATTGATAAAATTCCAACTTATTATTTAATATCTTATAACATACTTGTAAACTTAACTCCTCAGGTTAATGCACAAACTGATTTTCCAGCAATATGTTCTATCGGATTTCGTTACATTCGCTCTCATCCACGTATCCTTTTCCTCTTTTCAATTTATGTATTTTATTACCAAATACATATTTAAGTAAATGCCAAGAAAAACAATCAATTTTTAATAAGAACTCTACTAAATCTAAATTGATATCACCTCAAACTGAAAACGATTTCAATAACATTGAGGTATAAACTAAACCGTCCCTTACATTATACATAACTTTCCTCATTTTTACACCAGATCATTATCCGCACACCTAGTATCATCATCATCATCTTTATCACAACCTTCAATATCCCCTCATCCTTCCTGGCATGCCTTTTTCCCAAGAAAATCATGAAATTCTTCTAATGGGCGATGAAGAAAAAAATCAGTTTGGTTGATTTTATACAATAAAAGTGCGCATCAATATGAAAACACGCGGACCAATAACCATCGACTTGAATATACAAGACAATCGTTACATATCGCAGCATATCTATTTCATTGGTTGCCATTGGTCACAGACGGCCAGAGTCCAGTCAGTATGGCCGAGCGCCCGAGATGAACTTCGCGAAACACCTTTTATCACTCATACCGGCCACCAGCCACCTGCCTTGCAGGAAGACGCCACCACCAGCTAGCAAGGAAGCGAGGCAAGCCACCAAGGAAGCAAGGAAGCGTCAGCATCACGAAAATCACCAATTCACTCACTCATCCACCCACACTTGACTCCAATCCGCACAACTTATTCCACGTAGTCAAGTCCATCAAAACGAAAATAAAAAGAAAATTTCTCCACACATTCCCAGTCAAAGCTGTAGCAAGAAAGCAAGCAGAAGTCTGCGGTCCATAGAAAATACACAACCAAAAAAATTGAATCGCCAAATCCACCCTTTCCTACCTTCCCAAATAACAAGATTGCTCGCTTTTGCCACGTTTGACCATGCCGTGAGCCACCGCAATATGGTTAGAAAAATAACTCATAGGGAAGAAAAATTTCCTTGAAAAGCTTTTCCGACTGCAAGGCGAGATTTTTATTTTCTCAATTCTTTATCGATTCCCATCCCCAACTGCTTTCTGTTATGGCCGAGTCCTTCCGTGTGATGTGGCGATGGTGTGTGGCAATATAATCGTTGTGTATGAAAGATGTACATAACATGTGTGCGAAAAATTATGAGATGTATACATTGAGTCGCGGTGAGATTTTGATAGAGGTATTTGCAAATTTCAGTTTAGTACGTTGAAAAAATCCTAGCGCTCTGTATCTGTTTCACGAGGTTTATCATATTACAAATACCTTCTGTCAATAATTATAGAAGGTTAAAGTCAGAGTACAAACATACTATAGTGTTTTCCATTAAGGACATAGCAATTTCGTATCTTTATATGAGAGCACCCTTAAACTTTTTTAAGAAACTGTCAATATCAATCCTTTCTTAAGGTCGACATTTTCATCATGTTGAAGTTCACGAACCAGCAACGTTTCGAAATTATTAAAGTTACTATCGAAATTCTGAGTCAGTGGTCGCAACTTACCCCTATTTCCGGCCGTAATAATCGTCCCACCCGACAGGCCTATAGTGGATAAATTCGAGTCCATATTTTCATTATTGGATATTCCGTTGGCAAGAAGATATCGTACCGCTCGAAGCGAAGGAAATATCGCACCCCAAGTGCATCGATTCAAAGTTAGCCAAATCAGTCGATTCCACTTCGTTCTCAAGAATTTGGCATCGCTCAAACAACACTGTGGCGTATTTTGCGAAAAGGTCTTTGCATACATGGTTATAAGATCAAATTGACTCAAGAACAAAAGTCACTTGATCATTCGAAACGCCGAAACTTCTCCAATTGGGCTCTAGCCAAGCTTGAAGAAAATGAAGAATTTCATCGAAAAATCAGCTTTGTTAATAGGCCAAATATACGAGTACATTATTGGTCAGCAACAGACCCACCTGTACTTCTTAAGACACCGTTGTATCTGCAAAAAATTACTGTTTGTTGCGGTTTTCATGCCGAAGGTGTGATTGTGCCGTATTTTTTCGAGGATGAAAACAACCGTCATGTTATCGTTAATAGAGAGCGCTATCGTGTTATGCTGGAAGAATATTTGTAGCCAGAATTGGAAGAACTTGACAACAACAATATCTGATTTCAACAAGACAGTAACACTACCCACACAGCACGCTTCACAATCGATTCATTGAAAGGCAAATTTGGTGAACGTGTTATCTCGAGAAATGGCCCCCTCATGCATGCGATCTAATTGCTATATAAGGCCACTGGTCTTTGCGAATAAGCCAGCAACTTTAAACGAGCTCAAAGACAATATTCAACACGAAATTTTAAACATTCCGGTCGAACTGTATGCCAGAGTGGTGGAAAATTAGGTCCAAATAATTGACCGCTGTAAACAGGCTCGTGGTGGTCATATAACCAAAATTAGTTATTCATAAAAAGTAATGCTTGCGCTACATCCACAATAAATTTGAACTCAATATCTCCAATATTTCTGTGTTTTATTAATAGATAAGATTGTTATGTTCTTAATGGAAAACCCTTTACAATAATAAACATAACATATACCCATCTTAAGTATTGAAACCTATTCCTAATTTTTACCATAAACAAACAACAGCAACACTAAATGTAGCAATAATTAGCTGAAACTCAAAACTAAGTAAAGGAAAACACAAAACAGAAAAATTACCACGAATAATTTAGACATTGTCATCCAGCCTCAACGAATCTAGCAGATGAGTATCTCCACTGGAATTGTTTGTCTCTTGAACTTAAATTCGGAGGATATTTTATCTTTTTATCGGTGGCCCATGTGATATATCATTGGAACACTGTCAGAATCAAGAAAACATCGATTTATGTCCAAATACACGAATGCTTCTGGAGGAACGAAGCCAATTGCGAGGCAAGTCGCAATATACACGTCTGTGCGAACGAGTACATGCACGAAGACATTTCCTTTCGAAAACTTTTAATCTTTCCATAGTACTAGCACTCTAGTTGTACCAGATCTGGCATCCATATGTCAAAACTGGCCTAAACAGGGTCTTGTAACAGAAAACTTTGTCTTTTTAATTCGAAAGGTCAAAAGGTCATGACTAGTTTTTGAGCGATATTGAACATGATCTTGATATGTTTAGTATAGTACAGATACTGATCGAGATGAACACCGACGTATTGAACACAGGATTTATGTGGAACCCGTTCTGAGCTACCCTGTGTGGAAATCCTTCAAATTACTTTTCAAGTCTTGACTAACCCATTTCAGCGTTGTTTGAAACAAAATTGTTAACCCCGCTTCCAGTCACTTGAAGCTTCTAACACTAAGGGCCACAAAAATAATGACATCTTCAACAGCTGCAAATCAACAAAGTAGAGTTTGTTCTCTCTGTAAGGGTGACTATCCAATATCCGCATGCAAAGGCAACATGTGTCCTCCAATCATTAAGGTTTCGCGACCTTGTCCGCAAGTTGTTTACTCGCATCAAGGATCTGCTATCAGTATCTATCGTGTTTTCCCATCGTGTCTGCCTATCGAGTCCTCGTTTTTCACGCTGGACTTCTACCTTGTGCTCCACCTGTCAATGTTCTTTTGGGTAGCTGATTTTCTTCCATTCTTTCTACATGGCCCATCTATTGCAATTTACGTAACCTTACGTAAGAGGAAACAGGTGGAGCGTGAAAAAATTAATGCAACTCATCGTTGTATCGTAGGTTCTGCTCTGTTCCTTGTTTCACTGGGCCGTCAATTTTCTGGAGCACATTGCGTTATAATACGTCCACTGCCTTTTCGGACTCACCCGTCAGGGTTCATGTTTCACTTCCACATAGCAGCACAGATTTGACTAGTACTTTGTAACTACAGAGCGTATTTTGCCTGTGCGATACTCTAAATCTTAGAATGGGAAGTACGCAGTAATAGGCTTTATTTGCGGCGTCCAATTTCGTCCTCTTCAGCGCCTCTTTTATCCAGGTTGGCCCAAGGTACACAAAATTATCCACACTTTCAAAGTTGTAGTTGCCTACGGTCAGATTTTGTCGAACTGAAGTTTTCTTCCTCGTTTGAGTCATAAATTCAGTTTTAGTTGCTTCAAATTCTAGACTCAAAAATGCTCCTTTGGCATCTAAAATTGAATATGCCATAATATTGACGTCATCAGCATATGCTACCGTTATTGTGGACTTGAACATGCGTGTACCCTAGATTTCAGCTGATATCTTCCTTATGACGTGTTCCAGCGCAAGATTAAAGAGCATTGGCGTAAGTCCATCCCCTTGTTTTAAGCCTGATTTCGTTATGAAGCTGTCGGTTAGTTGACAGTTTACCTTGACCTGAAACTCTATGTTTAGATTCGTGACCTTAACCATGCGGACTAGTTTTGTTTAGACGCTAAAGTCAAGCATTATTTTGTGCAGCGCATTTCTGTTAACACTGTCGTCTGCTTGCTTGAAGTTTACAAAGAGTTAATGTACATCGATATATTTTTTCAGCACTTTTCGAGCACCTGCTTTACTAAGTATATTTAGTCGATTGTAGACCGTCCACTTCGAAAGCCTCCCTGATACTTGCCTATAATACTTTCATAGTACGGTTTTAATTTTCTTTCTATGATTTTGAAGAGCACTTTATAAGACGTGCACAGCTGAGCAATGCCTCTATAATTTAACACCTTAACTTGTCCCCCTTTTTGTGTACAGGACATATTATACTTTTTCGCCAGATCTCCGGTTACTGCTCCTCTAACCATATTCTGTATATCAGCCAATGCATTATGTTGTTTAGATGGGGACCCCCGCTTTGGAGCAGTTCTGCTGATATTCCACCTATTCCAGGAGCCTTATGTCCAGTAATGCTGTCTGTGCTTCGTCTTTGATTGGTGGCAAGACTGGGGCCTTTTGCCCTGCTTCTGGAATGTTCACAGCTTCAGTCGTTGTTGGGGTCGCTGTGAATAGCTTCTGGAAATATTGCAGACATCTGTGTTTAATATTGACTGGGTCGCCTATGATTGCTCCTTGTGCACTTTTGCAAAGACTTGTTTGTGGATAGATGTCGTCTCTTAGTTGTTTGATAGAGGCATACGCTGATTTGACTTCATTAAGGGTCATGTTTTCGTTTATCTGTTGGATGTTGGTATGGTTGTTTCTTTCTTTGGCACATTTTTTAGCTTGACGTCGAAGGTTCTCATATTGTTCTTCTTTTGTATTCTTTGTGCACCTGGTTCCTTTTTTTAATCGCTTCTCGCATTCTTCGTCCAGTCTTTCCTACTTTTCTTTGCCTGGTACCCCAAATCCTCCCGGCTGCTTCTGTCACCGCGTCTCTTACTGTCTTTCACATGGATTTGATGTCATCATTACTTTCTCCCGCCTGTGGGCATACAGTCTGTTAAGTAAGAGCGTGTCCAGCATAATTTTGAAATAGTTTATTTAACAATAGTTTTTGACTTATACATACATTAAATACATTCTGAGGTAATGCACTTTCAGTTTAATAGTGAGTCCAATCACCACCAGCATCAATTATTGCTCGGCATCTCCGAGGCATACTTTCCTGTAAATTTTCGGCTTATTCGAGGGAAAGCACCTTCTAAATGAGTCGAATTTGTCGGGAGAGCTGCTTCAAAGTGTAAACACATTTTCCACGGAGCTTCTGCTTTATGTAGGCCCAGACGTTTTCGATAGGGTTTGCATCAGGCGATTGCGAAGACTGATCAAGTGTCATAATGCATTTTTTCCATTTCCATCTAGTACAAGCCAGCTCCGGCGTTTGCGGTCATTATCGGTACTCCGCCATTTTACATTGATTGCACACAGATGTTCCCGAATGGCGACGTGTGAAAATTTGCGACCTTTTTGCTTGTACTTGACGTAAAGACAAGCCAGGATTGCGCGAAAATAAAGGCACGATACGCTTTTCGTTCTTTTTGGTCACTTTTCCTACCGAACCACGATTTGGAAGGTCGTCGACGGTTTTTTACTTTTTAAATCGTTGAACTCACTTCTTGACAAACGATACAGACTTTTTAATGTATTCAGCCACTACTTTATAGTTCATTTTTGGTCCTTTAGGGTGTTTGCAAAGAAACATGGCCTCGAAGCGCTTTGCGTAAATGGCACTTATCGCGATTTTAGTGTTTTCCCGACGGAAGATTGACTTTAACTGAAATTTTTTTTCAAAGCGGCTAAGACAGAGGTTCTCTCTACCGATCAAAAACAAATTAAAGTTGATATCACTTACCGATAGCAAGCTATGCTGTACACGCTCTTACTTAACAGACTGTATATTGATGGACGTTACTGAGCTATCATTTAGCTTGTGTATCTGGTACCTTGGAGTAACTGAGGCTCCTTGTTTACAGCTCTTGGAGATGCGGCATCAGAGCTTGACCCTTATAAGGTAGTGGTCCGAATCACAGACAGTGCCGCGGAGCGAGCGAGTATAAGAACATGGTCGATCAGGTTGAATGTGCGACCGTCTGGATATGCCCACGTTCCCTTATGGATGTCTCGATGTGGAAAGCGTGTGGAGCTTACTGTGAAGCCTCTTTTAGTAGCGAAGTCTATTAGGCGTTGTCCGTTGTTGTTGGTCTCTGCATGGAGGCTACATCCTCCGGTTGTTCCTCTATATGCGATTTCTCGGCTAATTTTTGCATTGAAATCATCCCGAACTATTCTAATGTCATTTGATGTCTTGACAGTGCGTTGCAGGGTGCTGCAAAATTCGTCCTTGATTGTCTCTTCCTTGTCTTCTGTGGGCGTGTGACAGTTGACCAGCCAGACATTAAAAAATTTGGTCTTGATATGAATCGCACAGAGCCTTTCATTAACGGGCTTGAAGTCGGTGATAATTTACATAAATGTGCTGTCAATAATGCCACTCCAATCTCATGGCTTCCTTGCAGTTTTCCCCTTTTAAGCACATTGTGCGTTCATATGTCAAATATTTTTTCACCGTGCCATCTGATTTCTTGCACTGCGAGGATGTTGATTTTATATTTCTTTATTTCATCCAGAAGTTATCGCAGGGCATCTGGTCTGTATAATGTTCGAAAAGAATCGTCCTTTATATGTTGCAAAAGTCGTTTAACTTTATTCCGAGGCTGTTCTCCTGGTTACATGACAAGTAAATACTAAGTAGAGCGTTGTTAGTGCTTCGACTTAGTCGGTTTTGGTCCACAAGTGGTATTTTATTTCCCGCATATCCGCCGGCTAGCTGGTTAGGCCACCCTCTAACCCCTACCTGAGGACGCGTCTGATGGGGGACCAAGAACCCCACACGGATGCATCTCTATATACAGGCTAATAAATTAACGAAATTTTCTGCGTTTTTCAAACCTGTTCCGACATTTTGGTTTGAGCGGGTAGAGGCTGCTTTCTACACGCATGGAATCATCGTGGATGAAACCGAAGTACGTGGAGCTCCTGCAATTGAAAAATCCCCGTTGGCAGCACCAGCCGGAACGGTAAATTTCTCGTACGTAGCGTAAGAGTTCGAAAAAGAATTTGGCTTGCCTACTACTGGACTTCTTACTGCAATTTTTGTAGCACCACATGGGTATTTATCAACATAAAAAGAATCTGTCGCCGTTCGTATTTGGAGACCCTTCATAGAGGCGCAAATATTTTGCTAATTAAATTGAGTTGCACACGTATGGATCACATATTGAAAATTAGTGGGTAATAAATTGGTATAAACATATAAATACTGGTTTCGCCCTTCTCACATTTGCTGTTTACACATTTCGCAGTGGTTACAACACAAAGGTGATAAATTTTTGGCTTAAATAGATCAAATAGTTAATTTCAAAAGATTTCCATAAAATTTTAATCAGCACTTGCATTGCCATTAATATATACATTTTCGATTCTTTTCTGAACGATCAGGGGCCGTCATTTTGAATTTTCAGTGAAAACGGCTGCTAAAAATATTAAGCTGTAACATTTCGAATTTTTTATTGTTCATCCGATTTGCATAATTAAATTAAATAAGCTTGCCTTCATAACTTATAATTTTAAGTTTTATCGGAATCTGTTGAGAAACTTGGCTGCTAGAGGGCTACAGAAATAAAAAAATGTTTATGTCACTCCCCTGTATGGGGGAGACCCCCTTAAACACTTTAAAATATTTTCATACACTGCAAATTTCAAGAGGCACCACTTTTGACCTACGTAGAAAATTTTCTCATTCTAGCTCATGTGGTTTGGGAGAAAACTTGTAACGCACGAACAAACGGACGGACGGACAGATAGACAAGTCACGATTTTATAATTTTTTAGGGTATTGTTAAAAATATTTTACAATACTTAAAAAATAGTCTGATTTAAAAATACTTAAGTCATCTAAAACGTTTCCATGAAAAAAATTCATTATTTCAGTTGCTACTAAAATAACGAATTGCGCTTGCCTTCTGACCTTTTGGGGCCGCAGTTTTGAATGCATGCATTTGATTTTGGATTATTTAAAATCTTTGTGAGCTAGGACCTCATCAATTAATGTGCCAAATCTCGTTCAAATCGGAGTTTCACTCTAGACAGGGCTAAATAATTCAATTTTTAGTGAAAATGGCAGCTAAAAATATTAGGTTTTAAAATTTAGATTATTTTTATTGTTCATTCAATTTTAATAATTTTCAGCATAATACAACAATATTGTACAGAGATCCATAGTCTCAAGTTTCATTAAAATCCGCTGGAAAATGTGACTGCTAGAGGGCCACAAAAACCTGAAAAAACGCATTTTAAACCACCGCCATTTTGAAATTTGCACATGTATGATCACTAAAATATCAAAGACTGTAGACCTAAGTAATTTCTATCTTGAAACCAAGTTTTATATATGTCGGATCAAAATTGCGACTTTTAGAAGACTTTGAAGTTTTGAGCTTCAACTGACCGCCATTTTGTTTTTTGTCACCTGACCTCCAGTTTTTTTACGTAATTCTTTAGATACTTATAATTTCTATCAAACTCCCTAATTTCATGAACATCTGCTGAAAGCTTCGATCACTATTACAACATCAAAATTTTGCACGTTTTATGACCTTTGAGCGGCCGCCATTTTGTTTCTGCCGTACTGACTTTATTGTGAAATTCATCAAATACATCAGTGAACCTTTGTACCAAATTTCATCCAAATCGGAGCTATACTTTGGTCAGAGCAGAAATCACGATTTTTCGTCCCGATATAGCTGGTTCACGAATTTAACGGAGATATTTACCCAATACACCTTTCCTGGAAATTTGGTGAAAATCGGAGCAAAACTGCAACCTCTAGCGTGGTCACAAATTTCGTTATATCCCATATATATATATATATATATATATATATATATATATATATATATATATATATATATATATATATATATACAGGATCTGCATAATAAGTAACCGGACTGACATCAGGAAATTTTTTATTAGCAAAATATGTACAATTTTTCTTTAGAAATCTTCAAAGTAGTCCCCATTGGAGTCGATAACACGCTCATACCGGATTTTCCAATCCCCGAACGCTCCCTGGAAGTCGGCAACCTCGATGCTGTCTAGAACCCTCGTCGTAGCACGTTGAACGTTTTCCAGAGTCCCGAACCGCGTCCCCTTAAGGTGTCTCTTGATCTTGGGGCTGTAAGAACTCTGGTTCGGTTTGCAGTTGATCAAGGATTTCCGAAGCGACAGCAACACGACGCTCCTTTTGCTCATCAGTCTGGTGTTTGGGTACCATCTTCGCGCAGATCTTCCTCATGCCCAGATCGTTCTTAAAAATGTTGTGAGCGGACATGTTATCAATTCCAACCTCATCTGCGAAAGCTCGAATGCTCAGACGACGATCACTGTTCAACACATCACGCACTTTTTGCACATTTGTATCCGTGTGACTCGTTGATGGACGACCGACGCGCTGTTTGTCATGGACGTCATCGCGGCTCTCCCGGAAATTTCTGCGCCACTTAATCATTTGAAGAGTTTGAAGAGTTTCTCTTGAATCATTTGAAGAGTTTCTGTGGCCGTTTTCTTGAGTTTGACACAAAATTTGATGTTAACACGTTGCTCGATCGTACGCTCCATTTTCACGAAAATAAAGCCACGATTCGCTTTTCGTCCTTTTTGGTCACTTTTCCTACCGAACCACGATTTGGAAGGTCGTCGACGGTTTTTTACTTTTTAAATCGTTGAACTCACTTCTTGACAAACGATACAGACTTTTTAATGTATTCAGCCACCACTTTATAGTTCATTTTTGGTCCTTTAGGGTGTTTGCAAAGAAACATGGCCTCGAAGCGCTTTGCGTAAATGGCACTTATCGCGATTTTAGTGTTTTCCCGACGGAAGATTGACTTTAACTGAAATTTTTTTTTCAAAGCAGCTAAGACAGAGGTTCTCTCTACCGATCAAAAACAAATTAAAGTTGATATCACTTACCGATAGCAAGCTATGCTGTACACGCTCTTACTTAACAGACTGTATATTGATGGACGTTACTGAGCTATCATTTAGCTTGTGTATCTGGTACCTTGGAGTAACTGAGGCTCCTTGTTTACAGCTCTTGGAGATGCGGCATCAGAGCTTGACCCTTATAAGGTAGTGGTCCGAATCACAGACAGTGCCGCGGAGCGAGCGAGTATAAGAACATGGTCGATCAGGTTGAATGTGCGACCGTCTGGATATGCCCACGTTCCCTTATGGATGTCTCGATGTGGAAAGCGTGTGGAGCTTACTGTGAAGCCTCTTTTAGTAGCGAAGTCTATTAGGCGTTGTCCGTTGTTGTTGGTCTCTGCATGGAGGCTACATCCTCCGGTTGTTCCTCTATATGCGATTTCTCGGCTAATTTTTGCATTGAAATCATCCCGAACTATTCTAATGTCATTTGATGTCTTGACAGTGCGTTGCAGGGTGCTGCAAAATTCGTCCTTGATTGTCTCTTCCTTGTCTTCTGTGGGCGTGTGACAGTTGACCAGCCAGACATTAAAAAATTTGGTCTTGATATGAATCGCACAGAGCCTTTCATTAACGGGCTTGAAGTCGGTGATAATTTACATAAATGTGCTGTCAATAATGCCACTCCAATCTCATGGCTTCCTTGCAGTTTTCCCCTTTTAAGCACATTGTGCGTTCATATGTCAAATATTTTTTCACCGTGCCATCTGATTTCTTGCACTGCGAGGATGTTGATTTTATATTTCTTTATTTCATCCAGAAGTTATCGCAGGGCATCTGGTCTGTATAATGTTCGAAAAGAATCGTCCTTTATATGTTGCAAAAGTCGTTTAACTTTATTCCGAGGCTGTTCTCCTGGTTACATGACAAGTAAATACTAAGTAGAGCGTTGTTAGTGCTTCGACTTAGTCGGTTTTGGTCCACAAGTGGTATTTTATTTCCCGCATATCCGCCGGCTAGCTGGTTAGGCCACCCTCTAACCCCTACCTGAGGACGCGTCTGATGGGGGACCAAGAACCCCACACGGATGCATCTCTATATACAGGCTAATAAATTAACGAAATTTTCTGCGTTTTTCAAACCTGTTCCGACATTTTGGTTTGAGCGGGTAGAGGCTGCTTTCTACACGCATGGAATCATCGTGGATGAAACCGAAGTACGTGGAGCTCCTGCAATTGAAAAATCCCCGTTGGCAGCACCAGCCGGAACGGTAAATTTCTCGTACGTAGCGTAAGAGTTCGAAAAAGAATTTGGCTTGCCTACTACTGGACTTCTTACTGCAATTTTTGTAGCACCACATGGGTATTTATCAACATAAAAAGAATCTGTCGCCGTTCGTATTTGGAGACCCTTCATAGAGGCGCAAATATTTTGCTAATTAAATTGAGTTGCACACGTATGGATCACATATTGAAAATTAGTGGGTAATAAATTGGTATAAACATATAAATACTGGTTTCGCCCTTCTCACATTTGCTGTTTACACATTTCGCAGTGGTTACAACACAAAGGTGATAAATTTTTGGCTTAAATAGATCAAATAGTTAATTTCAAAAGATTTCCATAAAATTTTAATCAGCACTTGCATTGCCATTAATATATACATTTTCGATTCTTTTCTGAACGATCAGGGGCCGTCATTTTGAATTTTCATTGAAAACGGCTGCTAAAAATATTAAGCTGTAACATTTCGAATTTTTTATTGTTCATCCGATTTGCATAATTAAATTAAATAAGCTTGCCTTCATAACTTATAATTTTAAGTTTTATCGGAATCTGTTGAGAAACTTGGCTGCTAGAGGGCTACAGAAATAAAAAAATGTTTATGTCACTCCCCTGTATGGGGGAGACCCCCTTAAACACTTTAAAATATTTTCATACACTGCAAATTTCAAGAGGCACCACTTTTGACCTACGTAGAAAATTTTCTCATTCTAGCTCATGTGGTTTGGGAGAAAACTTGTAACGCACGAACAAACGGGCGGACGGACAGATAGACAAGTCACGATTTTATAATTTTTTAGGGTATTGTTAAAAATATTTTACAATACTTAAAAAATAGTCTGATTTAAAAATACTTAAGTCATCTAAAACGTTTCCATGAAAAAAATTCATTATTTCAGTTGCTACTAAAATAACGAATTGCGCTTGCCTTCTGACCTTTTGGGGCCGCAGTTTTGAATGCATGCATTTGATTTTGGATTATTTAAAATCTTTGTGAGCTAGGACCTCATCAATTAATGTGCCAAATCTCGTTCAAATCGGAGTTTCACTCTAGACAGGGCTAAATAATTCAATTTTTAGTGAAAATGGCAGCTAAAAATATTAGGTTTTAAAATTTAGATTATTTTTATTTTTCATTCAATTTTAATAATTTTCAGCATAATACAACAATATTGTACAGAGATCCATAATCTCAAGTTTCATTAAAATCCGCTGGAAAATGTGACTGCTAGAGGGCCACAAAAACCTGAAAAAACGCATTTTAAACCACCGCCATTTTGAAATTTGCACATGTATGATCACTAAAATATCAAAGACTGTAGACCTAAGTAATTTCTATCTTGAAACCAAGTTTTATATATGTCGGATCAAAATTGCGACTTTTAGAAGACTTTGAAGTTTTGAGCTTCAACTGACCGCCATTTTGTTTTTTGTCACCTGACCTCCAGTTTTTTTACGTAATTCTTTAGATACTTATAATTTCTATCAAACTCCCTAATTTCATGAACATCTGCTGAAAGCTTCGATCACTATTACAACATCAAAATTTTGCACGTTTTATGTCCTTTGAGCGGCCGCCATTTTGTTTCTGCCGTACTGACTTTATTGTGAAATTCATCAAATACATCAGTGAACCTTTGTACCAAATTTCATCCAAATCGGAGCTATACTTTGGTCAGAGCAGAAATCACGATTTTTCGTCGCGATATAGCTGGTTCACGAATTTAACGGAGATATTTACCCAATACACCTTTCCTGGAAATTTGGTGAAAATCGGAGCAAAACTGCAACCTCTAGCGTGGTCACAAATTTCGTTATATCCCATATATATTTATATATATATATATATATATATATATATATATATATATATATATATATATATATATATATATATATATATATATATATACAGGATCTGCATAATAAGTAACCGGACTGACATCAGGAAATTTTTTATTAGCAAAATATGTACAATTTTTCTTTAGAAATCTTCAAAGTAGTCCCCATTGGAGTCGATAACACGCTCATACCGGATTTTCCAATCCCCGAACGCTCCCTGGAAGTCGGCAACCTCGATGCTGTCTAGAACCCTCGTCGTAGCACGTTGAACGTTTTCCAGAGTCCCGAACCGCGTCCCCTTAAGGTGTCTCTTGATCTTGGGGCTGTAAGAACTCTGGTTCGGTTTGCAGTTGATCAAGGATTTCCGAAGCGACAGCAACACGACGCTCCTTTTGCTCATCAGTCTGGTGTTTGGGTACCATCTTCGCGCAGATCTTCCTCATGCCCAGATCGTTCTTAAAAATGTTGTGAGCGGACATGTTATCAATTCCAACCTCATCTGCGAAAGCTCGAATGCTCAGACGACGATCACTGTTCAACACATCACGCACTTTTTGCACATTTGTATCCGTGTGACTCGTTGATGGACGACCGACGCGCTGTTTGTCATGGACGTCATCGCGGCTCTCCCGGAAATTTCTGCGCCACTTAATCATTTGAAGAGTTTGAAGAGTTTCTCTTGAATCATTTGAAGAGTTTCTGTGGCCGTTTTCTTGAGTTTGACACAAAATTTGATGTTAACACGTTGCTCGATCGTACGCTCCATTTTCACTCCGAGGACGTAACTGAATACGCACTCCGCTCGCTCTATGCTATCTCTCCAAGCGCTTGGAGGCAACTGCTGCAGACCAGTTCCCTTTACCTAGACCCCCACCACTACTACAGCACCAGAAACCGGTTAGCAGACGCTTTGACGGCGCGGGGCAGGCTCAGTCCGGTTACTTATCATACAATCCCTGTATATATATAAATGTATATATATATACATATATATATATATATATATATATATATATATATATATATATATATATATATATATATATGATGCTCTCCGCAATAGGTAAATTCCTCTCGAGAAATTTACCTAAAATGTGAGGTAATTAAACTGAAGATACTTTCGGCGTTTGCGGAGTTCGAAGAAACCAGTCTGCGACGTATCCTTCAGGGACATAACATTCAAGAAAAAAAGCCTTTACATTTTATATTAAAGGGGGCATCCAAATAACCGATGCATTACTAATAAGCCTACTTCTTGAGCAATTACCAGAGGAAATTGAAGTAAACCCGACATAGATAAGCTATCAAAAATTGTGGAAATGATGCTCGAGCTACAGCACCTACCAAACATCGTTGCGGTGCAATCCCCTGTACAATCAACTCGAGAGAGAACTTCAGTCGAAGCAAAGATAGATCATTTAATCAATAGAATAGAAAGGTCAGAAATAGGCACTTGGAAACTGAAAAACTTCTTCGTCTCAAAATACGGCACTCAAAGATGATGGAACTTGCCAAAACCGCCTAATCCTCACTGACAAAAAGTCCAAGATATGCTATTTGATTGATACTGCAGTTGACTTATCAATCATCCCACAAATATTCGAACAGAAATACAAAAACCCTGATAAGCTTAAATTGTATGCAGCGAATAAAAGTATAACTGCCACATATGGCCGGAAACTAATGAAACGGATTTTGGCCTGCAGCGCCAATTCAGATGAAATTTCACAATAGTAGACATCAGCGAACCGATAATGGCAGAAGCACCAGATTCGTTGGAATACCAGACTGGAGAGCTCCTGTTATGATGCTCCTCACTAAGCAACAGCAAGTCGGCTTCCATCCTCCTAATAAACTGCTGAAGTAAGTTCGAAATGTTTACGCTTGTATGTTGACTAACAGGATACGTATTATTGCAGTTTGCAGCATTTATGCCCAGCTGTAGTCTCCTGCGTTGTCTATATACGTTTGCCACCATTTTGGCAGCTTGAATATTGCTTGTTCATAAAAAGTTTTTGGACGAGTTGTCAGCCAATTGGGCACGTGCTCATCGACTTATTAATTGCTTTCAAATCGTGTACCTCCAAGTGATTCTTTCAGAGGCGTGAACAAAAATTAGTCTCAGCCCATTTCTTCCAGTTTGTCCCTTGTTAAAGCCGCGATGTGCGGCTTAGCGTTGTCATGGAGAAGGATGGCCTTTTAAATGGGCATACCTCGTCTTTTGTTTCGATAGAAGGTTTTCGCTAACTATAACAACTGATTTCTGCAACAGTTAACCACTCATCACGTTCAATAAGCTCTCGAATGGCATGAATGTTGTCATCTGTAAGACTCGTCCTTGAACGTGGATCATGAGTTTCGTATTCGACACGTTCTCGCCTACCTTTAAATTCCACGGACCATAACTCTCCAAACTGCACCTTTAAACAAGTAAAAATTTCTGATGGTTTAACGCTTTCATTAGTTAAAAACTTTATGATGATGCGTACTGAAGACAAAACCGAGCATGATCGCTAGCTAGTCTGGCTCCCCCACGCCTTATAAACGAACCACCAAGTGTCATACTATATCATCTAGTTTGGAGGGGCGTGCTAAGCAGAATAGCTAAATTACCGTATATATTTGATTCACCCTCGTATTCTCGTTTTCGTAAAGTTAAGTAATATAGTCCTTGTGCCATTGTGATCTTCGAACTACTTACAAAGCCATGTTGTGGCTTTCTTGTCGTTGAAAATTTTGCTTAAAATAAATAACATTCCTTCAATTTTGAGTAAAATCAGTGTTAAACATTCTGCAAGTTAAATGATTCTTAAAATAAAACACACGGAAAATTCTCTCAAATCTCCAACTGTACATGCTGAACAAACAAAAATGTTCTTCACCCACCCATTTTTTTTATGGAGCACCACAAGTGAATCATATCTTTTATACAGATATCCTGACATTCTATACACACACCATCAATGCACACATTTATCGATGCTATAACGCCAACCTATATAGCGGGCAGTAAAGAAAATTCGAGTGAACCAAAAAAAGAATCCCGAGAACATCCAATCTCCCTCAGGTTACTTTCCACCTTTGACTATGTTGGCCGCTTCCTAGACCACAATCCATTCGAGCTTTTTTCTCTTCTCCCCAACTCCCAACTCCTCTCCGTCGTAGCTCTATGCTTAAGCGTTTCACTTAAGATGACAGGAAAAAAGTAAAAACATAGGGAATAAAAATAAATTGCTTCAATGAACCAACATAGGATAATCGGTACCGAGCATAGGAATATAAACAGCGAAAAAATAGAACGTCACACTCACATACAAATCTATAAAC
This sequence comes from Odontomyia ornata, assembly GCA_963969285.1. Classification (NCBI taxonomy): domain Eukaryota; kingdom Metazoa; phylum Arthropoda; class Insecta; order Diptera; family Stratiomyidae; genus Odontomyia; species Odontomyia ornata. The sequence continues at coordinate 33,120,031 of OZ017740.1, forward strand.
GGTAAAGTGGAGACGAAACGAGACCTCTGGCTTCCAAGTTGAACAGGATGAACACGAAGTGGAAACCTCCCGACTCCGGATTCAGGACTCGGGACGCAACCACAATGTCTTTTATACGTTTATAGCTATCTCCTGTGCAGTATATCGGTGGATGTGTTTAGATCATGCAACACGTAAAAATCGATGGAAGAGGGTACGATACTATATCTACTACCCCTGGCGTGGAAAATGATGTTTTCTACCATAGGGTTAAGTTGGCTATTAAATTGCACAGGACTCATCCCTATGTGTGTATCAACAGAATGTAACATATGTCCATTGGCAAATCATTGGAAAAAATGATTAAATCTTGTACATGCATTTAGAATGCAAGGCTTAATTGAGTTAGCTTTTATGGCGAATAAGAGGCGACATGGTAATACCACTCAACAAGGATATTAAATATTTACAAATTAGATGTATATTTAATCGTATTTTATGCGAGGACTTTTGTTGATATTTTCTTATGCCTCAAGTGTTAGTGCAAATTATTTTGAATGGACGAAAATTCAAACTGCCGTTACAAAATTCAGTGCATACTTTAAAAACGAAAATTGCTCTAAAATTATTTTCCAACAACAAGCTTTGAAATCTTTCCATTCAAACTTACCGGTGGAAAATAATTTTAGAGCATGTATTGATTTGAAAATTCCGTTGACTGTAAAAGCATACTTAAAATATATAAAACCAGTTTAACTATATTTACAAATGCATATAATGATTTGCCGAAAACTGGATTTGAATTTAGAAAAGTATGTGGTATCTTGAAAGGTGCCCCCTCGCACCCTCCCAACCGGATCAAGATCCAAACGTAGACGTGGCCATGTATTTCACATTTGAGTGAAAAACTCATACAAACGTACTTTGCATAACTCTCTCCATCACATGAGGAATACAAACGTAGCCAATTTATGTTACAGCGTTATGCAATGGAGTCACTTAACTCTATACCATAAAAGGGCACGTGAGCGGAAGGCCACTCTACCCGGCAAGAGCCCCTGTTAACGAAAAGAAGGGAAGAGCGCGCCCGATGGCTAGCCTATGTTAGAGGAGGAGCCTGCCATCGTTGCGGGTCCTGTACCCAGTCTGGTTTTCAAAGAGGAAAGACCAAGTGTCTTTTAACATTATCTCAACATAATTTTATTGTTTCTAATTCAAAATAAACTAAATTATACAGTGTATAGTCAGAAAATATCTATATTCGTAGTTTTTTTTTTTTCAACGCATAAACCCTAATCAACTTTTAACATTACTTCTAAGCATGACGATAAAACTATTGATTCAAGAATAAACAAAAATAGTTATGAAAGAAATGACGAATATTGAATTAATCAGTAGGAACGGGTTGAGAGTGGGAAGGATTGATGAAGATGGAATATAAAATTGAACCTTCTCGCAACTGAAATTAGATTAAGTGTCGCCGGCCAGCTTGAATAGGATCGTGGATTGGCTAAAAAAAGGAAATTTCGACAATTTGTTTTTGTTTTGACTTTATATGCGGGGATACCTCTCAATAGGGATATTTTCAATGAAAAATATGAAATTGATTTACAGAAAAAATTTTAAAATATCAAAAAATTTATGATTTTATACACCTGCATTTCCTATTTGTGTTTTCTTTTTTCCTAAATTAATTTTTTTAATGTTTTTATTTAGTTTGCGAAAACTTTTAAACTAGTAATGTCTTACTTTTTTTTTTTTATGGAATTGTTTGCAGCTACATATAAATGAGTTGCATATTTAGAATAATAATTTTTCTGAAAAATTATTAGAGAAGAAAAATGTTAGAAGAAGGTGGTTTCGACGTGTGCACTAATTCTCCTCAGGCCATCACACTTAGATACACACCGGTGATGGCGACCACCATGCTCAAAGGTGAGGGAGTTAATTTTTAATTTTTCTACTCATGCAAACTCAATATGTTTTTGTATCTGCAAGTTATATTCAAGGTGAATTTCTCTTGTAAGTACTTGTATTAGCCATCCGAAAGAGTGATCGATATCCGCGCGACGTTAGATAAAGCTTCAAATGTAGAGCAAATTTGTCGTATAGATTTACATTAAATTGATGTGAAAAGGGTGAAATGATCCAATTAAAAAGTTTAGCTAATACAAGTACTTACAAGAGAAATTTACCTTGAATATAACTTGCAGATACAAAAACATATTGAGTTTGCATGAGTAGAAAAATTAAAAATTAACTCCCTCACCTTTGAGCATGGTGGTCGCCATCACCGGTGTGTATCTAAGTGTGATGGCCTGAGGAGAATTAGTGCACACGTCGAAACCACCTTCTTCTAACATTTTTCTTCTCTAATAATTTTTCAGAAAAATTATTATTCTAAATATGCAACTCATTTATATGTAGCTGCAAACAATTCCATAAAAAAGTAATTTAAAAAGCTATCGGAGCCATCCGAAAGAGTGATCGATATCCGCGCGACGTTAGATAAAGCTTCAAATGTAGAGCAAATTTGTCGTATAGATTTACATTAAATTGATGTGAAAAGGGTGAAATGATCCAATTAAAAAGTTTAGCTAATAGTAATGTCTTGTTCATCAATATATACTACATATAAAAATTATCTCCGTGAAAATAAATAAAAATTTACAGAGGGCAATGTAAATTCAACAAATAAATTAAAGGAATCATTTGCTCTACAGATACGATATAAGATATTACGATCAATTAAATGATTAAACTAGCATAAAGCCCGTAAGCTGAAGGTCTCTGGTTCAAGTCTCGTTGGCGTCAACGAGATTTAGTTGGTGTGGTAGTTTAGACGGACTATAAGCCTATTCAGTTATGATACGTGCTGGTTTAAAAATCAGAAAGTATCGCAGCTGGGTGGACGGACACATGGCCAAAGCATGATAATGATCATATGACCTTGTGGAGGGCCAATACATTCGATTATGACAATGAGATACTCTAACCATCTCTAAGCGAAGGCCCGAAAGGGGCTGTAGGGCTACAAAGAAGAAGGAGAATTGATTAAACCAAAGTTAATCTAGCGGTCCTGTTTTTAGCTTAGAGCCCGTCCTTCAAGTCTTCTTCTTTTGTACGTGGTTTTATAACATTCAAACGATTCACCCGTACTGTAGCTTATCGAAGGGCATCAACCAGGGAATCACGCTGAGGTCTCAATTTGTCTTTCTATCACACAAATAACATATTTTTCAAAATACGATAAATAAAAGTTGAGCAACACATTCCATACCACAAAAACTATTCTTCTTGGCGGTAAGTCATGAGTTTCAAACAATGAGAACATGTAAATTGTCACCAAGCTTGTAGAATATGAATCCAAACCATCATCAAATAGTTCACCCAAAGGTCTACTAGTTCCTGTTCGCCTCGCTTGTTTACCATCAATACCATCTTGTATCGTTCGAAGCCCTTCAAATGGCTTCGGATAAATATTTTATGCCCTACATTTTCCTTCCCGATCTCAACTCTCCTGGGACAACCAAAAAACGATTTATAATTGAATCGACTTAGCTATTATTTTCGGAATGTGTTGACCCCGGTGCAAACATTGTCAACGTTTTTCCACAAACTACTGGACAACCTACGTACTAAGCTTCAACGGAGAGCGCTTATTATTCACTCGGGTGGCTAAGCATGCTACCGATCTCGGCGAGGAGTTGATTATTTAGCGTGACTCAATGCATAAGATGATTTGCGATTCAATTTTTCGTTTAACACTTCATGCGTGCTCTAAGCCAGCTCTACGCATAATCAACCGAATGAGATGCCCGGAACTCGTCTTGTCACACACAAAACCATAGCAGATGATGCTCGTACCGTTATCGCCTTTATCGTAACAAGGAAATGATTTGGTTTTTTACTATCAATAAAAACACTTCACAAGACGACAATTCACAAGCGAAAGATGTCCCAGAACAATGGTCGGACGAAGTTTGCTTGGTTGCACTTTGCACCGTTTGGTGGTTATTACTGAAATAATCCGTTGTTTACAGCAGTAATCAGTCTTTTATTGTTTCACAAGAATATTGCACCACATAAACTAGTTTGTACATATTGTTTTTGAAAACAAAAAATGTTTCCTCTTGTATCAAAACTGCTATCAACTACTACTGAAAAGTGCAACGGCACCTGCGGGATGTCAAGCACGTGAACTGTCATAGCGGTTCGGAGATATCTGTCTCGAAATATAAATTTCAAATCAGATAACAGACATATTTAATATACATTCATCCGTTGTTTTGTCACATCGAATTGTAATAAGGCGAAATAACACGAAGTGGCTAATTAACTGGTCATCATTTAATCGACTTGCACTTACACGAACAATAAACTTAGCATCGAGGAGGGGTTATAAAGTTAAACTTGATGATTCATAAATGTAAACCGTGATAAATATTGAACAATGATAAGCACTATAGCTTCCTTTTCAATTTATATAACAAGAAGTTTGAGCTCCGATATGGTTGCTTGGTTTGAAATTTCGATTGCAACTCTCCATGCACGACTTGCCTTCCGAACCGCATAAGATCCCATGTCCAACTCCCTGGTTTGTTCTCGTCGTCACCTTACGGGACCACTTTTAAAACTAGTTGGCGAGCCTTCCATCCAGTTTCCTTCTCATTGCGAAAATGCGATCGTGGAAGAGCTCCATTGGAAAGAAGGGTTACCGTATCCAGATTTCAATTGCAAATAAAAAATGATGAGTATTATTTTAAATTCGCTTTTGAAATTTGAGCCGCAATATGTTGGTTTTCGAGCAGTTTGCTTAGGCGACTGCTCGATTATTACAAATCCCTTTGTAACGCAACTGATCATCGAATCGTATTGTCCTGTAATGCAAACTACATTAGATGAATGAGTGGGCTCGTCAAAAAGCCCTATTACGACACGATACGGAGTCCGTTATGGATCACTACACAGAGCGCACGCCGCGAGATCCACGCCGGTATTTTTATAAAATTTACTATAAAATCGATCCTGTTCATGGCGAGTGAATAAAAATTCACTAACAATAAAGTAAAAGCAAGGAATAACATTTAATATTCAATCATTCATTATAAATCGCTTCACGTAATCGTCAACGGCAAGCGAAAAATCTCAAGCGGAATCACAAGTCGTCGTCATGTGATAAATACGCAGAATCGCAATGTAATAATTGACCAAATTGTAGAATGAGAACAAAAGCGTGGAACGCCGTTCTGTTTGCATCTACCCTAACAAGATAATCTCATGCGAGCGTTTACACGCCCTTAGCAAAAGGATCAAAGTTAAATAACCAGCGTATCGAGAATGTATCTTTTATTGAAATCGCTTCCACTTAATACTATTTTAATCTAACTATACATATGGAAATTGATATAGCCTAATTGCTTACAAACTATACTTAATTTTATATTGCTTACAAAAAGGCATTGCCAGATTATAAATCTACTTGAATGAAAAATGTACTAGAGTCGGCCATACTCAAATATTTGCTAACTTTACATAATTGTTTGAATTCATCATGTATCTACTATGGAGATCACTACAGTCGAGGGAAGGAAGAACGGGTTTACTTTCTGCATTGAATGGTGAATGGTGTAAAAAGTAAGTTTTGCGATTTGTCATTTGAGCTGCGTATTTCGACATTTGAACGAAATTAGATTTAACACACTGTTGAATCTAAATATCACCAGCTATCTTCAACAGTTCGACTCGATTCAATTCAAGTACATCAGAAACTAGATTTAACATACTGTTAAAACTATATTTCATCAGCTGTCGTCTGCACTTAAGTTCCAGTACATCAGAAGCTAGATTTACCACACTGTTAAATCTAGATTTCATCAGTTGTCTTCTACAGTTCCAGTGCATAAGAAACTAAAAAATTCAACACACTGTTGAATCTAGATTTTAGTTCAATGGTTCCAGGTCATCGGAAACTAGATTCAACGCAATGTTGAATATAGAATTCACTTAAGTGGCCACTTAAACAGATCTAGTCCCTCAGAAGCTAGACTCAGCGTTCAGTTGAAGCCGGTCAGCTCCAGCGCAATATCGAGAGTTTCTGCCACAGCACATCAGAAACTAGATTCAACACACTGTTGAGTCTAGATTTCAATTCAACGGTTCCAGTTCATGAGAAACTAGATTCAATGCACTGTTGAATCTAGATTTCAATTAAGTCGCCACTAAAAGAGATCCAGTTCATCAGAAGCTAGACTAAGCATTTGGTTGAAACCGATCAGCTCTAGCGCAATATCGAGAGTTCCTGGCATAGCGTATCAGAGCTCGCCATTAGTGTATCCGGAATCCTGTTCCAGCTCATCAAATCTATCATTTGCCATCCGCTAACATCGTTGGTCTCGCAGCCCTAGCGAACGCTGAAATGTCTAAGCAAATAGAAGACTTTCTTTTACGCCAAGAAGATTCGGCAGATGAAATTTCAAGAATTTTTCGAAATTCCAAGAAAGATTCTGCGGAAAGGCAGACTGAAAAATACATTACAAAAAATAGACGATTTGGAGAAAATTTGGAAGGATTTTTCCGAACTGCATAACAAGTTAGAGCATCTTATACCCGAAGGACATCCATACCACGCCGAGAAACTTAAAGCGCAAACTTATAAGCTTTACAAAAACGTAATTATGGCTATTAAAAGTTACCAGTTGACAAGGCCGAATAATTCGGAGTTAGGTGCCCCCTTCAAAACTCTATTCTACTACCAAGGATGAAACAGCGTCCACTGTCCCGGTCACAGACACGGCACCTACCACCTCATTAAACTTCCCACCAGCTACCAATACCATAAGCTATCCGCGTACTTACATTGGGCCCGGCTTCGTCAATACCTCTACTAATTGGACTTTTCAAACACAATCAACATCAACACCTAAAACTAGCTGGCTAAATAGCTTGCCTAAATTGCCACCAAATAAAATACCATCATTTGACGGTGACCATAAAGAATGGAAGCTGTTCATCGATATTTTTTCCAACGTCATCCACATCAACTGCTATTTAAGCAACGCTGAAAAAATGCAATATTTGATTAACTCACTAGAAGGTGACGCTAGATGAGTAATAATTCATCTTCAGTTTGCCAACAGCAATTACGAAATTGCTTTGAAACTCTTGCGTACGAGATTTGATAACAGTCGAAAGATAATTACGACTTATATCAACACAATAATAGATGCCAAGAAAACAGAGCACAGATGTCAGCAAGACATGATTATGCTGTAAGATACCATAAAAGAATGTCTGGAAGCGCTTAAGACTCTGAGCTGTAATACCGATGAATCGGGACCCATAATCGTGTGTATTTCAATGAGGAACCTGGATATAGAAGGCCGCCAATTATTTGAACAGAGCTTATCCAACCCTTGGGAAATGCCAACTGTCGGAGAATTTCTAAGTTTTCTTGAAATAAGGTATCAAGTCTTAGATTCCCTTAAAACTTCAAAGCAGCAGAAGCCTGAAGTGCACAACAAGGGTCAGAAAAAAGTCTTACTTCCCAGATAAAAAAAGAGTTGCGATATCTGTGCTAAAACACACCACGTGTATTGATGTGAGGATTTCAAAAACATGGATGTAGAGAAACGAAACACAACCATATAGCAAAAGAAATTATGTCTCAATTGCCTTATGCACAATAAATCAACAAAATGTAAATCAACGAGAACCTGTTATGTTTGCGGTAAGAAGCATCATAGTTTACTTCACCGTAACCTTGATAAAACCAAGCTTAACATTCGGCAACAAGAACATGTGCCGAACAAGTGGAGCCAATCAATTATATTCCCTATCCACAAAAAAGGAGACAAGCTACAGTGCGAAAATTATAGAGGCATATCACTACTTTGCAATGCGTACAGAATATTTTCAAAGATCTTAGATAATAAGATCAGATCATATGCCAACAGTATTATTGGAGAGTATCATGGTGGTTTTAGAGCAGCTAGATCAACGGTAGACCAATTGTTCACTGTCAAGTAGGTACTTCAAAAATGTTGGGAGTTTAACATAGAGGTTGTAATGATTTTAAAATTTCGTGCGAACGCGGAACCGACCTCTCATCGGTTCTAGACGTTAAGTCTGAGTAGTGCCAACGGATGGTACCAACCGGTCAACCAATCCGTGCACCGTAACCCATTCACGCGGTGGCTGCTTGTCGGCCAGCTAGATCGGAGAGGATTTCGGTCGCGGGTCTCCGAATGGGTTACGCTCATTTACATATTTCAGCCACCTATACACGCCCGTTTTCAAACGCGTTACAAAACAAAACCATACGGAGAGGAAACCTGTTCTACGTTACTCCGTATTTCTTCCTATAACCAGTCAAAAGAACAAAATCTAATTTTTATTTCGCGTTCCCGAATTTCCGACGCGGTACCGTAAAGTATACTACGTTAACTCATCCCGACGAAAGCTACTCTAATAAAACGGCAAAACAACAAAGGTACCGCGTACCACGCGCAACGCGAAACCGACTTCAGCGGATTTTCTCAAACCCTACCCTCGCGACGGCATACTTACCCTGCACCTCATTTCCCGCTGAAAAGCAGAACTACCGGAAAGGAAAGTCGTGTTTTTCGTTAGCAATTCATGTCATATAAATGTTTATTCATAAATATAAATATGATATTAAGAATTCTAAAGTATTAATGTAGTTTATTTTAAATTTATGATTTTTATATACAACTTGTACTGATTTGGTTGCATTTATTTTATTTATATAATACATTTAAGTTTAATCTTATTGAAGATTCTTATTGTGAGTGAAGTGATTTTTGTAAGGCGTAAAAAGATGAAAGCTCAAAATTTAAAATGTTTAATCAGAAAAAAAAAGAAACAATCGTTAAAGCATATTGAAATGTTCATAGTGACAATTGGAATTTAATTATTTAGTAATTTTTATATAATTGCTTTTTTTTCAAAATTATCAAAGAGCAGTTTGGCCGTTTAGATAGTCGAGAAGATTAAATTAATTATGTTGGATAGATTTTCAGACCTATTTTGCTTTCTACATTAATTAATCAGGCCGATTTGTTTCCAAAGTACAATAGGGTTGTGATCAGTATGTTTTCATTCAAATGATTACAACGTTGCGGGAAGCAAATGGGAAGGAATTACTATACTAAATGGAAGGTATATTTCGGGAAGGTTCCTTGAAGTTAATATTTGAAGTTTCTTAGTTAATTAGATTTTATTAATTTACAACAAAGTGTAACTAGTCATTTCAAATGTGTATTTATGATTCAAACGTTTGAATGATTTATTTCATAGTTTAATAAACTGAATACATTATGACAGACTGGAAAAGATATCACAAGGAGTGAAAGGTGCCAGGGGAAAGATTTAGTAAATTAAATCATGATTTAAAACATTTACTGGGTATTTCATGGGTTATTGGTGTTTCACGTAATTGAATGTAAGAAATAAATAATTCACTTATACCCATGACAAAATATTAAGAAAACTTTTCTTGCTTTGCGCAATCAGTTACAACCTTGATAAATGCGAATCAACGCTTCCTTAACTCATAAATAGATAAAAAAATTGATAAAAAAATTTAATTAATTTTTCTTCTCCTGACTTTACTCGTTTGTTCAACTTTTAACGCAAAATTTTAAATGTTTGTTTTTCCTATTTCATTGTTTTTGTAAAAAGTACATTGATTTCTTGTCGATAATCAAACAAAGTACAACCAAAAAATAATTTCTTTCAACAAGGAGTTTAACTTAAACGAAAAGCTTAACCTAAATTTACTCTTAAAGGCACATAGCAACATTGTAAACTTCTAATGGGAAAAGTGTGAACTTTGATCGCTTTTCATAGTTTTCAAAAGATTTTTTTTTTATTAAATTTCATAACTGGCATGATCTAAGAACAATTCCCTAACTACGAAAAAACATGAATATGCCTCCTGACAGTCACATTGGTAACAAAGCAAATCCTAATGTTCTAGTGAGCAATACAATTCTCACAATATCAAAACAATAGTTTGTAATAAGTCATATGCAGGAATTTGGAGTCTAATTTTTCTAAGTTTATTGTAAAAATTAGTCCGGCTCTAAAATAAAATATATTACGCTTCTAAATTTTCCTGCTAATGTTTATCCTATAAATAAGTTAAGCAATAAAATATAGGTCTTATAATTCAAAAGTTGTTCTACAGCATTTTATTCATTTAATCAAAAAATGTCCTTTTCTGTAGTCTTATATACGTATAAAGTCGCATGAATGTGTTTAAGAACAATTTACTTAGTTTTTCTTTACTCAAAGGATTATGTAACAGTCGGAAGCCCAAGCAGATAAATAAAAATTACTGACGACGCTCATTCAGAGAAATTAGCAGAGCGGAACACAGCTTTGTAAGTTTTACTGTTAATAAATGCGACAGAAATGTTATTAGTGATCCTACTCCTCCCAAGATTATTTCGCTTATATAATAGCATATACTATGAAACGTCTCTTGTTGAAATTTATTTCAATTACTTTTATTAAATAACTTATTGTGCTTTCAATTTGGGATTTTGTGCTAAATGTGCTTTTGTTGTAATATTTTGCGAGAAAATTGGAATTCAGTTTCCTTGTAATGAATGACTTCTTTCAACCTCATTCTCACAAAGATAAATGCACAATTCAGCTTAGGCTTTATCTTAATAGATTGAAAGTAAGTTTGAGGTTAGAGTAGAGGAAGGAGCACCAACTGACCACAAAGTGGGAAATCTATCGTGTCGCTTACTTACTTCACTTCTTCCGTTTCCATAATTGTAATACGGGGCTCGGCTATTGATATTGGCAGCAGAGGATTCTCAAGGAGTTCATCTTTACCGATTTTTCTGCAATTTGTGCGCTTTTCCCGCGCATCCTCGTTTTCGGTGTTTTCGTCACCACTACTGTTCTGATTGGTTGGAATTGTATTTTCTTGATTTTCATTCACCGACGCTGATGAGTTTCCATCTGGCTTCTCGTTTCCAATCTCGTCAACATCTAATTTCACCGGGACATCCTCCTGGGTGGCGGCCACTGCTTCCACATACATCCAGCTTGCGACGATGGCGACTGTGGTGGATGCATTTGGTTAGATTTGGTTATAGTTTGAATCGAACTGAACATCATACCTTGTGTCCGCATACAAACTTCCTGCTTCTGGAGTGGCTGCTTAACAAAATCGGCTGCGTAACTTAAGTTCACCGATTTTAGCAATATGCGTAAATAGCAACCACGCGACTCACAACCACACTCTGCCGCCATGTGGCTGTCAATTTTTCCTTTTGACATCCCACGACAAAATTGGCGTGGGATGTGCAACCGTCACAACCGACATGAGATGCCAAGCCACTTGGTGGCAAGGTGTGTTAGTGAGTCGCCAGCGGCGTCACAAGATTCATTACAAGGTACATCAAATTTTCGTTGAGTTCAAGCAAGTATTCGACAGTATTGGTCGTAGCGTACTGTAACATATAATGCTCTGCTTTGGTATCCCAGCCAGATTAGCCCGTCTTACCAAAATGACAGTGAAGTCGACGACCTTCCAAGTCCGCATCAATAATCAACTCATCGATGCCTTTGACACAAATATCGGACTAAAACAGGAGATGGGCTGGCCCCATTGCTATTCAATTTGGCTCTGGAGTACGTCATAAGGAAGCTACCTGTCGATACACGAGGCACATTACTACACAAGTCGAGCCAAGTAGTCGCCTATGCGAATGACATCAACATTTTGTCACGGTAATTAATAATTGCCAAAGAACTCTTCCTAAAGCTCGACAGGGCTACAAATCAATGAAAATAAAACAAAGTTCATGACGCAGTCGAGGAAAAATACCTCAAGCACAGAAAGTTTCACACTTGGCGAATACAGTATCGAAAATGTGAGCAAATTTGTGTATCTAAGCGACGAGAACCGGCAATGAAAGAGACGAAATACGCTGAAGAATACAGCTTGCAAATAAAGTATTTTATTCAGTTTTGACAATCTTGATGACCGGCTGCATACACAGGAAAACAAAGCTCCAATTATACAAATCTATGATAAGACCTGTGTTATGCTATGGGTGTGAAATATGGAAATATGCTATGGGTGTGAAATATGAGCGACGGGTCCTGAGGCGAATAATAGGAGCGGAGCTAGATGGGTACCAATGGCGGATTCGATACAACCATGAGCTGTATAAAGTTATGACGAGCCTGAGGTATCAACCATTGTCAAACTGCGGAAGCTACAATGGGCTGGCCACATTAATCGTATGGACGAACAACGGATACTCAAAAAGTTATTCGTTGGGAGAGCTAAAGGCCAAAGGCCAGTGGGGAAACCGAGGAAACGCTGGTCTGACTCGGTCGACGAGGACAGTTCATCGCTGCTCGGATTTTGGAATTGGCATATGCGGTCAATGGATCGAGACAGTTTGAGGCTCTATTTACAGGAAGCGAAGGCGCGCGAGGGGCTGTAGTCCTACGAAGAAGAAGAAGAAGAAGATGTAAACTTGTACTTTGCGTTTTTATAAAAGGTCATAATAACAATTACAAAACTATTATTGCTATTTATGTAAATGGTTTTATAATTTTTACGAATAAGGAAATAGAAACCAAATTTCTAATAGAAAGCCAAAAATTTAAGATAAAAAATTTGGATCAAGTTAAACGGTATTTGGGCATGAAAATAAATATAGATAAAAATGTTATTACAATAGATCAGGAGAAATATATTGAACAGTTGGCAAATAAGTTCAATATGACTGATTGTAATTTAGCAAACACACCCATAAAAAGTAAATTGAACGTAGAGAAATCTAATATGTGTGATAATAACTTAACTTTGCAGAGACTAATAGGTAGCTTGATGTATTTCGCGGTCTTGACACAACCAGATATTGCATGTGCAGTAAGTTATCTTAGTCAATTTAATGATTGTTATTCACAATTGCATCGGAGTTAAGCCAAGAGGATTTTAAAGTATTTGTTGAAAACAAAACTCTGTTGCTTAAGATATTCCAAAGAAGGAGCAGATCTGGTCGGTTTTGTGGATGCAGATTAGGCCAGTGATACCATTAATGGACGTTCATATACAGGATTTTGTTTCAGAAATCTGGATCTGCTATTACTTGGGAAAGTAAAAAGCAATGAACGGTAGCTCTCAGTAGAATTGTGAGGCAGAGCACATGGCTTTGTCAGAAGCATGCAGAGAAGGTATATTTACAGAATTTAGAATGTGAATTGATAGGTTTTTGCAATAAAATTGTTTTATATAATGATAATCAGAGTGCATCGAAGATGGCAAGCAACCATTATTCTCATAAACGTTCCAAACATATTGTTGATAATTGATTTGAGATGGTAAAGCAGAGTTACGTTCAAGCCCACCACAAGATAGCCCATCGTAAAAAATGCAATGTTGTCATATGAGAGTATTAGCTGTAAGGTTAGAAGTAGCCTTAGAACGTTACACTGGGGTACAAATGTACCCCACGCCATCTTAAGGGCTGTGTGGAAACGAGACCCCTGCATTTATCGACCGGAGACCCGAACCATAATTCAATTTAAAGATCATAAAGGGAGTAGGGAATGATGGCAAGAGCAGTTTGCCTTTGGCCTTCGTATGTGTGATGTATAACAACATTTCCCCAATTTTCATTTTTACCTGCGAAAATTGCGGTCTAACGCGTGGGATACGTTTGTACCCCAGTGTAACATTCTAGGGTAAGAAAAGTAAATGTAATGTTCTAGGGGTAGCACTGTTTGAAACATGTAAGAGCCAATAAGATCAAATGAAACAACAGTTGCTCAAAATTCAAACCAACGTTTTAAAGACAACAGGTTAAATTCTGTCGAGCACGTTTTATTCAATAGCTCGAGTTGCAAAAAAGCCACAAAATTTTATTCTATCTTAGAAATCACATGAAGGATTGAATTTTAGACGCTGCCTTGAACTGCCATTTTCTATTTATTTTGCCTAACAAGTTGCAAGTTGATGACCGGTAAAGAATCTTTGAGACGATTTTGCCAGAAAAAGAATAAGGGTGTTCTGCCAGTGCGATTTATTGATTTCAGCAACATGCCAATTGAACATTCTCCATCCAATACGCCTATAGCAACTAATCAAGAACCGCCAACGCCACCAAACAATGCAACCGCCTCTACTTTGCCAGCCGCCATGTCTGAAAACGGTGGTCTTAATTTAGATGCAATATCAAGGGAATACGATCGTAAGTTGTTTGAGATGAAAAATGAGTTTGGCCGGCAAAAGCATGCCATGCAGGCGATACTCATCTCAAATAACCAGCAGCTACAAGGAACTGTAAGTAATCTTCGAGAAGAAATGCGTCAATATATAATGCCGACGCAGCAAATATCACAACAGATGCAGCAACCATCACAGCCGACGCAGCAGCTATTACAGCAGATACCGCAACCGACACAGCAGCCATCACGGACTACTCGGCAGCTTCCACAACATATCCCGCAACCAACATAGCCGACGCAACAGTCATCACAGCCGATGCAGCAGCTTTCGCAACCGATGCAGCAACCGTCAACACAGCTAATACAGCAGCCATCACTGCCTACGCAGTAGCTGTCAAACTCAATGCAGCAATCGACACAATTCGTTCCGCAGTCTTATTTTATGCCATCAGTTCAGATGCCATCCATGATACGGCCGCCTCAAGGAATAACCCAATCAGCTCAGTTTGATCTTACTGCTCCGTTTTCCTTACCTGAAACAGTATACAGACAGAAAAGGTTCAGGTCATCCTGAGTAATCGCAGACGATTGCCGAAGCATTTGGTATGACTACTACTAAGTTTGAATACTCGCAACTACATAATATTATGAGCTTACGTGAATCACTAAGAGGCCGTGCTAGAGATATTGTTGAATCTTTACTCTGCAGCTCCAGTAATGTCCCTGCAATTATGAAAACACTAAGGGAAACTTTTGGAAGGCCGGATCAACTAACTAAAAGCCAAATTGAGAAGATACGTGCTGTGTCCCATTACTTGAAGGCAATCCGGAAGCTTTGATTGAATTTGCAAAGAAGATGGTTAATATGGCATAATTTCCACAGAGGGCTCACGGCGAACATCACCTTGCCAATCCAACATTGTTAAGTGAGCTCGTCACAAAACTGCCCATTCCGCGATAAATGCAGTGGGCTGAAAAATGTATCTTGCTTAAGCGGCCACCAACGTTGCTTGAGTTTAGTCAGTGGCTTAAATGCTTGCGACGCATGGCAAATGTGGTGTCGGATGCGCTGCCAATATCATCCTTGCTGTCACAAGCACTTTGCCGGAGTAAGCGCAGCGCAAACAAAATGTTGCGCCTGCGATGAGCAGTGCCCCACGTTAAATAATTGTAAATTTTTCTCACAGCTAACTGTGGATTATCGCTGGGCAAAAGTTAAAGAAAGTCAAGCTTGTTTTTCCTGCTTGAAGAAGGACCACCAGAGGAATAACTGCAGGCAGCGGTGTCGCTGCGGAGTCGACGGATGTCAAAAATTACACCACCGGCTACTTTCATGCTAAGCAAGAGAAACAAATTGAGATCCAACAGGTACCAGCAACACTCACATCTCGCATAATGCCGCGAGTACAAGGAGGTCGCAATTGCCATGCAGACGGTCAGGATAGAAGTGAGAAAATTTTATTCCAAGTATTGCCAGCGAAGATACATGAACCCTTTGAAATCAGCACCACATAAGCATTTGTTGATGATGGGGCAAACGTCTCGATTGTGGACCAGAATCTTGGCCAACGATAAGGTATCCGTAGACAACATAATGTTTTAGACCTGCATTTGCTTAATAATCAAAGAACGTCGCAACGAACTGAGATAGTGAACATACGTATATGCGGAGTGGACGAAGCCGCGAAAATTTTTAATATGATAAATGTTTATACGTCATTGGAGTTAGCATTGCCAGCGTAGACTTTTAAATATAGTGAGTTAAATGAAAAGAATTGTCAGCATCTCACAGGGTTGCCAATATAGGAGTATAGCGATATACAACCACAAATAATTCTAAGTCTGGCTCACGCCTTTCTTACTGTACCAGTTGAAGCACTATGTACATCATTGTCCATTGGACCGATAGCAGTGAAAACTCGATTAGGTTGGATGGTGTATGGACGGACAGAAATTAAAGAGCTTAAGTCAGATACAAGACGTGTCCTACATTATATAAGAGTAGCTGACATGTTGGCAGAGATGCACAAGCTTATGTCGGATTATTTTGATGCTGAAAATTTTGGTTTGAAGCTGAATATAAAGAAAATTGCTTCAAAAGAAGACGAAAGAGCGTTGTATATGCTAGATATGAGGCTGGAATCCTTTGGAAAGTGTTTGTTCCACCTTTCCCAGATACTTATTCAATGGCCATGCGAAGATTAGAAGGCGTTGAAAGAAAAATGCTTCGAGATACGAAATACACCAAGAAATATTGCAGTAAAATCAATGATTATATAAGAAAAGGCTACGCCCGTAAACTAACTATCGCTGAAGCAGCTCAATGGTCAGAGAAAACCTTTTACTTGCCGCACTTTAGTATAAAACCCCAAACAAACAAGGATTACGCCTAGTTTTGGATGCCGCAGCTGAGGTTCAAAATATTTCACTAAACAAGGCTCTTCTTCCGGGCTCTGACATAAACCAACCACTGATTAAAATTTAAATCAAATTAAGCCAGGCACCAATGGCAGTCTGCGGAGACATAAAAGAGATGTTTCACAGAGTGGCTATCTTAAAGAGAGATCAGGATAGTCAGCGTTTTCTGTGGAGAGGTGGTGACGTGTCAAAGCCAGCTGAGGTCTACATGATGGAGCGTTTAATTTTTGGTGCCACACGTTCGCCCACAATAGCGCAATATATAAAAAATTTCAATGCCAAAAATTTCGAAGAGGAGTTTCCCCGTGCAGTTGAGGCAATCATAGAAAGACATTATGTTGATGACTATGTGGATTGTTTCCAGTCAGAAGTCGATGCCATAAATATAACACAAGCCGTCATCAACATATACCGAGCTGGTTGGTTTGAATTACGAAGCATAGTTTCTAACTCGGACAAAGTTAAAGCTGCTGTTGGAAACGCTGCTGGTGACTCAAGAGAAACAGTCAACATAGAAGGTGAATTGGAAAGAATACTAGGCATGCACTGGCTATCATAGCCGGATGTTTTTATTTTCAAGTTGCAATTCCATGAAGTGCCAAGAGAAATATTGAAATTTAGTAGAAAGCCCACAAAACGCGAAGTGATTTGTGTAAATATGTCCGTTTTCGATCCATTCGGTTTTTTAGCTGACTTGATGGTGTCAGTAAAAGTGTTGATGCAAGAAGTGTGGAAAGCAGGATTGCAGTGGGACGAAACTTTAACTGACAACTTATACCGTCGTTGGAAACTTTGGATGGAGGAGTTGCCAATAGTGCGCCATTTCAGAGTACCACGATGTTACTTCTTAGATTTTGAAAAGACGCAGGTGGATCTATATGTCTTTGTCGACGCAAACGAGGAGGCAATGGCTGCGGTAGCGTATTGGAGAGGGATAAGTTTAAATACACTGAAAGTAGCATTTATCGCAGGAAAAAGTTCATGTGCACCCACCCGGTACCACACTATACCAAAGCTGGAACTGAAAGCAGCAGTATTGGGCGTGAGGGTTAAGGAAACAATCGTGAAGTGCTACACAGTCAAAATAAACTAATTTGTTTTTTGGACTGACTCAAATACAGTGATTAGGTGAACCCGATCAGACCACCAATAATATAAACAATATGTTGTAAATCACGTGTCGGAAATTCTGGATGTTAGTAGAGTCGAGGACTGGCAATGGTGTCTGGGTTCAAGGGCAAAGTTTCCGAGAAACTACGCAGCAAATGGAATTTGGCTAAATGGGCCTGATTTTTTGAAAAATGAGGAAGAGCAGTGGCCACAAGAATTTTTGACAGGTTACATCAACGATAAAAGTGACGAAGAACTAAGAACCAAACATTATCTTTTGGCAGCGTCTCAAATAAATTTGATTGTACCAGATATTACAAGATTTTCCAAATATAACGGATTGAAAAGAGTGGTGGCTTGGGTATTTTGATAATCTACGTAGGAAAATACGACATGCACTAAGAGTCAGCGGAGAGCTGACATCTCCCGAAGAATTTGCAGCCGAAAAATATTTCTGTCGTTGGGCACAGATGCAATCTTTTGGAAGTGAACGTGTACGCTTACAACGTGGTGAACCAATTTCTAAGAGCAGTCCATTGCTGCAATTGAATCCGCGCATTGACAAGGATAATATCCTTCGCGTAAATGGAAGAATAGGTTGGGCTGTAAAGCTACCAGAAGATACAAGGCAGTCGATTATCTTAGTCAATGAGATTAGACAACGTTTTGGGTCCCTGCTTTGAGGAGCTTGGTGAATACTGTGCAATCGCAGTGTATATTCTGCAAAATTTGTAAGGCAAAGCCTAAGCAGCCACAAATGGGTGAACTCTCTGCGGCGTGGCTGACCATAGGTTCGACCGTTTTCGTATACGGGGCTGGATTTTTTTAGCCCTATAAATGTGACAATTCGTCGAAGCCGAGAAAAAAGGTGGGTTGCACTTTTTAATTGTCTAACCATTCATTCTACCCATTTAGAAATTGTGGCTGATCTCTCAAGCGACGCTTGTCTTGTTCGCAATAGAAATTTTATGAATAGAAGAGGTGTTCCGGTTCAAATTCGAAGTGACAATGGAACTAACTTTGTCGGAATAAGCAAAAAGTTGCAAGGTGTTCAGGGTTTTCTCAAATACGACCGTATGAAAGCTGAGCTTAGTCTGCTCGGAATCGAATGGAATTTCAATACCCCCTCTAATCCGAGCTAAGCTGGAATATGCGAAAGAATGGTTCAGTCAGTGAAAAAGGCATTAACGGTAATGTTGACTGAACAATCACCACGTCTGAAAACGCTGCAAAGCTTCTTGATCGAGGCTGAAAAATCACCTACCTGTAACTTCAAAAGAACCGGACCCCCTTACCTAGAACCATTTCTTGCTTGGCTGCACAAATTCTACACAAACGCCATCGAAGTTTGAACCAAAATTTATGAATTTGCGAAAGCACACTGCGAAAATGGAATGTGGCATTAATGGATAAGGGAGTACTTGCCAGAATTGACCCGCCAAGTTAAATGGTGCCAGCCATCCGAGCCTATACGAACCGGTTGTCTCGTATTTATCTGTGATGTAGGTCTTCCGCGAAATAAATGGAGGCGTGGCAGAGTGTGCAAGCTACGTTATGGAAAGGATGGAGTGGTGCATTCAACTGACTGAGCACGAGCACAGGGATCCTAAAGAGACCAGTGTCAAAGTTGGCAGCTCTAGATATCGATACCTCAACAGAAGATTGTGAATCTCCCCCTCCGGGTCGATTCACGCGGGTGGGGAAGTTGATAATTGATTTAAGATGGTAAAGTAGAGTTACATTCGCGCCCACCACGAAATAGCCCATGGTAAAAAATACAATGTTGTCATATGAGGGTATTAGTTGTAAGGTTATATAGTACTGTTTGAAACATGTTCGTTCTTTTTTGTAGCAGTGATAGAGCGAGTAAGATCAAATAAAACAACAGTTCAAACCAGCGTTTTAAAGACAACAGGTTAAATTCTGCCGAGCACGTTTTATTCAATAGCTCGAATTACAAAAAAGCCACACATATTGATATTAGTTATAATTTCATCAGAGATGTAATTAACAGTAATAAAATTGAAACGAAGTATCTGCCAACTTCTAGTTTGCCTGCGGATCTATAAGCTAAAGGATTGTCAGGAGAAAAACATTATGATTTCATGCAAACACTTGGTTTTGTGCAAAAGTAAATTGATAATTATTTAAAATGTATAAGTTTATTTGTTATTTTAATATAGTGAGGGTGTTGCAAAGAGTGATATCAAAAAAGTACATAGAGACATCTGTTGATAATTATGTAAACTCAGCTGTCAATGTCCAGTGACTTTTTGTTCTTTTTCTCAATACAATAGTTAGTCGTTACCCTGCAACAACGTGTTTTACTTATAATACCTTTATTAGACAATCTATGCAAGTATTTATCTTGCTCAAGTTAAAAACAAATGCAACCTAGCACCAGTGGCAGCGCAAGGCGTGGGCGACGTGGGCGACCACCGACGGCCTCGCGCTAAAGTGGCCTCTCGCTTGAGAGCCTTTTCTAACTCCATAAAAGTTTAAAAAGTATTGATATCAGTGAAAACTGTGAATGATTTTACTTAAAGCTAAACAATAAAACCATGCGAATTGCTAGCATTTGGCGTTACTCATCAATTGTCTAGTCCATAGTATAGTATACTGAAATAGTGACCACGATCAACTCAACTACAGTAAGGCATTTAGGACGGTTAAGACCATCGGCGGCGATCATCTTGGCTTACAGTATTCTTTCGCAACCGCCCTCAATGTTGTCTCTCATATCACAATTGCACTACTTTCTTCGGTGTGATATATTATCTAGAATTAAGGCTTTCGTAGAATGCCAGCACATTTTCGTGAAGCTCGAAAGAGGTATCCGCATATCTCACTAAATATTTGGGCTGGGAAATTTGCATCATTCCAATATTGATTATTGGAATGATGCAAACCTTAAAACGATATAAAGAATGGGTTTTCTTTACCGTGGGAACACCTTTTTATCTTGGCAGGATATGCAATTTTTATGCAAAAAACACGGGTTCATGATGTTATACACATAATGAACCCGCCATCATAAGTCGCACTGTGTCCTAGTCAACATTTAACAACGGACTACAGAAACCGGTCTAACCGGTATGTGTAAGACATACATGATACGCCGTCTAATTTAATCCAAGGACTATGGCAAATGTCCCAAAACATGTTTGAATCGGCTATAAGATTATTTCCATCCCCCGGCTACTTCTGAGAAAAAATTGTGAGTATTTATTCGTGTGCAAGGCCAAATGCTACATACGTTGATGAACATGGCAACGTCTATCAAGGGAGTTCCGTACCTGCAAACGATTCTGATTTCGGTTGATTCGTGTCTACCTCCACTCTTTCTCCATGGCTCGCGAGACAAAGCAGAGTGCCGCTAGCATTTCTGTTATTTTATTGTGAGCAAGAATGAGTAATATTATGTTGAATGCTTGAAAATAATAACTATTAAATTAATACGTAATGATTGTTGATCAGCTCCATTTAATCAAGTAGAATTTCAGTGAGCTACTTAAGATAATTTTTCATAAACTATCTGTAGACATGTGGAGTGACTGTGTGTGTATGTACCTAAAAAACAAAATCATTATTATTGTTAATAGGTTCAATATAAGTTAAACGACGTTCGTCATGTTACGCCTAGGTCCCAAGAGAGATATCGAGAGAAAATAGGAATCTGGGTCCTCAAAAAGACAAAAGAAAGCTGAAAGTGTCTTACCAGAATGGGGCGCTGGGTTCAGGATTGATGAATCATCTCAAAAAAATGTCTGATGGCATGACAAATCAGATGAATTGATTTCTTTGACGTTGGATATTGCAACAGCTAATATTTCATTCAATTTGGAAAGTACTTCAGATGCATTAAGTAGTAAGCTACAATCGGAAGTCGAAATAGCATCAAACTCTACCCAATCAGAATCTGAGGTTCCTGAACAACAAATAAGTTCTCGGCCAATCAACGGTGATGAAAGCGACAATATCAAAGAAACGTTTATAAGCTCTAATCCAGGAATGTGGTCATTTCTCTTAACCGATTCTCAGCGTCATTTCATTGTTCAAAGTGGTCCAATGCAGCCATCAAATAACAGCGCTGATGGTTATCCCGAAGATAATGAACGTAGGTGCTTTTCTCATTTTTATTTTTTAAGAAGTCCCAGTAAGGGTGAAACTCAACATCGTCGCTGGCTAGTTTATTCTAGTTATCAAAACAAAGTTTACTGTTATCCATGTAGACTTTTTAGCAATTCTTAAACTCAGATGGTTCAGGGAGGATGCTGTGACCGATAACATTTAACAAATATTTTATAGAGACACGAGAGTACCAGAGAACATATGTCATTTATGTTTCAATAGCTAACATTTGAGAAGCGAATTAAGCATGGGAAAGCAATAGATGAAGAAAACAAAAGGCTTATTCATGAATCTCAAAAACGTTGGTACCATTTATTTGAAAGATTAATTGACATCATTAACTTCTTAGACTCACATAATCCGGCATTTAGGGGGCATAGAGAATCTCTTAAAATAGACCGTAGTGAAAATTCTGGCAACTTTATAGACTTATTCAAACTACTTTCTGAATATGATTCCACGCTTCAAGAACACATGAAACGTATTAATGACCAACAACTTGTAACACATTCTCTAACCCACGATATTCAAGATGAGTTGATAAGGCGAAATATTACTCTATTTTGCTTGACTGGACAGGAGACTACATACTATATAGTGAAATAGAAAATATTTTATTGGGTTTCTTGATGTCGCTGAGTCAACTGGGGACAATACTTTAAGAATCAGGAAAAATGGATTAAATATTCATAATTGTCGCGAACAAGGGTACGACAATGTTGCGAATATAGCAGGCATAAAAAACGGAATTAAAACTCGAATTTTGAATATTTATCCGCGGAAATATATATATAGTTGGAACCTGCTGTAAGTAGATGCAGCTAATTCTTCCGTGACAGCAAAAACAACGCTGAAATCAAAGGCAAATTAAAACTTTCTTTAAAATCTTTATCAGACACAAGATGGGTAAGCAGGATCGAAGCAGTTAAAGCCATATTATTCTAATTAGAAGATGTTGTTGAATATATGGAGAGCTTAAAAACTCACACAGAAGAATCCAATACACTCAGTGATTATGATTCAGTTCTAAATGAAATTCTCAGCTTAGGGTTTATTATATCGTTACATTTATGGTATGCAATATTATCGCGACCGAATATCAGAAGCAAATTATGGCAAACCCTAGAAGTCCATGTAAGCATTGCCTTGATCATTTGCATACGTTCTGTGACTGGATCAAAGAATATCGTCAAATTCGATTCGAACAATGCTTATCTGACGGCCATTGATTTATTGAAAAAAGTAATTTTGACTTGCCAAAAGAATTCAAAAATATAAGGTTAGCCAGAAAGAAAAGGATATTCGCTTATAAAAGGAGTGATAAACCCATACAATCTCCCAAAATTTGATTCAAAACAGAGTTCTTTAATAGTATGACTCATTCCATAATGAGCAGTATGAATCAACATTTTGCAGATTTTGGTTTCCTCTACGATGTAAGCAAAGTCAAAAATATTCGAAAAGAGCATTTATTAAAATATTGTCAAGACTTAGACACAGTCCTACGAGTGGAAGAGAGCAGTGACATCCAATTTTATGATTTGCATGAACAACTGCAAGTAGTTATGCCGAATTTGCTCGCCTGCATCGGAGACGTAAAACAACTGCTTCAATACATAACCGAGAGTAACTTAAAGTAAATTTACCGAAACATTTATATTGTAATTCGAATTTTATTAACAATACCTTTAACTACAGCTTCCGCTGAAAGGAGCTATTCTAAATTAAAGCTTATTAAAAACTTTTTAAGAAATATAATGGGTCAGCAAAGAGTTTCACCGTTAGGAGTTTTATCCATTGAGGCTAATGCAGCATCTAAGTTGGACCAGGATGCAATTATTAAGGAGCTTAGTAAGGCGAAAAGTAGAAAATTTCTGTTTTTTTAATTTTCACTGTTAAAGTGTAGTCAGCAATTGGTATCGTCGTGAAAGAGCAGGAATAGAATAATCAGATAATAGACGGAATTCTATTATCTGATTATTCTATTCCTGCTCTTTCAAGACGATACCATTTGCTGACTAGAATTTAACAGTGAAAATTAAATAAACAAAAACCGATTTAAAAAAGTAGTATATAGTGCCCAGCCAATGCTTTTTTCAATTTTAACTCACATTGAGAAAACACTTGCTGACGAGAGTAAAAATGTGTGCTTTTGTACGAATAAAAAAAACTGTTTAAATTGTTTGATTTCCATGATATTCTTCCAGTTGTGTCATTGTAGGGCCTCCCGGAGTTTATTTTGCCCACATAAATTTTTGGCCTTGTACTGCCTCTGCCTAGCACGTCAAGGGATATGAAACAACAACTAAAAAAATTACTGCAGAAATTCTGATTTCACTTATTTTTTCACATTTGACATCAGTCATTAATAAAAGAGAGTGTTCCTTTAAGTACTTTAAAATCGACATAAGTTGTTTTTAGGGTTTTGTACTAAAATACAAAACCCTATTGCAATCACGACCTGTGTCCGTCTGTCCGTCCGTCCGTCCGTCCGTCCGTCCGTCCGTCCGTCTGTATGTCACAGCACTTTTTCTCCGAAACTATAGAGGCTACAGCCATGAAACTTTGTGGGAAGGTCAGAAGTGGTGACCTCTTCAAAGTTCAAGGGTGAAAAATTTTTTTAAAGGGGTTTAAGGGGGGTCTCCCCGTATAGGGAGGTGACCCCTCAAAAAAAAATTTCACCATTGGTAGTCGAGTAGGGTGTCATTGGAAAGGTCTTAATAAGATCTTTTTAAAACAAGTCTTAAAATTGCCTTATAAGTACCGAGGGGGCAGGGGAAGGGGAAATGTACGAACTTTTCGCGTACCCCCCCCTCGCGATTGGACACCTTCCATCCGAAAAATCTGAAAAAAATCATGAATGTAGGCCTTAATGAGTACAACAACAACAAATACACGAGAAGTCGAAATTCACTTAACTTTGTTAGTAATAGTATGATTTATCGATTTTATGTTTTCTTGAATAAAATCTAAACGGTACCCTTAAATTCAATAAAATTTAGCAAACAGATAACTTTTTATAGGATTGATCTTTTCTGGAAGATTCATAAAGATCGAATAGTATTTGACGAAGTTATAGCGATTTGAATTTTCCTGTATTACTATGGAACAATATGCCCTGTATTACTATGGAAACATATGGCTATGGAGCCATATGCGCTTTTTATCGACTTAGACACTACAGCTTTGCTAGGATTTGCATGAAAATTGCAGGAATGATAGGTATCATGAAGATGAGTACATATAATAGTAACAAGTCGAAGAGGCAGGAGAGAGCTCCTAGCAAAAGGGCTTTGTAACAATTCTAGGATTCGAAAAAATAGGCCATGAATCGATGATTACAGTACAGAGAAGTGACCCCTGGAAAAAAATTTCATGAAAGGTAGCCGATATGAATATCAACTGAAATTTCTCTATGAGAGCTTTTCAAAACAGTTCTTAAACTGACCGTTTTTGCTTCAGTGGGGGCACAGGGGGGAAATACATGAAAAATGTGTTTTCTCCCTCGCGAATGGACACCCGTGACCTAAAAAATCTGATAAAATTATCAAGGGAGATATTTATGGGTATAACTCTAACAAATACCTCAGAAGTCAAAATTCTTTCAACTTTGTTAATAATAGTATTATCCTCGAATTTCACATTTTCTCCAATAAAACCGTCTTTGACATGTTTCTTGATTTTATTCGTTGCTGGTTACTGCATTTTGTAAGTTGAGTACAAAACCCTTCTGACATGAGCATAGGTCTGTCTACCCAACTTGTTTATCTTTAATTGTGAATAAATCCGAAATAGATAAAAACATTCTGAAGTTCATGATCGGTCTTTCCATTACTTATTACTAAAGTATTTTGCTGTTACCCTTAACGAGGGTCACATGGTCCTTTCCCATTACTGATCCTCAAAACTGAACAACAAAAATCCAACGAGGACATACGTTTTTTAATTTACGTAGGGGCTGTACATTTGCCAGTCCCCTTAATGAGATAAAATTAACAAATATCGATCACGCTGGTTGGTGTGAAATAAGCCATGGTCATTTAAATGTCTTTCAAAATAAGGAAAATTGAGGAAAAAAAGCCAAGAACGCCTGCTCAACCTTACATATGAGATTTTTCCCCTTGAGCAATCGATAGATGAATAACCTTGAGATTTAGGAGGTAGGGGGGTATTTATTTGTTGCAGTGCGTACGGCCAGCTCTTTAGGAAATTATCAGGACTTATGCGTCTAATAGCTAGATTTGCCTTTTTGAGGAAAGTAGCATGCTGGTGTGTTGGACTAGCCCAATTAATCGTAAAATATTTTGCCACCGTTATGGTGGAAAGAAAAGTCGTAAAACGCCTTGGGGCGCGTTTACATATAAAGACAGTGCACTTCAAATGGCGATTGTTTCAGCGCGGCTCCAAAATTGCTATGGGTGCCCACCAGCCTTAATTAGACAACAAACATTTATATATTGAACAAATCAAGGTCGTTCGGTATAAATAATTTTAAATCTAAATATCAGCTAGTACTTCATACCTATTCGTAGAATTAATACTAGCGTGTTATTGATGAAGCATCATTCCCTGAATATAATGTATAATTTAGTCGCGTTCTTTTAAGCTAAATGCCGCAAGGAAAAAATTTATTTTTCATTTTTAAAACATCCAGACGGCATACGAAAAAAGTTAATATAATCATAATAAAGCCACCAACGAGTTTCATGATGACTAGCAAAATTCAAAAAACATCAAAATTAAAATATTTTTTATCGATAAAAATTCATCGACAACAAATAAAAGCATAGCAACACACATTCCAAACACGAATAAAACCCAATCAATTAAATCCATAAATATATCACATCACATTAATAAATAATCATATTAACCTTGTGAAATATTAACATTCCATTATATTTATCCGTAAAATTTGAATAATTCATTTCATATCAGTGAATTTGCATAGATACATTAATAACGCATTATGAAATCCCGAACGTGTTTTGGTTATTGGAAGGAACTTTACTGAAAATTGAATATAAAAACGTTTGAAATCAATTTAATTTCGATCAACATAGTTTCCATTTTAAATTTATGAATTTTATTTTACCAATCAACCAATATCAGGTAATTTTTCATTGCATCCAAATACCTGTTATTTAAAATATACTTTAGTAGAATGTGCAAATTAGAAAGACATTTTTTTAGGCGATTAAAAAAGTTTGATTTATTTTATCGTTCGACATGCAGTCCACTAATTTTTCATAAAACATAAAAATTGATTAAGCTAATAAACTGGCTTGCGAAACAAGGAACTGTTAGAAAATGTGAGTTTAGAAAAAAGATCGGTTGGGTTAATGACTTCTACAGTGTCATGCAAATAAAACAAAAAGATTTCATGTTATGGATCATCTTTTTTTTAATGCATATCCATTTCGATCGGTTCCGCCTGCAACTGGCCAATCATTATTTAAATTTCGCCCATACATTTTTAATTGAAGAAAAAAAAATGTTAGATGAAATGATGCCCCGAGCTGGATTCTCCACAAGGGGATACCTCGACAATTCATTTAGTACTTATAGTCACATTGCGTAAATGTAAATCAGAATCAAAGTAGTAGTAAATCCTATTCAATTTATTCATATTAATTTTTGGATTAATTAAAAGCTAACGAATACACAGCGAATATTATAAATATTATGTTTGAGCTGTTGCCGCCGAAAGACCTCCAAGCACTGCATCCTGAGAGTGCATCATAATAACATCAATTTTATCTGGTAGCAAATGTTTCAAGGGCTCCAAAATTTCCTTTTGATCTAAGAATGCGATCTTCTCTTTTTGCAAGGTGATCAAATTGATCCCTAAATGACTAGTTAGAGTTGATTGTGGAAATATTGCATGAATGCATCGTTGAATATATGGAATTAAGTCATAAGCAAAACACGAACACAATTTCACAAAACTATCACGTTCATTGCCAGTGAATGCTTGTTGTTCCTGTTTGTAAAACAATAAAATATTTTTTGCAGCAGTTTTCAATGATGCCTCCAATATGCGTGTGATATCTATAGCTAGAGATATTGGAGCACACAAACGCAATTCATTTAGAACATTCAAATATCCATTGCAGAGTGAAGCCAGTGGATGAAAGTCTAGTAAAGTTTCTGGTGGGGAATATGATTCTGATGGAGTGATATCTTCTTTTCGTCGGTGTAAACCAGTTGTTACTTTATTTATTAAAGTGTACTTTTCCAGTTCCGTCTCGAAATCAAGATTGACTTTTCGTATATGACTTGTGAAATTTTGTAATATGACTCGGACAAAGATTGGAGCCATTAGCGCGCGGAAGTCAGCACCAACTCGACTGAAGGATAGCCCGAAATACATGCATTGTCCAAGAACAGCATCAAGAGATGTAACGCCCCGTGTTAGATCCATTTCTAAAGTGTGAAGGAAGTGTTGGATCTGTTTATGAAAAGAAGAAAACATTAGTCGATTGGAAGTAATAGATAGTTTTCTCAAAGCAAATTCATTCTACTTCTATTTATTACCTTCCGATGTAACCACGCATGAAATAGCCTGTTTCCTTCTCCTGATGTTAAATCAATGGTGGTAGCAGTCAAATTATCATCCGGAAAAATTGCTTTGTATTGTGTGATAATATTGAAGACATTTGTTCTGGTCAACTCAATCGTCTTAGTTAAATGTTGTTGTGCTGAAAAAATAAAGTTCATTGAAGGAAGCAGAACATTTAAAATATTTGAATCTAACGTACGATCATCTTTTGGAATAGAACTCAAAACATCACATAACCAAGCGTCTCTGGCCTGCAAGAATTTTAACTTTAGCTCGGTAATTCCAAATGCTTGCATTCGTCTTAAATATCCAACAACTTGTAAGCATTTCGGTAGCTGTAAGTCTGTACGAAGCTGAGCTAGCAATTGTACCAGCATTGTGTGCCACGATGCTTCTATTGAGGCGACTATGTCCTGAAAATTAAAAAAACAAATATTAATTAAAGCGATTGAGGAGCGGTTACTACAATTGCATAAAAGTAAAAATTCATGAGAGAGAGTAAGACAGTTTTATTTGACGTAGCCAGGAAATATTGAAACAAATATAGGCACAACACAAATCATCACCGTTGAAATTGTATTTTCTCTATTTAAATTTCTTACACGCTTTTAAATCTATTCTTCTTTTTCTTTTTCGTAGCACTACAGCCCCTCTCGGGCCTTCACTTCCTGCAATAAGCGCCTCCAACTATCTCGGTCCATTGACAGCATCTTCCAATTTTGATATCCGTGAAGCTATGAACTGTCTTCGTCGACCGAGTTAGACCAGCGTTTCCTCGGTTTCCCCGCTGGTCTCCGGCCTTCAATTTACCCAACGAATACCTTTTTGAATATCCGTTGTTCGACCATACGGTTCACGTGGCCAGCCTAATGCAGCTTCCACAGTCTTATAAGCGTTGAGATCCCCGGTCCGTCGAAAATTTCATACAGCTCATGATTGTATCAAATTCACCATTGGTCCCCGTCTACCTTCGCTCCTATTATTCGCCTCAGGACCCGTCTTTCGAAGGCGTTCAATATGTTTACGGATGCTTGGATTAGAGTACATGTTTCATATCCATAGCAAAGCGCAGATCTTATCACAGATTTGTATACTTGTAGCTTTGTTTTCCTGTCCATACAGCTAGTCTTCAAGGTCATCGAAACTGAATAAAATATTTTATTTGCGAGCTGTATTCTTGGGCATATTTTATCTCTTTCATTACCGCTTCTCGTTATTTTAGCGCCTAAATACACAAATTCACTTGAATTTTCGATACTATATTCGCAAAGTGCGATATTTTGGGCATTTGAGGCATTTTCCTCGATCGGCGTCATGAGCTTTGTTTTATCCTCATTGATTTGTAGCCCTAATAGTTTTGCTTCGCTGTGGAGTTTCAGAAAGTTCCTTGGCAGTTGTTAACGACCGTGACAAAATGCTCATGTCATCTTTATAGGCTACCACTTGGCTTGAATTTTATAAAAATGTACCTCTTGTATCGACAGGTAGCTTTCTTATGACATATTCCAGAGCTAAATTGAATTGCAATGGGGCCAGCCCATCTCCCTGCTCTAGTCCGATATTTGTGTCAAAGGTGTCGGTGAATTGGTTATTGATGCGGACTTGGAAGGTTGTCGACTTCATTGCCATTTTGGTAAGACGGATTAATTTGGCTGAGATACCAAAGCAAAGCATTATTTGGTACAGTACGCTACGATCAATACTGTCGTATGCTTGCTTAAAGTCAACGAAAATTGGGTGTACGTATATGCTGAGCTCCCAGCATGTCTCATGTATCTGCTTGACTGTAAACAATTGGTCTATTGTCGATCTACCTACTCTAAAACTACCTTGGTACTCCCTAAGAATACTGTTGGCAGATGATCTGATTTTATTTTTTAAGATCTTTGAAAATAGTTTTTACGCCGTTCAAAGTAGTGATATGCCTAGTTTTCCCACTGTAGCTTGTCACCTTTTTTGTGGATAGGAAAAATAGTTGACTGGCTCCACTCGTTCGGCATATGTTCTTGTTGACAAATGTGCTGGATGACTTTGTAGATGGCTTTGTGAACACCTCTGCCACAATATTTAGTGGACACCATTGGACTCTCATCGATGCCCGGCGCTTTATAATTCTTTTAGGCTTTGATGGTGGCCAGAGTTAATGGGGCCAATGGAAGCTCCCGGGAATTGCTGTAGGCTCCGAGATCTTGGAGGTGTGCAGAAGATTAAGGAGTTCCTTGAAATATGATACCCATCTTTCCTTAATCCTGTTTTCATCACCAACGATATTGCCGATGTCATCGCGGCAGGGCGTGGCTTAGGGCTAATAACTTTGTTTCAGGCTTTCCACCACCTTGTATGCTTGTCTTGTGTTGTTGCTCGCTAGACTTACACCGTCGTAGTCGTAGTACTTTCTTTTCTTAATCCTAATTATCTTATTCGCTACTCTTCTGAGATTTTCATAGTTTTCTCTTTGTCCTGGTTTTCCTACCTAATTACTGTTTGTACGCTTGATTTTCTTTATCCAACGCAACGCTTGATGTTCGATCGTCTGTTCTGCCACGATGTTGATTGGCGCTTTCACTTCCATCCAGAGCTCGTTGCTTGTTTTCAGCAACGTGTATGATAGGATGGGAGTCGGTAAAAATACCACCTGCAAGAAACACCCGTATAAGGAGCCATAATATTATCAGATTGCCATATACTACATCTAGATCAACACGTAATGAACCGTTCAATCCAAATGATGCATTTCAGATAATATTTGATGCGAATATCAAAAACAAAATACTTTTGTGGACATACAACAAATTAGCAGGGTTTAGATTCAAGTACCAGTCAGCAAATCGCACGGAATTGAGGGAATGCTCTCTGCATTAACCCAAAGCATTTTTGGTCTTCTGCTCTGCTCTGCAGTATTCAAGTCGAATCATGTGGCCGTAATATCGCTATTCGCTACTGACGGCACTGGTCGAGAGATTTTCCGGCTATGTAGACATTTGCGATTTTATATACCTCTAATGTGCCTTCACTTTGATAACCCAGATGAGAGAAAAGAACGAAGAGGAACTGATCCGAGTTGCATAGTGACAGAGATTATCAATATCTTCAATAAAAATTCACAGGCGTATTACTCTATCGGTGCTAATGCAACTATTGATGAGATGTTGCTTGCTTTTAGGGGACGCTGCTCCCTCAAAATGTACATTCCAAGCAAACCCACAGATATGGGTTGAAAATGCAGTCTTGCAGATTCTAAAATACATTACGTACTGACTACGTATTTGTACTGCGGCAAAAATATCGACGGCTCTGACTTTGAGAGAAGAAGAGAGAAAATATCCAATACCCGTGCAAGCGTGCCTGCGATTATGTCAGCCAACTTTGAACTGCAACCAAAACATCACTACAGACAATTGGTACATCAAAGTTATGAAATCCAAACGTGTTATTGTGGTTGGAACTATGAAGAAAAACAAGAAGGAAATTCCTAAAGAGTTCTTGCCTCACAAGGATGGACCAATCGGATCATCACTTTTCGGGTTTACAAATAACACGACAATTGTGAGTTATGTGCCGAAGAAGAACAATTTTGTCATTTTTGTATCTTCCATACATCATGACAACGTTATAGATGAATCTACTAACAAACCTGACATTATTCTTCATTATAACAGCACAAAAAGCGGTGTTGATTCTGTCGATCAAATGTGTTTGGTATATTCAAGTAGTCGCCGAACACGCCGTTGGCCAATGCCTGTTTTATATAGAATATTGGACATGAGTGCACTGAATGCTTTTATCATGCAACAAAGTCATGACAGGGCTTCGAAGATGACAAGGACGATGTTTTTGAAAGGACTTGCAAAAATGTTGTCTGAACCCTACATGAAAAAAAAGACGTTACAGCCAAAGACTTCCTACTCAACTCAAGGCAAGCATTGCTACAGTTCTGAAACCACAACTGACATCAGCATCATCATCTGCAAACGAGCAAAACCTGAAATTGGAGAGGAATAAAAGAAAAAGATGCTCTTTCTGTATGCCAAATAAGAGAGCGAAGACGGTGCACTTGTGTCCTAAGTATAGACTGCCTATTTGCATGAAATGCGCAAAATCTGTATGCAATTCATGCTTATAACTTGATCATCAGTTTATGTTAGAGTCACTCTATAATCCAAATGTTCATTACCACACTGTTATTTATCTTTTATGTACTTCATAACCTATTTTAAATAAAATGTCACTTCTGTCATAGTTACCAAGCTGACCACACGCATTTTCCTTCTTCTCTGCTAATAGGATATGGGCCCCTCACGAAAAAATAGACGTTCTGAAAACGTTTCACTTTTTTTGTTGAATTTTTATAAAAGTTAAAAAATGTTTGTCCGAAAACAGTGCTAGCACCATTTCAATTGAAAGACTGTTCGGTAGGGAAAACTACCCGACATAGAAGATTGCTCGGCAAGCGTTCTTAGATTTGGATAATCTTTGGACAACGACGATTGATTATGAACTCGATGAAGAAGGAAATCCCAAAACCGCTGTCGATGCTGAGAAGGATCGACGTGCAAAAAATAAGTTGACTTTAATGATGACAACAAATGTATCAACGTTATAAACTCAAAAAAACAAGTAATTGCAACAGGCACAAATGTTAATGACTTCTTTAAATTTGACACGAAATCGTCAAAGAATGTTGCATTTGCGTGTAGTTCAAAATGCACTAAAGATCTTTGACATCGTCAAATAGGCCACCTGAACAACGAAAGTTTAGACAAACTATGCAGTGGACTGGCAACTGGAATATACAAGTATTTCACCAACAAAATTTACAAAGACTGTAAGGTGTGCGCCATTGGCAAACAACAAAGGTTGCCATTCAGTAAGTGCGGCAGCAGAGCTAATGAGATGCTTGAATTAGTGCAAACTGACATATGTGGACCCATGGAACACAGTTCGCTTGGTGGAAGTCGTTATTTTATAAGATTTGTTGATGACAAATCGAGGAAAATTTTTGTATACTTCCTAAAAACAAACATGGATTGGGAAGTACTGTCATGTTTTGAAGACTTCGTGACGTTCGCCGAAAAATAAAGTGGTTACAAGCTCAAAACTTTACGTTTTAATAACGGCAAAGAGTTTATGAACGGCAAATTTCAAGCCACACTTCGGAAAAATGGGATCCACCACCAAACCACTAATGTGCACACGCCAGAGCAGAATGGCTTGGCCGAACGCAGCAATCGCTCAATCGTGAAAAAGGCAAGATGTATGCTTGCCGACTCGAAAATGTCGAAAACACTTTGGGCATAAGCAGTTGCATACTCTGTACATCTTCTAAGCCGTTCACCATCGAAAGGAACCGACACAACACCAGTTCAAGCGTGGAGTCAAAAAGTACCTGACCTTGCGCATATCAGAGTGTTTGGAACAACGGCCATGGCACACATCCCGAAAGCCAACCAAAAAAATGGGATCCAAAATCCAACGAATGTACTATGGTCGGATATGATGAAAACACCAAAGACTACCGTCTTTACAACCCAGTTAAAAATTGTATTTTTAAAAGATGAGATGTATACTTTTGTAATGAAGACGCTTATGTTTCCGCATCCGAAACATTTAAGAAGTCAACAACAAGTAACAAAGTAGAACTCATCTACAAAAGACGAAATGCAACCACCTGAGATCAACAACCAAAGTGAAGCTGAAAACAATCATAACGATCTGGTCAAAGATGTCATTATTAGCAACGAATAACAAGATGCAATACACGAACACAGTTTTCAAAATGCAGTCGAATGAATTGATTCAGATTCTTTGGCGCTCCCACAGCAATCCAACTTTAACCCACTGCAACAGCAGGTGTTGAGGCGCAGCGAAAGGGAGCGCAAAACTTCAGGCAAGTATATAGATTTTTTTCTAGAAAAAGATGATTCTTCTTCTTCCTTTCCCGAAGATGAAATGGAACCGGTTAAAGATTTTTCAGCACCTGCATCGTACACAGAATAACTTCCAAGATGACCCGGCGACGCCAGAAGAAGCATTATCCAGACCTGATGCGAACGAATGGAAGCTGGCTATGGAAGAAGAGATGCAGTCACTACTCGCAAATGATACATGGACACTTCAAGCCTTACCAACAATCGAAATGCGACAAAATCTAAATGGGTGGGTCTTCCGTACAAAACGTAATCTCACCGCACAAATTGATCCCTACAAGGCCAGGTTGTTCTTAAAAGGATACTCGCAGTGAAAGGGGTAGGACTATGAGGACACATACTCACCTGTTGTCCGACACAGTTCTCTGCGATGTCTTTTCGCAATTACAGCTCTTTTAAACCTCAAGGTGGAACAGATGGATGTAATTTCCGCTTTTCTTCAAGGAGACCTTTCGGAAAAAATTTATATGGAACAGCCTGCGTACTACCAGAGTCGAGAAAACCCATCGATGGTTTGTTGTTTAAAAAAAGGTCTTATATGAACCAAAGCAGTCCAGTAGGGCCTGGAATCATAAGCAAAACACTTAAATCATTTGGATTAGAAAGATTTAAGCACGATCCGTGCATTTATGTCAAAGCAAAAAACGGAAATATACTTATCATAGCGGTATACGTTGATGATTTTTTGCTCTTCTCAAATAAAACCGACTGGCGTGAACATATTACAGCGCAACTCCATCAGCAATACAAAATGAAAGAGCGAAACAAGTTCTTGGAATGCATATAACAATACTGATTGTTCAATTGCAATTGATCAAGAGCAATATATTGAGAAAGTTCTACAAAAGTTTGGGATGGAAAAGGCCAAACCAACGATGACACCAATGAATGCTTGTGAAAAGATATCAACTAAAGATGGTGCATCTGAAATAATAGATGTTGAATTTATGAAGAATGTTGCGTACCAAGAGGCAATTGTTTGTCCAATGTATTTGGCATAATGTACACGATCTGACATATGTTATGTGGTAAACCTACTTAATCGATTCAGTTCCAGTACTGGACCCCGACATTAGAATGCTGTGAAGCATTTACTTCGCTATCAGCGTGGTACATCTTCAATGAAACTAAAATTCAGCAAAAATGGTAACACCGATGCTGATGGGGCAGCTAACGATGAGTATCGCAGGTTAACCACTGGATTTGTCTTCATTGCTCAAGGAGGAGCGCTTTCAATGTGTGAAGAGGCAATTGTTTGTCCAATGTATTTGGCATAATGTACACGATCTGACATATGTTATGTGGTAAACCTACTTAATCGATTCAGTTCCAGTACTGGACCCCGACATTAGAATGCTGTGAAGCATTTACTTCGCTATCAGCGTGGTACATCTTCAATGAAACTAAAATTCAGCAAAAATGGTAACACCGATGCTGATGGGGCAGCTAACGATGAGTATCGCAGGTTAACCACTGGATTTGTCTTCATTGCTCAAGGAGGAGCGCTTTCAATGTGTGAAGCTGAGTACATGGCGCTTTCAGCTACTTTACAAGAGGCACTCTGGTGGAACGGGCTTGTCACAAAACTTGGTCAAAAGAAGCGGCCACTTTAAATCCTGTGTGCCTACCAAAGCACAATTGCGATCGCTTCAAATACAGGGCTATATCCCAGACCCAAACAAATTGACATACGTCATCACTTCATACGGGATGTACTCAAACAAAATCAAATAAAAGTCGATATATAAGCATCACTGAGCAAGTTGCAGATGTTCTTACAAAATCCCTGGACAAGACCAAACATGCACAATTCAGAGAAGCAATGGGAGTGCAACAAGAACCATCGTCCTAAGGAGGGGTGTTAGAGTCACCCTATAATCCGAATGCTCATTGTCACACTGGTATTTATCTTTTATGTACTTCATAACCAATTTTAAATAAAATGTCACTTCTGTCATAGTCACCAAGCCGACCACACGTATTTTCCTTCTTCTCTGCTAATAATAACGACTGATTAAAAGAAGTGCCATTGTTGATTTTGTTTAATTCTACGATTCTTAATATTTCAATGTAAACTTAATAAAAATAAAAACTTAAAATTGAAAATTATTCTTATTTTATTTAAAAGCAAAAATAGTTGTGCCCCGTAGCCCCAAGACTATATAAGTTTGACTATTTTTGACCACTACAATTAAGGGTTAAACGTGCACATCTGTTTCACATGTTTTTTTGATTTTATTCATTGCTGGTGACTGCATTTCGGAGAAGTTGGGTACAAAACCCTTCTGACATGAGCGTAGGTCTGTTTATCCAACTTGTTATACGTACTTGAAAGCTTGGTTTCTATTGTCCTTCCTGTAGTCCATGTACGTCTTCTTTTTTTATTTTATTGAAATCGGTACCTGAGTCCGTCTGTATGTCACAGCAGTTTTTCTCCGAAACTATAGAAGCTACAGCCATGAAACGTTGTGGGAAGCTCGGAAGTTATGACTTTTAGAAAGTTTTGGAGTGAAAACAATTTTCAAAGAGTTTTAAGGGAGTCCCCGATCTAGAAGGGTGACCACTAAAAAAATGTTTTTCATCAAAGGTGGTCAAATGGGTTGTCATATGCAAGGCATCAATGAGATCTTTTCAAAACAGATTACTTTACGTGTCAAGGGGGGGGGGGGGGGGGGAGAAGGGGAAATGAACGAAAGTTTCGCGTGCCCTCCTCGCGATTCGACACTTTTCATTCGAAAAATCTGAAAAAATCATGAATTTAGAGTTTTAAGAGCACATCAATAAATACGTCAAGAGTCAAAATTCACTCAACTTTGTTATTAATAGTATTGTCACGGCTGACAAGGGTTTCTAGCACTCCAGCGTAAACATCGAGCACACATGACAAATTTTTATAGACCACTCCACGAGGTGAAGAGCCGGTAAGAACTTTAATTGTAATTTTATTTCTTTTGACTTCCTGAACATGAATTGTACTCAGAAATAGTAAGTTAAAGTAAAGTAAGAATTATGATTGTAAATTTATCTCTTTATTTTGAATTATACTCAGAGAAAGTAAGTTAAAGTAAGTAAAGGAAAGTAAACTTTTTGCTCCAAGACTTAGAATTAAGTAGGACTATGATATATGGCCAACAACCAACCGATATCTAGTATGCATAACGCACATCTAACTGGTATCGCCGCGCAGCATTTATTCGACAACGTTTTCGTATTTCAAATTCTGAAATCTTACTATGTCTCGTCACAGCATTCGCTCCATCTAGAAAGAACTACAAAAGAAATGTTTCCAAGTGAATCGACATTTGTCGCCAAATTATTCGTCGTAAAGTACCCGAAATAATGCATCTAATCCTAATGTTCTACTCAGCGATGCGATGAACGTGGAGGTGGCGATAGTCTTACAAATATTCCTAACATCTCCGGTTAAAGGTGAAATAGATGTTTGAACCGCAAATTAGGGAGAATACTGAAGCGTCACTATGCTGAAAGTTGGTTTGTGACATCACTAAGGCTGAAGGTTGAGCAACAGTGCCGATGAAAACTCAGCCTTGGACTTGAACGTAGCCGTTGAAGAAGAGCCGTTGCGGGAAAAGTGATAAAAGGGCCAGCGGCGGTGGAAGCGCTCTCTATTTTTTGTGGTTAACTCAACGGGTGGATTTTGGTACACGGAAGCCGGAGCTGAGCGGACCATTGGTTGCTGATACAAGTTGAGCGGACAAGTGTTTTCGGAATGTAATCGCTAGCTGAGCGGACAAGAAGTGACTTTCTGCAACATTCAATGGTTAAGCGGACAAATTTATGGCGGAGATTGGATTGCGTGTGTATTCTTTTTATATGGATTCGGTTCATCGTTCAACGAAGAGGGGCCCCTAACGTGCTGCGAAGGTCGTGGTTTATAAAGCAAAAGAAAAACGAGGTACCTAGCAAAACCCTAAAAATTTTGTTGATGAAGATAATTGAGGAGTTAAGAGCATCTTTCTTTTTTTATTGGTATTATATTGACTTTTATATACTAGAATTTCTTGCGTTTCTTTTTTTAATAAACAGGATATAAATTTTCAGCCAGAGAACTCTCTTGTGGAGTGGTTGCAACGATTTTCCGCGTAAAGGACGCAGGTGGAGTGCGGAATCTCGAGAAGTGTAGTGAAAAAGAAAGAAACGGAAAAGTGGTTGATGTTGAAGCGTTGGATTTCCTCTAAATTTTTTTTAGTGTAGGGAAAACGAATAAGAGAATTGCTTTATCTTGGATCATTTAGCTTTCCCTTAGTTTTATGTGTTTGCTTTGAAATTTCCCGTTGCGCTTCTCTTCCTTAGTGTTTCGTTCCGGGAGCTCAAACTCGTCAGTGGCTCCGGGGGCATATTACGGGTTGACGAGTGGCGCCAACCTACCTCGTCTCCACGGGTTAGCCGGGACCCCAAGGCCCCCGCCGGAACGCCCAATTAAGCCATCATTACAAGCCTGCTCGGAAACAGTTCCAAGGCGATAATTGCTTAATTGGGAATATCGTCTTGAAATCAAGACGTGTGACAGTATGATTTAGGGATTTTACACTTTCTTGAATAAAATCGTAAGAGTTTGCTAGGATTTGCATGAAAGTTTCAGCAGTTATATTTATAATGAATATCTTTGAGAATTTGTTCAACGGGCAACATCTGTAATCGTAAAACAAAATTTAATAAAAGTAAGCAAATTTTGACTTAGTCGAAAGGATTTAGTTGAAACGACTGATTACTTTACATTTTTGCCCTGGAGGAATTCCAAGCACAGCATGCTGGATGCGGAGTGTAAAATTGGTGAAAAGATCAAGCAAATTTCTGCAATTTGTTCGAGTTGCCCAACTTACAAGATTTCGGAATCATTTGTTTCCCATAACAGAGAACATCCAATAATGTTACCGAAAATTCCTCATTTAGGCAAAAAAATGTGATTTGCTCCCTCTGTTCAAAATTTAGAATGAAGCTATCAAAAATGAATGGATTAACTGCAATTGTCAATAGTAATTTTCAGGAGGATGATTTGAGCGAATAAATCCCAGAAACTGTGAGAAGCTTTGCTGTCTCGATTCTCTAAACGTAAGCAATCTAGTCTTACTTTGCACTTTGATTTTGAGCAGTTTGATAAATGCATTAATTTTAAATTTTTTATTTGTTCTCACGTGGGAGTTTCTTAGTTACTTTTTATCAGTCAATTCTTTCCGATTGCAACTTTAATTGTGCAATCTAGTAATAGCCGTTAGTGCATACTTTCTGCAGATAATAAACCTTCAGCAATTGTGAAATTTATGAGTCTAATTTAAAAAAAAAACTGTTATCAGGAGTATGACTATCTAAGATTTGAAGATCTAATTTGATCAAGTAGTGTAAAAATATTATTTTCATATTGGAGTCTTACTAATAATTCAGCTAACTATTCACTTACATTTATAACAGCAATATCTCCATGTTTCTGTCCCAATTTCTGGACATACGCAGCTAATTCCAAAGCTTCTTCATACCTCCCTTCCCGAATGCATCTTTCCATAAGCTGCGGCAATTCTAGAATCTCTAATAATTGTGCATTACGCTTCAACGTAATTGAATTTAATCTTCTTTTTGAATTTATTTCACTGGTTGTATCTAAGAAATCTTCGCACTTCTTACTAAATTCCGGCAGCTTCTCATTGAGCGCATCCACACGCGATTCCATACGTTGAAATTCATTGTAAATTTGTCGTGAACATTCAGACGTTTGGATAAATGTTTTATAGTTCGAAATAGCTAAATCTTGTGTCTGCTCGATTATTGATTTGTTTTCATCCGCTAAACGTGTTCCTTCTTTTTTCAGTTGATCTACTTTATAAGTTCCTAATTTCTCCAAGTAGGATGGGAGTTCGGGATGATCCTGAAGCGTTTCTGTAAAGAAACTTGTAACGTTTAGCGCATAACAATGAATCTTTCAGTGTAGTTTACCTGGAACTCCTTTGGGAAATATTAACTTTAACACTCTATCAATTTCTAGATCCATTTTATAGAATAAATTGTATTAGAGACTCTTGAAATACCAATCTTATCAGCGACAAGGATATGTTGACGTTGTTTGTTTACAGCTGATATATGTCAATACGCAAAGCTTCTCAAACTTTCACTAGTCTACATAGCTCTGCAAGAGTCATCTAACAGAACAATAATGAACCCTGAACTCTTATTCGGTAACTCCCCTTGTTTCAATTTAAAAAAATAATTAGTTTCTATTTAATTCTACAGCAGAACAGGAAAAAAGATTAATTTTCCTTTTTGGTGAAAGGGAACATATTGTTGATGCTTAATACAACTGAAACTCAGCGATCTAGACACAATCTAGATGTTTGTTAATGCTAAAGATATGCCCTCCTCATGTGTATTTATTTTACTTATCTCTTTATTCTCGATCCTCATTGATCAGCTTCATTTTCATTATTTATTTAATGTTAACGATTAGCAATAGAGTGTAAGTTGTATATGAGATTTATTGTCAATTTGATATGTATTGCGATAAAATAGTTGTATAAAATTATGAATCAAAGTGGTCTAGAATATAAGTTAAGCATTTAATTTTGTGTTTTATATTTTATATGATTTTTGATGGTGGAATTTAATATGTCGAATAATACAAAATTTTCATGATACTGTTTAGTAAATGATATTGTTCTAGTTTTGTTAGTATACTCGTATATACTTTATGTATCTTATGTGTATATTAACTGTGATCTTGCTACAATAAGTTTTGCTGTGCTTTTGGGTTTTGCCAATTAAAATATAACTAATTCTACGTCTAGTAGTCGTTGCGTATAGACGTGTTTTTAATCGGTTCTATCATTAATTTTAAAAATTAATTAATTTTTCACAGTAATTTTTTAATTGAAAACCATCACCGTCGAATTATTCGAACATTTATCGAATACCTGAAATTTCTTTTCTGACGAAGTGTCAAAAAGCGGGAATGCATTCAGAGGAAGTCAGGAGCCCGATGGCTGCAGCCATCAACCAGAACCATTACGTCCATCGGCAACGATGATGAGTGAAAAAAACTAAAACGAAGATTCGATAACAACGAAGAAAAACCGAAAATGTTATCAGTCATCGAGATCGAGCAATTAATCAAAGCTAACGAGAAAGCTGAGAAGGTTGAGAAAGAAAACGTATAACTCAGCCTTCAAATCCAATTACTAGAGGAACTAGTTGGAAAATTTACATTCAACAAAGCGGAAGAAACCAGCAAGAAAGAAAAAGAAGTAAAGTCAAAAGCCACCGAAGTAAAGAAATCTAACAAACCGCACGTTAGCACGAACTATTATACATCGCAAGCTGGACTAGATGATTCTATGAGTGTTGAAGAGGATACAAACTTCTGAACATTGTATTACTAAACCTGATAATGAGTTTATCGAATAATTAAAAATTAAACATTGGGAGAAAAACCAAAAGTTTTATCTGCTGGTCCGTCTATCAATGTTAATAAAAAAAAACAAAAAGTCCCACCAATCAATGTATTTGCGCAAATAGGCAAAGGTGTGGTTCGGCAGCGGAAAATAAATTAAATGATTTTGAGATCAATAGTCAATGCCGATAAACTGAAAATTGGAACTAAGTCATTGGTTGATTTTGAAAGCAGCAAAAAATGTGTTGAATTCTGGAAATGTTCCGCATTTCATATAACTCCCAAAAGTGAAAAAACCAGACCTTTTTATTGAAGGGTCTGGACTGTGGAGAGGACACAATCGATCTCCTTCAGGTGCTTCAAGAAGTTACACCAGAAATAGAATTTATTGCAATTAATGACTTTCCAACAAGGAGATCGATTATTATTACTTCGTCCAGATTTCCAGCAAAGCAGTTCAAGTACCCTACAAAAAATAAGATACTTGAACTTTCGTGTGGTGAGGAGAGAACGCCAAAAGAAAAACGAGGTCAACCAGTGCTACAGGTGCCAAAGATTTGGTCATTTGGCTCCAAATTGCGCAATCAAATATAGATGTGTAAAGTGCAAAGATGTCCATGCTCCCGGCGAGTATAAATTGGCTCATGCGGAGCCACAAGAAAAATTATATTGCTTGAACTGCGGTATCTTTAGTCATCGAGCATCATATCGAGGATTCCCCGAGTATCATGATACAAAGGTAAAATTTACTCCAAAGCAAAGTCCAGTACATTGCAGTGTTGTACCTACTAACTTCGTCAAGCCCGGAGTATCATTTGCACTTCCTGCTAGAGGACCAGTAGACAATGTAAATAAAATAAATAATTAAAGTGGCAATAATAAGCTGCTTCTTAAAATTTATCAGCAATTAAATTCCTTATCGGAGCGGATCGATAAACAAGATTCGAAAATTAACATTGTTTTCAGCGTTTAGGACTTTCAAATGCCTCAAAATAAGTTGTTCATTCCCATGGATAGGATTCGTCTCATCTCGATCAACGTCAACTCCATTGTTACTTTACATCGGCGTGATTATCTCCTTGAATTCATTGCCAGACAAAAGCCTGACATCGTGTTTCTCACCGAAACCCACCTCAGTTCATGGCACTCCATGAGATTCAAGGTTTTTGAGTTCGTAAGAAACGATAGGGTAACAGGTGATGGGGGAGGTGGCACCGGGATATTGGTTCGAAGACCCTATCGTTTCCAAAATATTGAAAAAGTCGTATTCAAAAGCTTTGAATCTCTTGAAGTGTCCGTTATCAAGATTTCACTTCCAGGTGGGGGTAATTTCTTTGTTATCTCTGCCAATGAAACTGATCGAAATGTTCTCAAGTTCAAGGAGGAGCTTAATTCCTTGTTTGAAATACTCGAATTGAACAGGCTGCATAACTATTATATTCTTGATGGGGACCTGAACGCAAAGCATACATCATGGCTGAACGCCACCAACAATCCAAGAGTTGTACTCCTGAAATCGTGGATAACAGAGGGGCAATCTATATGGGTCGGAGTTCCCAACATACACTTGGGTAAATTCATATTTGGACCTCTACATTGCTGACGCAAGACTTGAATTCAGCTTTAATAGTCCTCAACGGAAACTGCAGGTGCTTTCTTATGATAGCGATCGTAATGCAATCATAATGGAAATCAATCATCAAAGGGATGATGTCTTCCTCATTCCAGTTCAACATGAAAATTATCGGTTGAATTTCAAAAAAACGGATTGGGGAAAGTTTCAAAAGAAGTTTAATCGAGAGTACCAGAAGCAATGTCCTCTTTCTGATGGTGGCAACGCTTACTCAATGGTTCCTTATGACAGGAATCGAACTAATGGTGAAATAGATATCTATTTGTCGACGTTAGAGAAGGCGACGTTGAAAATGATTGAGAAAGTAGTTCCTAAGATTAAACATCAAAATAATATAGAAGAATATAAAACAACAACCATCGCAAGGTTGTAAAGATTAAAATGCCTTCTTCTCACACGCGTCAACAATATTTATCGGCGATTTTCGGACTACAACCATCCCTCGTTGGCTTTGTTGAAATTACACCTGAAGAATGTTCGGAACTTAATCCTTTCATACTTGAGGTTAACAAACAATGAGCGGAAAAATTGAGGGGAATTAGCCCACAGGACCCAGATGGCGTTTTCGTGAAAAAGAATAGCATATTCCATAAGAAGTCTCGAGTGAAGGTATTCGACTGGTATCGAAATAGATAGTACGACTCCGGATAGAAATGGAAACAGGATTATATGGGAGGAATTGCATAAACTTGCCCTGATTGGAACACATTTTGAATTGGTTCATCTACCAAACGCTGAGAGAGGGAATGAAATATTTTCAGAGGTCGTTGAAGCAAAAGTTTCCGACTTCAAATCAAGCCTGAAAGGTGAATCAGTTCTTCATTTCAATCAAACATTAACATCTGACCTCATATCAAGCTTGAATCTTATTGATTATTTTGCCAGCTATGAAGACTTGTGTTTCATATTTCGCAGGATAAACAATAAAAAATCATGTGGTATTGACGGTATTCCAAATATAGTTTTCCCACATACCTGAGGTTGCTATTAGGAATTATTGCATATTGTTCAACAACATGCTGAGCAATTCATATTTCCCAAGTGAGTGGAAAACGACTAAGGTATTTCCGATCTTGAAGAAAGGAAAAGAATCTTCGTGCCTCAAAAGCTATCACCCAATCAGTTTGCTACCTAACATCAGCAAGGTGTTTAAAGTAATACTCAACAAAGTATTAAACGCCCACATTGAGAAATATGAGGTGATGCTGAATTGCCAATTTGGTTTCGTGGCAGGCATTTCACCATACAAGCGACAATGAAAGTAACCTCGTACATCTGTTGGAAACTAAACAACAAAAAATTTCTTGGAGCGTGTCTGATTGATGTGGAGAAAGCCTTCTATACGGTGTGGTTAGATGGACTAATTTTTAACTCCTTCAGGACAGGAGTAGTAATCGAGCAGTCACACAAGCAAACTGCTCGAAAACCTTCCTAACCCTTATCTGAAATAACTGAATGCAATTGAACTCGGCTGAGCGAGCAGCTGA
Organism: Odontomyia ornata; assembly: GCA_963969285.1. NCBI lineage: Eukaryota > Metazoa > Arthropoda > Insecta > Diptera > Stratiomyidae > Odontomyia > Odontomyia ornata. The sequence goes on from OZ017740.1 coordinate 33,164,900, forward strand.
TTCAATTCACCGTGACAACACGGGTGAGAGAAAGAAAAAGTTTTGGACAGATGGGAGTCCATGGGAAATCGTGAAGAGCCATGGATGAATTGGCGAGTTTTTGTTCGAAAAACCCTTTTGTAATTGGATAAGTTTTATCGCCATTTGGATCGGCGCCATGTGAAGTTATTAACATCGCGTCTTAGTTAATAGTTGTTGGGGAGTTTTCAAATTATTTGAAAGTTGAGGTTCGATAAAGGCAACGGCAGTGCAGTGAATCATACGGTTTCGGGACACAACCAAATACGAACGTTTCTCGACCGCCTTCTATACGAGTGTGTGTAAGAGTCGACTGTCGTACCGTCAGTACTGATTGGAGTTGTTGAATTTGTTCGGTGAGCATGGGCAGTGAATTGACAAAACAAATTGAAGTTACTTCCTGATCATTTTCTTTGTCTCTTCTGCTTACGGAAGTCTCCCATAAATACTTGTGAAAGTCTTATCGTGCGTCATATTTTCCGAACGGACGGAAAAGTGACGCGCAATTAAAAATACCGCACGAAATCAGTGCACCGTCACCTATGGTTACTCATCCACCCAGTTGCCGTGTACCTTCGCTCTTGCTTGCAGATTTGTTTGTAATCGAAAGTGCTCAGGTTTATGTGGATCTTCGAGTCTTAAGAAATAATCGAGTTGCGCTTGTAGAATGAGGTGCTCTAAATCCACTTTATTTGATCGAATCAGGTAAGCTGCTGCCTGGCGTGAAAGTGATAACTGCTAATCCTGAAACTAAGGGCCGCAGTGGTAGCTCACATCTTGGCGAGATTTGAGTTCAATCTCCGCACGATGCCCACGGTTACTTTACAATCTACCGAAACTATATATATATATATATACATATATATATATATATATATATATATATATATATATATATAGATATTAAAAAATACAAATTAAAGATTGTCTTTCATGCTATTGACATTGGCGATAGTAAACATACCACAAAAAGACACTACTTCATCTCAACAGCCATAGAAAAACTATTGTATGCTGTACTGGAAAAATTATTGTATACTGCTAGAGCTAGGACTTACAGAGAAGTCTCAAATCGCCTGGTGCTCCCTTTAACTTGAGTTTTAAGACCCAATAAGGTGCACCTCTGTCATTACGGATGAAAAATCAACACAGTAATGGTCAAAAATGCGTACCCTTTTGATTGACTACCAAAAGCACGTTACATCACAAGCCTTGACCCAAAAGACGCTTTTTGGCAAATTTAAGTTGCGGGATAAAACCGAATTTACAGTTCCCTATACCAGTGTGTTACTATAACTTTTGGTCTGAGCAATGCACCGCAAATTATGACTCGGCTGATGGACAAAGTAATTCCACTCACCTTCGAAACTTAGTGTTTGTGTACCTAAATGATCTCTTATATCCAAAAAATTCGACCAACACGTTATACTGCTGCAGCAAGTGGTCTTAATACCCGCTAGGGAGAATCACCATATATATTCAAAAACATCAATTTGTCATGACAGAAATCTGATATTTAGGCCACGTTATTGATAACGGTACTCTCAGGATCCATCTGGACAAGACCTATGTTATTGATGAGTTTTTCTTGCCCAAAACGTTCAATCAGTTGTGGCCTTTCCACTCAAAACTATGCAAAGCTAACATATTAGTACCTCTGTTGGATATGCTGCGGAAAGGTAAGTTAGTCTGGACCAATGACAGCCAAAAAGCATTAGATGAGCTAAAAAAGCCCTAAAGTCAAAATCAAAAAGCCCTAACATCTACAGGAATGCGGCATAGCCTGGATTTTACTAAACTCATGTTTATATATTGTGGTGCCGTCAACATGAAGTAGGTGCTGTCCTAGTGCAGCTAACAGAAGATGGAGAAAAAGCCCCTATCGCTTTCATGTCAAGCAAGCTAAATCTGGGTTAGAGGAACTACCTCATATCCAAATAGGAATGCCTAGCAGCGGTGATGATCATCAAGAAATCTCAAGTATAACATATAGGTCATCGCCGATCACACTTCTTTGCAATGGCTTATGAACCAAGCAAACCTATACAGACGCATAGTTCAGTGGGCTTTTAAATTTCTAGGTTTCAGTTTCACTATCAAACAAAGAAAGGACGTACAAAACGTCACGCTTGATACACTCTCTCAAATATTTTCACCAGAAGGAGTGGAACTAGTACAGAATGGTGATAGTCTACCGAAATAACCTTGAACTACTTAAATTCGGATAACTATTACAAGTTGAAGCAATCATCACGATATAACAATCACAGCTAGCCAACTTGAAAGTGTTGAAAGGGTACATGTATAGACAAAAAAATACACAACCGGTGACTCGTAACTGGAAGAAGAGTCATGAGAGCTTTAGTTGCCAGAGGAGGCGACTTACAATCTGATACTCCGCGCTCATCGGCGGGACACTTCGGCGTCGAAAAAATACTTCTTTTGGCCCAAAATGTCACAACAGGTCATGGAGTATGTGGAACCTGTAAAAGCACTAAAGCTCCAAATCAGGCTCTTTGGCCGCCAATGGGCTAATTTAACGTTCCGGAGCGTGTACTCCAATGCCTTTATATAGACCTGCTCGGTCTCTTTTACTGTCTGTTTTGTCGTCGTTCTAGACCAATTGTCATTTGTAATTTCACGACTCCACCTATCGTGAAATTCCTAGAAGATTGGGTTTTTCATATATTTGATGTACTAGAAAATATATACTCTGGAGGAGGCCAATTTTGTTCCCTCCAGCTTAGAGGTGCCTTGTTATATAAGTCAAGCTAGGTAGTAGCCTATGCGAATGACATCCACATTTTGTCACAGTTGTGAAAAATCTCCAAAGAACTTTTCCTGAAACTCGACAGCGAAGCAAAATTAGTAGAGCCATAAATCAATGAGAATAAAACAAAGCTTATGACGCAGTCGAGGGAAAATACCTTAAATTTACAAAATATCACACTTGGTGAATACAATAACGAAAATGTAAGCAAATTTGTGTATTTGATCGGCCAACGTGCACTTAATTTTGTATCAAAGTATGATAGAGAAAAACTATTCACCACTGAGAAACGCACTACTGCAGCATCAAAGGACGGTCGAATCGTAAAAAAATACGTAAACTAATGAAATCTCAGGCAGTAGAGTAGACACTCGTGCCAAGATTAGAGCATTTAGTGTAAGTTGAAAATTATTCGATATTTTACAAAAAAAAATTGCTGAAAAATTATAAACGCATTTTTCTCAAAACACACTCTTTTAATACGCGTTGTAAACCTGTAATGAAACTAATCAACCGATCAACTTCAAATTTTTTACACATAATAATTAAGCATTTTACCACACTTTAAACTTGAAATACGTCGACTTTCCGCCGTATTGGCTGTGAGGGAACCATACCGGACGTGACATTCGCCTCGGAGTCCGGAGGATACACAATTGGAAAGTATTAGAGGACTACTCAGCCAGTGATCATCAGTGCATTCTGCTTGAAATCAGTGATGTTGTCTCCCGACGTCTGTGCTCTCGGCTTTCTACAACTGGATGGAACATCGGAAGGATGGACTTCGAGAGGTTCGTTGGGGTGCTCACAGCAGGTGAGCTGCTGCAGGGAGCTTCGGAGGGGACGGAAGAACTGGCAGCTCAAGACGTGGTGAACTCTACTATGAGCATCATTACGACTGCTTGCTGTGCTTCTATGCCCCGTCGAAAATCCTGCTACGGCAAGCCTCTAATGTACTGGTGGTCAACTGAAATCGCTGAAAAGCGAAGGGAAATTCACAAACTTTGACGTGAGGCTCACCGGGCACGGAACCGCGACGAGGCATACAACTGGGTGGCAGCATTTAAGTTGGCAAGGAAACGCCTTCACAAATTGATTAACAGTAGCAAGGCTCGCTGCTGGCAAGACCTAGTGGACAATGTAAACAAGAATCCGTGGGGCCTTGGCTACAAGCTAGTTATGCGGAAGCTTGGTGCCCTATGGAAGCCTTGTAAACATGACGCGGAAAAGATGGACGCGATAGTGCGAGGACTCTTCCCTGGCATTCCCGTCCGTGTTGACGCTGTCCATGGTGAAACAGCAATCGAGTGTCCACTCTTCACACAGCCGGAACTGGAGGAGGCAATCCTCTCATTGAAAACGAGGAAGGCTCCAGGTCCAGATGGTGTTCCAGCTGAGGTGTTGTGGCTCGTCTATCACCATTGTCCTGACTTGCTGCTCAGCACATTCAACGCTTGCCTACGGGACGGGGTTTTCCCGGTACGATGGGAGGTGGCGAGGCTCGTGCTGATCAGCAAAGCGAAGGGAAATCCTGAATCGCCATCTGCATATCGCCCGTTATGCATGCCAGACACGGCTGGGAAAGTTCTGGAGAAACTCATCAAGGGAAGACTCACTGACGCGATTTGTGCTGCTGGGGACCTATCTCCTCGGCAGTACGGCTTTAGAGCAGCTTTAGAGGTGGTGAACGCGGTCCAAAAGGCAGAGATATATAATCGCACCAAGCGACGGATCATCCTGTAGGTGACACTCGACGTCAGGAATGCCTTCAACTCCGCTAGATGGGTAGATATTCTGGATACGCTGGAAAACTCTTTTCAAGTTCCAGAATATCTAATGCGGCTTTTGAGGAACTACGTAAAGGACCAAAGCCTGCTCTACGACACGACACAAGGCCAACAAACGATAGAAATTACATTGGGTGTTACCCAAGGATCTATCCTTGGTCCGGACCTGTGGAACGTGACTTACGACGGGCTACTGAGACCTGAAATGCCAGATGAGTCACGCTTCGTCGGCTATGTGGATGATGTTGCGGCTCTGGTCGCTCGACGCACCATTGAACAGGCGCAACTTAGGCTCGGTACGCTAATGCGCCGAGTGAGGGACTGGATCACTGCTCGCGGGCTCAGTTTAGCACTGGAGAAAACCGAAGTGGTCATCTTGACGAAAAAGAGAATCCCTAGAACAAGGATGATGAGTATTGAAGACATACAAATCGAATCGAAGCCATCGGTGAAGTACCTGGGGCTACTGATCGACTCAAAGATGAGTTTCTCTGAGCAAATCAGGGCAACGGCTGAGAAGGCTGCTTCGGGATTATCGGCTCTGAGTCGACTTATGGCTAACGTATGGGGACCCAGCTCGTCAAGAAGACGCCTATTGATGAGTGCTGTAGGGTCAGTGCTACTGTACGGAGCAGAGGTATAGGGCGACGCTCTCAGCAAAGAGGCATACCGAAAACGTTTGGCACAGGTACAGAGAAGAGGAGCACTGAGAATTGCATCTTCGTAGCCGACAGTCTCTAATTCGGCGGTGAGAGTTATTGCAGGCGTGATACCTGTCGCCCTCCTTGCTGGAGAGCGCCGTGCTATTTACCTGCGCCGAGACGAGGATGCGAGGGAGATGGTGGTCTGCAAGGAGAGACAGCGCTCGCTCAACGATTGGCAGCAGTCTTGGGTGAATTGCGCGAAGGGAAGGTGGACTGCGCGCCTCATGCCGGATGTGAGACCGTGGCTAAATCGAAGGCATGGTGAGACTGACTTCTATATGACCCAGCTTTTGAGCGGGCATGGGTGTTTTCAGTCTTACCTGCACAAGATTGGTAAGTCACCGTCCCCCGATTGTCGGTTTTGCCCAGGAGAGGAGGACAATGCCTGCCACACATTTTTTGCATGTACAAAATGGGTCAAGCTGCAAAGGGAACTCTACAGGGAGACAGAAGAGCTCACCGCGGATAATATAGTTGCGGTGATGCTCGAATGTGTTGACAAATGGAACCAGGTGGCACATTATGCTCGGGCAGTCCTAAAATATAAAAGGGACTCACAGCAGCCGGGGGCGCTGGGGCTGGGGGATCGCTTTTCTGACACTTCCTCTTCCCCTCTTCCTACCCGCTAGGAGAGGATCCCCCAGCTTGAAGTGCCTCACGGCGTAACAAAACGAGACCTAGCCCAAAGGTATCTGTCAAACAGTTCCAGGCTGGGTTCTCAGGTTGACTGGGGAGGTGTTTAGTGGGTAGTCCAGTCACCATCTTGCAAGCATGGGAGTCCCACACTCTGCATAAATGGCATTCACCTCCCAACCACAAAAAAAAACGTGAAATTAAAACGAAAAAAAATTGTTGAGCAATTTGGCGATGACTTTTCCAATCGAAAAAATGGTAAAATCTTATACACCTATGTTCAAAAGTTGATCAAATTATAAAAAAAGATCGATTTTATCTAAATTTTGGCTCAGGGCGAAGCTTATTACCAAAACTTACAGGTCATTTTGTGAAATATATTTTCAGATGGATCTTCTTTACAAATTTTTACAACGCGCATACTGTGTTTTTCAATGAGCAGTGCTGCAGAGCCTGTGTGGAATGGCCACCATTTTCTTTTATAAATATTTTTTAAATAATAAAAACTGCAGTTTTAAATGATAATAAATAAGTTTGTTTAAAAAAGCTTTAGCAGTGTACAAACCCCTTAAGTGCCTTTTAGTAAAGTTAAGCTTTCGTTTTAGTAGGCATATCAAACACAATACAAATAATAACGTAAAAGTTAAACAAGGAGCTCGTTAGATTCAATTTAGGCGATTTATTAAATACAAGTGAAAGATCTTAAGAATGATTTATGATTAAAGAAACAAATAATCAAATGAAAAACAACAAGTATTGCAACTAAAATTGAATATTGTTGTACTTTGTGGACATTTGGTAATATTTCTTAAAAGTCTTTCATGGCATCTCGACTATAAACAATAACATTGAATCTCATAAATAATAAATGATAACGTTTTGATTTAATTTTAAAAGCAACAACATTCGATTAATAAATTAAACTTCATAGCAAATAAAAACATGAATTGCTACCGTAAAAAAATGTTCTTTAGTTCCAGAAGATATGTAAATAGTTTTTCAGGAGGACAAGGTAGGTATGCCGCCAAGGGATAGGTTTTTTATAATCCGTCACTGATCGGTTCGATTACGCGCTGCCTTAGTTGGTGGGTGGGTTGGGTTTATGTTTCCTTCAGGGAATCTCGAATTGACGAACAAACGTTGAAAAATCATTACAAGGTGCCATATTTTCTAGCTATTATATATTTTTTTATTCCTATAGAAATTACATATTCTTTTCCCTTTTTAAAGAACGCACAATTTGAAGGATCGTGTACATACAGGGACTGTATAATAAGTAACCGAACTGAGCCTGCCCCGCGCCATCAAAGCGTCTGTTAACCGGTATCTGGTGCTGTAGTGGTGGTGGGGGTCTAGGTAAAGGGAACCGGGCTGCAGCAGTTGCCTCCAAGCGCTTGGAGAGATAGCATCGCGCGAGAGCGTAGTGCGTGTTCAGTTACGCCGGCGGAGTGAAAATGGAGCGTACGATCGAACCACGTGTTAGCATCAAATTTTGTGTCAAACTCAAGAAAACGGCCACGGGAACTCTTTAAATGAGAGAGAGAGAGGCTTACGATGAGGATGCTCTGTCCAGAACTCAAGTGTTTCAGTGGCACAGAAATTTCCAGGAGGGCCGCGATGACGTCCATGGCAAACAGCGCGTCGGTCCTCCATCAACGAGTCACACGGACACAAATGTGCAAAAAGTGCGTGATGTGTTGGACAGTGATCGTCGTCTGAGCATTCGGGCTATCGCAGATGAGGTTAGAATTGATAAGATGACCGTTCACAACATTATTAAGAACGATCTGGGCATGAGGAAGATCTGCGCGAAGCTGGTAGCCAAACACCTGACTGATGAGCAAAAGGAGCGTCGTGTTGCTGTCGCTTTGAAAATCCTTGATCAACTGCAAACCAAACATAGTTCTTACAGCCCGGATATGGCATCAGCGGACTTCTTTCTGTTCCCCAAGATCAAGAGACACCTTAAGGGGACGTGGTTCGGGACTCTGGAAAGCGTTCAACGTGCTACGACGAGGGCTCTAGACAGCATTGAGGTTGCCGACTTCCAGGGAGCGTTTGGGGATTGGAAAATCCGGTATCAGCGTGTTGACGACTCCAATGGGGACTACTTTGAAAATTCCTAAAGAAAAATTGTACATATTTTACCAATAAAAAATTTCCTGAGGTCAGTCCGGTTACTTACTATTCGGACCCTGTATATCCAATAACTTAGCATGAATTCATCTTATGAACTTGCTTACCCAATACATAATATTAGTCTTTAATATCGATTTATTCAAATTGCTTACAAAATTAATTATCCTGCAACTTTCCCAAGAAGTTAAGGCTGAAGTGTGTTAAGCTGCGTATTAGCTACCTATACCCATGTTAATAAAGGTTTCACATATGTTTACATGCATGTGAGATTCCAATCTTTATCGAGCAATAAAGCGACGTCGCGAAGTCTGTCCATGAAGAGTGTGACGATCGCGTACCATACAAACGTCAACAGATGATTTTCTTGAGCACTGTCTGTTTGCTCAGATGCAATAACTATAAGCTTTCTATCAAGTACAAGTAAATAAATTATACATTAAGAATTTAATGACTTTAAATTGTTATTTGCTGTAAATGATATGAAATGTGCATGATGTATTTCTTTAATAAATTTAATTAAGTGTTTCAACAAGTAACGAACGAGTGTATCAAATTGCACGTTTATGAAGCTAAATATAAGCTATAGAATTGATTCAAAATAGAAAAGTTGTGAGATGTTGAAATTAAAATTTAGTGTTATTAGGAGAAAAGGAAAGTTAGAACTATAATTATTTTATACATACTAATTTCAATAGAATAGACGGAATTTATACAAGAAAAACATTCTACGCCTCATCCTTAATCAATTACAGTAAATTATCCATAAACACCGTTAATTTGGTGATCAGGCGAAAGTGGAACGTAATTGCCAACGTCAATTATGTGTGAAGGTTTTGAAATTCGAAACATCTTTCTTTCTTGATCTTAAGTCACTTTGGAAGACCAGCCCATAAAATTCCTTAAATATAATTTTCTTTCGTTCGTTTCACCTTAAAGAATTGATTGATGATGGTTAAACTGCTGCAATTGTAGGCTTTTGCAGTTTCAACTGGCATCGATGTATATATCCATAGCATTGGTGCAAAGTTGATGTGAAAGTGAATGCATTTCGCGCCATTTCACAAATAAAGATTGGATTGGTTATCACACAAAGATAAGTCTTCCAAATTGCTTAGGAAAATAATTTGAATGATGTATCTTTTCAGTATTACTATCAGTCAATTTTAATCTAAATTAAAAAATACCTTGATTGGAGGAACTCCAATTTTTCTTTATTGACTGACTGCTAAACTCAAGTATTTTTAACGCAAGACAGCTCTCGCTGCATCAGTCTAAGCCATCACTAATCTTGATATCTTAGGTTTGACAATTAAAGAATCTACAGCTCGAATCATCATGTATCCACTTGAAATTTTCATTTTCCCTCCAAATGATGATAAACTACAAGAAAATCCCATATGAAAGTTATTACACTCATCTTCATACTCACCTTTAGCTATCACACTCACCTTCATATGCACCTTTCCGAAGGTTGACCCCTAACACCTGTTGAAGTACATTGTTCCGCGCATTTTCGCATACTCGATAAATATTTGCACGAGCTTACTTACTCGAACCAATGACCCGGTCAAAGCAAAGCACATTGACTATAGGTATTTGTAATTAATGCAAATGTTGCAAATGTTATTGTATGGTACAAATGAATGCGAATGTAGCATAAAATTTTATTGATAATTAAAGTAGATTCAATTAAAATCATAAATAGAGGCAAGCAATAATATTAAGTCAGTTGTAATTAATCGGTGGATTTGTGATTGTCGTAAGAATAAAGTATACTTAAAAGCGGAAATATTGTTTTTTTTTATAAAACCGAATTGCAATAAACGTAACTGGGGCCCGAGCAGTCCAATCATTGTTGTGATTGAGAACCCATATTAATCTGTTAAAGTAATTTCGGTTTTTTAAACAATTATCAACCACCGGTATTTAATACTGTTCCCATGAGAACACGGTAATTGTTCGGTAGTCCGCTAAGTTTTTAACGCTATACCCGTGAGAACATAGTGATCGACAGCATCCACACCGCGAAAAACAACTTATTGGAATATATTTCACGATAAAGAGAAAAGGAGTAAGGTGCTACCGTCGAGGGAAAGCATCCAATCGTATCGCAGGAGTGACATCAACGGTACCGCAGTAGGTGTTGACCAAAAATCCAACGGCTTTCACCAAAAAGGAAGAATACGGAGTGCCCCAAGAAGCTGCATACCAATGGAATTCTTATATTTAATGTAAGCTTACCTCTATTCTTCTCATTTTAAAAAAGTCAAATATTTCAATTTATTAAATATTGCCAATTTATTAAATTATTCTGAAATCCAATATTTCAATTTATTAGATATTTTAAATTCACCAATTAAACGAATTTTTACCTTCATATGATGTTAGGAAAACCTCAAAACTCATCCTTAAATATTATTTAAATAATTTAATAATATGCCAATATATTTTATCTACACATATATTTCTGAATCTTATTAAATCATTTCATTATATATCAATATGTGCTTTATCTATATATTTTTGGACTTTATTGTGTGTTGTGTGAACCATAGTCAGTGTGCAAATCAAGTTTCGTGTGCAAAATCTAAAAAGGTGATCTCGTGCAAGCGTTCGTGAATTTAGAAGAAGTGTTGCGTGAATATCTTTTTGAGCAAAACTATTTCAATAGCTTCAGTTTTTCTCCTCTCCGCTTTAAATTCATTTTCGGTGAAAGGAAAATGGAAGCTATACAGCAATCCATTAGAGAATTAACTGGTGCGGTCAATGCGAGTGTCGAGTTAATCAAAAGGTTAGAAGCTAGAGTGTCCTTGTTGGAACAGAATCCAACTCCTCAGGCTCATACTTCTTCTTCGGTTTTACAACCGCTCGCGCCCCCCCCCCCCCCCCCAAACAGAAAAGGATCTTGAAGGGATAAAGAAGCTCCCAGATTGTGTGAGAGACCTTCAGGTTTTTGAAGGGAGTCCAGTTCAATACGTGTCCTGGATTCACAGCGTTGAATCAATCTTAAACGATTACAGTATTGTGCGCAATAAACCGATTTATAGGGCAATTTTGCAACACATTCGGCAAAAGATACGAGGGCCAGCAGATGCTGCTCTCATATCGTCTAATATATTTGATGATGAGTGGTCTAGCATAAAGAAATGCTTATCACTTCATTATTCAGATAAACGTGACGTGCCTACACTAGAGCATCAGTTACATTCGATGCAACAAAGAAACAGGAGCGTAGATGAATTTTACGCTGCTGTGAATCATCAACTCTCACTGTTAGTGAATAAAATTAAAACTGAAGATCATTCTAGTGAAACTATCTCCGCGCTCACCGAAAACTATAGAAACAGAGCTTTGGATGTGTTCATTAGAGGATTAAATGGAGATTTGTCACGAATGTTGGTTATTCAGAAACCCCAAACGCTCCCCGAAGCTGATGCTTCTTGCTTGGAGATTCAGAATCTTAATTTCAGGAGTTACCCAATCCATAAAGGACATTTTGCCAATTCAATTTCTGCATCCATTAACCAAATTGAAAATCCCCGATTTAGCTATAACTCTCCCAAGCCACCATTCCCCCGTCAACAAATAGGTTTTCAGGAACGGAATCAAATCTACAACAGAATGCACAAAGGAGCTATTGCATCAACGCCTCAAAACCACCCACCACCAAGGCCTATTCACCCTAAACCCCCAGTTCCTATGGAAATCGATCCATCCATCCGCACACGCCAAGTGGATTATATCAACAGACCTACCGATGTTCCCAACAAGAGGTTGAACGAGTCTTCGAATTCCCCTAGGAAAGCTCAACGTCTTTACAATTTAGAGGTTCAGGAGCAAGCAGAAGAAGATCACGTCGGAAATTTCTACCATACAGAGGACGCAAATCATGAAGAAGCCGCTTATCTGGATCAGCTTGAAGATTCTTTAGAGGATTCCGAAGAGAACCATCTAAATTTTACAATGAACGCCTCTCTAGCGTACCATATATAGAATATACTGACCAAAATGGCCAGGTTTTAAAATTTCTTGTAGATACTGGCGCTAATAAAAATTTTATTTCCCCTAAATTAGCTTATAACTCTAAACCTGTTGAGAAACCGTTTACAATTCGATCCGCTGCCGGACAAATACCCATAGCCAAAAAGGTTACTGGGCCATTTTTTTAAAGTGTAGGGAACAACACACCCATAGATTTTTACATTTTACCAGGGCTGAAATCATTCGATGGTATCATTGGAGATGATACATTGAAGGATTTAGAAGCTATTATTGACAGGAAAAATGCAAACTCGTTATTAAACCTAACATCCGTATTCCATTGAAGGCTAAGGAATCAAGACAAGTAAATATAATCGAATTCAGTTCTGAGCATTTAACCCAATCTTTATTGGATAGATTTTCGAACCTCTTTGGTGCAATAAGTGATAGCAAAATAGTAGATACCGTTATCAGGGCAGAGGTCAAAACGTTAACACCTGACCCAATTTATACCAAGTCATACCCTTATCCGGTTTGCATGAGAGAAGAAGTCGACAATCAAGTATCGAAGATGCTTGAAGATGGAATAATACGTCCATCTAAGAGTCCGTACAGCTCTCCTATATGGATCGTACCGAAAAAACCTAATTCTGCAGGCGAAAAACAATATAGACTCGTAGTCGATTTTAAGCGACTAAATGCGGTAACAGTGTCTGATACTTACCCAATCCCAGACATTACAAGCACTTTGGCAAGTTTCAGGAAGTCGAAATACTTCACCACATTAGACTTAACGTCGGGATTTCATCAGATTAAGATGGAAGAAAGTGATATTGCCAAAACTGCATTTTCAACAGCCAATGGAAAATACGAATTTACGAGGCTTCCATTCGGACTCAAGAATGCCCCAGCTATCTTCCAAAGGATGATAGATGATGTCCTGAAACAATTCGTTGGGAAGATCTGTTATGTCTATATAGATGACATTATCATCCTAGGCGAAACAGAAGAAAAACATTTAAGGAATTTGAAAACAGTACTCGCACAATTAACTAAGGCGAATCTGAAAGTTAACCTGGCTAAGTCAACCTTTTTGAAAAAGCAAGTTAAATTTCTGGGATATATCATCTCCCAAGAAGGAATTTTGCCGAATCCTAAGAAAATTTCTGCAATTAAGAGCATCAAGCCGCCAACTAATTTAAAAGAGTTAAAGGCATTTCTTGGTCTCGCCTCTTACTATAGAAGATTTATAAGAGACTTTGCAAAGGTCGCAAAACCCTTGACCAATCTGACGAGAGGTGAAAATGTGCAAGTAAAAGCAAACCAAAGCAGAAAAACGGAAATTGAGCTTGGAAAACTGGAACTAAAGGCATTTAATGACATCAAAGAATTGCTAACATCCTCAGAAGTATTAACATTCCCAGACTTCGAGAAGCCATTTATCTTAACAACGGACGCATCAAATCAGGCGATTGGAGCAGTGTTATCCCAAGGCGATCCGGGAAAAGATAAACCGACTACCTACATTTCTCGTCCGTTATACAAAACGGAAGAAAATTATGCCACAAACGAGAAGGAAATATTGGCAATCATCTGGGCACCGGATAAACTTCGAACTTACCTTTAAGGAGCGAAAAAAGTGAGAATCCTTACGGATCACCAACCACTCACCTTTGCTCTAAGTAACAGAAATCATAATGCAAAACTAAAGCGTTAGAAGGCTCAGATTGAGGAGTTTAACTATGAACTCGTGTATAAACTAGGCAAAACCAACGTCGTGGCTGATGCATTGTCTAGGCAACCAGTTGACCCAATCGAGGTAAATATCGTAACATTTGACCAAGTAGCAGCTCATAGCGCAAGCAAGGATAGCTCGGACCTTATACCGCACTGCGAAGCCCCTTTAAATGTATTCAAGAATCAGATAGTTATTTCCGTAGGCAAAGAAGTCAGCGCTCATGAACAACCACATCCTAAGTATCATAGACATTACATCCAAGTCAATGATATAAATAAATCTAAATTGGTTGATTTATTGCGTGAGAAGCTAAATCCTAATGTGATTAATGGCATGAAAATCCCAGAAAAATACATTCAACTACTGCAAGAAGTCTATAAGGAGCATTTTTCAAACTTCAGAATTCGAATCACGCAAAGAATTGTTTAGGATTTAGCAGACGAAAATAATAAATTACAGGTGATACAACAAGAACATCGTCGAGCACATAGGAACCATCTTGAAAATAAAGAACAAATTCTGGAAAAGTACTATTTCCCTGGAATGACCAAACTTATAAAGAGGTACACCGCAAATTGTGACATATGCAACTTGAATAAGTATGATCGTCATCCACAAAAACCACATCTACAGGAAACACCAATCCCCAATTATCCAGCCGAAATTCTGCACCTTGATATTTTTGAAATTACTGGTGAAAATTTTTTATCCTGTATTGACAAATTTAGCAAATTCGGAAAATTTTTCCATATAAAAAACAAATCTGCAGTATATCTTCGTGATAAAATTATAAAAATATTAGACTACTTTTCTGTTCCAAAAATCCTAGTCTCAGACAATGAGAGCAGTTTCATCAGTCCCATTATTTTGAACTACTTCGAATCATTGGGAATAACCGTTTATCTAACGCCAACCCAAAAAAGTGAAGTAAATGATGCGATCGAAAGACTTCACTCTACAATACTGGAAATAGTGAGATGTCTTCAACGTGAATACCCCGACCTTTCCTTGGAAGTAATCGTAAATATAGCTGTGGACAGATATAATAACTCCATACATTCCGTAACTAATAAGAAACCTGTTGATATATTTTTTGCAAGGGAACAGCAAATTAACTTTCAAAATTTGTTAAACTTTAGGGACAAGCTGAATAGGGACGTAAAGCATGAAATCATGCGAAAATAGAAACACCAGTTGAAAAACCACAACGCCAAAAGGGTTAAACCTAAAACATAAAAACCCGGTGATACCGTTTTCATTTCCAATAAACAGATCAAGTCTAAAAACAAACCGCTTTTTAAAAAGGAAACAGTCCTTCAAAACAACCAAACCACTATCACGAAAGCCATGGGGAAGAAAATCCATAAGTCTGACATCAAACATATTCCTTCTGTTTCAGATTAATCCTGTGCAGCGCGCACGCATCCGTCGACGTTTACGAATATGATAGTCCAATAATAACAATGAGAAAAGGCTTTGGAAAAATAATAGATGGAAATTTGAAGATCATCCACGTTATTGACCTCAATAAATACGACCAAGTTATAGCATACACGGAATCAACCATACATCAAAAAATCAACAGATCGAGCATCTTGGCACCACAACTTCATCATCAACTTTCGGTAATGGTAGTTAAAGGGCTTATTGACCCACTGCGCGATAGGAAAACAGCAAAAACTAAACGTCCATAAATTGGCTAGGATCAGCCTGGAAATGGATCGCAGGAAGCCCAGACGCTACAGACTGGGACACAATAGTGAAAAGCCAGAACAATATGGTAGATAACAACAATAAGCAGTTCAAAATTAACGAATATGTTACAAGCGTATCTACGCAACTGATAATTACATTAGAATTGTCTCTGAAATTAGCTCTCATAACAATGACAAATTTGAGCAGATGCTCTTTAACAAAATGCTAATCCTTAAAGATGAAATCCAAGAAATAGTCTTAGCTAGTCAAATGGCAAAAAATAGGTATAGTAAATTCAAACTTGCTAGGTAACACGGAAATCAATGAAATACTTTCTCAGGTTGAAACCCTTCCTTTTAGCAATGAAATTCAGGCAATTAAATATGCAGAACCTATGATGTTAGTAAAAGGTACTGCCCTGTTGTACGTCATTTGTATACCGAAAACTGAAACCACAGACTACATTCATGTCTTCGTTCGTCCTACCATAAAAAATAATATTAGGATTCATCTGAATTACTCTAGTTTGTTTATAACACAAAAGGAAAAGTATAGCATTATAGATAAATGCCTCGAGATTCAAGGAATCACCATCTGCCGTAGGGATCAATTGGAAAAACTAAGCCCAAGTGATTGTCTTTCCCAAGTATTAAAAGGAGTAGTCGCATCCCGTGATCACGAATTCTATGATAAGCCGATAATTGAACTCATCAACGGCAACACCTAATCTCACAAATTTCAGAGGAAACGTTGACTACGGAAATTCAACTAGATTTCTCAACGGTACTTTTCTAATCAACTTCCAGAATGATACACTCCGTGTTAATGAAGTAAGCTACGTTAGCAAAGAGACCACATCATTTCACCCCTTGCCCCCCATCTTAAATAACAATATAACCTTAAACAGAATTAAATTAGATTTTCAATACCTGCACAAATTGCATCTCGATAATGTGAAAAAATTAAGCAATTCATCTTTTGGCAGTACTTTATCTTTAATTTCAGACATTTTTATTCTCGTAATAGCTATAAGTTTGGCAATAATCCTTTTAGTTTTCATCCTTCGCTCAAAACGATCTAAGCACACGATGCAATCAGATCTAGCCTACTCATATCCTGTCCCAATTAAATTGTCCTTTTGATCTGTGAGACACAGATTTTAAGGAGGGAGGAGTTATCACACTCATCTTCATACTCACCTTTAGCTATCACACTCACCTTCATATGCACCTTTCCGAACGTTGACCCCTAACACCTGTTGAAGTACATTGTTCCGCGCATTTTTGCATACTCGATAAATATTTGCACGAGCCTACTTACTCGAACCAATGACCAGGTCAAAGCAAAGCACATTGACTATAGGTATTTGTAATTAATGCAAATGTTGCAAATGTTATTGTATGGTACAAATGAATGCGAATGTAGCATAAAATTTTATTGATGATTAAAGTAGATTCAATTAAAATCATAAATAGAGGCAAGCAATAATATTAAGTCAGTTGTAATTAATCGGTGGATTTGTGATTGTCGTAAGAATAAAGTATACTTAAAAGCGGAAATATTGTTTTTTTATAAAACCGAATTGCAATAAACGTACCTTGAATACATCAAATATTTTTCTATCTGCCTTATAAGAAACTCGCGAATCCTAAAAACAAATCATCACTAGAAACGCAGCCTTGTCCGTTAGGTACAAAGGTTAACACGAATAAAGCTCATTTTACAAAGTGCACTTTTGCATCCCTAAAATTATTCTACTCGTAGATACATGACCAACTCAAGTGTCTGTAATATTCTTTTTTCAAAGAAAGCTACTTTACATTCAACTCTGCCGCCAGACACTTGCTATATCGAAACAGCAAGTTGCTGCACATACAAATACTTGTCTCGATGCACTTTTATCTAAAAAAGACCAAAACCGCAACGGCAGTAGCATCTTCGTTGCTCCACATTGCAACAGCAAACCCAATTCAAGTTGGCACGCTGAATGCAATTTGGGTCAATAGATTGTTACCAGACTTACATTATGTACATATCTATCTTTATCTCGATATCGCCATGCTGCAAATCAGTCTGTGCAGTCAGTCTGAGGTCTGGATTGGGTTGTGATGAAGTCTGCCATACCAGTGCAACTTGACATGCTTGCTTCATTGATTTTGCAAGTAAAATTTTACATGGTTAGATCGTCTCATGTGTGTTTTGAATATCTATTTCCGCTTCTTTCCCTTTTCTTTTTAGTCAGTCCAACATTTGTAAAAGAAATGCTCATTAAGTTGAAAGTTCACTGGTTACTTCATTTATTAGATTTGTTGAGATGCATTATTTGTTCTTACAAAATAATTTATTGCTTTATCTTAACTTTGTTTTTCAGATCATTTGAAAATATTTTGAAAGAAATTATGAAAATGAAGTGATTTGCGAAATGTCAAATTCACTTTATTTCATCGGATTGACGTTTGGAAGTTGAAACTGTCAACACGCGGATGAATTCGTCAATATCGAAATTATAAAAAAAACTTGTTAGAAAACGAAAATATATTTCATCATAAAAGATCATATACATAAAGTTTGAAAGTTGAAGACCGGAAGAAAGCCGAAACTTCATCTTGAGCGAGCGCCCATCAAATACACCGTGGACAGCATTTCAATGGCGGCAAAATGGCGGAGCAAGCAACCAAAGACCAAAGCCGCCCGCTAGGAAATGCCTTCGGACATGATAGATGCGAACGAACAACCTTAGGAAATGTGCGAACTTCTCTGTAATTATTTTTCTTCACTTTTCAATCTCTCTACTACGCCTGCGCAAAGTTCACCCTTCCCTGCTTTTCATCAATCCACTATTTCCTCTATCACTTGTTCTTCTGTAGAAATTGAAAATCTTATCAATACTCTTGATGTTGATGGCATTCCTAATTTCTTCGTTAAATCTTTATCATCAACTATATCTGTTCCTTTAGCTTTACTTTTCAATATAAGCTTATCCACTGGCCTATTCCCTTCTAACTGGAAAAGAGCTTTCCTCCTCCCTATTTTTAAGAAAGGTGACGCCTCTCTGGTTTCAAATTATCGCCCCATCTCTTTATTGTGTTGTTTTTCCAAATTACTGGAACGTATTGTTTACTCCAAACTGCTTGCGGCTGTGGAGGATAAGCTAATTCCTGAACAGCATGGTTTCATCAAAGGTCGTTCTACTATGACCAACCTTATGGAATTTACTACGGTTGTTGCTGGAGCCTTTGAGAATTGATTTCAGGTAGAAACCCTGTATCTTGATTTTTCTAAGGCCTTTGATTCGGTCAATCACCATATTTTGCTCCAAACAATTCATGCACTTGGTGTCGTTGGCAATTTGTTCAAGTGGCTCTCCTCCTACCTTTCGAATCGAATATGTCATGTTACTTTCAATGGTTTTACCTCTTCTCCTTTTGTCCCGTCTAGCGGCGTTCCCCAAGGGTCCATTCTCGGTCCGCTTTTATTTGTCATCTTGGTCAATGATCTGCCTTCAGTCATTAACTCCTCCTGCCTTCTTTATGCAGACGATGTGAAATTATTTAAGGTCGTATCCTCTCAAAATGACCTTGACAGACTGCAAGCTGATCTAAATTCCTTGGAGCTTTGGTGTCAATCTAATCAGCTTCCTCTTAACGTTTCTAAATGTATACATGTATCCTTTTTCTCCAAACCTTATCCATTCATTGGTCATTTCTTCATAAAAAATAAACGTCTTAACACCGTGACTCATATCAAAGATCTTGGAGTCACCTTTGACTCCAAACTAAAATTCGATCTTCACGTCTATAATATTGTTTCCAGAGCATCACGTGTATCTGAATTTATTTTGCGTCACTCCATCATATTTTCTGATCCCTTTTCTTGTATTAAGTTATTTGTAAATTTAGTTCGTTCTATCCTTGAATACTGCTCCCCAGTCTGGTCTCCTCATTTCGTTTACCTTAAATCCTCGATCGAATCTGTTCAGCGTAAGTTTACAAGAATTTTACTGTTAAAATTTCGTATTCCTTATTGTTATTATTATGTTCGTTTGTCTATCCTTGGTATTCCTTCTTTAGAACACCGCCATATTTATCTGGATGAGTGTTTCCTTTATCGTCTCTCCCTTGGTTACCTTAACACGAAGTTGGTAGCTGAACTCCCGGTCAGAAATGCTGTCCGTCCTACCAGAAGTTCCAAAAACTTTGATGTTCCGTTTGCCAGGAGCGTGACTTATTTTCACTCTCCTCTACTAAGGATTACGCGCAAACACGATGATCTTCAGCTTGGATCTTTCTCCACTTCTTATCTCCATTTTAAAAATAGAGTAACTTCTGCACTCTCTAAGCTTTGAATTTTTTCTTATATGTTTTCGATGTCTCTCTTTCTTTTACTATTATTACTATTTTTGTAATTGGATTATATCTGTAAAAATAGCAATGAATAAATTAATAAATAAACAGCGAAGAATTCAAGCATTAACCAAAATGTTAACCTAATTAACTATAAAGTAAATGAATTTTTATTAGCAAAGGGTGAATTAGTTGGAAAACGTAAAAACACGGTTCCTATGCCAATCTCACCCACACCTAGCACTAATCCTTCCAGCGCGCTGGCGAACTTTAGCCAAAATAATAAATCAAACGCGACTAACAATCGAACAAAGAAGGTGTGGTTCCCACCAACTTTTATTGAAAATTTGAAAGCAACGGTGCTTAAAGGCATCATGGATAGGTACACCTTTACAGATGATACTCGTCTAGAGTACCGAATTACAAAGTTGTCGAACTCCCAACTTAAAGTCACAGTGGACAGACTCGAGGCCAATGACTAGATCATGAACATACTTAAAAGTACGGAAGCAGTGGATTACTCGCTCACCCCCAAAGAAAAGAAAAAACGGGTCATGATACTTAGGGGTGTTAGTTCAGCCTTTGGAGCTGAGGCTGTTCGAGAGGACATAGCCAGCCAAATTCCGAATTTAGGCCTCGAGTCTGTCAGCCCACTTACCACTGCATGGTCGAGAGCAAATAGGATTTAGGATTACAGTGGGATCGCATGCTGATGAAAATTAAGTATTTAAGCTGCGCTACATTTTGAACTAACAAGTCATATGGGAACGCCCCAAAAGAAGCGGTCTGGTTCAATACTATCGTTGTCAAAGGTTCGGGCACGTATTCACAAATTGGGGATTCAACATGCGATGTGTAGTATGTGGGGAGGAGCATACTTTCGAAAGTTGCCCCAGGAAAAAAAATGACAATTTGGAAACCGCTCCATTCTGCACTATGTGCAAGACCCATGGGCATCCAGCCAATTTTTCCGGCTGTCCAGAACGAAAAAGATTGCTGGACAGGGCAATTGAAAATAAAGCCAAACGGACGGCACCTTAGATCATATTCTTACCGCTCCTCAGTTATCCAAATACTACACAAACCCCTACAACCCCGCACCACCTTGCTCCTCCTTCCAATCGGACCTCATATTCAGAGGTTTTAAGAAGCGGAACTCCGCCCCATACTTTTATTTCACCGACCCCTAGTCCCGTCGAATGCCTACAACAGATAACCATGGATTGGCTGGGAGTCTCTGCCAGTGAACTCGTATCCAAGGTCAGGGCTTTCCTCCCATACTTTGACGCCACTCCTGACCAAAAGAAGCCAATCGCGCTCCTCAATTTCTATTTCAATCTTTATGGTTGCAAATAGACTAACCATTCTTTCCCTAAATATCAACTCCCTTATCTCACATGATAAGAGGCTCTACATTGCTGATTTGGTCAAATCCTCCCAACCCGACATCTTCCTTCTGAACGAGACAGTTCTTAACCATCAACACAAAGTCCGTGTGGGGAACTAGCATGTGCTTCGTAATGACAGTGGCAGAGGTACTGCGATACTGTTTCGAGATGATTTAAATATCCACCAAATCACCTGTACGCTAGCAACTCTCAACACCAAGCGACCCAATGGAAACCCAGCCAAAATTCTTTTTGTCTCCCTATACCTTCCGTGCAATCAAGGTCCCCTGATCCCATTTACCCTTAACCAAATCCTCACAATAGCCTCATCCCACGACTCATTTATACTAGACGGAGACCTTAATGCCAGACACGAACACTTGGGTGACTCCACAAGGAATACCAACGGGAACTACCTATTCGAATGGCTCCATGCGGACGCCCTCCTTTCAGCATCGATAGCAAATGCTAACTTCATAATAGCCTCTGACCTCATCGATTCCGTAATTCCCTTAACTTGCTCCACATTTAGCTCATTATCAAACCATCATGGCCTCCATTTCATAACCCTTAGATCACACATACCAGTTCCTACTTGCCCACCTCACTATAGACCATTTATTTCCATAGACTGCCCAAACTTCAGAAAAGATCTCAAAGACCTCCTTCCGAATCTCCCACTGGAAAATATCATTCTCTTGAATGCTGAAATAGACTCTCATATATCGGCACTAACATCTGCCATTATAGAGTGTCTAGACCAGCATGCCCCCTTTGAGAAACCACGCAGCCCACTTTATAGATGTCTATCTCAGGAGACTCTTCAGTTAATAAAAACCCGGAAGCATATGCTCCAACGGGTTAAGCGTAGTTATCGTCGAAGCTTTAATCGATTCAATGAGGAGTATTTGGAACTTAAAATACAAATAACGAGCATTTCCCGTGAAATTCAAAAATGCATCAGATCCGAAGTCAACAACTTCTATAAAAGCAGACTGATATCACTTCAACCATCTTCAGATGTTTTTAAAACAATAAATCAACTCACAGGCCGCAAGAGTTCCAAACTTGACATTGAAAAAACCCTATAAAGCGAGGAAATGAAGTCTTCACTGCACAATCTGACAAGATCGTTGCATGTGAGTAATACTCAAACAACTATATTGTCGCCGTGATTCATCTAACACAGCTTTGAATAACAACGTTAAAGCAGAGATTCTACTAACGACGGAAGGGTACGAGGGATCTTATTTAACTGTATTCTCCAGTTATAATAAAGCTCGACAACATCCAGTCTTCACCGGATTTTTCACCTCGAAAACGGAAGGAGAAGATCTCTTAAATGCCTTAAATAGCAAGCTATCTCACCGCCTTGATGATATCCCGAACAGAATACCCAAGAAGTGCAGAAAGACCATCTCCTCCTTCTTGACGGTATTATACAATAATTGTATTAATAATGGATATTTTCCAAAACCTTGGAAAGTTAGTAAACTAGTCCCAATACCAAAACCAGGCAGCGAAGGTAACATTAATAATTTTTGGCCAATTTCCCTTTTGCTTAACATGGGTAAACCCCTTGATCAGATTATTCTGTGAAACTTGAACGATTTTACTAGTCCCCTGATCCCCGATTTTCAGTTTGGATTTGAACGAGACGATCTACGGAGCAAACAATAATGCTATTGCACAATAAGGTCACCGGCAATTTTCGGCGGAAAGAGTGTACAGTGGCCTGTGCTCTAGACCTGAAAAAAGCGTTCGACTTAGTTTGGATGAACGGTCTCAAGTACAAATTGAAAATTTCATCCTGTCCGGTCGCAATCCTCAGAATCCTATACAGCTTCCTTTCGGATAGAACATTCCAAATTGAACTGGGGAACCTCATTTCAAATCCTGTCCCTATCAAATCAGGAGTCCCACAAGGCTCTATCCTCGGTCCCGCCCTGTTCAACTTTTTCCTTCATGATATCAAACGCACAAACTGCTCGACTATCGATATAGCAATGTATGCAGATGATATCCTCCTTACTGTCGCCCATAGCTTCCCAAAAATGCCCCAAATAAAACTGCAGCACTCTGTTCACAACGTCATTCAATATCTAATGTATTGAGGGCTCGAAATAAATGCCAGCAAATCGGAGCTGATCTGCTTTGGAAATGCCAGCAGGAGAGGGCACCGCCTTACCGTGCCTCAAAGTAGGAATGTGCAAGCACATATTGCTGGTCAAATCTTTCCTCTCAAGGAAAATATCAAATACCTTGGAGTCCGTTTTAACAATCGACTTAAGGTGAATAGACACGCTAGAAAACCTCTCAATAAAGCTAAAGCAGCGTCCGCAATTATTTCGTCTCTCTTTTCTTTGAAATCAGTCAGCCCAAAAGTTAAAGTCTTAATGTACAAAACTCTTATTAGGCCGATCATTACCTACGCGTTTCCGGCATGGCTAACAATCTCGCCTACTGCTGCCCAAAACATCCAAATCTTCGGGAGGAAGATCCTTAGGAAATGCCTGTCCAAATACAGAGGGCATACCAAGAAGAACTACAGGAACTGTATCCTTTACAAAGACACGGAGATAGAACCAACCCTCCACTACATGTTAGCAATGACTAAAAAACGCCTAGAGTAACGGCGGGAGCACCCTCGTCGATGTATTCGCGCACCTTTCGAACCTACCACTGCAAATGATCCGTACTACCTATGCCCCTTTAAAATCCTTGAACAATACCCCCACGATCCCAATAATTCCGAAACCACCAATAAACCGGCGTTTTACGTTTCATGCGAACCGAACAGATACCGTGGTTAAACAAAATATTTGTAAATTTGGTTAGTTCATAAGTGTAATGAAATAAAAACTCAAGATAAATATAAATGTGAATTCGAGTGCTGCAGTTTTAGGTTAGATGTAGGAATAGATATAATTTATATTAGGGTTGGATTTAGATTAAGTTTTAACGTATTTATTTGTCAAACTATTCAAGTCGCAAGCCATAAGAGCAAATGGCAAAGTCTATATATCTAAAAACACTGATGTAATATAAGCATACATATATTTTAACCTTCAAAGTTTATTCGACATCCATATACTGTCAAATGTCACATAGTCATTAAGCATACTCTGTAAAGTCATGTTATAAAAAGTCTCAATAAAGTTTACTTACTTAATTTCATCAATCATCAATTTTTATAAAAATATAAAACAAGTATGAACGCATTGAAACAATTAAAAACTTGATGGCCCACTTATGACTCTAAATTTAAACATTCACAAGGAGGGCTTCGGAGCTCATCGAATATGTTGACAGCAGTGTCATAAAGCTATTCACAAAGTCATTCAGCACATTTGGCAACAAGTACATGTGATAAACATAGGCAGTTGAGCAGCCCAGTGGAAATCAGGAGTGGCTGCTCCTGAAGAGATAAGGTGGTCGCCTCGTCGAAACTGCTTAGATTGTTATTTTACAAGATTAAAATTAACTACATCTGTCAAGTTTTCATCCTTTAGACGGTGATGCGTGGTTCACTTCAGCCACTTTAACATCTTTAAGTTTGACATTCCCCTTGTAATGCAACGATCTTCTTCGGAACAAGTAACGGTTGCTTTTTGTATAATATTTGCATTTGTCTCAAGCCTACGTGTCCGCTAACTTTAAGGAGAAAAAAAAACTATGAATTGCTGTAGAGTAGCTTAATTGACACATAATAGAACATTTCAAAGATAATAAAAAGCGAAGCTAGTCAACTGAGCTTGGTCTTGTTTATAGTACGCTGACACTTTTGCCATACTATCGGCACCCACGTCCTACACGGATTTTGAGAAAAAAATTCATTACAAACATATGCCGAAAGAGTGGGGCCAACCAATTATATTCCCTATCCTTAAATAAGGTGATAAGCTACAGTGCGAAAATTATAGAGGCATAACACTACTTTGTATGGCCAATACAATATTTTCAAAAATCTTAGAAAATCAAATCGGTTCATAAGCCAATACTATTATTGGGGAGTATTTTAGAGCAGATAAGTCCACAATAGACCAATTGTTCATAGTCAAGCAGGTACTTGAAAAATGCTGGGAGTTCAACATAGACATGCACCAAATTGTCGTTGACTTTAATCACGCAACGACAGTATTCATCGTAACGTACTGTTCCAAACAATGCTTTGCTTTGGTTTCCCAGCCAAATTGGCCCGTCTTACCAAAAACGGCAATGACGTCGACGAACTTCCAAGTCCACATCAATAACCAGCTCAGCGGTACCTTTTAGATGGCTCAGTAGTACGCCAGAAGGAAGCTACATGTCGATACACAAGTATATTACTATAAAAGTTGAGCCAAGTAGTAGCCTATTCAGATGATATCAGCATTGTGTCACGTTCATTAACAACTGCCGAAGAACTCTTCCTGAAACCCGACAGCGAAGCAAAACCAGTAGTGCTGCCAATCAATGAAAATAAAGCAAAGCTCATGACGCAATCGAGAAAAAATGCCTCAAGTGCACAAAATATCACACTTGGCGATTACAGTATCGAAAATGTGAGCAAATTTAGGGCGCAAAAATAACGAGAACCGCGGATGAAAGAGATGATATACGTGGAATAATGCAGCTCGCAAATAAAATATTTTATTCAGTTTTGACGATCTTGAAGAACAGCTCCAAGTTTACAAATCTGTGATAAGACCTGTGTTATGCTATGGGCGTGAAAAATGGACCCTAACACAATCATTATTACCAATTCTCTAGCTATCCCACCGTTATATTGGGGCTACTTCGGCGGAGGCTCCACCGACCCAAACTAACTCACCCGAAGACGAGCGTGGGCACCACTCGTTCGATCCTCCGAGCCACTCGAGGGGTCGTCCGAACGAAAAGACGATCGTCCCGAGCAAAATAAACATTTATACAAGTTTTGGGGCTCGCCGCCACTTAGCCCCGAAAATCGCCTTCAAAAAGAAACTCTGCCACGCAGAACGAGTTAAAGTGTTGCACCGCCTCACAAAACTCGTAGTTTTCTACACCAGGGTCGCCGTATTAAATTGAAACACTAACGTTCACCGCACCCGCCGAACACTACCACCTCACTTAATTTTTCCAGGTCTACCTGCCTGTTTAACGTCTCGGAAAAAGAATTCCCGAGCCATACCTTTCACAGCTGGAAAGGAACAGATTTATGTTGTATGGTAGCGAGGAAAGAAAAAAACCTGAAATTACCTTTACTCGACTTGAGTAATTTTCTATTTGTTACAATTCGACTATATAAAGTAAATTTAAAGCCACATACATTTATTCAATCCCTACTCTAGTAAAGGGCCCCTTTCTTCCATTTTCTTGATTATTGCCACCGCACAATTGTCTCGTCCCAATTTAATGTTCCCGTATCCAAGGTTCGTCCCCAATTCCTCGTCAATGTTGTCGCTGAGTATTATCGCTCTGTTATACCTCCGCCGGTTGCTGGGAAACTCCCAAAGGAAAAGAAGGCGCTCCAATCTTCCCGGGCTTGAATTACCGCCGGGTTAACGTTTTTCCTCTCGTCCACCGGGAAAATCATGTTTTTGGAGTGGCTTTGTTCCGTTTGTCTGAGTAGTTCATAATAAATTCCACTCGGTGGCGATCCAAGTGAGAATTAAGTGCATTACGCGCTAAATGCGCTGAATGCATTTGACTGACAGGTCGAACTGGCAGTAATGTTTATTTAAAATGTGAGATCCTTTTTTCCTTTGGGCTGGCACTAATATTTCCTAGTTTATCTCGTCCCCGCCGGTAGTTTAATTGCTGTGCCAACGCGTGGAATGTCATGTGTGTACATATATCTACCAGTTGAAACTTATTTCTGTCGTCGAATTTCTTCTCGGGAATGTCACGATTTTCTTCGTTTGGATTCCCGTGGTAGAATATAGTGAATTTGGTGCGTATAAAGTGATTATGCGCTTCGGCATGATGTCGTTAGCCAGTTGGGGGACGAGGTAAGATATTCAACAGTTGTATGCGTGTTTTTTTCTTGCAAGCGGATTTATCAGCTTCCTCTTGTTTGAGCTTGTCGTAATCGGCGGTTATTTATTGGTGTCCCAAAGTGAGTTTTCGGTTGATATTTTTAAGCTCATTCATATCATAGCCTCTTGTTTGGCTGAGAACTCATCACGAATCTCTGCAAATTGTTTTGTGTAGCCGTCACAAAGTTCATATAGGTGACTATCAAACATTGCGCGTAACGCTTCAGCATTAATTGTTGAAACATGCTCAGCTGCTTTCAGTTTCGGACATTCTTCCCGAAGACCATCGATTTTTTCTTCAAGAGTCCGCTTCTTGTTCTCGGACTCTCGCATTGATTCCTACAGTGACTTAATTCTGGCTTCAGGTTGTGAGCTCAGCAAATGGCATTCGCCTAAATCCTTTTCATATTCAGAAACCTGTTTATTTGGATCTGTTTGTAACGCCTCCAGATTCTGGCATCTTGGGCGATATTTTTAGCTTCCGATTTAATTTTACTAATGCATATTCGAGCCACTGTGAATTCCTCTTCAGCCTTACCACCTGGATCAGGGGTATTCATTTTCATCTCACTGGTACTATCCGTGCTTAAGGCTTGTCCAACTTTCGACAGATCACGCAAAAGATTTGAAAGCATTTCATAAATTCGTTTCTTATGATGCGCTGACATGCATTTCAATTGTTGCAACTCCACTGTAACGATATTCAATGTGGCCTGTGTATGTTGCAATTCCTCTTTCATAGTATCAATATCTTTGTTTTTGGTCTCGATTCCTGGTGATTTTTGACCTTAGTTAACAGGCAATTGTTCTAGAGCTTGAAGTACTTCTTTTACCTCCTCGTTGACAAGTTCGTTTTCTTGTTTTCGAGTTCGCGCTTTACTCGTCCTTTGCTTGCTGCCAATAAAGTGTTCAATTCGCGAGTGTCTTCCTTCGGTATGCGTGCCGTTTCTGTCTCAGCAGCATCTCTGGCTTCGTTACTCGGCTCGTTTCTCTTTAGTGGCATGTATGCATCGTTGCTGGATCTGTGTGAGTGTGAAGATGCTTGCGGTGGAATCTTTAAGTTTGTGCCCTTGGCCGGAAGCTCAGTGGCAGCACAACTGATAGGAATGTCGACTTTAACGACAGGGTAATAAACATGAGCAGTAGAGCAGCCCCATGGTGATCAGGAGTGGCTGCTCCTGAAGAGATAAGATGGTCACCCCATCGAAACTGCTTAATTTGTTGTTTTACGGGATTAAAATTAACTACATTCGTCAAGTTTCCATCCTTTAGCCAGAGATGAGTGGTTCACTTCAGCCATTTTTACATCTTTGGGTTTGACTTTCCCCTTGTGATGCAACGACCTCCTTCGGAGAAAGTAACAGTTGGTTTTTGTAGAATGTTTGCGTTTGTCTTAAGCCTCCGTGTCCGCTAACATTAATGATACAAAAAAAAATTATGAATTACTGTAGAGTAGCTTAATTGACACATAAAAGGACATTTCTAAAGATAATAAAAATTGATCGGTACACCTCGTAGAATAGAGTACGCATGATAAATATTTTGTAGTGTAGCTTCGTGGCTTGACAAGAACCCGCCTCATATG
The DNA here is from genome assembly GCA_963969285.1 of Odontomyia ornata. NCBI lineage: Eukaryota > Metazoa > Arthropoda > Insecta > Diptera > Stratiomyidae > Odontomyia > Odontomyia ornata. The sequence goes on from OZ017740.1 coordinate 33,193,680, forward strand.
ATCCCGTAAATAGCTAGTCGACAAGCACGTGTACGCGGTCGTTACGCGAAGCTAGTCAGCTGAGCTCGGTTTTGTTTATAGCTCGCTGACGTTTTGTGCCAGACAATCAGCACCCGTATTCTTCACGGATTTTTGAAAAAAGAAATTCATTACAACAGCTTCACGTTTACATCCGCACTCAAAAGCGCTTCCCTGTAAATTTCGATAGCACTCAGGTTCGAATTTGAATTAGTCGAATTATATACTGCATCAAAATTCATTCGGAGTCGATGTCGGAAAGTAGAATCAATGAAAACACAGGCAGTATGAAACACCGCTTGTCAGATGGGAGGAGCAACGATTCAAGTTTGGATTTCCTCCCAGCGTTGCATGTTATTTTGTTTGCGACGCTTCATTGCTTCGAGGGGTTATATATTTTATGCTGCCGCATATGTTGACTGAATGACGAAAGTTTCCGCTACCGTGTAACCTAGTCGTAGTGCCGGGAATTTGCGTTTCGTTTCGAGCTCGCATTGATTCTTGATGCTTTCGGCGCTTGTTACTGCTGTTGTCCATAATGTGGCGTGTATATCGGAAGCGACCCAGCTACTTAAGTTTAATTACATGAAGTTAAAAGGCAAAAAATAATATGTGGCTTTCTTTCTGTAATCTAACAAGTAGTCATTTTATGAATGAAAATTTAAATTACTTGCTGTTGGTTACATTACTAGGCTATCAAAAAAAGTTAATATTGTGCTGCTCGGTATTGCGAAATCGCTCATGGTAGTGTTTGGGGTGAGCAACACCCCTCATCCGCAAATATATTGAACGCCTTTGAGCGATGGGCCCTAAGGTGAATTATCGGAACAAAGATCGACGGGGACCAATGGCGAATTCAATACAACCATAAGCTATATGAAATTTTTGACGAGCCGGAAGTCTCAATGATTGTAAGACTCGGAAACTGCACTGGGCTGGCCATGTAAATCGTATGGACGAACAATGAATACCCAAAAAGGTATTCGTTGGGAGAACTGAAGGGCGAAGACCAGTGGGAAAACTAAGGAAACGCTGGTCTGACTCGGTAGTTCATCGCTGCTCTGATTTCGAAATTGGAGGACGCGGTAAACGGACTAAGACAGTTGGACGCGATTGTTGCAGGCCCGAGAGGGGCTGTAGCGCTACGAAGAAAAACGGAAATATGACAACAGGTAATTATATTCTTGAAGTAAATATTTGAGGATTTATATAATTGTGATTTTTTAATATATACACATACTTGTACTAGCAGACTAATAAAAAAACTCATAATTGAATACGTACGTAGTAAATTGAATAATTTCGAGGTTGACTAATTTACAACCATACATAGGATTGAGTTTGAGTTTAGAATTTGTAGTGAATAAGTAAATTTCAAGGTCCGTGAAGGACTGCAGCGATGGACTGCTGCCTCGGCAGAAGAAGGTGTCATTATCTGCCGAGAATGCCCTTGTCTGGGGACGCGTGAATGCGCTGGCAGGCTAGCATTGCGGTGTCGTGGGGCGGGTTCATTCCCCCGCACAAGGACCCACTACAAAGAATTTCGCATTCACGAATTTCTGGGGTCGAACAAAAGCAATGCGACCGAAGTCGCAAAAATTGTAGGCAACTACAGCAGGGGTAAATGACTTGTTCATGGAACAGGAGAAACAAGTAAAAAGGGGCGGAAGCAGGTAACCTCGTCCTTACCTAGAAAGGCTCATGGCCCACAAATGAGAGAGGGGCAACCGGGTGGTGATGGAGCCCCTGCGCACCCACACAACCGGATAAAAATCCATAATTGTTCCAGTGGCCAGGTATTCCTCTTTGAGTGGAAAACTCATACAACTTAACTTGCATAAGCCTTCCCATCAGAAAAGAAGTACCCCGGTGACCAATTTATGCCATAGAATCATGCAATTCGATTACATAATCATATGTCATAAAGAGGCACCTTGCTCGAGCCACTCAACCCGCTGGTTTATATTTAAAACAGGTCTTCGTGGGTTTAATAAAGCCCACGGCATTTCAACGATTCCACCATTCGAGATACCAATCAGAACATGTTTGCTAGTGATTCCTCTCTCCGTTATTGTTTCCCGCATAGTCTCTACAGTAGACGGAAGAATATATGATTGTTTCTCTATGAATGGAACAGTTCAGGCATCTAGTAGACTCCAGGTTGTACTGTTTGTTTGAACTTTTCCTTCGTATAATTCCACAGTAGTTAATTCAGTTCTTCTCACTTTATAATTATAGTATCAATAAACAAGCCAATTTTCAGAGTGTACTATATGCAATGGTTCACGTGCCTTGCGGTGAGACATTGAATAGACAATAACCCCTGACACAACATCAACTAAATAAACATTTAAAACATATTTATGAACTGGGTCCAAACTTTGTGTAGCAACTGCTTCTAAATTTGGATTTATATATTTATATAAAACGGAACGATCACTTAATACTCTGCCTTGCGAATGAACATGTTCATAAGGATTTTTTTCCCAGCAATCTTTTATATTTTCGCAGCTGTTTGCATTTATGCCCGATATTGTAAGGGTATTTGCAGTTTTCATGGTAGAAATAACCGTCGGTAACCCCAAAGCAATTGTATAAAATGTATTTGCGTTTAACTCTTTCCCGCATGTCGACGGTTTGTCTGACAACGATACGATCTGGTCGCGTATCAAAATAGCTCCATTGCGACCTACTGCTTTAAGTTTCATCTTAGGGGTAGTATTTAAAGAGAGTTTTTCAATTTGTGTCGAATCAGAAGCCAAGTCGAGCCAAATCAGTTGACTTTTGTCCAAGCAAACATAATAAGATCCAGCTAGAATACAGTCCGCGTCTTGTATCCAGGGAGCTGTAATCTTCGCGGTACTTCCACTACTTTGTCCAGTCATTGTAATATACTTTGTTACTTCCAAATGTGATCCCCAAACAGGAATAACATGATATAAATATGTACGAGGTGTGTTCAAAAAATATCGCGAATTTTGTTTTTTTTCAAAAATTATTTATTTATTCATGAATATCTATTTTGTCCCCTTCAAAGTAATCCCCATGAGATATTATACACTTGTGCCAACGGTTTTTCCAATCTTCGAAGCACTTCAAAAAATCATTTTTTTTAATCTTGTTCAGCTCCTCCTTCGATGCCGTCTTTATCTCGTCAAGCGTAGCGTAACGTCGTCCTTTCATGGGCCTCTTCAGTTTAGGAAACAAGAAAAAGTCACAGGGGCCAGATCTGGGGAATACGGTGGTTGCGGCATCATTAGTGTGTTGTTTTTGGCCAAAAAGTCGCGCACAAGCAACGATGTGTGAGCAGGGGTGTTATCGTGGTGCAAAAGCCAATTTTTTTTCTCCCACAAATCCGGGCGTTTATGGCGGATTGCTTCGCGTAAATTGCGCATAACTTGCAGGTAATATTCCTTATTGACCGTTCTTCCCTGTGGCAAGAACTCATGATGCACCACGCCCCTGCAACCGAAGAAAACTGTCAGCAAAACTTTCACATTCGACCGAACTTGCCGCGCTTTTTTCGGTCTTGGTTCATGCGGCAGCTTCCATTGAGATGATTGAGCCTTGGTTTCCACGTCATAACCATAGACCCACGATTCGTCACCAGTTATGACCCTCTGGAGCAAATTTGGTTCGTCGCGGACAGAGTTTAACATCTCATTAGCAATGTTCATGCGTTGCTGTTTTTGGTCGCAATTGAGCAATTTTGGTACGAATTTCGCGGCGACCCGTCTCATGCCCAAATCGTTGATAAAAATCGAATGGCACGAGCCAATCGATATGTTTAGGTCCTCAGCAACTTCTCTAACGGTGATTCGACGATTGGCCAATACCATTTTCTCCACTTCATTAATTTTTTCGTCTGTTGTTGAAGTGCTCGGGCGTCCGGCACGCTCTTCGTCGTTCACATCTTCTCGACCTTCTAAAAACATTTTGTACCACCGATAAACGTTGCTTCAGTCCAAGGTAGCTTCTCCGTATGCCACAGTCAACATTCGGAATGCATCCGCGCACTTAATTTCGTTTTTCACACAAAATTTGATACACGTTCTTTGATCCATTTTTTTGAATAAATAAAAATCGAAGACGATTGAAAACACGTGCAAGTAAAGCAGCTATCACCAATCAAGTGAACATTCAAAATGGCCGTGCTTGTCGGCATACGTAACAGACATGAGTACCAACATAACGCCACAAAAAAATCGAAATTCGAATATACGAGTACGTAACCCGCGAAAATTCAAAATTCGCGATACTTTTTGAACACACCTCGTATTATGGAAAACCCACTGGCTGTACTCCGCCCGATTTTGCTGTATGGGCATCACTGACCATTCCCATAGGACATAGCCAGTTACAGGTGGCCAACCTCGCACAATCGCTGGTGAATGCATTTGGATCCATGGCACTTATGCTTGTTGCATTTTCACGTGTGCTTGTCGCATTTTCACGAGGCTTTGGCTGTGGTGGGCCCCCATTATTCATGACGCTGACACGCTCCGCGCTCAATTACTACAAATTATAACGATTTATTTAAAAAAACTATCTTGAAAATGTTATTTCAAAACATCAAAAGCAGAGTGGCAATAACAATGAACAAAACCTATAATTATAATCAAAATAATTTTTATCCAATTCATTTTCATTAATATTTCGATCCAACTTTTCACTTTTAAATTTATTCATTCCACTTAAGTTCAATTATTTTCCAAATCCGTATTTCCGTTGGACTACATTAAATTGTCTTCATACTTGAGAATTTATTTTCTAGTAAATTCTGTGGTTGAAGCCACAATTAAGTTCAAGCTTAAATTTACTTTCAGTATGGAAATAAATATAAAAAGAAATTGAAATTCCACAGCACAATAGTATTTCACCTTTTTGATCTCAAAAGAAATAAAAATCTTTTAAGATACGATTTCCGTTATTCACATTAAATACAATAGTTATTTTAGATCAACTCAACGATAAAAATAGAACAACTCATTACTAACTACAAATTTTCGATAACTACCTACGACGGTTCATTAAAGTTCTTTTATTTCATGGCGTTCCATTGTGCAAGCTCAATCAGCTTTTTTCCATTTGCAGATTATGATATAGCCACTGATTGCGGTCTGATACCATAATCAATGACAATGGAATCATCTTAAGGTCTTCCGAACAATTCTTGGAAATCGACAAACATTCATCAAATTCTTCTTGTTCAATTGCCAAAAATTATTTGAATACAAATCTCGAAACCGATTAACATGTCAGATATTGTACTAATAGCCGAACAATTTGGTTAGATAAAGTCAACAAACACGTTTGTATGATGTTAATGTTACTAAACATTATTGCCGCAATGCTCGCAAGACTCCCATAAACATTTTTCTACCCACTGTGCCACATTCGCTCAGGAAATCACTTAATCTAATGAAGATCTTCTTCATACCGCCGAAGAGATCAAGCGTAAGGTCAACATTTTAAAATTGTTGGAAAAGATTGTGGGGCTTGATGGGTTAGCAGCAGCAGCAGATATCAATGAATTTCTTTTCTAATCAATGAAAATAGAAAAGAAAAGATCGCAATCGGTTAAATGACTCTACAAAGACATGTTGCACAGATGGCGATTGGGTTGGTTGCGACGCTGCGACTGTGGGATCGTGGCTCATCCCATCAGTGACAACTTGAATGTTTGTACGAGTATATACTAGTATTGAAGGAATTTCTTCTTGGCCAGGGAATAGCCAAAGTGGTTCCAGGCTTGGGCTAAGATATATGGACATTCAGGCATATTCCTCGTCACGAAGTCTCGGCCTGATCTTCTGAGCTTTGATGCTTCTAATGGCTCGAAGAACCACCTGTTAGACCGGCCGAAGCTGGAGAGGAGTGGATAGTTATGGTGTAATTTATCGTCTCATGCATCAAATTAATTGCTTTTGAATGTTTAGTGCTGCCAAATTGATATTGTATGGGAAATACTGATCACTGTGAGCACTATTGTCTTGGAGAATATGAAATCAGACATAACATTTGCAAATTCTAAGTCCTTTTTCGTATTAATCAATCATTCGATAACTTTCTCGTGACTTAATTTCCAGTCATAATATTTAATGAAAATTGGGTCAATAAAAGAGCTATAAAAATGCTTGAACCAATTGACCAAGCAGAAGGAGAATAGTTGGTATAGTTGTTCAAATCATTTTCTATCCAAACACCTATACATAGATATGTAGTAAATTAAATTTATTATGTAATTAAATATATTCTATAATGTTGTTTTGTCACAAAAGTTGAACCCAGCCCAGCGAAACTACACTGTTTCTGAGCAGGAATGCTTGGCGGCGGTTTAGGCAGTGAAACGTTTCACCCCTTCGAAATCGTTACGGATCATGCGTCCCTGAAATGGCTGATAAGCCAAACTGACCTCCATGGCCGTTTGGCTAGATGGGCCTTGAAATTGCACGCGTTTGACTTTACGATTCGACACCGGAAAGGAAGCCAACATGTGGTACCGGATACCTTATCGAGGATGTTCGCCCCAGAAGGAGCCGAGTAGACCCAGGTGGACGACAGCCCCCTATTGATCGACTTGGACCATCCCACCTTCAAGTTGGCAGGCTACACCCAGCTGATGCATACTATTCAGAGCCAGTTAGCACAGATGCCAGAACTGCGGCTGACGGAGAGATTTGTATACAAGCGGATGGGAAACGCATTCGGAGACCCCATACAAGAAAAGGAACAGTAGAAGTTATGGGTTCCCGAAGAATTGACCATCGATCTTATTAGTCATGCTCATGACCACCCACCGAGTGCGCATGGCGGATACGGTCGTACGCTGCGGCGGCTGAAAACCTATTTCTTTTGGCCTAAAATGGCACAACAAATAAAAGGGTATGTAACCACCTGTGAGTTGTGTAAGTACACCAAAGTGCCCAATGCTGTCCTTCAGCCTGAGATGGGTAAGTTTGAACTACCTGAGCGTGTGTTACAGCGCTTGTATATCGATCTTACCGGTCCTTATCCTCGTTCGACTTCTGGTTACACGGCAGCTGTCGTGGTCCTGGATTAATTGTTAAAATTCCCAATTATTGAGCCGATTCGTTACATGCATAGCGGTCCGATAGTCAGCTTCTTAGAGAAACGCGTCTTCCATGTATTTCGAGGATCGAAATATGTTGTCGCCGGCAACGGAGTCCAGTTCACCTCGGGTAGATTTTGCGAACGGATCAGAAGGATTGGGACCGCAGCAGGTCCGCCATTACCTGTACTCTGCGCTCTTCATACCACACCGCTACAGGGATCTCACCTTACTCTGCCATGTTCGGCCAGTACATGATTTACCCCGGTAACTCGTACGGGTTGTTGCGGCAGGTAAAATGTTTTTTTATGGTAGGGAGGTGAATGCCATTCATGCACAGAGAGTGGGACTCCCATGCTCACAAGAAATTGACTGGATTACCCACTAAACACTTCCCCTGTCAACCTGAGAACCCAGCCTGAAACCGTTTGACACATTACTTCGGGCCAGGTCTCGTTTTGTTATGCCGTGAGGTGTCATCAAGCTGGGGATCCCTTTCCTAGCGGGAGGGGAGAGGGAAAGAGGAAACGCCAGATAAGTGATCCACCAGCCCCAGCGCCCCTGGCTGCTGTGAGTCCCTTTTATATTTAAGGACTGCCCGAGCATAATGTGCCACCTGGTTCCATTTGTTAACCGATTCGAGCATCACCGCAACTATATTATCCGGGGTGAGCTCTTCCGCCTCCCTGTAGAGTTCCCTTCGCAGCTTGACCCATTTGGTACACGCAAAAATGTGTGGCAGGCTCCTCTCCTAGGCAAAAAAATCGGGGGACCGTGACTTACCAATCTTGTCCAGGTAAGACTGAAACACCCATGCCCGCTCAAAAGCTAGGTCAGATAGAAGTCAGTCTCACCATGCCTTCAATTTGGCCACGGTCTAACATCCGGGATGAGACGCGCAGTCCACCTTCCCTGCATGCGATTGATCCAAGACTGCTGCCAATCGTTGAGCGAGCGCTGTCTCTCCTCGCAGACAACCATCTCCCTCGCATCCTCGTTTCGGCGCAGGTAAATAGCACAGTGCTCTCTAGCAAGGAGCGCGACAGGTATCACGCCTGCAATAACTTCCCCCGGCGAATCAGAGACTGTCGAATACGAAGATGCAATCCTCAGCGCTCTTCTTCTCTGTACCTAAGCTAAACGTTTTGTGTATACCTCCTTGCTGAGAGCGTCGCCCCATACTTCTGCTCCGTACAGTAGCACTGACCCTACAGCACTCATCAAGAGGCGTCTTCATAATGGGCTGGGTCCCCATACGTTGACCATAAGTCGACTCAGAGCCGATAATCCCGAAGCAGCCTTCTCAGCCGTTGCCCTGATTTGCTCAGAGAAACTTATCTTTGAGTCGATCAGTAGCCCCAGGTACTTCACCTATGGCTTCAATTTGATTCGTATATCTCCAATACTGATCATCCTTGTTCTAGGGATTCTCTTTTTTGTCAAGATGACCACTTCGGTTTTCTCCAGTGCTAAACTCAGCCCGAGGGCACTCATCCAATCTCTCACTGGGCACATTAGCATACTTAGCTTAAGTTGCGCCTGTTTAATGGTGCGTTCAGCAACCAGAGCCACAACATCATCCACATAGCCAACCAACCGTGACTCATCTGGCATCTCAAGTCTCAGTAGCCCGTCGTAAGATACGTTCCACAGGTCCGGACTAAGGATAGATGTCTGGGCAACACCCGATGTAATTTCCATCCTTCGTTGGCCCTGTATCGTGTTATGGAGCATGCTTCAGTCCTTTAGGTAGTTCCTCAACAGCCGCATTAGATATTCTGGAGCGTATCCAGAATATCCTACTATTTAGCGGAGTTGAAGGCGTTCCTGACGTCGAGTGTCACCAACAGGACGATCCGTCGCTTGGTGCGACTATACTCGTATGCCTCTGCTTTTTGGACCGCGTTCACCACCTCTGCTATCGCATCAATGGTAGAACGTCCTGCTCTAAAGCCGTACTGCCTTGGAAATAGGTCCTCAGCAGCACGAATCGCGTCAGTGAGTCTTCCCTTGATGAGTTTCTCTAGCACCTTCCCAGCCGTGTCTAGCGTGCATAACGGGCGGTATGCAGACGGCGATGCGGGGTTTCCCTTCCCCTTGCTGATCAGCAGGAGCCTCGCAAGCGTTGAATGTGCTGAGCAGCAAGTCAGGACAATGGTGATAGACGAGCCGCAACACCTCAGCCGGTACACCATCTGGACCTGGAGCCTTCCTCGCTTTCAATGAGAGGACTGCCTCCTCCAGTTCCGGCTGTGTGAAGAGTTGACACTCAACTGATGTTTCACCATGTACAGCGTCAACACGGACGGGATGGGCGGGGAAGAGTCCCTGTACTATCGCGCCCATCTTTTCCGTGTCAAGTATACGCAACTTTTAACGGTTGATGATGTGGAACAACAGCCACTTTTGCCTCTGAATCGCAGCCTTTCAAACCCATTACCATTATCGAGTTCGTATGTTAATGTGGATTTCGCCAAGACTAGAGACTTTTGTAACTCTCCAATTGCCGCATGTGTCCAATCTTCTTCGACAACACGTACAACGAGAAGAAAATCGAACCCGCCAGTCAAAGATGGAAATAATCAATCCATGCCAGTCACTAATCGTCTTGTTCAAAGCGGAATGAACCAAACATCAATTCAACACCATTTGCTTAGCGCCAATCACAATTCAAAGGAGAACCTTCTGCAAGCTCCCAATATTCCGCTAGCAAATGCAGAACAAACGTTTCCTTGCTCATCGAACTCTACACCAATCTTACGTTCTGGTCTCTCGTCAAGAGTGGTGTCACCACCGCTTCAAATACTTATATCGCGTCTTGCTTTTGATACTCCCGTATCTGAAATTACAGAGTATATTGTGTCGCAACTAGGTTGCTCTCCGCAGTATTTGCATTGCAAAAAGTTAACGCGAGATAGCCAAACAAATCGTATCGTGGCTTCATTTAAAATAACGGTTTCATCTGATATGCAGATTTTGCTTAGCTCTGACTTTTTGCCTCCGGGAATTCTCGTGAAACGTTTCGAACGCCAGTCGCGGAAAAATTTTCGGTCGTCCAGCAGACCTCAAGCGAGAACCTAAATACTTTTAGTAATTACGTTAATTTTTATCATCAAAATGTCAGAGGTACAAGAAAAAAGCTGGACACAATCAACCTTGCAGCCCTTCTGGCTAATGATGATATCATAGGCTTAACCGAAACCTGGCTTAATGAAGAGATCGTGGACAAAGAAATCTTTCCTCAACACGTAATTTTTAGATATGACCGGGATCGATCTACTTCCGGTAAACGGGATGGTGGAGGTGTGCTAATAGCTGTACTTTTGCTCCGTCACCACCAATCGAAGGCGTAGCAGCTCAAATTTCTCTTCACAACTGTTCACTATTTGTCTTCTGTATTTACATTCCCTGTAGAACTCACTTAAGATCGTATGAAATCCTTTGATCGAGCTTTATAATTAATGCCAGCTCCTCTTCGCAGTTTTTAATCTGTGGGGACTTCAATATGCCTCTGGTTAACTGGGATGCAGAAGCTAAAGCCATTGCTTCTTCTGATGACCTTTCTATAGCCTTATCCTCGTTTTTATCCCTCTGTAGCCTAAAACAATTAAGCTATGTAATGAATGCTTCCAAACGCATTTTTGACCTAATTTTCTCTAACAACCCTGCTGCAGGTCCTGTTTTCCCTGCTGCTTCTCCTTATGTTAAACCGGACCCTCACCATCCTCCTTTAGAGATCCGATTATCATTGGATCCAATACGTGGCAACGAAGGCTTAACTGCTGATTTTGACGTCATTAATTGGCAAGCCACCCTCAATCTAGACAACCCCAACCGTGCAACACAGCAATTCTATGCAGTGCTTAACAGCATTATCCCACTGCATACACCGACCACACGACCACGCAAAAATCTTCCTTTGTGGTTCACGAGAGAAGTTGATTCTGCTTTGTCCTTGAAGGACTCAGCCAGGAAACGCTACTTACGTACGAGATCAGAACTGGACCTCTCCGAATTTCGCCACCTACGTACTAATGCAAAAAAAGTGTGTAAATCCACAAAGTTATTTTATTTGAGAACAATTGAAGCATCATTTGCTAATAACCCTAAATCCTTCTGGTCTTATGTCAACTCTTTAAAACACTCGCGTCGGCATATCAATGCATTGTCATACCAGAACCACTTAGTCTACAATGACCAGGCCATATGCGACATGTTTACTGACTATTTCTCCGCCATCTGTAGCTCCCCGACCTCTACTTCTGATGAAAACCCTCAATCCACTCCAGACTTAATTGTTGATTTACACACTAACCCCTTAGAGGTCGCTGAGGTAATTCAGTCCCTGAATTCTAACAGCGCAGTTGGCCCTGATGGAATCCCTAACATTTTTATCAAATCCCTCTCTTCATCCTTATGTATTCCCCTCGCCCATATCTTTAATTCAAGTGTCGAAAAAGGTACTTTTCCAGACGTTTGGAAATGTGCAATCTGATATGGATCTTTGTCACACTCTTTCGTCCCAACCTCTGGTGTTCCACAGGGATCAATTTTAAGTCCACTTCTTTTCAACCTCTTTATTAATGATCTCCCAGCTATCTTCACATCCAACCCCCTTCTATATGCTGATGACCTGAAGATATTTTGAGTCATTAATTCAATTCAGGATTGCCAAGCTCTTCTGGATGACTTAAACTTTTTGTCCTCTTGGTGTAAAGAAATCGACTACAACTTAACATATCTAAGTGCCTTTCCATGACCTTTACCAATAAAACTTACCCCATTCAATTTTCATACTCTATAGAAAGCTCAGTTCTCGTTTCGGTTGAGAGTTTCAGGGATTTAGGTGTGACATTTGATTCTCAGTTGAAATTCACGTTTTGGAAATAACCAAGAAAGCTTCTCGGATTGCGGGGTTTGTCCTACGTTGCTCTCATAGATGTTTCAGCTTTCAAACCTGTGTTCGGTTGTTCATCATGTTGGCTCGCCCAATTCTTGAATATGCATGCCAGATATGGTTCCCACATCTTAATTATCTCATGGTGGTGGTTGAATCTGTGCAGCGTAGGTTCTCCCGCACACTTCTCTACAAATACAACATCCCGTATCACCCTTATGACTATCGCCTGAATTTCCTTGGTCTACCTTCACTGCAGGTAAGGAGGCAATTCCTGGATCAATGCTTCTTATTTAAATTATCGAGAGGCATGTTATCGTCGAAATTATACAATGCCATTAGCATACGTCCCCCTTCTCGCACTAGGTCGTCGCAATACTACGATATACCGTTTGCCAGAACCGTAACTTACAGTCACTCGCCGATGGTTCGTATGGTAAAAGACCACCTTAATCTCCAGCTTGGTCCTCCTTCTGGCTCATTTGAATCATTTAAAAACATGCTGCGGAGAGTACTCTACGAGCAATAAATTCTTTTGTCGTTAATTTCAGTCACTACTTAATTGTTAACTTTAGATTGATTCTTAAATGATATTTATATTTTAACCTAAACACGTAATCTATTAGTTCTATTTTATAATTGGGATTATTAATTCTGTAAAATAGTGATGAAGTAAATATAAAAAAATAAAAAAACAAGGCTTCCGTAGGGCACCTAGCTTCCGCATAACTAGCTTGTAGCCAAGGTCCCACGGCTCCTTGTTCACATTGTCCACTAGGTCTTGCCAGCAGCGAGCCTTGCTATTTTTGATCAATTCGCGAAGGCATTTCCTGGCCGACTTATATGCTGCCTTCCAGTGGCATGCTTCGTCACAGCTCCACGCCCATTGAGCCTCACGTCGAAGCTTGTGACACTCCCTCCGCTTTTCAGCGATTTCAGTTGACCACCAGTACACTGGGGTTTTGCCGTGCCGGGGTTTTCGACGGGACATAGAAGCGCAGGAAGCAGTCGTAATGATGCTCATAGTAGAGTTGATCACATCTTGAGCTGCCAGGTCTTGCGTCCCCTCCGAAGCTCCCTGCAACGGGTCACATGCTGGGAGCACCTCAACAAACCTCTCGATGTCCATCTTTCCGATGTTCCATCCAGTTGTAGAAAGCCGAGAGTACGGACGTCGGGAGACAACATCACTGATCTCAAGCAGAATGCACTGATGATCACTTGCTGTGTAGTCCTCTAATACTTTCCAATTGTGTATCCTGCCGACTAAGGACTCCGAGGCAAATGTCACGTCCGATATGGTTCCCTCAAGCCAATATGGTGGAAAGTCGGCGTATTTCCAGAGTTTAGTACGACGAGCGCCGTCCTGGCCGCCATTTCCAGGATTCGTTTTCCCCGCGGATCCAGTTGAGGCAGGCCCTGTTTGATTGCTTTAGCGTTGAAGTCGCCCCCAACGAGCACTTTGCCCTCTGCGTTTGAGGCAGTGCCCCCCAGAGCATTAAGCTTGGCTTGGAAAGATGATATCGATTCGTTCGGCGTTAGCTACACACTAAAGAAGGTGGTCCCTGAGCACCGAACCCACACGCAACCGTCCCCCCGTCCATAACTCTCCGCTTGGAAATCACCGTTCCAAATCCCGATGGCGGCAGTACCAGTTTCGTCAGAATACCATAATGCAGGACTTTTGTCATGGTATTGCTCACTCAGCAGCAAGAAGTCCGCGTTCATGTCCCTCGCAAACTGCTCAAGCAGATTTTGGGCGGTTGAACTGCGGTGTAGGTTTAGCTGCAGGATGCAGGTCATCGAAGTTCTGATTTTGCATTGGCTAGGGCTTCCTGGAACACCCAGCATTTTCCTAATCCCAAGCCGTGTCCAAAATCAGGCTTAGAATCACCATCCTTGCAGAGAATACAGTGTGCCTCCTTCGTACAAGCTTTTCTTTTATGTCCCATCTCACCGCATTTGTAACATAGGGAACTCCTATCGGGTCCTTTGCATACTTGTGTGGTGTGACCATAGCCAAGGCATTTGAAACATTGAAGAGGCATTACTCTTCGCCGTATCCTACAGACAACCCACCCTATTTGTACTTTGCCCTTGTTCAGGTATTGTTTGGCGTCCTTTTCGGTCAAGTCAACTATGGCCATAGGGACTCACAGCAGCCGACGGCGCTGGAGCTGGGGGATTGCTTTCATGGCACTTCCTCTTCCCCTCTCCCCTCCCACTAGGAAAGGGATCCACCAGCTTGAAGGCACCTCACGGCGTAACAAAACGAGACCTGGCCTGAAGTATGTGTCAAACGGTTCCAGGCTGGGTTCTCAGGTTGACAGGGGAGGTGTTTAGTGAGTAGTCCAGTCGCTTTCTTGCGAGCATGAGAGTCCCACTCTCTGTGCATAAATGGCATTCTCCTCCCTGCCACAAAAAAACTGTGGCCATGCGTTGTCCCGTGTTGTTTTCTGGTGTCAGTCTCGCTTTGATCCCTCCCAAGCAAGGAAACTCCATTTTGATGGTCCCAATCTGTTTGGAAGACCCAATAGTGGCCCTGGAGCCGCACGAGAAACTCCGAGTATTGCGAGACCAACTCCGTGAGAAGATTGAAGATAACAGACATGCGGGAGAGGCGCGCTACAACACGCGATCTCACCCTTCTGGTTTCAAAGCAGGTGATGAGATCTATCGACGAAACTTTAGACAGAGTGAGGCGGCCCGGTACTACAATGCTAAATTGGAGAAGAAATTTGTGAAGTGCCGGGCTCTGCAGGTGGTAAGTCCCACACGGTATCACCTCTCTGACATGTCCAGAAAGGAACTGGGAGTCTACCGTGCCAAAAACTTACGATGTTGAAGCACGCCATCCCCAAGAAGTTTCCTTTTTAGGGTTTTGTAAAATTATTTTAGGGTTTTGTAAAATAATTTTACAAAAACCTTCTAAAATCGCGTCCTGTCTGTCCGTCTGTCCGTCTGTCTGTCTGTCCGTCCGTCCGTCCGTCCGTCCGTGTGTCACAGCAGTTTTTCTCGGAAACAACTTAAGCTAGAAGCATCAAATTTTGTATGTAGGTATACTAAAAAATTTTATAAGGTATTTAAGGGGGGTCTCCCCATGTAGGGGAGTGACCCCCCGAAAAAAAATTTCATTGAAGGTAGCCGATATGGGTATCAAATGAAAGGTCTTGATGAGAACTTTTCAAAACAGGTCTTAGTTTGGCAAAGTTTGCTTCGAGGGGCGCACAGGGAGAGGAAATACACGAAAAATTTGTGTCCCCCCCCCCGCGATTGGACACCTTCCATCCGAAAAATCTGAAAAAAATCAAGAATGTAGGCCTTGATAAGTACAACAACAACAAATACGTGAGAAGTCGCAATTCACTCAACTTTGTTAGTAATAGTATGATTTATCGATTTTATGTTTTCTTGAATAAAATCTTAACGGTACCCTTAAATTCAATGAAATTCAGTACACATGTCTATTTATAAGATTGATTAATCCTGCAAGTTTCATGAAGATTGCATCATATTTAGCGAAGTTATAGCGGTTTGAATTTTCCTGTATTACTATGGAACAATATGCGCTGCATGTATTACTATGGCAACATATGGCTATGGAACAACATGCGCTTTTTACCGACTCAGACACTACAGTTTTGTTAGGATTTGCATGAAAATTTCAGGAATGATAGGTGCCATGAATAACTTTGAGAATCAGTTCAGCTATTGGTATCAGTAATCGTAAAACAAAATAGTGGCTGTTTTAAATGCGAAGATTGAATAATGTTGAGTTATTTTTTCCCAACTTCAACGTTTAAGGTGCATGCTTTGAACACTTGATTCAATTTAATGAATGACTGAAGCTGAGTACCTACAATTAATACTCATAAGTGAAACAAGTCAAGGAAGCGGGAGGGAGCTTCTAACAAAAGGGCTTTGTAACAACTCTAGGATTCGAAAAAATTGGCTATTAATCGATGATAACAGTACAGGAGAGTGGCCCCTGAAAAAAAAATTCATCAAACGTAGCCGATATGAGTATGAAATGAAAGTTTTCATGGGAGCTTTTCAAAACAGTTCTTAAACTGTCAGTTTTTGCTTCAGTGGGCGCACAGGGGGGAAATACATGAAAAATGTGTTTCCTCCCTCGCGAATGGACATCTGAAATAATTATCATGGGAGATATTTATGAGTATAACAATAACAAAAACCTCAGAAGTCTAAATTCTTTCAACTTTGTTAATAATAGTATGATCTTCGAATTTCATAGTTTCTCCAATAAAATCGTCATTGACATGCTTCTTGACTTTATTCAATCTGGTGACTGCATTTTGAAAATTGAACACAAAACCCTTCTGACATGAGCGTAGGTCTGTTTACCCAACTTGTTTTATTTATTTTACGATTGGCATTGTTCACCTCCACCTATGCTTGTTAATCGCACACAGCAACCTTTCGTTCTTGAACTTACCTTGGGAATGCTAGCCATCCATCCGACAGACGCCCCAATACGGATGGACTCAGTTAATAGCTTGACATCCTGTCCTTCAGTCTCCCCATGCCTGGTTGCTATAGTGGGCACTGCCCTGTAATACCTTAGCCCTTGGCGCCCTACGCCACTGACGCCGACTAGCCCATCTGACTTTTAAATTACTCGCTGCCACTGAACCGCGATTTGACGTGTGTCAAAAGAAATAAAAAGGGAAGAAGTACCATGTCCAGCTCGTGCTAGCCTTGAGTTCCACGTGTAGTCCCCGAGTCTCAGTGGTACTGGTCTTGGCTCTAAGATTATCCCTGGCAGTGGCAGCAGCCCCATTCGTTGGATGCTTCCGAGACATCATCCCGGATTGTTGATGACTGCGCCTCCGCGCTCACATTCTCTGTCGCAAACTAGCATCCTGCCTGTTTCCCACGACAAGCCGAAGTTTTTTAAACTGGACAAGTAAGTTCAATAACAGTTTTAAATAATACAGCTTGCTTAAAATTTCTGAACTCAGCATTAGTGGTGTGGAACTCCCACCAACTGCAGCTCCCCAACGAGCTAGGACTGCTGCCGGCTTTGCACCACCTGGAGGGGCCTACAGCATCTTTATCTACAACTTGGCACCCGAAACAGAAAAAAGCACATTATTGCAACTATGTTATTTGGTCCCTTCGGAGCTGTGCAGAGTTTGAAAATCATTAAAGATCAAGGCACAAACCAATGCAAAGGATATGGGTTCGTGTCGATGACAAATGATGATGAAGCTGCAATGGCGATACGTGCTCTTAATGGATACACGCTCGGCAACTGGTTGTTGCAGGTTAGTTTTAAAACGAATAAATCCAAGTAAGGAGAACAGGTGACCGGCGCGTAGATGCATTCTAGTTATAGGAGGCTTTTACAATATCTCGATTTTAATGAAAAAAGTAAACTACACATAATTAATACTACAATATAACGCAGAAGCTTCTAGACGAGCGTATCCAGTATTGATTGGATACGTCGTTTTTCTACATGGGGAAATATATCAGTTCAAAATGTTTAGGACTAATAATTTAAGATTAAAATCAAGATTAAAAAAATAGTTTAATTTAGTCGAATGTATGGATCTTTTGAAAAATCTGAAAAAAATCAGTAAAATGGGTTGAGAAATCTTCGAAAGGAGCTACACCCCGATGGCTAGCTCAGAAAAGTAGTGCCCAACCACCATGGCGGGTCCCGTACAGACCGAGGGGCTTGTTAATCTAGCAATTCATATTTATTTATTTAAGAAAAAAATTTAATATAGTAGAAATATCAAAAAATTTTAACAAATTAGTTTGGAAAAAATTTGAACAAAAATAATTCACAATTATAAAATTTAATACAAGGTGGGCCAGAAAGGCGTACGATTTTAAAAACACTCTTGCGTTTGAAGCTTTAGAGAGCGGACTGCGCGGGTGGTGGGGTTAAGTAGCTCGGTTCTCGGAAATTTAGTCGCGATGGATCACTTCACCGGAGCGCAACGTGCATTCTGCGTTAAACATTATTACAAAAATCACAATTCGTGCGCTATTGTTCGGCGTTTATTTCGGCGTGAGTTTGGATTACATGACCTAAATCAGTGTCCGAAAGAAAGTGTGATTCGATCGTGGGTCAGAAAGTTTGCAGAGACTGGTTCGACTCTCAAACAGAAGCCTGCAGGACGCCCAAGGTCAACAAGAACGGAATTATCGGACCCTACTTCTTCGAAAAAACAAGGCCACTCTGTCACTATAAATTCTGACCGATACATAGCCATGTTAAGGGATTTTTTCTTTCCACAACTGCAACAATTTGAAGCCTATAATCGTGTGACATGGTTTCAACAAGATGGCGCGACATGCCATACAGCTAATGCCTCTTTGGCGGTCGTAAACGAGATGTTTGCTGGGAAACTGATATCGCGCCGAGGTGACATTGCATGGCCTCCTAGAAGTCCGGATCTGACGCCACCGGACTTTTTTTTGTGGGGATACCTAAAAAGTAGAGTCTACACCAATAACCCAGCCCCGATTAACCAGTTGAAGACCAATATCCGTGCAATGTGCCAGCGAGTTTTTACCAATGAGGGTCAGATTCGAAGAATGTTTGCAGCGGGATGGTGCACACCTGGATGACGTTATTTTTAAGAAATGAATTTCCCAGATGTCAATTTTTATAGAAATAAAAATTTGTATGTGAATTGTACTCAGTTTTTTTTTAATGATTTTTTCAAATTCGCAATTCTTTCTGGCCCACCCTGTATAATAAAAAAATAATATTTTATTATTAATTTAAATACTATCGAAAATGCATATAAATAAAATAATTTATATTATATTTTTAAGTAGTTTTAGTATAAATAATTATTACTTATTTATATTATCGACAAAGGTCATTAAAAATATTTTTTTAATTATTTATATGTGAATAGAAAACTGATGTATCCTTTTTATACGATATAATTTTTTAAATAAAATTAAATATGTTATTATTTATTTTATTATTATTTTTATTAGTGGCTGGGTGTTAGTGTGGTTTGTATTAAATTTTTTTATTATTTTTATTTTTTTATAAAACAAAAAAATTTTTTAATTTAATTGCATAAAATATATTTCAATATTCTAATTTCACATTTTCCCCAATCAAATCGTAGAGGCACCTTTAAACTAAACGAAATTCAACATTTAACCCTCTCATGCCAGATGTTGCCTATAGGCAACATTGATTAAGAAGCTAATAAAGTCCCGCTATTTGAGTTTTTATGATTTCTGAACTTTTGTATTATGGAGCCCTATGTCTTGTGTATAACTGTGTCATTTTTCGTGATAATTAGCAGTTCACGTGTTCAGTTATTAGCCGATGTTCGTGGAGATACGTCGTAAAGTTTAGCTCGTGGAAAAAGTGTCCTGATAAAAAGTGGTTGAAATTTATGAACGAATTATTTATTTCTAAATTTCAGTATACATCGTAAATAAAGAAAGGTAAGAATGTGGTTTAAAAAAAAAATCATAAAAATTTCCTCTCCTTTGTTTATAATAATTTTGTAAAAGTGCAGTTGCCTATAGGCAACATGGGTCAAGTATGGCAATTTTCGTATAATGTTTTCTTTTGTTTCTGTATTCTAAGATGCGTCCAATAGGTTTAACTGTGGAGGAAATTGAGAAAATTCTCAACCTTGATTGGGATAATTCTGAGGATGAGGATGTAGACCAATAAGAAGAGGATGAAAATATCGTTCAATTGGAAAACATCATAGAAAATAATTTGCAAAATATGATTGAAAATGAAGAAAATGTGGAAATCCGTTTGATTGAGGAAGCAATTGACATAGAAAATGACGGACAAAATGAAGTGATTGGACAAGAGGTAGCAGAAAAATAAATATGAATAGTTTGCGGTGGAGAAGTACAGAGTTGATGCAATGTGATATTACATGAAAAAGTGAAATTCGTGGAAATGTGGTGAAACAACCGATTGAATATTTCAACCAGTTCTTTACGAATGAAGTTTGGCAAAGGATATGTTTTGAAACAAACTTGTATGCGACACAAACTAATGGAACAGAGCTGAAACGTGAAGTTCTTGAAATTAAAAAATATGTTGGAATATTGTTATATCTTGCTATAATAAGAATTCCAACATACAGAATGGCATGGGCGCAAGTTGTCGGCTGTTGCAAATTCTATGCCAAGAAGTAGATTTGATAAAATCAAACGATATTTCCACATAAATAATAACGCTGATCAGCCTCAAAAAGGACAACCTCGCTACGATAAATTGTACAAAGTTCGCCCATTGCTAGATTTTATAAAAAGAATGCAATGAAATTCCCCAAGAAGAACACCAGAGCATCGATGAACAAATGATAGCATTCAAAGGTAATAAATTTTTATGTAAAATTTATATATATATATATATATATATATATATATATATATATATATATATATATATATATATATATATATATATATATATATATATATATATATATATATATATATATATATACGAGGTGTGTTCAAAAAATATCACGAATTTTGTTTTTTTTTTTTAAATTATTTATTTATTCATGAATATCTATTTTCTCCCCTTCAAAGTAATCCCCATGAGATATTATGCACTTGTGCCAACGGTTTTTCCAATCTTCGAAGCACTTCAAAAAATCATTTTTTTAATCTTGTTCAGCTCCTCCTTCGATGCCGTCTTTATCTCGTCAAGCGTAGCGTAACGTCGTCCTTTCATGGGCCTCTTCAGTTTAGGAAACAAGAAAAAGTCACAGGGGGCCAGATCTGGGAAATACGGTGGCTGCGGCATCATTAGTGTGTTGTTTTTGGCCAAAAAGTCGCGCACAAGCAACGATGTGTGAGCAGGGGCGTTATCGTGGTGCAAAAGCCAATTTTTGTTCTCCCACAAATCCGGGCGTTTCTGGCGGATTGCTTCGCGCAAATTGCGCATAACTTGCAGGTAATATTCCTTATCGACCGTTCTTTCCTGCGGCAAGAACTCATGATGCACCACGCCCCTGCAATCGAAGAAAACTGTCAGCAAAACTTTCACATTCGACCGAATTTGGCGCGCTTTTTTCGGTCTTGGTTCATGCAGCAGCTTCCATTGAGATGATTGAGCTTTGGTTTCCACGTCATAACCATAAATCCACGATTCGTCACCAGTTATGACCCTCTGGAGCAAATTTGGTTCATCGCGGACAGAGTTTAACATCTCATTAGCAATGTTCATGCGTTGCTGTTTTTGGTCGCAATTGAGCAATTTTGGTACGAATTTCGCGGCGACCCGTCTCATGCCCAAATCGATATGTTTAGGTCCTCAGCAACTTCTCTAACGGTGATTCGACGATTGGCCAATACCATTTTCTCCACTTCATTAATTTTTTCGTCTGTTGTTGAAGTGCTCGGGCGTCCGGCACGCTCTTCGTCGTTCACATCTTCTCGGCCTTCTAAAAACATTTTGTACCACCGATAAACGTTGCTTCGGTCCAAGGTAGCTTCTCCGTATGCCACAGTCAACATTCGGAATGCATCCGCGCACTTAATTTCGTTTTTCACACAAAATTTGATACACGTTCTTTGATCCATTTTTTTGAATAAGTAAAAATCGAAGACGATTGAAAACACGTGCAAGTAAAGCAGCTATCACCAATTAAGTGAACATTCAAAATGGCCGAGCTTGTCGGCATAAGTGACAGACATGAGTACTAACATAACGCCATAAAAAAATCGAAATTCGAATATACGTAACCCGCGAAAATTCAAATTTCGCGATACTTTTTGAACACACCTCGTATATATATATATATATATATATATATATATATATATATATATATATATATGTATATATATATATATATATATATATATATATATATATATATATATATATTTATATATATAAATATATATTTCATTTGCTAAAATGTATTTATAATTAGGCAAACACAGTTTGAAGCAATATCTCCCCAATAAGCCAAACAAGTGGGGCTTCAAAATGTGCACTAGAGCAGGTGTATCTGGCATTATTTATGATTTTGCTCTCTACATTGGTGAAGGAACGTGTGAATCTTTTGGTTTGTGAATATATTCGGATATTGTCTTACATTTGGTATCTAACATTCGTATGAATCAAAACTACAAAATATTTTTTGATAATTAGTTTACTTCAATAAGTTTGCTGATTGCTCTTAGACAAAGAGGCATATTATCCACTAGTACAATCCGAAGTAATCGTTTGAAACATTGTACTCTAAAAAGTGAGCAGGAACTTCAAAAACAAGGCCGAGGATCATGCGATGTCAAATATGAGTCAACGCACAACTTGATTGTCGTTGGTATGACAATAAGAGTGTGCAACTGGTTTCTAACTACTCAGGTAAAAATCCGATGAGTGAGTGCCAGAGATGGTGTCGAAAAGAAAAGAAATTTATAACTATACCTCGACCAAGGACAGTTGAATGCTATAACAAGCATATGGGAGGCGTTGACCTTGCAGATATGCTGCTAGAGTTATATAAAATCAACCACCGTTCTAATAAATGGTATATGCGCATTGTATACTGGTGTATAAGCTCCGCTGTAGTAAACAGTTGGCTGTTGTATCACAGAGACCTCTTACATAACTACGGCAGTATAAAGTATATGCCGTTGATATAATTTCAATTAGGTATTGCCGATGAGCTGATGAACGCAAATCAATCATCAACGGGTGCAAAAAAACGAGGTCGCCCATCAAATAATGCACCAATGGAGTCCACTTCTTCAACATGCTTCCAGCAGAAGAGCATATATTGCAGAACCGGCTAAATCTATCCATTTAGACAATTTAAGTCACTGGGTTCAATGGGGATCAAAAGGTAGATGCAGACTATGCCATACTGGGTTTCCTCGGTCTAAATGCAGCAAATGCAATGTTTATTTATGCTGCAATCCTCAAAAAAAATTGTTTTGTTTCGTATCATACATAAATTATAAAAATATAAATTAAAAAAAAGATACAAAATCAAAAACTATAATAAAAAGATTTTTCAAAACCATGAAAATATTTCAATAAATTTACAATAAGTGCCCAATGTTGCCTATAGGCAACATTCAATATCTAACAAACCGAGAAACCTAGAAGTCTGAAAATTTCATCAATTCATATTTTTGTCGATAATAATACGAATATATTTCCAAAAAATTTTTACTGCCGGCCAATTTAATTCGGGCATGAAAGGATTAAATAGTCCTTTAGTTTTGGAAGTTTGATGAAAATCGAATGATATACACGGAAGTTATGGCCATTTGAAATTTCTCCAATTACAACAACAATAACACATGATTTTGGTATTTTATGGACTTTCCATCGAATCAGACACAGCAGTTTTGATTAGATCTTCTTGAAATTTTCAAATAAGGTCAATAACATTCATGATATGAGTGATTTTGTCGGTTCGCAACGAAATGGCGACCGTTGAAAACAGAAAAACAATGGGTTTGACATATTTCTTGACTTTATTCGTTGCTGGTAAATGCATTTCTGTG
This sequence comes from Odontomyia ornata, assembly GCA_963969285.1. Taxonomy (NCBI): domain Eukaryota; kingdom Metazoa; phylum Arthropoda; class Insecta; order Diptera; family Stratiomyidae; genus Odontomyia; species Odontomyia ornata. The sequence goes on from OZ017740.1 coordinate 33,217,178, forward strand.
AAATTGAGTACAAAACCCTTCTGATATGAGCGTAGATCTGGCTCCCCAACTTATATAAAGATATTGTATCATGGAATCACGAAGCTGTGGTTCGAGAACAACAATTCAATGCCAATCGGTTCTTTGTACCCAATCATCAATTTCGTATTTGTAATTATTGTATGTCACCAGCGAAAATCACATGACAAGATGATAATTATTCCCACATTGTTGTGGATCAGCACCACTTCTGCCAATTGAGTTCACTTGATGCATCTGTGATGGCTGCTGCGACTGCTTCCAGTACTTTTTCTGGCATCAATATCTGCCAGGGAATTTCATTCATTCGGTGGAGCCAGGTCTTGGTCTGGACCAACAAAACATAAATAGTGAAATATCAACGGATGGTGGGCCGGTCACCTGTCGGTCCCTGTTAATTTATTTACTTTTTGTACGAATGATCCACAATCGGCATTCGAATTTCAAGGGGCGATTGTGACTTGCAACGCGATCACGGGGCGAGGTTTGACCTGGACCACTACAGGCTGGTGCTTCGAGCATGTTCACTGTAAGGCAATCAAGCAAATTGTTTACACACCTTACCTTTGGCATCACTGGGAATGGTGAACTTCGAAACCAACGTCATTTTCAACCAATACTTACCGAAACACTCCACCATACAGTAATAAAACTACGGGTCCAGTGTCCATGGAGAAAAATTGATCAACAACAGCTGTAGTAATAGAGCAGTTACCCTGTCAAATTGTTCTAAAATTTTCCTATCTCCGTCACCTCTACAGCATGGTGATCCGGAAGGCTGAGATTATTACTGAAAAAGGAAGATAGTTCGACTAAACGCATATTGCGATAGGCGGCGATAAGTAGACATTAATGATTATTCAGGTAGAATTTTTCTTTTCTAAATATCTAATATCTTCTTTCTTTTTTTAAATAATCCAAAACTAATAAACGCCTCGCACACCGATTTTGTTTCCAATCAACGTGATACCAAAGAAAAACTACGATATACTATTACGCAGTATCCATTAGCTGTGCGCACCCACACATGGAAAAAATCGTATGCAACCTACTTTGAGGCTTGCATCAAAAGGTGGGTGTTGGGATGTTGCGATGTTCCTCGACGCATGGAGTCGAAGGGAAAACTAGAGTGAGTGAACGCACGTGGGTGGTTGGGATTGGCAGCTCGCAGATCGAGATTGCTCCAACTAAATTTGCATCGCTAAGTGTGTTTTAGCAGTGTATAAATTTGTATCGCCTCGATCGCGACTCGGGGGATCAACCAGGACGAGCATAGCGGTAGCTGTCAGTGCGCAAGAGAAAATGTGAATTAGAGGGAATTCACAAATGAAAATAATCGGTGCGAGTGCAAAAGGGGTGTCGATTTATTTTAGCGTCGGTCGAGTTTCAGTGAATACATGGTGAGATCTGCTTCTACCTAGACACGGGAACATTCAGAAAAGCTCCTACTGCCTGGAACTCGGTCGACCTAAGCCTCTCTGTCCTGTGTACAAATTACCATCAATATCTGCAAGACAATCTGGGGACTATAGTGTGTTATTTAAGTTCCTTTCTGGAAAAATCGCTTACTCTGCGATGGATGCAATCAAATACTCCTTTTCGATACTGGAGATCGCACTCGAACTGCAGAATGGAAAGTAGTGTTCAAGTCGGAGATCTCACCAGACCAAAGGAATTTTATAATTCGTGACGCAAGGTTGGATATGGTATCGGGAGAGAAACGTGTTAACCTTATATTGCATCGTATTAGCACTGGAAAAGATAAAGGACATATAAGTGAACTATTCTGGTATGTGACGTTTGTTAAATGAAAACTATTTTTAATTTCTTAAGCCGGTTGTTAAATTCGACACACTGTTTGGACGAAGAAGTAAAATCAGTTTAAATGCCACTAAAGTTTATAGAGTTACGGCAAGATTGGAGTTTTATCAAGTCCAACTTCGAAGGCTACGAACTTCCACTAGAAGAAGCTACAACTATAAAACAGGAACTCTCAACAGCACCACTTTACGCTCAGTCAAACGAGGAGCAATTTTCGTTTCTTCATGTGGAACTTTTCTCTACACATAATCATCTAATTCAAGACCCATGGGAAACAATTTCCGTTTATTTTGCGATTATTTGATCTTAATTAAGGTAATACAGTTACTTTAAAGGGTAACGCTCCGAAGTTCCGTGGAAATGATTTGATAAAACGTAAATCTGTTCGTGCACGGCTGCAACTGTTTTCTCAGAAATTACGATATAAAGACTGCGATCATATAATTTTGCGTCAAGATCAGAAGTGATGGATAAATGAAAATTTGATAAAATTGATTTAAATAAGTAGTAATAATTTACAAGCCAGAGAGTTCCCACCACAAGAAAACGTGTTCGGAGTTTGGTTCCGCGGGAGTTTTCGGCAGCAATTATTTCCGGTTCATGTTTCGCAAGTGCCGGACCTTCTGAACTTGCCTTGAACGTGGCTAAAGCCTTTGAAGAATATTGTAGTGTGCGTGGACCTTTGTCATCTCGTACTCCTTTCTATAGAGATAGAGTTGGTGATCATCAAGTAGCCAAGATTGAAAGTTATACAATCCGGAAACTTCTCACGGAAGTTGGAGGCTGGAGCTGCGGAAAGCCTCACATTTTGTTTTTGTAATCGTTTCCGAGCGTAATAAGACTCGATATTTCCTGAATCAGGACAATCCGCCTCCGACGACACTTGTTGATGATATTATCACTCTTCCGGGGAGATGTAATTTCATCTCAGTATCTCGATCAGTTCGCCAAGGTACTGTAACTCTAACTCACTATAGCATTGTGGATGACAATATTGGGCTGGATCCTGATAAAATGCAGTTTCTCACTTATGACACATTTGCATAATAATTGATCGGGCACAACTCGTGTTCCGGGCGTTCGCCAATACGTTCACAAACTCACATTTTTGGAAGTAAGGAAAAGATTACCTTTTGGTATTGTTGATTTGATTAAAACAATAAAGTTCTCGTTAATTTGTTTATATTTTCAGTCTTTAAATTTGCTTATATAATCCTTGTTAAAAGGTTAATCACATACATGTTTTGCATCTAAAGAGTATGTTTCTGATAAGAGCGTCCTATGTAAAATTGACGTTGTTCTCACCGGAATAATTCCCATACTAGATACTTCTGAGAACGAGTAATCATCCGGTTCTCTCTTTTTGGCCAAAAAGTACTCATAACAATTTTGAAGTTACAATTTACATCTTTTTTTTTTCAACCCTGTCGCAAAAGTAAGAACAACGGCAATTTAGCATTTTGGAAACTAGTTAAAAAATCATAGTTATATATATATTCATATATCGGTATTATAGCTTAGTTTTCCAACAAATTTCTTTAGTTGAATTTATTAAATTTATTGTTTTGGCGTATTTTAATATAATATATATATATATATATATATATATATATATATATATATATATATATATATATATATATATATATATATATATATATATATATATATATATATATATACATATATATATATATATATACATATATATATATATATATATATATATATATATATATATATATATATATATATATATATTCATATATCGGTATTATAGCTTAGTTTTCCAACAAATTTCTTTAGTTGAATTTATTAAATTTATTATTTTGGCTTATTTCAATATATATATTTTTTGTTCAGAATAAAGCAATGTGGAGTTAAATGGATCCTTCGGTCTTTCCATTTTTACCCTTTTGACCGGGTAAAGGACCCGGTACGGTGGCAGGCTCACACCACCAAACATAAGCCAGCCGCCGGGAACATATTACCCGTGTGACGGCGCGGGTTGAGTGGCCCAAGCAAGGTGCTTCTTTATGACATGGGGTTATGTAATCGACTTGCATAATTCTATAGCATAAATTGGTCACCGGGGTACTTCTCTTCTGATGGGAAGGCTCATGCAAGTTAAGTTGTATGAGTTTTCCACTCAGAAGAAGAATACCTGGCCACTGCAACAATTATGGATTTTAATCCGTTTGGCAGGGTGCGCGGGGGCTCCATCACCACCCGGTTGCCCCTCTCTCATTTGTGGGCCATGAGCCTCTCCGGGTAAGGACGAAGTTACCCTGCTTCCGCTTCTTTTTACTTGTTTCTCTTGTTCCATGAACAAGTCAGTTGCCCCTGGTGTAGTTGCCTACGGTTTTTGCGACTTCGATCGCCTTGCTTTTCTCGACCCCAGAAATTCGTGAATGCGAAATTCTTTGTAGTGGGTCCTTGTGGGGGGGGAATGAACCCGCCCCACGACACCACAATGCTAGCCTGCCAGCGCGTTCACGCGTCGCCAGACAAGGGCATTCTCGGCAGAAAATGACACCTTCTTCTGCCGAGGCAGCAGTCCATCGCTGCAGTCCTTTATGGACTTTTGAACTTACCTTCTTCACTACACAGCTTCGCCTGCAACTGCGATGACCACGCCCAAAAAGACGAAGGCAACGAGGACAGGGCTAGCAAGGCGACAACGAGCTTTGAATGTTTTCACGCATGGATTTGATACTTACGACGGAATTTACGAATTCCTCAGCACAAATTTGCTGAACTATTCCACCACTCATTCCAACTGATGAAATTGATATTTGCACTGCAATGCATGCTGTCGAGCACAAAACTTGAAAATACTCGAGAAATTCTTTGTAGTGGGTCCTTGTGGGGGGGGAATGAACCCGCCCCACGACACCACAATGCTAGCCTGCCAGCGCGTTCACGCGTCGCCAGACAAGGGCATTCTCGGCAGAAAATGACACCTTCTTCTGCCGAGGCAGCAGTCCATCGCTGCAGTCCTTTATGGACTTTTGAACTTACCTTCTGCACTACACAGCTTCGCCTGCAACTGCGATGACCACGCCCAAAAAGACGAAGGCAACGAGGACAGGGCTAGCAAGGCGACAACGAGCTTTGAATGTTTTCACGCATGGATTTGATACTTACGACGGAATTTACGAATTCCTCAGCACAAATTTGCTGAACTATTCCACCACTCATTCCAACTGATGAAATTGATATTTGCACTGCAATGCATGCTGTCGAGCACAAAACTTGAAAATACTCGAGAAACCAACTTGGCAGGCCAAACGCAACGTCTGAGAAAGTCACGCAAATCGCACACCACACTACCGACGTCAAGTGCTCGTTCGGTGGCAGAGCTTTACTCCACACACTGACGACATCAGGTGATTAGTAGTAGTGTAGGGATAACCTATATCTGCTGGGTATCGCTACACAATATTATCCACCAAGTTTGTGGAATAATATTGCCACCAAAACCAGCATACGCGTTGCGGATGAAATTAGTGGGTGCATTGGCTGATTCATCGATTAATTCGCGGGGCGAACTGCTCGATTAATACAAAATGCTTTTAAAATCAATTTTCCTGTTTTGAAGAAAAATAAATGGCCACCAATTATTAATTAACTCTTGTACATAAGCGGTTGCTAAAGCGGGCAAAAAATGATTTGGCACCGATTCCAAAAACATTTATGCCAACCTTTTAAGGGCGTTATGAAGTTATTTTTCTTTTTTTTTCATAATCACCATCATCATTTTTTCCTTTATACATCAGATACCTTTTAATTTACGTATAACGTTTTCGACAACTACTTGAGGTCTTTTTCAGTACACCAAACGTTATACGTAAAAATAAAATGTATCTAATGTATGAAGGAAAAAATCAGCGTGTTTTTTTTAATAATATTTTAACATTCGGAAACCTCCGAGGCATCTTTATTTATTTTTTTTTAGTTTTTCACATATAAATTTCTTCTTCAATTTATATGATTATATCAAGAAGAAAATTATTTTTCATTACGGTAAAAGCAAAAAATTCAGCAATGGCCATATCGCTAAATCATATGTCCTAAAAACGAAAGACCTAAGCGAGAAACCCGATTTGTCTTGCCCGGAATCTAAATATACGAACATTATATTTTCATAATATTTCAACCAAACCAAATTCAATTCACTCACACGTTGGCAGCACTTTTCTACCTTTAGATTAACAAATTAAAGAAGATAAACATTACCCACAGAGATGATCATGTCTCTGAAGAAGAAAGCTTTTCCTCGGCTATCACCTGCCTTGAAGATTAATCATTTCCAAGCTCTCACATTTGCTCATTCGTAGTACATGCACTCTCAAGCAGAGTTAATTTGCTCAACTGTATACCAATGTGCTCATATGATCGAGTGAATGGATATAAATATGTGGGTATAGTGGAAATGAATACGAACACGTACAAGTCGTGTAGGTTGCGGGATTGTGAATTATACATACTTGATAGATTATCATATTCAACATAAGTCCAATGGGAAAAGTATAATTTTGAGAAAAATTTGTTAGCGATTTGCTGGGATAAAGATAATTATATTTATAATTTTTATATTTAGTATAAATTTTTAATTTTTTCAAAATTATATGAATAAACAGAAATTGCGTGAATTACCAATTGGAATATGTATTTTGTATATCTAAGAATATTTCTCAAAATCTTAATTTATGGTATAGTGAAAAAAACTATCTTCAGTCCCACGATAAAGAATATTGCAGTATGTTCCTTATATGGTCATACTATACACTCCATTTTCCAAATGGGACCCATTCAAGAAAAAAACCAATATAGCCACCACCACAAATAGTCATTGATATCTCCCAGTATCTAAGTCGCCATCACCATCACCTCCGACTACTTCTTCTTGGTCGTTTCTCATGATTGTGCTGTCACCGCCGTGACTGCTGCTGCTGCAACAGTCTCAGTCTCATTTCTTAGTCGCGACTCACGCAATGAACGAAAAGATAAAGACCACGACCAAAGCAAACTTAAGACAAACTTGCAATCAAGGCAAAGAAATGCAAACGTTGTCTTCATCGACGCTAGGTGCTTCACGTTTCGTCTCGCGCTCGCGACCACGGCGGTAGAGAGAAGGCCACTACTGACCTACTAAGCGAAAAGCCAGCCTCACTTTTTCTTATACAAAATACAAGAATACAACAGTTAAGCGCTTCACGTTAAGCAGTTGACGCGCCGCAAAAGACATTGTCGTTAATGTGCGTTAATATCAATTGTAGCCTCGTATTTCTTCAAGTTGGAAAAGAAAATTTCTTTCGTGCGTTGTTCAATTGTTTAAAAAATATACGAATGTTGCGTGTGGATGGTTTTCTTTGAGAAACTTTAACCTATCATTATTAATTTTCTTCTTTACGCATATCACATTCGAGTATAGTTAATTTCAAATTAGCTACAATTGGACGGCGAGGAAATTGTTCCGGGAAATTTATTACTTCTGCGTGCGGATCGTATTCAAACAGTGATTTTGCATTGTGTGGTGTTTATTTTATCATCTATTTCCCATTTTCATTCAACAACACATCGAAAGAAAAAAAAACCTAATGAAATACAAAGAAAAAGTGGATTGTGGGTGCGATTATAACCAATCATCGAGAAAGTGCCAATACTATGACCAGATGCTGTTCGATCGAATCCGCTGTGAAAATCCATTTTAAATTAATAAACGAAAGTTAATGGAAAAAGAGCGAAGAAATTGTGAGCAGCTAAACACGCTTTATAACAGCCGGTGTTCGATATTGTTATTTAACGTGTATTCGGTGAATTTTTTGCCTTTGTTTATTTGTTGCATTGCGAGTGAAAGAAAACTCAGGTGTAATCGTTAATAATGGATTACAGGAGATATTTTATTTACGTAAGTAGATGATGGTGAAAATTTTGTTTAAAACGTATTTAAAGTGTAAGTAAAGTTTTTTGCTGCGATAAAACGTATTTTTATTGATATCAAAATTGCTTCCAGTTACTGTTCAGATAAACTATATAGTGCTAATGGAATAGTTAGGAACTTTGATAATGACTTGAATGAGTTTCAATGAAATCATTTATCTATGTGATTTTTTGATAAATTTATGAAAAAGTGACCCTTAAAGATGCTATTTTTGAAGGTAACAACTTTTAACAGCAATTATATTTGCTTATTGTAGTAAATTTATAACTGATTACAGTTAAAAATTATCTTTGTTAATTTTCCATTCCATTAAATCTTCCACTTGTATGATGTCAAAACGAAAGACTTAAGCCAGCAACCTGCTTTTTATGTATCATAAATATTTTTGTTTCAAAAGAAAAAGTGCCTCGAATAGATGAGGTAATTAATTACATTTCCCGTTTTATTTAAGATTTTATATTTAAGCACTTTGACTGGGCAATTATCCTAGATTTGAAGAAAATGCTGAAAATTCCACACCTTCAAAGTTGGATTTTATCGCCACCATCTGAATATAAGCTATCTAAATGTGAGACAAAGAAGTCATGAAAAACTAAACTTACATCTCTAGACGAAGGAAAAAACAAACATTTAAAATAAAATGGTTGGAATAATATTTGAAAAAAATAAAAACTCTTCTTCACTTTAAATTTGAGAGAAATTTACTCAGAGAATATTAAAAAAAATTTAGTTAGTTAGCAATAAGTCAGAAAACCTTTTAACATGCATGCATTCAACAAAACAACAATATCTTGGTTTCAGTTTAATTCAATAAATGTTGACAAATGAGCTTCTCAAACTAGCAGTAGTTAAAACTATTATAATATTCAGTATTCGACTGATTTGGCTTTAAATGCATCTCATAATAAACAACTCAGACCAACATAATATGATGTTCACTTCAGTTTATTTTTCCATGAATTTATTTCTTTCAAGTCCAAGTTTGATTTATCGACCAGTTTAATCATACGCCCACAGCACAGCAGGAATGTACTAGTGGTTCAAATACCCCTATGCAAAGACCTTACATCCTAACTCGAAGTAAATCACTGGGAAAGTTTTGGGCTCTTAAAACCCCGAACCTTGCTGCTGGTTCTACGACTACTACGTCGTGTTCAAGTTCTCCCGTGGCTTCAGCAGCAACTCAGCACATAGTTGGTAATGAATTAACTGTGACATGTAACAGCTTTCCGGGACCCTCATCAATCAATCGAGGGGTGATCCCTAAAACCAAAAATAATCCTTCGCCTAGTCTTCCACCCGCATCTGATGTTGACATATCGGCTGTGGCTACTCTGATTTCAGATGACGAAGTCATCGTATCCCCCCCAAAAGAGGTCTTTATTTCGTGCCTTAGCTACCATCTGTTAAAGTTATTAGTTGCTACAAATTGACTAAGGATAATCTGAAAGACAGAGTGTTAGCTTCTTTCAAGCTTACAGTGCCCTCAAATTGTGATACTATTTTGAGTACATATTAAACCATTCAGCTCAAGAAGAAGAAAGTCTTTCCTGCACCAGGAAGACCGCAACCTACGAACTTGTATAAGATTTCATGACTGTAGCTTAACTTCTAATGTTTCCATACATTACCAAAATGTAAGAGGGTTAAGGACCAAGCTTGATAAGGTCGTTTTATCTTTACAGCGCAACGAATATATATTTATATGTCTTACGGAAACCTGGTTACAAAGTAACATCTTAAACTCAAAAATTTCCCTTGATTTTGATATTTATCGTTGTGATCGGAATTTTGCCCCTGCAAATAAAGAAGATAGAGGTGGGGTCCTTGTAGCTGTTAGTAATATAATGCGTAGCTCTCTTTGTGCTGATTTTTGCTTTTCCCGTATTATGGATTGTGTAATTGTCAAGATCTTCCTTCCTAACAATACATATTTATTTGATTCCTCTGTCTACAAAACTAGTAGCTCTCCTTTGTATGCGTATGAAACATTCTTTGACGAGTTTTCCTCTTATGCCTGATTGCATCATCCGCAACCTTTAATTCTAGTATGCGGTGATTTTAATTTGGGCACAGTGCAATGGACGAAGAACTTTTCTTTCTCTGTTTCAGCAACCGATGTATTTTCTTTATCTCTCTCGTCGTTTCTATCACTCTGTTCACTGTCGCAATTTAATAATATCCCTAATGCTAATGGTCCGGGTACTTAACCTTGTTCTTTCTAACTTTCCCCTTTACTGTCTATCTGTTTCCATAGCATTGAGCCCTCTTGTGGGCATTGATAGTCATCATCCGCCATTATCGCTCGATCTCTCAATTGTACCTTTGACACATCGTACTTTAGTTTCTTCTCCAAAATTCAACTTCTTCAAAGCAAACTACGAAGCTCTAGCCTCCCAACTGAACTTGGTTGATTGGCTGGAGTTTTTTAATAACTTGGAGTGTGAGGAAGCTCTGAGTAAGTTTATAATAACCTCTATGAGTCGATTAAATACTTCACACCTTTACAAGCTCTACGCAAAGTAAAGCAGAAACCATGGCTAACTAAACAAGTACTTTGTGCGTTGAATGCTAAAAGTAAAGCCCACCGCCGTTACAAGTGTTGTGGTACTGAAGAATCCAGAACCAACTTTTGAGGTCTGCGTGTTGTAGCAAAAAAAGGACTAAAGACTGCAATGAAAGACTACTTCAGTAGTTTGGAGAGTTCCCTCATGGAGAATAATGTGAAACCATTCTGGTCATACATTAGATCCTTCAAATCCACCTCTTCTGTCCCTCCTTCAGTCCACTGGAATAATATCGTTAGCTCTTCTCCACAGGATATTTTCAACTTGTTCTCTCAGTTCTTCCCGTCAAATTTTATTCCTTCTTCTCATGTCTCCGATCCAGTTAATCCACCTGTACTTCACTCCATTGACAATTCTTCACTTTTCACTGACCATATTGAAGTTGAATCCCTCATTAATTCACTTAATCCTAATATATCACCTGGTCCGGATGGCTTACCGAATATTTTTGCCAAGTCATTGGCATCTTCACTTTGTATCCCTCTGGCTTTTCTCTTCAACCTCAGTCTAAAGACTGGTACTTTCCCACTTATTGGAAAAGAGCGAATGATCCTTTTTCTGTGTCCAATTATCGTCCTATTTTCTTAATTTCTTGTTTTCCGAAAATACCCGAGCGTCTGGTACATAACCAGCTCTCAGTTTCATTGACCCCTATCTTGTCGAAGGAACAACATGGGTTTCCAAAATTTCGCTCTATGACCTCAAATTTAATTGAATTCACCGATTACATTGCTAAGGCCCTAGTAATCAATTGAAAGTTGATGTCATCTTCACTGACTTCTTGAAGGCGTTTCAAATGGTCAACCATCAAATTCTCTGTTAAAAACTGAAGGCTTTTGGGGTTGCTGGCCCTCTCTTATCATGGATGGATTCCTACCTGTCTTCTCATATATGTTGCATTAGTTACTGTGAAACTACCTCCATTCCATTTTATCCATCCTCTAGTGTTCCTCAACGTTCCATTTTAGGTCCCTGCCTGTTCTTATTGTTTATAAATGATCTTCTTTTGGTTATCGCCTCCAATTGCCTACTGTATGCCGATGATTTCAAAGTCTTTCGAGCTATCAGGTCTGTACTAGATTGTCAATATCTTCAGATGGACCTGACTGCACTAAGTAACTGATGTTCGTCTTACTACCTCTGTCTTAATGTTGCCAAATGCTATATGATGACCTTCATCTGTATGTTAAATGAAGTCCCACTCACTGCTGTGAGCTCTGCTAAAGATCTTGGTGTTACTTTTGATCCTAGGCTCAATTTTGATGCACACATTCTAATAGCGACCACTAGGGCCTCGAAAATATTGACTTATTTTCAGGCATGCTTATAAATTTAACAATATATCTACCCCCACCCGCTTGTTTATCTGTCTTGTCAGTCCTATCCTTGAATATTGCTCTGTAGTTTGGTCTCCCCGACACTCCTACCTCATTAACTCGTTCGAGAATGTCCAGCGAAAATTTACTTGTGTCTTGTTTTACAAATTTCAACCCTATGACTGTCGTTTATCCTTCTTACGTTTGCCTACTCTGTCATCCCGTTGCATGTATCTAGATAAGTGTTTTCTATATCAACTCTACCACAATCAAATTTCTTCAACATAGTATGCAGACTTTCGTTTTCGTCAATCATCGCGTTCTTCTCGGGCAAAGCACCGTATGCCCGTACAAATTTATATTTTCATCCTCTCATCATACGAATCTTAAGAAATCATGATAAGCTTGAGCTTGGTCTTTTATCCGACTTATACCTTGTTTTTAAATTGAGATTAAGAAGCCCGATTCTTACAACTCAATTTGAGCAAATATTCGACTTTTTTGTGCTTTAATTTAATTTTACATGAATATTTGACTAAGTACTTACTATTATTAATATCATTGAATTTCTTTTTATATTAACTTTTTCACATAATTCTAATTTTCATTAAATTTCTTTTCTGTTTGTTCTTTTCCAATTTGTAATTGGATTATGTTTAATCTTTTAAATGGAATTTAAATAAATAAAGACCAAAGTCCAATTACGCAAAATATTAATTCCAAACTATTTTATCTGTGATAGTCTGCTAATGAGACATTTTCCTGTTCAAATTGCGTTAAGGGCAACAAATACTTAAATGCGATTTACTCAGATAGACAATCAGTTCACTGGGCTTAAACTAGTATTCATTGGGCATCTGGACGATAAGCAATCAAGCAATTAAGCATTTTATAAACCATAATACCCTTAGATACAATCACTGTCACAAAATCAGACATTATTATTTTTCACTGCCATAGTTTAATTTTGATTCCACGTCTAGCGTTCATTACGTTCAGACTTGTTTCTCCATCTCCCCCATTAATAGTTTCCAAAACTTAATAATTTTTAAAACGTTAGTTGGAAATTAATTTTTATTGGAAAAAAATTTTCATATCGTCAAAACAATCGATTCATATATAAAGAATAACATAATTTGACTTCCATACATAACGAAAAAAATCAACCAAAAATGCTCTGAGTTCTTAGGAGAGCCCACACATCACCCATACCGCAGAAAGCGAAAAAATCGACTGCAGAGAGGATAAGATTGATCTTCTTCAGATGCTCAAGGAAACTGCACCAGAAATTGAATTCATTTCTGTCGAAACCTTTGCAACAAGGAGATTGACCATAGAAAAGAAGAATTTACCACTTTCTTCTTCTTCTTCGCACTACAGCCCCTCTCGCGCCCTCGTATCCTGTAAATTTCGAAATCCGAGCAGCAATGAACTGTCTTCGTCGACCGAGCCAGACCAGCGTTTCCTCGGTTTCCCCACTGGCCGCCGGCCTTCAGTTCTCCCAAAGAATAACTTTTTGGGTATCCGTTGTTCGTCCATACGATTCATGTGGCAAGCCCATTGTAGTTTCCGCAGTCTTAAAATCGTTGAGACCTCTGGCTCGTCAAAAATTTCATACAACTCATGGTTGTATCGAATCCGCCATTAGTCCTCGTTATTCGCCTCAGGACCCGTCGCTCAAAGGCGTTCAATATATTTGCGCATACTTGGGTTAGGGTCCATGTTTCACACCCATAACATAACACAGGTCTTATCACAGATTTGTATACTTGGAGCTTTGCTTTCCTGTGTATGCAGCTGGTCTTCAAGATTGTCAAAACTGAATAAAATATTTTATTTATGAGCTGTATTCTTCAGCGTATTTCGTCCCTTTCATCGCCCGATCTCGTTATTTTGGCACCTAAACACACAAATTCGCTAACATTTTCGATTCTGTATTCGCCAACTGTAATATTTTGCGTATATGAGGGATTTTTCCTCGACAACGTCATGAGCATTGTTTTATTTTCATTGACTAGTAGCCCTACTAGTTTTGCTTCGCTGTCGAGTTCCAGGAAGAGTTCTTTGGCATTTATTAATGATCGTGACAAAATGTTTGTCGTCCGCATAGGCTACTACTTGGCTCGACTTGTATAGTAATGTACCTCCCATATCGACAGGTAGCTTCCTTATGACGTATTCCAGAGCCAAATTAAATAGCAATGGGGCCAGCCCATCTCCCTGCTTTAGTTCGATACTTGTGTCAAAGGCATCGGATTTGGGAGGTCATCGACGTCATTGTCATTTTGGTAAGATGGACTAATTTGGCTGGGATGACAAAGCAAAGCATGATTTGGTACAGTACCGTTTTTTTTGTTTGTGTTTGGAAGGTGAATGCTATTTACGTACAGAGTGTGGGACTCCCATGTTCGCAAAAAGGCGACCGGACTACCCACTAAACACCTACACTGTCAGCCTGAGAACCTAGCCTGGAACCGTTTGACACATTACTTCGGACCAGGTGTCGTTTTGTGACACCATGAGGCGCCTCCAAGCTGGGGGATCCCTTTCCTAGCGGGAGAATAGAGGGGAAGAGGATAATAATACTGCTGGTGTATGACCCATTTTTATATTCTAAGATCTTTAAAATATTTTCTACGTCATACAAAGTAGTGATATGCCTCAATAATTTTCGCACTGTAGCTTGTCACATTTTTTGTGGATAGGGAATATAATCGATTGGCTCCACTCTTGCGCCATATGTTCTTGTTGCCAAATGTACTGGATGACTTTGTGAATAGCTTGATGAACACTACTGCCACCATATTTGATGAGCTCCACTGGAATCTCATCGATGCCCAGCGCTTTATTATTCTTTTGGGCTTTGATGATGTAACAAACTTCGCCAAGAGCTGGTGAGGTCAACGGAAGCACTCCGCAGACATCTACAGGCTCCGATGTTCTGGAGCTGTGTGGAGGATTAAGGAGGTTCTTGAAATATGATGCCCATCTTTCCCTAATCTTGATTTCATCAGCGTTGATATTGCCGATGTCATCACGACAGAACATGGTTTTAGACTGATAACCACGTTTCCGGTTTTTCACTACTTTGTATGCTTGTCTTGTGTTGTTGCTCGCTAAACTCATATCATTACTTCTCAATTGGTCGTCAAAGTATTTTCATTTCTTAATCCTAATTATCTTATTCGCTACTCTTCTGAGATTATCATAGTGTTCTCTCTTTGCCCTGGTTTTCTTTTTGTCAAACGCATTCTGGCACTCATCATCGAATCAATCATTCCTCTTGCGCAAGGCTTGATGTCCAATCATCTGTTCTGCCGAGGTCCTTTTAGCGGTTTCCCTTCCATCCAGAGCTCGTTGCTCGTCTTTAACGATGCGTCTAATAAGATGGGAGCCAGCTGGTTGTCGAGGGTCTCCGTGAAATTTTTGGCCACGGATGCCGTTTGGAGCCTTTCAATGTCAAATTTTTGTAGCGGGCTGGTCTTTCCCGAACATTCCTTTGACATACGACATCGATAGGTTAATTTGATCAAGTAATGATATGAGTTACAATTTGCTAATCGGTATATACGGACGTCAAGTATGTTCGAGGCCCAACGTTGTTGGATCAGAACATGATCGATCTGGTTTTGTGTGTTGCCATCCGGTGATACCCAGGTCATTTTATGGATGCGTCGATGTGGGAAGCAAGTCGAACGTATGACTAGATTTCTGCTACATGCAAAGTCAATCAGGCGCTGACCTTTGTCATTTGTTTCATCGTGGATGCTATATCCTCCAGTCATTCCCCAATGAGATGGCTCATTGCCAACCTTAGCGTTGAAGTCACCCAGAATTATTTTTGTGTCGTTTGTAGGCAATGAGTCGACCAATCTTTCCAGGTGATTGTAGAACGTTTCCTTCGTTTCTTTGCCCTTTTATTCGGTCAGGGCGTGAACATTGATCAGCCAGATGTTGAAGAATGTCATTTTTATACGGATAGCACTCAACCGTTCATTGACTGCCTTAAAATCAATAACGTGCGATTTGAACTCCCTATCCACAATGAAGGCCACTCCGAATTCTCTTTTCCAGTAGGCTTCCCACTTTTGAATATTGTGTGCGATCTCATGTCTAGAATTCGTTTCTAGTCCCATGCGTTTCCTGTACTGCCAGGATTTTTAATTGATATTGACTGACCTGTTGTAAAAGGTCTTTAACAGCGCCAAGGTAATTGAGTGATCTGACATTGCAGGATTCAATGCCATAGTCCTTTTTTCGTTTGCGAGGTCGTTGCCGTGAGTCCAATCCATTCTGAGGTCCATCTGCAGGTTTCGAAACACTTTAAGGTTTTCCAGGAACGGGGAGTTAGTCCGTTACCCAACCTCCATTCCGGCGGCATGGTTATTACGTCGATTCCCCTCTCAGGCGTGACAGATTCAGCTTCACCGTCTTACGTCCTCACTAAGGAGTTGTGAGTAGGACTTAGTAGCAGAGCTGTAGATATATTTACAGTTATTAGCATTTCTCGGCATTTAATGTCCCATTATTAGGGAAACAGTAAGCCCAATGTGCACCCCGAGAGCATTTACTACGATTTAATTGAGGGGGAACGGGATGAGAAATCATGGAAGCTATGGGTTGGGTAAACAAGGGGTTCCCTCCTCCTTTCTCAAACGGGCTTGGGACTGTCTATGGCGGAGTTGATACTGATTCTAGAGCTACTATTTCTGATGCAGAACAGAGGACGGATCCTCGGTGCGTCACTTGCACTCTTAATTATGCTCAACTTGACTTATCCGTATACCATTCCGCGAATTAACCAAAGCCAGTATTAATGCCCCTTGCTGTCCTGTCCTAATGTTTGCTGTCCCTTATGCCAACACTGACGGCCCTTTCATGTATCCTGCTGTTAGAATCAATAATTTGGTACAATACTCTAATGAGAATACTAGCACCTTCCCAGACGCACCACCTAGAAGCACAACTGATGTAACTGATCAAGTGTTAGCCACTGTTGACAGTGACGACTTAGACTTTTGATCCTAGTCGCGCAAAACCGGGACATACTAAGCTTATGTCCAGTTCCAGGTTACCAGTTATTGGACGGTCTTGTCTTTAGAAGAAATGAATTCAGACAAACGCAAATTTACGTACCATTAGAAATGCAGGATACTGTGATTTGTTTGAAACATGAAAAATAGGTCACCTAGGAATAGAAAAAACTTATGAGCATCTGAAAAAACACTATTGGTTTCCGAACCTGAAAAGGAAATCCGCAAAATTCATAAGAAACTGCATAAAATGTATTATGTACTCGCCACAGCATCGCTCCAATGAACATAATCTCTATAACACACCGATGGAACCAATACCATTTGATACTGTACACTTGGACCACTTTGGGCCTTTACGTACTATCAACTCAAAGAAGAACACATATTGTTAGTTGTAGATGGATTCACTAAATATGTTAAACTGTATCCAGTTAACTCGACAAGTACACGAGAAGTTATCAATAGCCTTGATAAATATATTAGTTATTAATGTCATCCCATACGCATAATAACTGACCGAGGAACTTGTTTCACCTCTTTGAATTTTAGCACAGACTTGGCTAAATAGAACATCGATCATGTGAAAGTTGCCGTCACCTCTCCACAAGCCAACGGGCAAGGTAAATGGAGTTTTAAAACCTATGCTTGCCAAACTTAGAGAGCCCATTAATCATGCCGATTGGTCTAACCTTTTGTCCCAGATTGAGTATGTCATTAACAATACCATCCACAGTCCCATTAATCAGTGTCCTAGTAAACTTCTATTCGGGATGGAGCAGAGAGGTAAAATTGTGGACGAATTAACTGAATACTTAAGCAAGAAGACAGATGAAAACTCAGATCGCAACCTAAATATTCTCAGGGCACGCGTTATCTCCACCATTCAAAAGTTACAGGACTACAACCTCCAGTACTTCCAAAAACACCGCAATCAAACTTATAATGTAGGAGAATATGCCGTCATTCATAACGTGGACACCACCGTTGGCACGAATAAGAAACTAGTCCCTAAGTACCGCCGACCGTACCTTATACACAAAATATTACCAAATGACCGATACGTTATTAAAGATATAGGAATTTGTCAACTGACTCACTTGCCTTATGACGGAATTGTAGAATCCTCGCGAATACGTAGGTGGCTTTTGCGGGGATTTGGACAACAAACTAGAGAAATACAAATAATCACAAACCCTTTTGAAACCGAATTGTCCCTTTGAATTTGCTTTTCATATTGTGACCTTAGAAAAGAGAGAGAAACCCCGAATTGTCACTTCAGATTTGCTTTTCGTGTTTTGACAATTAGTCGAGGTCGACTAAACTAGTCAGGTAAGCCAAGCTGTAATGAAAATTTAGTTTTTATAGAAACCACTAGTCAATGCTTGTATGTATAAGAACTATTAGTCAGTGCATGAAGCATTCTACTACTGTAATCCGAATCGAAATTTACAGGGATAGGTAATAGAAAGCAGAAGAGATGGAGAAAAACTGACAGGGAGATTCAAAATACAACCACAAAGTTAACTAGATAGGCTTTTTATTTGTCCGCGAGTTTGTAAAGTTTTTAAAAAAAAGGCGATTATAGTTTAGCAAAAATACTATTATAACTACATTTATAGATTGTCAAATATATTATGAGTTCTTTCATCAAGATTTGTGACATCCTTGCATTTTTTGAGCTTATTTATTGTTTCTTTGATTTATTTTATTTTTAAAAAAATTGATATTGAAATAAATTTTGAATTGAATTTTTAAGGCAGTCATAAATTTCAATGGATTTCGGGAGGCATGGGGTTCTGTTGAAATAAGGTGCATATCTTTTAATTTAAGATTTCTACCAAAGTAAAAACGATCTTTTAAACTGAAATATCATGTTTATTTTATTCATTCAATAGCATGAAAGTTGACACAAAAATTATAACAAATAAAAATACTACCAGAACAAGTTTTTTAAAGCAAAACTTGAGCAAGGAGCCGGGATATATTCAGTTGTCTTAACAGTCCTCATATTATACAAACAAATACTAACTGTATTTATATATTTGAAATTTTTAATAATTTATTTGATGTTTGCTAATTAAATAACCAAACAGAAAATTCTTAGTAACTCTTCCCTAGATAATGTTACAATCGATTGAAAAAAATGGCTTTTAACATTAACTAGGGAACAGTTACTAAGAGCTTTCAATTTTGTTATTTAATTTGCAAACATCAAATAAATTATTCTAAACTTCAAATATGGAATATTCTAAAAAGTATTGTGCCTTTTTTGCCATTTTTCGATTGAACATTTCTTTATTTAAAATGGATTTTATTTAAGTACATGCTGTCCATTATTATCTATGACTTTTTGCCATTTTT
Source organism: Odontomyia ornata (assembly GCA_963969285.1). Taxonomy (NCBI): domain Eukaryota; kingdom Metazoa; phylum Arthropoda; class Insecta; order Diptera; family Stratiomyidae; genus Odontomyia; species Odontomyia ornata. The sequence continues at coordinate 33,236,244 of OZ017740.1, forward strand.
GGGTAGAGCCATTATTCCATCTGTATAGAACTTCTGTGGTTTATCGGTGAAAAACTTAGCCAAGTGATTTTCACAGTCCCTTTTGGAAGTGAATTTCTTTTCATTAAGGAAGTTTTGCAGAGACCAAAACAAATGGTAGTCTGATGGTGCAAGGTCTGGACTATACGGTGGATTCACCAAAACTTTCCAGCCAAGCTCTGTAAATTTTTGCCGGACCATCAAAGATGTGTATGGTCTGGCATTGTCATGATGGAAGACAAAGCCCTTTCTAATGATCAATTCTGGCCGGGTTTTTTTGAATTGCTTGTTACAATCTGGTTAACTGCTGACAGAACAGAGCCAAATTGATCAATTGGCCAGGTTCTAGTGCCTCATGATAAACAATTCCCTTCCAATCCCACCATACACACAACATAATCTTATTTGGCGTCAATCCTGGCTTTGAAGTCGTTTGTGATGATTCACCTTATTTTGACCATGATCTTTTTCGAATGACATTCTTGTATCTTACCCAATTTTTTATCGCCCGTAATAATTTGCTTCAAAAGTGGCTCGGTTTCTTTGCGTTTTATTAGCATTTCGCAAATGGAAATTCGGTCGGTCAAATTTTTTTGTGTTAATTCATGCGGCACCCAAACGTCGAGCTTCTTTGTATATCCAGCCTTACGCAAATGGTTCAAAACTGTTTGGTGATAGATATTCAGTTCCTTAGCAATGTCATGGCTGCTTATGTGTCGGTCCTCTTCAATTTTTTGTAAGATTTCATCGTTTTTTTCAGTGATTGGTCGACCTGAGCGAGGTGCATCTTTGACATCAAAATTTCCAGACCGAAAGCAAGCGAGCCATCTCTTGGCTGTGGCTTTTGAGAAAGTATCTTGACCATAGACACCACAAATTTTTTCACAAGCCTGCGATGCATTCTCACCTTGATCGTAGTGACATTGTAAAATATAACAAATTTTTTTCAGATTTTCACTCATTTTTAAATGAATACACGATGACACGAATGACGAAATACAAAACTGTCCGTATAAAAATTGTAGACTGGATTGTAACCTTTTAAACGCATGTCAGTTTGACTCAATCTGATTAGTATTGCCCGATATATGACCACGAACACCATCTAGTGACAAAAAAGGCTCAATACTTTTTAGACTATCCAATATAATATTTTGTGGAAGTCTGTAATGATTTTATATTAATTATACAGAATGACAGCTAAAATAGATATGCTTGTTTATTTGCTGGGTCAAAAAAATTCTTACATTCATTACATTTTGTAATCAATATTATCTCTCACGCAAGTATCTATATCACCATGTTAGGAAGTGTAGTTATCAGGCCACAGCCAGTTATGTACTGACTTCTTCTTCTTCGTAGCACACAGCTCGGTTCGTCACTTTCTGTGAATAGCGCCTCCGACTACCTCGATCCATCTATCGTGTCTTCCGATTTCGACTGACTTACAAACCCTTTTGAAATCGTTCGTCTATCTGTCTGTCACAGTAATTCGCCTCCAAAATTATAGCAGCTACAAACACGAAAGGTGGTTAGTATGTAGAGAGTGATATTCTCTTGTAAGTTTGGGCATAGACATTATCTTCAAAGGTTTTTGTGACGGATTTCCCCATATAGAGTAGGGTCCCTTAAAAATTGTTGTGCCAAAGGTGATCATGATTGGTATCAAATGAAGGGTCTTCATGAGAAATTTTCAAAACAGCCTTGAAAATATGTCGTTTGGATCGAGGGATGTAAAAGGAGAAATATAGTAGGAAAAAATTTATTTAATCGTTTTTTAAGGGAGATTTGTTTTAACTTTCGTTCCCAAAAGACGTTTTTTTTTCTTAAATCAAACATCATTATAAAACAGCAACTCCTACATTACATGCTCATTATTCAATTCAACACTAAGCACATCTTGTGTTAATTGTATAATTGGCTACAGGCCATTAAAATAATTAAATTGCAATTGAATAATTAGGTTTTGATAAAATCATTTAACAAAATAAACATAACTTTCCATTTCACCTTCAATTTCTTCATAGCTATCTTAACGACTGTATTAAAAGTAAGATTTAATTTCAGCAGTAAAAATTGTCTGAATTAAATGCAACTGATTACTTTTATTTCGCAGCTCAAAGTGAAACCTCTGCCAATAACTTTTTATCACTAAAAAACTTCCGCAGATGAAACAATTTGGTATTCACTTCTTACATAGGACATGAAAATGCCTTTAACAACAATCTCGATTAAAATACTAAGTTATAAAGATAACTCTTCTTAGATGGTTATCGTTGTAAATTTGAATCATTCTCGAAAATTTTACATTTTTTTTTACATGTCCTAATGATTCAATAGCGGTTTTTGTTGATGTAAGATTTTGAAGACTATGGGCGCTCTACATAAAATGGAATTTAATTGATCCTTTTGTTTTTACAACATCTAAACGCATCATGTATGATCTTTTCCACTCCTTTTTCAGTGGAAAAAAAAACTTGCCATCATACTGGCCCAATCATGTCAATTGTTTGGACACTCCTCAACCCAATATCATTATTAATCAAGTCACTAGCGAATACCGAATATCGTCATTGACCACGCCATAAAAAATGTTGATAGAGACCGCACTAGAGGTGATTTTAACGACAGTAAAAGTTGTTCCACATTTCAAATATGTAAATATGTTACCACTCACTGTTGACTGCTTTCTGCAAGAGCTGTTACTATAAATACCATCAATATTCTGTCTCAAAGGCAACCGTCTTTTCTTTCACACTGCTCAATCATTGTTAGACACTTTATCATTATAGTTTCAATCAATTCATTCCCATTTTAATTCATCTAAATATTGCCATTATTTTGACCCACAAATGTTCAAATTGATTGAATCAATTCTACACATAAGTTGAAGCCGTTTTGTTTTTCGCAAGAAAAACGTCTCGATATACGATTACACATGCATACTTTGTATATGTGCATATGGACTCGTATGCATAAATCCGACCGGGATGAGAATATCAGAGTGTGATTTTTTAAACGTTCAAGAAAACTGAAAAGCAAACAACAAAACATTGAAAGTGAAAGTACCACCTAACCATATTCACGTATCCACGGTCAACATATAAGGTAAGGTATGGTGTTGATACGTAGCGATAACAAATAGTGAAGATTATAAAAGAAAATTCAACATTTAATTGTGAAATTATAACCAACAACGCAGCCGGCTCAACAGTATTTAAACTACATATGGAGCTACGCGTTATGGTATATAACAATAACTTGATGGATTGCCAAAATATTGGTTTGCGTTACTTAATAAGGTAATCATGACCAGTTATGCAAAGAGATCAAGAATGTGGCCCGGGTGAAAATTATTGTTTTTGAAATTTTTAATGGACTTGATATTGCATTGCGTGATGAAATTCCACGGTAAGTTTCCAGGAAATAAAAACAGAATACCAGTCTTATTTTTAATTATTGTAGAAACTAATCATTATTGCTTGAAATCCAGTAAACTGTTAAAAAAGTTACTGGTTTAAGTCATTCGTTTACAATAGCATCGAAAATTTCTCATCACTCCTGCCTTTCAAATATTAACTGAACGAAGCAATCATTAAAGAGCTTTTAAGCCTTGAGTGAAGGGACTCCCAAATGCACCAGGCACTATGGACTGCCCACTAAACGCCTCTCCTGTCAGCTGAGAACCTAGCCTGGAACCATTTAGTACAATAATTCAGGCTAGACCACATTCTCCTTCGCTTATGGACGTCGCCGGGATCTAGAAGTCTCCTTTCTAGCGGTAAGAAGCTGAGGAAAAGGAATCACTAAAAAAGAGATCCTCCGCTCTCGATGCTTCTGATGCTCAAGAATGTCTTTTTACCCTTCAAGATGTGTCATGCAAATTTGGGTTTCTAAATCTGTAAAGGGCTGTAGCGATATCATGCTGCCTCAGCGAGCCGAGTATTGGTGCTCACTGGAAACGACCTGACATAGGGATACGTGTATGCACTAGCAGGCTGGCGACTGCGGTGTCATATGGCAGCTTCTTTCCCCTAGCATCAAGGCACATTACGAATTACTTTGCATACACGTATCAAAGGGGTTTGTAAAAGCAAAAGATTGGCCTAGGCAATCGGCTCAAGATACCGTTTATTAGAGATAATGGGTATATGTACGTCTTTGATTGTGACCGTATTTATCTTGCATAAATATAAGCACAGTTGAACCTTATCGCGCTTCATGACTAGGGTAACCAGTGATAAACAAGCGCTTTGTGACTCCTCGATGGCACCCAATTGTCGCATCCGATCGATCTCGGCGTATAGCAACTTCTCCACTGCTGGAGACACAGCGAAGCGACACTGTTTGATATGTTTGCTATTTCCAACGTCAGTGGCATGAGAAACCAATTTCTTCTCCTATTTCCTGTGTGCAGACATTCGGTGTTAGCGTAGCGATAATGGCCCGGCTTGCCACAACCGTAGCAAAAAACCTTACGCTCTGTCCGACATGACACGAAGTGGTTTTCAGTGTATCCGCAGATCTGACAGACCATCAGATTCAATTCCGTGGCTACTGTAAGCGCTTCACGCTCACCAAGTATCTCCACCGCTTCTTAACTTACAATTTCTGATGCTACTTCCCTGATTCTTGTCCGTAAGCTGCGTTTCGTGGTCAGGTATGGACGTTCTTGCAAGTCTTCCTGGACACATTCATGTCGACTAACCGCGTGCATCAGAGAGGCCATTTCAGGAGTTTCCATCATTGAGCTACGTAATCATGTAACTACAGCTCTTGCTGTAGGTTCCATTCCAGCACTCTCAAAAATTGACGTCGTGTAAGTGGTTCGGTCAATTGATCGTTGAGGTGCGGGATGTCTGCTCGGTAAGTGACGAACGATTCACCAGGCCGTTACCAGCGTGACTGAATTCAGTCTGGTATACGCTCATCCTGGTCAATAGCTGGGAATTTAGCTCACAGCAACTCTTTGAGATGGGACCAGCATTGATGTAATGGGGTGATGTAGACTCTCCAATCCACTTCGAGTGCAGGGCTTTTTAGCAAAAAGAATAAATAACCTGCCAATGCTATGGAATCTCCTCCCAACATTTCATTTACCAACGCCTCTACTCTGCCGATGAAGATTTCGACAGTCATTGAGCCGGATTCACACTCGAATCGTAAATTTCAGTAGTGGACTATAGTTGAAACTTGAGCCAGCTTGATTCTATAAGGGAAAGTTATTCCTTTACTATGAGATTGTCAATCTACGGCTTTCGCAGGTGGGTGGGGCCCGGCAACCATCGTGGACTGGTGTACAGGGGCCATGGGACTCATAATGGAGCTATTTCATTCAGTGGCTTAAATGGTAAGGACCGAGGGCCAGCGTCATTGGTCAGGAAAAAGGACTTTCCAAGTTGCTGGGCATCGTCCAGAATTTTTTAGTTTCTCACTTTAGTTTTTAGCTGCCCTACTCTGTTTGAAAGGTTCGGCAGTAGGAAGATCACCTGTGCTGTATCATGGATGTGGCAGGTGCTGGAGAGAAAATTGGGCAAAGCAATGATAAGACTTCCACACCCCAGTTGCACCAGTTTCCTTACGAGAAGGTGACCTTAGCTGTCTGACATACATTTAAGGCACCACTCTGCGGGTCCTCATCCTTTGATAGGCCTCGATACAGCCACGATGAAATCTGTAAGTACATTCCAAAGTGATAACAAGTTGAACCTCAGATAGAGGTCCCTGACAGATTGCGCATAGCATTGTCTGACCGACATCTGGCCGAAATCGTTGCTTGCCTGGAGTACTCTTTGTCGATATACCTAAGAAAGACTGTTGGAAATATGTGCATGTGTAACTGTTCAAAAAATGTTTTAAATATTTGTAAACTGCGTATAAATAAAAAATCCGCGCAATTTTATTGTATACTATTAATTATATACAGGGTAGGCCATATAGTAGTTTGTTTTTAAACTACATGTTATTTTAACACTGGCAGCTGTTTCCCGCTCAAAATTATGTTAGTGAGTCGGTATTAAATATGCCGATTTTTCTCAAAAAATCATCTTTTCTGATGAGGCACGTTTTCATTTCGGCGGCTATGTGAACAAACGAAATTGCCGCATCGGGGGCTCCGAAACCCCAAACGTGATCTTCAAAAAGCCAATGCATCCTCAGCGAGTGACAGTGTGGTGTGGATTCTGGAGCGGTTGCATTATTGGACCATTTTTGTCTTGAAAATGATGCTGAAAATGCTGTTTCAGTCAAGGAGGAGCACTACAGAGTCATGATAATTGACTTTTTGTGGCCGAAGATTGGGATTTTGGACATAACTGACCGTTGGTTCCAACAGAATGCCGTGCCATGCCACACAGCTCATCAAGCAATCGATATCATCAAGCAATCGATCTTTTGTGCACAAAATTCGGAAATCGTGTAATCAGCCACCTTGGCGATGCCAATTGGATGCCTCGAAGCTGCGATTTGACACCGTTAGACTTCTTTTTATGTGCCGCTGTGAAAGGTCAATATTATGCGGAAAATTCACAAACGATTCAAGCACTGAAATTGAATATTCAACAAACCATTGCTCAGGTAGAGCCCGAAACCATCAATAATATCTTGGAAAATTGGGCTGAGAGGATGGCCTACTGTCACGCCAGCCGTGGCAGCCATATGAATGAAACTGTATTTCACAACTAACGGGAAGATTTGTTCTTACAAATAAAGCCAAAATATAAGAAAAAAATTTGATTTTTGTTCATTTTATGGCATTTTGAAAAAGAAACTTGTATTTCATCTGGAGACGATGTTCTTTCCTGGGCTCACGACTGTTCAAATAGCCAGTCATTTTGAGCCCTACGTTGGGTCCCATTTTTAAGGTGTAAATTTGAATTTTTAAGTTCGTAAAGCACAGTGGTGTCATGCTGCCGTAGTGAGCCAAGCATTGGGGCTCAGGGGAAACGACCTGACCTAGGGACGTGTGTATGCACTGGTAGGCTAGTGTTTATAGTGTCATCAGGTGGGCTCTTTTCCCTAGCGCTAAGGAACACTACAAATGATTTCACATATATGAATTAAAAGAGTTCGTAATAACAAAAGAAGCCTAGGCAAGAACTAAGGTCATTATTGCCTTTCTACCTACTGAGCTTATGCTCCCATATGTAAACAGGCGGGCGAACTCTTTTTGGACGAGGAAAATTGTGACTCATGAACAAAGATGAGGTGTCCTGGTGGGGTTGGTGCCCTTCCAACTGGACCTGAGGCTTCGATGGTACGAGTCCACATATGAGGACTCTCCATCATGGTGGGGTACCTCAACTCACGCAGCTATCGGGCTCTGTTTTTAGGTCTTTGTAAAAAATTTTTTACAAAGACCTACTAGTTTCGCGACCTGTCTGTCCGTCTGTCTGTCCGTCTGTCCGTCCGTCTGTCCGTCTGTCCGTGCGTCACAGCTAATTTCCTCAGAAACTATAGAAGCTAGAATGCTCAAACTTTGTGAAAAGGTCAGAAGTGATGGTCTCTCAAAAGTTGAGGTCTTAACAAAAATTTAAAAAAATTTTAAGGGGTCCCCCCTAATAACGAATTGGCCCTTAAAAATTTTTTTTAATCAAAGGTAGTCGAGTGGGGTATCAAATGAAAGGTCTTGATTACAACTCTTAGAATCTGAAATAAAAAAATCATTTTATGAATTAGGGGGTCCAAAAATTTGTGCCCCCCCCCCTCGCGATTGGACACCTTTCAGCCAAAAAATCTGAAAATTATCACCAACGTGGACCTTTATGAGTACAAGGGCAACAAATACCTTAGAAATCGAAATTCGCTCAACTTCGTCGACTGAGATGGACCAGCGTTACCTCGATTTCTCCACTGGTCTCTGGCCTTTTTGGGTATCCGTTGTTCATCCATACGATTCATGTGGCCGGTCCATTGCAGTTTTCGTAGCCTTATAATCGTTGAGACCTCTGACTTGGCAAAAATTCCATACAACTTATGGATGTACCGAATTCGCCATTAATCTCCGTCTAGCTTCGCTCCGATTATTCGCTTCAAAACAGAGGATGCTTGGGTTGGAGTCCATGTTTCACACCCATAGCATAACACAGGTCTTATCACAGATTTTTATACTTGGAGCTTTGTTTTCCTATGTACACAGCTGGTTTTCAAGATCGTCAAAACTGGATAAAATATCTTATTTGCGAGCTGTATTCTTTGGCGTATTTCGTTTCTTTCACTGCTCGCTTACGTTATTTTGGTGCCTAAATACACAAAATCGCTAAAATTTTCGATACTGTATTCGCCAAGTGTGATATTTTGTGTATATGAGGTATTTTTCCTCAACTGTGTCATGAGCTTTGTTTTATTTTCATTGATTTGAAGCCCTAATAGTTTTGCTTCGCTGTCGAGTTTCAGCAAGAATTCTTTGGCGGTAGTTTATAACTGTGACAAAGTGTTGATGTCATCCGCATAGGCTACTACTTGGCTCGACTTGTATAGTAATGTACCTCGCGTATTGGCAGGAAGCTTCCGTATGACGTACTCCAGAGCCAAATTGAATAGCAATTAGGCCAGCCCATCTCCATGCTTTAGTCCGATATTTTTCGACGTCATTGTAATTTTGACAAGACGGACTAATTTGGCTGGGATGCATCTCATCGAATCTCATCGATGCCCGGTGCTTTATTATTCTTTTGGGCTTTGATGATCGAACAAACTTCATCTAGAGTTGGTGAGGCCAATAAAAGGTCTCCGCAGACTTTTATAAGCTCCGAAGTTCTGGAGCTATACCGGGGATTCAGGAGGTTATTGAAATATGATGCCCATCTTTCCTTAATCTTGGTTTCATCAGCGATGATATTGCCGATGTCGTCACGACAGAGCGTGGTTTTTGGTTGATAACCACGCTTCAGGCTTTTCACAACTTTGTATGCTTGTCTTGTGTTGTTGCTCACTAAGCTTACATCTATACTTCTCAATTGGTCATCATAGTATTTTCTTTTCTTAATCCTTCTGAGATTTTCACAGTGTTCTCTCTTCGTCCTGGTTTTCCTACATACGTATTCTTTGTACGCCTGATTCTTTTTATCTAACGCATTGTGGCACTCATCGTCGAATCAATAATTCCTCTTGTGCCGAGCTTGATGTCCGATCGTCTGCTGTGCCACGGTCTTAATAGCCGCTTTCACTTTCATTCAGAGCTCGGTGCTTGTCTTTAACGATGCGTCTGATGAGATGGAAGCCACCTGGTTTTCAAGGGCAACAGGCGTCGATTGGAGCCTTTCGATATCAAATTTTTGAAGCGGGCTGGTCATTGCCGAATATGCTTTTGACATACGACAATGATAGGTTAATTTGATCATGTAATGATCTGAGCTGCAATTGGCTCCTCGGTATGTACAGACGTCAAGTATGCTCGGGGCCCAACGTTGTTGGATCAGAACATGATCAATCTTGTTTTGTGTGTTGCCATCCGGTGATATCCAGGTCATTTTATGAATGCGTCGATGTGGGAAATATGTCGAACGTATTACTAGATTTCTGCTACATGCAAAGTCAATCAGGCACTGGCCGGTGTCATTTGTTTCATCGTGGAGGCTATATCCTCCGGTCGTTCACCGATGAAATAGTTCATCGCCAACCTTAGGGTTGAAAACACCCAGAATTATTTTTGTACCTAGTTTTTCCAGGTGATTGTAGAACGTTTCCTTCGTTTCTTCGTCTTTTTCTCCGGTCGGGGCGTGAACATTTATCAGCCAGATTTAGAAGAATTTCGCTTTTATACGGATCGGACCCAACCCTTCATTGACTGCCTTAAAATTAATAACGTGCAATTTGAACTCCCTATTCACAATGTAGGCCACTCCGAATTTACGTTTTCCAATAGGCTTCCCACTTTTGAATATTTTGTGTTATCTCATGTCTTGAATGTCGTTTCCAGTCCAGTTTGTTCAGTATTTTTAATTGATATTGGCTGGCCAGTTGTAAAAGGTCATTAACAGCATCAGGGTAATTGAGTGATCTTACATTCGAGGATCCAATGCCATAGTCTTTTTTTTTTTTGTTTGCGAGGTTGTTGCTGTGAGTCCAATCTATTCCGAGGCTCATCTGCAGATTTTGAAATATTTTAAGGTTTTCCAGGGACGCGCAGATAGTCCGTCGCCAAACCTCCATTCCGGTGGCATGGTTATTACGTGGATTTCGTTATCAGGCGCGGAAGATTCGCCTTCAATCTCTTACGTCCCCGCGAAGGAGGTGTGAGTACGATTTAGTTGCAGAGCTTTAGATGTATTTACAGTTATTAGCATTTCTCGGCATTTAATGTTCCATTATTGGGAAACGAGTAAGCCCAATGTGCGACTCCGAGAGCATTTACTACCATTTAATTGCGGGTTTGGGATGAGGAATCATGGAAGCAATGGTTTGGGGAAACAAGGGGTTTCCTCCTCCTTTCTCAAATGGGCTTGAGTCCGTCTTCGGTGGAGTTAAGTGTTTTACTTTCTTTACTACCAGCTTTCCCCCCATATTGATAGTCCTAACTCTAGAAATTATTTTCTTTGTCAAGATGACGACTTCGGTTTTTCTAAAGCAAACTTGAAGCCACAAGCATTCCATTATTTGGCTCATCAGTAAACCATACCTATGTTACGCATGTTTGATAATGTGTCCATTGACTAGCGCTGCAACACCATCTACATAGCGAATCAATCGTGATTCATCTGGCAGCCTCAACCTCAGGAACCCATCATATAAGAAGTTTGAAAAGTCAGGACCAAGGATAGAGCCCTAAGGGACGCCTAATGTAATTTCCATCCTCCTCTTTCATGTCGTACAGCAGCGTACGATCCCTCAAATATCAAAAAGGACTTTCCAGTGCTGCAAGAATATCCACCCATTTAGTAGAATTGACAGCAGCTTTGACATCAAGAGTAAACAGTAAGACAACCCATTCGGCGGAGCTAATATGTACCTCCGTGCATTCCTCGGCAGCGGCGATGGTGAAGTGAGCTGCTTTAAGGCCATACTGCTGTAAAGATAGGTCCCCACTAGCAGCATGGATTGCGACAGTGATCTTCTCTGATTATGAACACTTTCCGGCCATTTTTAGCCTACACAACGAGTGGTATACTGATGGCAACTCAGGATTCTCCTTTTCCTTGTTAATCAGCACAAGCTTAGCTACTTTCCAGCACTCTACTTCTTTCACAAGCATTGAAAGTACTCAGCAGCAAGTAAGGGCAACAATGATAGAGTATCTGCGGTACCTCAGCTGGAATCTCATCTGGCACTGGGTTCTTTTCTGCCTTCATGGACAATGCTGCTTCCTTGAATTCGGTTTCCTTAAACTAGTCAATCCACTGGTGTTTCATTGTGAATTGCTTCAATAAGAATGGGATGTGTAGGGAAAAGAGCCCACGCAATCACGTCCATCTTTTTTATTCTTGTATGCAGGGCAAACGTTGGGCTCCAAACTTCCGCATGATCAGCTTATAGCGCAAGCCCAATGTATCCCTATTTACATACATTTTTCGTAAATAAATAAGCCTAAAGTGGTGAATTATGTGAATATGTGTTACTGAGCTACCATTGTTGGTAAGACTTGGCCCGCACTTCTAGCAATTTTGAGCCAGCCATTCCACACACACAAATACTTAGCCTGTAACGCTCATGATATGTAGCAACAGGTGCACACCTCCATTGCGCAGTGGAGGAGCTCAAGCGACGGAAATATTCTAAACATCGACTGAGCAGTCCAGTGATCAAACGTTGTCTGCTTTTGTGTTTGCCTGGCATTAAGAGTTCAAAAGACAGTAAAACGAACATGTTCCTCAAATAAACGTTACAAATGAAAACATTTGCGCAGACCGAGATATTCTTGAAAAGGAACGATGGGTGAGAGTTTCGATGAGACTCATACCGAGCAGAAATATCCTTGATTATTTTGTCAGCTATGAAGACTTGCGTTTCATATTTGGTAGGATAAACAACAAGAAATCATGTTGTATTTATTTTATTTTATATTTATTTTATTCTATGATATTTGCCTGAGATGGCTATTAGAAATTATTACATATTGTTCAACAATACAATATAACATGCTTCACATTTGTGAAAACAATTCTCTCAAAGTTATAAAAAACGCAATTGCCTATTAGCGCGATAAAGTAAATAATTGGACTGATTCTGTGGTTGGACATTTTTGGGAATTTTAACCAAATAACAAAAGCCTTATAAATACATAGTCATTTGTAAATTAACGCAAAAGAACGGTACTGACTTACATATAGCTAGCTCCTGCTATTGGAATAATTAGACCCGATATTGCATTGTCTTTATGCGTGTGTTGATAACAGTGCGACAGCGACCCGCGTTGGATGAAGTCGAAATAAATACGAATCTAGTTTGTAATTATCGTTTATTAGTTGAAGTTTGTTTTATTAAGAGTCAAAGTGCCTTTATTCTTGACAATTACATAAAAGATTTTTCAATGAAAATGGCGTGAGTTACAACAGAACCCAATAAGCACAATTTTACTATAAGTTACACGAGAACTGTAGATATCACTCCAAGATCGTGTAATTTAACGCCTATGTACTACTTTCTTTGGGGCTATCTCAAATTACAGGTCTATGCAAATAAACCGTAAGCAATTGATGCCCTTAAAGTCAACATTTCAAATGCCATCCAGCAAATTCAACCAGGTTTGTGTAACAAAAAAGTCAAAAATTGGGCCTCCCACGCTTCTAAGCAAAGCCATGATGGGCCTTTGAGGCACATTATATTCCATATTTAATGCCATACAATATTCTTAAAAAAAAAATTAAGTGGATATCTCACCCACAACTGGTTTCAGCTAGTTTTAAACGTATGCTGGGTTTTGGATTATACGAAACAAATGTTAATTCTTAGTCGTTGCAAAATATTGATGTAGCACATTTCCTTCCTTTAGTGTTACCCAATTCTGGTGGGATTTCTCTTTTATTTGATCGTAGTGTTCCTACAGGAGTTAAGTTATAAGGCGCTTTAAATAAGGATTTCGCCAGAGGAATGGATGTAAACCAATTATCCATCGTTATATTTCGATTGGTTCCATGAATGCTCTTAGAAAGGTCTTTTGCAGAATGCTTGGTAAATCTCCTTTGTTAGTGCCTTTACCAAGGTAGGGCGTTAGATTCACCATATATTTAGTTCCGCTGTCGCACATCACAATTTTTATTCCGTATTTTGCCGGTTCATTGGGAATGAACATTTTAAATGAGGAACCACCCCTAAAGGATAATAATTGTTCGTCGATTGTCAAATAATTACCAGTAGTATAATTATCAGTACACTTTTGTATGAACAAATCCCATATTTTTCGGATTGGTGCAAATTTGTCATCAACAATTAAAAGTCGACTCGATTTATTGTCAAATCGTAAACGAGACAACATAAACATAAAACGATCTTTGCTCATTGTCGAAACGTACCGTGAACCAGAAAAGGTGCTGTCAAAGAGTTCAGAAGCTGTCAGGTAATTATCTTTCGTACAACTGTTAGGATAAATAATCCGATCAGAGCTTTAACTTCCTTCTCATTTGCAATTTTGTTTGTTGGGCTTACAGTAATAATAATATAATTATTCCTCAAATTAATTTCAACGTTGGTCCATTGCACAATTTCATCCACTATTTCGTCCTTTATAAATCTTCGGAAGCATTCGAGAGGATCAATCAAATTCTTACAATTACAAGTTGGTTGTCTTGCCTGATGTGCTATGTTGCAGCTTCTATAATGGTTTTTGGGTTTTACAGTTGACCATTAATACCTCTTAATATTTTTTTTGAAAAAGTTATTATATTCGAGTTTGACATTCATGTCTACGAATTCAAGGGGATATTATCTTCGTCTTCCTCAGAAGACGCACCCGATGAAGACTCATCCTTTTCTTTGGCCTCGTTGAGAGCAATAGCAACATCGTTTTCATCGTATTTTTGTACATTGTCTTGGACTAAAGCATCAAATTCGGTAGCTTCCTCGCATTGCTCCAATAACTTGACGATATGATCATCAGCAAGAAATTTCTGGACCGAACTTATTTTCGAATATTCTAAAACCAAATACAATTTATTTTGGTTGAAAAAATCTACCCAGTAACAACAAAATATTTATACTTTAAAAAATTGGAATGTTGCACAAAAACGAAACTTTGTCGATTCGACGAACACGATGGCGTTAAAAAGTGGTTTACACTGCTGACTCAATGCAAACAATTGTCTACACAGTAAGGGTACACCGACGACTAAAGCTACAAAGCAAAAGAGCGAGGTCACCCAATTCCATGAAAAGAAAATCTGCAAAATGATAGCAGTGTTCGGCGAAGATTATGCGTTTAGGGTAAAATTTAATGGGCTTTTTCAGACGCAGCGTTAAAAGTGAGCGTTAAACAGGTTATATGGGCAAGAAAAGTGAGAGGCGTTGAGGGGACCTGATGGTAAAAACAAGCCAACATTTTGTAGGGTGAACGAGCGTAACGCACATACACAAACGCATTTCGTAGATCATTTGGTGGGGGAAATTTATACAAACGCCGGTAATCATTCCGAATTGACCATTCGGTGAAGAAGGTAGTCGTCATGAAACGATTGCCTTTCTTTAATTTGCGTGCAAAAATGGATGCGTGGACGCGAGAAGCTACGCGTTATTAAATAAATTTATGAAAGCGGAGGCCATGTTCAATTTCAGGAAACAACACGACGAATATCTCGATTTCAATAAAGTTAAATTGCCTATTGTAAATCCATAGAAATTTAACAGTACGCATAATCTTTTTGGAATCGCATTATAATATGCCAGTTGACAACACAACAGGAAAAATATGCGACTAAAAGGATATTCAAATTTAGAATATATTTTTCAGAATGCGGAAAAACACGGAGGTTCTAATAATTCCAATAGAAGTTTGAACCGACAAACTTTAACAATCATAAAACACATTTTTCATTCCAGTTTTTGTTACCTCGTGCACAATTCAAGGCTAAAACATCAGTTCTCAATCGCATATCTCTCTGTCTTCGGTTTCATGTTGTCCGCACGACGTTTAACGATCAAATGATCCTTTTGACACATACACTCGCAACACGTGTATCGTATACAAAAAAAGGTTGGCTGAACTATGCAACGTGTAAACATAAGGGCGTAAGCGCGAAACCTGTTTGGATATGGGTTTTTGCCATTCCCGTGTGAAAGAGCCCAATAGTAATAAATATTGTAATAAAATTTAATAACTCAGCAAGCAAATGTTTCCCACCTCTGAATTTTCCCCCAAGATATTTCCTGGATCGCAGTCGTCGTCCAGCTGTCTTGCAGCAAAGCAGACAGTATATGGACAAACGAAGAATTATCAAGTAGATCGATCTTTCTACCATTCATAGAAGCCGATCGCAGAAATGAATGGTAGCAAAGCAGTCGCAATAACATAATCACTACCATTCGTGATAGATTGTTGAATTAAAGTTTAAATCACGTCACGTTCTATAAGAACTTGTTCACGTTAACGAGGGCCATCGTGGTCGATTGATCTCTATATTTCAGATGGACAGCGCAAACACGGCGAACGTTAAGTGCAATTCAATATAATCGCACTCAGTACAATTAATTTCAATTAAAAAAAAATTAAAACGAAGAATACGAGTACTCACTCGTACACTCAAACAAAATGGGACGCTTCTGATGTGAACTTGAAGTTCAAACGATTCAGACAGTGATTGTATATTGCACTTGCTCCAATGACACAATTTCAAGACACAATTGATAAGAAACTTGAAGAAACGTTTGTATTATGCTGGGAATGAAGGTGTAGCTTTTCACCTACTTATATATAGGAGTATAAGTATATATGAGTGTATTGATTGAAAGAATCTTTGAGGTAAAGAGAAAAGATTTTCATTCAAGTTTTCGTTTTATTCTTTTTCCTCGTTCATTGTACAATATTTCCTGGATTGATAATAATCAACGGGTTGCTTGGAATTCTTGTTCTTAAGATGATTTAGTTTTAAGGTGCGTGTGGGTTGAAAGAAATAAGTTTAATTAAACGTAGGCGGTGTTGAGTACATAAATTAACTAATTTACATAGTGAGGCTCGCCATAAACTAAAAAAATTGTTTCCTCAAAGAAGAATTGTAACGTGAGTGGAATGCAGTAGTTTAATATTATGATCTCTAGTGATAATAATTTTTAATCAGGTTAAATTTCTTATGGAATTTTCCGTCATTATTCACTAAAAATTTCAGTGTGTTGCAAGTGCTTTATTTCAAAGCACTTAATTCATGATGTCACTTTACTAAATGTTTAAACGCTCCAATTCGTGAAGCTACTTCAATGTTTTACCTTCAGGACATCACCAGATCATTTTATGCATTCGAATCATTCCATAGATTCTGGCCTTTAAAACTTAGTTAATTTTTTATGAATCCATAAAATCTTGCTTATGTGCTCACTTAGATTCGAACTTGGCGTCCTAAATTTCTATTCAGCCAAAGTATATCATGCCTTAAGCAGTAATTCACTTGCCTAACCTTTTGAAGGGTGAGCAAATAATTTGATGTAAGGCATTGCCTCACAGGTTTTTCCAATCTAGAATTTTTTCTACGAGCAGTAATGACTTTCTCATAAGATCACATTTTTAAAAGATTAGCTTCATTCTTCTTGAGATCAGATTAACAAAATATGCATATGGTAGCTCAATATCAAAATTGATCAAGTAAAAGAAATAAAAGGCTTTTTAGATGAAAACCTTAAAATTTAACTTCAAAAGATTCATAAAGAAAGTTTCATGAAGTGAATGGATGTAAAACGTCAGTAAAGGACTGCAGCGATGATCTGCTGCTTCGGATAGCGAGGATATTGGTGCTCGCCGAAATCAACCTTGCCTGAGGACGTAGTGTCGTTGGCGGGTTCTCTTCCCCAGCACAAGGGCCCACTACAAAAGAATTCCGCGTTCACGAATTACTTGTTGTTGAGGTAACCTACTGAAAGGATGTGTTTTGCCAAAGCAAACGACTTACTGGGCTTGGCGAAAGCGAATGAGACTTAAGAAGATCTCGTGTTTACTACAGGTACTTATGACTCCGAAATAAGATGGAACATCCAGGTGGAAGCTACTCTTCGTAGCAAAAGGATTTCGATGGATTCAATTTAGATAGTGAAGTTTGTTTAAATTTTTTTTTAGCAAATATTGAATCCCATTTACACCATGCTATTATAAAGTGTGTATTTTTGTATTTTGGTTACATCCAATTGAACCGTATATACTTTTTCTAAGTTGATCTTTCAGGTTGTGTTTGAAGGGGTTTTATTTTATGGTTAGGGCTACAAGGCCACAAAAAAAGGGGGGTATACTTTTGATGCCATATGTCATATCCGTAGTCTTTTGGTATGTTGAGCATGAATCCGGGTCCAGAATTTAGCCATCGCGTTCTGATTTTTTTCCAACCCCAAAAAATGTGTTAAAAACAGAGAAAATCGTGGAAAATACACTCGTTAAATTCGGAACAAATTTATTTTTAACCTTTTAGCCTATATTCATATGAATTGAGACCTGCTGAATACGAATCCGTGACCAGAGTTGAGCCATCAAGTTCTGATTTTTTCTAACCTTAAAAAATGGGTTAAAAACCGAAAATCGCGGAAAATACACTCGTAAAAGTTGAAAAAAATTAATTTTTAACATTTAAACCTATATTCATGAGAATTGAGACCTGCTCAGTACGAATCCGTTACCAGAATTGAGCCATCATGTCCTGATTTTTTTCTAACCTCAAAAAATGGGTTAAAAACAGTAAACATCGAGGAAAATGCACTCGTAAAAGTTTGAAAAAAAATTTTTTCACATCTAAACCTATACCTATACTAACGGGTATTGGCAGATCCAAGACGCAAACGCAGTTTCTGAAGTACGAGGTGTGTTCAAAAAATATCGCGAATTTTGTTTTTTTTCAAAAATTATTTCTTTATTCATGAATATCTATTTGGTCCCCTTCAAAGTAATCCCCATGAGATATTATACACTTGTGCCAACGGTTTTTCCAATCTTCGAAGCACTTCAAAAAATCATTTTTTTTAAATCTTGTTCAGTTCCTCCTTCGATGCCGTCTTTATCTCGTCAAGCGTAGCGTAACGTCGTCCTTTTATGGGCCTCTTCAGTTTAGGAAACAAGAAAAAGTCACAGGGGGCCAGATCTGGGGAATACGGTGGCTGCGGCATCATTAGTGTGTTGTTTTTGGCGAAAAAGTCGCGCACAAGCAACGATGTGTGAGCAGGGGCGTTATCGTGATGCAAAAGCCAATTTTTGTTCTCCCACAAATCCGGGCGTTTCTGGCGGATTGCTTCGCGCAAATTGCGCATAGCTTGCAGGTAATATTCCTTATTGACCGTTCTTCCCTGTGGCAAGAACTCATGATGCACCACGCCCCTGCAATCGAAGAAAACTGTCAGCAAAACTTTCACATTCGACCGAACTTGGCGCGCTTTTTCGGTCTTGGTTCATGCGGCAGCTTCCATTGAGATGATTGAGCTTTGGTTTCCACGTCATAACCATAAACCCACGATTCGTCACCAGTTATGACCCTCTGGAGCAAATTTGCTTCGTCGCGGACAGAGTTTAACATCTCATTAGCAATGTTCATGCGTTGCTGTTTTTGGTCGCAACTGAGCAATTTTGGTACGAATTTCGCGGCGACCCGTCTCATGCCCAAATCGTTGATAAAAATCGAATGGCACGAGCCAATCGATATGTTTAGGTCCTCAGCAACTTCTCTAAAGGTGATTCGCCGATTGGCCAATACCATTTTCTCCACTTCATTAATTTTTTCATCTGTTGTTGAAGTGCTCGGGCGTCCGGCACGCTCTTCGTCGTTCACATCTTCTCCGCCTTCTAAAAACATTTTGTACCACCGATAAACGTTGCTTTGGTCCAAGGTAGCTTCTCCGTATGCCACAGTCAACATTCGGAATGCATCCGCGCACTTAATTTCGTTTTTCACACAAAATTTGATACACGTTCTTTGATCCATTTTTTTGAATAAGTAAAAACCGAATACGATTGAAAACACGTGCAAGTAAAGCAGCTATCACTAATTAAGTGAACATTCAAAATGGCCGAGCTTGTCGGCATAAGTGACAGACATGAGTACCAACATAACGCCACAAAAAAATCGAAATTCGAATATACGTAACCCGCGAAAATTCAAAATTCACGATACTTTTTGAACGCACCTCGTATATACATATATATATATATATATATATATATATATATATATATATATATATATATATATATATATATATATATATATATATATGTATATATATATATATATATATATATATATATATATATATATTTATATATATATATATATATATATATATATATATGTATATATATATATATATCTACCATACAATCGTAAACCACAACCAGTACCCATATAACAGTCAAAACTCAACGATCTAGTTAGAGACATAGACTTAGCCAAAGATGGTGCAGAGCATCTTGCTTCATTTTTGAAGAAAAGAAATCTGCTCAAGCCAGAAACTAGAGTTTCATTTTACAGAAATAGGGACCAAGAATACCGCAAATATTTCAAAGTTGATGGAGATTTGTTACTGGCATATTGTACTAATATTAAAGGCTTAATAAATGAAGATTGTTTATAGATTCTTCTAAGCGAAGCATCAACGCAGTTTTGTTGCACAACATTTACGTATATGCTTCTGTTCCAATTGCATATTCCACAGTTAAAAAAGAACATTATGATAAAATGAAGAAGTTTTTAGAAAAAATAAAATATGCTGATCATAACTGGAAAGTCTGGGGATATATCAAAATCTTAACGATATTGCTTGGCCAACAGTCTGGCTTTATGAGTTATCCCTGCTTTTTATGCCTTTGAAACACTAGAGATAGAGAGAATCACTATAAAAAAAAATTTGGCGAACAAGAGAGTCATTTATTCCTGGTGAAGAAAACGAAATCTTTGCGCCCTTAGTAGATGCAGAAAAAGTACTTATTCCTCCTCTTCACATAAAGCTTCGACTCATGAAGCAATTTGTAAAAGCATTAAATAAAAATGGCCAATGTTTTCAGTATTTGTTTCAAAAGTTTCCAAAATGTTCTGATGCAAAAATCAAAGCAGGGGTGTTTGACGGCCCACAAATAAGCAAATTGTTTCAGGACACAATATTCGTTACAAAACTGGACGATATTGAAAAAGCTACTTGGCTAAGTTTTAAAGAAGTCGCAACAAACTTTTTAGGAAATAATATTGGGTCTATAACTTAATTCGTGCGGATGTTTTCAAAATCTGAACGTTTATTTAAGAAAAAAATTGTGCAATAATATTATTCAAAGTATTGCCCATCTAAAGCTATGACCTTTTCCCATCTTTCTGGTAATTTGTGGATCCCATCCCTAAAGAACTGCGCCGGCTTGGCAGCCAAGAATGAATCAAGCCAATTTTTGATATCCTGCTTTGATGTGAACCGTATTCCAGTGAGGGCGATCTGCATCGATCGGAACAACTGGTAGTCAGTAGGGGCAAGGTCTGGGCTATAAGGCGAGTTGGGTAAAACTTGCCATCCACTGTTTTCCAAATAGTTCTTAACTGGAAAAGCAACATGGGGCCGAGCGTTGTCATGTTGGAAAATTATGCTTCGTGTCTGGTCGCATATTCCGGGCGTTTTTCGGCTACTGCTCTCTTCAAACGGATTAATTGTGTTCGGTAGCGTGCTCTATTGATGGTTTCACCTGGTTTTAGCAACTCATAATACAGCACACCCTTCTGATCCCACCAAATACAGAGCATTACCTTCGCGCCATGGACATTCGGCTTTGCCGTTGATTTGGCTCGTTGGCCGGATTTCACATATGATTTTTTGCGCTTGGGGTTGTCGTAATGGATATGATTTTCATCACCAGTAACAATCCGATGCAAAAATGACTTCCTTTTGTTGCGTTAAAGCAGCATTTCGAACACGCAAAACCGCCTTTCGACGTCTTTCAGCTTGAGTTCATGTGGAACCCAATTTCCTTGCTTTTGAATATATCCAGCTGCTTTCAAACGTTTTGAAATGGCTGCTTGAGTGACACCTAAAGATTCTGCGAGCTCTTCTTGTGTTTGGCAACAATCTTCATCGAGTAATGCTTCCAGTTCTTCATCTTCAAACTATTTTTGGCTGCCCAGGACGTTCATCGTCTTCCAAGCTAAAATCACCACTTTTAAATCGTGCAAACCACTTTTGGCAGGTTCGCTCAGCTAGAGCATGTTCACCATAAACTTCCACCAAAATACGATGACTTTCGGCAGCAGTGTTCTTCATATTAAAGTAATGAAGAAGAATTCCCCACAAAAACACTTTTTCAGGAACAAAGTTCAACATATTGAGTGAAAAAAAAATTATTGTTGTTAACGTTTCAAATGAATGGCGTGCAATGATAGTAGCTTTCCAACGCAGGTTCGGAATATTGGAACGATGAAATACTATACAAGTTACGCCATCTCTTAGTAAACCGCACAAATTAAGTTATCGACCCAATATAATAAAAGTCCTAAGTACAAAGAGATAGTTAAGAAAATGGTTAAGAATTTTTGAAAATTAGGATGCCTAATGAGTTTAAAATTACATATCTTAGACTTCATATCAATGATTTTCCCAAAAATCTCGGTGACTACAGCGAAGAATAAGGAGAGCGCTTTCACCAAGACATTAAAGTCATCGAAAACCGATGTCAAGGACGATGGGATAACCATATGTTAGCTGACTATTGCTGGTCACTTAATAGAGACACAAATCCAAAGCTAAGAAATGAACCGGGAAGAAAGTCTGTAAAAAAAGTCGAAAAAATAGGGCAGGCAGTAAAATTCGTTCACTTAATCAGGATATTGAGTTTCAAAGTTTTAAGTTATTCAAGTTATTCAACTCGGGCGTTGGGTGTGATTTTGTGGTTATGGGTTAGGTTTATTAGGCATCAGATTTTGGGCATTAGGGTTGTTGGAATTTAGATTTACTAGGTGTAAGTTATTGGGTATAAAGGCATGAATCATTAGAATTTTTGGGCATGGATATTCAAAAGGGGTAATTGGGTAATAAGATG
Source organism: Odontomyia ornata (assembly GCA_963969285.1). NCBI lineage: Eukaryota > Metazoa > Arthropoda > Insecta > Diptera > Stratiomyidae > Odontomyia > Odontomyia ornata. The sequence continues at coordinate 33,258,379 of OZ017740.1, forward strand.
ACAGGTCTAAAGTTTTTAAGGATGGGTTTGTAGTTATGTATTATGAGGTATTGAGGTATTTGATTTCAACAGCGCCGGATTTAGAAAGGAGAGGGGCTGGCTGGCCAGGCTTTGAGGTTAACAGAATAAAGGTTAAAATGTGAAAGAAAATGTTTTTCAATGTATTTTTCCCGATTTTTACTGATTTCAAACCTTTTATTGAGGTTAGGAGAGAATATGGACGTGATGCTCTAAACCTGATCACAGATTCATGTATAACAGGTCCAAATCCGTATGAATATAGGTTAAAAGGTGGAATAAAAATGTTTTTCAATGTATTTTCGTCGATTTTCACTGTTTTTAACCCATTTTTGAGGTTACAAAAAAATCAGGACATGCTGGCTCAATTTTGGTCATGGATTCGTGCTCAACAAGTCTCAATTCATAGGAATATAGGTATAAACGTCAAAAATTATTTTTTTCCGAATTTCACGAGTGTATTTTCGACTATTTTCTCTATTTTTAACCCATTTTTTGTCGTTAGAAAAAAATCAGAAAGTGATGGCTCAATCTTGGACCATGATTCGTGCTCAGCAGGCCAAAAGGCTATGGATATGACATATGGCATTAAAAGTATTCCCCACTTTTTTTATGTGGCTGTGTTGAAGGATACATTCGTGTTTAAATTAGATAATTTCGATAAATATATAATCTATATAAAAATATATAATATACAATATAATTTATGCATTATAAAAAAACGGGTACTTACTCAATCCTCCTCTAATGAGCGCTCGTAGATGGGATGGCTAAGGCGATAAATAGCTTTAAATTTTTGACACTGAGCCAAGATAAAATCCATTAGAACGATTCAATTACAATTTGCAAATCCCAACAACAACGAAACAAACACTTTTCAAAGTCTATCAATCTCAATTCATTCATTATGCCAAATAGAAGGTATTGATTGGGGAAAAGATAATCTGATTATCACAAAAATATTATACAAATGCGGAGGGAAATAAATTGGATTCCTTCAACAGAAACGCGTCTTGGTCTTCGTGATTCTTCATCTTCGTCTTCACGGTCAACATGGCTCCGAGTTGATTAAAGCGATTTTGTTGAAAATGCTGCGGCTCAGTTCCAGGTTTCAGCAGTCGCAACCGTCCGTCTTGATGTCCCGATGGCAAGCAAATCCCATGACTGTGAAGAACAGTGTCATCCCAATTCCTTAGTAATTTAACTCTTATTTCCGGAAATTAACATCAAGGATATGTTGGATTGCTTTATTTATCCCAATCCTTGTTCTAGCCACCGTTGCCACACAAGCTGTTAGATTGCGCACAGCAGTTGCATCATAGAGGGGATAATTTCCGAAATACGGTCAAAATTGCACTTGCCACATCAATCGATTCCTGCCTTCACGACGTATATATATATATATGTTAAATAGCACCGATTCGATTTTCGTTGACAATTGAGGAAACTAACGGTGGAATATGTCACGAAATTTGTAGCGAAAGAACCACTGTTTGCTTTTCTTTTCTTTTTGCACGATTTGAAACTTAATAAGCAACACTGTTTACAAACTTATTATTATTGTGAAAATTACAGCCATGCTTGAAGTTAGTTTCCGTTGCTTTAACACCTTTTAGTAATCCTTTCTTGTTTCTGCCAACCATAGGAAATACTGCTGCACATATATTACAACCCTGATTGACACAATCCACTGGAATCATTCGTTGTTGGCTTTTTCTGAGGAACCAGCAGAACTGCAAGTTGGTTTATTCTCGTTATTTTTGTTTTTAAAATATTAAATAAAATTTATATTTTCTTTATTGGAATTATCTTCAACATTTTCTTCAATTTCCTTTGCTTCTTCCAGTCCTTTTAGCCCTGCAAAGTAGTTTTGACTATCGTTAGTGCCACCAGTACTTAGGATTTCTTCAAGGATCGCTTGTTTCATACTTTCTTCCCCTTCCTGTTACGCTTGATTTTGCGGCTGCGGCTTTTGTGGTTTCATCCCTTTCATGACTAAATCTTTGAGGGACTGTATCTCTAGCTTTAGCTTATAACTTCCCTTTCATAGTTTGAGCATTTCTTCATTGTCTTCTATTATGTTATTTGTAGTTTACATCCGCCACCTGCAAAGTTTTCTTGATTGTGTTTTCTTTTGTTGATTGTCACCACTTTTGTAGCAGAAGTTTCCCCAGGTTCCCCCAACGGTGAGAACCCGTCGTTTTGGGATTTTGCGCTTTTCTTTATGTATCGATGTAAAATAATATTCGATATGAACTTCTTTAGTCGATTACTTCAACAATATACGCTTTTTCCAATAAAAATTAACTTCGGACTGACGTTTTAAAAACTTCTTTGAAAACTTTCGACAGGAGCGATTTAAAAACACGTCTGTACGCAACGATTGCTAGGCGTAGCTCATTGTTTCATAGTCGATACTACGTTCTGACAATGTATGCCAAATTGTTACAGACTCCGTTATGTAAGTATATAAATACATGATAATTTTATAATAAACTTTATCTGATATCTTATTGCTTAAATGGAGGATACGTTGCAAACTAGATTCAACTTCCCACAAAGCCGTCACATCAAGCTGCTCACTTAAGTTCTGTCAGTCGGACAGCAGTGTGAACTGTAGACGTCAGGATATTGTCTCCAATTTTTTGAATATTAAATGTTAAATTAATTAGTGAGATCATTTTTAATACTAATGTAGGGAGGAAAGAGATATAGAGATGACGCGGTCTGCCGCAATATGGGAATCGGAACAGTCTCGATCTGGCCGTCGGCGCACGTAGTTACAACAAACAGAAGCCCACTTCATTTTTCCATTAGACGTTTTTCCTACATGGGGGCTCGTCCGGGATATTCAGAAGTTTTATGTGAAAATTAACATTTATATGACACGGCAAGCAAAAACGGTGACGTTAACTGTGATGAAAAATCATGAAATATGATTGAAGTGGTAGAAGATGCGTGTAGGCTCACATTGCCACAGTTAAAAGAATTATTAAAAGCAAAAGACTTTAGTATATCGGGAAATAAAGCTGAATTCTTCTTCTTCATCTTGTAAGCACCACAGCCCCTCTCGGGCCTTCGCTTAGAGATAGTTAGAGTATCTCATTTTCATGACCGTATTGATTTTTTGGGAAGTTTATTTGGTCAGTACCATGCTCCCGCGTGTCTGCTCAGCTATGATATGAACTGATTAAATCAGTGCATATCACCACTGAGTGAACACTCGTAGTCTGTCCGAAAAATCCCCTGAACTAAATCACGTTGTTCACCAACGAGATTTGAACCTGGGACCTTCGGCTTATGCGTCATATGCTCTAACCACTACACCACACTGCCAAATGAGTGAAACGCATTGCCACGGCAAATCCGTCAGGACAGTGGATGGCGGAAAACAATTCAGTGAACGGTGTGTCGAGCAAGGAGGATGACATTAATGCAAGCGCATTAGTGGCGGAGAAAGCGCGAGAAAGAGCTAGCCGGACGAGAACTTGCCTTAGCGCGTCGCGAAATAGAGATGTTACGGCAAAGCCAATCAGTTGGTGATAGTGTTAGTGGCGATAGTTGTAGTCATATCGAGAACAATGCAGACGTGTATGCTGACATAGAACATTTGTTGTGCGCTCGAATTCGGTGGTGCACACTACACCCAACATAAATGTTGCGAAGCTAGTAGACCTTCTCAATGGTTTCGATGGAAAGACGAATATCTACGAAACATGGGAGAAGCAGGTTGTGTTTTTACGAAGGGCGTACAAAATCGACGATGATACGACGAAAATATTGATAGAAACACGGCTGAAGGGGAAAGCAATGGAGTGTTTTACTCCAAGCCGGAGTGCATTGTCCCCTGATGAACTTTTACGGGAATTGAAGAATATGTTTTATCGCCGAACAAATAAAATTATAATGCGTCAACAATTCGAAGATTGGATTTGGTAGAGAAATGAGACGTTTTGTATTTACGTACATGAAAAGGCGATTCTCGCGAATCTTCTTGGCCAGGACGAAGAGGAAATTGTAAGCTATGCCATTGACGGTATTCCAGATTTACAATTGCCTGACGTGGCTCATTTACAGGGTTTTGGGTAAATGCCCGCTTTACTACTTGCGTATGAGGAAATATCCTTGCAAGATCGAAAAGACTCGATGAAATCGAACGAAAATGCTGGTGGTGAAAAACGTCCAAGCGGTATAGTGTTGAAGCGATGTTACAACTGCGGGGATAAAACACACTTGAGCCATGAGTGTCCGGATAAGTTGAAGGGGTTGAAGTGTCTTCGGTGCAACAAGTTTGAACACACTAAAGCACAATGCAAAGGAGCACAACAAGGAATTGAACGGGAGGCAGATAGAAACACTGTAATGCATTAAATACAATGGACAGGAAAGCATCCAAAATAGTGAAGGTGTGCGGAAAGAATATTAAAGCTATGTTTGACTCTGGCAGTGATCTTCACTTAATGACGAGCAGCACCTACAAAAGTCTGGATGCACCTGCTTTGAAGGCGTTGACAGTACTCATCGACGGCATAGGTTCAGTTGGTTTGAGAACGCTTGGTAGCTTGACTGTACCGGTATGTGTGGATGGATTTAATTTTGTTTTGCAGACGCACGTTGTTCTGGACGATTATGTGGGATGCAATATTTTGTTCGGGGTAGAGCTGACAAACTCCGTTGAAGTACGTCTAAGAAATGGCAATGCTATATGGTAGAGCTCAACGCTGAATATCATGCGGATAAGCTCGAAGCAAAGAACAACTTCCAAGACGCAGTGAAGGAAATTATGCGCATAAACGTCGTTGAAGGTCCCCATATGCAGTTGCCGCACATTAAAGACCGAACCATAGGCCGTACATTAAGAGATTTGATTGAAAGCTACAAACCGTGACCGACAAAGAATACTGGTGTGGAAATGAGAATTATCCTAAAGGAAGATATTCCAATACAATAAAATCGAAGACGCTTGTCGGCAGAGCAGTGCGATATCGTGAGTGATCTAATCAATGATTTGCTCGAAAAGGACGTGGTGAGACCTAATATGTTGGAATATTCTAGCCCAATAGTAGTAGCAACGAAAAAAATGGAAAGATTAGAATGTGTGAAGACTATCGTCTACTAAACAAAAAGATGTTAAGGGACCGTTTTCCGTTGCGTTTGATCGAGGACCAGCTGGATTGATTGCAGGACGCCACCATATTCACTACTCTGGATTTAGGAAATGGATTATATCATGTGCCAGTTGAAAAGAACAGCGTAAAGTATACGGCGTTCGTTTCACCGGATACGCACTTCGAATTCTTGCGCATTCTTTTTGGTATCTGCAAATCACCGGCAGTTTTCCAACGACATATCAGAGAAGTATTTAGAGACCTGTTGGCGGATGGAACCGTATTGTCTTATTTAGATGATTTGATAATTCCGGCGAAAGATGAACGAGATGGTTAAGAGAAACTTCAAAGAGTGTTCAAGGTCGCAAGTGAACACAACGTAACGTTTAACTGGGGAAAGTGTATATTCCTGGATAAGAGGATCGAGTACTTAGGATACATTGTCGAAAACGGCACTATTATGCCAGGAAAGGAAAAAACGATGGCTGTAACAGAGTTTTTTAAGGCTGACTAGCTATTTCCGTAAGTTTATCAAAGGGTTTTCGACTATAGCTTGTGCTCTCTCTAATCTGCTAAAAGACAGAATAAAGTTTGAATTCGAAGAAGACCAGGCTAAAGCGTTTCAACAGCTACTCACACATGGTCCCGTTCTCAAGTTGTATCGAGTCGGATCCGAAACAATACGGACACGTCTAAGCAAGGACTCGGTGCCGTACTTTTGCAGAGAGAGCTATGAATTGGAGATTTTAGACGTTGTGAAAGCGTTAAATAAGCTTCGCGTTTATTTGTTGGGTAGCCCGATGAAGATTGTTACAGACTGCCAAGCTCTTGCCTTAACCATGGCAAAAAAGGAGACTTCTTTAACAGTGGCACGTTGGGCGTTGTTAATCGACGAATTTAATTATAACTTTGAACATCGGCTTGGCAGGGCTATGCACGTGGATGCTTTAAGCCGATACCCGGCATCAGTATATCTTATCGAGAAGAGAGTAACCGCATTAATGGAACGAGTGTACTGAGCCCAGCAGAACTATAGCGAACTACAAAAAATCATTCAAGATATAAACGACGAGAAACAAAAGGACTTCAAACTGTGACAAGGAATTCTTTACCGCGAAGAACGAGGAGATCTTCTAGTTGTTGAACCCAAGGCAATGCAGTACGACGTTATAAGAAGTGCGCACGAACGTGGTCATTTCGGCGTGAGGAAAGCCGAATATGTTCTTCGACAGGAATTTTGGTTCCCGCACATGCAAACTCGCATGAGGAAATTCATCGATACATGCGTAGTCTGTGTATTAGCCGAGAAGAAACACGGAAAGGTGGAGGGCTTGTTACATCCGATTGACAAAGGTGGTGGGCCACTAGATACCTATCATGTTTATCAACTTGGACCGATGCCGTCGACCAGGAAGTGTTTCAAACACATATTTGGATGCATTCACCAAGTTTATGTGGCTGTATTCAACGAAGACAACGGCAACGGAGGAAGTTATATCGCTATTGCAGAAACAAGCCACCGTTTTCGGAAACCCACGTAGAATTGTTTCAGACCGAGGGACCGCATTCACTTCGAATCCTTTCGCCGAATATTGCAGAGACGAGGGAATAGAACACGTTCCCATCACGACGGGTGTGCCACGTAGTAATGGTCAAGTAGAGAGGCTAAACTGAGTGATTATCCTAGTCTTGGTTTAAGTTCGTTGACAAAGTCCAACAGAGCAGTAACTCTTTGTTTAATCGTAGTATTGGAATTTCACCATTCGAGATACTGATTGGAACAGCTATACGTACAAAAGACGACTTGAAAGCTGCGTGAAATAATTGAAGTTGAAATCGTAGAAATCTTTCAGAAGAAACGATCGGAACTGAGAAACAGAGCTATGGACAACGTGAAGCAAGCCGCAAGCCCGTATGATGTCGGCAGATTGGAGGAGGCCTAAAGGTCCAGAGGAAGTTTTTGTGCCCTTATCGAGTTGTAACAGTTAAGCGTAATGAACGGTATGGAGTTGAAAAAATCGGTGACCACATAGGACCCAAGGAGACTACGTCAGCTGATCATACCAAGCCATATCTAGAATGTCAAGATGCAGGCATGACTGTTGAGACTTCATTCGAGGATTCGTCGTCCGAGAAGGAAGTAGGTATCGGGGACGATGCAGCCATCAAAAAGGCCAAGTATAGGGAAGAAAGAGATACAGAGATGACGCGGTCGACCGCAACACGGGAATCGGGACAGCCTCGATCTGGCCGTCGGCGCGCGTGGTTACAATAAACAGAAATAAAGTATACAACTAAGACATTATTAAGTTTTTTTATTTACTGGTGCCCATTTCATTTATCCATTGACTTATTTTTCTACATGGGGGCTCGTCCGGGGTATTTAGAAGTTTTATTTGAAAATCAATAGGTGTATGACACGGCAAGCAATAACGGTGACGTTAACTGTGTTGAAAAATCACGGAATATGAGTCAAGTGGTAACTTGACAAAGGTATACGCAGATACAATATATACGAGTATAGATAATATATTGTAAAATATTTCCGAGAAAGAACCATCCTCAAAAAGTTGTTTTCAATGAAAGTTAATTCAAAACTTTTGTTGCATTTAAAATTACAAAATCAATTATTCGGTAATACCACAGCAAGACAGCGATATCAAAAGCTTGTTCATGTTGTGACGCTACATGTCTTAGCTATTTTTAATTATTATTCAAGAAAAAAATTAAAATTCATTTAGTCATCTATTAATCATAATCTATTACATTTTGAATCCATCACTCTTTTTAACCTACACACATTACCAAAATCCACCCATATATGTATTATCTAATAATTTTTCAAAATTCCATTGATAAACATCTACAAATCACAATATAAAAAAATAATTTGTCATTCAAATTAATGGTCATTAGCTGCCGGTTTCATTGAAAATGAAAGTGAAATTATTTCACTCTAGGCACTAGACACCTCTGTAAGCTGTTGGTCACGGTGATGATGGTGATAACGGTGATGATGCTGTTGCGGCTGCTGTTTCTTGCGCTCCCGGACAAATGACTAATGATATTTATTTTTAACAATCTACCAAGCTCTTGTTACCATCTTCGGAGATTGACCACAGTGAAAGTTTTCAAGCATCTTCAACTTTTTTCTTACAACTGTAATCTTCCGAAACGTATAATTATTATTTCATATGATTTCCTTTCATTTAAACTTTCAAATATGCGGTTCGTTAGTTAACCGCCAAAACGATTAAGAGTGAAGGTCATTAATTGACTATATTGAGATATAACTTGTCCAATTGAATCTTTATAATTCCATGGTTATTCGGAATTAGACAAAAAATAATAGAATCATTATCGATTCAGGTGATTAACTGCTAGTTTTTTGTCTTTCTCAATATTTTGAAGTAATAATTTTCTTCCATTCATGATTTATGGTGAGTTGATTGTTGACGAACAACTTGTTGCATATCTTAATGCATTATGCATAAGAAAAGAAAGCAAGTTTGATTGTTGGTGTTGGTCACAAAATGCACCGTATGCGATAGTGGAAAAAACCGCAGCTCTGACGGGTACAATGTAAGAGGTGACACTTATCCAAGAAGTCGAGGAAGGTGAACGTAAAAGAGAAAACGAAGTAACGATTTGTTTGTGCTGATGATGACGGTAGATTCACATGTTTCAAAAAGATACACGTGAATATGTATACGCTGACATGAGTACGAGTATATGATCAACATGCTCATGTGAATGCAGATAGACCTTTCACTCTTTACAAGTCACCGCACTTACCAGCGCTGGTTCAATCAATTTGCAATGATCAAAAAATTGCACTTGAAGAAATGACCGGCTCAGTGGTAGGCAACTTTTAAATATATGTACATACTCGTATAAGTAAAGAAATGAAGATAAATTTGAAATCGGTGAAAACGCTTGAATGTTTTAGTATGTTTTTGTTAATTAGTATTTTAAATGCGTTTTTTAATTAATCATGCTTGAGGGGGTGAAAATATTGATTTTTTTTTTTCTTGAAAAGTAAAACTGAAGCATGTTTGTTCAATGATTCAATAAAACCAGTTTAAATGTACTTGGGAATATTAAAATTTTAATATTGCATCTATGCTATGTATGTTGCGTTAACATTTTTTGATAATAATTAAAATGGATATCATGGAAACTAGATTTTAATACTAATGAACTTCGTAGAAATTCAAATGGTGATGCATACGTTTCGAGAAAAAGAATGACAGAGAAATATCTGAATGTGATATTTTAATCAGTTTATAATGAAATGAATGAATTTTAACATTAAATCATCATCATTGCCATCATCTATGCCCAAGCCAGGCCTTGGCCTCCAGGAGTAATTTCCTCTTATCATCACGGTTCTGCGACCTCGTCCGCCAGTTGATCATTCCCAGCAAGGATCTGCTGCCTGCTTCTATCGTTTCTTCCCGTCGAGTCCCCGGTATTCCCACAGAACGTCTACGTTGAGTTCTACCTTATGATGTACTTTTGGGTAGCCGGTTTTCTTCTATTCATTCTACATAGCCCGCCCATTGCAATTTCTGTAACGACGCAAGCAGATACAGGTGGATTGTCAAATAATTCATACAACTCATCATTGTAACGTAGTCTCTACTCTGTTCCTTGTTTTACTAGGCGGTATATTTTCCGGAGAACATAACGCTCAAATATGTCCACTGTCTTTTCGAATTTTCTTGCCAGGGTCCATGTTTCACTTCCATAAAACAGAACATGTTTGACTAGTGATTTGTAAATACGGGCCTTATTTTGCCTGTGCATAAAGGCTGAGCTACAATGAACATAAGCAGACATAAAGCAAATGTCAAAAAAATTGAACCCGAATATTTTATAAGGCATTGAGTACATTTGACATAAGGATGACATACGCAACATGAAAAGTTGAAACCAAACCAACTTTTTATGTCAGTCTGTCAAATACATTGTTTACTTTAAGTGACAATGTGACAATTGTTTGCCATTTGAAAGGGTGAGTAAAATTTTATCCAGCTGTGAGGAATTATGCAGAAAACAGGTGTTCTCATCTGTTATGCACAATTCCACTCTGGTGTTGAAATATTTAATTTAATATTTCTTCTACGCCGTTGAATACTTGCATCAACAATATTATAACATATTATCAAAAACATAAACATCAAAATCAATTCGAAATCATCCATGTTCTTCAATAACTTTTCCCACAATGACACTTTTTCGTATCTGTCAACATCACATAAGCGCGAATTGATTGTAGGCAAACTATGTGCGCGCTACGTAACTTGACGTTCCTTATTTTGAGTTATGTTGATTGTAGGACAGCGGTAACTCTGGACCTTAATTCTTCGTCTAGCGTTCGTTGCCAACAGAAGTGTTTTAGATCGCCATTGTTAAAAGTTTTCAAAGAATTAAATTAATTTTTTAAAATGTCAGTCCAAAGTTAATTTTATTCCAAAAGGGTTAGTGCGTCGAAGCAATTGACCCAAGGAATCATATCGAATATTATTCTACTTCGATAAATCAAGAAAAGCAAAAAATCCAAAGATTCGGGACTGCTGGTATGGAGAAGCCCGACGGCTTCCCACCATTGGGAGGAACCTAGGGAGACATGCAATACGAAATTGGCGGCAATCGTCAACAAAAGAAAACATAATCAGGAAAACTCGGGAGATGGCGGATGTAAGACTTCGACATGTAAATCAAGAACTAAGGCTACGAATACAATCCCTCGAAGATTCATTCCAGAAAGGAATGGACAAGCCAGACCCACAACCGCAAAACCAAATAAATAGATAAACAAAGGTGGAGAAAACTATGAAATAAACGACCGCAGAAAAAATTCCAATTACTAGAGGCACTAACGATAGCCAAATCGATCATGCAGTGCAGAATGGTTATGGAAGTTGAAGAAAGTATTGAAAGTAATGCTAATCAAGATTATGATGCAAATTTTATTCAGTATTTAAAAAATAAGAAGAAGAAACCAGCTTGCAGTTCTGCTAGTTCCACTGAAAAAGCAGAAAAAATTCCACCAATCAATGTACATATTCGGACGAAGCGGAAAAGATAAAGAACTAAGCAATGTCAAAATTAAAAGAGTTAATGCAGAAAAATTGAGTATTAAAACGAAATCACTGGCTGATTTCATGTCAACTGAAGATGTGCTGAATTCTGGAGAGACTCCAAAAAGTGAAAAAAATCAGACCTTTCATTGAAGGGTTTGGATAGCGGAAAGGAAGCTGCATATGAAATTGAAACATTTGCGACAAGAAGATCAGCCGTAGAAATGAAGAATTTACCACTTTACTTGCTACAGTTTCGAATAAGAGCAGTCCAACTGCCCTTCAACAAATAATTGAATACGAGAGTGTTGAGATGGGAACACCTCCAAAAAAGAGAGGTCGAGCAGTGTTATCGTTGCCAAAGATTTGACCATTCGGCTGCCAACCGCACCATGCACTATTGGTGTGTAAAATGCAAAAACTTTCATGCCCCCGGTGGGTTCAAATTGGCTCAAATGAAGCTTAAAGAAAAATTATACTGCGTCAACTGCAGTGTATTTGGACATCCAGCATCACATCGAGAATGCTGTCGATATCAAGATGGAAAAGTAAAATTTATTCCAAAGCAAACACAAGTACACCACAGTGTGACTCCTTCCAACTTCGTCGAGCCCAGGGTATCATTTGCACCCGCCACTAGAGGACCAGCAGATAATGCTTCAAATAATATGAATGTAAATAATGTAAGCAGCAATAATGAGCTGCTTCTCAAAATTTACCAGCGACTTAATTCTTTATCGAAGAAAATCGATAAGCAAGATTCAAAAATTAGCTTCGTTTTTCAGCGTTTAGGTCTTTCAAATGCCTCAAAATAATTGTCATCCAGTCATATTCCCATGGATAGGCTTCTTTGAATTCATTGTAAGGTAAAAGCCTGACATCATACCTCTCACTGAAAACCTAGCTCAATTCGTGGCACTCCATGCCATTCAAGGATTTTGAATTCGTAAGAAACAATAGGGTTTAGGTGATGGTGGAGGTGGCACCGGGATATTGATAATTTTTTTCAGCTTTAAAGACTTTGTTTCATATTTTGCAGGATAAATAACAAGAAATCATGTGGTATTGGCAGTATTCCAAATATAGTTCTCCGACAATTGTCCAAAGTTACTATTAGGAATTATTGCATATTGTTCAACAAGATGTTGAGCAATTTATATTTTCCAAATGAGTGGAAAAAGGTTAAGGTATTTCCGATCTTGAAGAAAGACGAAAAGTCTTCGTGCCTTAAAAGTAACCACACAATCAGCTTGCTGTCTAACATCAGCAAGCATTAAATGCCCACATTGAGAAATATGAGTTGATGCTGAATTATCAATTTGGGTTTTATGCCAAGCATTCGACCATACATACGATAACGAAAGTAACTTCAGACATCTGTTGGAAACTGAATGATAGAGAATGTGTTGTAGCATGTATCATTGATATGGAGGATGCTTTCAATATGGTGTGGTTAGATGGACTAATTTTTAAACTCCTTCAGGACAGGCTCGCCAGACACTTTGTCGTCATGATGTGCAATATGTTATATGGGAAATCATTTGTTGTAACAGATGGAAATCTGACGGCAATGCGTGACTTCAAGGTTTTGAATGGTCTACAGCAAGGAACAGTTACTGCCCTAATGCGTTTCTCAATATTTACTCGCAAGCTGTTGAATGGCTTTGCTTTAGCGTCTCGCCAACGCAATCATTGGTAGCGTTTACTTATGATCTGATCATCTATACAACAGACCAAAAAGCTTCAATATTTCAGAGTGATCTTCAAAAAATGCTTAGTGATGATAATTGGCGAATGAAAATCAATGCGCAGAAGAGCGAAACAATTTTGTTTCGGGCAACGCTCCGGGGGTCAGTCAAGACCTGAAACGTAATTGAATTGGAAGGATTTTCATGCCTGGTGAGAGCAGTTCAGAACGTGTTCCATATAAATCCTGTATATATTGCGACTTGCCTCGCTACTGGCTTCGTTCCTCCAGAAGCATTCGTGTATTTGCATATGAATCGATAAGTTTTTAATTTTCATGGTGCCGTAATGTCGTGTAATAAATAAACTTTCAAAAAATTCTTCCTGGGTCAAAAGAAAGTTGCAATAATAATATAATTCCAAGTGCTTCTGAACATGGCCAAGACTAGGGGGGTTTTGTTAAACATCCCGCCGCTGGAGCTGCGTTGGAATTATCCCAGGTGTAACATTTACATTGGAGTCCATAGTGCCAAGGGTACACAATTGGAAGATTCTAGATCAATGACGTTTTTTCTCGTCGTACGTATGCTCGGTCTCACAGTCTCGAATAGAGCACTGTGAAGATGGACGTTGAGAAGTTTGTGGGCATGCTCATAACATTGGCTTCGATGCTAACAGCTTTGCAGGGGAGTGTAGAGCTGGCAGCTATGGATACGGTGAATTCAATATAAGTCCTCTATGCCCCGTTAGAGACCCCGATACAGTAAGCCTCCAGTGTACTAGTGGTCATCTTAAATAGCCGAGCAGCGATGTGAATGTCACAAGCTCCAACAAGAGGCCCAGCGGGTATGGGCATGCACAAAGCTCGCTGCGTACAACTCGGCCAGAAAGTGTATTCGGAAACTTATCAACAACAGCAGGGCCAGCTACTGACAAAATTTGGTGGATGATGTTTATGGGGCCTGAGCTACAGGCTGGTCATGTGGAAGCTCGAAGCCCAACGTTTTCACTGCAAATACGAGATTGAAAAGATGGACGTGATTGTATGGACCTTTTCTCTACACATCCCGTCCTTGTTGCAGCAATACACGATCAAACTCAAGCGGGTTGCTACTCTTTACGAAGACCAAATTAAAGGAAGCAGTTTTGTCCATGGAAGCAAAAAAGCCCTAAGCCAGATGGGATTTCAGTTAAGGTACCGCAGATGGTCTATTACCGTTGCCCTGACATGCTGCTCACTACATCAAACGCTTGCCTGCGTGATGATATAATCATAGATTGCTTGAAAGTGATCAGGCTAGTGCTGATCAGGAAGGGGAACGGGAATTCTGAGCCACAGTCTGCACACCACCCATTGCATATGCTAAACAAGGCAGGGAAAATGCTCAAAAAAACTCATCAGGGAAAAACTCGCTGACGCGATTCATACTGCTTGAGACCTATCTCCACAGCATTATGGGTTTAGAGTAAGTCGCTCCACCATCAACCCTATCGGCAAAGTGATGAGCGTGACCCAGTATGCAGATATATATAGAACTTCACACTCTTGACGTCAAAAATGCTTGCAATTTCACCAGATGAGAGTGCCAAAATACATGATGCGAATTTTAAGGAACTACCTGAAGGATCATAGCCTGCTCTATAATACGAAGAAGGTTAACGGATGATGAGAATAACAATAGTTGTTGGTAAGGACTCTATCTTTGGCCCTGACTTGTCAAACATCTCGTATGATTGACGCTTGAGACTAGAGCTGCCAAATAAGCCACGCTTGATTTGCTATGCGGATGAAGTTGTGGCGCTGACTTCTTATGGCTTCAGCCTTGTACTGGAAAAAAGCCGAAGTAGTCATCTTGACAAGAAGACAGCTCTTAATGAGCACTGTGCAGTTTGCACTGCTTTACGGAACGAAAATATGGAGCAACACTCTCAGCAAGAAGCTACACTGAAAATAGTTCACACAGGTGCAGAGACAAGAAGCGCTAAGAATTGCCGGGTCAGCAGTGTTGATGATAGCAGGGATGATATCCATCATCTTCCTTTGTAAAGCGCGTATACAAATTTACCTAAATGGAAATGAAGGTGACAGCGAGTTAGTCACAATGAAGGAGAGACAACGCACCCTCTGCCATTATCAACATCACTGGAAGAGTGACACAAAGGGAAGATATACTGGACGTTTGATCCCTGAATTGAAGCAGTGGCTCAATCGTAAGCATGGTGAGATTGACTTCTACTTGACCCAGCTTTTGGGCAGTCAGGGATGTTTTTGGTCTTACCTACACAACTTTGGTAAGTCGCGGTCTCCCAACTACGTATCTTGCAAAGGAGAGGTAGATTATGCCTACCATACATTTCCCACCTACAAAAGATGAGACAAGCTACTTAGTGACCTCTTCAATTAAGTTAAAGCGCTCTCCCTAGGGAATTTAATTGGAAAGGTGCGTGCATCCGTTTACAAACAGAACCACATACAAGCCATCTTGGAGGGCAAAAAAGACATACTTGAACATCAGGAGGCATCAAAGACAATGATTTCTTTTCCAGTATGCCCTTTTCTTCCTTTTTCTCGCTGGAAGGGAGATTTTTGGTTCCCGAAGACGCCTCTAGGCGAAAGAAAATAAGGCCTCTCCCGAAGTAATAGGCTAATCGATTCCAAACTGGTTCTCAGCTAACAGGGGAGCTATTTAATGGGTGTTTTATAGTGCCTGGAGCGCTCGCAAGCCCAACACTCTGGGCGTAAATAGTCTTCACCTACCAACCACAAAAAATAAAAAAAGTTGAAACAGTTAGTAAATCAAACAATATATTCTGCATATCAAAACTTGACTAATATACAGATTCCATAAATTGAGTTCGAAGAATTATTATGTTTATTATATTTTTATATTCGCCGCCATTTTGTTTCAAGTGTTTTGACCCCGTTGTTTAAATAGTCATGGTAACACATCAATATTACAAACCATTTCTAAAATTTTTGTTCCTACATATTTATAGTGGCTAGGTCCGTTGCAAACGTGTATCTCCCTAGTGTCACGTGTTCATGTTGTTGTAATTGTTAAATATTCAATCGGCTATAACTTAGCTGTTTATAATTCGATTGTTGTGAAATTTTCAGAATACATACGATTGCTTTCAAAAAACTAAAATTTTAGTTTTTGGAAAATTTAAGGGTCCCATTTTGATTTTATAGGCAAAAACGTAAAATTTATAAAATGTACTATTATTAACAAAGTTGATGGAACTTCGACTTCTAAGGTATTTATTGCGCTTATGCTCTTAAAGTTCCACTTCTGTGATTTTTTTCAGATTTTTCGGGTCAAAGGGGGGGGGGACACAATATACGTGCATTTCCCTTTCCCCTGCACCCCTCAAAGCAAAATTTGTCATTTTAAGACCTGTTTTGAAAAGTTCTCATCAAATCCTTTCATTTGATACCCATATTGCCTACATGCGATGAAACTTTTTTTTCGGGGGCCACTCCCCTATATGGGGAGACCCCCTTGAACACCTTATACATTTTTTTTTGTGATGAAACTTTGAAGAGGGGATCACTTTACACCTACTTACAAAATCTTATGTTTCTAGCTTATGTAGTTTGCGAGAAAAAGTGGTATGACACACGGACGGACGGACGGACAGACAGGACGACAGGATTACAATACCCTAAAAAATGCTCAAGTTGTGTGATTGTAATTGCGCTTTACTTTACTTTGTGAATCGGCCCGCTTGTTGTTGGCTTGTTCATTTTTCAAATATAGTTTAAAATGTTTCTTAAAAATTTTTAAGAGTGTTCATGAGAGCAAAGATTTGTTTTGAAGGATGGGTAGGTGGGATTATTTCTACGTTACTTATGTGTGTATCAAGGGTTCCTCTCAATGCTGTTAGCCCAAATATAAGTATCAGTAAGAATTAAACATTATACATGTGTTCTCTATAGACATTCTATTTTGAGCACATGCTTTAGACTTCAGAAAATGTATACCAAACTTTTTCTTTACTTCCAGGTAATCCACTGAATGATTTCTTGTCCTGTTTTTTATACTCTCTCAAATATCAATATATTTACCGTAGCATGTATTCCAATTTATGATTGATAAAAGAGCCGCGATATCATCGACAAATCCGACATTTTTAGTTGCAAAATTAACCTTTTTTCGAAAACTTTTCAAAACAGGTTTTAAACTGATAGTTTTTATATCGAGGGATGTAGGGGGAGAGAGAATGTACGAAAACATTGTCTCCCCAGCAATCGGAGAGCTCTGAAAAAAGTCATGGAAGTGGCTCTTTATGAATTCAAGGCCAACAAATACCTTTCAAATCAAAATTAAGTCAACTTTGTGAATAATAGTCCATGTGGAGCAGTTAGTTAGGGCACACTCCGCTTGCGCAGCAGCCCCATAGTTCAAACTACGGTGACGTCGAGTTTGAAGTTTTGATATTGCTGTCAGACCATCAACCTACCTAGCTGTCATAAGTACTAATTGAAATTCCTCATTCCAGTTCAACCTGAAAATTATCGGTTGAATTTAAAAAAAAAAAACAGACTGGGGAAGGTTTCAATCTTGTTTTGCACACAATGCTCGTGCGAAACGAAAAGTTCCAGCACTCGCCGTCTCCAGTTGTTCCACTCACTGCCTGACTCAGGTGATCAGCAGCTGTCGCCTCAGCCCGATGGTACTGATTCCTTGATTCCGAACCCAGTTCAGATATCATGGGCGCGTGCAGTGCCTACGGAAAACTTGCGGAGGCAATTCCACACAATTTTCAATCACAAATTGGTGGCACCAATGGCAATTTATTTATTTATTTATTATTTTATTTATTTATTTTTGTTGCCATTAACAGAGTTACCTCTAATACAAATGTTGAAGTATATACTAAGAAACACACAAAATTAACAAATTAGTAAACTAATAAGTTTTTGTTTAAGTAAATAAAGAGAACGAGGAAAAGGACCAATTTGTAGACGATCATGATTGCGAGGTAGCCTTAGCAGTGAAGAATGGAAGTACGGGTTAATCCGAGCAAAAGGTACAAGAAAGGTACTAGCATTTCTACCCGAGCGCAGATTTAGTCTATAATAAATTCGAGAATCAAGATTTGTATCCGTAAGGCGGTTACATATATTAAAGAGAAGACATTCATCAAGTATCAATCTACGAATTTCAAGAGAAGGTATCTGAAGGAAGGACAGGCGATTTTCGTAGGTTGCATAAGGGATTTTGAATTTGAAAAATAGAAAACGGGTGAACTTCCTCTGAACAGATTCAAGGAGAACAATCAGATAATCATTGTGAGGTGACCAAATTTGAGAACAGTATTCAAGAAGAGAACGTACGATACAGATAAATAGTTTGATAGCAGACTTAGGGTTAGAAAAAATAGAAGTATGCCCAAGAACAAAACCCGAAACACGGGAAGCTCTAGTGACTAAGTTTATAATGTGAAGGTTAAATTTGAGCTTTGGATCGAAGATCACCCCTAAGTCGTTCACCTGATCCACTACTGTTAGAGGAGTTTGATTCAGTGAATAGGAATGGGATATTGATGAACTTTTCAACGAAAACCACATTTTGTGGCATTTTGGTACATTTAAATTCAAAAGGTTAGCCTTACACCAAGAAGACAGAGATAACAGATCGTTTTGGAGAATATGACAGTCAGCAGGCGAGTTGATTACTCTGTAGATCTTCAAATCATCCGCAAATAAGAGACAGGAAGAGTTAAACACTGATGGGAGATCATTGATAAACATGGTGAAAAGGAACGGACCTAAGATGGAACCTTGTGGAACTCCAGAGCAGGGATGAAATGACTTAGAAACCGAGTCATCAATGACAACTTGGCATGTTCTAGAAGCTATGTATGAAGTTAACCATGACAAAACGGAGCCACTCACACCATAATGCTGCGATTTGCAAATAAGAATGTCATGGTTGACAGTGTCAAATGCCTTAGAGAAATCAGTGTAGATAGTATCCACTTGAAGACTGTCATTTAAGGCTACCGCCACAGTGTCAGTAAGTTCCAAGAGATTGGTTATGGTAGAACGATTTGGCACAAAACCATGCTGCTCAGGAGCTATTTGGGAACAAAGAGAAGAATAGAGCTCTAGGTGGACAATTCGTTCTAAAATTTTAGAAACGGATGAAAGTTTTGAGATAGGGCGGTAATTCTCCACCATGGTCGGGTCACCACTTTTGTGTATTGGAGTAACATTAGCAATCTTCCATAGCATGTGGCCTGTTGTCAAACTTAGATTGAAAAGCAATGAAAGTGGAAAGCTAATGGTAGATGCTAATGCTTTAATAAAGAAATTAGGAATGCCATCCGGCCCAGGTCCAACGTTAGGATCAATAGAGTTGATAATAAGTTCAACTTGAAGAGGATTCGTGACTATCGAGGTGATAATAGGCGAAGGCAATACGGGAAAAGAGGAAGGTATAGAAGTCTTGTTATATGAAGAAAATGTAGAGGAGAAAAAGGTGGAGAATAAGTTAGAAATTTCAGAAGGGGAAGAAGCAGTCTTGCTATTCCACTGAAAAAAAAATTTGGAAATGCACTTGAAGATCTTTGAGCTTTAACAAAAGACCAAAAGGGCTTAGTTTGGTTGGAATGAAGAGACTTTTCGATATTGTCATAATATGCTCTTTTGGCTCTCAGAACCTCCATATTGGCAATCGAACGATACCTAACAAACTCTTGACGATAATCAATTGTTCCATGAGATTTCCACTATTTATGAGCTTTATCCTTATTTTTAATGGCTTCCTTAACATGCCTCGTAAACCAGGGAGGATTAGCGCCTGCTGAGGAGGTATAAAGTGGAGTGAAGTTATGGATACTAATAAATAGAAAGGAATAGAATTTTGATATTGCTTTTTCACAATCCAAGTCAGCAAAGAAACTTTGCC
Source organism: Odontomyia ornata (assembly GCA_963969285.1). Lineage (NCBI taxonomy): Eukaryota > Metazoa > Arthropoda > Insecta > Diptera > Stratiomyidae > Odontomyia > Odontomyia ornata. Next base: position 33,278,194 of record OZ017740.1, read on the forward strand.
AGTCAATGGTAGAAATATGCGTGGAAATTGAATGGAAGTCGGATTTGTAAAAATTGAACCTAGGCCGCGTACGAGTTTTGCATCGTGCTAGATATTTCAAAGAAAGGACCATAGAGAGGGGAGGGTGAAATGAGTCAGTGTCTACATACGGAACCGCCGACGGAGATACAGAAAGATGTTGATCAGCAACGTTGGAAAGCACTAGATCCAGCAGTTTATCGTTAACATTATGTACAGAATTAAATTGAGAGAGGGAGCAGTGATTTAAAAAAGAGGAAAGAACGATGGATAGATTATTCGTAGAAGACGGAACTGATGCAGGAAAAGATGACCAAGAAACCGAGGGCGAGTTGAAATCTCCACAAATTAATAAAGGGGAGTCTGGGAAGAAGGAGTCAATGTAAGATGAAAGCTCATCAAAGAACGTTTCATATGTAGGAATTGAAGAGTTACAAGGAACATAAGTAGAGGCAACAAGAAGAAACTTATTGTGCAAGGTTTGGACTTTTACAAGAAAACATTCTATAGGAGAAGATGGAGAGAAATTCGAACAGGCTGAAGCTGACAAAGTCTTCTTAGTAGCTATCAAGACACCCCCGCCATCCATTTTAGATGAAGCTGTGATGTCTCGATGCCGTCTAAAGATATTGTGTTCAGTCGAAAGTTCATTATTACCACGTTTATGTAACACAGATGATATCATCCGACGCGGTAAAGCAAGACGTATTAAAAATATTTAATTTGGTCCTTAGCCCCCTAACATTTTGATAATAAATTTTAATGTTATTAAAGCTATTATGTACTATTTTCTTGCGTGAACCGAAGGATTGCGGAAAAAAATTGTCTTTTTAACAGGTACGAATGGTTTCACTAGTGTACCAGGAAGCCAGAACTCGGGACGGCATACAGAATCAATGCTTGGTAGAGCTGTAAGTTTAAAGGAGGATACTACTCGATCCGGCTGATTTTCCTTTGTAATCTTAGTACAGCTTATGATTCCATTTAGATTTCCAAGTTTCGCTTTAATAAAGTTGAGAATGTCGTCTACCGAAGTTTCATATGCTAGTCTCGAGACGAAAATTTGATTCGGTGGAGCAACAACACGGTATAGTTGATTATTATTAACACCTGCAGGAGACGTTGAACGACCAGGGTCACTGTTATCGATAATCGGAATTACAATTGGATCGCTTCCAGGACCATCAAAAGCAGGTTTATCAATAGGAAGAATGTAGTCAGCATGGCTATTGCTTGGGTTATTAGACCCTGCAGGAGATGGATACATATTTTTAGAATATTTCCTGCTTCTGGTTTGAATTGTTGAGATGACTGGTGACGTATTCTGCACGGCATTGAACTCAGCACTAGCTGTAAATTGCTCGAGGTTCGAAGACGAAGATTTGTTCTGCAACGAGCGCTTTGTAGCGATGGATGGTGTTGAACCCAACGTCGTAATCGAAATATGACAAGCTACAGATGAAGATGACGATGAAGGGACAGTTGGCTGCAGCAATAAATCTACATCAGAGAATGCACTCGCGCATTTAATTTGCAGGGTAGTGAGTTCCTCACTGAGAGTTTTAATAGTTTGATGGGCCACACGTAGGCCAGAAATATAGTCCAAAGTAGGCTGTCTCCGGCAGGTATCGCAGTACCACTGCAGGCCATTGTCCGTTTCGTTTATAAGGTCAGCTATGGTACTTTTAAGCTTCAGACACACCGAGTGAAAGGAACGATCGCAATGCCAAGAACAACGGACCATAGGAGATTTGTCGTTTAGATCCTGACACTTCAATGAATCACAGGTCATCGTAAGAAACTCGGAAGAGAATTTGAAAGGAAAAAGCGGAAAAAGAGAAACAAACAGATTTCTTTTAGGGTTAAGAGTTTCTAGGGTTAAATTAAGTTAGTTGATGCCTATCTCTTGGTGCAACAAAAATTATAAATAAAAAGTTCACTTGATCACTAAAGTTCACTTGATCACTAAAGTTCACTTGATCACTAAAGTTCACTTGATTACTAAAAAAGGCAACAAAGTTAATCAATACTATTCAATCCAAATATCAATTTCACTTTCATTGATCACTAAAGTTCACTTGTTCACTAACAAAGTTATAAAAGTTGATCAATACTATTCAACCCAAATATCAAAATCACTTACAACTTCAACACAAAGGAGAAAAAAAATAAAACCAGAATAATGATGATATTAAGAAGCCAAACCGCACGCAGTAAAATTGATGAGCTTTCCATCCATTCCGCTGCACACTTGCCTTCGCCAATGCAATACGTGCATGTGCAGCGGGAAAAGGTGTTGCCATGTCCGCATTTTAATTGCAGATTTGAATTTTTTTTTAAGTATGAAAAATAATATGATAGAAAATAATAGAAAAAAATAAAACTCATAAAGAATATAATTATAACGCAAAGTCTAATTTCAATATAAAAAAAATGATCCAAAATTTATATTTAATAAAAATAAAACGAAATCAAAGATGGTTCATGATTTATAATTATAAATTAAAATAATTAGAAAAGATGTCCTTTTCGAATCTGCAATTAAAATATTGGATAGTTGTTATGAATTTTTCAAGCAGTTTGCTTAGGCGACTTCTCGCTTACTATAACTCTGTATTCTTTATACTTTTCGGTTTCAATTTCAACCTCCACTAGATATTGCAGGAGACATTGACTAGTCAACGTCTCATATGCGACTAATGTTTTGAAATATAATCTACGTTCATATACACACGTGTAGGTACGTCCCTAGAACGAACCTACTTATGTGTGCCTATTTGACGAGTTACCCAGGAAGAACATATTCAAAACATAGGTATTATGATGTTGATATTTTACTTTATAGCTAAGATTTTGCATTTAGTTGAAAGCTCTACATTCCTTTCGATATGCTTAACTTAACAACACGATGCAAAAATCGGTGGTATGTTTTTTGTTTCTATTTTTATAACAAGATTTTTGATAAGGTATAAATTTTGATTGTGTTGAAATGTATGCTGTATTTCTTGCCAACTTACAGACTTCTTAATCTATAAAAAAAAACCCGCAATAATTCATTATTTTTAAAATTCTATTCTAAAGTAAAAATATATACAATAGCTTGATGTACCTTATGTTTCCCCAAAAACGCACTTTTCCTTATAAACCAGCTACTCTACACTTTATATAAATTTTAAAATACCTAACATCAATTATCTCATTCATCACCTGTCATCACATCTCTATTAAACCAACCGACATAGCAACAAAATTAAAGATCTAATTGCATAATTACTTATTTCAATTTACATTTCTCAAGTCAAGAATCGCGAACGATTGGCAAAGAATAAAAATAAATCAAACTAGCACAGATGCCATACAATCGTCTAACAAAAAACACACAAGAGACCTCTCTGGTGCGAGCAGACAAGAAAGTTAAGAAAAACTTTTACTTAACCCATTTTCTGTCATGCATGCTAATTATCTGATCTACCACGAGATATCAGGCATTAAAATTTTATGTTGAACTCACACACGATGTCACGTTCATTTGTGCAAACATTCAATCAATGCGACGTGATCATTCACCTAACGCAACAGTCTTAATGTGGCGTATAATTTGCAATATAAATTTTTATTAACACCGCAACAATGATTATGTTCAAATGATAAAACCGTCATTTGGACAATAAACAAATGGCTTCGGGGATTGAGGTGCTGCTGCTTAGGCATTTGCTTAATAAAAGGCTGGAAAGTAGGGTATTATTGAAAAGTGTGTGGAAGCATATTAGCTACCAAGGCTATTCAAGGCCGATCACATATTATTTTCCGAACAGCGATTTATGAGTCATTTGATATAAAACAGGTTGCTGGCTTAAGTCTTTTGTTTCGTTGCGAGGAATCTTCATTTGAATTGGAGGAACATTTTTTATCTTGGAACAATTTTGTTCGCATAATTTTTGTTGTTCAATGTTTTATATTGTTACGTATTGTTTGTAGGTGGGTAAATGTACGTGAAGGACTTGCAGCGATGTTGGGCTGCCTCAGTGGAAAAAGCGTTGGTGCTCACTGAGAGTAACTTGGTCCAGGAACGCGTGCATGTACTGGCAGGCTAGCATCTGCGGCATCGTGGGGCAGCTTCTTTCTGTGGGGACCAATTTCCACTACTAATTATTTATCACATTCACGATTTGTAGGGCGAAGAAACAAGGAGCGCAGAATAAAAAAAAAACAGGAAGGCGCAGGCACGACGGCTGAAGGCTTTTTGTTTTATAGTACTTAACATTCTTGTTCGCTGCACGCTGTAAGAAACTTACCTCATCCCTGACGAGAAACCTTCAATGCACAGAAGAAAGTGGGACATTCAGGTGGAGTTGGTGTCCCCTCGCGCCTCTCCTAACTAGACTTAAGGTCCCAATAGAGAAGTACACGTGCAAGGACTCTCCATCTCTGGCGAGAGTTCCTACAACAATAACAAAAAACCACAACACGATGGCTACGTTAGGAGAGGTTCCTCGACATTATTCCGGGTCTTCTATCCAATACGATCCAGAAGAAGACCATTTTTGTTCAAAAACTGGCTTTACAGAGAGGGTGATGTGAGTTGGCGCGTTGTCATGATGGAAGAACCAAACGCCTGTGCGTGAAACGTCTGCCCTTGTCTTCTGGATACGCCCCTTTAATCTTTTCAAAACCTCCAAGTAGAACTTCTGGTTGACAGTTGCCTAGTGGGAAACGAACTGGACGTGCACAACATCTCTATAATCGAAGAAACAAATGAGCATTGTCTTGATGTTTGACTTCACTTTGCGAGCTTTTTTTAAGGACGAAAAGAGTCAGCTGTCTTCCACTAGCTTGATCGCTACTTTGTTTTGGGGTCGTATTCATAGCATCACGACTCTTCACCAGTAATCACCTTGGAAAAAAATTCAGGGACTTCTTTGAGCTGATTTTGAACCTCAAAACAAACCTGAAGTCGATGCTCCCTTTGTTTGTCTGTGAGAAGGTGACAAACTATTTTGGCTGCAACTGTGCAAATCTACGGATAAAATCCTCTGAATTGAACTCCATAATATTTCAGATATCTCATAAAATTAATCAATAGTTTGATGATGGTCTTCATAAACGAGGGAATTGATTTTGTCGAGGTTTTCGTCAGTTCTTGACTTTGAGGGGCGTTCTCAACGGACTTGATCTTAGATTAACATTTCTCCATAACTATAACGTGAAAACCACTCATAGACTTTGTTTTTATTTAGAACACCATAAGCAGATTTAAGTATTGTAATAGTTTCCACCGCCAATTTTTCCAACAGGAAACAAAATTTCACAGCCGCACGTAGCTCTCGATAATCAGCCATCACGTTTTCATCAAAATGGAAACAGTTGTTTTCCTAAAAATATTGTCACGAGACCATACGATGTGTTTCGATGTGTGTGGTTGGCGTCGTTCTCCCGACAACGCCTAAAGCGTTCGTCGTCACACTACTCCCTCCCGAGTTACATTGGTGTGGTAGTAAAATGTCATGATATGTATGGTGCCTCGCACATATGTGCTTTTTACTTGGTGGGTACGTTCTCGTTTCTGCGGTCGGCGTATTGATTAGTGTTGAACGGTGCTTTGTATGCACACGAGGCGATCGCTGCAAGGTTGGTTGCGAGTGTTTATGAGCAGGAATAACCTGTTTGGTTGTCGTCTGACTTCGGGCTAGCTGCGAGGAACTGCTAGAGCTGACGAGTCCTCCTGGAATGGACAGTGTAGTTCCATATATCTACTATGCACACGAGACCTGTAACTCTTCCTTAAAGCTGGTGCGCAATCTCAGTAACACGGTGGGAAGAATATCGGGCCAGGAAGAATTGTTAGAGTGACACATAATCGCAGCTTTCAGTGTCCGATGCCAGCGTTCGACTAATCCATTAGACGCCGATAAACGCAGCCAGGGCTTTGAACAGTGCCAATTCAAACTGAGTACCTTGATCGGCGGTGATGTTTTTGCGACGGTAGCTGCGGTTTGATCCGCGATAGGGAATGCCTCTGACCACCTAGAGAATCGGTTGATGACTGTCAAGCAATATTATAACCCTGCGACGGAACAAGCGGCCCCACGATATCGACGTGGATATGTTGAAAGCGAGCATCGGGCATCGGAAAAGGCTATACTGGGTTTTTTTGATGCCGAGCAATTTTGGAGCGCTGGCATGGAACGCATGAACGAGCCCAAATGCCGACGTCTTTCTTCATGTTTGTCCAAACGTATCTCTGAGCTATAGTCTTGCCTGTGGCACGTGCACTGGAATGCGCTAGCTGATGAAACATGCCACATACTTTCCTTCGTAACGTCAGCGGAGCGAAGGGCCTTAATCGTTGCAGTGACTTGTCGTACACCATTCCATCACTTGAGCCTATGGGCTGGCGGGCAAGTTTTAGGGATATAGTGTTAGAACGACATCTCGTTCTTGCTCTTTCATCAGTTCAGACTAGTCGATTACTGTGGGCATCGTGATTCTTCCAGCCACGAGAGCGCATCGGGGACATCATTACTTGTGCCCGCGATAAAGCGCATATCTGTTACAAACTGCGAGATGTGATCAAGATGCTTGATTTGGCGTAGCGACGCTTTGCTTGCAGACTGAGCGGGAGGATGTAGAAACTAGAGCCTTCTAAATAGTGCTGAAAATGTCTAAGGCTGGAATATATAGCTAGAGGTTCGCGATCGTATACACTATATTTACTTTCGGGAGCGGACAATTTCTTCTGGAAAAATGCCAATGGTAGCCAATTATTATTCTGCTTCTGCTCTAAAACGGCGCCTACTGCAATATCAGATGCATTGGTTGTGAGTCTGAGAGGTTCATTGGTTTAAAAGTGGACTAATAGAACAGCATTAGCGAGTTTTTACAGTTTATAAATGCATCGCTAGTTTCTGGGGTCCATTCGATGACGGTTTTGTCATCCTTTTTACGTCATTGAGCAGAGCCTGTAGTACGGCAGCATTGGGAATGAACCACCTGTAAAAATATATTGTTCCTAAAAACCGTCGAAGTTCCTTAACCGTGGTTGGTTTTTTAAAGTTTCAGATGGCGTCTACACGTGACTTTGGGGGAATTATACATTTTTCGTCAAAAACGTGCCCCAAATAGTCTAACCGGTGGACTCCCTGCTCACATTTGGCTAAATTGATAACAATCCCGTATTTCGATAGACGCTGAAATACAAGTCGTAGGTGCTGCACATGCTCTTCCCTCGTTTTTGAGGCGATTAATAAATCATCAACATAGCACACGCAAAAAACTAGACCAAGAAGCACCTCGTCCATTAATCGCAGGAACGTCTGTCTAGCATTTCGAAGACCAAATGTCATTACTGTGAATTCATAAAGGCTGAATGGCGTAGTGATTGCAGTTTTCGGAATCTTTGAAAAATATCGTGTGCCGCCTAAATTCAGTGAGACGTCCTCAATGTGTAGCATCGGGTACTTGTCTGGCAAAGTCACAGCATTCGGTCGGTGGTAGTTGCCGCATGGGTGTCAGTCACCATTTTTCTTCGAAACGAGGTGCAAAGGGCTTACCCAGGGAATTTTGGAAGGTCGACAAAATCCATTGTCAAGCAGGAATTGAAACTCTTGCCGTGCCACTTGTAGCTTTTCCTGATTTAAACGCTGAGGCCAGTCTGCCACTGGGGGGCCTGTCGTTGTAATATAATGTTTCGTGCCAAAAGCCAGAGCATGTGCATCTATTGCAGAGTTAGTGAGTCCTGAAAACTCTCTGAGGAGTGAGGCATACGTTCAAGTTGCATTCATGATAGAAATCTCTTTTTGGTTGTACTCCTTGACTTTCCATTTAGCAGAGGCGTTCTTACTGGGATCTGATAATTTACCATTTTTGAAATCTACCACCAGCCCGAAATGCCGAATAAAGTCTGCACCTAGAATAGATCGTGATACTTTGGCCACGGTGAATCGCCACTGGAAAATTGGTGGCAGACCCAAGGAGAGGGTTAGCGATCGGTCACCGTATGGGACGATGGTAGTTCCATTCGCTGCAAATAACTTGAAGGCTGACGGTGAATAAGTGGGGTGCTTCCGTTATACTGGAACGCTTGAAGAATACACATGGCGGTCTGCAACGCTTTGCTTTGGCACCAAATCGCTGGTGGTAGAAACAAATTTTACTCAACTTGGATGGAGTAGCCAACCGGTATGATAAGTGGCACGAACTACACATGGAAGCGACGCTTTGTCTTGAAGGCACTTGAGTCCGTCTAAGCACTGCTCCTATCTCCACAATATTTTTTGCTTATTGCTCATACTCTGGCGTTGAGTGTGACGGTGCACTATTTTAAATGCATGCTACGTCTGAGGCGGTGACACTTGTTACTCAATCCGCAGCTGCTGCCAGTTCTTCTAAATGATCGCTATCATTAGCTGCCAGAATGGCTCGCATATTGAATGGCAGTCACTCTAGCCAGAGTGTTTTTAACAATTGGTCTGGAATAGACTTGCTTGCCGCGCACTGTAATCGGCGCAGGAGCTGGGAGGGTCGGAGGTCTTCCATTTCCATGTCAAACAACACCTGGTGCGTTCTCTCCTCGTCCTAAGCTCCGAATGGAGCCAAAAGCCTTTTCTTTTGCGCGTCATACTTGGTGGATTCAGGCAACGATTCAATAATATCGGCAAGTGCAAGTACGATCAGATTAGAGTTTACTTTCATTTATTTTCTAATATATATAAAAATAACAAAAGATTCGCGTCACGTTTGTCGTATTCGTTGGAGGTCTAATGATTGACTAAGTCGTTTCTCTTAGCAACTCGCCTTCCACATAAAGTTTCCGTGTGTGTGTGTGCTGCGTCGCATTGTACATTGATGGCCTGGCTGCTACACGATGTGTTTCGATATGTGTGGTTGGCGTTGTTCTCCCAACAACGCCCAAAGCGTTCGTCGCCACACCGCGTTCTGTGAGACCATTTGCGGCTGATTGATAATTCGACGCACTGAACTTTTGGAATACCTCACGTTCATCACGTAGGGGTAATCATGAAACGTTGAAACAGAAGGCGGAGCATCACGGATTATGCAAACCTTTGCCCACCATGCAAATCAAAAAGAAACGTCCATTCAAAGGGCCCACATAGTAGATGTGCACTCTCTCTCAATTTTCGATCAGGCTGATCCCAGGGATGAATTGGTACTTTCTGGAGACTCTGGCTAACTTTGGCACAGGAATCACAGCTCTTCACAAGATGCTCTATATCCTTGTCCACGCTTTCCCAATAAACGTAGCTCCTGGCGAGTTGCTTCATCTTCGTGATTCCCACATTCGTCGCATGAAGCTATTGCAGAATTGATATTTAGAGGGACTTGTTATTCCATTCGCTCGGAATGGAATAACATGTTGCCAAAGACAGTGTGTAAGCTATCTTTGTGACTGATCTAAAGCTCCTGTAGTAATGCTTGCAACTTCGGGTCTTTTGCAGTTTCCTCGGTGACTGTCTCTGCGGTGATAGACAAACTAGAGATCTGGAACAGTGTTTTAGCATACAGCACGTTAGTTTTTTGATCAATTTGAAACTCTGGTGACTTACTAATTGCTGAGACCGGTGCATAGGATAGACAGGCGGTATTTTCGTTTTATTTTTCCTTCTTGCATTGAATGTATAGTCGAGCCCACTGAGAAAAGAGGCATATTTCAGCAAACGTGGAGAGGTCATTTGCGGCAGTGCATGGTTTGGATGAAAAATCCTTGAATATGGCTCATTGTGTGAGACGAGAACGAAACGTTTGCCGAATGAGTAGTTGAAGAAGTGCATCGCTGTGCATACGATAGCCAGGGCTTCGTGAGGCGTAGCCGCTTAGATGTTCATGATCATCAATTCCGTGGCTAAGTAGCGCAGCTATTACACTTGGCAAGGCATTAGTTGTGATAATCACTTGTTTTGAAGGATCAATTGGAATGAGCACTCTGTCTGAGCGTTGTTCTATTTTGAGATTCTCGATGGAGGCCTCAGCAGTTGCAGACCAAAAGAAACGTTCACCCGTCCTGAGTAAGCGGTGTAGTGGGTAGATCTTTGAAGACAAGTCTGGAATGAATTTGGCATAATATGTGACTAGGCCAAGGAACCTCCTCAATTCATCTACACTTTTTGGTCGCGGCATCCGAGAAACTGCCTTAGCTGGGCACTTCTAAATCTGATTGTGTGACACTACATTACCGAGGTAGTTTATGCTTTCCTTGAAGAATGAGCATTTCGCACGATTGAGGTGGAGATCATTTTCTTTGGGGTATCCATGGCATGTGTTGAGATTTCTGGTGCACTCCTCGAGATCTGGGCCATGACAGACGATGTCATCAAAGTATGCCTCAATCTTTGAAAGGACGTTCAGCAATTGATCCAGGACCCGGTTGAATTCCGCTGGAGTGCTCTTAATACCGAAGCTCATTTTGAATGTACCCTTATGCGTTGAACTAGTTTGAATCTTGCTCTCTTCTTGATCGACCCGTAAATGCAAATATGCCTTGTGAAAGTCCAATTTACAAAAGTACTTGAAACCTCTAAGACTATGCAAAACTTTTCTGTGGATGGGGTGATTTGAAGTAACGAGTCTGCAACTCACCCCACGCTTGTAATGCACACATAGCCTTACCTCACCGTCAGGCTTAGCTATATCACAAGTGGTGATCCCCAATCGTTTGATGCAATCGGACTGATGACTTCTTGAGACTCCAGTGTGGCTAACTTAACTCACTCTCGCAATGCGAAGGGAACACCGTGTTCATGGGTGAAAACTGGTTTCACGCCTTCTCTGAGTTGAAGCTTAACTTGTACGTTCGGGATAAACCCAATCGTTTCTTCGAAAATGGATTGGTATTTCTACAAATCCACATGCGTCTGAGTAAAGCATCATACCCCGCTGGCACTATGAATAGATCAGCTTCCATTGAACTCCCTTTGTAGGGAACTGAGCCAGTGACTTTACCTTTAGGCTTGATAACGTGTATAAAAAATGAAAGAAAGTAAATTCCCTTAAATTCAATTTCTTTTATTTTTATTCCGTATACAACTGTTTCGTTCTCTACTTGAGAACTTCCTCAGTACTACTATTCCCTAAACTATAAGTGTCCTAATATTTATACTAAACTCTTTAAACTATTAAATTGAATCTCTAATTATACCTAACATGTCTCTAGTCCCTCAAAGTTTTTTTACATAATCTCTAATTACCTGATCCTTTTACCATTCAAAAATTTTGTTTTTTCTTATTACATATATAGTACATATTATATTTGTAAGCTTGAATAGCCAGGTGTAATCGTTACCTGAGTCACCGCTCCAAATGTCCTGCGCCTTTCGATATAATATCTCCAAACATTCTGGTACATCAAGCTTCCAGCCGTTTGTAATCGTTTTCAGCATGCTCACGTTGCCCGCAGTGATGTCATGTTTTTCAAGGACTATATGCTCCGCCTTTTTTGATTTGAAGTTTTTTGCATTCTGCTTTTTGTTTTTGTTGACTGCTTCCCTTAAGTGTTCGTTCCATCTGACACCTAGTGATCTCCTCTTTTGTCCAATATAACATCCATTACATTTCGTACACGATACCTTGTAGACTCCGCTCCTCTCCATTTTGGGTATGGAGTCCTTGGTTGATCCTAACAAGTTCTGCAGTTTTGTGGCCCGGCTCGTATAAACTAAGTCGATGTCTACGTTCTCATAGCCCTCTTCATTGTTTCCGTCCTTGAGTCAAAAGTTACAACCAACATCTTCCGTTGCTCGACTTCCGCAGTTGGCGTTGCCAACTTTTTGTTGACGATCTCCTTCCTTCGTTTGGCAATCAATGTGGTGACTTCATCCGTAGGGTATCCATTCCACTGATAAATGTGGGACGTTTCTTGTTTCAGGCCTTCCTTATTCAAAGGAAGCGTGAGCATTCGATTCACAAGCCAACTATATGTCGCCAATTTTTGCTGTTGGCAATGGTTCGAAGTGAGAGGAACTATCCGCATGGTGTCCGTTGGTTTGCGGTATATTTCGGATTCCAATCCAATAGCTCCTCTACATACCATCACGTCCAGGAATGTAGCCACCCCTCCGGCTCCAGCTAGTGGGTGACTTGTTGTGTATTGAGTTTATCCCCGTGAGAGTTTGCTGGACCTGATCCTCTTCGATGATCGTGAAGATATCATCTACATACCGCACCCATCGATGTAGCAGTTTACCTTCTTGTGCTAGCTTCTCCTCCAAAAATGCCATAAAAACTTGGTTAGAAACGGGAAAAGAGGGTTTTCCGTTGGAGCACCACGTGTTTGTTTAAAAAATTCTCCCCTAAAAGTGAAATAGCTTTCACCCATGCAGAATTTAGCCAGTTTCAAATACATTTTGGCTCGTGCTTTCCATTGTTCTCCTGATCCTTGTATCAGAATCCACTCCTCAAGTAACGCAAGTGCTTCTTTGACCAGAATACTGGGAAAAAGTGTCTTGATGTCAAATGACACCATCGTATCACCATCTTCCAAAGATCTCCAGGACAAAACCTTTGAAGTAAATTCTGCCGAATTTGCTGCTGATCTGGTAACAAATTTTTTGTCCATGTTATTGAATTCCTTGACAAACCACTTCGCAATTTTCTGGGTGAGGCCGTTTTCCGCTGACATAATTTCACGCATTTCATGGCCTGGCTTGTGGATCTATGGAAGTCCTATGATCCTTGGTAGCGATGGGTTGGTTACTTTTAAGAATTTTTTTGAGGTCCTGAACCCATAGTTCACGTTCTCCACTCTTTTTATTGACTCAGGCAGCGGATTATTTCGTAGGCTGAAGTATGGTCCCGTATTTATTCTTTCCCGCATTCTAATGTCGTAATCAGCCTTGTCCATGATCACTAAGGTATTCCCTTTATCCGCTTTCATGTAGTAGACCGGTAGATTTTTGAGCTCATTGGTGATCTTATTCTCGTCTTGCTTTCCGACCCAACTAGTTTCTTTTTTCAGTGTATCTGCAGTGCTGGTTCTTATCCTTTGTTTTTCCTCTGTTGTCAGTCCATGCATGCTAGAAAGTCTGTTGACACCAGCTTCGATTTCCGTGACGATATTTTCAGGTTTGGCGTTCGCGTTAATGGAGTATTTCAGCCCCATGTTCAGTAGATTCACTTGAGCTTGCGTAAATACTTGAGACGATTGATTGATGACTATGTTTTCAATTGTACGCACAGGTCTGAAAATTTCGTTATCAGTACCGTGAGGGGCAGGAGAAGGGAAAATGTAAGAACTGGTGATTGCGTTTTGTAAGTTGAGTACAAAACCCTTCTGACATGAGCGTAGGTCTGTCTACCCAACTTGTTTTTTTTTTGTGGCTGGGAGCTGAATGCCATTTACGCACAGAGTGTGGGACTCCCATGCTCGCAAGAATGTGACTGGACTACCCACTAAACACGTCCTCTGTCAACCCGAGAACCCACTCTGGGACCGATACCATATTCGCTGTTGAGGTGACGATTTTCTTCTTCTTGAGGATCGTGTGTTGACAGCGTGTTGGTCTTTCGGGGCCGGGTGGTGATGCAGACTTTGGTGGTATGGCTTATTTTTCCACCAGAAGTGAACTTCATGGATTTGCGATATATTCTGCACTTATGCGATTTATGGTTCGCACAACGACAGTTGAGATAAAGACCATCGAGACCTAATGACCAATAATCCACACGGCTTCTAGAACTGCGGGACTGAGAATGATAATGCAAATGAGAGCTGGACTGACGACGGTTGTCTTGAGACTTGGAACACTGGTGGCTACGACGATTTCCTTCTTGAACATGATCGATTTCGTTTGCATCTGCAACTTGGTTCAGCGGTTTCTCTAGTGGCTTACTCAGTTGACTTGACTCAAACCGAGATGCTTGTGCTGTGGATTTTATTAGAAATTCGTCGAAATCTTTGAGGTTTGTGTCTTGTAGGATCTGTTTGCGTATCCAGCGGTCCTTCAGGCTTCTGATGAATTGAGCACGAAGGAATACAATATATCGACTATGGAGAACTTCTTTTGATAGGTGGCATTGGGACAGATAGTGCAGAAATCACAGTCTTTCAACGTTCCTTTCAGAGATGCGACAAAATCCAAGATTGACTGAGGTGGTTGCTGAGAGTTGTTAAGAAATTAGTGCTGAAAAACGACGGTTGAGACTGATGGAGCCAGCATTTTTTCGAAATAGTTCTTCAAGGTTTTGAACTCGATTTCCTTGATAGGATTATCTGGTCCTAGAAATACAACTAACTTGTTATAGTGATCTTTCTTAATCGGAGAGTGTAAGAATTGAGCCTGTTTTTTACCATCCAATAGTTGTCAAAATACTCTATGTCCAACGAAAACTTTTCATTTTGTCACTTGTGTTGCTGGTGCGATTTGCTGACTTCCAAGAGTAGATGTCAAAACTGATAAGAACCTTTCAAACTGCTCTGAATTCATTGTCTCCAATTTACGATTGCTCACCAATTCTGAGTAGGCCCAGAATGCGTAAATTATTGCAAAAGTAATGTGAATAATGCCAAAATAGCGTTTAGTTGGGGAAAACAGGAAAATTGGAGCAGAAAGTACCTTTGCAGCCGCTACTGGAACAGTTGACACAGATGCGACTTGGAACCGCGACCGAACTTTAAAAAACTGATGAGCTAGGCGCAATGGCGACTGGTTAATGTCAATGTTTTTACATTTCACAATGTTTTGCAATTTTTTTCATCATCGTCGACAGCGAGCCGAATTATATGCTACATTTTATATAAGCTACACATAATATTCTTTATTAGGACAATAATGATGTGTAATTTACATTGAAACTTGGCCAAAACACACACGGCTCAGCGTTCACTACTCAACTGATCAAATGAGACAGTTCTCTACTATAGTTTAGATCAAACACATTCGTACTCTTCCCAACGATACAGTCTAGGTCGAATATGCTCGCACGCTTCACTTTAATAAGAATACAAACAAAAAAGCTCTGTATATATTTAGCTGATTTTTCAGTTAAAAATAAAACCCATACACTTTTAATATCCATGATGAATAAAATAATTGGTTTGAAATAATTGCTCATGTATTCAAAGAATTATCAACATGGATCCGATGTGCGATTGTTTCACCCGAAGATAAATGCATGTTTAAAAATTCTTGAATTTCATCTAAAGTTTACAGATGCATAGGAACTATTCATTTACGGAATCAGGATAATAGATATAACTTTCCCATAGCGAAATTGGAGATCTCATATTAGCCTCAACAATTAAGACGGAAAACTCACATATATCGCGTTAATCGCGTCCGTAAATTTTCGCACGCTAAACTCCTTTCAACGAATAGATAGGTCTGGCAGGGGAAAAAGACTCCGCAAATCGATCGCTCATGCGGTCCCTTTCATGATAGTATTTGTCACCCGCTCCGTTTGCATTACATCTTCTCTGCTTTTGGTCCAAAGCCTACTGAAGCAGCAGCCGAAAGCGAAAGCGTTTATTCAAGATACATTCAAAACTCTATTATTTGTGAAATATAAAACAAAGTTTGATTATAAAATACATGGGGCTTACTCAAAATTACAACAATTATTTATATAATTAATGTCTACTTTTTTAATTCAATTTTAAATACCGTAGATAATATTCTTATGCGCATTAAAATATTCTTTCTTTTTTTATTTTTAGATATTATGGTTTTTCATATTCATCATATCCATTCCCTTGAATCGAAGTTTGGGATTCGATTCTGCCACATCATGTAGTCCGAAAACTTCTCGTAAAGGACGAGCACAGCTTCTTGCCTCAATACCATGTGATTTGAAGCAGCAAGCCTATTGCAATTTGCCTGGACCAGCATATCCGTGGCATGCAGTTCGGCGGTTTGTACACGAAAATCAAGGACTCATGAAAAGAATGTACGGTGACGTTCGACACATATCAATTTTACGCAGTGAAATTAAAAACAACGATATTGATGTGGAGGATATTGAGGAAACCGCTGCAAGATATTCTCGAGATGGGTCTCGAAGACGCAACAAACTTCTTCACACAGACTATCAGAATATCAAAACTAATGATGTCCTCACCGAACCGCATTTCCGTCCCACCTCAACCACAACGTCATCCACAACTTCTACAACTGCTACTCCTCCAACTGCTGAAACCGTTCCAACTTCAACCACTCAAAACGACACGAATATCGTAAATCCTACAATGTCCGAAGCTGATCCTGATAATAATATTGAATCGAACAGTATTATAGACTCAAGCACCTCCAACCCGGGAGTGGAAAATATCAAAGTTGTACCTTCACCGAATCTTAGCCAGAATAAAACTGAATCTGCGACAATCTCAACAACTTTACGAGTTGTACAGCAAATCATCAAAACTGAACCGCAGTCTGAACAAAGTACCGAAAAGGAGGAATCATCCGAAACTGAACAAGTACAAAGTGCTGAAACGCGAGTAGAGGCTACTTCGACTACCGATTTCAAAGAAACATTCGTGAATTCAAAGAATGCCATTAATAACACGTCCAAACACAGACCAACAGAACCCGATCCAAACTCTCTAATGGATGAAATAAATAAGGTCAACGAAAATTTCATGGACAAGAAAAAGAAAACTCCAGGTGTTGGACCAGACAGCTTGCTTTACCAAGACACCGTTCAAAAGGACACGATTCAAGTAGGGAATATGCGAGGAGTGTAAGAATCAAATGTTGGAACATCTTAAGTGCATAACTTAATTCTCAATTTTCTTTTACAGAAACGCTTGCCCTGTCAAGGAGGAAGTTGTTGCGCCATTCTGGGCTAACAATACCCGAGGTGAGGTTCTAGCTCTGCTCAACCTCTATCCGTTCGAACAGTACGTCCATTGGGAGAAATGCACTCACGAGCACAAACAAATGTACTGCAGAGACGGATGCCGCTGCGAGCAACAGTACCGACTCCATCGACTTCTTGCCTACGATCCCCATAACGAATGTCGAGGTATCTTCTCTGATTGGTTTCGATTCCCATCGTGTTGCATCTGTAAGTGCTACGATATCCCTTTCGAATTCCGATCCACATCCCGAAGTCCAAGGACTCTAATCCAAGAACAAGAAGCAAACGCAAATGCTCCCAGCCGACATCCAATCGATGTGGCCGAGGATGAAGTGCAACGTGCCATTTACGAACATGCAACTGAAGATTGGTATCGACCGAGAGACGAATTTGATTTATACGACGATTAATGTTGCATTAATTTATTTATTCGCGATGTATTTATATAATTTATTAAGAGAAGTAGGTTAAGAGTGATGATTGTATTATTAATACATAGAAAAAACAAATTTATTGTTGAAAAATTGTGCTAGTCGTTGTGTGGAGAATGTGGTTGTGTGTATGTAAATAAATGCACATATGTAAATATGTTAATTGGAATTCTGCATTCTTTTGATCACAAGAAATATTTTTTGTTATTGTTTGTTTTGTAATTTATGTAGAATAGGTCATAAAATACAGATTAAAAATGTTTGTTAGATGATTTATTTGATGTTTTTATTAGTTGACTAAGAAAAAGTGGTAATTCACGTCTTTTTGGTAGTAATTTATTCTTACATTTCAGAATAGCAGTAAGAAAGAAATAAAAAAGTTTCATATATTTAAGACAGAATCGGTGAGCTAGAGTTTTGAACTTTCACGTTTACTTTCAAACAGCTTAGTACTGTGTAGTGAAATAGGTAGATGAAAATATCCGTGAAGGACTGCAGCGATGGTCTACTGCCTCAGCGGAAGAGGATGTTAAGATCCGCCGAGATTGGCCTTGTCTGGGGGTACGTAAATGCGCTGGCAGGCTAGCGTTGCGGTGTCGTGGGGCAGATTCTTTTCCCCAGCACAAGGGCCCACTACAAAAGAATTTCGCATCCACGAATTCCGGGGTCAAAGAAATGTCGACTGAAGTCGAAAAGGAGGTAACCAACTAAGAGTTAAAGGAAATTGCTGACTCAAAGGACAAACTTGACCTGGGGAAGACAGACGAACTTAAGAGGACTTCGTCGTTACCGATGATTCTTATGGCCCACAAATAAGAGTGGGGCATCCAGATGGAGGCGGTGCCCCCTCGAACCCTCCCCTCCCAACCGGATCCAGATCCAAACGTAGACGTGGCTATGTATTTCCCATTTGAGTGAAAAACTCATACAACAGTGCTTTGTATGACACTTTCCCTCAAATGATAAATACAAACGTAACCGATTTATGCTATAGCGTTATGCAATGAAATGACATAACCCTATATCATAAGAGAGTACGCGAGCGGAAGGCCACTCTACCTGGCAAGAGCCCCTGTTAAACAAAAGAAACAGAGGAGCGCGCCCGATGGCTAGCCCATTCTAGTGGAGGAGCCTACCATCGATGCGGGTCCTATACCCGGTCAAGTTGATTGAAATGGAAAGACCGACGGTAGACGTTTAACAATTTATTTTATTTTTATTTACAGAAGTTAAATAGTAACTCATAATTCCGTTTTTTTATTTCTTTTGAAACAAAGGTTGGCATAAGATTTCTCGTAAATTAAAAAAAAAAAAAAAACTTCTTTTTTCGACGAATTGCAAGTTAAAAAAAGAAAAAACTAGCAATTACATTCTCGACATTTGAAATGACCTTACAATTAAAACGAGGAAAAATTTGTGATAATGTGAATTGATTTCTATATAATTGAGCATTTAACTCCTTCGACCCTCTCGTGCCGTGGTAGACAAACAGAAAATACAAATACAATTCGAATATATAAATTAGCGATTCAATGCCTGGTAGTTGTCTTCTACAAATTTGAAATATAAATGTTCGCAATCCGTTGTCTTAACGGGCACCGTCATCTATACGCAGATACATGCTTCCGGTTTCCGATGACTGAGCAACCACGCATTACCAAAATCACAATGGTTTTGTGATAAAATTGAAGGCTAGTTATAGTGATGAACTCCAGCAAATGCTTCGCTCTGATAAATGTACTGGGTTATCCATTTCGTGGTTGGGAAAGTATAACCCTGCCATTTGACATCTGTCAAAACTAAATGCCATCCAAAGCGTGTTTTTTAGTTGAAGGTTTGCCAGTTAGAAATATGGATCGTTTAACAGTCGAAGAATACGTTAAAATTATTAAATTTTATTATAAAAATTGTGATTCTGCTGTTTCAACATTTAGGGCTTTACGAGCCGACATAATCGACTTACACAGCAAACAATTTCGAACACAGTGAGAAAATTTGAAGAGACTGGATTGGTTATTGATATTGGAAGGTCTGTGCATCATCGCAACATTCGTTTCACTGAAAATATCGCTGTCGTTGCTCAAATTGTGGAGGAAGACCCGAATTTGTCGATTCTTCGACGTGCTCAACATTTGGGCTTGTCTTACGGCTCATTGTGGCGGATTTTGCATTTGGACTTGCATCTCCATCTGTACAAAATCCAACTCACTCAAGAACTTAAGCCTCAAGATCATACACAACGCAGAATGTATGCGAATTGGGTGATTGAACAACAAGCTATTGATAACGATTTTTCGAACAAAATTTTCTTTAGTGATGAGGCTCATTTTTCGCTCAGTGGTTACGTAAATAAACAGAATTGCCGCATATGGGGCTCTCAAAATCCTCAGGTGATCGCAGAAATGCATTATGGTCTGGTGGTGTTATTGGCCCGTATTTTTTTGAAAACGATCAAGGAAGAGCCATTAAAGTCAATTCTGTCCGCTATGGACGGATGTTAACCGATTATTTTTGGAGAGAAATTGAAGATTATGATCTGGAGAACATGTGCCACACAATACGGGCTAATCGAGCACTTTTGCAAGAGGAATTTCCAGGACGCGTAATTTCGAGATTGAGTGATGTCAATTGGCCCGCAAGATCCTGCGACCTAACACCTTTGGATTTCTTTTTATGAGGCTATGCGAAAGACCGTGTTTACGCAAACAATCCTCAAAATCTTGAGCAATTGAAAACCAATATTCGTGAAGTTATGGCCGAGATATTGCCGGAAATGTGCCAAAAAGTCATTGAATATTACCTCAAAAGGATTTAGACCTGTAAGAGGTCCCGTGGAGGACATTTGAATGATGTGGTATTTCACGTGGTCCTTCCCCCTCTTCTTACATAGCATTTAAGAAAAAACTAAGAGACTTACTACTAGTTAACTTTTAACTATCGACGTTTTAGTATTCTTTTTCATTTAAATTTTGCTGTAATTGTTCTTTGCATTCCATTTTGTGATTGGATTGTTTAGTCTGTAAGATGGAATAAATACATAGATAAATAAATAGACTACGTATAATGGCAAGGTTGAATCTTTATATTGAATAAAAAATTTTGTTTCCATCTGAATATTTTATGTGTTTTCTTTAGCTTTACTTCCCCAAGCGTAAAATGGATAACCCTATACTTGGCAGTGTTATACAAGTATTGCTGACTACTCCTTTCTTTCTAATTGCGTTGCTGTGCCTTGCTTTTCGAGAAGACCGTATCCTCAGCCAAAAGTAGAATACGAAACATTCATCGCAATGCAAGAAACTGAAGTGAGTTTGGGCTTCGGACGTGAAAAATCCACGGGACGTTGATACCGATTTGTTTCGTTAGTCAAGCGCAACAATCCAATCACGTTGGTAGTAATAAAATGCAGTTCGCTTCCGGATTGACGATTTCGAATTTGGACATTTTCGGCCGAGGACTTCTTTCAATGATATACTACGGCAAAATCGAATTAAAAGCGACCACTCACCAGTTCTTGTTGAAAGCGCGACTGTGACTATGATGCATTCTATCGTGTCTCCATTTATGTCAAGACTCACCGACTTTGAAGAGCTATTTGTAAAGAAACTTTATATGGTTCCGTCCAAAGTTTCTAATGAATTTGCCCCGCAGTGCTGTATACTCGGACACTTCAATTTCGATATTCCGGTCTTACTCGCAGCAACCACACTACAGCATTCTATTTATTAAAAGGGGAAAGTAACACTGCTGTACGCTTCTACACGAAAAGTGACACATGCGCGTTCTTGAAATGCCAACCGTATTTCAATGTCCTCTTTGTATATTGGAGACTACTGTAGCAGAACAGACAACGAAAACAATAAGAAATTAACTCCGATTTGTTTTCTTAATTCACTCCTTGTGTTCACAGAACAATTCGACAATTCCATTTTGTCTCCGATTTATTTCATGGGATCGCTTTTAACCGACTAAAAACATACGATAGTAACGTCGCTGTTTCGAAATTCACTAACACGAGATTAAATTAATCAAACATTTATAAAATTTGGGCCGCATATCGAAAGATTACATATCGAAGAATGGGTTACTCCGGAAAATATTTATTTTTATAAACTACTAGCGAAAAAACGTATAAATGTAGAGTTTATCGATTTATATTACCCTTTACGCAATGGTTTACAAATATACACTCAAGGAGATCCTAAAATTCTCAAATTCACTGCTCACTTCGAGTCACTGTTGAAAACCAAATTTTTCAGTTAAGAAAACACTGATAATCTTATATGCAATGTCATGGGCAAAAAGTTCAGCAAAATCTTCACTAGCTGAAGTGAAATGTACGTTTTATAAACTTTGACACGATTTCGGAATTTAATTTGATCTAATTTCCCAAATATTCCCGAATTTAAACCGCGGCCAAGGAAATATGGCAGTTGTTCTTCCCCGTAGCGCGATCGTAAGTCAACTCCTTCAACAGATTCTTCTTGACTTTAGTGGAAACTAATTTATTTTTCTTTGCTTCTTTTGATTTCGATTCTAATTCAATGCTTGTGTGCAGTTAATCCTTGTGAAAAATTCGTTTTTCTCTGTTCACTACGAATCAAGCTCCAAGGACGGAATGAAAATTTCAAACATGATCAACTGTAATACACTGAAAGTTTATTTATTTTCACTTTCCTTTGCACGACACTTTTCTCCGCGATTTCTAATTTTTTTTGTCATTCTGAGCTCCGATTCTCGTTTCACTAACAAAAGCGTTTAATGAATCGCCGCCACCCCCATGATTTTCTTCGCAGGTGGAGCAGCCACCAGTTGGTCAACTTCAGACAACTCACGCGCAAGTCCCCTTTTGTATTCGCGTTGGCTTCTTTTTAATGATTAGTTTTTCTATTTAGCGCGGCGCTGAGCAAATTTTCGATCGATTTGCCTTCGTCTTTTCCGTGTCACGGCTGTAAGTCAACTCCCCGATGCGTCCAAAGACTTGTCTTTCTTTCCGTTCCCGTGAACACGGTAAATCCATCAGCTGCTCGCTCAGCCTAGTTAGCTTGCCTTTGCACCGTTGGGGTGCACTAAATCAGTGTTCCTATGTTCAAAATTTTAATTGGCAGATTTAAAATTTTTCAAGAAAAATTTACTGAAGTAAAGAAAAATGAAAAAGATTCTAAGTAGTAATAGAAATTAAAACTCATGGAGAATATAATTAATGGGAAACGTGCAAATTTAATATAAAGGAAAATTAATATAAAATTACATTTAATAATACAATAGTAATAATAATGATAAGAAAGATAACTATTTTACAAATTACGATTATGAATGGAAGTAATGAAATATTTTTCTAAATCTGCCATTAAAATTTTAGAAAGGAGATGTGTGACTGCTCTATAACTTCACACCTGAAGAAGATCGACTGTGTCCTCTCCGCAGTCCAGACCCTTCAATATAAAGGTCTGGTTTTTTCGCTTTTGGGGGTGTATGTAAAATACGGACCATCTCCAGAATTCAACGCACTTTTTGCTGCCGAAAAACCAACCAATGACTTAGTTCTAATTGTCAGTTTATCGGCATTGACTCTTTTGATCTCAAAATCATTTGACTTATTTTTGGCTGCAGAAAGCCTAACTATATTTTTGCCCGTTTGCCCAAATACATTGATTGGTGGGAATTTTTCTTTCTTTTGATTAACCTTGACGGACAGACCAGCAGACAAAACTGATGGGTTTTTTCGCCCTATTTTCAATTTTTAAATATTCAATAAATCTATTATCTGGCTTAGCAGTACAATGCTCAGAAGTTTTATTATCTGTATCCTCTTCAACACTCATGGAATCTTATTATGCAGCTAGCGCTGCATAATAATTCGTGCTGACGTTTGCTCCGCCTGCGCTGAGGACATCCTCTTGATCAGTTTGTTAGATTTCTTATCTTCAGTCGCTTTTGAATTTACTTCTTTTCCTTTCTTGCTGATTTCTTTTGCTTTGTTGAACGTCAATTTTCCAACTAGTTCTTCTAGTGATTGGATCCGAAGTCTGAGCTCTTCGTTTTCTCTCTCAACCTTCTCAGCTTTCACGCTAGCTTTGATTAACTGCTCGATGTCGATGTCCGATAAAATTTGAGGTTTTTCTTCGTTGTTATCAAATCTTCGTTTCAGGTTTTTTCGCTCGTCATCATTGACGATGGGCACGATCATTCTGGTAGATGGGTGAAGCCACCGGGACTTCCCTTGAATGTATTTCCGCTTTTGATACTTCTTCAGGAAAGAAATTTCAGGCATTCGATAGATGTTCGAATAATTCGACGGTGATAGTTTTCAATCAGAAAAATTAGTTTCAACTGACTTTTGTGAGAAATGAATTAATTTTTAAAATTAATGACAGGAGCGATTAAAAATACGTCTACACGCAACCAGTGTTAGACGTAGCTGCTAGCGTCTGTTGGGGTGGCGGTGGTGAAGCACCGACATCCACTTGCCTCGATGGAATAATTTACCACACGATTTATGTGAGCTGCGTGGTGCAAATGAATAAAGGGAGACGAATCTATTTAAATTGATCGAAATTCACTGACACCAGACTATAACTAACCTCACTTCCACAGATGATTAAGACGGCCACCTCGCTCGAAACGACGCCAGAGCATATATACTAACTAGCACCTGCAATCGAGGTGCTCTCAAAATGAAAAGCGAGGCAAATAAACGTGAAAAAGATGGATTAAATTTTACCATGTGTTGGTAAAATTGCAAGCAAATTCAAGTTTTTGCTTACCATACATTCGCAATTTTAGTCCAATTCTCTCTACTCCATAAGTACCGTAAGAAATATAATTTGTTCTAATTGCAGCTGCTATTATGCTCTGACGACGCCAAACCCCAACCAAATGAAATTAAATCACCTCCGCAAAATCGCCACTGACGCCAACATCCGATCTCCAAAATTACGATTTCCTCCTAAAGGATAACGGAACATTAAGCGGCAGAATGGCCGCTCAGCAACATCACCTAAATTGAAGCCTTAGCTTATATTCAAAACGTACCGTCGTCGAGAAAAAACACGAAGGCTACTCTTAAAGCCACTATTCAACCTGGAGTGGGAATCACCTTGAACTAACTTTTATCACTCTTCCGTTACTATAATCTTCCGCACAAAATAGAGTTGAAGGTGCATTAATTCAAAATAATATGGCTACTAACGCCTCTTCAATTACTTTTACTGACTTGCTGATGGCAGAACGAAAACGAAGCCGCAACGTATTTTGGCGGTTCCCGGACAGAGATCTGTCATTCCGACACTTGGTGGACTGATTTGGGTTGCCCGATTGCCGAATGCCAGATCCCTCTCCGACAATAAGCCGCAAATTATAACACTGATATGATTCTATTTGATGCCGTTACTTTGTGGTGTATATCGTATTCAAGTTCAATTCCAACTCATTAGTTCTAGATCAAAGAATGTTATTTTATTATTCTTCTCCTCTTCCAAAGTAAAATTTATGTTATTAATTTGATTCACTGCAGTCAATAGTTCTTCTTTGTTACTTTTACTCACAAAAGCAATCACATCGTCTACGTATCTGTCCCATATCCTTGGCATAATTCCTTTTTCCTCCATTTCTGCCTCGAATGCAGCAATTAATATCTCACTTAATGATGGCGAAAGTGGATTTCCCATTGCCAACCCTTTTGCAGTTTTGTACCACTTTCCTCGAAATGTGAAAAAGCTTTCATTCATACAAGTCCTTTTCAAATTCATATGCTGTGTTAATTTCTTTTTTTGTTTCTCTTCCTAAGGCCTTCTTTAGCAATTGGTTTAGTTGAGTACGCCGATACAATTTCCTCTTCTTGTTTTATGTCCTTTAACGTTTTTAATTTTTGGCATAGTTGCTCTGAGTTTTTTCACTGAATACTTTCGGTGTATCGGCCTTAGATCCTTGAATTGCCTAACCAACCATTTCGCTAAATTATGTGTATTACAATTTTGGTCAAATATTATTTCCCTACATTCATTCCCTGGCATCTACTTCTGCGCGTTTTTCCATCAAATACTGATTTCTCAGTGGTTTTTTTCGAAATCCCACTAAATTTATGAGATGAAGAGAACGATTCAAATCCCTATATCAGGAAGTTTTAATACATTAAGGACGGTGATGAAAAAATACGATATAAATATAGTGGGACCTAGCAAATATCAACAGTTGCAGCGATAATCGGAACACCGAAAGATCCAATAGAGCAGGAGGAATCAAGCAGCATATACAAGATAACATGTCCAGAATGTGGGAAAATGTACATTAGAGAAGGTAACCGGCTTAAAGTATGAGAATGAACCGTGACAACCTGCTAAATAATTCCTCCAAGTTATCGATTAATTGCTAGTGCAAAATTGCTTTCCTTCCATTCATCTCCATAAAAAACAACCAGTTAAAATTATAGTAGTCCGTCAACATTCATCTACAGATTGCAGATATCAATACTTTTTATTTTCATCTAAAAAATTAAATGCGCTAAGAAACTTTACAACTAAATATGTCACTTCTGTTAGAAAACAAATTCGCTCTTTTGGCTCATGTAATCTGCGAATGCAGCATACAATATAATTTTCACTCTAAATGATTACTCAATATTTCAACTATCAAAAATACTAACAACTAACATGTTGTCTAAATTTCAACTACATAATACATACGAGTATAACTGCCTTTGTTAAAGTTCCAGAATAATGCAGGTGCTTCATATTAGAACATAACTTTTCAGATGAGTTAAAATAACCTTCATACGAAATGAAATGCAATATAAAATATTTAAACTGATCCCCTTTAGAAGGCACATTCATTCGATAGTGACAATGTGCATATTATTCTTAATTTTTTTATTCTGCAATTGAAAAAAAATATTCTTTTTACTAAGGATCTAGACAGTTCCGAGTCTTTAAATTAATCACTTCAATGGACGGTGTAAAAATTTAATATTAAAATTTCCAATATTTGCGTTGACTCGTTGGTCTGGAAGCACATTTTATAGCCAATTTTTCCACAGTTAGTATTGTTGGAAATTGGTGGCCGTACATATTTCATAAGTTCAAAATGGTAAATATTGAATCTAATACCAACAAAATTAGCAATTTTTTTATATCCATTCGATAATTTACGATTTGCTCTGAGCATATTTTGAACATTAATTCTAAATTCACTATACTCACCAAATAAATCACACGGAAAATAAAGTGAATCATAAAACGTGCCCAACGTATACGTTAAATAAGATAAAATAATATAATAGATAAAAAGACATTATTTATGTGCAATTGATAATATTGATGTATATTTTACATGCTTGTATGTGTTTGTATGTGTAAATAAAAATAATCTTCCAACAACTATGGGTGCAATTAAAAAAAGAGAAAAACGAATAAACATCTAGAAATCAATTTATAAAGAATATCAATTATAATATTATAAACGTAAATAATTGTTTTAAAATAACTTTTAAGCTATTCATTATTCATTTTTATTTTTTTCAGTTTGTTGCTATTTTTTTAAGTTCTATTGTAGTTTTATGCACGTTTTTTTTTTTTAATTCATTAGTTTTCACTTTTTTTCAGGAATTGGACACAGGAACCCAAAGGACGCGAGACTGCTCTTCCACAACAGACGCCTTAATTTGTGTGCTCATATGCGTGATATTTACACCGGCTGGGATAACAGCTAGAGAGGAAATTCGGATTAGGCTATGGACCTCTAAGATAGATTATTTGAGACTTACCCGAAATATATTGCTTATAATCTGATTCTAACTTTAATGCCCTTTCATACATATCTTTAGCGGCTTTTGCTGATATTTTATCCGTCGGATATCGAGAATCTTTAATTTCTTTAATTTGCTTAGCTGATTTGAATCGTAACAAAAGTACGATTGGATAAATTTTTAAACGTTGTAACCGTTCTACGGCTGATATACAAACGTCTAGAATACAGTGACGATTCTGGAAATGGAGAAAATGCAGGGTTATTAGCATTAAAATAAAGGAAAGCTGACAATTCATGGCAATTAAATTTAGTTTGTAGAGCACATGAGAAAAGAAGAGAAGCGATTGGTGCTAAAAAAAAAAAGTACAACAAGAACCAGGATGGAAGTCCAATGGACGGCTAAGTTCATAATATTAGAGAGAAATACTAGAGCCTCTCTATACCATAATAGAATTCATCAAAGGCTATTGACATTCATATTCTGAGAAAAAAAATGTTTACTCACATTCTCACATATATTCCGTATCGATTGAACTGTTGTACATTCGAAAATATTATTTTTACGTCGATAGTCAACAAAAATATTCTTTTGCAAGCCTTCCTCCATAGCTTCTTGCGAACAATTCATTTCAGTCATAATACAGTGCTGAAACAACTGCGGGAAATCAATTGTCAATCGATCTGTAACACATTCGGATAACGGGCCAAGTACAAGAACTGGACGACATGCTGGATCTGAAATGAATATTGCACGATCGTCCGAAAAGAGCTTTATTTATGATGAATTTATACGAGTAACTTACGGTCCAATCTTTCAACTCTCTGATAACTTAAAATCGATCCTTCATCGCTTAGCATTCCAGAATCGGAGAAATAACTTAATTGTGTATTACTAAAGCTGGCTAGTTCTTTTGAATCTCGTGACGAGCTTCGGTGATGCTTTTTCCTTCTAAAAAATGATCGACGTGCTGATGTACTCCCACGCCGTGTCGTGCCTCCATCACAATCAACGATGTCGCCTAAAAGGCGTAATTCCTCTTCAACCCTAAACAAAAATAGTCAATTAATAAATTTCTAATTTGGCGTCGATCAGTGTTTTATTTGGACTTACTTTGATTGGCTGGGAATTATACCGCATTCTTTCCTATGACCATAAGCGTCTAGTTTCCAAGCTCTCCACTGTCCAAAAACTCCACGAAAAATTGTGTTATCCACATACAATACTTCATCTTTCACAAATCGCAGTTCCCCTTCACTCAATTCTCCTGTTCTATCAAATCCAACTCGGATATAGAAAGAATCTCCTGCATTATCCTGAATTTGATTAAGTTCTGAAACGATATGGTACATGTTTAATTTTTGAAATTATTTCAAATCGTTAAAACAAATTAACTTACTTTGCAAATTATTTTGAACTAACAGCGTAACGGTATCCGTAAACCTTGCAATTTCATTTGCAGCTTGTTCGGCGGTAACACATCGTAAATCAACGCCATTGTACTCTAGAATTTGATCTCCTTTCCGAATACCAGCCAATTCGGCTGGTGAATCGCGTTGTACATCGTGTACAAAAATGCCAACCTGGTTACCGCCTATTAACTTAATATTTAAATTTTTCCCTTTATCTACATGCAGCGTTATAATTCGCGGCTCTTCTTCGTAAATGCTATCCGCCGAGCAATGTTGACTCGAGTCTGATTGGTTCTCTAAGCTATCAGAAAATTTCTGCTTTGTTATCTGTGACGAAACAGCTGATGATTTAGGAGGTGAAGTTTTAATTGGTGGCGGAGGTGCGGATGTAGCAGATGGTGCTATTAACGATCGTGCTGGTCGGGGTGAGTTGCGAGGTGTTGGCGAGCCAGAATGTGTAACACTTTCCGGTTCCATTTGATGACCGTCATACTCTACAATACAGAAAAAATTCATTAATTTCATATTTCACGAGATCATGAAGATGCGCATACTTTCAGGATTATATTGCACAAGCATTGTAATTGAATTTCCACATTGTCTCAATACATTAGCAGCAATATCTTTTGTGGCTGATCGCATATTGATACCACATACTTCCAACAATTGATCTCCTACTTGTAGGCCTGCACGACTTGCTATGCTTTTCTCTGTCACCGACGATACAAAGATTCCACCACCATTGTTGTTGCATTGTATCGTTATACCTAAGGGTTTGTCACTCTTATCGATCGTCACGCGTCTTAGATCGCCGGGACATAGAAAATCCGGAACATTTGAGTTGCGTTTGTTTGCTCCGTGACTTAGAATTTCAACATGAACGGGTGGCATTGGTGAGCCTCGTTCACTGCCATGATGTTCAATTGATCCTGTGCTATTTTTCACTCCACTTCCTTTACTTGTTACACTGGGGTTCGATGGGATTCGAAATCGATGCTCTTTTTTACGGGGAAATGTGCCACCTTCATAGCTAAAATTTGTGTTTAGATGTTTTTAATTTTAGTAAAAAACTTTTAGATTTGATGGGATTCAAACGTTTTCTAAATGAATAAATAAATGATTATAAAATTAAAAGCCTTTTGTCTCTGAGGTACTAAAAATAAAATATTTCATTAATTCAAGGACAAGATTGTAGTTAGTTTAATTATTGAATAGGGAAAGAACTAAAGCTGCGAAAATAAATATTCGAAATTACAAAATGCATTTCAATCATATTTGTAATATAAAGGGTGGTGCAACCATAATGCACGATGTTAATTGTGAGTCACGCCTTAACGTCAAGTTTCTCGCCCAACTTAATTTGACATTTCTTTGTTTCAGTGTTTGACAAATTCAACCATGGAGAGGTACACAATTGAGCAGCGCGTTAAGGTTGTTGAAGCCTTTTACGAAAATGGGCGTTCAAATCAAAATGCATTTCGTGCACTTCGTGATTTTTTTGGTCAGCATAATCGACCAAATGTGTCCACAATTGTGCGCAAATTTCAGCTAACCGGGTCTGTAGGAAATGTGAAATCACCCGTGCATGCTCGCTCAGTTCGTTCTACCGAAAACATTGCTGTTGTTCGCGATAGTGTGGCAGAAGAGCCGTCAACCTCGACTCGTCGTCGTGCCCAACAATTGAACATCTTATGAACATCGCTGATGCGAATTTTGAATTAAGATTTGAATTTACATACTTACAAGGTTCAATTGACTCAAGAGCTGAAGCCTACTGCTCATTTCAAGCGTCGGCAATACGCCGAATGGTTGGTTGAACAGACAGAAGGGAATGGTGACTTTACAAAGAAAATCATCTTCAGCGACGAGGCACATTTTCACCTCAGTGGACTCGTTAACAAACAGAATTGCCGCATTTGGGCAAATGAGAATCCTCGAGTGATTGTTGAAAAGTCGATGCATCCACAAAGACTGACTGTTTGGTGCGGTTTATGGGCATGCGGTATCATCAGGCCGTACTTCTTCGAAAATGAGGACGGCTATGCAGTTACCGTGAATGGTGTTCGCTATTACGAGATGACAACGGACTTCTTGTGGCCAAAAATTGAGGTTAAAGACCTGGACGATATGTGGTTCCAACAGGATGGTGCCACTTGCCACACAGCCAACAAAACAATGGCCCTTTTGCGCGAGAAATTCAATTGCCGTGTTATCTCACGTTGTGGCGATGTAAATTGGCCGCCACGATCATGTGATTTGACACCGATGGACTTCTTTCTCTGGGAATATTTAAAAGGAAAAGTGTACGTCAATAAGCCAGGAAAAATTCAAGAGCTAAAGGATGAGATAATTCAGAACATTAACGACATTGAACCTCAATCATGTCTCAGAGTCATTGAAAATATGGACCACCGGATAGAAGTATGCCACCGTAGCCGTGGCGAGCATTTGGGCAATATTTTGTTTTACACATAATTGACATAGATCTTTCTATTTTAATAAAAAATATTAACATAATTCTCTGAAAACTTTTTGTTTTATTTACAATTAACATCGTGCGTTTTAGTTGCACAACCCTTTATAAGTTTATACAGATGTTCCCGTCGCCGAAACAAAAAGTCATAACTAACTTATTCAATTTTTATCGCCAACAAATGGCCAGATATGGGAGGTGCTTAGCGCTTGAAGAAGTGAGTGGCGAAACTAGCGGCTAGACCGGTGAAAAATGCACCTTTCTTTCAGGAATAGGGCAGAGTTTATCGATATCGCTTTCTCCACCTTTAGTATAATGATGAGAATAAAAAGATGGCAGGGATTAGATCTCATTACGTTACATCATCACCAATCGTCATATGAGGACATAAGAATTCTTGAAAGAATCGGCAAAACCGCACGGAACCCGAAGTCAGCACAATGAGACGTGATTCCCACTATCCATTCCAAAGGACAGAAGAAGAATTCGACTAGTATGCGTTCCTTAATAAGGATACGATCAGATTGAAACAATGTACCAAACAGGTAACCTCATTCTGAAAGAAGCGATGCTAGTTCAGCGAAGCGAAATGTAACTTGGGGACAAGTGATCCTTTCCAAAATACGCTCTATACGTTCTTACCGTTAGGCGTTTTACCATGGAACCTGTCATGGGCGCCTCTACTCATATATAGAAATGTAATTCGTCGCGTGACTCGCTTCCTTCTCGGAGTAGCGGTGAGAACCACCTCTTCATTGAAGATGCGCTGACGAGTAGCTAGATAGTCACGCAGTCTAACATGAAAGGGCTTAACATGCCAGGGGGCATTCGCCTCATCACCATTCCCTTGAACGTCCGACTCGGTATCACGTGACGTCGGCTGCGGAACTTCGGGAGAACTGTGTTTGGCGGTGCGAATCAGCAAGGTTGGGGTCGTATCCGGGGCTTGGTTGTGCGTAGCAATGAGTTCCGTATCTGTTCGTTCGGGTTTTCGGAGTGCCGACGGGTGTTTGCGGCACTCACTGGCAATTTTTTTTCGCAACTTGCAATCTGCGCAATCTGGGGTGTACGTGTCCGCTTTTCCGCAGCGGTAACAGAAGACCGTCGGTTCGGCTGGACATGTAGAGAGCCGGTGTCCCGATTATCGGCAGTTGCAACAGACCGTAGGGCTTGCAACTACCTCTACGAAAGGTCAGTCAGTTGCTAGTTCGGAATCGCGATCCAGGGGGACTCCGCTTCTTGTAATATGTGTCGGTTCCGTGTCTACGTGATCAGCTGCTACTTATTCTGCAGTATGATTGCTTCGTTGACTAGGTCCCGTCATGCGAGGTTGTGAACGAAGGGTTCCTCGCCGCTCATCTAGTCGTTCTTGTCTATGGGCATGGAGCCGTAAGGCTTGCACGGTGTATGTTGGCACATGAAGAAGGCTGTTTTGAAGTTCCCACCGCATACGAGTATTCTCCCTGATGATTTCCACCAGTTCTTCCTCGGGCATAGGTGCTCGCAGCCGAGTAGCTAGGCGTAGTATACTGGTATAAAACTGGTCAAATGATTCGTGGGGGCCTTGCTTGCGCTTCCATATTTGTTCGCGCAATTCCCGTTCAGTGAGGCCGTCATCAAAGTGGTTGCGAAAAGCTACACAGAAGGAATTCCAATCAGGACGTGCTACGGATTCTTTAAAACTCCAGTACCATTCGGCAGCATTCCCGCTGAATAAGAGGTGCACGTGTCGAAGAAAGGCCGAGCAGTCTCCTCCCAGCGTACTGGCTACTAGTGCCTGAATTCGGAACTGGAACCTGTCCACTGGTGTTGCCGAATTGAAGTCGGTGAAGCTGAGTCGCCAACTCTCCATTATGCACGGGTTCGGTTCTCGGGCTTGCGACGCGAAGATCGCAGGGTGAATCGCTTCATTGGTCGGCCGGCCGTACGGAACTGAGTCGAGCGTTGTCGGTATCGGTGGGGGTGCGGTACTGTACCGTGGTCGATACTCTGGGGCTCTGAGCTCCATTCCCGAGCTCCTTCAAGGGAGGTTCCAATCCTCGACCAGTCTAGAGGTGGGCATCGCCGCACTTGGATTCAATTCCCAGCCCGGTGGAGTTCTTACGCAAATCGGGTGCTGGCTGCTCCTGAGGTCTTGGAAATCTCTCTCCATGTGGCCGATCCTATCGGACAGCCCTTGCAATAAGGACAGAATCGTGTCATTGCCCGTGGTGTTTGAGGGAGCTGTTGGGGCGTCTGCCGGTGCTCCTGTAACTGGAACTTCCCCGCCTACGGCTCCTTGGTTGTTCAACAGCTGTGGTGTCTGCTCATTAGGCCGCGGGTCTTTCGCCACTGCTCCACGCATGGTTGTCATCCTTGATTCTTTAATGTTACTAAAAAGTATAGAAAAAACTGCTCATAACTATAAAAAAAACAATTAGTATACTTAAGTGGCCGATAGAGGCGAGCTAACGTAATCCAAAAAAAAAAGTTATTTATTAAACTCTTTCCTTTCCAGCAGCGCCAACACCTCCATAAGGAAATGAGAGTGAGTGGTGGTGCTCCTGGCCGATTTTAAAATTTATCCCACCCAAGTACATTACAAAAACCGTTTCTAATCTACGTTAATTGACTCGACGAGATGATTGATAGCGTCACCGTAATGAGTTTTGTACGCGGTCAAAAATCCCGACGCGTAGAAGCATTCCGGGCTTCGCAACTCCAGCATACGCCACCAAAAGTCGCACCGAAACCACTCATCTATCACGCATAAAAAGATGGGTAGAATCCTTCCGCAACATAAAGGCAACGTAACCTTCTATTTTCTTAAGAGTCCAGGCAAATAGGAGGAACCGATCTGGCTGACAGTTCCCATCAAGAAAATAGAAGTTCCTTACAGGTTTTATCCTGGGACGTCACATCGAAAGGAATCTGTCGCGAACAAAAAAAAATAATAAAACAAAGGCTACAACTCACTTGAAGTGACTGAAGGGGTGTTTAACACAACTCCACTACTCCTGTCCGTGGGACGCTAGTACCGAGGTACCTTACATCCTCCGTAAAGGACCAAATCGTCAGAAGACGCTAATCTTTTTCCCCTTTAGGATGTTTCTGGCCCCATGTTGGGCGAAATTTGTTATGTTTTTGTTCACACGTCAGTCGCGGTTCAGTGACAGCGACTCGTTTAAAAGTCGCTCACGAGCTGTCAATGGCAGTAGC
Source organism: Odontomyia ornata (assembly GCA_963969285.1). Classification (NCBI taxonomy): domain Eukaryota; kingdom Metazoa; phylum Arthropoda; class Insecta; order Diptera; family Stratiomyidae; genus Odontomyia; species Odontomyia ornata. The sequence continues at coordinate 33,312,274 of OZ017740.1, forward strand.
GTAGGGTATGTGGATTGGCTGGTCGGCGTAAGTGGCGTAGTGCATATGGATCGCTGGTTGGCGTCAGTGGCGTAGGGCGCCAAGAACGAGGCTATTATATAGTTCTGTGCGATGCCGTAGTTGGGCCTTGCGTTTTCAGTTAGAGTAGATTGATTATGTTTTTGGATTCGAGTATTGTCGAAATGCTTTGCGAAAGGACAGTGAAAAATTCGGAGATAAAAATTCCATAGGTTTTCATTTGATATTTTTGAGAAGCCTTGGTGTGTATGTGTGTTCCAAGGGCAATTATCAGCATGAGGCTATTAAATTTGCATTTTGAATTTCCAAACAGTATTATTTATTGAGTTTCCTAATTTACGGTTGCTCAAGTTTAGTATTTCTAGCATGCCTCATTAGAAAAATAAACGTTTGGTGTAAGGAACGAACGTCCCTGTTGATATTTTGGTACTAATAGGATCTCCTTTCTATTCGAATTTAATTAAGAATATTTAATTAGAGAATAAAATAATTGTTTTTAATGCCAGAAATGATAACGCTCATTGATATAAAATATGCTTGAAAACTTTCTTCACATATAAATTTGGCAATGCTCAATCCTACTCTGAGATAAAATCTATGATTAAAATTTGATTTTGGGTACACTGCAAAAAAACAGAAACAAAACCCCATTTGCGAACTGTCTAAGTTTTATTGTACATAATTGGACAGTATATTTTGCAATTTCCAGTAGTATCAGCTCCTACCAAGCAAAATCTATGTAATATAATCAGTTAAGTTTGTTTGGAGACATTTTACGTTTTTGATGTGTAACTGGTTCAATTTTAAGACCGACATAGTGTACACCTCCCAACATTCCATTTCAATAGGCAACATAGCTTCTGCACAAAGTGATTTGTTTCCTATTACAATTTAAGCATTTCACAAGAAGTTCCTTTAAGTTTGTTCATAAACTAAGCTGCAAATGGACTTTTTCCATTTGGCTAATAATTTCGCGATAAGTTTAGATTATTTAGGTGTTCCTTATAACACGGGATTACGAAAAGCTGGAGTCTCTAAAACGTAGATGTCTTTCGAAAATCATGAAACAAGAGTATTACAATAGAATCTCTTTGATAACTAATATTTAATTCATTTTTAATAGTTGTTTTTGTAAGTTAAAGGTAAACCTAGTCCTTACCAGATATCGTAAATAAGACAAAAGCTTAAAAATGAACATGTCGAAAGTTAATAAAGACTGTTTTTCTTAAAATTAAATACATTTGCATTGAATATCTTAAATATTGTTATATTTTTAATCAAAATACGTTAATGCTGAAGTATTTCCTTATTCATTGTTAATCACCGCGTCGGTATTGAGATCGGGAACGCGTGAATTCATTGTTGATTGATCGGCAGCCTCGTTAAGGCAAAAGTACAGTAATTGCGAAAATTTTTTCCTCGGGAAATCTTTAGAACGCGTTTTAAGCTAGAATTTGATTCGGTGGCTGGACAACTGTATTCCGACTTTGTAGTAATCGAGCAGTCACACAAGAAAACTGCTCGAAAACCTTCCTATCTCCTATCCGAAATTTTAATTGCAGATTTAGAAAAATATTTAATTACTTCCATTCATAATCGTAATTTTTAAAAGTTTTCTTTCTTATTATTATTATTAAATGTAATTTTATATCAATTTTCCTTTATATTAAATGTAAACATTTCCCTTTAATTATATTCTTCATCAGATTTAACTTTTATTACTATTTAAAATCTTTTTCATTTTTCTTTACTTCAATTAATTTTTCTTGAAAAATTTTAAATCTGCCAATTAAAATTTCGGACATGGGAACACTGATCTAGTGCTTCCCAACGGCATTTCATTACCGAATGCAATCGTTGCGACACGAAAAGGGAGAAAGACGAGTTTTGGACAGATCGAGGAGTCGACTGACAGCCGCTACCCGAGAAAGAAGTGAGCACACGGCCGCGGTGCAAAATACGTTCGGTATGAAAAGGTTTGGTAAAAGTGCCGTCAAAATCATTTAAAGACCGGGTATTAAATTCAAAAGTTTAAATTAAAACAATTTCCAACCATTCACCCTTTTAACTCCAATACATTACCATCCCTCTACGGAATAGTGCTCTCAAGGGAAATTTCATTTGCTTAGGACGGGAGATCGTGAAGAACCACGGACGAATTGGCGAAATTTTGTTCGATGGGACGCTTTTGCAATTCGATAAGTTTCGCGGGCATCTGATTCAGTGCCCTGTGAAGTGGATTAACATCACGTCTTAGTGAATATTTGTTGGGAAGTTCTTACGAACGAATTAAAAAGTTGAAGGCAACTGCGGTGCAGTGAATCGTACGGTTTCAAGACACGAAAACGACAGAAGATTCCCGAGTGCTTTCCATACAAGTGTGTGTAAATGTTGACTGCCGTGTCGTCAGTATTTATTCGAATTGTTGAATTGTTCGGTGAACCCGGAGAGTGAATTAACAAAACAAATCGAAGTATTTCTTAGCATGACGGATTAAGCGGAAAAAATATTGTGGAGAAACAACGCGACCAAGCACGTAACATAATTCAAGTTAAAGAGAAAAACCTGGGGTTTGAATGGCTCGGTACTTGGTTGACAACTTGGTGTAGGTCATTTACGAGCAGTGTGATCAGTCAATAACTGCAGTGTAAAGCGATAAATCGGGTATTGATGACGCGTTTAGTGTCTTGATTATTCTTTCCGAGAAGTTCTTGATCGATAAAGGCTTACGCATTTAAGAATTTGGTGCCCGAGTAAAGTGATCTAATCCACATATTGGTCAACATGGAACGTATTGCGCAAGTGCGTTATAGAGAGTACAGTGTAGGTCAAAAATATTGCCCGGGTTTTCGTGTTTGAAAATGAGGTACGAAATCGCAACAAATTGATGCGGTATTTCATGAATCTTAATGCATGCGTCATTGAGGAGAAAGAGAAAATACGAACTTAACTCGCTGAGTCAACGAAAAGCATGCCAGCGCGTTCTTATCAGCGCCAAAGAAAAAAGTATTTTCACAAACCGCTTAAATAGAAATTCCTATTCGTTTTACCCTAGATTGCGGAGCACTAAGTTGATTTGAAGGGAAATAATTTATCTCAATTTGAACAAATTCGTTGAGAATTTTAAACTAACAACTAGCGCAACCCGCATACAAACAAAAATCAAATGTAAAGTACAAAGAGGACATTGAAATACGGTTGGCATTTCAAGAACGGTAAACATTGCAAATTTTATCTTTTCCTAAGACTGACACTTATTTGAGTATTAGTACATGTGTCGCCTTTCGTGTAGAAGCGTATGGCAGTGTTACCTTTGCAATTTAATGAACGGAGTGTTTGAGAATTTATCTAAAGATAGACAGTGAGTAAATAAAAAAAAACAAGGACAGGTTAGCATCGATTCGGGTCGTCTTGTAGAGCACGCGTTGGTAGTATACGCTGGAAATCACATGAAACAATTTAGCTACGATGATTATGTTTGCGGCACATGCTTATATTTAAACTATGTTTTTTCCTTCAATCAACCTCCACTGAGTAGCGTTGCAACTCCGGACCTCACAACTGAGCGGCAGCACTACTCAGTGTACAACTCCAGGCGAACACAAATTCAACAAAAAAAGAAATTAATGCGTCAGTTACGTATTTGTCCATGGGAGCTTGTTTCTCGCCTGATATCGTTAACCGTCCAGGTTTTGCGGAAACATTCTTCAAGACTGCCGGTGAAGAGCGTGAGTATGCTCGACATTTAGTTGAATATCTGTCGATGCGCGGTCAACTAACTGATTCGGTTACAAATTAAATCACGGTGCCCATGATTGAAAAGCATGTATTGAATGTTTCTCCCCCTATATATTATTGATCATCCTAACCGTGTTCTGTTCTTTGCCGCAACAGTTATATTTTATCTAAATTTCCGCTTCGTGTGTTTTGAGTCAATTCATTATATATGTATGTATAAAAAGAAGCATAACTTTAGATATTAAAACAAAACAAATAGAATATTCAAGAAAAAAGGCACAGACAGGACAGAAACAGGCAATTGCAAAATTAGAAAACAAAAAATGAAACAAGTTTGTTTTGGGAACGAAAAAACTAGATAAAAACAAATATTTTATAATTTAAATTTTTTGTTGCATTTTGAGCGGCAAAGAATTTTCAGAAGGAGATAATATTAATCACTTTTTTCATTGATTGATGTATTTTTTTTTAAACACGAAACTGTTGCGATCATTGCTATCTAAATTAGAATGAATATAATGAATCACTAAATTATACCTACGGTCTTTCCATTTCGTTCTACCTGACCGGGTATAGGACCCACATCGATGGCAGGCTCCTCCTCTAGAATGGGCTAGCCATCGGGCGCGCTCTTTTCTGTCTTTAGTTAACAGGGGCTCTTGCCGGGTAGAGTGGCCTTTCGATCGCGTGCCCTTTTATGACATAGGGTTATATGATTTCATTGCATAACGCTTTGCCATAAATCGGTTACGTTTGTATTCCTCATTTGAGGGAAAAAGTCATGCAAATTATGTTTGTATGAGTTTTTCACTCAAATGGGAAATACATGGCCACGTCTACGTTTGGATCTTGATCCGGTTGGGAGGGTGCGAGGGGGCACTGCTACCACCTGGATGTCCCACTCTTATTTGTGGGCCATTAGTCTCGTCGGTAACGACAAAGTCATCTTAAGTTCGTCTGTTTTCCCCAGGTCCAGTTTGCCTTCTGAGTCAGCAATATTCTTTGACCCTTACTAGGTTACCTCTTCTTGACTTCGGTCGATGTTTCTTTGGCCCCTAAATTGGTGGATGCGAAATTTTTTTTAGTGGGTCCTTGTGCTGGGGATAAGAACCCGCACGACACCGCAGCGTTAGCCTGCCAGCGCATTCACGCATCCCCAGACAAGGCCAATCTCGGCGGATCTCAACATCCTATTTCGCTGAGGCAGCAGACCATCGCTGCAATCCTTTACGGACATTTAATTAATACCTATTTCACTACAACTAAGCCTGCGTCGGAAGTCCTGCGACCGAAATTCCTCGCCAAACAAGCTAGCCTGCCAGCAGCCACCTGGGAGTAGGCTAAGAGTGTCCGGCCTAGTTGACCTGTTGGGTGCTGTCCGTTGGAACGCACCGAGGCTTCACGTCTTTAACCGAAGAGAGGTCGGTTAAGATTTCCTTCGGGGAATCTCCAACGGACGAGAATGATTTGAAAAATCATAACAAAATAGTAAATTTTCAAACGACCTTATGATATACTTTACTTTTTCAATTTGAGTAATTATGGTAGAAGAACCGGCTTAAAATATTCGAGAGTTTGCCGATTATTATTTCAAAAATGAGATAGATTACCGCAAACGACGCTGATAACTTCACGTGTAAGCGTTTTAGAGGCGCGCGGAAACTGGTCGATACAATCCTTCAAGAGTATTCAAGAATATGGGATACAGATATTCAAACTGATATGGTTATGGAATTTACGAGAGGATTCAATGACTAACGATAGTTCCAAGAAATTGTATTTGACTTTATTTAATGACCTTTTTGTGTGTTGCTTTGTGCAGACTGTACTCGACGAAAGCTTCGTTACTGCTAATTTTGCAAGTATGACCGCGCGTCGAGCAACTATAGTCTTCCAAATTATATTAAAAATGAAAAGAGCGTTTTGTCCGGAACGACGAGAAACCACATCGCCATCGAGGGACAGACTTGTCGCTATTGAAAACGGATCACCTACTATACCTCTAGCGAACCAAGGTTCCGAAATATCTGGGCTAATACGGGAGCCATTCAAATATAAATGTCTTTTGCAAAGAAAAATTATTTTACATTTAAGAAGAAAACAAACTTATAGTTGTTTTTCTACATAGTTACCCTCTTTAGTAATATATTTTTCCCGTCGGACAGGTAATTGGTTCATGCCGTTTTCGAAGAATGACTTCGTACGGGTATCCAGCGATTTGCGCACAAGCTGCTCAACCTGTTGATTGCACGCAAAAAGCTCTTCTCCATGTGCTTCCTTGAGAGGCCCAAACATATGGAAATCCTGGCGGTCAGGGCGGTAGGATGGATTACCAAGTGTAGTTCAATGCATTTCATCCAATTTTTGCGTTGTTAGGGCTGGAGTGTGGGATCTTGCATTGTCGTGCAAGAGCAGGACGTCTCGGGTGGGTTGACGGCGCAATTTTGAGCGATATGCAGCTCGAACCCGGTCAAGAAGTTCACAGTGGTAAACAACGCTTATTGTGTGACAACCGTGATGGAAATCAACAAGTAAACCTTCTTGAAAGTCTAAAAAAACCGTTGACATCTCCTTACCGGCTGATAAACGAATTTTGGCTTTTGAATGTTCTGGCTTCCCCTTTTTTCTCCACTCCATAGAGGCCCTTTTTGACTCGAGAGGGTAGCGCTTTCACTCGTGGCCATGAAAGGGCATTCTCCCCGAGCTGTGTAGGCACTCGGTTCCGAATTTTGGCTGGTTTAACGCCTTCGTTCGTTAAAAGCTTGCTTTGCGCAACCGAAGGATGAATCTCTCTTTCGCTCTTTATGAGGACAACTGGAATTGGAAGACTCCATTGTAGAAGCGGAAATAAGATTCATATTACACCAAATGGAATCGGAGCAGTTCCTATCAGGATTGATAGATTGGGATATTACGAGATATCGAAAAAAAGGGCAACACTCACGCGTTATATTGAACTAACCGTAAATATTCTTCTACCTTCCATTGTCGATTCATTCAAATTAATTTATAATAATGAACAAAATAGCAATAGTTGATAAGTGGTCGTCTTCTAAGCAGGGATTTATTTATTTTTCAATGGCGAAAAGTATGCCTGCACTGCTGATCAGATAATTATCTTACAAAGAGAGTAGCATGTAAGAGCGGTCAGATCTTAACTGACGAACTGCTTATGTAATCAATATCTTAATAATAAATAAGTGTTTCATAAAGTGCGTAAGATTCATGGATAATTGTCCAAATTGCTGTAAAATAATAAACGCAAATCTTTTTTTGCATTTCAAATTTGTATTATTTGTTTGATATTCGAATGAATGAAAATTTAATAAAAAGAAAACGTTTGAATCCTAGATAATATTTTCCTCAAACATACAAGAGCTTCATAACTCTACCATTTAACTCAACAATTTATGAATACATTAACTCTCACTTCATGCACTGTTGCATTTTATTTACAATTTTATGAGAATTATAGTATGTATAAAAAACTCAAGTAACAAGATGAAAATATTTAATTGTTCTTGCTATTCAATTCGATTTCTAAATATGAATTGTCTAACAAAGCGAGCAGTGTAAAATTTTTGTGATTTAATGCTTATGGCGAGCCCAATAGCATATCAAATTGATCGTGCATTATTAACCATCTATTATAAATCTAATTCATTAAAAACGTTTCAATTGTAATCAAAATGTTGATGGCAACAATGGGAGAATAGTTTGAACGAAACAAATGATTAGCTACTTTATGTAATAAGTCATACTAATAAGCTTTTTAACTTTGAGTTTGTCTTACGAATTAGAAACATAGAAACTAAATTCAATTAGATACTGTTGTTGCGCCTGCATCTTCCACGAAACTAAGTTAAAAAACATAGTGATGAAGGCTGCAAAATTTAATGCTAAGCTTTATGTATTGAAATTTTGGAATTTTAATTGTAATTTGATATTGCCAATCACTCATTTATGATTTTCATATTTCTGTTTTTATGTTTTTATTTTTAAATTAAGAATCAAATAGAAAATCTTTCTACTTACACATTATAGTAACTCGTTGGCGGATCATCATGGTCGCGTGTTGGTGCCATACGACTCCGATGATATGAATACTCCGAGGAAACATTGTAAGCATGATGTGATGACGGCAAATAATCTGAATCGAATTTGTCAACTGAGCTCACACCACCTGATCCTGGTATCCCGGACGGATGTTCAATCGAATGTGTAGAAATTGGCAATGTTAACGGACTTGAATGACGAATCCGATGAGGATGCGGGTGAACGTGGGCGGGAAACGACGGGAACAGGGGAACGTGTCGATGATTTGTCGACGATGAACTCATATTTGGAGCGAACAGCATTGATGTGGGTGGCATATTACTTGAATTCGACATATGAATATGTCCACCCATGGACATTACATTGTCCATTCCAATGCTTTCACTATCGCTAGGATATTTTGACACATTTTTGCTGTGGGTGGGTCGTTTTGTAAAAGTCACAGGAAAGTCATGACTTTGAGGACTTTTTTGCGATAGGAAGGAGTCGATCGAGTTTTGAGATTTAAGGGAAATTACGTCTAGCGAATTCTGTTGATTGCTGCTACTACTATGGTGGCCTTTGAAGTCTAAATTCGTCGGTGTGAATGAGTGTCTGGGTATTGAGTCAGGTTGAGACTTTTTCGGTATAAAATCCAAGGAGTTCTGCCCCGTCGATATTTGCTGCTGAGCAATTTGGCCTGATGTTTTGTACATAAGACTGTTATCAGAAGGTGTCAGGTTCAAACTATATCGATTTTGATAATGGTTGTGGTTATGACGACTGTTTGTTGTGTATCGACTCCGACTCTCCGGAATTTTTAAGCGTAAATTTGGGTTACCCTGACTACTTCGACTATTAGAACTGCTGCCAACAGGCTGCCCTGGAGAATCCAATAGAATTGGCTCTGTTTCCATGGTTGTTGCGTAAACTGAATGCCTTTGTAAGTATGAGCTGGGCTGACCTGTTTGAAAAAGATTTGTCTGGATAGGTATCGAGTTACGATTTGGATTCTGTTTAGCTGATCCCGAACTGCTGTTGCTTCCATGAGATTGTAGTTTCTGGGGTGATGCTTGTGGCGATGACGACTTGAAATATTCATCAGCGTCCTCTTTATCAACGTTTATCGGGCCAGTAAAAAGAGAGAGTGCCGCTCTCTGCTTCTTCACTTGCTGTCCAATGGTGCCTGTGGGATTATCTAGGGCCGTGTTCAAAATTGCAGCTCTCGGCCAAGTTCCTATACTTTTACTCGATTCTTTCTCTTTCTTGCCACGTTTTGACCGCTTAAACAAATTTTCTTTACTTTTATCAGAGTTCTCGCTTAAAACTGAATCCAATGCTGCTAAAGCATCATTCTCTTGACTAAAACTATCGCCATCAGTTCCAGATTTCGTAATATGCATTTTTTCGCGAAATTTATTAATCATCTCTGATATTTTCGATATTTGTTTAGTAGATGAAACCTTATTCACAGAATCGCATGAGTCAGTTTGCGCTGAAGTGTTGGTCATACGGCGTTTCACGTCTCCATAACTTACATCCTGAATGTTTTTTAGAGCGTAGATTGTCACAACATCCTGTCGATGGTCTTCTAATATATTCAATGCTTCTTTAACCGACTGTACACCTTCCATTGACTTATTGTTAATACTTAGTATTCTATCGCCTACATCTAGCTCGGGTTCATAGGCAGCTAAAGAGTTTTGCTGTATTTTTGAAATAAATACTCCAGACTCCAAACTTAGACCGTGGTTCGGATTGTCTTGTAAATTTAAGTGAACTGTATACATGTGTCGCTTGCTTTGTTTTGTGCGACATATCAAAAGTGTACAACGCGGAGCCCTCGATCTAATTGCATCGATCACCACACGTTTTGAAACAGCTTGGCAGTCCATATCGTTTACTTTCAGGATCACATCGTTAATCTTAAGCTTTCCAAATGCCGGTGACTGATTAGTTATACCACAAATCAACTGTCGATTTCCCGAATCATCTAAAACAATTCCAACATCATCGTTCTGATGGTAATTTGTCAATTCCATTTCGAATACATCAACGAAATCAAGTGGGGCAGAACTCCATCTGAAGCTTCTTCTAGAGTTGCTCATTTGTGATTCCAATTGATCTTTCAACATATCTACCTCCTTACAGGCTTCATCCTTTTGCTTTTTTATTTTCTCACTATCTCGAATGGCCGATAACCAATCTGAGATGGCCTTATCTCGTTCTTTTCGCAATTCATCGCACAACGTCTTCACCGAGTCTCGTTCCTGTACAATCTTTTCACGTTCTGAAATAGCCCAATCACGCCGACTTTTCGCAATTTCAGTTTCTTGTACAGCTCTGTCGACCTCACTTCGTGCTTTCTCCAAGGCTTTACGTAGTTTTTCAACCTCCTTGTAGTCTTCACTTACCTCTGAGAACTCTTTACTCCAGTTACTCTCGCGAGACTTCAACAATTCTCGTTTTTCCAGTTTCTCCAGTTTTTGTTTCAACTCATAATTACTTTGTTGCAACATTTTCATGTCATTTTTCAATCTCGCTTCGTCTTTTTTCTTCTGGTCAAGTTCCTTGCAAACCGCAGCTAAATCATCACTAACTTTTTGGCTCTCTTGTAGTACATTGTCTTTCTCGGACAAAATTTGATCGAGTTCCTCTTTAACTCGATTCCTGTCCATTTTTGTCATAATGACCTCATTGCCTCGCGCCAAGAGCAAAGCTTGCAGCTCCTTCATTTCCTTCTCCTGCTGCATAATCAACTGATCGCGAGCCTCACGAAATACCTTCTTTTCTCGTTCCAGCTCTGAATAAGCTGCCGAAAGTTCAACAATGAGTTTATCCTTTTCTGCGCAAATCGCAACATGCTCGTTATTCAAATCATTATATAACTTTTTGCAAATTTTCAACTCCTCCAAGAATTTACTACTCTCATTGCAACCACCCTCGCAATTTTTGTGCGGCAAATCGGAATAGTGATCGTACAATTGAAATCCAGCTTGGCTGTTGGCAGCACTTTCCTTTTCTTGTTTCTTCACCGACTCCATCACCCGTCGTAACTTTCGCTCCAAATGAACATTCTGTTGCGTTAGACGAGCATTTTCATTGGTCAACTCGGCATACTTTCCTCGCTCTTTGGCCGAGGCCTCCAACTGCTTCACAGCCGCCATATACTGCTCCCGGAAAAATTGTAGTTCGGATTGCATCTCTTTATAACTTCTCATTGTTTCACTATGCTGCAAACGTAAATCGCTCAACTCCATCATCGCCTGATCGAATTGCTGCTTGACTTTGTCATATTTCTTGCTAGGATTATTATTTGTTATATTGGCAGTTGTACTGCCACTACTATTCGATGATGGTCGTATGGTACGTTCCGTTGTATAGCCCACGTAATCGGAACTTTCTGAAAAATTAATCAAATACATTGAGAGAAATATGAGCAATAAATATAGATCATGCAAATCATTACCTTCCTGACTACTATTGCTAGTTAGTGATAAGTCACCCGAAGCCATTTTTTTCGAGTTAGTTTACTACTTAGAGTACTAGAAAGAGAAATTGAGGAGAAATGTCAGTCTTACTTTTTTTGAATAAACCTAAAGAGAAAGATAATTTGAAGCAATCATAAGCTAATTTTTAAGTGCAATGCATAACTTGCTAACAACAATTTGTGCAAAAAACTACAATAGGTAAATGTGTCTCATCGCATGCTTTTGTAGAAGAATCAGAGGTAGGAAAATTCAAGTACTATTACTTCTTAATTCTAATCACAAGTAATTGTACTTGACAAATTAAAAATCCTATTCCCACGGTACAGGAATTGAAATTGCACCCATTACAATTCCAGTACTTGTACTGTGGAATTGCGCTGCACCCATTACTTAAGGACCTAAAATAGGACTCGTGTGAAAGGAATTGAATGCAAAAAGTATTCCGTTCCTTTTCAAATACTTTACGTATTTGGTTTGGGGTGGGATGTGGACATAAGATGGCCGTTTGTATTTTGGGTTTTCTATATGTAGAACGTTTGTATAGAACGTATTACCAATTTAGAATGCGATATCGATGCCACTGACAGTGATACGCAGCTTTGAATTATTGAATGTATTTCAGAATAGATAGTTGACTTATGGTGCCAGATTTGTGGCTGGAATTGGAATTAAATTATGAATGTTATAATTCAATCTAAGCGGAGAATGTACGTATTATGAAATTGGAAACAATTAGAATCGTTTGTATAACTTGTAATTCAATAAAATTCTTGGTTAATAAATTCAAATTGTTTTCAAATTCAAGATATAATATCACATCCTAAATCGACCGCTAAACAAATGTGTACCACAAAAGTTCCACAATTAGAAATCGCAAAATACAATCGGTTAGCCCGAGTACACACCTCATCCCAAACATAATTCATAAAGTACTATTATGTTACCAGGGATGCACATCTCCCTAAGCATGTTAGGCCGGGCTTCACGTTCCGGTCTACTCGTCGGTGACGGGCGGGGGGTGCCACTCACTTTACCAATAAGCCCAGTTGAGCCACTAAACGAGAACGCAGCTCGCCTGCAACACGCCGAACGCGGCACTAAGCGGCCTAGTTTTTGCAATTCGCAAAACGCGCTGCGCGGTAAACCACTCAATCCTGCCACAAACTCCTATCCAACTGCCTTTCAATCTAGAGCCTCCACACTTTTCGAATTGTCTAAAGAGCCGGTAACAAAAATAAAGAAAAGTCTAAAATACGAAATAACTCATTTTCTAACTTCTACGCACCCGAGCCAAATTCACAAGCCACTATCGGATCAACAATACCGATTCAAATTCAAGAAAGTTCAACTTACAATCAGTCACACCGAGAACTTCGATTTTTGTTTGTTTAACACTATGACCATATATAATTCAAATAATAAATTCACAAAAAATAACAAAATATTTTCCAAACTTAATTCACCTACTTACTTGACTATTATTCCCAAGGGGCGCCCCTGATTAGCTGCTTAAATTTTCCACTGAATTCTTCAACCCGCCAACTGGAAATTTCGTCTTAGCACTCAGCCCCTCTCGGGCCTTCGCTTCCTGCAAATAGCGCTTCCAACTGTCTTCGTCGACCGAATCAGACCAGCGTTTCCTCGGTTTCTCCACTGGTCTCCGGCCTTCTGTTCTCCCAAAAAATACCTTTTTGATTATCCGTTGTTCACCCATACGATTCATGTGGCCAGCCCATTGCAGCTTCCGTAGTCTGACAATCGTTGAGACCTCCGGTTCGTCAAAAATTTCATACAGCTCATGGTTGTATCGGATTCGCCATTGGTCTCCGTCTAGCTTCGCTCCGATTATTTGCCTCAGGACCCGTCGCTTAAAGGCGTTCAATATATTTGCGGATGCTTGGGTTAGGGTCCATGTTTCACACCCATAGCATAACACAGGTCGCATCACAGATTTCTATACATGGAGCTTTGTTTTCCTGTATATACCGCTGGTCTTGAAGATCGTCAATACTGAATAAAATATTTTATTTGCGAGCTGTATTCTTTGGCGTACTTCGTCTCTTTCATTGCCCGTTTTCGTTATTTTGGCGCCTAAGTACACAAACTCGCGCACATTTTCGATACTGTATTCGCCAAGTGTGATATTTTGTGTATTTGAGGTATTTTCCCTCGACAGCGCCATGAGCTTTGTTTTCTTCTTCTTTGTAGCACTACAGCCCCTCTCGGGTCTTCGCTTAGAGATAGTTAGAGTATCTCATTTTCATGACCGTATTGATTTTTTCGGAAGTTGGTTTGGTCAGTACCATGCTACCGTATGCCTGCTCAGCTATGATATGATCTGATTAAATCAATACATATCACCACTGAGTGAACACTCATAGTCTGTCCGAAAAATCTCCTGAACTAAATCACGTTGCTCCCAACGAGATTTGAACCTGGGATTTTCGGCTTATGCATCCATGCTCTAACCACTAGACCACCCAGACTACTGAGCTTTGTTTTATTTTCATTAATTTGTGGCCCTACTAATTTCCCTTCGCTGTCGAGTTTCAGGAAAAGTTCTTTGGCAGTTGTTAACGACCGTGACGAAATGTTGGTGTCATCCGCATAGGCTACTACTTAGCTCGACTTGAATAGTAATGTACCTCGCGTATTGACAGGTAGCTTCCTTATGACGTACTCCAGAGCCAAAATGAATAGCAATGGGGCCAGCCCATCTCCCGGCTTTAGTCCGATATTTGTGTCAAAGGCATCGGTGAGTTGGTTATTGCTGCGGACTTGGGAGGTTGTCGACATCATTGTCATTTTGGTAAGATGGACTAATCTGGCTGGGATGCCAAAGCAAAGCATTATTTGATACAGTACGTTACGATCAATACTGTCGTATGCTTGCTTAAAGTCAACGAAAATTTGATGTAAGTCTATGTTGAATTCCCAGCATTTCTCAAGTACCTGCTTGACTGTGAACAATTGGTCTTTTGTTGATCTACCTGCTCTAACACCACCTTGATACTCCCCAATAATACTGTTGGCGTATGATCCGATTTTATTTTATAAGATTTTAGAAAATATTTCAGGAAGTTTAAAAAGACAGACAGGTGGGCTACGAGCTGAAAGCAGAAGAGCTATCAATCTTATCGAAACTCAAAAGTAAAACCAGAATTTAAGGTATCCTCGGCTAACTTGGTCATGGACTTGGCCAGAAGTTATTAAGTTGATCAGGAAACATGCTCAGTCATGAATGTTACGATATTTACTGGTGAAGTAGTCTATTTGAAATCGTTCGATCTACCGAGCTACTTATCTATCTGTACTGTGGTACTTCAAAGTAACAATAAGAATCTGGAAGCTGCAATGAGCTCGGGGCGTAGACGAAAAACGGATACCTCATAGGCACTCGGGAAAAAAAACTGAGAGCCGAAGAATAGTACAAAAACCAAGGAAATGCTGGTCTAACCCTGCCGACGAAGACATTTGATTGCTGTTCGAATTTCAGAATCGGATGGAATGTCCCATGGACAGAGAAAATTGGAGGCGCTGTTTACATGAACTCCTTGTGGGACTTTCGGTCCCCCATAGGATGCATCTTCAAGTGGCGGATAGAGGATGCCCTAACCAGCTAGGTGGTGGGTATGTGGGAAATAAAATACCGCTGACAAAGTGCCACTTACATTTCTAAGTTATGAGTGGCAATTCAAAAACATAACGATACTCATATATCAAATATATCAAAAAACCATAAACCAAACAACTCCGCAATCATGGGAGCGCCCTTGAACGAGTGCGCAATGCTGGATTTACGTCAGATAAGTACAATGTTATTCTAGAGAACGACTCGATCCTTTGTGTAGGTTTTTCTCTTCTTGCCAGGTTACCAATTGTAGTGAATTTTGCCCGGGATCTCAAACACTGGGCACCCCAATGAAATCATCATAAGGGATTCCTGTAGTTCTGAAATGGCCAATAAATATTTTTGACGCGTGAGAAAAGACGACATCCACTTTTTCAACCTTTTAATTTTTGGTGTTTCATATCCTTCGATATTGTTTCTTTATTTCTTGGACCTATTTCCTCAATGTTTGCTAATTCTAGCTGCGACAAATAGAAAGATTTTGCGTTAATTTTACACTTTATAGGCTTGTTTTGCTTTTGCATCTGTATATCAAGAGCTGTTAAATATACAAAACATAATTAGCATATTCACACACACCCTAACGCATAGCCTAAATTTCTCATCTCATTTGAAATATGCAGTTTCAGTTTAATCAGAGCAGCCTTGCTGCAAGGATCACAGTCTGATGCAATAAA
The DNA here is from genome assembly GCA_963969285.1 of Odontomyia ornata. Lineage (NCBI taxonomy): Eukaryota > Metazoa > Arthropoda > Insecta > Diptera > Stratiomyidae > Odontomyia > Odontomyia ornata. The sequence goes on from OZ017740.1 coordinate 33,327,864, forward strand.
AGAATCTCGAAATAGTTTCAATTTCGTGCCTTAACCAGATACGAGGGCGGTCCGATAATTACTTAGCTTACAAAAGAAAACCACAAAATTTTGAAAAAAATGGCTATTCATTTCTCAACATAATCTCCTCTTAGCTCGATACACTACCCAGCGGTGCTCCAACTTCTTTAACCCTTCGGATTGCGCTTAAACAGTGTCAAACACTGCTCTGAAGTGGTCTCACGGTTGCGTTTGTTATCTGGAGTGAGTAAACGCGGCACCCATCGCTCCGACAGCTTTTTCGAGATACATACTGTCTCAGCTATCTCGCGCACCTTCAATCGGTCGTCTACCTATGTGAGCTTGTGGATTTTTGTCACGTTATCTTCCATGGTAGGCGTTTTCGGGGCACCTGGGCGTGGCTCATCAAAAAAACCGACTTGCGACCATATTGAAACTCGTTAAACCAATTTTTACGGTCGCCATCGCACGAAACACTCACCGTATTCGGCATCTAAGCGCTCTTTGATTTCGCTGCGTGTTTTCCCTTCCAAAAACGAGAATCGAATTACCGACCGATATTGCCCTTTCTCCATTTTTCTAAAATCCGCGGATACGCCCGCTTCCACACGCGGTCAAAACAAAACTAGGAGTCCGATTCGGCTGAAATTTTGACAGTAGCCGTCTACGAGAATGTACTACACAATAGTAAATCTCTCTTGCGATAGTGACGCCATCAGGCGATGAGGCTAAGTACTTATCGGACCACCCTCGAACGTATTATAATATCTGTGTCGAAAAAGAAGCCAGTAGAAAGTATTAGATAAGTGCTGAAAAACTGAAAGAAAAGTTAAACTCGGATGAAAGTGTTAAAAAACTAGGGGCAAAAAAGAATGGCGAGTTCAAATATAAGGATTGAACGAACAATAAAAACGATTTATATTATTATGCAAGTGATGAAATAAAGTATCCGGCGGCAACTGACGCAACCGAAGCTGAGAAATGGAAACGAAACTACCAAAAGGCGTGCCCAGACATCATACTAGCCGTGAGACCCGTGAGACAGGCAAATGAAATTTGGAACAAATAAAAGTCACATTCCAGTGAAAGGCTCAGCCACTGAAAAAAGTTACACTTTCTCAGATGAAGAAAGGTGACAACAAGACGAAACACTTGTAAGAGCTCTTTGATGTTATGACGCAACTCAAAGAAGTCGGAATAATAGTTGGATATGAGTTGCTGCCCATACTGCTTCTAGCCAGCCTACCTGACATATGCAACATTCAAGTGTGTACTGAAGACGCGAGATGAGCTACCAAAGACAGAGGTAGTGCATTTAAAAATCATGGAAGAACATGAAGCGCAAAAATCTAAAAGAGATAGAGCGAAGCAAGTTGCATTACTCATAAACAAAATTAACGGGAAAGTTACGTAAGCAAAATTCTCAACAAAAAGGAAAGTCGCCAGGTAAACTTGTGTGCTATAGATGCGGGAAAACGGGGCGGGGCGTTTGATAAGAGAGTGTATATCGAGAACGCCAATAAATAAACAAAGCGCACGACAAGTCAATCGAGACAAAAGGTCAAGTCAGGACGAAAAGTCCTAATAAAAAGAAAGTGTTTTTAGTTGCTAAGGAATGTTCACAGCGCTATGAAGAAAACTTCTCATCGATAAGTTAATGACATCTTTTAGAGTATCAGCACCAAAGTTGAACCTCAAAATACACCAAAAGGGTGTAGTCACCGTGTATTTAAACGGATATGTTTATATAGAGATTCCCGAAAATCCGAAGAAACTTTTAGTAAAAATTGTGTCAGATAATAGCAAAGGTTCAAAAGGTACAAATGACATCCTTATATCAAAATCGAAACCAGAGCCTTGTAACAGATAACTTTGACCGTTTTATCAATGTACTCGTATCTCGAATGAAAAAGTCGTCGAACTGCGAAACAATTTTGTTTCGGACAACGCTGCAGTGGGTCGGCGGCCCGAAACGTAATTAGAAGGATTTCCACATTATGGCTGGTGAGGGTAGTTCAGAACGGATTCCACATAATTCCTGTGTTCAAAACCTCGGTGTTCATCTATACCGAACATATCAAAATCATGCTCAATAAAGCACAAAAAGTAGTCACGTCCCTTCGACGACTCTTTCATTCCAGATACATTAATTAAAAGGTCAAAGTCATCTGTTACAAGACCCTGGTTAGACTAGTTTTACTTTTTTTGTGGCTGGCAGCTGAATGTCATTTACACACTGAATGTGGGACTCCCATGCTCAAAAGCGACTGGACTACCCAATAAACACCTCCCCTTTCAACTCGAGAACCCAGCCTGGAACCGTTTGACACATTACTTAGGGCTCGTTTTGTTACACCGTGAGGCGCCTTCAACCTAGGAGAGAGGGAGGGGAGAAGGGATTGCTAGACAAGCGATCCCCTAGCCCCGACGTTCCCAGCTGCAGTGAGTCCATTTTATATTTTAGGACTGCCCGAACGTAATGTGCCACATGGTTCCATTTGTCAACCGATTCAAGCATCACCGCCACTATACTATCCGGAGTGAGCTCTCCCGTCTCCCTGTAGAGGTCCCATCGCAGCCTGTCCCATTTTGTGCACGCAAAAATGGGTGGTAGGCGTTGTGTTCCTCTCCTGGGTAAAACCGGGAGACCATGAATTACCAATCGTGTACAGGTAAGACTGAAAACATCTATGCCCGCTGGCTCGGATAGAAGTCAGTCTTACCATGCCTTCGATTTAACCACGGTTCCACATCCGGGATGAGGCGCACAGTCCACCTTCCCTTCGTGCAATTCACCCAAGACTGCTGCCAATAATTGAGTGAGCGCTGTCTCCCCTCGCGCGCGACCGTCTCCCTAGCGTCCTCAACATATGGATGCCAGATCTAGAACAAACAGAGTCCTAGTACTATGGAAAGATTAAGAGTTTTCGAAAAGAAATGTCCGTGCATGTACCGGTTTGCACACAAAGATTGGTAGCACTATACGAGTATATCGAACAGAAGAATTTAGCAAACTGCTAAAGTGACGAGAGTTGATATTTTCATACAGCGACTTCTTTGGAATCATATCGAAGATTTGTAACTGTGAGCGAAACCCTCTGGATTTCACAACCGTTCCACCATATACATGAGTATGCGTATATTGAGACTTGTTTCACTACTGGCTTCATTCCTTCAGAAGCTTTCGTGTATGTGGACATGAATCGATATGTTTTTAATTCTGACGGAGTCCCAATTATATATCACATATATAGACGGGCCTTTCATAAAAAGATAAAATATCCTCCGAATTTAAGTTCAACAAAAATCCCAATGGGTTACTCATTTGCTAGATTCGTTGAAGCTGGTCGAGCTGGAACGGAGCAATCTAGGTATTGGTGAATGAATGACAATCTCTAAATTATTCGTGCTTTTTTTTGTTTTGGAAAAATACAAAACACGTTACATAGTTTTGAGTTTCAGTTCATTATTGCTACATTTAGTGTTGCTGTTTGTTTATAAATTTATAACGATTAGTATTGAATAAATCGCTTTTGACTTGGCTTGACTTGACTAGAAAAAATGTATGAAATCATTCGATATCATTTTGCAAATTTTAATAATAATATAATTTGTATATTTTACAAAGTCTTGCAGAAAAGAAACAAGTGCTTTGTGTGCAATCAAATGTCTATTGTATTAATTATTCTGATTTGATTAAATTTATTGCTTTTGAATTTTTCTTCTTCTTCGTAGCGCAACAGCCCCTCTCGGGCCTTCGCTTCCTGTAACAAGCACCTCCAGCTGTCTCGGTACATTGATCGCGTCCTCCAATTTCGAATACCGAGCAGCAATGAACTGTCTTCGTCGACCGAGTCAGACCAGCGTTTCCTCGGTTTTCTCACGGGTCTCCGCCCTTCAGTTCCCCCAATGAATACCTCTCTGGATATCCGTTGTTCGTCCATACGATTCATGTGGCCAGCCCATTGCAGTTTCCGCAGTCTTACAATAGTTCGTCAAAAATTTCATACAGCTCATTGTTGTATCGAATTCGCCATTGGTCTCCGTCTAGCTTCGCCCCGATTATTCGCCTCAGGAACCGTCGCTCAAAGGCATTCAGTATATTTGCGGATGCTTGGGTTAGGGTCCATGTTTCACACCTATAGAATAACACAGGCCTTATCACAAATTTGTATACTTGGAGCTTTGTTTTCACGTGTATGCAGCTGGTCTTCAAGATCATCAAAACTGAATAAAATGTTTAATTTGCGAGCTGTATTCTTCGGCGTATGTTGTCTCTTTCATTGGCGCCTAAATATACAAATTCGCCCACATTTTCGATATTTTATTCGCCAAGTGTGATATTTTGGATGTTTGAGATATTTTTCCGTGACTGCGTCATGAGCCCTGTTTTATTCTCATTGATTTATAGCCCTACTAGTTTTGCTTTGCTGTCGAGTTTCAGGAAATGTTATTTGGTGGTTGTCAACGACCGTGACAAAATATTGATGTCGTCCGCATAGGCTATCACTTGGCTCGACTTGCATAACTACGTACCTCTTATATCGACAGGTAGCTTTCTGTGACATATTCCAAAGCCAAATTGAGTAGCAATGGGGCCAGCCCATCTCCCTGCTTTAGTCCGATATTTGTTTCAAAGGCATCGGTTAGTTAGTCATTGATGCGAACTTGGGAGGTTGTCAACGTCATTGTCATTTTGGTAAGACGGACTTATTTGGGTGGGATATCAAAGCAAAGCATTATTTGATACAGTACGTTACGATCAATACTGTCGTATGTTTGCTTGAAGTCAAGGAAAATTTGGTGTAGGTCTATGTTGAACTCCCAGCATTTTTCAAGTACCTGCTTAACTATAAACAATTGATCGATCCTCGATTTACCACGTTGATACTCCCCAATAATACTGTTGATCCGTATGAGCCGATTTTATTTTCTAGTGTCTTTGAAAATATTTTGTACGCCGTACAAAGTAGTGATATCTCTCGATAGCTTTCGTACTGTAGCTTGTCACCTTTTTTGTGGATAGGGAATATAATTGATTGGCTCCACTCGTCAGACATATGTTCTTGTTGCCAAATTTGCTAGATAATTTCATGGATAGCTTTCTGAGCACCGCTGCCACCATATTTGATGAGCTCCACTGGAATCTCATCGATGCCCAGCGCTTTATTATAAAAAACAAAAATAAATCTAATGATGGAATTTTATGACTCAAAGATATTTGGAAAGAGTTTCAGTTAAGGCTTATGGCACATCACGACACGACTATGGCAACGTACGATTTTTAGCCGCAAATGTAAGCACACTATGGCAAGATTTGTTAAGTATCTCCAGGCATGCGCAGAACTTATATGCTCATTTGAAGGTATGTCCTTGCCAGGAATACATATGCCAAGCATACTAAGATCTTGGGTAGGAGTCTTTCAACTCATAGTTGTACTCAGCCGATATACCTCCTTACATGACTACATAAAATTTCCAAGTGATGTGCGCATGCGTGAGTATCATGCAACCCAAAAGTCCTCTTTCCTAGTAAACTGGTTTTAAGGGAAAATCGCAGATTCGATCTGGTAAGAAAAGTCGCAAAGTCGTGGTGTGCGCGCTCTCATTTAACCATGTGTTAATTGCGATCGTTTAGCCGCTCTCGGGTCAAAGTCAAAAGCGCTTTATTTAATACTAATCGTTATAAATTTTAAAAGAATATAAAGCAAATTCCAAACAATAACAATCAAAAACATAATGGCCCAAATGGCTCTCTAAATTTATACGTTATCATTAACTCATTTCATCAAAAAAAAAACTATAGCAAATTCAATTAAATACGATTATTACATATTATTAAAATTTAATTGGAAAAAGGAGAAAAAAACCAACCAACACTATCCTAAAATTATTTATAATTAAGACACAACAGTGAAACTTTGATCCTACACCTAATATGTTGTAACTTATTTCTAATAAAATACAATCAAAAACTTTATCTTATACTAAAAAAATTCTGTAACAATGTTCCTAACCTAAGTGTTTAATCTTATCTCTAACGGAATATAGTAAACATTACATATACCTAACCTATACCTAATTTTTAACAAAAATAACAACACTAAATGTAGCAATAATGAGCTGAAACTCAAAAAAAAAAAAACGAAATAACGAAAAACACCAGAACTGAAAAATAAACACGAATAATTTAGACATTGTCATTCAGCCACCAATACCTGGATTGCGCCGTCTCAACTCGATCAGCCTCAACGAATCTAGCAAATGAGTATCTCCATTGAAATCGTTGGTCTCGTGAACTCAAATTAGGAGGATATTTTATCTTTTGTATCGGTGGCCCGTCGATATATGTGATATATGACTGGGACGGCGTCAGAATCAAAAACATATCGATTCATGTCCAAATACACGAATGCTGCTGGAGGAATGAAGCCAGTAGCGAGGCAAGTCGCTATATACCCGTCTGTAGGGTGGAACGGCTGTGAAATCCAAGGGTTTTCACTCACAATCACAGATCTTGCGATATGATTCCGAAGAAGTCTCAATATGAAGATATCGACCCTCGTCACTTCAGCAGTTTGATAAATGCTTCTATTCGATATATAATGTTTCCAATCCGTCTCAGGTTTTCTGTACAAACCAGTACATGCACGAAGACATTTCCTTTCGAAAACTCTTAATTTTTCCATAGTACTAGCGCTCTGGTTGTACCAGATCTGACATCCATATGTCAAAACTGGTCTAACCAGTGTCTTTTAACAGATAATTTTGACCTTTTGATCAATGTATCGGGAATGAAAGAGTTTTCGAAGGGCCATGACTACTTTTAGTGCCTTACTGAGCATGATTTTCACATGTTCAGTTTAGTCCAGATACTGATCGAGATAAACACCGAGGTATCGAACACAGGATTTATGTGGAACCCGTTCTAGACTACTCTCACCAGCCATGATGTGGAAATCTTTCCAATTACGTTTCAGGTCTTGACTGACCCCCTGCAGCGTTGTCCGAAACAAGATTGTTTCACACTTCTGTGCACTGATTTTCATTCGCCAATAGTTAGTGTACAGCTGTACATCATTGAACATTTTTTGGAGATTGCTCTGAACTATTGTAGCTTTTCGGTCTACCGTATAGATGATCAGATCATCAGCAAACGCTACCAATGATCGCGTTGGCGAGACGTTAAAATCAAAGCCGTTCAATAGCTTGCGAATGAAGATTTAGAAGAGCAGAGGCGCAGTAGCTGTTCCCTGCTGTAGACCATTCAAGACCTTGAACTCGCGCATTGTTGTCAGATTTCCATCAGTTACAACAAACGATTTCCCGTATAACATATTACACATCATGGCGACAAGGTGTCTGGGGAACTTGTCCTGAAGGAGTTTAAAAATTAGTCCATCTAACCATACCGTATCAAAGGCTTTCTCCATATCAATGAGACATGCTCCAACACATTGTCTATCATCTAGTTTCCATCAGATGTCTGAGGTTACTTTCGTTATTGCATGTATGGTCGACTGCCTGGCACGAAAACCAAATTGGCAATTCGGCATCAACTCATTTTCCTCAATGTGGGCGTTTAATGCTCTGTTGAGTATCACTTCAAACACCTTGCTGATGTTAGGCAGCAAGCTGATTGGGCGATAGCTTTTGGGGCATGAAGATTCTTTTTCTTTCTTCAAGATCGGAAATACCTTAGCTTTTTTCCACTCATTTGGGAAATATGAATTGCTCAACATGTTGTTGAACAATATGCAATAGTTCCTAATAGCAACCTCAGGCAAATGTCGGAGAACTACATTTGGAATACCATCAGTACCACATGATTTCTTGTTGTTTATCTTGCGAAATATGAAACACAAGTCTTCATAGCTGACAAAATAATCAATAAGATTCAAGCTCGGTATGAGGTCAGATGTTAATGTTTTATTGAAATGAAGAATTGATTGGCCGTTCAGGCTTGACTTGAAGTCGGAAACTTTTGCTTCAACGACCTCTGAAAAAATTTCGTTCCCTCTCTCAGGGTTTGGTAGATGAACCAATTCAAAATGTGTTCCAATCAGGGCAAGTTTGTCCAATCCTTCACAAATAATCCTGTCTCCATTTCTATCCGGAGTCGTACTATCAGTTTCGATACCAGCCCTATCGAGAAGATTTATCTCATCACTAGTGACTTCAAGATTCGATACCTTCGCTCGAGACTTCTTGCGAAATATGCTATTCACTTTCGTGAACACGCCGTCTAGGTCCTGTGGGCTAATACCCCTCAATTTTTTCGCCCATTGATTGCTGACCTCACTCCTGAAGTATGACCGGATTATGTTCCGGACATTCTTCAGATGTAATTTCAACAAAGACAATGAGGGATGGTTGTAGTTCAAAAATCGTCGATAAATACTGTTGACGCGTGTGAGAAGGAGGCTTTTCAATCTTTTCAACCTTGCGATGGTTGGTGTTTCATATCTTTCCATATTGTTTCGATGTTTAATCTTGGGAACTACTTTCTCAATCGTTTCCAACGTCAGCTTCTCTAACTTCGACAAATAGACATCTATTTCATCGTTAGTTAGATTCCTGTCATTAGGAACCATTGAGCAAGAGTTGCCACCATCAGAAGGGGGACATTGCTTCTGGTACTCGCGATTAAACTTCTTTTGAAACTTTCCCCAGTCTGTTTTTTTGAAATTCAACCGTCCGCTCTCGGGTCGTGATGTGCCATAAGCCTAAACTGAACTAAAGATACAATAAAGCAAAGCATGCAAAATATGCAATATTGAAGATCCTTTGAAACATTTGAAAGCCAGATATAATATTACCAGGAGTAGTTTATTGAGAAATTTAGGTTTAGTCTCCCTGAGATTTACTTATTGAACGGACAAATCTTCCAAGGCTTTCGGAGTTATAAAATATATTAAATCTCAGGAGTTTTATTTCAAGAAACAACCTTGTTTACAATTAAAATATTATCGTTAAAAATCTAGTGAACAGTAATAAAAAAAGAAATAAAATTCAAATTAATTGAATAAAGTTTAATAAATAAGCATTGCATTATTTTTAAAAGAACCATACCGCTCAACAAAATGATGAGGAAGAGATACGTTTTTTACACCAGTGATGAAGAAATCGCGTGCGATGAAGATATACAGGATCCAACGGATCATTTCTCTTTTGCGGATAGTGAGAAAACGAGTAGCTCATTAAATTCATTAATGACTGGTGGAACGCATGATGATTACTGCCTCGCAAACAGTTATGGCTACATTAACAGTGGCAACAGTTATGTGTTACAAAGTGATTCAGATTGGTTTCAACACGATGCAATCCATGAGTTCACTGAAGAAGAGGGACTAAAAGTGAGACTTTCAGAAAATAGTTCACCGTTTGACGTTTTTTAAATTACTATTTGACAATGCAATGGACCAATACTCAAGCTATATTATTGACAAATAGCTTAAATGTTTCCTGAAATTCAAATCTTAAAAAAGGGAATTGCAGTTTCAGAGTATCCGGATGCCTTAATTAAAAACATACTAGATTAAAACAAGTTGAGTAAGTAGGAGAGTGCTCCTACCAGAAGGTCTTTGTAAACATCCTAGGGTTAGAAACAAGTTTTCTAATGGCGTGAATCGATAATCGATAAATATTTTTGATACATTTTGCCTTCCCCTGGACCCCATAATTCATAAAATGATTTTTATATTTAAGATTCTGAAAGTTCTAATCAAGACCTTTCATTTGATACCCCACTCGACTACCTTTGATTAAAAAAAATGTTTAAGGGCTAATTCGTTATTAGGGTGGACTCCCCTTAAACAAATTTTAAATTTTTGGTAAGCCCTTAACTTTTGAGAGACCATCATTTGTGATCTTTTCATCAAGTTTGAGCATTCTAGCTTCCATAGTTTCTGAGGAAACTAGCTGTGACGCACGAACAGACGGACGGACGGACAGACGGACAGACGGGTTGTGAAACTAGTAGATCTTTCACGCAGCATAAATTTATGTAGCCAACATTTCGTGTAAAAACTGGAGAAACGAGTTAGATGCTTCATTTGCGCCAAAAACAAACGGCATAAGACTACATTCTATGCGTGTGAGACTTGTAAAACCAACAACGGACAGCCAATTGGATTATGTGTAGATAAATATTTTAAGATCCATCATACAAAATAAATTTTTATATTAAAAAATTGTCTCGACATTTTATTCTTTACTCCTTATCTTATACAATGTGACACAAATATGTGACACGTGGGCTATAGCCGGAAGTTTTCAACGATAGCCCAACGGTACATATTTGGACGGTTTAACAGGATGCCTTATTTTACTTTTTTCAAATGTTCTTATCAAAAATATGTTAAATCTATGCCAATCCATGGCGTATATGACAAAAAAAATGTTGGGCTGTGGTGGACGTTTTTCCCCTGGGACCTGGGTAGCGAACGGGTTAAGCGAAGATTGATAATTGCATCGGCTCTCACGACCGGTTGCGAATCCAGTACTCTCTATATCTACGGTTTTGCTGGTGGAACAAACTTCATCCAGAATAGGTGGGGCCAATGGAAGCTCTCTGAGAATATCTATAAGCTCCGATGTTCTGGAACTGTGGGAAGGATGAAGGAGGTCCTTGAAATATGATGCCCCCTCTTTCCTTACTCCTGCTTTCATCAGCGATGATGTTGCCGATGTCATCATCGCAGAGCGTGGTCTTGGGCCGATAACCTCATTTCAGGCTTTTCACTACTTTGTATTCTTGTCTTGTGTTGTTGCTCGCTAGACTTACATCGATACTTCTCAATTGGTCGTCATAGTATTATCTTTTCTTAATTCTATTTATCATATTCGTTACTCTTCTGAGATTTTCATAATGTTCTCTCTTCGTCCTGGCTTTCGTACTTCTATATTCTTTTTACGCCTGATTCTTTTTTAGGGTATTGCTAAAATCATTTTACAATATCCTACTAAAATCGCGTCCTGTCTGTCCGTCCGTATGTCACACCACTTTTTCTCGCAAACTACATAAGCTAGAAACATAAGATTTTATTAGTAGGTGGGAAGTGACGCCCTCTTCAAAGTTTCACCACGAAAATAAATTTATAAGGTCTTTAAGGGGGGTCTCCCCATATAGGGGAATTGCCCCCGAAAAAAAATTTTTTCATCGCATGTAGACAATATGGGTCTTAATGAGAACTTTTCAAAACGGGTCTTAAACCAACAAGTTTTGCTTTGAGGGATGCGGGGGAAGGGGAATTGTACGAACATTTGGTGTCCCTCCCCCTTTGACCCGAAAAATCTGAAAAGGGAGGAGGAGTACAAGGGCAACAAATAAGTCAGAAGTCGAAATTCGATCAACTTTGTTAATAATAGTTCATTTTATAAATTTTACATTTTTGCCTATAAAATTAAGAAGGGACCCTTAAATTTCCCAAAACCTACAATTTGAGCTTTTTAAAAGTAATTGTATGTGTCCCGAAAATTTCACAATAATTAAACAATAAACAGCTAAGTTACAGCCGGTGGAATTATTAGCAATTATTGCAATACAACAACATTAACACATAATACTAAGAAGATACACATTTTCAACGGACCTAGACACTACAAATATGTAGGAATTTTTATAAAAATTTTAGAAATGGTTTGTAATATTGATGTGCTATCATGTCTAATCAAGCGACGGGTTCAAAAAACTTGAAGCAAAATGGGGGCGAGTTTTAAATCATAATAATCATAATAATTTTTCGAACACAATTTATGGAATCTGTATATTAGTCAAGTTTTGATATGCAGAATATATTGTTAGATGTCCTAATTGTTTTACAATACCCTTCTGGCAGGACCACTCTCCTGCTACTTCAACTTGTTTCTAACGCATTCTAGCACTCTCATCGAACTAACCATTTCTTTTGCGCCGGGCTTTATGTTCGGTCGTCTGTTCTGTTACGTTCTTAATTGCCGCTTTCACTTCCACTCATTGCTTGTTTTCAGCGATGTATATGATAGGATAGAAGCTAGCTGGATTCCGAGGGTCTGTGTGAAATGTGTGAATTTTTTAGAGAAATTTGATGCTTTATTGCGGAAAAATCTTAAAATATATTTTATTCAAAGTATTGTCTATCGGAAGCTACATTTCCCCATCTTTCAGGTAATTTATGGATTCCATCCCAAAAAATTGCGCCGGCTTGGCGGCCAAAAACGAATCTATCCAATTTCCGATGCCTTGCTCTGAAGTGTAGCGTTTTCCGGTGAAGGCGTTTTGCATCGAGCGAAATAAATGAAAGTCAAACGGAGCAAGGTCCGGACTATAAGGCGGGTGGGCCAAAACTTCCCATCCACTATTTTCCAAATAGTTTTTCACGGGTCTTGCCACATACGGCCGAGCGTTGTCATGATGAAAAATTATAGCCTCGTGTCTGGTCGCATATTCCGGGCGTTTTTCGATGATGGCACGCTTCAAACGTATTCATTGTGTTCGGTAAAGATCACCTGTGATTGTCTAGCCCGATTTCAACAACTCATAATATAACGGCCCCTTCTGATCCCACTAAAAACACAGCATAGCCTTGGCGCCATGGATATTTGGCTTCACCGTTGATTTGGCTGGTTGGCCGGGCTTCACATATGACTTTATGCGCTTAGGATTGTCATAATGGATCAATTTATCATCGCCAGTCACGATCCGATGCAAAAATGATTTCTTTTTATGACGTTCAAGCAGCATTTCAGACAGACAGAAGCGCCGTTCAACGTCTCTCGGCTTCAACTCATAGGGGACCCAATTACCTTGCTTCTGAATGTATCCAGCGGCTTTCAAACGTTTCGAAATGGCTTGCTGACTCATTCCCAAAGATTGGGCAAGTTCGTCTTGCATCTGACACGAATCCTCATCGAGTAGCGTCTCCAATTCTTCATCTTCAAACTTCTTTGACTGTCCTGGACGTTCTTTGTCTTTTACGCCAAAATCACCACTTTTGAAGCGTTGAAACCATTCAAAACACAGTGTTTTCGCTAAAGTATAGTCTCCATAAACTTCTACAAGCAAACGATGACTTTCCGCAGCAGTTTTCTTTGCAAAAAAATGACCCAACAGAACCTCCCGCAAATGCTATCTTCTTCTCCAATTTTCGATGTTATTCATCGTAAAAAATAATAATGATGCACACAAGATAAAATTGTTTTGTTGACTGATTTTAATAGCTGTCAAATGTACCTTCAAAATGACATGTATTTAAAGTTCGAGGTTGCACGATATTTGTTAGTACGGACGTCTAGCGTCAAATTCCGGTTATTAAGTTGTGCACCCAATACAATAAAGGCCACTCCGAATTTTCGTTTTCCAGCAGGCTTCCCACTTTTGAATATTGTGTGCGATCTCATGTCTTGAATATTATTTCCAGTCCAGTTCGTTTACTGGATTGCCAGTATTTTTAATTGATATTGTCTGGCCTGTTGTGAGAGGTCCTTAACAACGCCAGGGTGTAGTTCAGTGATCTGAAATTCCAGGATCCAATGCCATAGTTTTTTTCGGTTGCGAGGTCGTTGCCGTAGATCCAATCCATTTCGAGGCTCTGTTGCTGGTTTCGAAATAATGTAGGGCTTTCCAGAGACGGGGAGTTAGCCCGTCGCCCAACCGGTGCCATGGTTATTACTTTCCATTCCGTTATCAGGCGCGGAAGACTCACGTTCACCCTCTTACGTCACCACAAAGGACGTGTTAGTAGGGGTTACTAGCAGAACTGCAGGTGTATTTGCAGTTATTGGCATTTCTCGGCATTTAGTATCCCATCATTGGGGAACCAGTAAAACAATTGTACGACCCCAAGACCATTTACTACCATTTAGTCGTGGGATTTACAAGGTGTATTCCAAAATAAATGAGACTGAGCTAAAATAGCAACGACAGCAGCTTTGTTTTGATAAATTCGATTTTATTTATTCAAAATAGTCTCCTCCGGCATCGATACACTGTTTTGTGCGATCTATAAGCTTTTCGAAAGAGTGTTTCAGGTCATTGATCGGAATGTCCTTCAGGATGTCGGTAGAAGCCTTTTGGATGCCCTCTACGGACGCAAAGCGTTTTTATTTTAGGGCCAAATGCAATTTTCAGAATAAGTAGAAGTCACAGGGAGCCATCTCAGGCGAATACGGTGAGCAATTGATGGTTAAAATGCGATTTCTAGTCAGAAAATCAGTCACAAGAGTGGATTTTTATGATTAACGTCTCGTTTATTTTGGAACGCACTTTGTAGGATAAGGGATCATGGAAGCGGGGGGTGGGAGGAACAAAGGGCTCGCTCCACTTTTTCTCAACTATGGGACCGTCTACGACGAAGTTCTTTGAATTCTTAACTTTTGTGTTTTTGAACGAAACCATGATAGGTTGGCGTATAAAAATCTTTCCTTTTCAGTAGTGAGCCAGTTTTTCTTTTTCAGGAGATTAAGTATCTCGCCGAGAGGTGCGGTTGTAAAAATCCGCGACTGATCGGTTCGCTAGTTCGGTATGTTCGATGTTTTTGTTAGCTTAGACTGTACCAACTAGAATTAGAGCAGCTTAGGTTTGGCAGCGCACAAAACTGATGTAAGATAGGAAGCCATATGGTAGCAATTTGCATATGGACTAGTCGGCTTACTATTGGACAAGCTTCCGTAAGCTATCAGCCAACTGCGGCATAAGCAGATGCTTATATCGCGTAATATATACTATTTTCCGAATGAAAATTACGAAACGCATTCCGTCCTTAAAATTCACTGTACTCCTAAACTTTTCAAGACGAGCAAATGTTTTGCATCTTCCACTGATAACTCAGCGTTGAAAAATAAACAGACTCCTATTCATTCACTTTGGAAGGCGATATAAATTAAACTGCTATAAGAGCTGAAATAATTTTCACTTCACTAGGAGCGCTATTGTGTTCTCCGCGGACAATCTGGATTTCCCTTTAGAAATCGGTCTCGAAACCGTACAAAACTTCGAATTTTCGTTGGAACCTCCACAATTCTTCGTATACTGGCATGTAAGTTAGCCAACAAAGTCAGCCTACTAATGGTTACGTGTGTGGTAGTAAGCGCTACTGCCATATGCGAATCCGTTGTTGATTGGTCGGTAGCCTTGTGAAGTCAAAATTCACAGCAATAGCGAAAAGTTTTTGATCTCTTTTTCATCGGGCATTTGAAACGATGGCTGAAAATTGTATTCGGACTTAGTCTGCTCGCGGAAGACCTGCGAACAAAATTCCTCTCCGAACTAGCTAGCCTGCCAGCAGCCATCTCGGAGTAGACTAAGGGTGCCGGACTAGTTGACCTGTTGGATACAGTTCGTTGGCACATACCAAGGCTTCACGTCTATAACAGGTGATAGATCGGTTAAGATTTCCTTCGGGAAATCTCGGACGATTCAACGAGAGCGAAGAAAAATCATTACAATATATTTTGTTTTTTTTTTTTTCTGAAATTCATTGTTGTACTGTTTATTGTCTTTCCAAATGTTTAAGCGTATGCGTCTGACTTCCTTATTTAGCCACTGTATAAATATAATATATATTTTCAGGAATTGGCCTGCGGATATCAAACAAAATAATTGACTAATGAATATATAATTTGTCAGACTTTTTTTGTATTAACCGCCATAGTAATTAGTGTGACCATCTCATTCCTTGAAGCTGTTATAGCCTACATTTTTTTCTTTAAATTCTGCGATAGATGAATCTTTTATCATTCCAAAACTTAAATACAAAATATGTGAAATTATTGATTATTGACGTCTTCATCAGTGATTGAACTACTAGCACTAGTACAATCACTGATGATGAAGTCAACTGGACTTGGAAATGCGCATTTGATAATTTAATAAATAAACCCTTGTATAAGGAGGAAATCCAGTTGTTATTTATTTATAAAACCCGAGGTCAAAACTCTTAGAGAAATCTACAACAAAGTTTTATGCACTTCTACATCTCGTAAGTATTCAGAACTTCCTTGAGTGTCTTCTTGACCTACATTAACATAATCAAACCTGACCAGGACATTGACGAAGTCGGAGTTCAAGGTTCAAAATATTTCATTCAAAGTAATTTTTTTGACTATATATTTAAATTTTATTTTTATTTGGCGCTGCGAGCTATTGACTGTTACGTTAATGAATTAATTGATTCGATAATCGCGGTTGCAGAATATTTATCTTGGTCATAAATGAAGATAGATGTTGCATTCACGTTGATTTCAGAACATAATTAGTTCACCTTCAATTATTTTCCAGGCAAAACAGCTCTTGTGCCGCCAGACTAACTACACTATGAAGAAAGAAATTTCCCCCAAGACGTCATGCACTAATTGACTACCTAGCAAGCGAAAAGCTTTGCTAACGCTACATTGCACACTTCATGCTTCAAAGTTTCCTCGTATTGTTCCTTACCTTAAAAATAATTACAAATAAATGCTAGTGTGCATTCGTGAAATCAAAAATATCCAAATCCCAGCGTTCTCCAAACGAACGAACGAACGCCCATGAAACCACACGAAATGCAGGCAGAACCGAAATAGCACAACTTTCTTTCTTTACATGTCATCCGAGCTCCATGCAGTCGCAGAAACACAAGAAAAATATATCACTCGCCGCGAGCCCAACTCATGGGGCCACTTGGGCACTTTTCGTCGTGGCAATTTGTTTGTGTAGATTTCACTGCACTTTGCAAGCACTAAATCCAGCCTGCACGGAACCAAAGTCTTCTTCCAATATTAACTCCATCGAGTCGACAGCGACCACCCAAATCCAGTTCATTTTCATAATTTGTTTTCTTCTCTACTCTGTTCCAAGCAGGAATTCGCACACACGGAATCACTCACTTGCACTCGACAGTCTCCACCACTGCAGCAGAGCCCCACAATTCTAAATTTCACGCGACCTTCACGACCGCTGCGAATTCCGGGACAGCTGCTGAGCTTCCATTCGCAATGAACATTAATCCGATCGAATTGATTCCCAAACACTCTTGAAGACAACAAAAACTAACTTATCATCCATTCGCTCAAATAACGCAAAATGCAAATTGCCAAGCCACGAAAATAGGAGGGAATGAATGGAAAAGTATTGTGACCGAACACCGAGCTAGCTTGACAGACAGGATGGATGATTATGGGTGCGAAGAACGGACTCGGATAGTGTGACGTCGCGCGAACAAAACCCGGTTGCAGGACCTTTCACACGAGTTGTGGGGTCGTAAAACATGCAGCGCGACGAGACCTGGACGTGAACATTATTCGCGAAATATTTTCGTGTGCGAAAATTAAATGCGAAACGCGTTTTAAACTGGAAAAACTAGAAGTTGCGATACACGAAACCAAAAGAGAACTTGTCGGCTGCTACCCCACCTCGTTCAAATGTCAAAATCTAATCTTTTCTGGGGAGCGAACGACGAACATCAGTAAAAAATTCATGAATGAATTCATCTTATTCGAGGTGTGGCGGACAGATGGTGCGCAATGCAATATCAAAGTTTAATTTTATCTTAATTCTACCTCTTACTTTGAACGAAACAGTAGCTTCGGTGACAACAACAATTTTAGGTTAATCTTATAACAAACTGAAAAGAAACATTTGTGCAATAAAAATTATATTTTATCTACACTGTAAAATACCCACGGCAAGTCCTAACAAACTTCATTCTGCAAATTAAAGAGGTTGAAGACCTTATCAAACACTTGTCATCAGCGAGATTTGACACAAGTCAATTCACTTCGCGCAGTTGCCAGCCGTCGAGATAAAAGTTCCAAAGACTTGGTGGACTTATTACTATAAATAGCTAAGCATCTGCATGAAGTAGGAACTATCAACCGAATCGACATTTAAAAAAGACCTCTAGTTACCCCAATTCCCTGAGATCTCGTCATACATTTTGCAACCGGACGTTGGAAGAGAGTGTTTGATAAGGCAAAGATGGTGAGAAATTTTTTGTTGACTATGAAATGTCAATTTGTCACACCCAATATTATTTAATTTTGTTCGATTATTTCCCACTTTCACGTCATTAAATACTGTCGTACGATATAGCCGATAAGACTTAAAAGGACTTATTGGAAGTGATATAGTCAGATACTTTGCTTGATCTAGGCTACGACATTGGAAAGTGAATCATTTGCACAGCTAACATGTCTGGGCAGAGGGAATGATTGTTTATGTCCGTAAATAGATTTAGTTTGGTTTTAAATTAGAATTGAGTCTAAGTGGCCAATAGAAGACGCCTGCCTAAAAATAATTTGATCATAAATGAATTCCAACTATCGTTCATATTGCAGTGAAGTCAAACTAAAGTTCAATTCTGATGGTTTCATCATGACTAATGAATCAATTGAATTTTATTTATAAAATGTAATTCGACTGTTTTCCTCTGGACATTGATGCAAACAACACTAGAAAAAGTAATATTCCAAATAGTGACAAACAGTGAAGCTTTGGAAAAAGAAAATGAAGAAGTAAAGCTAAGGATTTTTTCATTGGAGGAAATGTTGAAAAAGTTTGTCAAAAATACCAACATTCCTTCTCCATACTACCTTGTGTACGGTAGAGTTTCAAACGCAGCGTATATAGTAGTGCAGTTTATTATGTTGCTGTTTATTGTAGTTTTATTTTTGATAGCTCAATTAGAGTTAGACTCGTATTTGCACACTGACAATAAACTTTACAAAGTACATTTATAAAAATCAACATAAAAAGCAGAGCAAAATCTTCACGATAGGCGCGAGCAACGCTCGGATGCCGAGACGCACAGATATGATCTCTCCAGCAAAGATGATGAAAATTCCCTTGCCGATCAACTCGTCTCGCTGCCTGTCGTTGCTTGTTTTTCGACTACATTCCAGTTTGCAGCGAATGGCTTTTTGCCTGTGATTGTTACAGTCGTTTACAAAATTACTTCAATGCGGGAAAGCAGCAATTGCTTGCGAGGGCGGCTTGGGGACGAAATTCACGTCGGCGTCACGCCGAATAGTTTATGAATGCGAAAACGCCACATGTACTCTCCCTCCAGTGTCCGGACCCACAGGGGAAGGAAACGATACTTGCTTTTTATTCGTGCAAGTACAGAGTGATGTATCCAGATTAGGAGATGAACAAGGATCCGAAAGAACCTGTAGGTCATTGTTTTGTTGAACATTTGAGTCGGCTTTCACAGAAAAGACTGGTTTTAAACGACCAATTGAAATTGTTTTTTCCGTTCCATTCATTTCGCTGATGAAAACACGGTCGTTAACCCTCCTGGTGACTTTATGAGGGCCGGAATAATGAGGATCAAGAGGTCGGTTGACAGCATCAACCCTGAAAAAAACGTGAGAGCAGGTATATAAGGCCTTGAGGATGAAGGGTCTCTGCTTAGAGTGATGTGCAGTAGGTGTAGGTCATACTCTTCTGATGAATTCTCTGGACTTTTCTAAGAAAAAATTAGGATTAGCTGGCCTGTCTTCATTAATAAAAAATTCGCCTGGGATGCGAAGGTCTGAGCCAAACATAAGTTGGGCTGGTGATGCATTGAGGTACTCTTTGAAACATGATCGAAGACCAAGAAGGAATGTTGGTAGCAATTGTGGCCAAGACGTAGGAGCACAGCACATTAAAGCAACTTTAGCGGTCCTATGCCAATGCTCGATAAGTCCGTTTGCTTGTGGGTGATACGGTGTTGGGTGAATGCGTTGCGCACCAACTATCTGAGCTAGAGCCGTAAAAAGTTCCGACTCAAACTGAGTGCCTTGATCCGTTGTAATTATGAGCGGAGTGCCAAATTGCACGATCCAATGGTTAAAAAATGCAGTGGCAATAGAATCTGCTGTAATGTCAGCTAGAGGAGCTGCCACCGGCCAGCGAGAGTAACGATCAATCATTGTCAGGCAGTAGCGAAAACTGTTGATTACTGGCAGCTGAATGATGTCCAGATGGATGTGATCAAAACGATTTTCCGGAACGTCGACGTGTTTTGGCCCTATACGTTTGTGCCTTTGCACTTAGATCGTTGACATGAAATGCATTCTCTCGCCCAGGTCAGAGCATCTGCTTGCATGCGAGGCCAAATAAATTTTTCCTTTAAATGTCGATGATGAGCAGGGCTGTGAATGATGTCAAACGCTTGTTTGCGAAGAGATTCTGGAAGATAAGGACAAATCCATCCCGTGGAGGTATCAGAGTAAATTTGATGTCCTTGGTGATTTAGGAGTTGTAGTTTAAGAGATCAGTTGTCGTTTAATAAATCTTAGAGCTGTTGGTATGGTTTGGAAGTCTGAAGCGGTAGGCATGTCGATTACGTTGACTCTCGATAAGGTATCTGCAACTAAATTATGTTCGCCTTTAACGATTTCTGTGGTGAACTCGGAAATAAAGCTGAGTTGGTTATGCTGTCTAGGAGAAGCTTTGTCCAATTTTTAGGCAAAAGCTTGTCTTAACGATGAATGTTCGACCTTTCAGGATATGTCGAAAGAATTTAATACTGGCGAAAATGGCAAGAAGTTCCCTGTCGTAGGTAATGAAGCGTCTTTCAGTGGGGCTTAATTTCCTAGAGTAAAATCCAAGTGATTTCCATGTTCCATCTTCGAACTGCTCTAATGATGCACTAGCGGCATGGTCAGAAGCGTCCGTAGATAATGCAATAAATGCTGACGGTGATAAAAATGCAGTGACAACAGCTGATGAGATACTCGATTTGCACTCCTCTAGGACAGTTTTACTTTCCAGTGTCCAGTTAATTTTTGTTTTGTCTCGCTTTTTTGTGCTCATTGAGACGTGCCTGATTAGCAGAGGCCTTTGGGATACAACATCGGTAATAATTAAGCATACCAAGGAAACGTCGAAGATCACAAATTGTTTCAGGAATTGGATGGTTGAGAACTGCTTCTACTTACTCTGATGGAGCTGTGAATCCATCTTTGTTGAGACGATAGCCAAGATACACAACTTCTTCCTTGCCAAATGAACATTTGCTGGGATTTATAACCAGGTTATTTTCCCTTAGAATCTTAAAGATAGCCTGTAGATGCTCCATGTGCTCTTCTTCTGATTTAGAAAAACTGATTATGTCATCGATGAAACAGGAGGCAAAGTTAATATTGCGAAGAAGGTTACCCATGTGACGTTGAAAGGTTTTTGTAGCATTTCGATGACCTGGAGGCATAACACAGAATTTAAACATGGCGTTGTAACCGCTGTTTTGGGGATACCCTCCTCTGCAACTGGTATTTGATAGCAGGCCTTTACAATATCAATCGTTGAAAATATTGAACAGCCATGACAGAGATGAAGTAGGTCGTCAATCATAGGAATCGGATAGCTATCCGGTGTTGTCTGTTTATTGAGGCGGCGATAGTCACCCGTTGAATGCCAACCGCCAAGATTCTTTGTTACCATATGAATAGGGCTAGCCCATTCACTGCTGGAAGCTCTAATTTCACCATGTTGAAGTAGAAGATCAAAATCAGCTTCAGCTGCTAAAAATTTTCCCCCGTGAGACGTCGAGGACGTTCTGATACAGGAGGTCCATTCGTGAAATTTGATGACGAGTTTTTGTAGATTCGAAGATAACTGGAAATGGTTTAGGCACAGTGGTATCAATAAATTTTTGTAGAAGCCGTCTATAATGTGTTGCAATTTCGTTGAAAGAAGAATCTTTTGATGATGCTATAGTTGAAATACTGTGTATTGGTGCTTCGGCCACATAGCCTCGTTTGCTGAGTTTGGTGTTTTTGTCAATGAGACATTTACCTTGTAGATCAATAAGTAGTCCGTAATAAGCCAAAAAAATCCGCACCTATGATAGCGTGATTAGTATCAGCAACAACAAACGACCATTTGAATTCACAACGAAGGCCAAGCTGTAGAGAGATGATGATTGCCGTAAGTGTTGATAGTAGAGTTGTTAGCAGCAAAGAGTTTGTAGTCAGTCAATTCGAGCTTACGACGTATCCAAGATCGTGGAATAATTGATAGCATAGAACCAGAGTCTATCAGCAATACTAAATTGCTACGTTTGTCACGGACGAAAAGGCAGTATTCTTTCAGTGGTTGATTGTTAATATCGCTGTCGCCAACCACCGCTACTGACGACAGCTTATTTAGTTTCCCTCAAATAAAGATGATTGCACTGCTGTGGGCTTGAAATTGCAGGGTTTAGTGCAGCTTCGTGCACGATTGCCATAATTATGGTGATAATAATAGTGTCCTGCTGGAGAATTATGTGGCTCTCTAGACTCTCTCTGCTACGCTCGTCATTGTGAGTTCGCTTTTTTAACCATGTTGGTCACCTCTTTTTGTTGCATGTATTCTCCAGACTTTTCTAATTTTTTCTCCAGGGCCTTTCTAATTTTCTTAAGCTCAGTAACTACGGCGACCTCAGTGACATCCGGGGTTGGCAGGGCTGCTCATGGATAGCTGGAATGCGTAGCGGCAGCCATGACGAAGTGAGGTGATTCACCACTTTCCATTAAGGTATCTGCATCAGTAGCCAGTTCATCAAGTGAAGCTGTGGCTTGGAACACTCGTAGCAATTTCTGAACTGTCGGGGGAAGTAGCGAACTCTTAACCATTTTCCGGGGCTTGTGCGCCCACCATAGACCGCATAAGCCTAAGCACTTCTGAAGGCTTCCTTCCACCAAGCTCGAGCTCAGCCAGAACCTTGTGTAACTGTTGATCGGCATAATCTGCTAGGCGATTGATGAGCTGCATCTTTAAAAAGCTGTATTTGTCCTTAGCCGGCGGCAATTTAATTACACCTGTGATGGCTAACAATGCATCGGCAATGAGGCTATTTATGATCAAGTGATATTTCAAATTGTCAGCTCGCACATTGAACGATTGAAAAACTGATTGTGCTTGCAGAAACCAAATCTCTAGATTATCGTTCCAAAATGGTGGAAGCCTGCAGTTCTGCATTGAGGGCTCATCATCACTTTTGTGCTTGCGAATTGGCACGCATCTGGTGCTACAGCTGCGCTGTCAGTTGATGCATTCCGCGATGCTCTCGATTTTGGCATTGCTCACGATAATGCACAAAAAGTTTGTTGATCGTTGCAATTATTACACAATTTGAAACAGTTTATAACTATCGCACATTAATTATGACGCGACAGAAAATGGCACTTGCTGTCCGGCACAATGAGTGACATTTGAAAAGTCCCGCTAACCGCAACATGGAGACATTTCACCGTTTGGGGTCACCATTATAGTTTATTATGTTGCTGTTTATTGTAGTTTTATTTTTGATTGCTCAATTAGAGTTACACTCGTATTTACACTCTGGCAATAAACTTTTCAAACTACATATATAAAAATAAACATGAAAAGCAGAGCAAAATCTTCACGATGGGCGCGAGCAACGCTTGGATGCCAGAAGCACAGACATGATCTCTCGAGCAAAGATGATGAAAATTCCCTTGCCGCTTGTCGCTCCGCGATGACGATCAACTTGTCTCGCTGCTTGTCGTTGCTTGTTTTTCTCATACATTCCGGTTTGCCACGAATGGCCTCGGGTTTGCCGCGAATGGCTTGATGCCTCTAATTGTTACATATGTCGCGTGATTAACGTAAGTAGCTGCCTTTTGTAGGCCTAACCTCACGGTCACCATTAGACTGCGATTGATTGAAGCGCCAATCTTTCGCCCCCAAGTTCGGTACCAGTTTACATTGAGGGGAACTTTCATCTTTCATACTGGTAGATCCGAGACCCAGCTATATCTGACGCTATAAGGTCAACGCCAACCTTTGTTTTTAACAATCAGCCACCACGATACTCCCCGAAGGGCCGCAACCAACCAGCTGATCATCCGAAGATGAGAGCTCATCAGCTGCCCGTGGTACCTGAATATACCTCCAGGGTTGAGGTTCGCAGCAATTAGTTGATCTTCTTATCGAACAATCACAAAGCCACTATGTTTCAGGTCAAGTTCCTGCCCTACTATTTTTACTATGCGATTCGGGTACCCCGGAAACGCCAGTCACTGGAATCGGAGACGACAACCCAACAATACCAGTTGCACCCCTTTGAATTACCAGATCAGTTCCGCCCTGGCGGTCGTTTACAAAATTACTTCGATGCGGAGAATCAGCAATTGCTTGCGAGGGTTCCGCTTGGGGACGGAACTCACGTCTGCGTCGCGCCGAATAGTTTGGGATTCCCAAAACCCCACAGTAGTAATAATCCGGGCGAAAACAGTTATTTTCCTTGTCTTTTATTTCAAAGTAGGCGTCATAACGGAACTTAAAATTTTAGTCCATCTTTCAACTTAGTTTCCTTTCTTTAAGTCAAAGATAATTTAAAGTGTGTGTAAAGTGATCACGTGTTCACTTTGAAGAAGCTACAACCTCTTGGTGGTTCAGGTTAGCAAATATTCGGTAGCTCGTCCGGAGACGGGCGTAGGCGCCAGTCGCTTGTTGTTAGCATATATTCCTTTAGAATGGATGAAAGCCAGAAGATTAAACTCAGTCTTGGATAGCATTGGCGACTCCAAAAGACCAAAAATAGCTACGACTACTGATAAATCACCTCAAAAATCTTTTAAACTCATCAAAAAACGGATAGAAATCCCGTGAGTAAAACATATAAGCCTACAGCTAATGCCAATGATGCCAGTAACGCCACCATATCCGTTCCTAACCTAAAAATTTCTCCGGACACAGAAACGAAGCTCAATATTTCTACCCCTGAAGCTAGGTTCGAACACTTCATATGCTCCACTCTCTCAGACTCCCAACAATTCTCAATCAAAGTCCATAACTTGTGAAAGCAACAATGCTGAAATGGAATTGGACGTTTCTATGGTTTCAAGTGAACTTAACCCCAATGAATCGCAGTTTTCTAACCTCAAGCCTGACTCTAATGAAAAACTTAGTAGAACTTAGAACATTACGAACCCCACGACAAATAAGACTAACAAACTGCTCAACCTATACGATGCAGATAAAAGGAAAAATTTCCATGTTATTGTTGATGCCTTTGACAGCAATGGAAGGAAAGTCAGGTTAGACCATATTACCTAGTCTTTCGGTAGACGAATATTTACCACCGGTTATTTCCGGTAACCACAAAAGACTCTGGTCGGGGCATTCGGGTCCGGAAGCTCGTCCGGAGGCGGGCATAGGCGCCGCTCGCTTGTGCCTATAAATCCCAATCGAGCCGCCCAGCTAGAACGCGGCTCCTCAGATGATTCCTCTTTTGTCAACAAACCTGCCTAAAGGGTGGAACCTACCACCGGCGCTAGATCTATACGCAGAGGCACCACTAACCATTACCGCGAGTTGAAGACCTACCTTCCACCACCGATAATCGCGCGCAAAGACTACGTTCTCAAACTGCGGCAGCACTGACAGAAATAATATCAATACCTTTCGCGGAGGAATTTCGCTTTGGAACAAAATTCCAACAACCTAGCGCGAAAAGAAATCCTAACACCTACGCAAAACGTGCACCTCCCATCACTTGAAGCACCAGCTGAAAGGAACAATTTGTAAACAAAACCCACGAGAAGAAAATTACCAAAATTACCAAACAAAACCAACCGATTTCACACGGCTGGAAATTGGAAAAGTTAATAAATGACAAGTTTCTTAAGATGTATCTATCGACCAATCGAATCTTTCCAAAAAAACAAACCAATTCAAGAATTCTACTTATCGCTCTTATATCTTTCCCTACTTCGTTGAGGGGCCCCTTTCGATGACATCCACCGCCAGCGGGCTCTTGCGCCTTGACGTGCACCACTTATTTACCGTGTCGTATGAACTCCAAATTGAGCTCGTACTTCAAAGAACACAACGATCACTTTTCTTGCACCTTGACCTCCACCACTTATCTCTGCATCCAATGAACTCCAACTTGCGCTCGTACTTCGAAGACACAAACTTTTGCTCTTACTGCCTCGCTTCTTGCACCCACTCGTTGGACTAGGAGACCGTCCGTTAGCTTTGGCCTCTTTTATTCCCTCGTACATAGCAATGACCTACATCAATGTCGAGGTCATTCGAAGCAGTGTTATTGCACTTTTATTGGAAAGTGCCTCGGATGAAATTGCATTCACACCATGTACATTAACCACTCCACACCTCATACACTTTTGGACTTATGACTTATGTCCCATGTTCCACCACATGATGATTTGAAATTGATTTGTTGGCATTTCTGACAATCACGTTTCCTCATACATTTGTGCTTTATTGTGTGTTTCCGTTTCCGATGATAACATTTTCTGGCATTTAATAAGTATGTCTGTGTATTACAAGTATATTCATGCTATATGTAGTTGCTGGTAATGTATGTTTGTTTAGGAATTAATAGGTATGTATTCTTTTCGAGGTTACGTGGGCAATCTGAAGTCATGTATAAAATGATAAGTTTTGTAGTACCAATCCTGGGTAGTTTTCAATTAGGTTCTTTTTGGTACCTGGGTTCACTGAATTCAAAATGCCAGCTAAATAAATATCTGTTCATGTAAGTCTCCCTCCAAAGCGAAATGTCCATTATGATCTTCCACTATCGTTTTCAATTTCTCCCCGTAGAAAGGAATGACTTCCTTCATGAGTGTGATCAAACTCTTCGCATAGTTTTCATCCTCGGATTCATAGAAAACTGCTACTTTTGACGGAATTTGTGTATGATGTCAACGGTTGATACTGTCTTAAGCCATTGTTGTTGGGCACTTGTTTTGCTGCTACTGGCTGTCCCTAGCTTTACTAACATGCAGGAAAAATTTACTTAAAGCTACATTAAACTTAAGCTTTTTGCCATGCAGTACAATGTATTAAACACTCAATTGGCTCAATTGGTGGGGATGTTCAATGTAATATGCAATTACGCGTATTCGCTTCTGCGTCGGATGCATCGGGGTCCGCTAGTAACCAATAAAGTTTAGTTGTGATTTGTTAAATTCGTTGTACTCATGAAGAAAGAATTTTTGAAGTTTTATTGGTTTAAAAATCGCTAGGGTTGGGGACACGAATTTTCCGTACGTTTTGTTCCCTCCTACACACCTCTGTTCCAAAAGCTGTTTCAGTTTCATGCCCTACCGACTTAAAATAAAACGTTTTCAAGGGTTACGACAGCATAAGCTTTTTTAGATACAAATTATTAAATTACCTTCTGAAAAAAAAAACAAATAAAGAAAAAATTAAAAACTAACTGCATAAAATAAATTTCAATTCATTTCAGGCTGAACTACAAATGGATTGTGCACTTGATTTAATGCGTCGCTTGCCACCTCAGCAAATTGAAAAGAATCTTATTGACCTGATCGATTTGGCACCTGCCCTATGTGAAGATTTGCTTTCATCGGTTGACCAACCGTTGAAAATTGCAAAAGATAAAGAAACAGGAAAAGATTATCTACTGTGCGACTATAACCGTGATGGTGATTCATACCGGTCGCCATGGTCAAATACGTATGATCCGCCACTAGAAGATGGATCAATGCCATCTGAACGTCTTCGGAAATTAGAAATTGAAGCAAACTATGCATTCGATCAATACCGTGAAATGTATTTTGAAGGCGGAGTGTCTTCTGTTTACCTTTGGGACCTACAACATGGTTTTGCTGGGGTCATACTCATTAAGAAAGCCGGCGATGGTAGCAAGAAAATTCGTGGTTGCTGGGATTCAATACACGTGGTAGAAGTTCAGGAGAAAAGCACCGGCCGTACAGCTCATTACAAGCTCACCTCGACTGCTATGTTATGGCTGCAAACAAACAAACAAGGCTCGGGAACAATGAATTTAGGTGGCAGTCTTACGCGGCAAGTTGAGCAAGATTGGAATGTTAGTGAGTCGTCTCCCCATATCGCCAATATTGGAAGAATGGTGGAAGACATGGAGAATAAAATCCGAAATACCCTGAATGAAATTTATTTCGGCAAGACAAAAGACATTGTTAATGGTTTAAGAAGTATTCAATCGCTGGCCGATCAACGACAGCAGGCCGCGATGAAACAAGATTTGGCAGCGGCCATTCTAAGACGCAATGTTAAACCGGACGGGAACTGAAACGATGAGGAGTTTGAGACCGATAGTTTTTATGATACGTGAACAAGATATGCCTTCATTTTTCTTGGATTTCCACTCTATTTTATTGATTGTTTTTAACTTTATTCGTATTTCTTCTGCAAGCGACTTTTCGAATAGTTAAGCGATCGTAGCTACTTCAAAAGCGAAATTTCGCCGAACTTTCCGTTTGCATCGCAAAGTACGTTTATAGTTGCTTCGGAATCGTCACAATTCATTTGGAAAAAAACAATACAAAGCATTTTCTATTCAAGCATTTCTTTTCAATCTTATTTAATGTAATTCTGTTCATTTCTATTTTTCTACTTGTTTCTTTTTAACTACTCGTGTAACGAACGATTCAGTCTGAGCTCTCAATGTTTTGTAAAATTAAAAAAAAATATTTGTCATACGAATGTAATCTATATATGAATCGCGCTTTAACATTCACCGATTTAGTATTGTTTTTTTACATGCTTTTGTTATCTATCTACTATTTTTCTTTAAGATGCAAATCCATTAAAATTATATCCATGGATATGAATATTAGAGAGAAGAAAAGAACACTAAAAAGTTTAAGAACATTTTTAAGGGAAAAATATATAAAATATATAATATGCGTTTCAATTAATTATATATATGTCTTGTGTTTTATTCGTATTAATAAGTTGTATATGATTATCTTCTTTTCAGTTATAGTTGTTGCTTTTCTTTAACTTTTGGCAGTTTCTGGAAAAAAAGAAAAATTGGTAATAATTTCATTGTCGGATATTGAGTTACTAACTTCTTTGGCAGATATTGAGTTAAGTATATTCATGAGATACTTTAACAAAATCGAGGATATTCATCCCATCTTACAACGATATTTTTATAAATTGAAGTAATCCAACTGTTATTCAAGCATGAAATAAATACGTAACCTTCGCTCAGTGCAGGAAAGCAATTTCGTCAAATTATAGAAGAATAAATGAATTAGCAGGCCATTTTAACTCGGAAGTACTTATTATATTAAAAAAAAGCATTTAGCTAGTGAATTGTTCATAGTAATATCCAATTAATAAACATTATAAATAATAAATTGAAAAATAGTAAAAATTAAATGCTAATAAGACTATTTGATCTTCTTGGGAAGTTACAGCTGGACTAACATTCATTTCCTTCCAATAAGATAAGACAGTAGAGTCTCTATTACTCAAACTTCAAGGCAAAGGTACCTACCAATTTCGGGATAAAAAGCTTTTGAGCTGTAGAGATCTTCCAGATTGTTGAGATTATCGAAGGGACAGAGGGACGATAATTTTGAAGAGAAAGATAACTTTGAATATATATGAGTACGCTTTATTTGTTTTACATAAAGGAACTTCTTATTGCACACGTCTCTGGTGACGTAAGTAGTGCGCTCCGGCGCCTTAATACTGGGTTTCGCTCACGCATGCGCGGTGAGCCTATCGACGTACGATAACTTTACTTCTCAACACTCCCGCCGTTTTAGTACGTCGAGGATCCTATGCCTAAACCGTTACATAGATGCTGAAACTGTCTTTTTGGAAGTGCTTTGGTAAATATATCAGCTAGCAGCTGATCCGTAGGAACATATTCTGCCGATGTTTCCCCACTCTCCACAGTTTCGCGAACATAGTGATGCTTAATGTCTATATGCTTGGTTCGCTTGTGGAACTCCGGATTTTTGATTAATCAGATTGCACTTTGATTGTCTATTCGCAGAACTGTCGCAGTACCCCGTGATAGATCTACGCGTCTCCACGTCACTTGCGAAATCCGAGCGTGAAAACCCCTGTAACTCCGAGTTACTCTCGCCGCGTTTGTACATTATCCCGACTTTCGTTGTTCCGACCAAGTACCGGTAGATTAGTTTCACCGCTTGCCAGTGGCTCTCGTGGTGATTGCTAAGAAATATACTAACTGAATTCACCGAATATGCGATATCCGGCCGCGTCACAACCGCAAGAAACATTAACGAGCCCACTGCTTCTCGAAACGGTACCGTACTTGAGTTTTCATCGTCGCGATCGTTTGGAACTAGTCGCGCGTGCGGATCGGCAGGCACACTTGCCGCTTGTGCATCGATCATCTTAAATTTATTGAGAATTTTCTTCACATATGCTTCTTGATGCAAGAACATGGTTTTCTTTACTCGATTTCGTTCTATTTGTACCCCGACAAATAACTTTCCATCCCCGATTGTAATTTCAAACACGTTACCCAATGATTTGATTACCGACTCGAGAGCTTTACTTGTTTTTGCTGCGATAACTCTGTCATCTACAAAAAGCGCTAAAAACACATCTACCCGTCCTTGAAAGATATACTTGTCGGCTTCCGTTTGTTATTTCTCTAAGAACTCACGAAACTTTACGTCCCAGCACCTGGGTTCTTGTTTCAAGCCGTACAAGGACTTGTTCAGTTTGCACACGAAACCACGTTTTTCTTCTTTCTTGACGTTGAGCCCTTCCGGAATTTCCATGTAGATCTCTTCCTTGAGTTCGCCGTGAAGAAAGGCTGTTCTCACGTCAAACTGTGTGAGTTCCAAGCCCTGTTCAGCCACCATGGCCAATAGAACTCTCAGTGAGTCGTATCTCACGACTGTCGAGAAAGTCTCCGTGTAGTCGAGTCCCTCTTTTTGTTGAAATCCTCGTGCACAAAGTCTCGCTTTGTACCGGTATACGTCACCTGACGTGTCTCGTATAACCTTGAACATCCATTTCGAATCTATGGGCTTTCGATCCGTTTTCCTTGGTACGATTGACCAAGTCTCGTTCTGCTCGTGCGCGTCGAACTCTTCCTGAATCGCCGCGGCACTGTTCATCGCCTCCTGAAATGTGTTTGGCGGATTATATTCAGCGAAGTCAACCTCATACCTTATCGGTCGTCTGATGTTTGCACGATCCCGCAGTTGTCTGTCATTATACAGTTGATTTTGATCTTCTTCTCGAGGATCTTCTGGTTGTTCGTTTCTTTCAGGTTCTTCCTGAGCTTCCTGGCATTCTACCTACTTTTGCTGCTCGTTGGGTTCTGCCACATCTTCGTTTTCATCCGCTCGAAGCAAATATTCGAATTCTTTTCCTTTTTCTGCCCCAAGTTGCGACTTCTCGTTGAATGTGACGTCTCTCGATACAGATATTTTCTTGTTCTCTGGATTGTACAAACGGTAATTCATCGAGTCATTCTGATACCCAACTAAGATCAACTTTGGATCTAACTTCTTGCGAAATTGTTTGAGGATGTGCATGTACGCATCCGATCCGAACACTCGAAAATGGGACACATCTGGTGTTTTTCCAAACCAGCTCTCGTATGGCGTTTTCTCTTTACTGGTAGCCAGAACTCGATTGAGCACGGTCACTGCTGTACCGACTGCTTCCGGCCATAGCGGCAGAGGAGGTTTCTTTGCCGTTATCAACGTGCGCGCATTCTCGATGATCGTTCTGTTGTCGCGCTCGGCTTTCCCGTTCTGCTGAGGAGTGTAAGGTGCCGTGTTTAACGAAAAATTACTGGTGACGTAAGTAGTACGCTCCGGCGCCTTAATACTGGGTTTCGCTTACGGATGCGCAGTGAGCCTATCGACGTACGATAACTTTACCTCTCAACACAGATAACTATTAATTTTGACTCATATGCTCTATGTGTGTTACTTAAAACTTAAAAGTTTTGAAAAAAGAATAATTTGCCTTTGATTTTGCTTTAGCACTACGGCCCTTTTAGGGCCTTCTCATCGTGATGGCATGTTTCGGCACTCGACAGGGTAATATGTCTGTCAATCCAGCTGCGATACGTTCTGATTTTAAACAAATACGTACCATAACTGGACAGGCTTATAATCCATCCGAAGAATCACTCGAAACAAATCTCGTTGTCACCAACGGGATTCGAACCAGGGTCCTTTGACTTCCGCAGCGAGCACTCTAACTACTGGACTAGGCGGACTACTTAATCATCCAAATACTTCCTTAAAATTACAAAAAATATTTTAATTTGGTCTAAAGCAGCTAGCGGATTTTTATTTCTTGTTAAAATGATAATATTATCTGCATACAGAAACATTTTATAATTATTATTAGAACCATAAGAATACTTGAAACGAATATTGATTAAATAATTACGGACCTAGAATTCATCTTTGTAGAACTCCGGATTGAACATGATCTAAAGATGAACCGAAATTGCTAAATTTAACCGACATAACTCTGTTTGTAAGAAAATGAATAATACAACTTATGGGAACGGGCAATTATTATGTAAAAGTTGAAAAATCAGACCATTCATCCAAACCGAGGCAAATGTCTTAGCAAGATTGGTAGTACACGCAACCGTTGCTTACTTTTTTTTCTACCTAATTATGTTCTGAACAGATAATATGGCATGTTCAGTGGAGAGATTTTCTTTAAATCCAAAAAGATGTGTTCGGATTTGGGTAGTTTAGAGAAAATTTCAAATGAACGAAGAATAATTTTTTAAAGAATTTTTCTTAAATTTGAATGCAGGAAATTTGCCTAAATTTATTAATATGGATAGTCTAAAAAGTATTGAGCCTTTTTGTCACTAGATAGTGTTCGTTGTCATATATCGGGCAATACTTATCAGATTGAGTCAAACTGACATGCGTTTGAAAGGCGACATTTCAGTTTACAATTTTCATGCGGACAGTTTTGTATTTCGTCATTCATGTCAAAAGTTGTATTCATTTAAAAATGAGTGAAATTTTTGAAAAATACATTATATTTTACAATATCAAGGTGAGAATGCATCGCAGGCTCGTGAAAAAATTTGTGGTGTCTACAGTCAAGATAATTCATGAAAAGCCATAGCCAAGAGAAAGTTCGCTCGCTTTCGTTCTGGAAATTTTGATGTCAAAGATGCACCTCGCTCAGGTCGACCAATCACTGAACAAGTCGATGAAATCGAACAAAAAATTTAAGAAGACCGCCACATAAGCAGCCATGTCATTGCTAAGGAACTGA
The DNA here is from genome assembly GCA_963969285.1 of Odontomyia ornata. Taxonomy (NCBI): domain Eukaryota; kingdom Metazoa; phylum Arthropoda; class Insecta; order Diptera; family Stratiomyidae; genus Odontomyia; species Odontomyia ornata. Next base: position 33,360,841 of record OZ017740.1, read on the forward strand.
GTATCCATCACCGAACAGTTTTCAACCATTTGCGTAAGGCTGGATACACAAAGAAGCTCGACGTTTGGGTGCCGCGTGAATTAACACAAAAAAAATTTGATCGACCGAATTCCCATTTACAAAATGCTAATAAAACACAACGAAATCAAGCCATTCTTGAAGCAAAGATACGAGAATATCGTTGGAAAAAGATCATGGTCAAAAAAAGGTGAACCATAACAAACGACTTCAAAGCCAGGATTGACACCAAATAAGATTATGCTGTGTGTATGGTGGAATTGGAAGGGAATTGTTTATCATGAGGTGCTAGAACCTGGCCAAACACTTAATGAGTGTCCCATGTAGCCGGCACTGTTGCTACGTCCGACAAGAATCCAGACGAATTTTCGATGTCTGGTTTCTTTCTATGGCATCTACAATATGTTTCCAGTCGTCAAAACCCTCAATCCAAACATTTTGTATTTTTTTAGATGCCCGATTTGCGAATAACCAACACGGTTCACAATTCGCCTTCTGAAGTATTAAAGAATAGGATAGCCATGTACGTACAAATTTCACGACAAACTTGGCAACAATACTAGTAATATTTTTCTAGAAAAGATCTATTGTCACTATCTTTTAAGAAAGGCCCTTAGGTTTACAATGCCCGTTTTCAATCACGAATCTTTTCATTTGATCGGTTAGCTCTTAGATAGAAGCATTTGATAGATATAAGCATTTTCCTATCTTACGTCAGTTTTGGTTGAAATGCTTAACGATTAACTTGAAATTATATTATGGTCTTTAGCCGTCTCACTTTGTAGTAATCAAGCAGTCACACAAGCAAACTGCTCAAAAACCGTCCTATCTCCTATTCAAATTTTTAAAGGCAGATTTAGAAAAATATTTAATTATTTCCATCCATAATCGTAATTTGTAAAATAGTTTTCTTTCTTATTATTATTATGTGTAATTTTATATCAATTTTCCTTTGTATTAAATTCAAATGTTTCCCTTTAATTATATTCGTCATGAGATTTAACTTTTATTACTATTTAAAATCTTCTTCATTTTTCTTTACTTCAGTTAATTTTTTTTTTTTTAATTTAAATCTGCCAAATAGAATTTCGGTGTATTACATCACGGAATGTAAGCGAACCTCGCTGAGCTAGCAGCTGATGCGACTTAGAGGTACAGAGAAAAAGAGAGGAACAAGAGGAGATTTGGACGGATCGAGGAGTCCACTTCAAATCGCCAAGCAGTGAGGTTCGGTTCCATCTTCGCGGTGCAAAGTTTCTCGTCGCGAACAAATTTCGTTCAAGTGCGCATAGTGAAGTAAATAAATTCAAAGGTGGTCGCCTATGCGTTGAAATCTTTCTCTAGGTAAGGATGCAGCGTGATTAATAGCAGCCACAAAAACTTTAGCGAAAAGGAAAATCTTGCCAAAAGTTCGATTCATATGAGATGTAGTGGAGACTTCTAAAATGTCATTCACTTCGACTGAGGACAAGCTCTGCATTTGCTACTTAGCATTTTAAAACGTAAGTACAAGCTCTTGTGGTGTGTTGAATCTTACAGAGCCATCACAAAACGTATTTAAATGTTTTCTTGCAGTTTTTACAAGTGCGTGGTGGACGTTTTCGGGCGGACGTGCTGAGCAGATAACCTCTGGGCGGCATCCAACTGAACCGGTGAATAAAAATTTGCAACGGCAAAAATAACGAGTGAGGAACCGTGAGCTGGGTGTGACGAATGTCGAGCTGAATATGTGGAAGGGCTCGGCGTTGTTTGATATGCGGAGGACCTATTTACCAGTTCCAAGGAATTTCAATCGGCGGGGCAAATTCATTAGAAACTTTAGACGGAACCATATAAAGTTTCTTTGCAAATAGCTCTTCAAATTCGGTGAGTCTTGACGCAAATGGAGACACGAGGTAACGCATCGTAGTCACAGTCGCCGTGTGTAAACATTCAACAAGACGTGGTGGGTGATCGCTTTTAATTCGAATTTGCCGTGTAATATCACTGAAAGTAGCCCTTGGACAAAAAACGTTCATGCTCGAAATCGTCAATCCGGAAGTCGAATTAAATGAAATTTCCGCAATTCCATCGGTACTCACAGTAACCGCATTATTTATTTTGTCGCGTGGTAATCAGTTCCTAGCAGATACAAGGTAATTGCTAAAGCTAGTTCGAAACTCATAGTTAGCTAGATTTCGTGGTCATGGACATTTAACCGCTAATTTCCGTATTAAGCTGCTGAGAACAAAAATCTAGTTGCCGCGTCGGGAAGAAAGTGGACTAAGAGGAAAAAATATTGTAGAACGGTCAAACGAGCGCAAAAGTAATGAACATAAGAAACTTGTCAGTGGTTATAGTTAATAACATAAATTAGTGAAAGTAAATGTAAGGTTATCGAATCTTGAACTCGGCGCCATAATCGTTGACTTAAACTGCGAATTGGTGTGTTCTCATTTTCAAGCCTAATAAGTTTTCTTTTATGTTATTATAAACTCGAAGAATACTGCGACCGCTCAGTCAAATAAGCTCTGATATATATTTGGCGGATATTAACAAAAAGAAACGTCTTGCTTAACCCGAACCTTTTTAGTTAGGGTAACTTTAAAATTTTCGGTTGATGCAAACCCTGCTTACTCAGGCCCAGAAGGAAAGCAATTAACGAGCACGACGTCACAGCGAGAACTGTCAAAAGCTGTTCAATTGGTATAAAAGAACAGGTCAATAGGTCTAAAAACTTAGTACGCATTTTGCCGTCATGCTTCCGCTTTTGGGCCTGTGTTAGGAGGCGTTGGTTGATGTCATCTATGATATACCGTTCCACGCACGACTGTAAATTTAATGCATTACGCTCTTAATGGTTTTTAATACATTTTTAAAGACTTCGTATTTAAGCCTTTAACAATCTTGTATTTGGGTTACTCTTTGGTTACACGTATTTATTTTACACTCTCAATAATAAACGACTATGAGGACTACGATGATAATGACGTTGATGTTGGTTGACTGCAGCGCAGGACGAAGAGACTTTTTCCGTTGAGCTCGTGCCGTGATATCAGATCATGAGAATCTGAAAGAACGGCGCGAGCTATTTTCCATTTTCTGGCAGCGATATTGCGGATTCTGCTCAGCCGTGATGCGCTTCGAAGATCTGCCGCGGGAGCAGGATCTGCTTGCGGCGCGAGGAAGATGTTGTAGTTGGGGCGTCCCGTGCCGCCACACATTTTACTAGCGTGGGAAAGCATATTTACCAAAGGACCCTTTTAACCGTTTTGATTTGCCCGTTTGTTAGGAACAGTGAATTTGGAATATTGTAAATAGAAATAACTATTGCTTTGCTGTGAAACATTTAAAGGAAACATACTCCACAATCGGGTTCGTGGCAAGATTAATCACACCCTTGGTACTAAGCACCTAATTGAACACGTGAGTTGTCAACGAAATGTAGCCTTTAAATTTTAACGGAAAAGTAAAGCAATTGTATGATCGATTTCATTCCCATGAATATATAATCTGTGAAATGAGTGTAAGGAAAAAAGTCTAGTTCGACGCGAACGTACACAAACACACAACAAAGTGAACTAAACACAATTGGAAGGATGTCTTATTTAAGATAAAGTTGAAACTCATAACCAGTGCAAGTCAAAAGAACAAATCCTATCAATGTAAAATAACAGAAGCACATAATTAAATTTTTGATGAAATTAGTATTTCGCTTGAGGGTATGTAACAATAAAAACAAGTTTTATATGTATACCACTTGTTGCATTAGATAATAACAAAATGTTTTTCGTTTCTAAGTAATTCTTTTTATATGATATTGGTATTTTATATTGATATAATTGCTTAAAGCACAAATGTTTATTGGTAAATGAAATGAGTATTGTACATTATATAATTGATAAATTTGGAAAGGATGTAGATCTACGATTGTTAACTATTGTCCGATTTTCGCCAATATTTTTTTCATAACTATGAGAGAAACAGAATAATTAGAATTTGTAAATAATTGTATTAACGGATATACAGACCTGGCCAGTCAACACTCTGGACTGTTAATATAGTCATATTTGAATATAATTAATTAAATCCATTCTAACCTTATGTCTGCTGAAATTTGTTAAGATTTGAAATCGTAAGAAGCAAAACCCCATTTTCAAATTTAAAGTCAAAGTGAAATCGAGAATTTTCGTTAAGAAAAATACTTTCAAATGGATTTTTGATGCACTAAAGTGATGTAATCAATAAAATAATGTTCACCTAAAGCATTTCCCTCGGTCTCTTCATTTGGTTTTACCAGACCGGGTGTAGGACCCGCAACGATGGTAGGCTCCTCCTATAGCATGGGCTAGCCACCGGGCAATCTCCTCCATTTTTTGTTGTTTAACAGGGGCACTTGCCGGGTAGAGTGGCCTTCAGCTCACGTGCCCTTTTTTGGTATAGAGTTATGTGATTCGATCACATAATTCTATAGCATAAATTGGCAATATCTATAGCTCTCATTTAATGGGAAAGTTCATGCAAATTATGTTTGTATGAGTTTTCCACTCAAATGGGAAATACATGGCCACATCTACGTTTGGATCTTGGTGCGGCTGGGAGGGTGCGAGGGGGCATCATTTCCATCTGGATGCCCTCCTCTTATTTGTGGGCCATAAGAATCTTCGGTAACGAGGAAGTCCTCCTAAGTCCATCTGTCTTCCCCAGGTCCAGTTTGTCCTTTGTGTCAGCAATTTCCGACCCTTAGTTGATTACTTCATTTTCGAATTCGGTCGACATTTCTTTGACCCCAGAAATTCGTGGATGCGAAATTCTTTTTGATGTGGGTCCTTGTGCTGGGGAAAAGAACCCGCCCCACGACACCGCAACGCTAGCAAGCCAGCGCATTCAAGCTTCCTCAGACAAGGCCAATCTCGGCGGATCTTAACACCCTCTTCCGCTGAGGCAGCAGACCATCGCTGCAGTCCTGAACGGACATTAAATCTACCTAATTCACTACAACTTTAATGGATTTTAAGCAGAATATAAAAAAAAATTTAAAAAATACTCCAAGTAAAGTAAGTCGATATCTTGATATTGAGACTTCTTCGGAATTACATCACAAATTATAACTGTGAGCGAAAACCTCTGCCACTCCACCCTACCGAAGGGTATATTGCGACTTGCCTCGCCACTGGCTTCGTTCCTCCATAAGCATTCGCGAATTTGAACATGAATCGATATATTTTCGATTCTGACGGTGTCCCAATCATATATCACATACATAGACAGGCCACTGATAAGAAGATAAAATATCCTCCGAATTTGAGCTCACGAGACCAAGAATTTTAATGGAGGTACTTATTTACCAGATTAATTGAGGCTGATCAGGCTGGGACGGAGCAATCTAGGAATTGGTGGCTGAATGACAATGTCTAAATTATTCATAATTATTTTGTTTGTTTTGTGTTTTTCGTTACTTAGTTTTAGTTTCAGCTCATTATTGCTACATTTCGTGTTGTTGTTTTTTGTTTATGATCAAAATTAAGGTGAAGATGGAACAACTTTTATTTAATTTTTTATTTATCGGGAGAAAAACATGAAAAATTATTTTTGGCATTTCGTCATCGAAGTTATTCATCAGATGCTAACACTATCGTCGATGGATTAGCATGATCTCAATTTTAGGTGTTAAGTATAGCTCACAACTTTTTAATTTTTATTTAAGTCAATTACATTTAATTTCGCATTTGCTAGTTATATCGAATATTAATATTACGATCACTTGTGAGAGTTATCTAGCGCTTATTAGGCGACAGTTTATTAACTGGGCTTAATAAGCCATCATAGCTAATACACGAACTATGTGAAAAGATTTCTATGTGAAGATGGAAAAATTTTTATTTATCGGGAGAAATGTAGGAAAAATGATTTTTGAGCTTTCGTCATCAATTAAATGTAGTTCGCTTAAATAAAAATTGGAAACTTTTGAGCATTGCCTAACATCGAAAATTGAGATCATGCTAATCCATCGAAGACAGAGTTAGCATCTGTTGAGTAACTTCGATGACAAAATATCAAAAGTAATTTTTCATGGATTTCTCCCAAAATTAAGGATAGTTTTCAATATTTAGGATAGCTATATATTATGTTTATTATATTAGGATTAGAGATAAGGTTTATCGTTTAGGTTGGGAATATAGTCATAGCATTGTATCAGTATAAGATAGTTTTTGATTGAATTTTATTAGAATATAACATATTAGGGGTAGGGTTAAAGTTCACGGTTGTGTTCGAATTATAAATAATTTTTGAATAGTGTTGGTTGGTTTTTCCTCCTTTCTCCAATTGAATCATAAAATATGTAATAACTGTAATTTGATAGTTTTCTTGATTTAATGTTTTTGGATGATAAGGTATAAATTTAGTCGTTTGGAGTTTGCTTTATATTCTTTGAAAATTTATAACGATTAGTATTGAATAATGCGTTTTTGACTTTCACTTTCGAAATTACTTTCTCTAAATTCAATTATACGAATTCGTCCTTTGTGCTTAATAAAAAAGTTCACCTTAACTATTGTCTCTGATTCCTAACACTTCTAGAGCCTGAACATGAAAAAATTATTTACCCTTAATGACAATAGAAAATTCCGATGAGTACACCAAAACAGTTTCATATTTTTTTGAAATTTTAATATTTATTTTACTTTTTTTTTGAATTCACCTTATATGATAACATTCTTCATTTGAAAGGGACTTCAACTAAACTGACGGGAAAATTTTTCAAAATTTCTTTAAAATTCAGTAAAAAAACAATTGTGGAAATAGGGACAAAACGTCAAATGGTCTTCTAAAATAGTTTGTGTTAAAATAATTACAGATTGCAAAGCGAGAAAATTTAAATAAGAAATATTTGATCCACAGAAACTCGATAAACACTCCCCTGTGGGACTTTGTCACCATGATTCAAGTCACATTCACACATTTTCCATTTAGAAGCATCTGCTATTAAATTAACTTAAACGTAGACATGCTGAAATTAAGGAAATATCTAAAAGAATATGTTTGGCTAAATAAATAAATCGAGAACAATAATGAAATCGCTGAATGCTATCTGCGCTTACGACCTCGATGACGATTTTTATTATTGTCTGCCCGCCCGCGACCTTGGTCATTAAATCCGCGTGAATTCTGCTGCATATTTCGGAATGGGTTGGGATTGGGTGGAGGAAGTTGCCGGTTCATGGGATTTGCAAACGCATTTCTGATTGCCGAGTCGAAAAGACTACCCATAACATTTCGATCGATAATGAGTTCTGTTCCTAGATTTTGAAGATCATTCAACTTGAATGGGTTTCCTTCCGGTCCTTTACGAGGTCGTTTCGGATCAGGCGTTGGTTGCATGTGAGGATCTAAACGACTATGCATGCTTCCCTTTGCACCAGCCCGCAGCGCACTGTTATCATGTTTCGGGTTTTCTTTTGGTTCGCGTTGATCATCCATTCGTCGACGGCTGGGGGCGGGTGGAGATTTGTCTTCTGAGAGTGTATTGCTGTCAATTCTTCTTCGTTTCCCCAAGTTTGTTGAAGGATTTCGGAATCTGATAACTAAATCACGATTAAATAAACGTGTACCCTCGTAAAGTTCCAAGGCATAAGGTACTGAACATGCATGAGCAAATGTCACAAAGCCAAATTGGCGCTGTCGACCGTCTTTATCTTTGGGAATTCTGACTGATTCAATCGGACCGGACTGTAATATAACAAAACAGAAAAAGACTTCTCACCGCGACATAACATGATTGCAAAGATATTACCTGTATGAAAAGTTCATAAAGTAAATCTTCAGTCATCGCCTCAGATAAATTAGCACAAAACACAGTTCGCATATCTTCATCATCCGGATCTACGTCGTCATTTTTTTGGGCGGGATTATTATCCATTCGAGGCCGTGTAGCTGTTTGCATTTTGTTCCAGCTGTACTATTTTTGTGAGAAAATGCAGTAAAAGAAGTCTTCGAAAGCGCTAATTGTCACTAGCAAATTTTTTTATTATGACATTTACAAAACAAAGTTAGTGCACGGAATTGTAAAGTTTTGGTTCTTTTTCTTAAAATGGCGGCTTTTGACATTTTGATGTGACGTTCTGTTTTGGTTTAGTACATTTTAGTACCAAAGCATTATTGATAGTGAGTTGGTAATCATGTGTACACGAAATGATGTTTGAATTATAAACAAATTTATGAAGCTTGTTAAGAAGTTATGAGGATTTTCTAATGCACATAGAGATTCAATTCCACCTGAGCTAAAAAATATAAAATCTTTTCTGAAATTCAAAATGCGATAACAGGAGCACACGGTTTTGATTTGGCAAAGTTAACCTTTTTTGGATGAATTCGTGCCATTTTTAGGCTCCCAGAATTAAAGCAGCTTATTATATAGAATAGTATCTTTTGTTGTTTCTCCTAAATCGGCATGTTACTCTGTTGCTGTCTGGGAAGCCTCATAATTCAAAGGTTGAGATGTTACAATATAGTTCCATTAAGCATTGGCAATAAACGAACTCTTTTAATTTTTTAAATTTTAATTTCACTATCTGAATAATACCCCCTAATTAGTGATGTAACATATATGTAGACCTTTTATCCTGAAAGTTTTTGTATATTTGTTTGGGCTAGATGTATTTAACGAAAAAATAAATTGATAGCCGGTCCCAAGCCCGTTTGAGAAAGTGTATTAATCGAGCAGTCACACAAGCAAACTGCTCGAAAACCTTCCTATCCCCTACTCAAAATTTTATGTGGCAGATTTGGAAAAAATATGTAATTAATTTTATTCGTAAGCGTAATTTGCAGAATACTTTTTCTTCTTATTATTTTTACTAGATATTATTTCATATCAGTTTTCCTTTATATTAAAATTTAAATGTTTCCCTGTAATTCTAGTCGTCATGAGATTTAACTTTTATTACTATTTAAAATCTACATTTTCTTTACTTCAGTTAAATTTTCTGGACTTCAGTAAAATTTTGTTTTAAAAAATTTTAAAATCTGCACATAAAATTTCGAGTATGGGAACGCTGATATAATACAGTATTCCACGGATTGCATTGCCAAATGCAATCCACAATGGCTGAGCAAGGGGCTCGTCTTCAACCACCGTATCGGCATGACGATACGGTAGACGACGGACAAGCGAGAGAGTCTGCTTTTTCACCGCCACCGGGTGAACCGCGAATTTCACAAGGCTGAGCCGGGAGTTGTTTTACGGATATATCATGTAGCGCTTTTAACGCTGGGATTTTATTTCTTGTCTTTATTATGTTGCATTGGAACAAAAACGTGAAATTCAAACAATTAGAAAAGTTTAATGTATCGCAGTGTAACGTAAAATTCATTAGATTCCCATATTTTTGTTAAAGAACAAGCATATGATTTATGTTGAACGGTGAATTATGTTGAACGGTGTGAAAGCTTCGCGGTTATTTTGGCGATAAATAAGTTTCAGTTCTGTTCACCAAGGGTGAAATCAATGCGAGTGAAGTTAAATACACTCTAAGATATAAAGATTCTTTTTTTTTAAGTAATCATATACACCTTGGCAGTTGTCCCAACAAGTGATTTACTGAGGAAGTGACCGTGCTAACGGGAAAGGAATGAAATTCTCAATTTTAAGTGGCCCCAAAATTTCCGTCGATGAAAATTCATATCGTTCTGAGTGATGTGGTCATAAATTATATGTAGTGCCGTGGATTTGCTTCTTTCTATGTACATAGTTGGATCTATTTGTTTACATTGAAAATAGTTAAATCTGAAGTGAAATTAACGGCCGCAAATTATTTTCGCACGCTTATTATTTTTGTCCTACGGTCCAACGGAATTTATAACGTTTTAATTGCTGGATTATATATAGGAAGCTTGGATAACTTGTAGAATTGACTATCTCCATAAGGAGACCAGGCAAAAGGTGGTAAAAAGAATGCTCGGAGTTAGGATGGATTTGATGCGTGCTTGATTTTAGTCCACGGTTTCTTCTAGACATATAGTTCTTGACAGGTGATGCATTCTTTCAATGCAGAGAAAAATATACCTTCATTCGGTTATTGCTTCTTCTACCTTTGAACATATGTTTAGTTTATCGGAATCCCATTTTGATTAAGCACGATAAAAAGTAAGGGATGGGGAAAAACTTCAGTCAGCTTTTTAATAAGACAAAAAGAAACCGAGAAAAGATTTTTGCATTGTAAGTGAGGATTCCGAGCAACAATTTATTGATCCGGAATCGCGTGTATATAATCCGCTCAGATCTCAAGACGTTGGGAAAGGTTTCGACTGTGAAGGATTCTCATCATTTTGAATACTTTTCAATTGCATTAAAAAATTCGGGGAAGCCGCGAAGTAAGAAGAATAACCATGGGACTCTTTGTTCGATTTGATTGGTTTATCTGATAGGAGGAATGAAGACATGGATACTACAAACGGGAAACGTAAAACAATCATTTTTCCTTATGGTGTCACTTCTGCGAATTAGGAAGAAAATATTTCGGGATTGAGACTTGCAATTCAAGCGGCTCAAAACAAATGAATTTCGTATTGGTGCACAAAAAGTATTTTTTTTTATTCTAAAACTTTGGCCACAAGTTCCGGTAGATCGTGCCTTGCCCTTCAATTTAATAATCGCTTTAAAATAAGTGTGAGTTGGAATTTTCCTCACCAATTAAATTCATTTTGTTCAAGCACTCTTAAAGTACTTCACTTCAGATTTACAGCAACATTACATCATCCACATCATCTACGGGCGCTCGTAAGGATGCTGCCTTTTGTTTTCTTCTATTTATGAAAAATTATATTTATTTATGTATATTGTTTTTGGTGACCTTTGGTTTTTTCAAACGACACATGTTTCAAATTTTATCGAATTGCATCGTTTTTTTTGATAAATTCTATTTGTGTGAGGATGTTTACTTCTCAGATATTTATATGAATGAGCCGTATATTTTTTTTGTTACTCACTTTTGTCATGCTGATGTCGCAGATAAGTTTTTTTCTCGTAATCAGTCAGAACCGAATTTTTTCCATGTCTTTTTAAATTTTTCGTATGAAACAAAACTTCCTGGTTCGCGTAAACGTCAATGAAGATGAATAAAAATGTCAAGCTCATTTTTTTTAAATAAATTATTTATTTAATAATATCGTATGTGAATTGTAAATAAATTTACGTCACTCCTACACACACATAAACCATAATATAGAATAGATTAAACTAATTTGCATTTATTCATTCTTTTGTACATAAATTTTCAATTATTCGAAGTTAGAGAATAAATAATAATGGATAATTAAAACTTAAAAACTCGTTCTTTCCTTTTCTCTCTACCTAACCGGGTATAGGACCCGCATTGATGGCATGCTTCTCCGCTTATATGGGCTAGCCATCGGGCGCGCTCCTCCGTTTGTTTGTCGCTTAACAGGGGCTCTTGCCGGGTAGAGTGGCCTTCCGCTTGCGTGCCCTTTTATGGTATAGGGTTATGTGATTCGGTCGCATAATTCTATAACATAAATCGGTCACATCTATATTTCTCTTTTGATGGGAAAGTTCATGCAAACTATGTTTGCATGAGTTTTCCACTCATATGGGAAATATATGGCCACGTTTACGTTTGGATCTTGATCCGGTAGGGAGGGTGCGAGGGGGCACCACCTCAATCTGGATGCCCCACTCTTATTTGGGGGTCATGAAAATCGTCGGGTAGCGACGAATCCCTCTTAAGTCCGTCTGGCTACCCCAGGTCCAGTTTGTCCTTTCTCGTCTGCAATTTCTAACCCTAAGCAGGTTACCTTCTTTTTTTCGACTTCGGTCGACTGTTATTTGACCTCGGAATTCGCGAATGCGAAATTCTTTTGTAGTGGGTCTTTATGCTGGGGGAAAGAACCCACCCCACGACACCGCAACGCTAGCCTGACAGCGCATTCACGCATCCCCAGACAAGGCCAATCTCAGTGGATCTTAAAATCTTCTTCCACTGAGGCAGCAAACCATCGCTGCAGTCCTTCACGGACATATAATATACCTACTTTCACTGCAAAAGGAGAAGGGAACCCCCCTGTTTCCCTAACCTACAGCTTCCATGATTTCTCATCCTGAACCCTCCAATTAAATGGTAGTAAATGCTCTCGGGGTCGCACATTGGATTTACTGGTTCCCCAATAATGGGACATTAAATGCCGAGAAATGCTAAAAACTGAAAGAACGTCTACAGCTCTACTACTAAACCCTACTTACACCTCTTTTGTGGGGACGTAAGATGGTGAAGGCGAATCTTCCACGCCTGATAACGGAATCGACGTAATAACCATGCCGCCGGAATGGAGGTTGGGCGAAGGGCTAACTCCCCGCCCCTGGAAAACCTTAAAATGTTTCGAATCTTGCAGACGGGCCTCGGAATAGATTGGCTTCATAATAACGACCTCGCAATCAGAAAAAAGGATTATGCCATTGGATCCTGGAATGTCAGATCACTCAATTGCCCTGCCGCTGTTAAGGACCTTTTATAACAGGCCAGTCAATATCTATTAAAAATACTAGCAATCCAGGAAACGAATTGGACTGGAAACGACATTCAAGACATAAGATCGAACACAATATTCAAAAGTGGGAAGCCTACTGGAAAACGAGAATTCGGAGTGGCCTTCATTGTGGACAGGGAGTTCAAATCGCACGTTATTGATTTTAGGGCAGTCAATGAACGGTTGTGTGCGATCCGTATAAAAGCGAAATACTTCAAAGTCTGGCTGATTAATGTTCACGCCTCCGACTGAAGAAAAGGACGAAGAAACGAAGTAAACGTTTTACAATCACCTAGAAAGACTGGTCAACTCATTGCCTATAAATGACACCAAAATGATTCTGGGTGAACGACTGGAGGATCTAGCCGCCACGATGAAACAAATGACAACGGCCAGTGCCTGATTGACTTTGCATGTAGAAGAAATTTAGCCATACGTTTGACTTCCTTTCCAGATTGACACATTCATAAAATGACCTGGGTTTCACCGGATGGCAACAGTAAAACAAGATCAACCATGTTCTGATCCAACAACGTTGGGCCTCGAGCATACTTGACGTCCGTACATACCGAGGAGCCAATTGTAACTCAGATCATTACTTGATCAAACTAATCTATTTAGGTCGTATCTCAAAGGCATATTCGGTGACGACCAGCCCGCTGCAAAAATTTGACATCGAAAGGCGTTAAACGACGTCTGTGGCCAAAACAATCAGCTGGCTTCCATCTTATCAGACGCATCGTTAAAGGCGATCAACAAACTCTGGATGGAAGTGAAAGCGACTATTATGACCGTGGCAGAACAGACAATTGGACATCAAGCCCGGCGCAAGAGGAATGATTGGTTCGATGATGGTGCCAAAATGCATTAGACACAAAGAGTCAGGCGTACAAAGAATACGTAAGTAGGAAAACCAGGACAAAGAGAGAACACTATGAAGATCTCAGTGGAGTAGCGAATAGGATAATTAGGGATTAACGAAAGAAACTGCTATGACGACCAATTGAGAAGAATAGATAAAAGTTTAGCGAGCAACAATAAAAGACAAGCATACCAAGTAGTGAAAAGCCTGAAACGTGGTTATCAGCCCAAAACCACGCTCTGTCGTGATGACATCGGCAATATCATCGCTGATGAAACCAAGATTAAGAAAAGATGGGCATAATATTTCCGCAAGCTCCAGAACATCGGAGCTTATAGATGTCTGCAGAGAGCTCCCGTTGGCCCAACCAACTCTGGATGAAGTTTGTTCCATCATCAAAGCCCAAAAGAATAATAAAGCACCGGGCATTAATGAGATTCCAGTGGAGCTCATCAACCATGGTGGTAGTAGTGTTCATCAAGCTATTCACAAAGTCATACAGTACATTTAGAAACAAGAACATATGCCGAAAGAGTGGAGCAAATCAGTTATATTCCCTATCCACAAAAAAGGTGACAAGCTACAGTGCGAAAATTATAGAGGCATATCACTACATTGTACGGCGTACAAAATATTTTCTAAAATCTTAGAAAATAAAATCGGATCATACGCCAACAGTATTATTGGAGAGTATCAAGGTGATTTCAGAGCAGGTAGATTAACAATAGACCAATTGCTCACATTCAAGCAGGTACTTGAGAAATGCTGGGAGTTCAAAATAGACGTACACCAAATTATCGTTGACTTTAAGCAAGCATACGACAGTATTGATCATAACGTACTGTACCAAATAATGCTTTGCTTTGGCATCCCAGCCAAATTAGTCCTTTTACCAAAATTACAATCACGTCGACGACTTCCCAAGTCCACATCAATAACCAACTCACCGATGCCTTTGACACAAATATCGGACTAAAACAGGGAGATGGGCTGGCCCCATTGCTATTCAATTTGGCTCTGGAGTACGTTATAACAAGCTACCTCTCGATACGCGAGGTACATTACTATTCAAGTCGAGTCAAGTCATAGCCTATGCGGACAACAGCAACATTTTGCCACGGTCATTAACAACTGCCAAAGAACTTTTACTGAAACTCGACAGCGAAGCAAAACTAGTAGGGCTACAAATCAATGAAAATAAAACAAGGCTCATGATGCAGTCGAGAAAAAATACCTCAAATACACAAAATATCACACTTGGCGAATACAGTATCGAGAATGTTAGCGAATTTGTGTATTTAGGCGCCAAAATAACGAAGACGGGTAGTGAAAGAGATGAAGCACGCCGAAGAATACAGCATGCAAATAAAATATTCTATTCAGTATTCACGATCTTGAAGACTAGCTGCATACACCGGAAAGCAAAGCTCCAAGTATACAAATCTGTGATAAGACTTGTGTTATGCTATGGGTGTGAAACATGTACCCTAACCCTAGCATCCGCAAATATATTGAACGCCTTTGACGACGGCTCCTGAAGCGAATAACCGCAGTAAAGCTAGACGGGGACCGATGGCAAATTCGATACAACCATGAGCTGTATGAAATTTTTGACGAACCGGAGGGCTCAAGGATTGTAAGACTGCGGAAGCTGCAATGAGCTAGCACATGAATCGTATGGATGAACAACGGATACCCAAAAAGGTATTTGTTGGGAGAACTGAAGGCTGGAGACCAGTGGGGAAACCGAGGAAACGCTAGTCTGATTCGGTTGACTAAGACAGTTCATCGCTGCTTGGATTTTGAAATTGGAGGACGCGGTCAATGGATCGAGACAGTTGGAGGCGCTATTGGCAGGAAGCGAAGGCCCGAGAGGGGCTGTAGTGCTAAGAAGAAGAAGAAGAATACGAAGTGATTTGCGCGTAGATTCTATGCTCTTGACGCGTAAATTCGAAACCGGGAAAATGCCGTCGCCCCCAACTTTGTACAGCTTCACAGCAAAGTTTACGTTCTTCATCTTCTAGCTGCACATAAATTTCGCTTTTAACTATGTAAGTTAGTCGATATTCTCTTTAATAGTAGTACGTTCGCAAAATTTCGACAATTTTTAAATTTACCTGAAATTGAATAAAACTTTTCATTATGAGTCATTTTGTTGGCTACTGTTGCATTTTGCCAACTTTATAAAAAATAGTACCATTATGAGTGTATGAAAACCTTAATCGTGTATAACGGGTTAATATGTTCTGCATATTTTCAATTTATGTATACTAACTGTTAATGTTTTATTTGTTGTAAAAAGTTTAATTTAATGTTTTTGGAATATTTCTGTGAAAATAATAAATTACACAATGAATGAAAACGAAGAGTTCCAGTATTTAAAATCCTCGCTGAATGGTGCAACTAGTAGTCTTTTAAGTATCAGAATTGAAACAAATATTAATTATAGATTTAGGGCTGTTCGAACATGGAATGGACATCGATGAAATGAGGAGCATCAAAAATGCGGTGAATGAATCGATCGAAGAATCTTCTCATATTTTTGAAGATGACTTGCAAGCAGCCTTAAAAGTTAGAAGTTCGAACACTAAATATGGATAATTTTAATTTTGCAGTATTTTTTAGGAAAGTGAACAAATGGCAAACGATAGTTTTCAAAGAAGTTTAGAATCGTAAGAAAAAAAAACATTTAGTTGTCTTCAAAAATATACATTAAATTATTTTTACTCTATTTCAAGGTCTTCCTATTCTAGTATGTCGTCGGAGAATTCAAATATTGTTTACACTGCAAAGCAAGTCGTTTCTAATTGCGTTTTGAAGTTTTAATTTAGCTTAATCCGTTTTATTTCAGGAGTTCGACACCCCCAAGTAGTCCAGATCATCCATTAAAAATGTGCGTTATTGCTGATGTACATGTGGCGGGAAATGACTCTTTGCTAGAAAGTAATCAGGCCGACGAATGCATTCAAAATGATAAATTAAAGATTCCTCGTAAAAAACTTAAAGTAAACAATCAAATAGAGACAACAAGAAAGTCCGAAGATGTGTATTCTATTTTAGAAGTTAATGATGATAATTTGTAGTACCATGTTTAATATAGATGTTGATCTTATTTAGTTTTTGATGTTGATGTTAATTTTGGGAAATAAATGTTTGTGAAAATTCTTATACAATTGTTGGTCTACGATTAAGTTTTTGTCCTTTTGCGGTACTGAATGATATTTGTTTTTGAAAATTATCAATGCATTTACCTCATTATTACTGGGATATTAATTAATATTGACTGAAGAGATTAAATGTGTTGCTACATTAGAGCTACACAGATACACAGAAAAAGTGTTTTTAATAGCACTCGTTGTATATAGACGCTCCTGTCAAGAATTTTTAAAAATTGAAATAATTTTTAAAACGTCAATAAGAAAATAATTATAACATCGGGGTATGGAGGAGCCCAATGGCTTCCCACCGCTGGGGGACCCAGGTTCAGGCATTTCTAATACGACGAATGAAAAAATCATGAAACGGAAAAACGATCAAGATAGCTGTGAGCATATCAAGCGTATTACGCTTTCAAGTGAAGAATACGAAAGATGAACCAGAGAAAACGCCAAGGTTACTAAACAAAATGATGAGATGAAACTCCGAATTCAAAGTTTGGAGGACATGATCCGAACATTAACAAATGTGAACAAAACAGAAGTGATGAAGCCACAGAATACGTCCGGCAAAGAAGAAGCGATAACAAATAAGAAGAATGAGAAAAAGGAACCGACAACAAACAAGACAAACGAAAAAACAGTAGCCACGCAAAAGCCTCAAACATATAAAGCAACATTACAAGATACGAACAAGACATCAATCCATGATGCTGAAAACATACTAAGCGCAGGAGGAGCAAACGATAGCGCCAATTACTATGCCGTACTGTCTGCGATAAATGACGAACTGGACATCGAGATGGAGTGCCAAGATAACATAGGTAATATTAATGATTGTAGTAACAATTTTATTGAATATTAATGATTGTAGTAACAATTTTATTGAATATTTTGTAATGCTTTTATGTCTACGTGCGAACGCGGAACCGACCTCTCATCGGTTCTAGACGTTAAGTCTGAGTAGTGCCAACGGATGGTACCAACCGGTCAACCAATCCGTGCATCGTAACCCATTCACGCGGTGGCTGCTTGTCGGCCAGCTAGATCGGAGAGGATTTCGGTCGAGGGTCTCCGAATGGGTTACGCTCACTTCCAATATTCAGCCACCAATACATGCCCGTTTTCAAACGAGTCACAAAACAAAATCATACGGAGAGGAAAACTACTTTACGATACTCCGTATTTCTTCCTATAACCAGTCAAAAGACAAAGATCTAATTTTTTTCTTCGCGTTCCCGAATTTCCGACGCGGTACCGAAAAATACACTACGTTAACGTAATTCCGAAAAAAGCTACGCTGAAGAAAAATCAAAATCAACTAAGGTACCGCGTACCGCGCGCAACGCGAAACCGGCCTCAGCGGATTTTCTCAAACCCTACCCTCGCGACGGTATACCTACCCTGCACCTCATTTCCCGCTGAAAAGAAGAACCACTGGAAAGGAAAGTCGTTATTAAAGCTTAGTAATTCATGTTGTTATATATATTTTTTTTCAATTTATTAAATTGGTAAACAGTTTTTCAAATATTTCTTTTGTAATTAACAATATTCATTAACTAATTTGATTGATAAACTTAAATGTTGTTTTCAACTGAATTATATCGCGAATAAAACCTTAAATCTGAGTAAAATAATATACTACAAATCATTTGAAATGATGATTTAAGATTGCAGCGTCGAAATTAATCCAGAATACTTCAAATATTTGTTAGACAAATATTAATTATGAACATACAAAATTAATTATGAAAGAATTAATGTAAAAATATTTTCAGTTAGTTTTTTTTTCTGGTTGAGGCAATTCCATTTTAAAATGAAACAATTTGCATATTACATATTTGATGAATTAAAATTTGAAAAAAAAACAAGTTTCATTTTATATCACAGAAAAATTGCCACTTAAAAATCTGATCTGGATTATAAATTGTATGCTGGAAAACGTATTGATTAATCGTTTTTTTTTGTGGTAGATTATTTGCAATTTTAAACTCATTATTTGAATTACAAACATATTTTATAAGTGGTACGAGTCAACAAAAGTGATCAAAGAAAAGCAAATTCGTCGTGAGAATAAATGCTATTCTTTTTATTTCAAAAGTTGTTTCATTATTCAACAAATAAACGAGCAACAGTATCCGAGAAGAGAAACAAAACAAATAAAATATTCGGAATCACAGCCAAAATCGTAAAATTCATACATGTTAGGGTGGGCAATGAAATTTTTTTCTCTCAAATCCATTTAGAATAGTGAAATTATTTTGCCATATAAGGTCAATTGCAAGCCTCCAAAATATTATTCATTTATTTATTTACTTTCATTTTTGTTAATTTTGCTTTGCTTATTTATATTTTGGTAATTTTTAAGATATTCTAAAGAGGCAAGAGCCCGTAGACTATCATGTACTCCAAATGAAGTGCTTGACTAACTGGATATGTCAATGTAGTTTGAGTAAAGGTTCTTTCAGTTCCAAAATTCACTAAATTTTTTTTTATATGAGGTGTGCACAACTCATAAATACCCAATAAGGCTTATTATTTAAAAAAAAACATCAACAAAAGAAGAAGAGAAATAAAATACGGAGTACATATTACTTCATTCAAATTTATAGGTGACTGACTCCCAATTCACCTGGTATGTTAGGCTTATATTTTTGACTGTTTTTAGGACGGTTAATTAACTTTAGGTAGATAGTGAATATTCTTTTATTGTCTTCCGATTACGGCTAACTGAACTCTGCTATAGACGAATTTCGACTAATCAAATATCTAATGATAACAACTTTAAACCTGCATAACCCAATAACGAGATTCCAACCGAAATTTTTCGTGTGCCGTTTGAAGGCATTTTAAGACAATATTTTTTTGTTTTCGGCGCACTCAACAAAGTAAATAGAAATTTTCATGCAGCAAACATTTAGAAATAAAATGGAGTATGACTAAAAAGTATAAAGCGCGCTTTTTATACAGTATTGGATTCTGCATATGAGTATAACAAATTTTTTTAACACCGACAATTCCTTCAAACCACGTCCTACCTCGTTGCAACAACCCGAACATAATTTAATTCTAGGCCGCTATGTCGACGGCTTTTAATGAATATCTTTGATTAGTTTTAATATGCACGCCTATGCAGGAAATGCTTAATCGCGAAGTAAAACCATAAACGACTCAAGCTGCAATCGACTTCACCTTGTGCGCTTTGGCGAAGTTTTTCCCCTTTTTTTTTTGTTAATTATATTTCATTATGAACTCTCTAAGACAGTTTTGACCGTTACCGTAATAATGTTAAGAAGTTTGTAAACATAATTCATTGTCCGTACAAATTTCAAACTCTCGCCTAAATAAATCACTCTTACAGACTAAATGCTTGATCATGCAATCAATGGGAAAGTACGAAGAAAACGATAAACAGCAATTAACCGAATACGAAAAATTATTAAACTTTTATGAGATGTTCAATCACTAACGATAAAAATACTGGTTCCGAAACCCCGCACCGCTTCTGAATAGCAGACTATTTGCAGTAAAAAGAAAGACTCTTAACTAAACACATGGCTAACCCCTTTTGAACCCATCCGCCTTGATACAGGATAAAAGAAATATATCCCCACTAATTTTCATGGTATGACCTTTGGTTACTTGGCCGAGCACAGGCCGATGGCTGACGAGTGAATTAAAGAGTCATAATTTTCAATTTTTCCAAAATACTTGGAACTAAAGATAATTTGGCATTTTTGCTCAACTCAAGTTTCTGCTTCATTTTTCGATTTCTCCTAAGCATACACTGTATCACTCGTAACCAATCAGGTGCAATTATCTTTGTGTTAGCTTTAAAACTGACCTTTGCTTTGCCTCTTATTAGGACTTTTTAATAGACGACTGAATGGTGCTCCACACCTGGGGGGAGGTGTTTCAACTGAATTGATGCCCTCGTTATTGTTGTAGGGTCGCTAGCTTGTATAATGGCAATGGGAACTGTTTGGATCGGATTTCCTGGAGTATGTTCTCGTTGCGGCTGTTGTGGAGGAGGCTGTTGTTGATGTTGCTGCTCGTGCTGCTGCTGTTGGTGTTGCTGCTGCTGCAAACTGATCAATAACCCGTTGCCCCTCGGTGCCGGTGGAGTAGCGCATAATAAACGGCACCATTCGTAGCACACACAGTCCGTTCCTAAATAGCAGGAGGAATCCGGAAAATCAGACTATTAGAGCGGTGAAACGAAAACTCACTAATGGAGTCGTATTTAAAATGCTACTTTTTATGGTTACCTTTTTTTTTGTTTTGCACTCAAGTTTCCAACTCTGTTTCGAGAGGATTGAAACAGTTTTCGGGACGAATCAACCGTGGAGCAAGTTCTGAGTACTGAACACGAACAGCCGTTAGCGCTTCAAAATCGAAATATTACACAAATCTCCGAAAATTTAAAGAAAACTTCGTGATTATACATAAATGCGACCACTTCGTATTTGTGCACCGTTCGTTGCTGTTTAATCGTTCGCTGTCGCCCAAAACTCCTTAAAACTCCTTATGCGTGGCGGCCACTACCTACACAATTCACTGCCATGTGGCTGTCAATCTCTTGACATCCCACGATAAAATTGACGTGGGATGTGCGTGCGTCGCAACCAACGTGAAATGACAAGCCACCTAGCAGCAAAGTGTGTTGGTAGTGGTCACCAGCGGCGTCGCATGATTCATTACAATTTAAAATCGAAAAATAAGGAGAAGGAGAAAAAGCATACTGGTGATTCTGCTGGTTTTCCTATTAAAAATATTAGGATAACTGAGAAAGTTCCTTCGATTAATGTTTTTGGGCAGTGTGGAGGGGATATGGTTCGGCTATTCGCAGCCGAACATAAGATCGATAATTTGGAAGTTAAGAGAGTGACCGCTGATAAACTCACAATTAAGACAAAAACATTGGCTGATTTCAAGCTAGGGAAAGATGCTCTTAATAGTGTAAAAGCTCCCCAATTCACATACGCGCCAAAGGCGGCAAAAAACTGACCTTCCTGTTGAAGGGCTTGGACTGTGAGGAGAATACAGTTGATCTCTGTTACACTGTTACAGGAAGCAGCACCAGCTGTCAAATTCCTCAGTGTTAAAAATTTTTGCTACAAGGAGATCAACTGTCGAAGGTAAAATATTACCTTTTCATTTGGTCGAAATTTCTAACGATAGCAGTCCGAGTATCCTCCAATAGGTAATCTACTTAAACTCTAGAGTTGTGAGGTGGGAACGCCTCCAAAAAACTGAGGTCAACCAGTGTTACAGGTGCCAAGGATTCGGTCATTCGGCTGGCAATTGTAAATGTAAAGACATTCACGCCCCCGGTGAATGCGAATTGGCTCAGATGGAGCCAAAAGAAAAATTTTATTGTGTTAACTGTGGTATATTTGGTCATCTAGCATCATATCAAGGATGCCCTCGGTATTAAGATGCAAAATCTAATTTTCCCAAAACAAACCCTAGTACATTGCATTGTGTTAGCTTCCAACTTTGTCAAGCCCGGAGTATCATTTGCACCTGCTGCTAGAAGACCAGCAGACAACAAATCAAATAAAATAAATAATGTATGTGGCAATAATGAGTTACTTCTCAAAATTTACCAACAGCTCGTTTTTCGACGTTTAGGCCAACATACTTCAAAATAGTTTGTCATCCAGTCACTTTACCATGGATGGGATTTGTCTCATCTCGATCAACGTCAACTCCATTGTGAGTCTACATCGACGTGTCTATTGAAGTTCCTTGTCAATCAAAAGCCTGACATTAACTTCTCACTGAAACCCACCTCAATTCATGGAACTCCATGACATTCAAGGATTTCGAGCTCGTAAGAAACGATAGGGTAATAGGTGATGGGGGAAGTGGCACCTGGATATTGGTTCAAAGACCCTATTGTTTCCAAAAAATTGAAAAAGTCGAATTCAAAAGCTTTGAATCTCTTGAAGTGTCCGTTATCAAAATCTCACTGCCAGGTGGGGTTAACTTCTTCGATATCTCTGCCTATGCAACTGGTGTAACTGTTCTAAGCTCAAGAAGGAGCTCAATTCCTTGTTTAAAATGCTCGAATTGAACAGGCTGCATACTTATTATATTCTTGCTGGTTACCTGAACGCAAAGCATATATCATGGCTACACGCCACCAATAATCCAAGAGGTGTATTCCTGAAATTGTGAATAACAGAGAACCAAATTGAATACAGGTGCAATCCATATGGGTCGGAGCTCCCAACATACCCTAGGACAAATTCATATTTGGACCTCTGCATTGCCGACGCAAGACTTGAATTCAGCTCTAATAGTCCTCAACGGAAACGGCTGGTGCTTCCTTATGATAGCGACCATAACGCAATCGTAATGGAAATCAATTATCAAAGGGATGATTTCTTCCTCATTCTAGTTTCACATGAAAATCATGGTTGAATTTCAAAAAAAATAGACTGCGGAAAGTTTCAAAAGAAGTTTAATTGGAAGTACCAGAAGCAATGTCCTCCTTCTGATGATGGCAACTGTTGCTCAATGGTTCCTAATGATAGGAATCTAACTAACGATGAAATAGATGTCTATTTGTCGAAGTTAGAGAAGCTGACGTTGGAAACGATTGAGAAAGTAGTTCCCAAACATCAAAACAATACGAAAGGATATGAAACATCAACTATTACAAGGTTAAAAAGATTGAAAAGCCTTCTTCTCAACAATATTTATCAACGATTTTTGGACTACAACTATCCCTCGTTGGCTTTGTTAAAATTACACCCGAAGAATATCCGGAACGTAGTCCGATCATACTACAGGAGTGAGGTCAGTAATCAATGGGCGGAAAAACTGATGGGTATTAGCCCACAAGACCCAGAAGGTGGAAAAACTGAGGGGCATTAGCCCACAGGATCCGGATGGCGTTGTGAATAGCATATTCCGCAAGAAGTGTCGCGTGAGGGTATCGAATCTTGAAGTCACTAGTCATGAGATAAATCTTCTCGATAGGACTGGTATCGAAATTGATAGTACGACTCCGGATAGAAATGGAAACCAAATTATATGTAAGGGATTGCATAAACTTGCTCTGATTGGAACACATTTTGAAATGGCTCATCTGCCAAACCCGGAGAGACGGAATGAAATTCTTTCAGAGGTCGCTAAAGCAAAAGTTTCCGACTTCAAATCAAGCCTGAACGGCCAATCAATTCTTCATTTCAATGAAATATGAACATCTGAACTCATACCGAGCTTGAATCTTATTGATTATTTTGTCAGCAATGAAGACTTGTGTTTCATATTTCGCAGGATAAACGACAAAAAAATCATGTGGTACTGATGGTATTCCAAATGTAGTTCTGAGACATTTGCCTGAGGTTGCAATTAGGAATTATTGCATATTGTTCAACAACAACATGTTGAGCAATTCATATTTCCCAAATGAGTGGAAAAACGCTAAGGTATTTCCGATCTTGAAGAAAGGAAAAGAATCTTCATGCCCGAAAAGCTATCGCCCAATTAGCTTGCTGCCTAACATTAGCAAGATGTTTGAAGTGATACTCAACAGAGCATTAAACGCCCACATTGAGAAATATGAGTTGATGCCGAATTGCCAATTTGGTTTTCGTGCCAGGCATTCAACCACACATGCGATAGCGAAAGTAACCTCAGACATCTGTTGGAAACTAAACAACAGAGAATATGTTGGAGCGTGTCTCGTTGATATGAAGAAAGCCTTCGATACGGTGTGGTTAGATGCACTAGTTTTTAAACTCCTTCAGGACAAGTTCCCCAGACACCTTTTCGCCATGATATGCAATATGTTATACGGAAAATCGTTTGTTGTAACTGATGGAAATTTGACAACAATGCGTGAATTCATGGTCTTGAATGGTCTACAGCAGGGAACGCCTCTGCTCTTTTCAATATTTATTCGTAAGCTATTGAACGGCTTTGATTTTAACGTCTCGCCAACGCGATCATTGGTAGCGTTTGCTGATGATTCGATCATCTATACGGCCGACCAAAAAGCTACAATAGTTCAGAGCAATCTTCAAAAAATGTTCAATGATGTGCAGTTGTACACTGACAATTGACGAATGAAAATCAATGCGCCGAAGTGCGAAACGATCTTGTTTCGGACAACGCTGCAGGGTGACAGTCAAGACCTGAAACGTAACTGGAAAGATTTCCACATCATGGCTGGCGAGGGTAGTTCAGCACGGGTTCCACATAAATCCTGTGTTCGATACCTCGGTGTTCATCCCGATCAGTATCTGTACTATACTGAACATGTCGAAATCATGCTCAGTAAGGCACTTAAAGTAGTCATGGCCCTACGAAGACAATTTCATTCCAAATACATTGATCAAAAGGTCAAAATTATCTGTTACATGACACTGGTTAGACCAGTTTTGACATATGGATGTCAGATCTGGTACAACCAGAGTGCTAGCACTATGGAAAAATTAAGAATTTTCGAAAGGAAATGTCTTCGTGCATGCACAGGTTTGTACAGAAAGCTGAGATGGATTGGAATTTATCAAACAGCTCAAGTGACAAGAGTCAATATCTTCGTATTGAAACTTCTTCGGAATCATATCGCAAGATCTGTGGCTGTGAGTGAAAACCCTTGGATTTCACAGCCGATCCACCCTACAGACGGGTATATTGCAACTTGCCTCGCTACTGGCTTCGTTCCTCCAGAGGCATTCGTGTATTTGGACATGAATCGATATGTTTTTGATTCTGACGGCATCCCAGTCATATATCATATATATCGAGGGGCCACCGATAAGAAGATAAAATATCATCCGAATTTGAGTTCAGTAGACCAACATTGCAATGGAGATACTCATTTGCTAGATTCGTTGAAGCTGATCGAGCTGAGACGGAGCAATCTAGGTACTGGTGGCTGAATGATAGTGTCAAAATTATTCGTGTTTATTTTCAGTTTTTGTGTTTTTCGTTACCTTGTTTTTTGAGTTTCAGCTCATTATTGCTACATTTAGTGTTGTTGTTTATTTGTGTTAAAAATTAGGTATAGGTTCGATATATGTTATGTTTATTTGATTAGGTTAGAGATAAGGTTAAACGCTTAGGTTAGGAACATTGTGATAGAATTTTTTAGAGTAACAAAGTTTTTGATTGAATTTTATTAGAATTAAGTTATAATATAATAGGTGTAGGATCAAACTTCACTATTGTGTTAAAATTATAAATAATTTTGGAATAGTGTACGTTGGTTTTTTCTTTTTCCAATCACTCACTTTGGAAGACAATTAAAAATTAAATGGCTGTAAAAACTGAAATGATTTTTACTTCGCAAAGAGTACGATGGTGTTTTCCATACATTGTTTGAATTTCACTGTAGAAATCCGTCACGAAACCGTAGAAGATCTACAGTTTTCCTTGACACCTCCACGATTCTTTATATACCGCCATATCAATATGCGAGAAAAGTCGGCGTACATTTGGTCATGCACGTGGCAAAAAGCGCTGCTGCCATATTGCTTTCTATCTTACATTGGTTTCGAGCAGAACCACATACAGTGGTGTAAAGAAATTCCCGTTCAAAGAAAGTTTTTTGTGGTGCCAAAATAAATTTTGAATTTGAAATTTATTTTCGCTACATAAATTATTTGCGCGTGAAATTTTTCGTACACTGCATCCACGATTACTACAATACCCAGAGCCCGCGAAGATCATTCACTTTTTACGAGGGTGGGGCTGATCGATAAGCTCTAGGTATTGTTATGGACCACCTGTCCCCTAACTTGGTATCGCGAGATTCCTGTAACCTTTTAATACCCTGCATTCACCTACCATGTATAATCAATATCACGAAACTTAATGAATCATCAAATTCTTAATAATCACTTAACTATTTGAATTCTTCATAAATCAGCAGAAGTCAATTATCACTAAAACTATGAAACCCTAATTGTTTCCAAGAAATCTATCTATTTAAAGTCTCGGTAATTAATAACAATTAACGTTCCTATTAATGACTTTCAGAAATATAAACAATGCCAACTACAGGAAACATTAAATCCAAATCAAACGATATCAAATATGAAAGACTGTATTTTTGCGATTATTGTAAATCAAACAAACATAATACTTCGAATTGCGGTGCCAACAAAAGCTCCCAAATCTCCAATTCCCAAACGTAAACAATAGTTCAATCTATAGGAAATCATTAAATCAAACTCGCATGACAAATTAAAACACAAGAAAATTTCCCAAAGTAAACAATAGCTGAAATTCATGAAAAATGTTTGAACCTACAAATTCGTGCCGCGAATTAAAACACGAGTACTTAAGATAAAATTCAATATAAATAAGCAAATGATCTTCACAGGGAAAGGGAGCTTGCACATCTATAGTTAATATAAACAGAATTACTGTATAAAAGAGATTTGCTAGTTCTATTGTGAAAAGTTTTATGAAATAGTGCAAAGTACATTCAGGGTTATTGTACGTGTAAAGCTAAAGTTTCAAAAGGTGTAGTATAGAAAGAGATTATAAAGTTTTGTGAAACTGTTTGAATAAAAGAAAAGTGAAACAAAAGACGTATTGCGTGCGACTATTCAAAGAGTCCCATAACAGTATTTCATAGAAAAGGGGGCATAATCAATCTGAAAACTTGAAGTGCTCAACTTGCAATTCCTACAATCTACACTTCATAACTAAGATCTAGGATGTACTACTACGGTACTCTTGCATTTTGTCATCAATCTGAAATATCGCAGGGCATTTTCTTTTAATCGTGTATTATGTACGTTAAATAGAATAATTTCCCGGTCGGCACTAAAGCAACTTTGAAAGTAAAAATTCTGGTCTTTAGCTTCTACTCTAAATTTATATTTTACTCTTTGGAAATGACAGAATTTATTGCTCCCTTTTAGTTACAACGAGGTAGATGAATATGAATATGATGTCATTGTTGTTGATGATGAATATGATGTCGTTGTTGTTGATGTACGATCATGTATGTTAATTCATGAGAGCGAGAAGAGTGGCTCAAGCAAATTTCCCTTTTTCTCGAGGGAATTGCTTGCGCCGCTGATATGTGGAATCGGCTGGCAAGCAAAGATTTTTCGTGGGACGAGTATCTGTTTGCGTCGTGAAGCGTGCGCTGACGTTAGGACGTTCTGAATCACCATCAACAAATAAATGCATTCCGCTTTTGACTTTCTTTGGACATATAGTCACTCCATGCACTGCATGGAGTGACTATATTTTGACAGAGATTTGCAAGTTTTATCAAAAAAACACTGATCATAATCTACGAGTATTACAGTGGTCCATAATCAAAGTTTGATTTGATGTTGGAGCTAGGCATAGCATCCAATTTTGTGAGCTCATTGTCTTCTAACCATGACATAGTTCACGATTTAGTTTTTGCATTGCTTTATAAATTCAAAATTCTCCCAGAACACACTTTATTCAGTTCATATAATATTATCGCTTAGCTCTCCAGCGTATTGACGCAATTTTCTGAACAATATTACGATATTACTCGAAATTACAATACCCATCACAAAAAAGTGACTTGCTATTCCTTTAGTGGCAAAAGAATAAACTTCACTCTTGTAGATACTAATTATATAATGTGCCATAAACAAGATCCGCACTAGGGCTAGCGCTCCATACACAATAATTGCCAACAATTTCGAATAAAATGAATCATCGCTGCTCAATTCTTCCAAATACCATATCGAGCGCATACTTGGAATAGTTAATTCAATATAAGCCAAACCTCTCACCAGTACTTCACATTGTATGCATTTTGTGAACAGATGAATCGTTAGCAGGATCTCTAATGTTGCATAGTAGAGTTGAAATATTGGAGGCAAAAGATTTTTTCGATTCATCGATGAAATTAAAATAAATGTTACATATCCCCAACTTATGATTATGTACAATAGTCCAAATTTTTTCCACAATTGATCGAAATCTGGAAAGGATATTACGGATATCGTCCTTTGATTCTGTTTTTCATATTTACCTTTGGAAGGAGTTATCTGCAGAGATGGAGTCACGATCAGAAAGAATATTGTGATTATACTGAACAAAACACAAATAGAGTGGTAGGAATTCATCGAAGAGCGATACTTGTTGTTCCACAAACTGTAATATAATACGCACCATGACGTTAGCGATATTGCCATGAACATTAACTTCCACTCCAATGATATTTCCATGGGGAACTACTTTATTAATTTTACTACTCGAACTCCAAAAGGTTGAAGAATTTAAAAATACTTTGTTAAAATGTTGACACAAAATTCGTTCATAAGCCAAAATCTTTTTATGAGAGACGTATCATTTGTACACATCTGCATGTACCTATCAGTAATGTGTGACAGGAACGTTGATCTAGTAAGTTGAATAAAGGAAAGCCTTTGAATAGTACGGAGACAACAAAAAAAAATGTTCTGAAAATTGTATGCTCATACGTAATCATTTTTGCTGCAAAAATATGTTCGCAAAAAAATAAATGATTCTAATTTATTATGAACATGCTTGCATTTCAAATTTATATTATGAACTTCGAAACGGAAGTCCTCGCAAATTTTTTTTATTTTTTCGCATGAAATGTAAGCTGGCAGCTCTTTCAAAGCTGACTTCCAGGCCACCGATTGGATTTTAGACCAGACTAATTTATGTGCACCAAAACTGAGCAGTAGCAATTTGCATATGCATTAGTCGGTCTACTATGGACAAGTATCCGGTAGCTGTCACCCAACCGCGGCATTAGCAAATGCTTATATTTCGAAATATATTCTATTTTCCGAAAAAAACGTGCGGAACGCATTCCGTGCATTCTATAAATTCACCTTGTATAGCCCACTGTACTACTAAACTTTTCAAGACGAGCAAATGAAGCACACGTTTTGCACCTTCGACTGATAGCTCAGCGTTGAGATGTAAACAAACTCCTATAAATTCACTTTGGAAGGCGTAAAGACTAAATGGGTGTAAGAACTGAAATAATTTTCACTTCACTAGGAGTGCTATTGTGTTCTCCGCGGGCCAACAGGATTTCACTGTAGAAACCCGCCTCAAAACCGTACAAAACTTCGAATTTTCGTTGGCACCTCCATAATTCTTCATATACCGCCATGTAAGTTAGCCAGCAAAGTCGGCCTACTATCGGTCATGTGTGTGGTAGTAAGCGCTGCTGCCATATGGCTTCCTATCTAACGTCAGCTTTGATGTGCACGGTTTGGGATTGGTCTGAAACAAAACTGACGATAGATACAAGCCATATGGCAGCAGCGCTTACTACCACACACATGACCATTAGTAGGCCGACTTTGCTGGCTAACTTACATGGCGTTATATGAAGAATTGTGGAGGTGCCAACAAAAATTCGAGGTTTTGTACGGTTTAGAGACGGATTTCTACAGTGAAATCCAGATGATCCGCGGAGAACACAATAGCGCTCCTAGTGAAGTGAAAATTATTTCAGTTCTTATACTCGTTTAATTTTTATCGCCTTTCAAAGTGAATTTATAGGAGTTTGTTTACATCTCAACGCTGAGCTATCAGTCGAAGGTGCAAAACGTGTGCTTCATTTGCTCGTCTTGGAAAGTTTAGGAGCACAATGGGCTATACAAGGTGAATTTATAGAATGCGTTCGGCACGTTTTTTATTCGGAAAATAGTATATATGACGAAATATAAGCATTTACTAATGCCGCAGTTGGGTGACAGCTACCGGAAGCTTGTCCATAGTAGGCCGACTAATACATATGCAAATTGCTACCATATGGCTTGTATCTATCGTCAGTTTTGGTCTGAAATAATGTTATTTGTCATCGGTACGTTCAATTCCTCACCATTGGTATTGGTTAATATGAGAAGCTGATCAAATAAGAGAATCAATTCAAGAATACCAATTTTATGATGAAAGGTATCGATCAAGCCCGGAGAATCTGTGATAATGTTCCTCCATAGTACACATGAAAACAATCGTTTCGCTGTTTTTTTTTTTTGAAAAAGAAATGAAACAATTTGAACTCCTGCAAAATAAACTGCTGAAATTGTTTCAGTATGATACCGTAGTTAATGTGTCACCGCAGCCATCTACGTTCAGACTAGTAATAATTTAATGGTGCAGAGTCAGGGGGAATGAATTCGCGTTGATTCGGTATCAGGAAAGAGCACTTATTAGTATATACCTGATGCTGAATGAAACGTTACCATCTTTCCAAGCCAGGATCAATGCTCTGCTTCCATTTCTTCAGTTAATCCGTTCAGCGCTACAAAATAGTTTCGGCTATCATTAGTGCCTCCAGCGTTTAGAATCTCTTCTAGGATCGTTTCTTCACCTTTATTTGTTTATTTATTTGCTTTTGCGGTTTTTATCTCTTTCTTGAATAGATCTTCGAGGGACTGTAGCCGTAGCCTTAGTTCATGAATTTTTTTTCGAAGTCCCCTCTCTTCTTTCTCGTCTCCGATTATTTGGACTTTACACCCGCCATCTGTGGAGTTTTCCTGATTGTGTCTTCCTTTGTTAATTTTGTATTTGGTATTTGATGTCTTCCGTGGTTCCCCAAAATGTGAAAAGGCGTCGGGCTTCTCCATACCAGCGCTCCCAAAGTTGTCTTTGGATTGTTTGGATTGTCGATGTATCGAAGTAAAGTAATATTCAGTATGAATTCCTTGGGTTGATTACTTCGACGATATAAGTCTTTCCCAATAAAAATTAACTTTGGACTGACGCTCTAAGAAATTAATTTAATTTTTGAAAACTTTTGATAGAAACGATTAAAAGCACGTGTGTTATGCAACGAATGCTAGACGTAGCATCATTCTAATGTAGACTTGTTGACTTCGTATTGTATTGTATCGTAAACTTATTTGCAGTAGTAAGAAAGGGATACGAAAGCAATAAATCCGTACGATAAAAATATGATCTGTAAACTCGATAAGAATGCAATAGTTCAATATGATACGTTTGTCCGTCAGCTATTTATTTAGAAGAGCGTATACGCGTTCGATATCTTATTTTTATCGTATTGTTTGTTGGGTATCGTCTGACATTGAATCGGGCTTCAGCTGGGGTCTGTAGTGATTTGAGTGGACGTAAATATCCATTCAGGATTACAACGATGGTATGCTGCCCCAGCGAGCGCAGTTGTTGGTGCTCGCCGTAATTGGCCTTGTCTGAGGACGCGTAAATGCGCTGGCAGGCTAGCATTGCGTTGTCGCGGGGCGGGTTCTTTTCCCCAGCACACGGGCCCACTGCCAAAGAATTCCACATTCACGAATTACCAGCTGGTAGTATTCGGATCGACAGAAGTCGAGGCCGAGGTAACCTACTGGTAGGATGCGTTTTGCCAAAAAAACAACTGACTGGGCCTGGCGAAATCGAGCGAGACTCAAGAATATCTCGTCTTTACCATGTATACTTTCGGCCTCCAAATAAGAGCGGGGCATTCAAGTGTGGAAGCTGTGTCCCCCCCCCCCATCCGGGTCAAGATCCATTGTAGACGTGGCCATCTAAATATTTTCGATTATATGAAAAACTCATTTTTCCCTCTAATGAAAAATATTAATGCTTCAAATTTATGTTAAAGTCTTATTTGATAGGATCACACAATACGTTAGCAAAAATAGGAAGCTCAAACGAAACGCTATTCTACCGTGCAAGAGCACCTGCAGCGCAAAAAGAAGGGGTGAGCTCGCCCAATGGCTAGCTCATGAATGGAGGGGCCAACCACCGTCGCGGGTCCATTAATTGTTCAAGATTTCATGTAAGTGGAAAGACCGAAAGTGTTGTTCATTTTATCTATTCATTCTCTGTGTAATCCCATGTAAATTATTCATTTATTTTTTGTAACATATCATATGCTGATATTGTTTGCATATTACAAAATAACAACCATACATACGTTTAGATGTACTTGATAAACCGATATTTCTACTCAATTTAATCTTACATATGTTTAATAAGTGAATCGTGAAGCAAATATGCCGAGAATCTAATCATTTTTCGTATTTTTAAAAAAGCTTCCTCTAAACTCCAGTTCTACTTTTAAATTGGCTGCAACACATCCAATTTGCATGTAACATATAATTTTTCTAATATAATAAAATAATATTAAATCTACTTTTCTTTTCAAACTATATCTCTAACTTTATAACATGTTGTTTTCTTTTACGTGATTGTTCATATAAATATCATTTTGTTTATATACTTCATTTTCATATTTCAATCACACGGTTCCCATTGATTAGCAAAGGCAATAATTATTATTTGTTTGAAATTCACTTATCAACTGAGTAAGTATTTGAAAAAAAGTACAACTGCGAACATGATAATATTGCTTAAAATGCAACTCACGAAAAATCAACTGGGTTGCAACAGGATATAAATAAATCATTTAATTAATGATAAGTCCCATTAAGGTACTTACCCAAATCCTCCTCCGACGAGCGCTCGTTGACGGGGTGGGTGAGGCCTGTGGACACTTTTATATTTGACTTTAATTTTTGTAAGGTAGATCTATCAACTTTAAAATTCAAAACGATATAAATAAACAGTTTAAACAGGACAAAGTAAAGTGTTGTTATCACACATAATCAAATCGCCTATTTGTTTCTATAGCATAAATACAACACATCCTTCAGAGAACGATAAAATGACCGTATGTGCAACGGTGTCTCTTTATTATTTTACTTCCACGCAACAGGTCATGGGTCCAGACACCCAGCCACCCAGGCACAGAAGGTCCGTGCATTAAAGTGTTTTGTTTTATAGTCGTGAAAAGTGAAATTTCGGCATGGCAGAGTCGATCAGTACAACAAAACTCAACAACACGAATTACCAAACTTAGAAATTCAAATTGGAGCTACTTCCAAAACGGAATGAGCTCTGGGCGGTTGTGAGGGATCCGAAGTCCGATACAATTACCGACGCATGGATTTCGAAAGACAATAAAGCACGAGCGCACATAGTTTTTTTCGTTGAGGCTCACTCACATAAAACGGAAAGAGACAGCATTTGAAATGTGGAATGCTCTGAAAGCCTTCCATGAGAAAGCGACGTTGTCAAATAGAGTATAACTTCTTCGTAAATTGTGTCGTCTCACTCTTCAGGAAGATGGTGATATGCTGCTGCATTTAAACTCCATGGCCGAAATCATCGACTAGTTGACAATATTGGGGGAGCTGCTAGCCGACGTACTGACTGTTGCTATGTATCTGAGTAGCCTGCCCGATTACTACAGTACATTGATTATGGCGTTGGTGTCTAGACCGGAGTCTGATTTAACTACTACATACGTAAAAACCAAGCTTGTAGAGGTATTGACGTCTCAATACGCATGGAAGTTCAAGTCTTGATAAGAATACTGGATTACAATCAAAATATAAAGGAAAGGAAGTAAAATGTTTCTTCTGCAAGAAATTTGGACCAATAAAAAAAAAATGCAGGAAGTATTTGAAGTGGACAATAAAAACTGTGAGAAGTCTCAAACAAATACAGTGCAGAAGTCGCAGTCGGATTGTGATGATTGTAGTCTGGTGTATGTCAACGCTCTTGTTAGCTGTTCAATCAGCAGCGAATGGATTATTGATAGTGGTGCCTCAGCACATATGTGTAATAATAAAAAATACTTTCACGAATTGAATGAGACCGATAAAGGAACAATTATGTTAGCTGATGGTCGCGTATTACCTGTGAAAGAAATAGGCATTGTTAGGATCAGAAGTAAACAAAGTGAAATGAATAAAACAATAAAACTGAATGACTTTATTTTGTGCCGGACTTAAATTACAACTTAGTTTCGGTGAACAAACTGATCAGCAAAGGATGTGAAGTTCATTTTAATGAATCCTTTTGTAAAATTTCACTGAAAAAAGCTGCAATTATCACCGTAAGTGTCTATAATAACATTTACAGACAATGGATCATAAAATCGCGGTTTCGGTACATGTGTCGTTTTGATTAACGTGAGCACCTGCCTGTTATAGGCCTAATCTCACGGTCACCATTAGACAGTGATTGGTTTAAGCGCCAATCATTCGCCCCCAAGTTCGGTACCAGTGTACATTGAGGAAACTCTCAACTTTGATACTGGTAGATCCGAGACCCAGCTGTATCTGACGCTATAAGGTTAACGCCAACCTTTGTTTGCACCACAAGCCACCACGAAACTCTCCGAAGGGCCGCACCCAATCAGCTGACCATCTTTATGATGGAGGCTCATCAGCTGCCCGTGGTACCTGAATATACCTCCAGGGTTGAGGTTCGCAGCAATGAGTTGATCTTGTTATCGAACAATCACAAAGCCACTATGTTTCGGATCCAGTTTCAATCCTAGTATTTTTACTAAGCGATTCGGGTACCCCGGGAACGCCAGTCCCCGTCGGCTTCACTGGAATCGGAGACGACAACCCAACGATAGCAGTTGCACCCCTTTGAATTACCAGATCAGTTCCGCCCTGGGGGTGCGGTTTCGGTACATGTGTCGTTTTGATTAACGTGAGCACCTGCCTGTTATAGGCCTAATCTCAAGGTCACCATTAGACAGCGATTGGTTTAAGCGCCAATCATTCGCCCCCAAGTTCGGTACCAGTGTACATTGAGGAAACTCTCAACTTTGATACTGGTAGATCCGAGACCCAGCTGTATCTGACGCTATAAGGTTAACGCCAACCTTTGTTTGCACCACAAGCCACCACGAAACTCCCCGAAGGGCCGCACCCAATCAGCTGACCATCTTTATGATGGAGGCTCATCAGCTGCCCGTGGTACCTGAATATACCTCCAGGGTTGAGGTTCGCAGCAATGAGTTGATCTAGTTATCGAACAATCACGAAGCCACTATGTTTCGGATCCAGTTTCTATCCTAGTATTTTTACTAAGCGATTCGGGTACCCCGGGAACGCCAGTCCCCGTCGGCTTCACTGGAATCGGAGACGACAACCCAACGATAGCAGTTGCACCCCTTTGAATTACCAGATCAGTTCCGCCCTGGGGGTGCGGTTTCGGTACAGTTGAACAATCCAAAAAGTGTGCATGAGTGGCATAAAATATTAGGGCCCCGCAACTTAAATGATATTCCGAAACTGAATCATTTAGCCGATAACGTAGTGTTTAAAGAATGTAAGCATAATAATGTTTATGAAGTTTGTTTAATGAATAAATCCACACGTGATCAGTTTCCCAATGAGTCTAAGACTAGAACGAGTGAAATCCTTCAAATAATGCATTCGGATGTCTGTGGTCCTTTGCATACTACATCAAGGGGCAATAAATAGGTTCTTAGTTTGATTGATGATTTTAGTGGGTATGCGTGTACATACCCAATGAAACGAAAAGAAGAAGTATCCCACATCATAAAGAATTTCACTAAAATGATGGACACTCAACTGAATAAAACGCCTAAATTTACCCGATCAGATCTTGGTGGTGAGTACATGGATATCGAATTAAGAAATGATTTTAAGCAAAAGGGTATTAAAACTCAATTAACTGTACCCAAGACACCTCAACAAAATGATAAAGCTGAACGGAAGAACCGCACGCTAATTGAAATGACGCGTTGCATGCTTTATAGTTCGAAATTACCTAATTGTTGCTGGGGTGAAGCAATAACAACAGCAAATCACATATTAAATCGTGTTCCTATGAAAACTGCTGTTATAACTCCGTACGAAATATTTAAAAATAAAAAGCTAGATCTAAGTTATTTTCGTGAATTTGGTCAAAAGGTATATGTGCATATCCCAAAGGATCAACGTAATAAATTAGAATCGACCACCGACAAATTAGTTTTCGTAGGCTACGAATTGGGCACCAACGGTTACAGACTATTAGATGTAAATACTAACAAAGTCGAAATCTCTAGGGATGTTCGATTCCCAGACGCAGGTCCATCACCTGATTATAACGATGCGGATATTGAATTTGGAAGGGGAATGGAATCAGCGAATAAAGATACTGAAAATAGAATTGACAGGCAACTTGATGGTATTGAAGACCATCGAGAGGTTAAGGTACCTAGAAAGCCAACCCTTAGTAATAAAGGCATCCCACCTCAACGTTTTAGGAAATATAGAAGGTTACATCTGACAAAATTAAAACCGAAGCAACTACAGTTGAGGAAGTAATCGGCAGTTGTGATAAACTAAATTGGATTGAGGCTATGGATTATGAGATAAATTCACTAAAACAATATGTTACCTGGGAAATAGTAACATTGCCTCATGGTAGTGTCGCAATCGGTAGCAAATGGACATATTAAACGAAGACTGACCAACACGGTAATGAAGTTAAACATAAAGCGTATTTAGTGGCACAGGGATTTTCGCAAAAGTTTGGACGTGATTATGATGATATTTTTGCTCCTGTTGTTAATTATACAACTCTTAAAATTCTTCTTACTGTGGCGGGAGAAAAGAATATGTTTGTACACCATTTCGATGTAGAGACAGCTTATTTGTATGGCAAACTTTCTGATGAAATCTACATACGCCAACCAAAAGGATATCATATTGGAGGACCCGATAAAGTTGCAAAGTATGCAAGTTAATAATTTGATAAGGTAATGAAAGAAAATGAATTTAAAAATAGTGATATTGACCCGTGTCCCTACATAAAACAAATCGGCGATGATTGGATATATTTGTGTACTTATTTTGATGATACAGTTATCGCCTCTTCAAAATTGTAATTCATCAACGACTTCAAGATACATTTTGACAAACATTTCAATATAAAAGACTTAGGGAATATAAAATATTATTTGGGCATTCAATTGGAACGAGACATAAGCGGTATATTCACGATGTATCACATGAATTATATTGAAAACAAATTAAGGGAATTTAAATTGTCTGACGCTGCAGCAAAGATTCCTATGGAACCGAGTTAATTGTCTGAAGTAAAAAGCGAATCATTCGAAAATAAGGATGTTTACAGAAGTGCAATCGGTTCGTTACTTTATTTTTCAGCAAACACATGACCGGATATAGCTATAGCAACATCACGAAAAGCACGAAAAGTAAACAACCAAAGCATTAAAGATTGGAACGAAGCTGAACGTGTTTTTCGATATCTTAAAGAAATCAAGTATTTAAAACTCAAACTAGGTAGTTACAATCAAGGACTAATATGTTTCGCCGACACTGGCTGGGCCGGAGATCGAATTGATCGAAAATCAAATATTGGTTAGATTTTATTCTATTCAGGTTCATCAATTAGTTGAGCTCGTAAACAACCAACAGTAACATTGTTATCCCCCGAAGCTGAGAAAAGGGCATTCATCGAAGCCTCTCGCGGGTGATGTGGGTATTATAACTACTCAAAGACTTCAACCAACATATAGTAACACCTTATAAAGTATTTGAAGATATTCAAAGCTGCATCTACGGATTATACAACAAAGGAAGCAGTCAACGTACGAAGCACATCGACACTAAATATAAATTTCTTCGAGAACTAGTATCTAACGATATCATCGAAGCAGTTTATTGTCCAACTAAAATGATGACGGCTGATATTTCGACAAAGCCATTAAATGCTAATAGATTTACTGAATTAATCAAAAATTTAAATCTAGTTAATATTAATTGTACAATTGAGAAAGGCTGTTAGATTTACAATTTTAACTTGATCAGAGTTTATCAATTTAAACTTAAAATTTTGTATAATATTATGAATTCTAATATGGCAGCCCTTTTATTTTGTACCAAACCATTACATTATTACACTTAATAAAACAAATTCAGTCCATAGCTGAACGGTGTCTCTTTTACTCTTTTACTTTTACTTCCATGCAACAGTTTCAATCTTGTAATTCTAGTGCATTCACTGCATTTAAATTGGCCTGGATTTGCATGGAAAGTTTTGTGTGTTTTAAAAAGCGATGATACCTTAAATGATTTATTGCATATCTCACATTTAAGTGCATTGGAATTTTTATGTAGAGTTCTATGATATTTTAGTCTAAAGCGTGTTGTGAATAACTTTCCACATATAGTGCACTTAAATGAATGAAAATTTTAATGGAGAGTTATATGATCTCTCAATATCCGCTTGGACTTAAATAATTTTCCACATTTTTCGCATTTTAAACGGTCCAGCTCAGCATGCAATGCTTTATGTTCTTTAGAAAGCATTTTAGGTTCATTGCACTTATACAGGTCTGAAATCGCATAATTAAGCTTTACATGCTGCTTTAAGTTTTCTGCAAGCTTAAATGATTTTATTATTAAAACATTTTTGCATTAAATTTTTATTTAATGTTTTCATTTTTAAATTACAAATAACAATTAATAATATTTCAGGATTTTTGGGTGGAAAAGGAAATGGTGTTTTCGCTCGGGAATGTTTTTCGAGCAGTTTGCCTATGTGACTGCTCGATTACTACAAGTCACTTGTGTCTTCTCCAGTAATAGAGCTGAAATGGTTTAAAATTTATAAGAATCAATCTGCCTTAGGGAAAAGCAAATTATTCCGAAAATATATTTATTACAACATTGACTATTAGATTAAATCTGTCGAGCCGAAGCACTTCCTTCGCCTGATCAGATACCTTATCCACTGCGTTATCACATATTTTGACATTTTATTTAATGCAGAATTATATATGCCAAATTTATCGTGACCTATCAATTATACATTCAATTTCTTGTCAGCAAACTTGAACTTTCTGAGTTGCGACATTTTGTTAAGAAAATGGTAAAATTGCAAGTAACTTCTAAAATTATATAAAGTCTCGCCATGGACACATTCCTCATCATTGAAGTGAAATTTCTTTTGATGATGATGTCCTTCATAACATGGACAATATTTTATAATGCTATCCGACAAAATTATCCGAACCGAACGGCAAAATTTTGTAATCACTATATGACCGTATTTTATTCCTTGCTATTCATCATCTTCTTGTATCTATCGCCAGGATTGGATATCAATTCATGTTTGGAGCGTAAGTAAAATGGCTTCTATTTGATGTTAAGGAGGTATCATTTTTTTGTTTTCCAGCTCATAGATACACATGGAACATATTGAACCTTACCTCATTGGTCATCACGTGGGGGTACCTATCATTCAACCTAATTTGGAGTATTTACTATGGTGATGATCAAATTGTTTACATCAATCAAATTATATCTCTCATGCTGATTATGCATTATCTTTTTGTGAAAACTAACAACCCTGAGATCATCATCAAAGGATTAGGTTTTCTGGAACTTTCCAATCCCAGCTCTCATGCAAAATGGTATCTTCGAGAGCTCGGCAAAAAAGAATCACTGCTGTATCAATTAACAGAAATTGTTACCTTAAGTGTTTTGGCATTGCTGCGAATCCTTTATGGATCCTACTATCTTTCTGCGGTGATATTCAACAGTTTTTACGATACTGGGGATAAATTGGTTGCATCCTACTTTTACGTAATTGGCATTTTGCTCTTTTATAATGTTATTCCCCTTTGGAGGAGTTTTCTGGCTCCTGAAAAACGAATAGATGCAATACACTACGATAGTCAAATAATTAATTGAGGCGAAGTCGTTCATTTGTAAATAGATTAAATTTTATGTGACTACAATTCTAGTTACTTGCAATGTACAAAATGCAGAATCAAAATGAGTGGAAAAAATGTGGTAATTAATATTTCTTTTACGAAATATTGCAAAAAAGAGTAATGTTAAAATGTTAAAAAATCTTTTGAATGAATTTTTCCACGATTTACTAATAAAAAGATTAAAATAATTCCATTTTCTTAAAATTTTAACCTTTGCATATCATTCGAGATTATGATTTATCCATTTTGTCAGACCGATTCAAGAACAGTTTGACGATGTCTTCAGTTACATGTTAATATCTGGTGCATTTAATTAAAGACATCGTATCATTGGCTTCTCGATCTTGAAACAAGAATCTTGCATCATACAATGTAAGGTAACTAATGCATGCGTTGATATGTTTGACTTCTTTCATTCGATGCGTTATATTGTATTATGTAAAATAAACCAGACACTTGATCTTGTTAATCTGCTTATTATCAGACAATAAAATTTTTATACTAAACATACACAAAGAATATGTTAATGGAGTGTCTTTGACTAATTGTTAATACTGACCTCCTAAGTAAATGACCATAACCAACTATAAATACTCTTCAACTGATACCTCTACTTATCAGTAGAAGTCGATAACTTCCAAGAACACTTTCAACCATGAGAGTGTTATTTTATTTTTAATTAATTAATAGAATAATTTCATGATGCTTTCATTCCAGTTTGTCGTTTTGCTTGTTTTGTTGGCTGTTGCAATTGGTGCACATGCCCAATTTGTCGTTGATCCACGTCCTGAAATCGCCAATTTTAGATATTGGGCACCAAGGGTTGTTGCGCCAGCTTTTTTTCCTTATACTGCCAGAGCTCAATTCGAAGGTTTTGATGGAAAAACTTACGATATATCAGCTTGAAGATTGAAACCCTTGAACCGGGCATTGGACAATTCTAATACAAACACACAAATATGGTGCGAAATTGAGAGTAGTTAATTAGATTCATTGAAATTAAATAAAATTGCATGCAAATTTAATTATGTTCTATTTATTCTTGAAAATATCGCTCTGTAATAATCAATTTAATTATTAATTGTTAACGTGAACGGCTTGAATTACGTAGATGATTACTCCATCGTCGATATACATACTTGAAAAAGCAGCTATTTTTTAATAAGCTACGTTTTTTGAATGCGTCATTGATTTTTTTTATCTTTGAGACCTCATCACGTATTTTCATATTATTTTGTGTGCCAAAATCAAAGTTAAAAGCGCTTTATTCAATACTAATCGTTATAAATTTTAAAAGAATATAAAGCTAATTTCAAACAATAAACATACAAAAACTTAATGGACCAAATGGCTCCCTAAATTTATACATTATCAGTTAAACACATTTTATCAAAAAAACTAAAGCAAATAAATAATGTAAGTGGCAATTATGAACTGCTTCTTAAAATTTATCAGCAATAAAATTCCTTATCGGAGAGAATCGATAAACAAGATTCGAAAGTTAACATTGTTTTTCAGCGTTTAGGGCTTTCAAATGCCTCAAAATAAGTTGTCATCCAGTCACATTCCCACGGATAGGATTCGTCCCATCTCGATCAACGTCAACTCCATTGTGAGTTTACATCGACGTGACTGTCTCCTGGAGTTCCTTGTCAAGCAAAAGCCTGACATCATGCTTCTTATTGAAACTCACCTCAATTCCTGGCACTCCCTGACATTCAAGAATTTCGAATTCGTAAGAAACGATAGGGTAAACGGTGATGGGGTAGGTGGCACGGGGATATTGGTTCAAAGACCCTATTGTTTCCAAAATATTGAAAAAGTCGAATTCAAAAGCTTTGAATCTCTTGGTGTCCGTTATCAAAATCTCACTGCCAGCCGGGGGTAATCTCTTCGTTATCTCTGCCTATGCAACTGGTCAAAATGTTCTCAAGCTCAAGGAGGAACTCTATTCCTTGTTTGAAATACTTGAATTGAACAGGCTGCATGATTATTATATTCTTGCTAGCGACCTGAACGCCAAGCATACATCATGGCTGAACGCCACCAATAATCCAAGAGGTGTATACCTGAAATCGTGGATAACAGAGAACCAAATTGAATACAGGTGCAATCTATTTGGGTCGAAGTTCCCAACATGCCCTAGGACAAATTCATATTTGGACATCTGCATTGCTGACGCAAGACTTGAATTCAACTTCAATAGTCCTCAACGGAAACTGCAGTGCTTCCTTATAATAGCCACCATCACGCAACCGTAATGAAAATCAATCATCAAAATTATGATCTCTTCCTCATTCTAGTTCAACATGAAAATTATCGGTTGAATCTCAAAAAACAGACTGGGGAATGTTTCCAAAGACGTTTAATCGAGAGTACCAGAAACAATGTCCAATGCTAGCGCTTGCTCAATGGTTCCTAATGACAGGAATCTAACTAACGATGAAATAGATGTCTATTTGTCGAAGTTAGAGAAGCTGACGTTGGAAACGATTGAGAAAGTAGTTCCCAAGATTAAACATCGAAACAATATGGAAGGATATGAAACACCAACCATCGCAAGGTTGAAAAGATTGAAAAGCCTTCTTCTCACACGCGTCAAAAATATTTATCGACGATTTTTGGACTACAACCATCCCTCGTTGTCTTTGTTGAAATTACATCTGAAGAATTTCCGGAACTTAATCCGGTCATACTTCAGGAGTGAGGTCAGCAATCAATGGGTGGAAAAATTGAGGGGTATTAGCCCACAGGACCCAGACGGCGTGTTCGCGAAAGTGAATAGCATATTCCGCAAGAAGTCTCGAGTGAAGGTATCGAATCTTGAAGTCACTAGTGATGAGATAAATCTTCTCGATAGGGCTGGTATCGAAATTGATAGTACGACTCCGGATAGAAATGGAAACTGGATTATTTGTGAAGGATTGGATAAACTTGCCCTGATTGGAACACATTTTGAATTGGTTCATCTGCTAAACCCTGAGAGAGGGAATGAAATATTTTCAGAGGTCGTTCAAACAAAAGTTTCCGACTTCAAGTCAAGCCTGAACGGCCAATCAATTCTTCATTTCAATGAAACATTAACATCTGACCTCATACCGAGCTTGAATCTTATTGATTATTTTGTCAGCT
Organism: Odontomyia ornata; assembly: GCA_963969285.1. Classification (NCBI taxonomy): domain Eukaryota; kingdom Metazoa; phylum Arthropoda; class Insecta; order Diptera; family Stratiomyidae; genus Odontomyia; species Odontomyia ornata. The sequence goes on from OZ017740.1 coordinate 33,404,063, forward strand.
ATGAAGACTTGTTTTTCATATTTCGCAGGATAAACAACAAGGAAGCATGTGGTAGTGATGGTATTCCAAATATAGTTCTCTGACATTTGCCTGAGGTTGCTATTCGGAATTATTGCATATTGTTCAATAACATGTTGAGCAATTCATATTTCCCAAATGAGTGGAAAAAGGCTAAGGTATTTCCGATCTTGAAGAAAGGAAAAGAATCTTCATGCCCCAAAAGCTATCGCCCAATCAGCTTGCTGCCTAACATCAGCAAGGTGTTTGAAGTGATACTCAACAGAGCATTGAACGCCCACATTGAGGAAAATGAGTTGATGCCGAATTGCCAATTTGGTTTTCGTGCCAGGCATTCGACCACACATGCAATAACGAAAGTAACCTCAGACATCTGTTGGAATCTAAATGATAGACAATGTGTTGGAGCATGTCTCATTGATATGGAGAAAGCCTTCGATACGGTGTGGTTAGATGGACTAGTTTTTAAACGTCTTCAGGACAACTTCCCCAGACACCTTGTCGCCATGATGTCTAATATGTTATACGGGAAATCGTTTGTTGTGACTGATGGAAATCTGATAACAATGCACGAGTTCAAGGTCTTGAATGGTCTACAGCAGGGAACAGTTACTGCGCCTCTGCTCTTCTCAATCTTCATTCGCAAGCTATTGAAGGGCTTTGATTTTAACGTCTCGCCAACGTGATCATTGGTAGTGTTTGCTGATGATGTGATCATCTATACGGCAGACCGAAAAGCTACAATAGTTCAGAGCAATCTCCAAAAAATCTTCAATGATGTACACCTGTACACTGACCATTGGCGAATGAAAATCAACGCGCGAAAGTGTGAAACAATCTTGTTTCGGACAACGCTGCAGGGGTCAGTCAAGACCTGAAACGTAATTGGAAAGATTTCCACATCATGGCTGGTGAGGGTAGTCTTGAAAGGGCTCCACATAAATCCTGTGTTCGATACCTCGGTGTTTATCGCGATCAGTATCTGTACAATACTGAACATGTGAAAATCATGCTCAGTGAGGCACCTAAAGAAGTCATGGCCTTACGAAGACTCTTTCATTCCAAATACATTGATCAAAAGGTCAAAATTATCTGTTACAAGACACTGGTTAGACCAGTTTTGACATATGGATGTCAGATCTGGTACAACCAGAGTGCTAGTACTATGGAAAAATAAAGAGTTTTCGAAAGGAAATGCCTTCATGCATGTACTGGTTTGTACAAAAAGCCTGAGACGGATTGGAAACATTATATATCGAATAGAAGAATTTATCAAACTGCTGAAGTGACGAGAGTCGATATCTTCATATTGAAGCTTCTTCGGAATCATATCGCAAGATCTGGTGCTGTGAGCGAAAACCCTTGGATTTCACAGCCGTTCCACCCTACAGATGGGTATATAGCGACTTGCCTCGCTACTGGCTTTATTCCTCCGGAAGCATTCGTGTATTTGGACATGAATCGATATGTTTTTGATTCTGACGGCGTCCCAATCATATATCACATATATCGACGGGCCACCGATAAGTAGATAAAATATCCTCCGGATTTGAGTTCACGAGACCAACAATTCCAATGGAGATACTCATTTGCTAGATTCGTTGACGCTGATCGAGTTGAGACGGCGCAATCTAGGTATTGGTGGCTGAATGACAATGTCTAAATTATTAGTGTTTATTTTCAGTTCTGGTGTTTTTCGTTATATCGTTTTTTTGAGTTTCAGCTCATTATTGCTACATTTAGTGTTATTGTTTATTTTGTTTAAAAATTAGGTATGGGTTAGGTTTATATTATGTTTATTATATTAGGTTAGAGGTAAGGTTTAACGCTTAGGTTAAGAACATTGTTATAGATTTTTTATAGTATAAGATAAAGCTTTTGATTGCATTTATTAGAATTAAGTTAAAACATATTAGGTGTAGGATCAAAGTTCACTGTAGTGTTAAGATGATAAATAATTTTAGAATAGTGTTGGTTGGTTTTTTCTCCTTTTTTCAATTGAATTGTAAAAATATGTAATAATCTTCATTGATTTGAATTTGCTATAGTTTCTTTTTTAAATGTGTTTAATGATAACGTACAAATTTAGAGAGCCATTTGGGCCATTAAGTTTTTTATTGTTATTGTTTGGATTTTGCTTTATATTCTTTTAAAATTTATAGCGATTAGTATTAAATAAAGCGCTTTTGACTTTGACTTTGACAGTGGAGGACAAAAGTCTACGAAAACTCCTTATGTTGAGATTCTGGTTAATTGGAAGCTTGAAACAAAAATCAATTGATGTGCGTTTTTCAGTAACGTAAATATATTTATCAAAAAACAAAGACAAAAGCATTTCATAACAAACTTAAGGAGAAATTCGTAAAAACATAAAAAAATGAATGGACAAAAGTCTACGACAGTCAGTGCTGGCTGGTTTGTACACAAAATATTTTCAACTAATCGTATTGGAAATTTTAAAAAGTTTTGCTGGCTTAATATTTGGTTGGCTCCTCTTTCGCATCAATTACTGCTTGTAATCTTTGGAGCATAGAGATAACTAAATTAGCAGTTTCTACAGATGTGATTTTCTCCCATTCTGCAACAAGCGCTTCCTTCAACAAATTTTTATTTTTAATGTGACATTTTCGAATTTTCCGGTCAAAACGCTCCCATGCATGCTCTATGGGATTTAAATCTGGACTTTGCAGAGGCGTATTAAGTTGCCCAGGGAGCGTAGTACAACAACCAGTTCTTGACGAAAAGGCCAATTGAAAAGTCCCCGGTGAAATGGGGCCGTTTTTTAACGATTTCATCCTTTAAACGATCCATTAACGCTATATAATAATCGATGGTTAATGGTCTGTCCCTTTTGGAGGTAATCAATGAATATTATACCTTGCGCATCCCAGAATACTGATGCCATAACCTTGCCAGCTGACTGTTGTGTTTTTCCTCGCTTTGGATTCGGTTCATCGTGTGCAGTCCACTCAGTTGACTGTCGATTGGACTCCGGAGTGAAATGATGGAGCCATGTTTCATCCATTGGAACATATTGATGCAAAAATTCAGGTTTATTGCACTCAAACAGTTTCAAACACTGCTCAGAATCATTAACACGTTGTTGCTTTTGATCGATTGTGAGCTCACGTGGCACCCATTTTGCACACAACTTTCTGATGTACAAATATTCGTGAATGATATTACACGTTCAGATGATATCTGCACAATGTCTGCTATCACGATCAACTTCACTTTACGGTCATTCGAAATTACTTTGTGAACTTGTGAACGGTGACAGCGTTTTTTGGGCGTCCACTGCATTCGCCGTCTTCAGTGCTCATTTCAGCACGTTTAAACTTAACATACCAATCAATGATGGTTGATTTTCCGAGTGCAGACCCCAAAAACTCTTCATCAAGCCAAGATTTTGCTTCAACTGTATTTTTTTTCCTTCAAAAAACAATATTTTATCAGCACATGAAATTTTTTTTAAATCTTTTTTCACATAAAAAAAGTAGCTACACTCACAACGCAATATCTCACAAAATAATAGTTGTCAAATTTTGACACGTATCATTTGAAAGTGGTTTCTAACTAAAAATCATATGGATTTAATACTAGTACCGCCATCTGTGCATCCGACCAGGGACTTTTCAATCGGATCATGGTCTTGTTGGAAAATCCATCTCTCCAAGACCCAACTTCTCCACTGATGGCTTCAAATGTAGTTCTAAAGGGTTCTTGAAAACATAATGGTCCATCGTAGCTTCAACAAAAGCCAATCTGCCAACCCCAGATGCAGCGATGGCTTCCCAAACCATAACATTACCTCCACCGTGCTTGACAGTAGGAATCAAATTATTGGTCTCTAAAGCCGTGTTCTTTTTCCTCCATACTTTACTGCGACCATCACTTCCGAAAATGTTGAATTTGGACTCATCTCTGAAAAGGATGCGATTCCAAAAATCATTGTCCTTGTCAATATGGGCCTTGGTGAACTGTAAACGCAGAAGTCGGTTTTTGGCGGATATTAATGGCTTTTTACGTTGGGTTCTACTGGGAAACCCATTAATATTTAATACTCTCATGATGGTTCTTGCATGGACATCCTTTTTTTTCCGTAGCCACTTGTTTTGCCACAACTGGACCACTTATTTTTGGATTACTGTTCACTTCTTTTAGAATAAAACAAATGCCTCTGCTCGACAACTTTTTCGGTCGGCTAGTTCGCGGCTTATTTTTAATGGAACCACTGTTTTCAAAGTTTTTGATGAATTCATTTAAGTTTCAGTGATTTCGCGATTTCCGAGCACGATTTACTGTCTTTTTTATACTGTACCACCAAATTGCAGATATTACCAGAAATTTCTTATAGCGATGATATTTTGCGGTCCTTACAGTTAAATATTAGCGATAAAACTAAAACGAAATTGCAGCAGAACATATACGGAATGATAACAATACCAAGTAAACAAATATTGATGACATTTCGTTACGTTTAGTTGGAAATTTTTTCTGTATAACTGAGAAAACACTGACTGTCGTAGACTTTTGTCCATTCAATTTTTTATGTTTTAAGGACTTTCTCCTTAATTATGATATGAAAAGTTTTTACCTTTATTTTTTTATAAATGTATTTACGTTACTGAAAAATGCACTTCAATGGATTTTTGATTTAAGCTTCCAATTAACCGGTATCTCAATATAAGGAATTGTCGTGGACTTTTGTCCGTCATGGTACCTAACCTATCCCCAATTTTCAACAAAAATAAACAACAACACTAAATGTAACAATAATGAGCTGAAACTCAAAAACGAAGTAACGGAAAACACCAAAACTGAAAATAAACACGAATAATTTAGACATTGTCATTTAGTCACCAATACATAGATTGCCCCGTCTCAACTCGATCAGCTTCAACGAATCTAACAAATGAGTATCTCCATTGAAATTGTTGGTCTTGTGAACTCAAATTAGGAGGATATTTTATATACTTATCGGTGGCCCGTCGATATATGTGATATATGATTGGGACATCGTCAGAATCAAAAACACATCGATGCATGTCCAAATACACGAATGCTTCTGGAGGAATGAAGCCAGTAGCGAGGCAAGTCGCTATATACCCGTCTGTAGGGTGGAACGGCTGTGAAATCCAAGGGTTTTCACTCACAGCCACAGATCTTGCAATATGATTCCGAAGAAGTTTCAATATGAAGATATCGACTCTTGTCACTTGAGCAGGTTGATAAATACTTCTATTCGATATATAGTATTTCCAATCCGTCTCAGGCTTTCTGTACAAACCAGTACATGCACGAAGACATTTCCTTTCGAAAACTCTTAATTTTTCCATAGTACTAGCACTCTGGTTGTACCAGATCTGACATCCATATGTCAAAACTGGCCTAACCAGGGCCATGGAACAGATAATTTTGACCTTTTTATCAATTTGTCTAGAATGAAAGAGTCTTCGTAGGGCCATGACTAGTTTTTGTGCCTTACTGAGCATAATTTTGACATATTCAGTACAGTACAGATACTGATCGAGATGAAGCGTTGTATGAAACAAGATTGTTTCACACTTCTGCGCATTGATTTTCATTCGTGAATTGTCAGTGTACACCTGTACATCATTGAACATTTTTGGAGTTTGCTCAGAACTTGTAGCTTTTCGGTCTGCCATATAGATAATCAGATCATCAGCAAACGCCACCAATGATCGCGTTGGCCAGACGTTAAAATCAAAGCCATTCAATAGCTTGCGAATGAATATTGAGAAGAGCAGAGGCGCCGTTACTGTTCCTCCTTGCTGTAGACCATTCAAGGCCTTGAACTCGCGCATTGTTGTCAAATTTCCATCAGTTACAACAAACGATTTCCCGTATAACATAATGCACATCACGGCGACAAGGTGTCTGGGGAACTTGTCCTGAAGGAGTTTAAAAACTAGTCCATCTAACCACACCGTATCTCTATCATTTAGTTTCCAACAGATGGTTGAGGTTACTTTCGTTATTGCATGGCAGGTCGAATGCCTGGCATGAAAACAAAATTGGCAATTCGGCATCAACTCATATTTCTCGATGTGGGCGTTTAATGCTTTGCTGAGTATCACTTCTAACACCTTGCTGATGTTAAGCAGCAAGCTGATTGGGCGATAGCTTTTGGGGCATGAAGATTCTTTTCATTTCTTCAAGATCAGAAATACCTTAGCCTTTTCCGCTGATTTGGAAAATATTAATTACTCAACATGCAATAATTCTTAATAGCAACCTCAGGCAAATGTCGGAGAACTACATTTGGAATACCATCAGTACCACATGCTTCCTTGTTGTTTATCCTGCGAAATATGAAACACAAGTCTTCATAGCTGACAAAATAATCAATAATATTCAAGCTCGGTATGAGGTCAGATGTTAATGTTTCATTGAAGTGAAGAATTGATTGGCCGTTCAAGCTTGATTTGAAGTCGGAAACTTTTGCTTCAACGACTTCTGAAAAAGTTTCATTCCCCCTCTCAGGGTTTGGTAGATGAACCATTAAAAATGTGTTCCAATCAGGGCAAGTTTATCCAATCCTTCACAAATAATCCTGTTTCCATTTCTATCCGGAGTCGTACTATCAATTTCGATACCAGCCCTATCGAGAAGATTTATCTCATCACTAGTGACTTCAAGATTCGATACCTTCACTCGAGACTTCTTGCGGAATATGCTATTCACTTTCGCGAACACGCCGTCTGGGTCCTGTGGGCTAATACCCCTCAATTTTTCCGCCCATTGATTGCTGACCTCACTCCTGAACTATAACCGGATTAAGATCCGGACATTCCTCAGATGTAATTTCAACAAAGTCAACGAGGGATGGTTATTGTCCAAAAATCGTCGATAAATATTGTTGACGCGTGTGAGAAGAAGGCTTTTCAATCTGTTCAACCTTGCGATAGTTGGTGTTTCATATCCTTCCATATTGTTTCGATGTTTAATCTTTGGAACTACTTTCTCAATCGTTTCCGACGTTAGCTTCTCTAACTTCGACAAATAGACATCTATTTCATCGTTAGTTAGATTCCTGTCATTAGGAACCATTGAGCAAGAGTTGCCACCATCAGAAGGGGACATTGCTTCTGGTACTTGCGATTAAACTTCTTTTGAAACTTTTCCCAGTCTGGTTTTTTGAAGTTCAACCGATGATTTTCGTGTTGAACTGGAATGAAGAAGAAATCATCCCTATGATGTTTGATTTCCATTACGATTGCGTTATGGTCGCTATCATAAGGAAGCACCTGCAGTTTCCGTTGAGGACTATTAAAGTTGAATTCGAGTCTTGCATCAGCAATGCAGAGGTCCAAATATAAATTTGTCCTAGAGTATGTTGGGAACTCCGACCCATATAGATTGCACTTGTATTCAATTTGGTTCTCTGTTATCCACCATTTCAGGAATACACCTCTTGGACTATTGGTGGCGTTCAGCCATGATGTATGCTTGGCGTTCAGGTCACCAGCAAGAATATAATAATTATGAAGCCTGATCAATTCGAGTATTTCAAACAAGAAATTGAGTTCCTCCTTGAGCTTGAGAACAGTTCCACCAGTTGCATAGGCAGAGATAACGAAGAGTTTATCCCCACCTGGCAGTGAGATTTTGATAACGGACACTTCAAGAGATTCAAAGCTTTTGAATTTGACTTTTTCAATATTATGGAAACAATAGGGTCTTCGAACCAATATCCCGGTGCCACCTCCCCCATCACCTATTACCCTATCGTTTCTTACGAATTCAAAATTCTTGAATGTCATAGGTGGCCATGAACTGAGGTGGGTTTCGTTGTGAAGCATGATATCAGGCTTTTGTCTGGCAATGAATTCAAGGAGATAATCACGCCAATGTATAGTAACAAGAGTTGACGTTGATCGAGATGAGACGAATCCTATCCATGGGAATGTGACTGGATGACAACCTATTTTGAAGCATGTTGGCCTAAACGTTGATAAACGAAATTTATTTTTTGGTCTTGTTTATTGATTCTATCTGAAAGAGATTCAAGCTGTTGGTAGATTTTGAGAAGCAGCTCATTATTGCCACTTACATTATTTATTTTATTTACATTGTTGTCTGCTGGTCCTTTGGCAGCAAGTGCAAATGATACCCCGGGCTTGACGAAGTTGGGAGGCAACAAATTGTGATTTACTTTGGTGTGTTTTGGGGAAAATTTTTCTCTTGCATCTTGATACCAAGGGCATCCTCGATATAATGCCGGATGACCAAATATACCGTACTTAACACAATACAAGTTTCCTTTTGGCTCCATCTGAGCCAATTTGCACACACCGAGGGCGTGAATATCTTTGCACTTAACATAGCGATAGTGCGTTGCACAATTGGCAGCCGAATGACCGAATCTTTGACACCTGTAACACTGGTTGACCTCAGTTTTTTGGAGGCGTTCCCACCTCACAACTCTAAAGTTTAAGTACCTTACCTGTTGGAGGGCACTCGGACTGCTGTCGTTGGAAATTCGGACCAAATAAAATGGTAATATTTTACCTTTTACAGTTGATCTCCTTGTAGCAAAATTTTTCACACAGATGAACTTAACAGCTGGTGCTGCTTCCTGTAACATTTCAAGGAGATCAACTGTATTCTCCCCACAGCCCAAGCCCTTCAACAGGAAAGTTTGATTTTTTTCCGCGTTTGGCGTATATGTGAAGTGGGGAGCTTTGACACTAATAAGAGCATCTTTCACCAGTTTGAAATCAGCCAGTGCCTTTGTCTTGATCGTGAGCTTATCAGCGGTCACTCTCTTAACTTCGAAGCTATCGATTTTATGTTCGGCTGCCAATAACCGAACCATATCTCCTCCACGCTGCCCAAAAATGCTGATTGGAGGAACTTTCTCATTTGCCTTATTAATTTTATTAGGAGAACCAGCCGACACACCAGTTGGCTTCTTCTCCTTTTGCTTATTTTTTAATTTTAGATATTGGATGAAATTATTACCACTATCAATATTACCTATGCTATCGTTGCTTTCCATCTCGATGTCCATTTCTTCGTTCATTGCAGACAGCACCGCATAATAATTGGCGCTGTCGTTGGCTCCTCCTGCGCTCAGGATATTTTCAGCATCATGGATTGTCTTGCTCGTATCTTGCGATTTCGTTTTATATGTTTGAATCTTCTGTGTTGGTACTGCTTTCTCGTTGGTCTTGCTTGTTGTTGTTGTTTCCTTTTCCTCGTTCTTCTTAATTAATATCGGTTCTTCTTTGCCGGACGTATACTGTGGCTTCACTTTTGGTTTGCTCCCGTTTGATAACGTCCGGACCATATCTTCCAAACTCTGTATACGGAGTTTTAACTCGTCATTTTGTTTCGTAACCCTTGCATTCTCCTTGGTTACTTTTTCATAATCTTCACTTGAAAGCGTAATACGCTTTCTATGCTCACAATTGTCTTGTTCATTTTTCCGCTTGTTTATTTTATCATTTGTAATTTTCGAGATGCCTGGCTCTGGGTCCCCCAGCGGTGGGAAGCCATCGGGCTCCCCCATCCCCCCGGTGAAAAAACTTTTCTTCTTTTTTGAAATTTTCTCGCAGGTAAAATCCAGATACTCGATAAATTGTTCGAATTGTTCGACGATGTAATAAGTTTCTTTCTAAAATTACTTTCTAATTGACGTTTTTAAAAATTATTTTAATTTATAAAAATTCTTGACAGGAGCGAATTAAAAACACGTCTACACGCAACGAGTGCTAGACATAGAATCAGTGAAGAAGAACTGTCATCTAACACTTGTCAGCTGGTTAGCAATTTGTGTAAGATGACAGGTCTCCGTCAGGTATTACTCCGAAATATTGGAATTTATTACAGATATTCGTGTTTTTCAAATTGCTTTTTGAACTGGCACCGATTTTTTTGGTGATTTTTCCACCAATTATTGGAAAAAAGTTATTTAAAGAACTCCCTGCATCACGTGGGTACGATGTATTTGTGAACCCATCAAGATTCAGTTGAAGTTTAATGATATAGTCCGAGATGAAAAGTTATCTTCTATCTCATTTATTATTTTCCATATTTCATGGGAGTTGTCAGCCGCTGTTTCCATTCTTCTTAGGAAATAAGAGGATTCAGCCTCTTTCACAAGTTGTTTCGATTCTGTATTCGGTTGCATATATACATACTTGAGAGCTTGTTTTGCATTGTTCGTCCTGTAGTCCATAGACGCCTTTCTTTTTTTAGGAATTTGTTTTCTATTTTTTGAAAGTTTATAACGATCAACATTGAATAAAGTGCTTTTCAATTTGACTAAGGTATCCTTGTCAACCATTGATTCTGGTGATTCTGTAACTACATCAATGTTTGTGTTGACTGCTCTTAAATTTATTCAGCCAGTATAATATATTGAGGCAATTGTGGTTGCAGTACGTCCCTAATTTCATTTTTTTAACCTACATGGCATAAAAGTAACGTTCGAAAATAAACGAGACTGAGCTAAAATAGAAACAACAGGAGCTTTGTTCTGATAAATTCGAGCTTATTTATTCAAAATAGTCTCTTTCGGCTTCGATACACTGTTTTGCGCGATCCACAAGCTTTCTGAAAAAACGTTTCAGGTTATTGACCGGAATTTCCTTCAGGATGTCGGTACACGTCTTTTGGAAGCTCTCTACGGACGCAAGCGTTTTCCTTTCATGGCCAAATGCAATTTCCCGAATAGTTAGAAGTCACAGGGAGCCATATTAGGGGAATACGGTGAGTGTTTGATGATTGAAATGCGATTTCTAGGCAAAAAATCGTTCACAAGAGTGGATCGATGAGATTGTGCATTATCATGAAATAAGCGCCAGCTTCCTCCTTCGCGGTGTTCAGGCCAAATTTGGCTTCAAAACGTCAAGATAGAAAATTGCAATGACGGTTTGGCCCGTTGGCATGAACTCCTAGTGCACAATTTCCTTGGAATCGTAAAAACAAATGAGCATCGTCTGATTTTTGATTCCTCCAAACGCAATTTTTTGGATGGTAGCTCGTCTGGGGCCTTCCATTCGGCGCTTGGACACTTAGTTTCGGGTTCATATTGGAAACAACACGTTTCATCACCAGCTACAATGATGTAAAGGAAGTTCTCGTCTTTTCTCGCCTCTTTAATGATGTCTTTCGAATGTTGAGTTCTGAGCGATTTTTGGTCATCAATCAACTTGTGCGGAACAAAACGTGCACAGACCTTTATTAAGCCCGAATGTGTCGGTTAAATTGCGATAAATCGATGTTTTGGAGATATTCAACTCCAATTCAATGAATTTTAACGATGATTTCGGCTCGTTTTTGATAAATTGACACACAATTTTGATGGAGTTTTCAGTGATCACTGATTTTGGGCGGTCCGTATGTTTATCGTTATTTATGTCCTCACGACCAACTCTGAAACGGGTAAACCACTCATGAACTCTGGCACGAGATAGACAATCACTGCCATAAACTTTTTTCATCAATTCAAATGTTTCGGTAAAAGTTTTACCGATTTTAAAACAAAATTTGATACTAGCTGCCATTTTTGTACCGATGACACAAACATACTGCCACTTTAGACACAATAATTTCGCTTCCACTGAACCGAATGTCACCAAACTTTCACTGGAAGTCAGGGAGGGATGTAACTTTCCAATGCATTATCTCATTCACAGATGGCGCCACCAAAAGACACATGGCAAAAGCCTCGTTTATTTTGGGAGGTACCTTGTGCTTCAATTATTTTAATGTTATATTTGTCAGGCGTCCCACTTTTAGGGATAAAATTGGTTGAATTTTTTATATATTTCCACATCTTCCATGCCTGCAGGAAAATACCGCATTATATCCTTCAATATTATAAATCAAAATCCTACGTTGAAATTCGGAACACTATATCGTGTCAGCTCTGTGAAAATGATCAGCATTCTTATCCAGTACAGTTGCAGTACTTCTCAAGCGTGCCTTTACAGTCTTTTAGCCACACAGTTTCGTTACTTCTAAACTGCCCTAAAATGTTAAAGTAGTCCTTGATCGATTTCAAATATAATGTTAATCGCAGTATTCATGTTTTCACTAAAATATTTTTTGTCAAAATTCCCTGCATTTGTATAATTCAGAAATTCTTAAGCCGAAATGCCAATCGCAACAGCTTTCATGATTTATTTAGAAAATTTTAATTGTCTTACATAACTTATTAAAACGCCGACAACTTTGCAGAATAATTTTTGTGTAAACTCATTGGTTTTCATTGATTGTGTACAAGCCGCCGTTTGAAATTCATTCACATTCCATTGAGTGTTTGTGTGCGTGGTAAAGAAACTCGAAACTCAAACGTGCTTTCAAAATTTTACAGCTTAATATAAAAACATCGAAATTTCTCCGAATTGGTCATCTAATTTTTCGTAGCAGTTTTTAAATGAAATAGCCGCAAGTGGGAAAATTTATATAATCACTTGCAAATGATACGACAAATAAAACAGTAATCATGCAAATTCGTAAACGATTTATGGCGGATTGTACAAAGAAATCTTCGTTGAGCGAGGATGATAACGAGGACAGGAGGAAAATCTTTTGTGGTAATTTAAGCGAAAAAGTTACACAGACTGTTCTATTTGAGCTATTTCTGCAAGTAAGTTGTTTTTAGTATTTGATTTTGTCTTCTTTAGAACATGGACGTATTTTTCAGGCGGGACCCGTTGAAAGCGTAGAAATCCCCAAAACCAAAGATGGCGGGTTTCGAAATTATGCTTTTATTACATATGCCCACGCTTCATCTGTGCCGTACGCCTTGCGGCTTTTCGCCGATGTTATATTGTACAACCGTAGACTAGTCTTGAGAAATCGAAATATGACAAACAGTGGGACTCACGCAAAGAAGACCACTGAAGTAACGAACGATGTCGTGAAAGATGTGAAATGTGTCGGTAGTGAGCGTCATAAGCCAATGAGAGCTCTAAATCGTGGAAAACGTGTTCCAAAGAAGGATCAATCACTCCCAAAGGCTGAGAAGAAAGACGAAATTGTTCAAAAATTGAATGATATCAAAAGTCAATTGTCCAAGATACCGCTGCGTGTGAATAACGAATGTCAAATACCAAAAAAAATTCAAGCCAACGTGAATTGGAAGCATTGCCAAGGCGGATTTTTTTCTCAGCGTGTGGCTGAACCAGTCAAAAACACTATCCCCATTCCCCCCACTGACAACATGTATAATTTACCTCCTACGCTTAATTTAACATCGCAGTTTTTCAACAACTATGTCTATCTTATGCAAAAAGTGAATCCGCATTGGCCACGGTTGCAATGACTATAAAATATGCATCAAACAATTTATACTTATTAATTATTATTCAATCACCCCAACGAACTTTTGTGTCGCTTTTGGTAATTTTTTTTGGACGAAGTGGATGTCTATGAAGCTGCGATTGTGTATATTTCAGGGACGATTTACAATTTGTTTATCATAAATTTTAAAGTTAGCAAAAAATTCCAATAAAAGTTTTTACTAGACAATTGCCGTTGTTGATAAATTCATGTTTTTTACAAGTCAAGTCAAGTCAAAAGCGCTTTATTTAATACTAATCGTTATAAATTTTAAAAGAATATAAAGCAAATTCCAAACAATAACAATCAAAAAACTTAATGGCCCAAATGGCTCTCTAAATTTGTACGTTATCGTTAACTCATATCATCAAAAAAAAAAAAACCATAGCAAATTCAATTAATTACGATCTTTACATATTTTTAAAATTTAATTGGAAAAAGGAGAAAAAACCAACCAACACTATCCTAAAATTATTTATAATCAAAACACAACAGTGAAACTTTGATCCTACACCTAATATGTTGTAACTTATTTCTAATAAAATACAATCAAAAACTTTATCTTATACTAAAAAAATCAATAACAATGTTCCTAACCTAAGTGTTTAATCTTATCTCTAACCTAATATAATAAACATAATATAAAACTAACCTATACCTAATTTTTAACAAAAATAAACAACACTAAATGTAGCAATAATGAGCTGAAACTCAAAAACAATAACGAAAAACACCAAAACTGAAAATACACACGAATAATTTTAATCCGAAAGTTAATGAAGACACTACAGAAATGATCCTGTGAAGTATAGTCTTCTTCTCACACGCGTCAACAATATTTATCGACGATTTTTGGATTACAACCATCCCTCATTGGCTTTGTTGAAATTACATCTGAAGAATGTCCGGAACTTAATCCGGTCATACTTCAGGAGTGAGGTCAGCAATCAATGGGCGGAAAAATTGAGGGGTATTAGCCCACAGGACCCAGATGGCGTGTTCACGAAAGTGAATAGCGTGTAGACGTGTTTTTAATCGCTCCTGTCATTAATTTTAAAAATTAATTAATTTTTCACAAAAGTCAGTTTCAAAATATTGAAATAATTTTTTACGAGCCAGTCAAAAGCAAGTTTTGATTTTATTGGGGAAGAATTTATCGTCGAAGGCATCGACCAACCGTACCCATAAACCAAGAAAAGGCCAAACCAACGACAACTCGGGACTGCTGTATGGAGGAGCCCGACGGCTTCCCTCCGTTGGGGGGCCCCGGGGAGAGTGACGGTGTGAAATTGGCAAGTGTCTACAAGCGGAGACACACGAGCACCCAGGATACCGCAGATGCCGGTCGCAAAACACAAGTGCTCGAGGATAGACAGGAAGTGTGCCGCCTTCGAAGTGAAATCGAAGAGCTAAAGGCAAAAATTCAAACGTATGAAGAAATGTTCAAGACGGCAAAACAAGTTCAAGAGAGTGGTCCGATACGAAAAATCGAAAAACAGAAGAAAGCTGCAACTCCAATAATAACTGAAGAGGTATTAAGTGCTGGTGGCACGAACGAAAGCCAGAACTACTTTGCGGCGCTGGATGGACTCCAGCAGGACATGGAGGTAGACGAAGGTAACAAAGACGATAATTTTATCTTATATTTAAAAAATAAAAATAATGAAAGTAGAAATAGGGAGAAGAAACCAGCCCGTAGTTCTGCTGGTCCTCCTCAAAAAGTAGCCAAGAATACCGAGAAAGTTCCGCCGATTAATGTCAAAGTCAAAGTCAAAAGTGCTTTATTTAATACTAATCGTTATAAATTTTAAAAGAATATAAAGCAAATTCCAAACAATAACAATCAAAAAACTTAATGGCCCAAATGGCTCTCTAAATTTGTACGTTATCATTAACTCATTTCATCAAAAAAATTATAGCAAATTCAATTAATTACGATTATTACATATTTTGAAAATTTAATTGGAAAAAGGAGAAAAAACCAACCAACACTATCCTAAAATTATTTATAATTAAAACACAACAGTGAAACTTTGATCCTACACCTAATATGTTGTAACTTATTTCTAATAAAATACAATCAAAAAACTTTATCTTATACTAAAAAATTCTGTAACAATGTTCCTAACCTAAGTGTTTAATCTTATCTCTAACGGAATATAGTAAACATTACATATACCTAACCTATACCTGATTTTAACAAAAATATATAACAATACTAGTAGCAATAATGAGCTGAAACTCAAAAACTAAATAACGAAAAAACACCAAAACTAGAAATAAACACGAATAATTTAGACATTGTCATTCAGCCACCAATACCTGGATTGCGCCGTCTCAACTCGATCAGCTTCAACGAATCTAGCAAATGAGTATCTCCATCGAAATTGTTGGTCTCGTGAACTCAAATTCGGAGGATATTTTATCTTCTTATCGGTGGCCCGTCGATATATGTGATATATGACTGGGACGCCGTCAGAATCAAAAACATATCCATTCATGTCCAAATACACGAATGCTTCTGGAGGAATGAAGCCAGTAGCGAGGCAAGTCGCTATATACCCGTCTGTAGGGTGGAACGGCTGTGAAATCCAAGGGTTTTCACTCACAGTCACAGATCTTGCGATATGATTCCGAAGAAGTTTCAATATGAAGATATCGACCCTCGTCACTTCAGCAGTTTGATAAATTTTTCTATTCGATATATAATGTTTCCAATCCGTCTCAGGCTTTCTGTACAAACCAGTACATGCACGAAGACATTTCCTTTCGAAAACTCTTAATTTTTCCATAGTAATAGCGCTCTGGTTGTACCAGATCTGACATCCATATGTCATAACTGGTCTAACTAGTGTCTTGTAACAGATAATTTTGACCTTTTGGTCAATGTATCTGGAATGAAAGAGCCTTCGAAGGGCCATGACTACTTTGAGTGCCTTACTGAGCATGATTTTCACATGTTCAGTATAGTACAGATACTGATCGAGATAAACACCGAGGTATCGAACACAGGATTTTTGTGGAACCCGTTCAAGACTACCCTCACCAGCCATGATGTGGAAATCTTTCCAATTACGTTTCAGGTCTTGACTGACCCCCCGCAGCGTTGTCCGAAATAAGATTGTTTCACACTTCTGCACATTGATTTTCATTCTCCAATTGTCAGTATACAGCTGTACATCATTGAACATTTTTTGGAGATTTCTCTGAACTATTGTAGCTTTTCGGTCTGCCGTGTAGATGATCAGATCATCAGCAAACGCTACCAATGATCGCGTTGGCGAGACGTTAAAATCAAAGCCGTTCAATAGCTTGCGAATAAAGATTGAAAAGAGCAGAGGCGCAGTAACTGTTCCCTGCTGTAGACCATTCAAGACCTTGAACTCGCGCATTGTTGTCAGATTTCCATCGGTTACAACAAACGATTTCCCGTATAACATATTACACATCATGGCGACAAGGTGTCTGGGGAACTTGTCCTGAAGGAGTTTAAAAACTAGTCCATCTAACCACACCGTATCGAAGGCTTTCTCCATATCAATGAGACATGCTCCAACACATTGTCTATCATTTAGTTTCCAACAGATGTCTGAGGTTACTTTCGTTATTGCATGTGTGGTCGAATGCCTGGCACGAAAACCAAATTGGCAATTCGGCATCAACTCATTTTCCTCAATGTGGGCGTTTAATGCTCTGTTGAGTATCACTTCAAACACCTTGCTGATGTTAAGCAGCAAGCTGATTGGGCGATAGCTTTTGGGGCAAGAAGATTCTTTTCCTTTCTTCAAGATCGGAAATACCTTAGCCTTTTTCCACTCATTTGGGAAATATGAATTGCTCAACATGTTGTTGAACAATATGCAATAGTTCCTAATAGCAACCTCAGGCAAATGTCGGAGAACTACATTTGGAATACCATCAGTACCACATGATTTCTTGTTGTTTATCTTGCGAAATATGAAACACAAGTCTTCATAGCTGACAAAATAATCAATAAGATTCAAGCTCGGTATGAGGTCAGATGTTAATGTTTCATTGAAATGAAGAATTGATTGGCCGTTCAGGCTTGATTTGAAGTCGGAAACTTTTGTTTCAACGACTTCTGAAATAATTTCGTTCCCTCTCTCAGGGTTTGGTAGATGAACCAATTCAAAATGTGTTCCAATCAGGGCAAGTTTATCCAATCCTTCACAAATGATCCTGTTTCCATTTCTATCCGGAGTCGTACTATCAATTTCGATACCAGCCTTATCGAGAAGATTTATCTCATCACTAGTGACTTCAAGATTCGATACCTTCACTCGAGACTTCTTGCGGAATATGCTATTCACTTTCGTGAACACGCCATCTGGGTCCTGTGGGCTAATACCCCTCAATTTTTCCGCCCATTGATTGCTGACCTCACTCCTGAAGTATGACCGGATTAAGTTCCGGAAATTCTTCAGATGTAATTTCAACAAAGACAACGAGGGATGGTTGTAGTCCAAAAATCGTCGATAAATATTGTTGACGCGTGTGAGAAGGAGGCTTTTCAATCTTTTCAACCTTGCGATGGTTGGTGTTTCATATCCTTCCATATTGTTTCGAAGTTTAATCTTGGGAACTACTTTCTCAATCGTTTCCAAAGTCAGCTTCTCTAACTTCGACAAATAGACATCTATTTCATCGTTAGTTAGATTCCTGTCATTAGGAACCATTGAGCAAGAGTTGCCACCATCAGAAGGGGGACATTGCTTCTGGTACTCCCGATTAAACTTCTTTTGAAACTTTCCCCAGTCTGTTTTTTTGAAGTTCAACCGATGATTTTCGTGTTGAACTGGAATGAGGAAGAAATCATCCCTTTGATGATTGATTTCCATTAAGATTGCGTTATGGTCGCTATCATAAGGAAGCACCTGCAGTTTCCGTTGAGGACTACTAAAGTTGAATTCGAGTCTTGTGTCAGCAATGCAGAGGTCCAAATATGAATTTGTCCTAGGGTATGTTGGGAACTCCGACCCATATAGATTGCACCTGTATTCAATCTGGTTCTCTGTTATCCACGATTTCAGGAATACACCTCTTGGATTATTGGTGGCGTTCAGCCATGACGTATGCTTGGCGTTCAGGTCACCAGCAAGAATATAATAATTATGAAGCCTGTTCAATTCGAGTATTTCAAACAAAGAATTGAGTTCCTCCTTGAGCCTGAGAACAGTTCCACCAGTTGCATAGGCAGAGATAACGAAGAGGTTATTTTGATAACGGACACTTCAAGAGATTCAAAGCTTTTGAATTCGACTTTTTCAATATTTTGGAAACGATAGGGTCTTCGAACCAATATCCCGGTGCCACCTCCCCCATCACCTATTACCCTATCGTTTCTTACGAATTCAAAATCCTTGAATGTCATGGAGTGCCATGAATTGAGGTGGGTTTCGGTGAGAAGCATGATGTCAGGCTTTTGCTTAACAATGAATTCAAGGAGATAATCACGCCGATGTATAGTAACAATGGAGTTGACGTTGATCGAGATGAGACGAATCCTATCCATGGGAATGTGACTGGATGACAAACTATTTTGAAGCATGTTGACCTAAACTTTGAAAAACGAAATTGATTTTTTGGTCTTGCTTATTAATTCTATCTGAAAGCGATTCAAGTTGCTGGTAGATTTTAAGAAGCAGCTCATTATTGCCACTTACATTATTTATTTTATTTATATTGTTGTCTGCTGGTCCTCTGGCAGCAAGTGCAAATTATACCCCGGGTTTGATGAAGTTGGGAGGTAACAGATTGTGATTTACTTTGGTTTGCTTTGGGAAAAATTTAGCTCTTGCATCTTGATACCGAGGGCATCCTCAGTATGATGCTGGATGACCAAATGTACCGCAATTAACACAATACAAATTTTTCTTTTGGCTCCATCTGAGCCAATTTGCATTCACCGGGGGCGTGGATATCTTTGCACTTAACACAGCGATAGTGCATTGCACAATTGGCAGCCGAAAGTCAAAGTCAAAGTCAAAAGCGCTTTATTTAATACTAATCGTTATAAATTTTAAAAGAATATAAAGCAAAATCCAAACAATAACAATAAAAAACTTAATGGCCCAAATGGCTCTCTAAATTTGTACGTTATCATTCATCACATTTAAAAAAAGAAGCTATAGCAAATTCAAATCAATGGATTATTACATATTTTTACAATTCAATTGGAAAAAGGAGAAAAAACCAACCAACACTATTCTAAAATTATTTATCATCTTAACACTACAGTGAACTTTGATCCTACACCTAATATGTTTTAACTTAATTCTAATAAATGCAATCAAAAACTCTATCTTATACTATAAGAATCTATAACAATGTTCTTAACCTAAGCGTTTAACCTTATCTCTAACCTAATATAATAAACATAATATAAACCTAACCTATACCTAATTTGTAACAAAAATAATCAATAACACTAAATGTAGCAATAATGAGCTGAAACTCAAAAACTAAATAACGAAGAACACCAAAACTGAAAATAAACACGAATAATTTAGACATTGTCATTCATCCACCAATACCTGGATTGCGCCATCCGAACTCGATCAGCTTCAACGAATCTAGCAAATGAGTATCTCCATTGAAATCGTTGGTCTCGTGAACCCAAATTAGGAGGATATTTTATCTTCTTATCGGTGGCCCGTCGATATATGTGATATATGACTGGGATGCCGTCAGAATCAAAAACATATCGATTCATGTCCAAATACACGAATGCTTCTGGAGGAATGAAGCCAGTAGCGAGGCAAGTCACTATATACCCGTCTGTAGCGTGGAACGGCTGTGAAATCCAAGGGTTTTCACTCACAGTCACAGATCTTGCGATATGATTCCGAAGAAGCTTCAATATGAAGATATCGACCCTTGTCACTTCAGCAGTTTGATAAATTCTTCTATTCGATATATAATGTTTCCAATCCGTCTCAGGCTTTCTGTACAAACCAGTACATGCACGAAGACATTTCCTTTCGAAAACTCTTAATTTTTCCATAGTACTAGCACTCTGGTTGTACCAGATCTGACATCCATATTTCAAAACTGGTCTAACCAGTGTCTTGTAACAGATAATTTTGACCATTTGATCAATGTATCTGGAATGAGAGAGTTTTCGAAGGGCCATGACTACTTTGAGTGCCTTACTGAGCATGATTTTCACATGTTCAGTATAGTACAGATACTGATCGAGATAAACAACGAGGTATCGAACACAGGATTTATGTGGAACCCGTTCTATACTACTCTCACCAGCCATGATGTAGAAATCTTTCCAATTAAGTTTCAGGTCTTGACTGACCCCATGCAGCGTTGTTCGAAACAAGATTGTTTCACACTTCTGTGCATTGATTTTCATTCGCCAATTGTCAGTGTACAGCTTCAGATCATTGAACATTTTTTGGAGATTTCTCTGAACTATTGTAGCTTTTCGGTCTGCCGTATAGATGATCAGATCATCAGCAAACCCCACCAATGATCGCGTTTTCGAGACGTTAAAATCAAAGCCGTTCAATAGTTTGCGAATGAAGATTGAGAAGAGCAGAGGCGCAGTAACTGTTCCCTGCTGTAGACCATTCAAGACCTTGAACTCGCGCATTGTTGTCAGATTTCCATCAGTTACAACAAACGATTTTCCGTATAACATATTACACATCATGGCGACAAGGTGTCTGGGGAACTTGTCCTGAAGGAGTTTAAAAACTAGTCCATCTAACCACACCGTATCAAAGGCTTTCTCCATATCAATGAGACATGCTCCAACACATTGTCTATCATTTAGTTTCAAACAGATGTCTGAGGTTACTTCCGTTATTGCATGTGTGGTTGAATGCCTGGCACGAAAACCAAATTGGCAATTCGGCATCAACTCATTTTCCTCAATGTGGGCGTTTAATGCTCTGTTGAGTATCACTTCAAACACCTTGCTGATGTTAGGCAGCAAGCTGATTGGGCGATAGCTTTTGGGGCATGAAGATTCTTTTCCTTTCTTCAAGATCGGAAATACCTTAGCCTTTTTCCACTCATTTGGGAAATATGAATTGCTCAACATGTTATTGAACAATATGCAATAATTCCTAATAGCAACCTCCTGTTGCGAGTGAACACATAAACATACTCGGATATATTCCCGCTTCATTACTGCAATAGTAGCGAGCAAACAATACCTATGTACTCGCACTTCGCCAATGAAAATTAGCCATGGAAACACATGCGCAAGTAAATAAGCGAGCAGTTAAGTGAACGAGAAAGTTCAACCCGCAACGATATTCACATCGTGAACGAACGGGGTGCTTCGAAGAGAGGTAAGCGGAAAGGAAAACCGAAAGTTCCAGCATAAACACTCTTTCGCTCAATGTCCCCAGTTTCGCTATTTTAGCTCAAGAGATCATGGGAAAGCCGAAAGCTCAAGCTGAAAGCACTATTTCGAAGTCGAAAGCTTAAGCGAAAAACAGTCTTTCGCTCAATTTCCCCAGTTTCGCATATTCACCAGCCGAGCAAGCGAGACGAAGCGGGGAGGAAAAACTTTCGTGGAACGAGAGCGCACGTGTTCGGCTACTCAGCACCTTTAAAGAGAATTTAGGTTGAAAGCTCACGAAAGAATGGTATTTAATGTTCTTGGGCAGTCTTGTACCAGGGAGTTTGTATTCAAATCCAAAAGGGAGCGTGCTGCTACCCATTTATCATTAACAACATCGAAGTATTCGAGTTTAAGTTTGAATTGGTAGTGCTGTCCAGTGTTCAAAGAAATGGTGAGGGGTGAGGTGTTGGCTTGCGCCGCGATCCTCAACCGGCCCTTTGGCGCTTCACGCCGTGTGGCCACCCCGAACCATTAATACGACAAGTTGGTTCCCTCTTCAGGCTGGCTGATATTTAGTGTTTTAAAATAATTTGGAAATTCTAATGTAATGTAAATGTTTTTAGAAAATAACAATAGTACAATAAAAGTAATGCTTTAAAGTGAACTCTTGCCTTTGGTGATTTGGGTTTTGATGGTCAGAGTAGCAGGTAAGTGGTGTTACAGAGAGTCTTTCCCCGGGAGCCTTGATGATGTATATTGGATACACATCAAATGAGCTCCCAGTTCATACCAGTATACATAGGGTATACTGGTTTGTAACAAAATTGGCGCAGCCGGTAGGATATCGGTTTTGCAGAGACCACAGTGTAGTGCGCTGTGTAGCAAATTTAAATGGGCTGTAAAATCTATTCACCCAGCCGATATCTCAAACCATTCAACTCCTGTAAGACACCATTGCTACTCATACTGTCCATCAAACTGGATCAACCTTCTTTAAAAAAAAATCAAAAGATAATGTTCATTATTTAAATATAATAATATCAATATTATTCAAACAGTCCATCAAACTAGATCAGCTTTCCTAAAAAAAAATCGACTAATAATTTTAATCATTTTAAAAAAACAAAAATATTGTATCAATATCCCCACATCATAACAACGCTACTAATACAGTGCATAAAACTAAATCAACCTACTTAAAACGAAAAAAAAAAAATCAAATAATTATTTCAATCATTTAAATAACAAAAAGAAAGTATGAAACTTCACCAGTCTTCCTAAAAAATATGGGATTATGTTAATCGTTTAAACAACAAAAACATAATATCAGTTTAACGCTACCCATACTGGTCATCTACCCAGATCACTCCTTAATCGAAACAAAAAATCCTATTGATCATTTTAATAACTAAAACATAATATCAACATTCAAATATAATAATATTTCTACTCATAATATCCATCAAATAAGACCAGTCCTAAAATCAAAAAGTCATCTTGAACATTTAATTCTTCATTCATTTACTCCCTCATTCATATATCTTAAATCTCATCTTTCTTATCTGAAAGTCATTCGAACTAACTCCTAACTCGTTCAAACCCAACGTAGAATTTATAAAGATATAAAGTTTCAATCAACTAACATGCAAAACACAAAACATTACAAGTAAATATTAAACACAAATAAGCAAAACGAAAACTTAATACGAGCAAACAAACGCGTGCCCATTGTTATCGAAATATGATACCACTTATCACTCCGACTGCTTGGACAATACGCGTACCCACATGCATATTAAAGTCTTATCTCTTGAATTGAATGAGCATTCGAATTAACTGAAGCATAATTAAAAGAGCAAACAAAAACAAACATTTAACTGCAAATTGAATAGATAGACATCTGGGCAATATTTTTAAATGCAAAAACATTGAAGAGCAAACTAAATAAATTAACTGCGCTAAACAAATGAAAAAGAATAATTTACATGAGAACGGCAATTTTCCAACGCAAATAAACATGAAACTTATTTAATTTCAAGTTACACTGAAACAATTAAAGTATGGGAAATTTGAAACAACAGAATTTTAGTTATAAGAACAATGCACAATGCAAACGATTTTACCCCAAAACAAATTATCTCTTACAAAATCCACTGCAACTCCATCATGTTAAGGAAACGGGAAAAGTGGCAGGCAAAACTATCAGCAGACACGCTTTTTCTATGTCTAATTGCACAATCACTGGAATGAAAACCAGTAAATTTAACAACAGCCCCTGAGCCGTTGGCATTAGCTGTCGACGGACACGCTATTTTTAGTTATAAGTCCCTCTGAGCCTCTGAGCTGCCCGATTTCAACTTTCGGCAGACACGCTACATATAGTATTAAGTCATATGCAAAAGAGACATCAATTTACCATCCAGTCGTAGCCGCTGAGCTGTTGATCCAAAAGGGTTTACAACACACTATCAACCATGTACCCTTTAAACAAGCCACTACGTTTCCTTGCACAATGAATGCATTATATAACTGCTAACTATTAGAAAAAAGTCACAAATAAAATCCCTGTAGAAAGCGCAAGACAATTCAAAACCCACCCATTTCCCACCCTTTTACTTCATATATGGCGAAAATACCAAATAGCGTCTTAGAATGCTATAATATATACTTCAAGATGTTTTAAACAATCGTTTTTTCAAGATCGAGATCAGAAATTTATTAACGGCTAATGAAGTGACCTCGCACGGCACTGTACTGTCTTCTAGTAAGGTCCAGGACAGCATTATGCCAAACTTAGTGGACACACACTAGGGAAAAATTAGACGGAACACATATAGGGTCTTGAATGAAGACCGAAACTATAAGTTCCCAAGCCCATATAGTGATTGTGTCGCTTCGATCATCTTTTAGACACACACTAGGGAAAAATTAGACGGAACACATATAGGGTCTTGAATGAAGACCGAAACTATATGTTCCCAAGCCCATATAGTGATTGTGTCGCTTCGATCATCTTTTACAATAATTTCTCGCAAGAAATTTTCAATGCAGTATATCTATTTAACAATTCACTAAAATCAATAAAAGTATAAAACAGAGCTCAAAATCACTCCTTCTAATTTCAGTTTGAGAAAAAGGTCGAATTCATTCATATTAACTCATTAAACATTTCTATACTTAATAAAAAAACGTACATAATAATTCCGATTTATAAATAATCCACAACTATTTACACATACTGCTGAATACATTTCTAATAACCCTCCCTTTTTACAACTACAAATGAATAAACAAGTATGTAATTTACGACTTAAGCCAATTAAACGACAATTAAATGCATATACCTTAAAAGCTCTTCCTCCTACACAATCGTATAGCATAGATGAATTAAAAGCCCTGCCCACTACGAAATGCATTAAGCCAACTTAATTAAAAACAAATGCTCTTCAAGGCAATTACCAGCCAACCACGAATTAGTACATACACATCATATACTTCACATACTTCCTAGCAATCAGCGCATGTAAAAGCTACAATACATCGCTTCATTCAATTATCTCATGCATCATTGCAGAAGCAATGCTAATCATATCTTCAAAACTCGTTAGCGGCGAGCAAAAACAATCACATAAACCTTCAATCCATGACTCCCATTCCCATTAACACCATTAACCATGCGTATTAAGGGGAAAGTTTATTTATCACGCTCACTCGCACCCTATAAAGCCAAGATAGCTTATACTAAAGTCTTGGGAATACAACAAAGACGACTCCCAAGCTACATAAATGGAAAGCTATTCTCTCGGCAAATCTTCTTCCGAAGCGAAGCAATGCCCGAACGTAACGATCGTGTGAAATATTCATTCCCCGTTTACATATTAACTTATTCGCAATAAATTACCGCTAATACTTTAACAATATTTCCTATTGAAACTTCCCTACTAACCTATTCGCACAATACACAATTTAATAAAATGCTAGCAGAAGCTTACATAAAGAGCTTTTTTATAGCATTAATGAAAGTAATTTAATAGAATATTAATAAACCATGAATGGAATAAAAAACGAATTTCTTTGCACATTTAAACTATTTTGAAAGCCGTCCACATTAAATCCTCACTAACGCTAACTGTTATAATTTACTAAAACCTGTACTAAACAAATAGTAACACCCTAATACGAGTAATAATCACTAACCAAAAGCAACATCGAATTAATTAGTAATTAAAATATTTGAATATACGCAAGAGAACTTTAATACTATTTGAAAGAAATGAGGAAATTAAAAGCCAAAAAATATACGAGTAGAATAAAAATTTCAAGATGATAAGTAATGTTAAAAATAAGAGAAAACCATTAACTTCCAAATATAAAAAAATGATCGGCATTGAATATGAATCTTAAAAGAAGTTGTAACCATATTATTAAGTAAAACCAATTAAAAGAAGAAATTGTAGTCCGCTATTTTTCGATTGTAAAATAATAGTTCATTGTCAAGAAAAAACAATTTAAGGTCGGAAAAAATATGTTCAGTATGGTTTTCAATATTATAGTAAAACGAAATAATCTATAATCCTGTAATTTACGTCAGAAGCAAATTTAGCACTATTCCATTATTGCATAGAATCAAATGAAATAGTAACATCTTAATGTTTGAAGCAAACAAATTATTAAACCAAACAGGATCTTAGCTCATTGTATCCATCATTACAGTAACTTATGATTAAATCAAACAAAACATTGTATGAAATCAAACTTCAAATTATTAATTTATAATTGTAGTAGTTTATGAAAGCAACATGGATATGTAATACTTATTAATTAACATTAACTCAAGGTACCAAACAAAATAGGAAAATATGATACATAATTGTATAAAATCAAATCTTAACTTAGTAATTTTTGATTGTAGTAATTTGCAAATACAACACTGACATTTAATACATATTAATTAGCACTTAACTTATGGTACCGAACGAAATATTATTATATTAATTTATGATTGAATCAAACAAAACATTGAATATTATCAAACCAAATATTAACTCATTAATTCATAAATGTGGAAATTTACAATTCTAACGTTGACTTGTAACAACATATTAAGTAACGTCAATTGGATAGAATTATAACATTGGCGCGTTCGCATCTAGTAAATTACGCATAAATTAGCAGCAAAACAACGGTTAATAATAAGTTGCGAGAAGTACAGTGGACAATACCAATGGCGATAACAGCGCGAGATATAAGTACGAATGATTTGCACAAAAAGGAATGTAGCGAGACTCAACCAACAACAAAAATTGCGAAAAACCAAGAGTGAGCGTAATCTATTGGGGTATATTAAGTAATTCAGATCACCGGAGTAGAGCGACGATTTATTGTACTCTCCAAGTACACTAAATCCTTTTTTCAACTGCCGGAGGAATGTTGCGAGTGAACACATAAACATACTCGGATATATTCCCGCTTCATTACTGCAATAGTAGCGAGCAAACAATACCTATGTACTCGCACTTCGCCAATGAAAATTAGCCATGGAAACACATGCGCAAGTAAATAAGCGAGCAGTTAAGTGAACGAGAAAGTTCAACCCGCAACGATATTCACATCGTGAACGAACGGGGTGCTTCGAAGAGAGGTAAGCGGAAAGGAAAACCGAAAGTTCCAGCATAAACACTCTTTCGCTCAATGTCCCCAGTTTCGCTATTTTAGCTCAAGAGATCATGGGAAAGCCGAAAGCTCAAGCTGAAAGCACTATTTCGAAGTCGAAAGCTTAAGCGAAAAACAGTCTTTCGCTCAATTTCCCCAGTTTCGCATATTCACCAGCCGAGCAAGCGAGACGAAGCGGGGAGGAAAAACTTTCGTGGAACGAGAGCGCACGTGTTCGGCTACTCAGCACCTTTAAAGAGAATTTAGGTTGAAAGCTCACGAAAGAATGGTATTTAATGTTCTTGGGCAGTCTTGTACCAGGGAGTTTGTATTCAAATCCAAAAGGGAGCGTGCTGCTACCCATTTATCATTAACAACATCGAAGTATTCGAGTTTAAGTTTGAATTGGTAGTGCTGTCCAGTGTTCAAAGAAATGGTGAGGGGTGAGGTGTTGGCTTGCGCCGCGATCCTCAACCGGCCCTTTGGCGCTTCACGCCGTGTGGCCACCCCGAACCATTAATACGACAAGTTGGTTCCCTCTTCAGGCTGGCTGATATTTAGTGTTTTAAAATAATTTGGAAATTCTAATGTAATGTAAATGTTTTTAGAAAATAACAATAGTACAATAAAAGTAATGCTTTAAAGTGAACTCTTGCCTTTGGTGATTTGGGTTTTGATGGTCAGAGTAGCAGGTAAGTGGTGTTACAGAGAGTCTTTCCCCGGGAGCCTTGATGATGTATATTGGATACACATCAAATGAGCTCCCAGTTCATACCAGTATACATAGGGTATACTGGTTTGTAACACTCCGGCAAATGTCGGAGAACTACATTTGGAATACCATCAGTATCACATGATTTGATTTCTTGTTGTTTATCCTGCGAAATATGAAACACAAGTCTACATAGCTGAAAAAATAATCAATAAGATTCAAGCTCGGTATGAGGCCAGATGTTAATGTTTCATTGAAATGAAGAATTGATTGGCCGTTCAGGCTTGATTTGAAACTTTTGCTTCAACGACCTCTGAAAATATTTCGTTCCCTCTCTCAGGGTTTGGTAGATGAATCATTTCAAAATGTGTTCCAATCAGGGCAAGTTTATCCAATCCTTCACAAATAATCCTGTTTCCATTTCTATCCGGAGTCGTACTATCAATTTCGATACCAGCCCTATCGAGAAGATTTATCTCATCACTAGTGACTTCAAGATTCGATACCTTCACTCGAGACTTCTTGCGGAATATGCTATTCACTTTCGCGAACACGCCGTCTGGGTCCTGTGGGCTAATACTCCTCAATTTTTCCGCCCATTGATTGCTGACCTCACTCCTGAAGTATGACCGGATTAAGTTCCGGACATTCTTCAGATGTAATTTCAACAAAGACAACGAGGGATGGTTGTAGTCCAAAAATCGTCGATAAATATTGTTGACGCGTGTGAGAAGGAGGCTTTTCAATCTTTTCAACCTTGCGATGGTTGGTGTTTCATATCCTTCCATATTGTTTCGATGTTTAATCTTTGGAACTACTTTCTCAATCGTTTCCAACGTCAGCTTCTCTAACTTCGACAAATAGACATCTATTTCATCGTTAGTTAGATTCCTGTCATTCGGAACCATTGAACAAGAGTTGCCACCATCAGAAGGGGGACATTGCTTCTGGTACTCGCGATTAAACTTCTTTTGAAACTTTCCCCAGTCTGTTTTTTTGAAACTCAACCGATGATTTTCATGTTGAACTGGAATGAGGAAGAAATCATCCCTGTGATGATTGATTTCCATTACGATTGCGTTATGGTCGCTATCATAAGGAAGCACCTGCAGTTTCCGTTGAGGACTATTAAAGCTGAATTCAAGTCTTGCGTCAGCAATGCAAAGGTCCAAATATGAATTTGTTTGGGTATGTTGGGAACTCCGACCCATATAGATTGCACCTGTATTCAATTTGGTTCTCTGTTATCCACGATTTCAGGTATACACCTCTTGGATTATTGGTGGCGTTCAGCCATGATGTATGCTTGGCGTTCAGGTCACCAGCAAGAATATAAAAGTTATGCAGCCTGTTCAATTCGAGTATTTCGAACAAGGAATTGAGCTCCTCCTTGAGCCTGAGAACAGTTCCACCAGTTGCATAGGCAGAGATAACGAAGAGGTTATCCCCACCTGGCAGTGAGATTTTGATAACGGACACTTCAAGAGATTCAAAGCTTTTGAATTCGACTTTTTCAATATTTTGGAAACAATAGGGTCTTCTAACCAATATCCCGGTGCCACCTCCCCTACCACCTATTACCCTATCGTTTCTTACGAATTCAAAATCCTTGAATGTCATAGAGTGCCATGAACTGAGGTGGGTTTCGGTTAGAAGCATGATGTCAGGCAATGAATTCAAGGAGGTAATCACGCCGATATATAGTAACAATTGAGTTGACGTTGATTGAGATGAGACGAATCTTATCCACGGGAATGTGACTGGATGACAAATTATTTTGAGGCATTCGAAACCCCTAAACGATGAAAGACAAGATTAATTTTCGTCTTGTTTATCGATTCTCTCCGATAGAGAATTTAATTGCTGTAAAATTTTGAGAAGCAGCTCATTCTTGCCACTTACATTATTTACACTATTTACCGCATTTTCTGCTGGTCCTCTAGCGGCTTGTGCAAATGATACTCCGGGCTTGACGAAGTTCGGAGCTAAGATACTGCGCTGTAGTTCTGTTTGCTTTGGGGCAGATTTTACTCTCGCATCCTCCCGATAGCATCCTCGATATGATGCCGGGTGACCAAAAACACCGCAGTTAACACAGTATAGTTTCTCTTTTGGCTTCGTCTGAGCCAGTTTGCCCTTACCGGCAGCATGCACGTCCTTGCATTTAACGCATCGGTAATGCATGGTGCAGTTGGCAGCCGAATGCCCACATCGTTGGAAGCGATAGCACTGGTTGATTTCTCGTTTCTGGAGGCGTTCCCACCTCACCACTCGGAAATTCAAGTATCTGATTTGGTGAAGAGCACTTGGGCTGCTCTTATTTGATATCTGCACTAAATAAAGTGGTAATTTTTTTTTCTACCGTCGAACTTCTTGTCGCGAATGGTTTAACGGAGGTAAATTCAATTTCTGGTGCTGCTTCCTTGAGCACCTGAAGAAGATCGACGGTATCTTCTCCGCAGTCCAAGCCCTTCAACAAGAACGTCTGGTTCTTCTCGCTTTTGGGGGTATATGTGAAGTGTGGAACCTTCCCAGAATTTAGAGTATTTTTTGCTGATTTGAAATCAACCAGTAATTTCGTTCTGATAGTTAACTTTTCGGAATTGATTCGTTTCATCTCGAAATTTGTTAATTTTTTTCGGCTGCCAATAGCCGAACCATGTCCTTTCCACTTTGACCGAAGACATTAATTGGCGGAACTTTCTCTGCATTCTTGGCTACTTTTTGAGGTGAACCAGCAGAACTACGCGCTGGTTTCTTCTCCTTATTTTTATTTTTTAAATAAAGTATAAAATTATCATTATCTTGACTAACATTACCTCCAATATTTTCATCAACCTCCATTGCTTATTGGAGTCCGTCCAGCGCTGCATAGTAATTCTGGCTGTCGTTAGTGCCTCCAGCACTTAGTACTTCTTCTTGGATGACTTGTTTAACAGCTTTCTTCTGCTTTGCTTGCGTATCGAATTGTCGTACCGGTTCAGTACCTCGAACTTTCTTCGCTGTCTCGAACATATCTTCGTACGTTTTCAGTCTTAATTTTAATTCTTCAATTTCAGCTTGAAGTCGACTCACTTCTTGCTTGTCTTCGACTACTTGAGTCTTACAGCCCGCATCTGCGGAGTCCTGGGTGCTCGTGTGTCTTCATTTGTTGACACTTGCCGCCAATTTCACACTGTTATTCTCCCCGGGGGCCCCCAACGGAGGGAAGCCGTCGGGCTCCTCCATACAGCAGTCCCGAGTTAGTCTTTGGTTTGTTTCCTTTTGTTGATTTATTGATATCGTTGGTCGATGCCTTCGACGATAAATGCTTTCCCAATAAAATCAAAATATGTTTTGACTGGCTCGTAAAAATTAATTCAAATTTTTGAAAATGACTTTTGTGAAAAATCAACTAATTTTTAAAATTAATGACAGGAGCGACTAAAAACACACGCAACGAATGCTAGACGTAGAATCACCCTATCTGGCTCATTACGTTGTTGATGCACCAATTTCAACATGAAATTTACCGTAATCTTTTGATTTATAGCTTAAACGTAAAATCTAAAAGTATAGCTTATTCATTTATTTAGATAAGTATTCATTAACAACAAAGTAGCGAGCATATTTATAACTTTTATTTAAATAAAATATAAACTATATTTTACAGTCTTTAAATACATTCATTTGATTTAAGGTTTTTTTATCAACTTTGAACTAAATTAACTCAGTTTACATCACATAGAAGCAGTAAACTATTTTGTTTGCGTATCTACCATTCAAAATGTCACTTGAGGACTTTTTTTTAGAAAACTACACACTTATTTGAAATCTATTTGTAGAACACTCTAGGCGCTAGAATTGATAACGATATTCATCAGACGAATATTAATGTGACTGTCTTAGCACTAGCCGAATGCAATTTAAATCAGAGTAAGGTCTTCTTAAATACCCTTCGCTTAAGTATAAATTACTAGTTATTTAGTCAGTTATTGCGGGAGAAAATTAAAACTTCCTCAAATCTAAAACGAAAACATTTCCATCGGATGCACTGGCTCCAACCTTCGTTCCCTTCGAATTCCAGCACACTTCGAAAATGCCTCCTGTTCCCTTGTAGCTGTGAACCAGTTGTCCTGTTTGGGTGCTCCAAATGTGCACACACTTGTCGAAACTGCCCGATGCCAAGTGTTTGCCGTCCGGACTGAATGCAACTGAGTAAACTGGCTCAGTGTGCTTCGTTAGAGTGTGAATGCAAACACCTCGTTCGACGTCCCACAGGCGAACAGTAGAATCAAAGGATGCGCTCGCTAAAATTAAATTCATGTTAGGATTTTGAGTTCCCGGGCCAGTTGGGGACCATTTGATGGTATAGATTTCCTTCGAGTGCGCTTGCAAATCATGTACACAAGTATCCTGTTTCATTGACCAAATCTTCAAGGTCATATCGTCCGAACATGATGCTAGCAATGTGCCTTGTGGATCCCATTTGATGGCGTTGACTTCATTCTAGGAAACAAATATGCAACGTTAGTTTTAAATTGAGACGGATCTAATTCAATTTACAGTATGTCCTTGGAATGACTTGATAGGTTTATTTTCATTGAGTTTGCAGACATGAATTCTCTGATCTGTGCTGCAACTAGCGAACGAATTGTTTGTCTGCCAATCGACGTCCAAAGCTGGAGCATTGTGAAATGCAAATTGCTGAGTGCACTGTCCAGTCGATGCATCCCAAATGATAGTAGTTTTATCAACACCAGCCGACAAGATGTAGTTGCCTCGCTTGTTCCACTTCAACGCGAAAATCGGTCCTTTGTGCTGACCAAGTGTTGAGGCCAAGCGCCCGTCCGTTGTCCAAATCCGAGCGTAGCCATCGTAGCTGCCAGTTGCTAGCAACGAGCCATCGCACTACCAAAGAGATATATTTTTAGCAAAGATAAGATACCAAGTAATTCCAAGAAAATTACATTCCAATCCAACGACGTTACGTCTTTGTTGCTGGGCACCTCAGCTCCGCCCTTCTGAATGCAGTGGCGCAACACTAATTGATTAGCACTAGCCGTGTTGTCGGACATATCCCAGATTCTGGCCGTGCTATCACCTGAACCGCTCGCCAACAGATCCCGGCTCGGGTTCCAAGCGCAGATAAACACTTCGCTTTCATGTCCTCGTAGAACAGTTGCTTTTGAGGCTGGAATTTCAATGCTCTGGTCAACGTCCATGTTCTCCAAAGTTGTCGTGGTCGAGACTGGCGATGGAACGACCGCTGGTTCTTCACCATTAGCTTCAGTAGGTTCGCTTTTGATGGGTTCTGTCTTCACGGGCTCTGTTTTTATTGGCTCAGACTTCACTGGCAACTTCTGACACTTTATCTCAGGCATTACAGCATCGATTAAGCTCAGCCCTTCGATTTGTCGCGGCGATTGTCCATCTTCGCCGACGCTCAATTCTACTTCCGTATATTGCAGGCCCTTTTGAAGAATAGTAAGCAATGCAGCTGGTGGCACTAACGCCCCATTTATGTTGCTTTGCGAAATGTGAGATTCAATGCCAAAAGTGTAGGCAGAATGATGAAAACCTGTAACAGTCGCGTAAAACAAATGAATGACAGTTGTAACAACCGTATTTCGCTTAGAGACTACAAAGGAGTGAACAAATCTAACCTGATTCTTGTAAATACCGATAAACAAGGAAATTGACTTCGTCACTCGAAAAACTCATCGCTTTGTATCTTTACCGGCAGTTAGGATGGAATAAGAGTACTTCAACACGGTAAATCGATATGAGAACGCTTTGATTAACTTGATTTCAGTGGAACGTTTCTGTAGGAATGTCAGCGGATCGACACAAACAGATCATTGACAGTTGACGACATCGCCATATTGAATGTCACGGTTCGTCCATCTGTACCAAAAGGTTTTTCTGTAAATTATCAGTTACAAATTTTAAATTTGAAAACTGAGAGAACAAAATTTGGCGGGACGGCACTTTCCCGGCATCGGTGCTACGCATGGGGGGCGCATACTCTGTTGGCAAATCGGTTCGTTTAATCCTTATAATTTATTTGTGCCGAAAATTGATGCGCAAACATGCAGAAGATAGTTAATTTCCAGCTTGAAATCTGCTTCATACAAAATTTAAACAAGATTGAATGGTGGCGAAGGGTTGTACCAAAAGGAATGTCGAAGCAGTTGATTGTCAGATTAAAAAATTAGAAAAAAGTGTTAAAATTTTTGCGTCGTGGGCCTTGCGGGGCCCTGCAGGAGCACGCACGGGCTCCTACGTGAATATTTGGTTCACGATATTTTGAAAGGTATGTAGTACCGAAATTTTGTTTTTAATTAACGCGGCGGAAAAATGTTAACGCTTTTTCTAATTTTTTGATCTGACTGCTGCTTCCATATTCCTTTTGGTACGACCATTGCCTTCTTACTCAGGCCCATAAGGAAATCAATTAATGTATCTGACGTCACTTCGTGTACTGGAAACAGCTGCTCAGTAGCCCTAAACTTCCGAAAACAGCTGAAATATGTACCGTCAAAAATCTCTAGATAATTTGTTTGATTTGACCATCTCTAGATGGCGCTGATTGGGCTACTCGAAGAGGTTATTTCGAGGCGTGACGTAGTGTTTCCGTTTTCGGGTCTGAGAAAGAAGGAAACGGTACAACCATTGCCTTCTTACTCAGGCCCATAAGGAAATCAATGAACGTACCTGATGTCTCTTCGCGTAACGGAAACAGCTGCTCAGTAGCTCTGAATTTCCGAAAACAGCTATCCAGAAGAATTGAAAGCAGCATCTCAGTAGGCCGAGAGTAGGCATTCGAGATTGTCAAGTATTACATTTCTCAAATGACATTTGGCCCAAATGATACAAACGAGAAATAAATACATATATTTGCGCGCTAATGTCTTCAAAGCGTCAAATCTAAAATAAATCGCTGACATAGTACTGATAAAATTTCAAACATACTGTCAAAAATCTTTAGAAAATTTGTTTGATTTGAACAGCAGTAGATGGCGCTGATTAACCTATTCGAAGAGGCTAGTCCGTGGCGTGACGTAGTTTTCCCATTTTCAGGTCTGAATACGAAGGTAACGGTACAACCATTGCTTCCTTCAAACAGGCTTCAATGCAATGAATGCATCATTTTGCATCATGACTCATCGAAGCAAGCAACTGACAAGCGGATGATATGATGTTCGGCAATACGCAGTGACAAGTCAAAACATTTAAAATTTCATCAACATCATGTGAGATTTTACTAATTTTAAAGTTTTTACATATTGATTGTGTTATTCTTTACAGGTTTACAACGCTTATGAATATTATGCATCACGAACCGCAAAAAGAATGAAAAACCGTCCAAAGAAAGGTAAAGAAAATGAAAATTTCAAATGAAAATCTTTTATGATTATCCTTGTGAATTTTGGGCAAAACATCTTTGCACAACGATGCAAGTCGAGTATTATTAACGTGAGTACCTGCCGTTTTAGGCCTAACCTCACGGTCACCATTTGACTGCAATTGGTTTAAGCGCCAATCATCGCCCCCAAGTTCGGTACCAGTTTACATTGAGGGAACTCTCAACTTTCATACTGGTAGATCCAAGATCCAGCGGTATCTGATGCAACCTTTATTTTCAACCAACGCCCACCATGATACTCCCCGAAGGGCCACAACCAATCCGCTGACCATCCGAAGATGGGCGCTCATCAGCTGCCCGTGGTAACTGAGTATACCTCCAGGGCTGAGGTTCACAGCAATGAGTTGATCTTGTAATCGAACAATCACAAAGCCACTATGTTTCGGATCACGTTCCTGTCCTAGTATTTTTAGTAAGTGATTCGGGTGCCCCGGGAATACCAGTCCCCTTCGGCTTCACTAGAATCGGAGACGACAACCCAACAATAGCAGTTGCACCCCTTTGAATTACCAAATCAGTTCCGCTCTGGGGTCTGCACAACGATACAGCTGATGGTCAGCTGGCTGCTGGTATGAATCATCGAATATATTGTAGGAGTTGGGCCTGATGAGAGTAGGCAA
The DNA here is from genome assembly GCA_963969285.1 of Odontomyia ornata. NCBI lineage: Eukaryota > Metazoa > Arthropoda > Insecta > Diptera > Stratiomyidae > Odontomyia > Odontomyia ornata. The sequence goes on from OZ017740.1 coordinate 33,440,119, forward strand.
TGGTACAACCCTTTGCCGCCATTCAATCTTGTTCAAATTTCGTATGAAGCAGATTTCAAGCTTGAAATTAAATATCTTCTGCGCTCTTTTGTATCGATTTTCGGGGAAATAAATTACCAAGAATTAATACGGGCCGGTTTTCACATAAAGACGCATAGGGCACCGTCGCTTCGTAATATAATGGCCGGATTCGTAAAATCGATGACGTATTCGATATGGGCTAAAATCAGCTGTGCACTTTTGCTCTTGTCAATAAGTGACGTTTCTTTGACTCAACAACGCTACGAATTTAGTACAGAATTTTTAAAAATAATTTTAAAAGTAGAAACCGTGCGATATGAAACGTTAAATTCCGGTGAGCGAAGCTTGAAGAATTGTTGTAGTGAAAACAATTGAGTTCATTAACCAACATGTATTAAAACATGCGAAATTATTCACTAAAGTTGATGCCATAAGTTAAAAAGTTGAAAAATTTAGTGCGCGAAGTGTAGGTTTGTGAAATCAATTGCTATCATCAACGAAATACTTAGAGCTTTGCCCCCCAATATTTTGATACATAAAACACGCACCTTCAACGGCTAAACTATATTAAATCGACAATTTACAAGTCAAAAAGTTAGCGATCGAAAGAAATGTCACTGCATTCAGCTGATCAAAAGAAAGCAAAAACCTGACTGCGTCATCATTGAGCAAAAACAGCTGTGAATATGGTCATTACACAACGAAGGCGATGGTAGGGCCTATGCCAGGAAAGTGCCGTCACCCCCAAAAAGGAATGTGTGAAGTAGCTGATTGTCAGATTAAAAAATTAGAAAATATAATAAAATTCAACACGATGACTTTTTCTTTTGTTGGATTTACTTTATTCAATCGATGACCAAGAGCGAAACACCAAAAAATGAGCCTTATCGAGGAAAATATTAGTTCCACCCTCTCATTCGTAGAAACTTCAAAATCAGTCCTCTTCACGGTTTTCTTATTTTATGAAACTCATATGACGTGAAGTTGCTACGAAACAATATGTCAATAGATGGAGCTCTGGTTAATTATTGAATCATTATAATTCGGCCGAGCTGACAATTCAATCGCCCCGATTGAGCGTACTATGTTTTAACCTTAAACAAAATTAACTCATGATAACATTCTTAAACTAATCTAATCGTCCCCTAAATATTCGTAATCAGTACTTTCATCATGGCTTGTATCTAAATCTCTTTCTTCAATTGTGTTGCCTTCACTGTATATGTCACCTGTCTATTCTTTTGGTTCCAACCGTAATTTTAACCTACTTGAATCTATTACACCACAGTACGGCATTTGTGTAATCTGACAACTACTTCGTAACGATCATGACCTAACTGTTTTCGAATTACATACGGGCCCTTATACTTTGGAATGAGCTTCTTCTTGGTGCCAAACGCTGTATAGACATTCTTTACGACAACCAAATCACCCACATTAAATTCTCGGGCCGGTTTATGGTGTTTACTATGATATTGGTGATTATACGACTGAGACTTTTGAATGGCCCTATCCGTGTCTAAACGTATATCAACCAAATTTTCAATTTCTTTCGAACATATGTCATCCAAATGCTCCGTTAGCTCAGCAACTATTTTACCATGCTGCCCAACACCAAATAACAACTGTGCTTGTAAATAACTTGTTGTTCTATGTACCGTGTTATTTATTGCAAACTCAAAATGCGACATTTGCTTAACCCAATCTGCATGGTTTACTGGTTCCGTCAACTTTGCCAACATTGTTTTCACAACTCGTTTCACCCTTTCTACCTATCCATTTGACTGCAGAGAAGCCACTGCAACCCTAATGTGCCTAATATTTTTATCGTCTACATATTTTGCAAACTCATTTGACGTAAAACACGTTCCATGATCACTTATGATCCATCCATTTGTCCAATACACAACAAGCCTCTTTTGTTCCAGGTGCATTGACCGTAAATAATTTCACATGCCTTGTAAAGGCATCAATCACTACTAGCACATGCTTTCTCTTGAACATTACTGATGGCAATAGACCAAAATGATCAATGTGGATTGTATCAAAAGCCAAGGGCTTCTTAGGGCTACTGTACAAATTTCGCTCATTAGATCGCGGTGGCGTCGAATAATAAATGCACTTGAGACAGTTTTTAATAAATCGATCCACTTTTTCACGCATTCTTGGAAACCAATAAAGTTTCCAAATCTGATTCACACGCTTCTCAATGCCCAATATTTCTCAATCGCTAATCTAATCATATTCTTTTCCGCTGGCACATGCAATTGCATTCTTTTATTCTCGTTAATATGAAAAACCATTCCATTTTCAAGCACATACCCGGGCCATTATCAATTTCTAACTTCCGTTTCAAAGCATCTATCGTTTCGTCACGCGACTGACAAATTTGCACATTCACATCTACATCCCTCCCATCAATTACACACACATACGGTTGTCGACTCAAGACATCCACATGAGCCATCAGATCTCCCTTATGATACTCATAATTTTCAAACTCTAATACCCATCTGGCAATACGTGGATTCAGCTATTTCTTACTCAATATCAACGTTAACGAATTGCAATCAGTTACAATGGTGAAGGGAATGCCTTCCAAAAACATACGAAATCGTTTCAATGCATACACAATGGCCAATGTTTCTAACTCAAAACTGTGGCAATTGGCCCCTGCTGGTGATGTACTCTTCGTATAACAAGCCACCGGGTGAAACTTACCACAGCACCAAACCCTTTTGAACTTGCATCAGTATGCAATTCAGCCTCACGCTTCGGATCATACACATACAATACAGGCGCTTCAACCAATCTGTCTCTCAACCACTCAAAAGCATTCGTACATTGATCCGTCCATTCAAACACAGCATTTTTCTTAACCAAATTTGACATTGGACGAGCCACACGGGAAAAATTTGGCACAGAGCACCGAAAATAAGAAAAGAGATCCAAACATCGTTGCACTTCATGGACATTCTTGGGTATCGGGAACTCTTTAATAGTTTGTGCATACAATTCACTGAGTCGCACACCTTTCTCACTCACACGATAACCTAAATAATCAATCTCTGTACACCCGAATTTATACTTCTTCCAATTTAATTCTAATCCTGCCCGAGCCAACAATCTCAATACTTCCGATAATATTGAAATGTGTTCTTTCATTTTTGTAGTTGCTATGCTTATGTCATCCATGTACACTGAAATTTTCTCCCCATCTAATAACGGCATCAAAAAAAATGAGATGAAACTCTGAATGAATGAAGGTGCATTCGTTAATCAAAACGGCACATAATGCGGAGTTACAAAAGCAGTTAATGGAATCGACTCTTCATGCATGGGAATTTGGTGATATCCGCTTTTCAAGTTCAGTACATTGAAATATTTCTTGCCGGCCAAACACTCTTAACAATCTTCAATTAAAGGCAACGGAAAATGTTCTCGCACTGTCACACCATTCATTCCACGATAACCAACACACATTCTTCTTGAACCATCTTTCTTTCTCGGCAACGCAATCGGAGCCGCAAATGGTGAACTCCTTGGTCTAATTATTCCCCGAGCTAACAAACCATCAATGATTTTACGAGCTCCCACCTTTTCTCCATATGATAATCGTCATGGATGACAGTGTATGCGTGTATCATCTTTTAATTTGATTTTTATTGCAAAATCACACGAGACTGACGCTTTAACTCCTTTAACTGATTTATATGATTGTCACAAATTGCCAACTACACAGCACATGCATTGACTTCATTCAACTATTCATTAATATTCGGGACCAATTCATCTGTCTCAATCGCTCACGTGTGCAAATTTTCTCGTTAACATCTGTCGCCTGTTCAGTCGTCACTTTCAAATTACTCCGGTATGATTCTAATTCACAAGCATCTTTAACACCTGCTATGATAACCAATCGTCGTTCAATCTTAACACTATGCCCTACCTCTGACCGTTCAACATCAATAATCTTTTCTTTCTCGGTGATGGGAACCTCTGACACTGGACATTCAAATAAATCAAACAACGTAAGTGCACTGACTACAACATCTGGTGGCATTCAGGCTTGATTCTCTTTATTAATCTTAACTAATTTATTAACATCATATTTTATTTTTGGTTTCATCTGACATAATTGAATCCGTATTACTTTACGACAGCTTCTAGCAAAACAATGAATTTCCAAATTAACTCATGTTCACGAAACACAAATTTACATCTCACAAAACCATACGTACTTAATCTTCTATTGCCCATGCCACATAAGGATGTTGTTGTTGCCTTTTCGCGAAGTTTGAATGGAATAAGTGAACGTCGAATGAAACTAACCGGACTACCAGAATCAAATAAAGCAGAACACGAAATTAATTCAGTGCACTTAATTTGTTTATCAACGAAGGCAACACTCACCAATTGAGTCTCTTCTAACGCTTCCGAAATTGATTCTTCATAATTTTCAACCACCGCTGTTGGCACTGAACGACGCTTTGGGCACTGAGCGCTTATGTGCCCAAATTCTGAACAGGTGAAACACGAATTTGGTGTTTGTTTTTGGCCTGGGCAAGAACTTTGGTAATGGCCATGCTGGAAACAATTATAACATCACCCTGTTTGGAGATTTGGTACATTTGAAACCGTTAGCTTGTTGGTAATATTTGTTGCAGGCACATTCGGTTTCGGTTTTGATGATACAACACCAACATTACTGTTCTTCACAATAACCTGGCTGGTTTGTCGCTTCTTCTCATATCGATCCAACAATGCTTTTAATTCCTTGATTGTTGGTGCCCTGTATAACATTGACTCGCGGTTTGATTTGTCGTTCGAACCGTCAATAACCAAATCAATTAAATCTGTATCGGGCACAGCAGCACGTTATGCAATTTCTCACATCTCAATTACATAACGTTTCACTGATACATTTGGTTTAATAGCACGGGCCTTCAACATCTGGAACACTTCTTGCATCGTAAAAACTTTACCAAATTCATCGAGTAACTCCGCTTTCAATTTAACACACGTATGCACGTTGATGGTTTGCAATAGCTTTCTGGCGGTAACATCGAATAACCGGCGAGTGCTGATGAATTTGTCACTTTCACTGCAACCAAACACGGCGAATGCATCTTCTAAATTATCAAACCATTTATGGACATCATATGCATTGTCACCCAAAAAGTGAGGAATCATTGACCAATTACACGTTGTAAATTAATCAACTCTTGTTTTTTACGTAAAATGGCAATCTGACGATCAATATCTTCTTCTTGTCTTTGCACTGACTGTTTATCATCTCGTTCATCACCGTTTTAAACACGTGGCTCACCGGCCAAATTTACATCTTCTAATTCACGGTCAACATCACTTTTAACATTAATATTAGCCTAGACACGTTTTCCCACAAATGCATCATAAATTGGACGCAATTGCACCACTGTTGCTTCTGGATCAGAATCAACACCGGCACCTGTAAACACATGAATTATGTCCACACGTCGTAATATGTTCGCCATTGTTCATCTGTTTTCGTCTGTTCTTCTGTATTTCACCACAATTTGAAAATCAGAAAAATATCCACAAAATGTTCACGATTTTATCAAAATTCGATATGATTTGTTGAAATTCATATCTCTGTTTGTACCCCACACCTGAATTTTATAATAAAATTCTACACGATGAGCCTTCTCGAGGAAAATATTAGTTCCACCCTCTCATTCGTAGAAACTTCAAAATCAGTCCGCGTAGTTGCTACGAATCAATATGTCAATAGATGGATCTCTGGCTAATTATGGAATCATTATAAAAACGAGATAAAGTATCAGTTGATTTGTATTGTTGATGGTTTGGTTTGTTATCCATGAAGGATTTGCAGGTGTCGGTGCTCACTGAGAGCAACTTGGTCGAAGAACGTATATATGCACTAGCAGGCAAGCATCTGTGGTATCCTAGCAGCAAGTTCCACTACAAATTATTTCTTCACATACACGGATTGTAGAGTGACGCAACACAAAGCACAGAACAAAAATGCTAAATATCACAGGCACGATGGCTGAAGGTGTCTTGTTTCCTGCTACTTACCGTTCCTGTTTCCTACCCGCTGTCAGAAATTCACCTCTCCTCCAATGAGAAACCTGTAGTACATTGAAGGAAGTGGGGCATCCAGGTGGAGTCGGTACCCCCTTGCAACCCTCCCAACCGGAGTTCAGGTCCTGATGGTGGATTCCACGTGCAAAGACTCTCCATCTCTGGCGAGAGCCCCTAAAACAAAAGGAAAAACTACAGCCCGATGTCTGGATGAAAGAAAATTCCTAGCCAACGTTGCGATCTTCTACACAGGTGCTTTACGAGCGAAAGAAGAAGATCGAGTTTTTTGTTTTGTTTAGCAATTCATTTTTATTACGTTTACTGAGTGAGTGTGAAAAGATCGCGAAGTTAACAATGCAATAAAACAAAATGAATAGCAATTGTAGGGAATTGTTATGAAACGGTTGTGCGAATTGTTGTTGTTGACAGTCTTTGTTGCGGTCATGGTATGTCATTCATCGTTTTGACATGTCATTTGCTTGGCGAATGATTATCGAGGATGAAATTAATTTTCATACAAAATTCTGGAGTTAAAACTTCTCCTTCGTGCGTTTGCGAGCACTTCAAGAATCCCAGCTACAACTTTCGTGCAAAATCGATCTCGGGCATGACGGCCTAATTGTTTTGCTACGATAAGTGAAATTTTCAATAAATCTCGCGGAAATTACGTCGGTCGAGTGCACGTGGTACAGAAAGTAAAAGTAGCCAAGAAAATAGACACATATAAGATTTTATGAATGTTGAGACAACCGGAAGACTTTCGATTAATGGATGTTTTAGGAAATGGTTATTCAAAGAAGATTGAGGTATTTAAATCTAAGTTAAATAAAAAAAAAACAAAATTCTTTAGTAGCGATAAATTTCAAAAGAAGCAATAAACAATAAGATATAGAGGGAATAAATTCAGTGAGTAGAGTAAGAATATGGTTAGCAAGTCAAAGAAGATCCTTCAATTATATATAAGTAGAAACATTTTGGATATGTAAATGATGAAAAAGTTGTTAATTAGCCTATACTTCACTGTGGAATATACAAATGCATATTGTAATTTAGTAAGATATTTTCATTTATCTGGAAAGGGGAAAATCTTTCATTGTTTCTTTTAAGTGTTTCAAGGTCTAGTCTAGTGTCAAAATTGACTTTTTTAGGCTTTTCTCATCCAATTTCATAATTTGAAATTAACTAGAATACTACATATTACTAAGCAAAAAAGGATCGGTAGCAGCTTCACGTTCTGGAGGAAAATTCTGTTGGTAGTTAATCTGAAAAAACAGCAAAATGAATCTTAAAAAATTTTAATGAGTTGGAAGTTTCTCAAACCTGGTAGAAAAAAGGTTTTACATTTTTCGAAAGCTGGAAATACCTTTGAGATCAGAGATGCATTGAATTTCATCCCAAAATTATTTGAAAACTGAATTGACTCCATGGATTTCATGATATAACATTACAATTGGGAAAATAATTGCCACAACTATCCATGAAACAGAAAAACTTCATCTAACTTTAAGTGGACCGGTCTATTGATGGATATTGTTGGTTGATTGAAACTTCTTTTGAGACAATTCATCTTGCTTAATCGTTGATGTACCCTGTTTTTCATGTTCATTGTTGTTGCCTTTTTACACTATTTCTCGAACCTTTCTTCAATTTGTTTGATTTTTTTTAATATTACAAGATTTTCTAAAGCTTTCATCCACTTTTAGGACACCGAAGCTATTAGCACAGATATTGTAATATTTTTTTAGGTCTAATTGAACTATGAAGTAATTTTTCTTAACACCCTTAAGTTTCGTTAATCCCTATCAATGAAGGGTAATTTTTTAATTTTTATTTAATGTTACGAAAAGACCACTCATAAAACTCATCTGAATGCCAAAAAAATCGGCGGATTTTCCAGTAGGATTTTTTGAGCTCTGTTAATGCTGCTTGCTTTTTCTGGAATATTGAGAGCAGAGTTTTAAATTTGCTCTAATTGTATTTGATTCGTGGCTTTGTTTTATTCGAAAATGTTGAGAATAAAATTTGGCTGAGATTTCAGTCATTATTTTGTGGTATAAATTTGTAGCGTTTGTTTCTGTAATTTGTGTTGAGTTTGGTTTGAAGACATTACGGGCGGTTGGTTGTAACGTTAATACATTATCGAATATAATCTTGACTTGTCGAAGGGACTCTAAAGCTCGATTTTATGACAAAAATTATTTATTTACTACACAAATACATAAAAACCCTCCAAATCTCATAAGTTTATTGTTTTAATCTTACAATAGAACAGTTATCATATCTCAAATATGATATATACTCCATACAGTTAAAATGTTTTGTTAAATAAATAAGATTGGGCCACTTTCCTTAGGGTGACCTAAATAAACTGAAGCCCCACGCCTAGAGTTTCACAGTGAGCTCTAGGAACAGTCACTTTTGCTGGCATATTTCACATTTTTTCGGGTTTTTGAATAGAAATAAAGATAGTCAGAGGTTGAGGGTAATGCTATCGCATATAAAATTTCAATGAAGATACTCATTTGCTAGGTTTCAACTCATTGTTGCAAAATTTAGTGTAGCTGTTTTTATTTTATTTGAGTAAAGTTTTGTCAAAAATTAGAGGTAGGTTTTAAAAGGTAGGTGAAGAATATTGCGAAGTAAATATATCAGCATATGATAAAGTTTTCGATTAGAATCTATTAGAATTAAGCTTAAACATACTAGATACTAGCTAAGAGTCCACTATTCCGTTGTGTTCTTTGCATTATATGTAATTTTCAATAGAGTTGGTTAGTTTTTTCCCCTTTCCCCCAATTACTTGCCAATATGTTATAATTCTAACTTGCAGAAGATACGATATTGTTCTTTGTTTTAGACTGATTTTTTAATTGCCATATTGTTTAAATTTAGAAAGCCACGTGGACCATTAAGTATATGATTATTTTACCGTTTTGAAACTTGCTTCATAATTTTATAAATTTTCCAATTGATTAAATAAATTACATTTGACTATGCTTCAACTATACTATCATATCACTAGCTACCTGCGTAGAAATAAAGTTGTCATTGATTGCTTGCGCAAAATAATCATGCCTTATAACTTAGCTTCATAATTTTAACTGAATAGATTGCTCACCGATTCGTAACTACCTGTAGTATTAAAACACATAAACAAACCAAATTTCAATTAACCCCGAGAAAGATTACACTATTTTATTCTTTTTTAATAATTTTTGAACGTAAACAATTCACAATCACTATACGTTAGCGACATCTAACGCCTAAATTCATTGCAACTCAGAAACCACCATGCAAAGCTTCAGCTGTCACGTTGACTTCTTCTTTCTTTCCGGTTACAACAATTGTCAAGTGTGCTTGTTCTCGGTACCGAGCTAAGGCCTTTTTCGATTTTTGGCAACTTGCACCAATTTAAATACACCAACTACTTGTGAAAAATGTCCAACAAGGCTGAAATTGCTTGCGTTTACTCCGCTCTCATCTTGGTTGATGATGATATCGCCGTTACTGTAAGTTGAACACGATCCTACCATAGTGGGAAGTACGTCACTTCGCATATCAACAAAATTCCTTATCCTCAAGTCGCCATCCTTTCAAATGATTTCCTAAATAAGTGTATTTTAAGTGTTACTATATGTGCTAGTAGTTATTTTTCCTAGCTAATTGGTATTTTGTCTTGTTTTCAGGGTGAAAAAATCTCAACTATCTTGAAGGCCGCCAACGTTGAAGTTGAACCCTACTGGCCCGGTCTCTTCGCCAAGGCTTTAGAAGGCATCAATGTTAAGGATTTGATCACCAGCATTGGCTCAGGTGTTGGATCCGCTCCAGCTGGTGGTGCTGCTGCTCCCGCAGCGGCCGCTGATGCTGCCCCAGAAGCTAAGAAGGAAGAGAAGAAAGAATCTGAAGATGAACAATCCGACGATGACATGGGCTTCGGTCTTTTCGATTAAGTTCGACGGAGTGTGCAGTGAGAATGTACAAATTCCAATCTGTACAGTTTTAATGTACAAAAATAAAACGTTTTTATAAAAACGAATATTTGAGTGTTTTCAGTTTCACCGCAAGGGGTGTTAAGGTAGTTATTCCCTAATTCTAGATGTATGCCTCGTCGAATGGTTCATTGATATCGTACGCGCCCTGCATTCCCGAATGATGGTGCTACTAGTTTTCCGTCGGGGTTGCTGCCAACATAATGGAACAAGTTGCACTAGAACTCCCTATTAAAGGAGTACCCTGTTAGTGGAATCTGGTTTTCCAAACATCTCATTCTCGAATGTGACCAAATTGATTTTTTGTAAATTATGGGGATAGCCCGCCTGGACCAGTTGCGAACTAAAATGCTGTAGAAAATTCCTCGCAATTGCTGCAGCAATTTAAAGAAAAAAAATTGCGCTTTAGAAATTGGATTTTATTCACACAAACAAATTTAATAGCTAAGCAATACAAAAACTTCACACTAATATTGTATCCAATATTTTAACAACTTCCTTCAAACACTGTCCATTGATTTCCCTCAGTCCAATGCTCACCATAATTTCCATGGAACTTCGCTTTAGTTTCGAGTTGCTCACAATAAATTGTACGGCACTGCGTATCTCGTCTGTATCTTCACCAAAATTGTGAATAATATTGAGCGTTGGAGTTGCAACCGGCATACTGCCCATAGAAAAGTCCGGCTGTTGCTCACCTTCGAATCGCACATTGAAAACATTTGGCATCTTCCGGTTTTGAGTGATTACGAGGAAAAACTTGTTGCGGAAACGCTTGAACACGAAATCTGTGATGTTTCCATTGATTTCGTAGCTACACATTCGATCAAAGGCCTCGGTTTGCGACATTATAGATATAATTTCAATTCGAGTATTTAGGTTGAGTTGATGACAAACAAGTCTCAAATATGACAGCTGAGCTAATTGTTGCCAGGTCAAACGAATGACTTGTTGAATGGTGTGCTTACACCAAAAAAAAAGAAATCTGTTTTCAAAATGCCCTAAACAGGGTGAAATGAATTTTAGGGAAGCGGTGCCATATCAGTTTTTCCTTTCATCCTTTTTAAGGTTTTTTTTTAAATACCTCTATTCCCTACCACTCTTTCTTCATCGCACAACTCTCGTGCGATCTGCATTCACATTATGTCGCTTAATCCTTTATGCCACCCAGACAATGTTTAATAACATACATCGGTATAAGGGGGCACTTAAAATAATGTGAACTAATCTTTTTCATGAACATCAAGTCCAAAATCATGATCAGCTCTCAGAGATAAAAAAAAAATTCAATATCATACGACGCATTCAAAAAAAACTCGGAGTAACTGTCATTTCAGTCTCTCGCCAATAGGTTCAAAAATGCCCTAAGATACTGAGCTCATAAAATCAGAACTAGCGTGGGCGCTTCAATCATGCTCATGCTCATTAAATGCTCCCTTAGTCTTTTCTTAAATACCAAAAGAGAGTTTGCTTTCTTAACCATGTCTGGTTGATTGGTATATTGTATATATGCAGAGCATCGTTCTTTAGATGATCCGTTCTGGCAAAAGGTATTACGAATTGATCTGCATACCTCGCATTATATGGTTTGATCTGTGATACCTTAATTAATAGTGTTCGTTCCGATCCATTAGTTTTTTAATTTTTGTAGATAAACTAAGCTTTCTCCATTATAATGATTTGACCAAAGTTTAATAGTTTTGCTGATTGATAAACCAAACTAGTTTCCGTAAGCATTGGTAGTTTCAGAATGTTTTTATACGCTTTGGTCAGTAGCCTGGATATATTATTTAGATGCTGCTTTACCGATTGACTCCAAATAAGTATTCCATAATATAATTTTGTCAGCACAAATGCATTTAGAACAAGTTTCTTGATGTGCATTGGAAAAACCTCATGTCTTCTTAACAAGCCTATTATTGGGACTAAGCTATTTATGTGTGGCAACCAGGTCAAAGGATGGTCTATGATAAGACCAAGATATTTCATTTCTAGCACTCTTTGCAATTTTTCGCCGTTAATATTTAGGTCAACGTCTATGTCTCCTTTGTTCTTTTGCTTAAAAACAATATATTTTGTCTTTGTAGTGTTCAATACTAGTTTGCTTTCAATTAATCACTAATGGGATTTTCCTAGATCCTCGTTGATAGTGTTCTCAATGGCAGTTTTGTCTCGTCCTGAATAAAGTAGAACTGTATCATCAGCATATAATGGGTGATATCCCGTCAGTCCATATGTACTTGTATTTAGATTACCCCCAACTCCCATTTTCGTAGGGGCTTGATAACTCAAAACACTGTTGATTAAAGTTTTCTCCGGTCTTCCCTCCAAGTAACTCTTAAACAACAGCTTAGGACTACCTTGAATAACATATGATTTAAGTTTACGAAGCAAGAGATCATGATCAACCGCGTCAAATGCTTTTTTCAAATCTATAAAAAGTTCGATGGCATAATCACCTCCGTCAAGTCCTAGATTGATGAAACGTGTGACAGAATGTAGCGGATCTAAAGTACTCTTGTACTTTTGAAATCCAAACTGATGTTGGTTTAAAATAGAGTTTTCAACTAAGAATGATGTCAATCGATTGTTAAGTATTTTTTCGAATATCTTACTAAATCCCGTCAGCAGTACAACCGGATGATAGTTATTTGGGTCAAATGATCACCACCCTTTAATATAAGAACTATTTTTGCAAGTTTTTCTTCTTTCAGAAATGACCCATTCCTAATATGCACATTTATAAAATTTGCCATAAGCTCGGCTATGTTCTCCTTGATTATACTATCTCATTCATCGTGATGCTATCGGTGCCTGGCACCGTATTCTTTTTCAATCCATTGATTACATTTAAGACTTCCCTTTTATTTGTTTGATGAATGTGAAGGATATAATTTATTGAGATATTTGTAGTATTTGAATTGCTTTCTGTATTGGCAACAATTTCTTTAGTGCTTTTTCCACCAATTGTTGAAAAAAAGTTCTTGACGAAGAATTATCCTTCAATTCATTTATTATTTTCCATATTTCATGAGAGCCATCAGCCACTGTTTCCATTATGCTTGAGAAATATGAGAATTTAGCTTCTTTCCCCAGTCGTTTCGATTCTTTTTTTGCTTGCATATATACAAATTTGAGGGCTTGGTTTCCATTGTACTACCTGTAGTCCATGTATTTCTCCTTTTTTTAATGCTTCCGTCAATTACTTTTTCGTTATCTAAGACCGTTGTCGACATCTGATTTTCTTCTCAATTGTAGAGCTTTCTTCGTTATCTCGGTTTTTTTTGCGCCATTTAAAAAATTCTCCAATTAAATGTTCGTCCAACTTGTTTTTTGTTGTTATAACAAAAAACACTGAAGAAGGAGGAACTCTTACCTCCGAAATATATATATGTTTAACATCAAATTTACAATATTTACGTTTTTCTGGAAAAGTTAGGAAACATTTATTTGGAGAATGTTGTAGATTTTGATTTAAAAAGCACCTCATCTAGATACCTAAACGTTTTTTATGCCGGCTACTGTTTGTTCAAGGTTTGGTCTTGAATAGCTTTTTTTTTTAAACATGATGATCTAGCTCCAGCCTGTCCTCAAATGTGTATGTCATGTTTTCAGCCACATTTAGATCATTGGTTGTTATATGATCCAAACAGGTATTTGAAACTGGGCGAGTAATTTTTTTGTTATTTATGATCACCACTCCATTTGTTTCTAGCGTATTTTTATAAATCCTTGATTCTGGTGATTCTGTTAGTACATCAATGTTTGTGTCCGCTACTGTGATAAAATTTTTTTCAGTTGAGAATAATGTATCAAGTACTGCGCGAAAGTCCCTAATTTCATGTTTTTTCCTGCATGGCGTATTATTATAATGTTATATTTATCAGGCGTCACCCTCTTGGTAATGAAATTGATTGCATTTTTTACGTATATTGCTGTGCCTTCACCTCTTCCAGGCCTGCAGGAGAATACCGCGTTATATCCTTCAATATTATAAAATCGGGCTTCTTCTGGGTAAATCCATATTTCATTGAGAATAATCAAACCCATGTCAGGATTTTGCTGCAGTGTAATAATTTTCCACCTCTCGTACGTTCGAGATTTCCCAAAGGAAATCTAAACTGACCTCTTATCGGTTCTAGACGTGAAGTCTTGGAACGTAACAACGGGCTGTACCCATCAGGTTGACAAGTCCGGACACTCTTAGTCTACTCCAAGGTGGCTGCTGGCTTGCTAGCTAGTTCGGAGAGGAGTTTGGGTTGCAGGTGTTACATGACCAGACTAAGTCCGAAATACAAAAACCGGTTCAAATGCCCATTTTAAAACGCGTCGAATAACTTTCATCGACTCTACTCTAAATTTCGTATCTTCCTTCTGGAGAAAAGGAACAAAAGCAACCGCTGAAAAAAAAAATGCACTCCTGAATATGACCAAAGCGGTGTCCGAAATACTCTACTAGAACCCAAAACCGAAAAAATTCTACTCTAATAAAAACACACAAATACAAAATATGGCACCGCGTACCGATTGCAATGCGAAACCGATCATTCACAGATTACTGGAACTCTACCCTCTTGGTGGCATACTCACCTTTTGCCGACATTATCTTGCTGAAAGGAAATGGTTTTGCTGGAAAGGAAAGACTTGGATTAAATCAGCAATTCATTATAAAGTTTTAATCCATAAATAAAATCTCCTAAGTTATTCTGCATTTGCATTACTTAAGGCTAGACAAAATTCTCCAGTCTAAAACATAACATTAAATTCTAATATTGTACTTCTTTTATATATGTTTGAAAACACCTGACCATTATAGCTTTGATTATTATGATTTTCAAAAAAACTATATGAGAAAAAGATAAAAATGATTGTTATATTTTGACTTGGAAAAAATAACCAACAAAGTTTATAGGTTATTTATATTTAAAAGATTGACTCTTTTATTGAAATATTAGCAGGACACAGATCAAAGAGAAATAACAGAGGACTAACAACAATTTACTCAACAGTCGTAATTGTGTAGTGGAAAAAGATCTTATGAAAACTTTCTAATTTTCTTGATTGTTATCGAGTATTATATGTATAATTTCAAAGCCTAGTTAAATAGTGCTTAAGCTGCAATTTAAAATCTGGCGAAATTTTGAATAACATAAACAGTGTTTCAACTCTAAAAAGAGAGCTAGTAACTTTCCTAAATACTGGTTAAGACTTAATGCATTAATATTGTATATTTTAAGAAAATTTCAATTCTCATAAGGAACAATTTTGGTTTGCTAAGTAAATGTTTTTCATACTCTGTGTATTTTCCCATGTTTAGCGCTTGCAGACTATCCTGTGTTTTCATCTTTTCCATTTAAACGCTATTATTTTGTTTTTTCCGACAAATATATATTTCGGGAGTAAGTTGCACCTTTCTTCAGTGTCAATTATTTTCTGAGATTATAAGGCCTTTTCGAGGATATTTATACTAACCAAATTCTAATTACTTTAGGTTTAATTGCTTAAGGTCTAATTGCTATTCGGTTTTATTACCTTTATATCTTAATATTATTCTCAACTTAATTATTTAGTCTTTTTTTCATTATTTTATTATTGCTTAAGGTCTAATTATTATTATTTATTACATGTGTGATTTTAATTATTATTAGTACAATAGAAAACAATCTAACACTATTTCACCATATCCAGGAACCTAGAGTACTCATTTCCTAGGTCATCGTTGGGTCTCGTTTCGGTTGGCTGCCTCATGATCCACAATGATTCGTATACGTCCAGTTTTCGCATATTTCTTATTTCCTTCACTACCGGCATGTCTCCCATTCTATTTGATGCCCTTCGCAAATGTGTTTCACCACTGAAGATTTAACGTTGCTCGTAGTTCCTCGCTTCATCGCCGATTGTGCCTCTTTAATGTGCTCCTCAAATCTTATTTTAACCGTTCGTTTTGTTTGTCCAATGTATGCTTTATCACAGTGTTTGCATTTAATTTTGTATACACCGCACTTCTCATCTTTCTTCTTGCAATCCTTTGCATTTGTGAGCTTACTTTCAAGTTGAAACTGGACGCTGCCTGAAATTAGCTGGATGTTAACGTGCTTGAGTAATCTGCCTAAGTCTCCAGTTAGTACTGAGTTAACGACCGCTGCTCTTTGTTGTTCTCTTTGTTGTTGCCTTCTATTTTGCGTGTAGAGTGTAGTAAAGCTATCTCGTGCTCTCCTTTGTTCAATTTTCTTCATCATACCTGGGATCATTCCTGCTTCATATCCGTTTTTCTTCGCTGTATCTAGGATATAACTTATTTCCTTCATCCGGGTTTCCATACTCAGTGGTACTGACAGCATCCTATGTATCCATGCTCGGAAAGATGCCATTTTTTGTGAGTATGCATGATTTGATGTTTTTGGTACGGTCCTTTGAGTGCTTGTATTTTTCGGTATATGTCCAATTCTAATTTTCCACTAACCCTCACAATTTTCAAATCGAGGAAAGGTAGTTCGTTTCTCGTTTCTTCCTCAATTGTAAAATTGATATTTTTGTGGATGGTATTTAATTCCGGCAGCAATTTATCTAGGACTTTTTCATTTACTATGGCGAAAATATCGTCTACATATCGAACCCAAAGTTTGGGCATTATGCCATCTCGCTCCATTATTTCTTCAATCCAGGACATAAAAATCTCGCTTAAAAACGGTGACAGAGGATTACCCATCGGTGCTCCAGACTTCTGCTTGTAGTACTTTTCTCTGAAGGTGAAATAATTTTCCGACATGCACAGTGTTGTCGGCTTTATGATTTTTCTTGCTTTTCTTTTTCCTTCCACAGTTGAGTCTTTTGAAATAAGTTGATCTTTCAAGAGCGCGAAAGCTTGCTTCACAGGTACGCTTGGGAACAGAGCCTTCATGTCAAAAGACACCATTTTATCCTCACTTTGTAAACGATTGTACTTCATAAGCTTTTTAATCAATTCATCTCGGTTTTTGAAGGAGCATTTGTTGGTCGAAATCACCATATGTTCAAATTCCTGCAGTAGCTACTTCGCTAATTTTGATGTTGGAGCATTTGTTGATGTTATGATTTCTCTCATCTCCATTTCCTTCTTGTGGATCTTTGGTTGGCATTTAATTCTTGAATGTACGGTGTTACGGGTGACCAGCTTTCATCCGGGGACCACACCACGACCACTAAGGAGATCGGGATGCATGTCATTTACACACCCCAAACCCGCTTGAGTATCGAGGTAGCAGTTGACCCATTGTATTTTTCTTTTGACACTAATACTACTCTCATACAAAAGAAGGAAATGTTATTGTTATATAATTCATATTGTTATATAATTCAGAAGAAAAATGTTATTTTTGTATGATAAACAATATTATTTATCCGTCGAGCTAGAGTAGGGCGTTTAATTTAGGTAGGGAGCAAACGGCAGCAACGGATGACGAACGACATCAGAAGGGGGCCAGTCGACCATCACTCTTCCCAACAAGGATAACCTATGGCAACGCATCTAACGCAAGCGCTCCACAAAGGCTAGCACCTACTCGGAAGGCGTTAAGGGGGCCCACTCCTGGTCACCGCACTAGATGGATCCACCGCAATCAATGGTAATGTCAACAGCAAAACCGAGAAGGGATGCAGCGCGCCAAACGGAAACATACACCGGCGAGGCTACTGTAAAATACAAGGAGTGTCGTTACGAATGCAAAGACTTACCTCGGGGAACTTGCCGTCTCCAATTTACACCTTCCTGACGGCGTCTCTGGTGCGACGCCAAGACGAGGCGAATCCCAAGTTGAACAACACTCGCGATGTAATGCAGGCATCACGACCAGGTACACATATCACCTGTACCACGCCAAGTCAACTTTCGGAAATCTCTTAATCATCTCACTAATTCCCGACATGCAACTTTATCGCAACGTACAAACCAATCACCTACAACACATAAGTAATGAAGCGGACAAACATTTCGTTCGGGGACGCCATTCCGTCATTCATTTAACAATCGGAACACTGACTTGCGAGCCAACCACTTACACTGATGAACTAACAAGGGATTGAATGCAGGGCGTGCGACTCTACCGACAAACACACGTTTTTCAGGAGGGAAATAGATTTAATGGCGAAAGCTAATTGACCGAAATCGCGTTTATTTACACTTTCTGCTGACAACTACAAAATGTCATTCGGCGATGTCATTCTAGGATGATCCAGTGACCCACATATTGGGACTGCTCAGCTGATCCCAAAATAATGGGTAATACAGTCCAACTCGCGTGCAGCAACCATGGGTGCGGAGCCGAGGTGTCGAAGATGGTTGGTGGCCGCGCTACGAACCGCGCCAAAAGGAAAGAAAGAGTTCTCGTATGAATGGGAGGCCAACCACCTCCAATGTAGCGGACGTCCGTTAAGGCGAACGAATTTAAAGGACTGAGGACTAACGGAGGCTCTCTTTTTTTCGATTGGAATTCAAGGCAGAAAGTTCGGAGGATACAGGATTGGCAGCGCGAGAAGGTGATTGGAACTAGGAACAATTCGTCATCGTCACCACGGCAGTTAGCGAAACTACAGAAGAACAATTTCGTTCAGCGAGGAGCTGAACAAAACGAGAATCCGGCTCCCAAATTTGGCGAAAATAATCAGGCGATCGTTTGCTGGGGCCCCAAGAAAAGATAGTTTAGCGAGATTAGGAAAAGGTACCTATTTATTTTGTTTCTTTTTCTAGATTACATCTGTTTTTTATACTAATTTCATTGAAATCGTTTTGTGTGAATATATCGAACTATAAACCCGGAAATATTCTGATTATTATTATTGGAAAAAGGTATTTTTGGATTGTGCGCGGCGCTCAAGCGGGGAGGTTTTCTTTTCCTCGTTCGGTTCGACAGTTTTTCTTTCAGGAGGTCGTGGTGTGGTTACACAGGGTAGTTTGTACAGGTTAGGGACGAGAGTAAGTGAAACGTTTACATTTCTTTTCCTTCCCTTTAGGTGTTAGGGGTTAACCCTCGTGCGTGCGCGGACGGATCGTCTACTCGCTGACGATCCTATTGTTGAATCCATCCAGCCTAGGGATAGCGAGTTGGCGCCTGCGCCGTCTCCGACGGAGCGAACCGGGCCCGCAAGGCTGGACCGCGCGTCTACCCTTGAGGCGTAAGGGTGACAATAAATTTACTCACTCTCAAGTTTGTCTTTTCACCCAATATGTCCTTGCACTCCTTTAGGGCTCTTTCTACCCGTTTGATACTTGCAGGAAGTGGATCCTTCCTTAACTCAAAATATTCGCCGTTATTTAGTTTTTCTAACTCGAAGTTGTCATACTTTTCTTTTTCCATTATAACTACTTTGTTTTCTTTGTCGGCTTGTAAATAAAAGACTGGTTTTTGGTTTAGCTATTTGAGTGTCTCCATTTCTTGCTTGTTGCCTTTTCTCGTGACCTTTGATTTCTTCTTTAACAAGTTCGTCATTCTTTTCCTAACAAACTCCTTCTTATCTCTTGGTAGAAACTTTATTGCTGCTTCCATGTCTATCACAATTTCTTCTTTTGGTATCGCATTGCTATTCACCGCATAATTGAGCCCCATATTTAGTAGTCTCAATTGCTCCTCCGTGAAGACTTCCGATGTCATGTTGACCGCAAAATCCGGGATGTCTTCAACTTTAGTTAATTCCTTCTTCACGATGGTTTGTCCTCCAACCAGTGACTCGAACTTCTTTGATAGGATCTTGTTCTTCTTCGCTTTCTCGCACTCAAATGTTCGTTGTACTTTATCCACTAAATCGGTCATGCATCCTTTTGTGCCGTTCAAACCTTATGCTAATTTTAGGTGTAAATTGTACGCTTGTAGTGTTACTTCCGATTGCTTCGCATAAAGTCGTTTAAACTATCCTTTATCAGATTCCTTTCCATCTCTGCTTTTCTTTTTTCCATGCCTGGTAATTTGATCGTCGCTCTAATCCTATGACTGTTAGGCACTAACTTAAACTTAAGGCACTTCTTTAAAAACTTGATATCCTCGCTCATTCTTCCCTGGGCCTTCTTCATCTTCAGAAAACTGTAGAAAACGGGATCAGACTCGGTTGTCCTATTATACTCTGTGTATTTTCCCATGTTTAGTGCTTCCAGACTATCCTGTGTTTTCATCTTTTCACGCTATCAACAAATGCTCTAACATCAAAATGAGCAAAGTGAATAATGCAGGAATTTGGGGATTTTGACCAACAAATACTCCGTCAAAACCGAGATGAATTAATTAAAAAGCTTATGAAGTACAAACGTTTACAAAGTGAGGATAAAATGGTGTCTTTTGACGTCAAGGCTCTGTTGTAAAAATAAAGTCAAAGTAGACCAAGCTATGACAAATCATGCTTGATTAAAGAGTTGTTTTCTCAAAACCTAAGCCAAAGATAAATTTAATAATTAATACAGAAGACTGCTTTGTGAAAACATTTGTGGTACATTTTTATCAGACAATTTATACATCATACTATTCAATTAACGAGAAACCTGGTTAAAATTATTCCTATTGATCAAAAGTCGTTTAGGAACAGATTTTCCGATTTCAGATCGCGGTGAATTATTTGATTGTCATGAAGATATTTAACCAACTAAATACAAAAATGACATTCATAGCCGCTTTTAATCTTCTTATGAGTGTAAAATCCTATCATAGGTCCTTTGTTTTTACAAAGCTCCAAAACAATTTATGCGCTGTTGCTGTCATTGAAAAAACTATGAGACTTAACTACGAGTAATTTGGATAGCTTAAACTTCTATGTATAGTTATTTCTTGTGTCATTTTATTTTTTATTACCCGTGGAGCCCGGAACTTGATTCATTTATTTTTATGCTAGATAAATAGTAATAAATGCGTACATACTTGTCAGGTTTCAACACTTTAGTCTTACTACCAAATATGATACCATTGTTTCATTGAATTTTTTTTAGTTTTCCATTCGGCTCACCAATTTTTGAGGGGCTCACTGGGATGTGGGGTAATGGTAAGCAATTTTTTAATGATTGCACAAGTTGATGGGTATCCATCGATGTTTTCTGGACACCTTCACTTGTTTTCCATACGGTTTGCCCCTCGATGGTTGACTGTATGTCTTAATTCGGGTCTCATTGAGCATCAATTGAGCAAATGCATGGATTATTTTCTCTTGTCCAACAACCATTCCTCCACGGTTATCTTGATTACCCCCGGTAATAGGCCAATCGTTTGCTTTTACTTCCCCGGTTACTTTCTCCTTCAGAAACTCCAGTCTTGTTTTGACAAATAGATGAATGTCGTCTTCTCCACGCCAAAATTGTTGACGGATCCGTTCAAGTACTAACTTCACGCACTTTCGACTATATTTCTCCACGTGCAGGAAATATCTTCCCGTACACGCTACAAAGTGATGACGACGAAAAATGGATCCAGGTGCGGGCAAAGAGGACATCAAACCTCGACGAACTTCACTCTTCATCATGCTTTCCATTCTCCTCTAACTAATGCGCTTCTCAGCCGTCGCTACCCATCAACTTCGAGTTTCGAAAATGTCGGAGCTCTCCACTAAGCGTAAATATCCCAGGGTGTTCACCTCTCACCGTTTCACCTAACTCCCAATCGCGGAAACAAAATATCGCGCCAAGCACCCGTAGCACTTTTTGCGTCCTCCACCACGCAGATCTTTTCTTCTTCTTCTATGTACTATCGAGTTTCATAACTATGGGGATACGATTTGACAACTTAGTCACGACCCGCACCTGTCGCTTGACCAACGTCAAGTGGTGATTAATTCGCTCACCACCAGTCGACGTTAATACGTTCAGTCGCAGAGAGCTGTCAAACAGCCGTATCAACTGGTTGGAACATATCAGCTGGCGGAAACATTTAATTTGAGAGGGATAAATCTCCACGGAATATCGATCCGAGGGATCGAGGTTATCACAGCAGGTAAATCTGAATATCATTTAGCTTATGTTTTAAGCTTCTTATATTAGCATATGTGAGTGTCAAATTTGTTCGACTCCTGGAGGTCAATATTCTGCTTTGAAACTCCGGACACTCTACCGAGTCAACTCTATGAGAATGATCAGCATTATTATTGTCTCCAATACAATTGGAGCACTTTTCAAGCGTGCTTTTGCAGTCTTTTAGGTCATGTTTTTCTCCACATTTCACACAGATTTGCTCCCCTTAACATTTTGATGTTTTGTGCTTAAATGTTTGACATTTATACCACCTTTTTACGTTAAAGTCCTCCTTCACAAAATATGATCCATAATCTCTATTAACGTATCTATTTGCAAGCCTCTTAGACATGCTCCCATTTACCTGGATGATGTGTAACCACTTACCATTTCTTGTCGGCCTAGCATGTACAAGTTCTATTGTATCTAGCTCCTCTATACTGGGATTTAATGATTGGATCTCATTCCTTAATTCCTCATTTTAATATTGTTTTTCTAGACCATTGATGACAAGTCCAGGCTGTCGAAATCTGGTCTCAGTACTATTATACACATGCCTCATTGCTTCCTTTGCTAAAGAAAAGAGCAATGTAGCATTTTTATTGGTGGACGTTTTGATAATCACCCCATCATTACGAATAGGCCGCATGAGTTGAAGAGGAATTTTACATTTTGATGGCCTGATCTTCGACTTAAAATCGATCAGCGTTTTTCTGAGAAAGAGTGATTTCTTCACTTAATTATAATTCCTTCTTGTGACGTTGTATTTGACCGATGCTCCGATGGAGGAGGATTAGAATTTTTTTAAATTTCAATACATGAAGGTTTGCCTGTGGACGTAGATTTATCCATTGAAACGTTCACATTTACATTCATCTCTTCAATTTGACTTTGCAATTTACCCGTTTTTTTGAAGGGTTGGTATTCTTTAGACTTTCGGTACTGAGTCCTACATGCGGCACAAATTCAAATCACATCATCGGATATATCCATTATTGTCCGGTATGTCTCTTCCGACATTTTGATGCACCTCAAGTGAAGCCACTTGAGGCAGAAGCCATCACATCCCATAGCCGAATGGATATCCTCTACTGGTTTTCTGCATTTCCCACACTTATCCTGCTTTAATAGGCATTATAATTTCTTTTTTTTTAATTTTTTTTTATTTAACCTGACTCTTATTTTATTCTTACTAACATTTTATTTATAAAGTCAAAGTCAAAGTCAAAAGCGCTTTATTTAATACTCATCGTTATAAATTTTAAAAGAATATAAAGCAAATTCCAAATAATAACAATCAAAAAACTTAATGGCCCAAATGGCTCTCTAAATTTGTACGTTATCATAAACTCATTTCATCAAAAAAAAAAAAAACTATAACAAATGCAATTAATTACGATTATTACATATTTTTACAATTCAATTGGAAAAAGGAGAAAAAACCAACCAACACTATCCAAAAATTATTTATAAATAATACACAACAGTGAAACTTTGATCCTACACCTAATATGTTGTAACTTATTTCTAATAAAATACAATCAAAAAAACTTTATCTTATACTAAAAATACTATAACAATGTTCCTAACCTAAGTGTTTAATCTTATCTCTAACGGAATATAGTAAACATTACATATACCTAACCTATACCTGATTTTAACAAAAATATATAACAATACTAAATGTAGCAATAATGAGCTGAAACTCAAAAACTAAATAACGAAAAACACCAAAACTGAAAACAAACACGAAAAATTTAGACATTGTCATTCAGCCACCAATACCTGGATTGCGCCGTCTCAACTCGATCAGCTTCAACGAATCTAGCAAATGAGTATCTCCATTGAAATCGTTGGTCTCGTGAACTCAAATTCGGAGGATATTTTATCTTCTTATCGGTGGCCCGTCGATATATGTGATATATGACTGGGACGCCGTCAGAATCAAAAACATATCCATTCATGTCCAAATACATGAATGCTTCTGGAGGAATGAAGCCAGTAGCGAGGCAAGTCGCTATATACCCGTCTGTAGGGTGGAACGGCTGTGAAATCCAAGGGTTTTCACTCACAGTCACAGATCTTGCGATATGATTCCGAAGAAGCTTCAATATGAAGATATCGACTCTAGTCACTTCAGCAGTTTGATAAATTCTTCTATTCGATATATAATGTTTCCAATCCGTCTCAGGCTTTCTGTACAAACCAGTACATGCACGAAGACATTTCCTTTCGAAAACTCTTAATTTTTCCATAGTACTAGCACTCTGGTTGTACCAGATCTGACATCCATAGGTCAAAACTGGTCTAACCAGTGTCTTGTAACAGATAATTTTGACCTTTTGATCAATGTATCTGGAATGAAAGAGTTTTCGAAGGGCCATGACTACTTTAAGTGCTTTACTGAGCATGATTTTCACATGTTCAGTATAGTACAGATACTGATCGAGATAAACACCGAGGTATCGAACACAGGATTTATGTGGAATTCGTTCTGAACTACCCTCGCCAGCCATGATGTGGAAATCTTTCCAATTACGTTTCAGGTCTTGACTGACCCCCTGCAGCGTTGTCCGAAACAAGATTGTTTCA
Organism: Odontomyia ornata; assembly: GCA_963969285.1. Classification (NCBI taxonomy): domain Eukaryota; kingdom Metazoa; phylum Arthropoda; class Insecta; order Diptera; family Stratiomyidae; genus Odontomyia; species Odontomyia ornata. The sequence goes on from OZ017740.1 coordinate 33,464,764, forward strand.
CACTTCTGCGCATTGATTTTCATTCGCCAATTGTCAGTGTACAGCTGTACATCATTGAACATTTTTTGGAGATTGCTCTGAACTATTGTAGCTTTTCGGTCAGCCGTGTAGATGATCAGATCATCAGCAAACGCTACCAATGATCGCTTTGGCGAGACGTTAAAATCAAAGCCGTTCAATAGCTTGCGAATAAAGACTGAGAAGAGCAGAGGCGCAGTAACTGTTCCCTGCTGTAGACCATTCAAGACCTTGAACTCGCGCATTGTTGTCAGATTTCCATCGGTTACAACAAACGATTTCCCGTATAACATATTACACATCATGGCGACAAGGTGTCTGGGGAACTTGTCCTGAAGAAGTTTAAAAATAAGTCCATCTAACCACACCGTATCAAAGGCTTTCTCCATATCAATGAGACATGCTCCAACACATTGTCTATCATTTAGTTTCCAACAGGTGTCTGAGGTTACTTTCGTTATTGCATGTGTGGTCGAATGCCTGGCACGAAAACCAAATTGGCAATTCGGCATCAACTCATTTTCCTCAATGTGGGCGTTTAATGCTCTGTTGAGTATCACTTCAAACACCTTGCTGATGTTAGGCAGCAAGCTGATTGGGCGATAGCTTTTCGGGCATGAAGATTCTTTTCCTTTCTTCAAGATCGGAAATACCTTAGCCTTTTTCCACTCATTTGGGAAATATGAATTGCTCAACATGTTGTTGAACAATATGCAATAGTTCCTAATAGCAACCTCAGGCAAATGTCGGAGAACTACATTTGGAATACCATCATTACCACATGATTTCTTGTTGTTTATCTTGCGAAATATGAAACACAAGTCTTCATAGCTGACAAAATAATCAATAAGATTCAAGCTCGGTATGAGGTCAGATGTTAATGTTTCTTTGAAATGAAGAATTGATTGGCCGTTCAGGCTTGATTTGAAGTCGGAAACTTTTGCTTCAACGACCTCTGAAAAAATTTCGTTCCCTCTCTCAGGGTTTGGTAGATGAACCAATTCAAAATGTGTTCCAATCAGGGCAAGTTTATCCAATCCTTCACAAATAATCCTGTTTCCATTTCTATCCGGAGTTGTACTATCAATTTCGATACCAGCCCTATCGAGAAGATTTATCTCATCACTAGTGACTTCAAGATTCGATACCTTCACTCGAGACTTCTTGCGGAATATGCTATTCACTTTCGCGAACACGCCGTCTGGGTCCTGTGGGCTAATACCCCTCAATTTTTCCGCCCATTGATTGCTGACCTCACTCCTGAAGTATGACCGGATTAAGTTCCGGACATTCTTCAGATGTAATTTCAACAAAGACAACGAGGGATGGTTGTAGTCCAAAAATCGTCGATAAATATTGTTGACGCGAGTAGGGGTAGTTTGCCAGTTCTAATCCACTTTTTCCATACGAATTGAGGTTGATTTTGCGCGCCACCTAGTGGCGGGAATTGGAACTAATGGCGCTTGAAGCGGCCGGGAGTGAAACTAATGGTTTGTGTCTCGGATATGTGGGTGTGTGTCTTAGGTGTGTGAGTGAGTGTATTAGGGTGGTATCGGTGGATGCCTGAGATAAGAAGGTATGAATCCGGAATAGGTGTGGATCTCTTGTGCGGTTGCAGGGGAGTGTGAGGATCTTAGGTATATGGGTGTATGTATTGAATTAGCATAGGTAAGTGCCGGGGATGAGAAGGTATGGGTCTTAGGTAAATATACATCTGTATCTTGATTAACTAGGTAAGCGTTCCGAATTAAAGTACCCTCTAGCGGTTAGTAGAAGTAGTCATATGTCTTTAGATTGCTGGTGCATATCCTTAGCCTTTACAGCCTGTGATGGTAAATAGTGGAACTGAAAAGTTGATTTCTGTCTAGATTAGTCCCGTGTTTTCAGTTAATAGATTAAAGACTTAGATTTCCCAGCGTGTTTATGTAGGGTCAATATAAATGTTTAAGCCTTTGACGCTTTTAGCGATAGATAATTATACTATCCATTTTTTTTTATTCATCTGGAAGGATTTCCTATATATGTCTTAGTTTTAATAATCTTTAGAGCTTACATATAAATTTCATTCATCCATTCATTAATTATATAAATTTTTCTCATTGCAAAGAAAATACGGATATCAATTCCTAAATATTCCCATGATATTTTTTTATCAATTTCACAAGTCCATGTGGTAAAAAGGTCAAGATATTTGAACCCATAAATTATTTACATGGCCATCTACATTCTACAGACGATCCTTTTCAATCTCAAGTACCTCTCGCATCGTTTTTTCTTATCGCGTGCGCATGCATGCATCCATATGTGACATATTCTTGAAGAAGTTTTTTTTTTCACACGTGATATGGAGTGAGTTAATCTTTTCCATGTTAGGGAAAGGCTATTAGTACTTGTGGTTAAATTTTATGAGGTGATAATTGGACATGGCTTCTAGTGATCGTATTGATGAGAATAGAAGCTAGTTAAGTGAGATAAATGTATGGTGATTATGGGCGCATGATTTATGACGTGTCGCTTGTGGTAATCCCTATGATGGGAAAATTGGGTAGTGTATGCATGTTACTTGATATATGTGGAAATTTGAGTATGGGAATTTTAGATGTTAGAGTAAAATAAAAGATTTATTTCTTCTTTTTCATATAAACTTGTTTATTGTAGAATACCATTGACTAGCAAATACAAATAGATATTGATACAATTTTGTACTGCACATCGGATGTACTGTTTTTTATCATTATGAATTCGACAATATGTTGAATAATTTTTAAGTTCACTTAACTTAGGTATATTTAATTGTATGATATCAGCAGTTGGTAAATATCGCTTGAGAATCTGTTCTTTTATATCTCCTTTGATGTATATTGTACTGTTTGTAAAGGTGCTCATTATGTTTGGTAGTTCATTATAGCAAATATCTCCGTCACTCCAGTGTAATCCATTGATGTTTTCGATTTCATAATCGTTTTGACGACATGCCTTTGAAGATAGCTCCTGATGTGGATACGGAGGCTTGAAGTGATAAAGTATAGGAGATATGGTTCCAAGCGGAAGAATGACGAGCTCTTTGATGAAATATTGATGGTTGTTTCCGGAAATAAATTGTATGTCGAAGATAAACTTGTCCATGGCGGAGAAGTTGACAACTAGTAAAAATTAGTATCTTTTCCGTTATTTATATATCAATCTGGTTTGACTATGTTTAATGCTTTGCAGTAGAAACACGAGATATGAGTATAATGTATTGTTTTATTAGTTTAAAGATATATTTCGTTTCTCGCTCATATGAATGACAAATACATGTATCGGCGCCTGATGTGGCATCAGAGTCAGACCATTCACAGGATTCATAATGCTTGCCGTATTGATTGGTTACTTTCTCTCCCATATTTTTGTATTCAAGTATATAATTCTCTATGAATGCTCGATGCTCAGGAAAGATGTCAGGATATTCACTCAAGAAATATTCGAGAATCATTTTGAAGGTCTTAACTGCTTGATTGTTGTTCAAGTTCTAATCATATAATGTTTCTAGTTTAGTTTATATAAAGGGAAAGCAGCAAAATGAGGTCTTTTTCTTGATATGCTGTATCGGTCCTCCAATTTGGCTTCCTTCTTCATAGGAAATATGTCTTGTTTCACGGCTTAGTTTGAAAGGACAAATAACTGGTAGCTTATTGCTTGTTTCACATATTGCGCCCATTATAACAACGTCGCCTCCTAGAAAAAAATACATCATTCAGCACAGTAACACATGAAACTTGAATATAGTATACTTACCAAATGTCTCAAACTTAATATGTTGCGATGGCCTGAATTTGTAATCAATGTTGAAACTTATAGGGATAGGTTCTCCATTTCTTAAACGTAGCAGCAATGACTTATGACCCCCTTGACCCGTTAAATACAACTCGAAATATTTATCATTAACAATTATGTCTATCATTCGAAAATAAATCCATGAATGTTGACAAATACAGTATGGGATATGGCTTCGAATCACATCCACCCAAAACATTATGACACGTTCTTTTGTTGAGATCTCTTGAATGAATGTAGTATTCCATCTATGCTTTTCACGTTTATACACGTTTTGTTTTTGTTAAGAGTCACATTTATTGTAGATAAACATCTATGGTATATTTTTGTTGTTTTTAAAAATTGTTTAGCATTGTCCATCCAGTATTTATACGGTCAATCTTAGTTTCTTTTCTTCTACTTATTGCTTCAATGTTTGAGTTGTAAGAGGGTTGTATGAAAATAGCTTATCATGTAAGAGCAGGCAATACGCAGAAGTATTCTCCGGAATATTCTTCGATGCACGGAACTCCACTCGAACATCCACTGGGCCTGTTTTGATTGACTCATTTTGCCGTGAACAGTCTATTACGACTAGGGGTGCTATTGATTTGAACTGCTCCCTGCTTATGAGTGGCTGTGGAATCTTATTGTAATAGGATGATTGAAATTTACAGTACATATCGTAAAGTAGTGCAAACTGATCTTTATCAAAATTGATGTTTAAATCATGATATGGGTAGATTTCTGAGTTCAGATGAACTTTGAAATCGGTCAAGCTACATGTATCAAACTTTGACGCATCCTTTGATCCATCGTTTTTTCGTGCAGTTTGAAAAGCGAATATTACATAGCGTGGTTTTTCCAATTGGTTTGATGTTTTAACCGACCATGTATGATGAGTTGTTTGTGGAACTGATGGCAGTTCATACAAATCCCAGGATCTAAATGATATGTTCAAAAAACTGCTTGTCTCTGTTATTTTCAGTAGGTTTAGTTTGTCTTGATCGGCTACAGTAACATGGGGCATATACCACTGCAGCTTATAAATTTTCATTGAACATGATGATTCAGTCATGTAAAGTTGTGAATTCACATCAGTTCTTGATCGAATTAGAACTAGCTCATGCCGTGCATTCATTATAATTTTTTTAAAGTCCTCTGCGAATCCTAAGAGCATTTTCAGTGGAATACAGAAATTAAAAGTTGCATCCGCATTTACACTCGAATTCTCAATTGACCAGCAAGCGTTAACAAGCATTTTGCTTTCATTTTCTGACAGAGATATGGTATTTTTAATTGTTGATGTCACCCCTGGATTCTTTATGCGATCAATTTCAATGCCATTCAATTCATATCTAACCTCTTCAAATAGAAAAGCGATAGCATTATTTGTTAGTTTAACTTCATTCGGCTTTGCAGTCTTGTCTCCTTTGAATATTTGTCCCTCAATGTAAATGTAGCTCTCGCTTGGGTTTAAATAGAGATCTTGATTTTGGATAGCGATTCGTATTTCATCATTATTGTTAAACGAGCTAACGAATGGTGAGTAGCTATGATATTCAATTTTCGATATACTATTATCGTAATAAACAGTTTCCATTACATCTAGCATGTCGATCATTTTCACTTAATTCAATTTTCTTTCAGAATAAAACCCTGCGATATTAGAAATCTTTTGTTCTTAGCTGATAATGTTTTTCGCTGAGCAGTCTCTGTTGCTTGATGTTTCGAAGCTATGGACTGAATGTTGTTGGTGTAACTCGCGTTAAGGTTTTTATTTATTTTCACGTTATAAATTTGCATAGTCTATAGGTTTCAAGTGAAGTCTTATTGTAATACTCTCGCCTCTAAAATTCACTAAATCACCGTCCTGGTCCACAAGTCGTAAGACTATTGTGCTTATTCTCCTAGAGTTGACTGGTAAATATATCACATTCTTTGGTACTTCCACTATTTTATACCCTGGCGCAACTGTTGGTGAGAACTCGTGAACTGTATGTACCTTTGAGCTATTTGAAAATGATCCACTTATAATATTACATTGCACCCGAATCGTACTGACTTTGATTATATTGACAGGCAAATCTGATTTATGTGTAAGATTTGGGGTGAGTACTTGCTTACTGAATCCAAGTAGTGGTCCAATAGAATTTTCCTTGTTGAAATATATAGGTGAATTGCTCCTGATTTCAACTTGAAGCGTGTTGTTATTTGCAATCATAAATACATGAAAATTTTCTCCGGACCTGTCCAAGGCATCGGTAATATACTTGGCAATATCATCAATTTCATATGATCCTATTGGTATTTCAATCAATAGATCGCCGATGTGAAATAAGTTATTTGTTGAGTCAACGTTAGGAATTGAGTTATAAGTCTGAAAATCAACCAGCCCACATACGTAATCAGATTGAAGTTCCAGTATAGGGAAGTAGTCAGCGCTTAGCACTGATGCATTGCCTGTGAAAGTTAATGCATAGGACATGATTACTTGAACCGAATTAGCAATTTTTCTGTAAATTACCTTTATTTATATGATTTATCTCTCCCATGCTGACGCAATAAAAACATTAAGCACATATGACCACAAACTACTGTATCAAAACGCTGATACTGTATATAGTTATAACTAATATTTTGTCCAAGATACTTTATAATCTCCATTGAAGGCCGAAGATTTCCAAAGCTGTCAAAGTATTCAATATTTTTGTTCTTTTTGCTGTATGCTACCCAATGTGTTCCTGGTCCTGAAGAGTTGTCTAGATTCACTATTCCACATTCATATTTTCTTGGTTTTCTCGGTAAAGCGTCACGCATAAACACTCCTCTAAAATGTTTAATGTGTTTTCGACAGAATTTATTCAAGTCCAGTTCATTTAATGGTCTATTGGGTAGCGTCTCTATAAGTTTTTTGCAGGTTTCAGGAAAAGTCCAAGTCCTTTTTTGTATGGTTTCAAATAAACACCATGGCCGACTGCTATTTCTTCCATTTTTTTTATTGTGTCGAATAGCTTCTTCCAATTTTTTCTTAGCATTTCGTGCCGTATTAATAGCATTTGCAACTGCTGACCCACCACCAATAAGTGATCCAATAGCAGCGAGTATTGGAATTATGGGTAGCACTCCTCCAGTTTTCGGGATAGGTATGACCCGAGGAATGTTGATGGGCTTCTTACGATTTTTTAAAACATCTTTTGCTGCATTAGTAGCGATTCTAATTGCATCTGCAGTACTTTGAGGGTTGGATTGCTTCAATACATGATATGTTCGTCTCACAACATGTTTAAAAGATGGAGCTTTACTATTTTTTATGACTTTTGTCTTTTTCATTCCCTGTTTTTTGTTGTTTTTCTTCCGTCGTTCAAGTCCCATCCCTAATTTGGCCTTCGCATTCATTAAACTAGTAACAACCCATGCACTTGCACGCTCACCTAAACTTGCATCCCTAGATTTAACTCGCTCCCAGGCCTTTGCGGCTAATATGCGGTCAGCAATATTCCGATTTTCTGTATCTTTGTGTTTAGAATAGGCTATATCATGGTCTTTGCAAGCCTTATCCAATGGGTTTATTCCAGGATCACCTCGTTCTAAACGGTCTCTTAATTTTGTACCAGGACCACAATATTGATAACCGGGAATATGTAATTCAAACGGGAGATTGCTTATAACAGAATTAAATACACCAGCTCCTCTTACTGACACCGGTAAATTAGCGACATCATAGGTCAACATACTGCTTATATACCTTTTGACTTGTTCATGCTTCAAGCAAATAACTTATAAAAATGATGGCAATGTTATTTAAGCACTGGTTTTTATTGTAAAAATGGTAGTCAGTTTAAAAATGCGGTTCATCAAACAACGCACATCTCTTCCAATTACAAATATTTCTACTGCTGAGCACACCGGAGAAGGGAAACATGGATTTCTACTGCCAAACAGCATCCGATCACTCATTGTCGGTCCATCAAACTGTGGGAAAACTAATTTAATGCTAACATTGATCACACATCAAAACGGTTTAAAGTTTGAAAATATTTATATATACTCAAAATCCCTACTACAGCCAAAATATCAATATTTGAACCAAGTTCTAGGACGGATCAAAGACATAGGATATTATACGTTCTCTAATAATTCAGAGATCACTCCACCAGAGAATGTAAAACGGAATTCTGTGTTTATATTTGATGACATAGCATGCGAGCAACAAAACAATGTACGAGAATATTTTAGTATGGGTAGGCATCATGACGTTGATTGCTTTTATTTGTGTCAAACTTATACCCGGATTCCAAAACATTTGATTCGAGACAATGCCAACTTTATTATAATCTTTAAACAAGATGAAATGAATTTGAGACATATTCATAGCGACCACGTGAACAGTGACATGCTGTTCAATCAGTTCCGCGATATATGCAAAGAATGTTGGCAGAATGATTATGGTTTCCTAGTAATTGATAAAAATAGTAGAATAGACCGAGGGAGATACCGTAAAGGATTTGATACGTTCATTAAGCTATAAATTAAAGGAGCACTAAATATTTCTCACTAGTCAATCTCCAACATTGAACTTTAACAGACAGGGCATCTGCTAAACGGATAGCTAAACAGACAGGGCATCTGCTAAACAGACAGCTAAACAGAAATTGACTGAAAAAAAAAAACCTAGAAATGCAGAACCAACAGATTCATCGTAAGAAAAGACCTCTAAAAAGTAGACCTAATACGAAGATTGAAAATGATGAACGAATAATCAAAGACATAATCAAAACTTCCAAGATCATACGAAAGAAATTCAATTTGCTCAAGACTGGTAAGCAAATGAGTGGGATAAAAATTGAGGAAGACCTGAAACCGATTACAGAGCCATTGAAAGAGCTCGTTAAGAAAGCAGAGATTTCGAAGGATATCCCTGTACTTAAAAAAGAAGAGCCTAGTGATGAACAGACTTTTATTAAAGATGATTTACTAGATAGAACTCTGCAAACAAGTGATGAATTTTACAACACTGTTTCTACATCAACACCTATTAAGGAAGAATTAAGATCTGATTCATATTCACCCAACCTGTACAAGTATATACAATCAATTGGTGACAAAGGTTCAGATACCAAATATGGAGTATACAAAGATTATAAGAGTCAAAGGTTGAAGATTGGGAATTCATTCATAGACTTTGCTCCCGACAGTACGGTTCAAGTTGCCAATGTAAATTATGATGGAACCAATGGGCTACTAGAGTTATTGTTCAAAAAATTCCCTCGGAACTATACCCAACTTGATTTGGATGCGTATAAAGATATATTGCATAAGACCAATGCATTTTATCGGAACTATGATGAGAATGAACAAATATCGGGAAGCAAATCATACAAATACAGGAAGATTATTAAAGGTCTCACTGGAAACAATAGCGTACATACTGGAGAGGGACTAATGCAACTGCCAAAAGAACGAGTGGATTATATCTATTGGGATGATCCTAATGAGTTAGTTGAAAGATTAATATTACTGATAGGCTCTACACAAGCTGGGAACAATAGTCACAACAATGAAATCTTAGCTATTATCAAAGAGTTGCGAGAAGCTGATATCATTATTTAAGTATTGTAGAGGTAGGTATCTCAAACACTTTCATTATGAGTGTTGATAAGTTTGGACGTATTGCTCTAGGTCATGCGGTAGAAGGAAGGCCTGGGCCACCAGGGAGAACGGGACCCCGAGGACCACGTGGTGAAGGATTTCATCTAACTGCAGACGGTGATTACGATCTAAAATTAAAACGAATGAAAAGACTTGCTGACCCAATTGATGAGAGTGATTCTGTCACCAAGAGATACGTGGATACAAATTTGGTAGAGTTTCAAAAAGATGTAACAAATATTTGTACAAAACTGGATCAATCCATTTCAATGCAACTGACTAAAATCCAAGACGTTGCTACCGACCAGAGTATAAATACCAGGAATATGATTGAAAATATTGGTGATAAAATTACACAGGCTAATCTAACACATGAAACAGAAACACGAAAATTCTTGCATGATCAATATGAGCTTATTAAAGAACAAAATGCCCTATTAGAGAAAAGATTTGAAGAAATGTATGCTGCCAGCAAGGGAAGAATGGAACAGTTTTATGTTAATATTATGGCGGAAATGACAAAACTTTACAAGAAAATAAACGAAAATTGAGCGCTCTCTACATTATATAAATAGTGTATAAAGACTAATTATGACCAGAACTGTATGAAACTTATTAAGGAGAAACATGAGTAAAATAAATGTTGTCAATGAGCTACACAGACCTGCTAGAAAAAATTTCCCACGACGACGAGTGATCATAAAAGGGCTCGATGATTTATGGCAAGCGGATCTGGTTGAAATGGGAGCATATCGATCTGAAAACAAAGGCTATGCATTTCTTCTTACCGTAATAGATACTTTCTCAAAATATGCTTGGACTGTAGCAATCAGAAGCAAAACCGGAAAGGAAGTACAGGCTGCAATGCAATCTATTTTCAAAAGTGGTAGAGTACCTAACAACCTGCAAACTGATGATGGCAAAGAGTTTTTCAACCGAAATTTCCAACAACTTATGGAAACATATAACATAAATCATTACTCAACGTACAGCATTAAGAAAGCATCTATAGTCGAACGATTTAACAGAACTCTCAAAAACATGATGTGGCGTCAGTTCAGCATAAATGGCTCATACAAATGGATTAATACTATCAAGAATCTTACCAACCAATACAATAGGACCATCCATCGTACAATCAAAATGAGACCAATTGATGTCAACAAATCGAATGAATCCCACTTACTCATTTCTGCATACAATCATACTAAGGCTTATGGCTGGCCAAAATACAAAGTAGGAGACTATGTCCGCATCAGTAAATACAAGCATCTATTTGAAAAGGGTTACACTCCAAACTGGACAACTGAAATATTCAAAATACATAGAATTCAGCTCACAAACCCTGTAACATATTTATTGGCTGATTATCAAGGCAACCCTGTTGAAGGCGGTTTTTATGAGAAGGAACTAAGTAGGACCAAATACCCAAATGATTTCTTAGTGGAAAAGGTATTAAAGACAAAAGGAGACAAAATTTTTGTTAAATGGCTTGGATTTTCAAAAGACCATAATTCATGGATTAATAAAAATGATTTATTGTAACAAAGATATAATAATAAAATGACTTACATGATAATACAATATGTTTTCTTATGAACTAAAACTATGAATTTATCATATGATTGCCCCATGCTAAAGTATTATAAGAGTTTGGAATCAGGAAACGCTTATCATCATCTCCAGAAAGACTTATTTTATTGACTAATCTAGTATAAATAAGATGCTTGTCACATCTAAATGTATGCATTTTACTAAATAATTTTAATTTCGTATCCTCTACACATTTTATAAAATCTGATGGATCAATTTCATTATTTACAACCGATTTTTTGATTCCTTTAATTTTTTTTATACATGACTTATCTGTTATAATACAATATGACTTTGCTTTTGTTCCAATAAACTCTGCTATGGGATTTATGGGGCTTTCATCTTTAAATTTACCCAATACTTTTTGGTTAACTTGAGGAATATCATATACATTATTTTTAGGGTAATTGCTAGTATCAAATAAATTTATATTATTTTTAATATCAACATAAACGTCCTCAGTTTTTACATTATAAATAAAAGAGTCTGTATCCATATATAAGAGTTGAGCCTGACTATTGTACTTATTTTTGATAAAACTATAATGAAAATCATACATCAACGTTTTTGATACATCAAGAATTGTCATGCCGATATAAATTGGCTTATCATATTTAACGTTGATTCGATCCATTTGAATAAGAACTAAATCTTCGTTAATTACTTTACAACTATGAAAATTAGGTCGACTAATGTAGTAATGAGCTCCTTTTTTTCTTCCGACATTATCCCAATGGGTTGAGACCTTAACACTTACATAATTATCTACATTTTCCATGGTTTTTCCAAATACACTATTGTTCATTAATTTGTAGAAATCTTTCTCAAAATCATTAGTTGCCTTAGTACGCATTTCAGTATTTAAGTCTATATATTTTTTTAACCATGGTGATTGACTAAACTCTATTGCACGATGTATTTTAACTAATTTCAGTCCTGCACGTAAACACTGTTTTAAATTTCTATAGTGGATAATGTAATTACGTTTATTTGATTCGGTTGCGATCAGTTTCTTACATTTAGAGGTTTCAAGAGGTGGGATCCGACTTTCGGGGCAAAATGGAAGATCATTGTGTAGCTCATGGAGGTCTTCTGGATAGTCTAAATCAACGGATAAAATTAACCCTTCAGAAGCAGTGTCCTCAACATTCAGAATATCTAAACATTGGATTTCCTCATTGCTTAGCCAGCGAAAACCATTGATGGGTAAATATTGACTCATTGCCCAACCGTATAGGTTATTTGCATCAATATACAGAATATAGTTACTCTCAAGATCAGGGTTATATGAAGTTATATATTTATTGTTTGCCTTTGAATATCTTTTAGTGCATTGACAGAGTCCTCCTCTAATTCCCTGCTTCACGAAATTGTACATATCAATATCTGTTAGCAATTCGAGCTCAACTTTAGTGCTTTTGAGCATGCTATCCCAGCTGAGTGAAGGGGCCGTAAAATAATGAGCTGGATCTAGTCCATAGATTTGCTGGCATACATTTCTAAATTCTTCAAATATATCAGTTAATAGGAGCACATCTGTTATTAAGTAAACATCCGAGTACTGACCCAGTGTCTGACAATTGAATTTTTCCCATACATTTTGAGCATGCTTATACTCTTCATCACTGATATCACTATTTTGTAGTGTACTGTAAAAGAATGATTTGGCAGGCAGGTATGTTTCATCAAGTTTGGTGAAGGAATCTATATACTCGTATGGGAAAACCCCCTTTCTTACCGCGAGGTTGAACAAACTATCGTCAGAATGATACCTTTTAGTCTCGAGAAATTTATCGGGACTTAAGTTCTTTGCAAGTTTGTCTAAACTACAGCCCATGAAACGATAGGAATCAATAAATCTTAATGTTATTGTTTCATTGCCAACCCTCATATGTTTGGAAAATCCAATATATTTTTCCTTATTTTTAGGAATAACTTCAATATTATCAGAATCTCCTCCAAAATTCTGAAATATGAAATGAGCATCATATCCACTGAGATTATGAAAGACTATGGGTATGAATTTGGGAACTCTATATAGAATATTACATTTGTTACAAGCTGCACCTCTAAAGACTCCTGTCAAATGACAATGATCTCTTACTTTCCGGGTTTCTGAGTCAAACTTTTCATCACAAATATGACAAGACACCGCGTTTAAAAACTTCTCTTCTTCCTCATCGGACAATTGCATGGGCTTGTTCACCTTTAAGATCCTAAATATACGTTTCACATCTTCTTGCAACCTACTTAGGAAAATCTTAGGGCAGTCGCTGCCTCTGAAAATTTCTAATTTATTCAGGGATGAATCATAGCTGCACTTTATATAATATGCAACGCTATACGGTACATGAATGTGAGTAGTCTCTGTAAATGAACTCCGAGGGTCTGGAGAACATGACTCTATTGGTTGCAGTAATGCTTCAAAGTCAGCATAGACTATAAATGGAACTTTGAGCTGCTTTCCTACATTTTTAAACTTTAAATATTTTTCCTTTTCTGACGGTAAAATTGTATGGATCTTGTTACAATCATGTTTGATATGCTCATTGTATCGCTCAAAGCTAGTAAATTTAACAAGGCACCCATCACAGAGGTAAGATATATGACCATTTTTACTCTGTCTACTATTCACAAGTCGACTTAAATTTTTTATCCAGCAATAATGCCCTATGGTACCTCTTTCATTTTCCACATAAAGTAGATTTATATGCCTTCTAGAGGCTAGTCTGTTTTTGGAAAAATAGAATGGACCCTCAATAGATCCCTTTTTCCAACCATAGACATTTACGCTTACATTATTTTTTTCCTCGAAAATGGGAATCTCTTTGAAAGTAATAGGAAACGTAATACCACCCAAGTTCAAAATAGTTGAGTAATGGGGATATGAGCTAATACGTTCAGAATGTTTCTCTGCGGGATGAAGAGCAGAAACGATAGACCAAGCGAAACATGCATCATCGGAATTTTTTACATTCACACATGCTCTTTTTAACATTACCTCTTTTGGTAGAGGTAGATAAGATCCTCCATGGAAGGGTGTATACTTATTTACGTTAACCTGTAAATAAAGGGCCTGTTGGAATGCCCAGCCACTATCCCTCTCTTGAAATTCCTCACTTTTTTTTCACGATAACACCACAAAAATCTTTGTAAACATGCTCAAGGTCGCAACCCCTGGTAATGATAACATTCTTCGTATTGAATGATTTTAAATCGCTCATATCATTCTGGCTACTTAAATCAAATTTTAGAAAAACAGCAAAAAGTTCTAAATTGACTTTTACAGCCGTGAGCTCATGAAGTTGAGCACTAATAAGGTCTTTGAAACAATGGCTCTCATTTTTTAAAAACTCTTTAATACTTAAATTCTTATTTTCATTAATGATCTGGTATGTTGCTATTCGAGTAGCAAATGCTTGTGAAATTTTCTTCACTTTTCCCTGATCATCACTAGGGTTGGTTTGGGATGCATTTGTTCTATGCAAGTTACTTTTCAAATGGTTCTTAAAGAATTTTTTTTTAATTTCAACGTCGCAAATGTGACAGTGTAATGTATTTTGACTATTGGTATATTTTCTTTTCAAGGGTTTATGTATGGATACAGACATCTTACCCTTTATACTTTACTAACTTAATCAAATAAAGCAGTGAATTTATATAATACAAAGAATTCTTAACTAACTCCCGACGTCTTCCTGAATATAATTTACGTTGATTACGTTGAAAAGAAATGCTGCAAACTGGAGATTTTTTCGTTCCAAATGCTATTTCGCTCCTGCGTAGAAGTGTGTTGAATCTGACTTTTTGCTACTTTGAAGCTGACAAAAGGAGGTTGGTTGTCCTAAATCAATGAAATCTTCGAACTGGAGATTTTTTGTCCAAACACTTTATTGCTCCTGCATAGAAGCGTGCTGAAGCAAGATTTTTGTTTCTACAAAGCTGACAAAAATGTATGAGCCATTCGCTTCTTTCGAAGATGGTGGCGTAGTATAAGGAGCCTTATAAAAATTTTGAATATTCTTTTTGACGTTGAATTTCCTACGTAAGCAGATAGTCCGCAGATAGAGTGGCGAGGACCGAAAATCATTCGTGTCCACTACGCCGTGATTGCTATATTCTTTCCCAAGAATCGCTGTTTTAAATAAAATTTTCTAACCAAGCGGATAGTCCGCAGATAGAGTGGCGAGGACCGAAAATTATTCGTGTCCACTACGCCGTGATTATTAAAGTTGCAAAAATAACTTCGCAAACTTAATTCCGATCTAAACTCAAGCGTTATTCTGTCGCAGAGACGAGCTAGATCAGAATTGATTTCAATAATCCTTCAGCTTCCCTTTTATACTCTTCCAAAGCCATAAATTATAAATTTATAGCATGCTCCTGTCACGATTAAATGGCAACATAGAACTTCTAATCTCGTCCTTAAACCTCACTGCAGACGAAACATCATAAATTATCACCAAAAACATCATCATGCACTCTGTATCTAATCTATACGCCTAAGACATCAACGGCTACAAAAAAAAAAACCAAAGTGCTCCATAAATTATCATCCATAATGTTCTTATTTCTTAACACATTCCATACATACATTGTTTCTAACATCTAAAATTCCCATACTCAAATTTCCACATATATCAAGTAACATGCATACACTATCCAATTTTCCCATCATAGGGATTACCACAAGCGACACGTCATAAATCATGCGCCCATAATCACCATACATTTATCTCACTTAACTAGCTTCTATTCTCATCAATACGATCACTAGAAGCCATGTCCAATTATCACCTCATAAAATTTAACCACAAGTACTAATAGCCTTTCCCTAACATGGAAAAGATTAACTCACTCCATATCACGTGTGAAAAAAAAAAACTTCTTCAAGAATATGTCACATATGGATGCATGCATGCGCACGCGATAAGAAAAAACGATGCGAGAGGTACTTGAGATTGAAAAGGATCGTCTGTAGAATGTAGATGGCCATGTAAATAATTTATGGGTTCAAATATCTTGACCTTTTTACCACATGGACTTGTGAAATTGATAAAAAAATATCATGGGAATATTTAGGAATTGATATCCGTATTTTCTTTGCAATGAGAAAAATTTATATAATTAATGAATGGATGAATGAAATTTATATGTAAGCTCTAAAGATTATTAAAACTAAGACATATATAGGAAATCCTTCCAGATGAATAAAAAAAAAATGGATAGTATAATTATCTATCGCTAAAAGCGTCAAAGGCTTAAACATTTATATTGACCCTACATAAACACGCTGGGAAATCTAAGTCTTTAATCTATTAACTGAAAACACGGGACTAATCTAGACAGAAATCAACTTTTCAGTTCCACTATTTACCATCACAGGCTGTAAAGGCTAAGGATATGCACCAGCAATCTAAAGACATATGACTACTTCTACTAACCGCTAGAGGGTACTTTAATTCGGAACGCTTACCTAGTTAATCAAGATACAGATGTATATTTACCTAAGACCCATACCTTCTCATCCCCGGCACTTACCTATGCTAATTCAATACATACACCCATATACCTAAGATCCTCACACTCCCCTGCAACCGCACAAGAGATCCACACCTATTCCGGATTCATACCTTCTTATCTCAGGCATCCACCGATACCACCCTAATACACTCACTCACACACCTAAGACACACACCCACATATCCGAGACACAAACCATTAGTTTCACTCCCGGCCGCTTCAAGCGCCATTAGTTCCAATTCCCGCCACTAGGTGGCGCGCAAAATCAACCTCAATTCGTATGGAAAAAGTGGATTAGAACTGGCAAACTACCCCTACTGACGCGTGTCAGAAGGAGGCTTTTCAATCTTTTCAACCTTGCGATGGTTGGTGTTTCATATCCTTCCATATTGTTTCGAAGTTTAATCTTGGGAACTACTTTCTCAATCGTTTCCAACGTCAGCTTCTCTAACTTCGACAAATAGACATCTATTTCATCGTTAGTTAGATTTCTGTCATTAGGAACCATTGAGCAAGAGTTGCCGCCATCAGAAGGGGGACATTGCTTCTGGTACTCCCGATTAAACTTCTTTTGAAACTTTCCCCAGTCTGTTTTTTTGAAATTCAACCGATGATTTTCATGTTGAACTGGAATGAGGAAGAAATCATCCCTGTGATGATTGATTTCCATTACGATTGCGTTATGGTCGCTATCATAAGGAAGCACCTGCAGTTTCCGTTGAGGACTATTAAAGTTGAATTCGAGTCTTGCGTCAGCAATGCAAAGGTCCAAATATGAATTTGTCCTAGGGTATGTTGGGAACTCCGACCCATAAAGATCGCACCTGTATTCAATTTGGTTCTCTGTTATCCACGATTTCAGGAATACACCTCTTGGATTATTGGTGGCGTTCAGCCATGATGTATGCTTGGCGTTCAGGTCACCAGCAAGAATATAATAGTTATGCAGCCTGTTCAATTCGAGTATTTCGAACAAGGAATTGAGTTCCTCCTTGAGCTTGAGAACAGTTCCACCAGTTGCATAGGCAGAGATAACGAAGAGGTTATCCCCACCTGGCAGTGAGATTTTGATGACGGACACTTCAAGAGATTCAAAGCTTTTGAATTCGACTTTTTCAATATTTTGGAAACGATAGGGTCTTCGAACCAATATCCCGGTGCCACCTCCCCCATCACCTGTCACCCTATCGTTTCTTACGAACTCAAAATCCTTGAATGTCATGAAGTGCCATGAATTGAGGTGGGTTTCGGTTAGAAGCAGGATGTCAGGCTTTTGTCTGGCAATGAATTCAAGGAGATAATCACGCCGATGTAAAGTAACAATGGAGTTGACGTTGATCGAGATGAGACGAATCCTATCCGTGGGAATATGGCTGGATGACAACTTATTTTGAGCCATTTGAAAGTCCTAAACGCTGAAAAACAATGTTAATTTTCGAATCTTGTTTATCGATTCGCTCTGATAAGGAATTTAATTGTTGATAAATTTTGAGAAGCAGCTCATTATTGCCACTTACATTATTTACCCTATTTTCCGCATTTTCTGCTGGTCCTCTAGCGGCGAGTGCAAATGATACTCCGGGCTTGACGAAGTTCGGAGCTAAGACACTGCGGTGTATTTGTGTTTGTTTTGGGGCAGATTTCAATCTTGCATCCTGATATCGGGAGCATCCTCGATATGATGCCGGGTGACCAAAAACACCGCAGTTCACACAATATAACTTCTCTTTTGGCTCCGTCTGAGCCAATTTGCACTCACCGGGAGCATGCACGTCTTTGCATTTAACGCATCGGTAATGCATGGCGCAGTTGGCAGCCGAATGCCCAAATCGTTGGCAGCGATAGCACTGGTTGATTTCTCGTTTCTGGAGGCGTTCCCACCTCACCACTCGAAAATTTAAATACCTGATTTGCTGAAGAGCGCTTGGACTGCTCTTATTTGTTATTTGTACCAAATAAAGTGGTAAGTTTTTTTTTCACCGTCGACCTTCTTGTCGCGAATGTTTTCACTGAGATAAACTCGATTTGTGGCACCGTTTCCTTGAGAACCTGAAGAAGATCGACGGTATCTTCTCCGCAGTCCAAGCCCTTCAGCAAGAACGTCTGGTTCTTCTCGCTCTTGGGGGTATAGGTGAAGTGCGGAACCTCCCCAGAATTCAAAGCATCTTTCGCTGATTTGAAATCAACCAGTGATTTCGTTCTAATTGACAGCTTCTC
Organism: Odontomyia ornata; assembly: GCA_963969285.1. Taxonomy (NCBI): domain Eukaryota; kingdom Metazoa; phylum Arthropoda; class Insecta; order Diptera; family Stratiomyidae; genus Odontomyia; species Odontomyia ornata. Next base: position 33,483,562 of record OZ017740.1, read on the forward strand.
AGAATTTACTCGTTTGATTTCGAAATTTGTCAATTTATTTTCGGCTGCCAACAGCCGAACCATGTCTTTTCCGCTTTGCCCGAAGACATTAATCGGCGGAACTTTCTCGGTATTCTTGGCTACTTTTTGAGGAGGACCAGCAGAGCTACGGGCTGGTTTCTTCTCCCTATTTCTACTTTCATTATTTTTATTTTTTAAATATAAGATAAAATTATCGTCTTTGTTACCTTCGTCTACCTCCATGTCCTGCTGGAGTCCATCCAGCGCCGCAAAGTAGTTCTGGCTTTCGTTCGTGCCACCAGCACTTAATACCTCTTCAGTTATTATTGGAGTTGCAGCTTTCTTCTGTTTTTCGATTTTTCGTATCGGACCACTCTCTTGAACTTTTTTTGCCGTCTTGAACATTTCTTCGTATGTTTGAATTCTTGCTTTCAACTCTTCGATTTCACTTCGAAGGCGGCACACTTCCTGTCTATCCTCGAGCACTTGTGTTTTGCGACCGGCATCTGCGGTATCCTGCGTGCTCGTGTGTCTCCGCTTGTTGACACTTGCCAATTTCACACCGTCACTCTCCCCGGGGCCCCCCAACGGAGGGAAGCCGTCGGGCTCCTCCATACAGCAGTCCCGAGTTGTCTTTGGTTTGTTGCTTTTCTTGATTTATTGGTATGGTTGGTCGATGCCTTCGACGATTAATTCTTCCCCAATAAAATCAAAACTTGCTTTTGACTGACTCGTACAAAATTAATTCAATTATTTGAAACTGACTTTTGTGAAAAATTAATTAATTTTTAAAATTAATGACAGGAGCGGTTAAAAACACGTCTACACGCAACGAGTGCTAGACGTAGATTCACATTTTATTTATATTTGCTATCTATAAATTTTTAGATTACAACCGATTCCCCGTATTTATTATTTCCTATAATTCTTGTTAACTTTATTTGTTTTTCTAAAATTGATAAAAAAGAGTAAAAACACGCACTTGTAGCAAAATTAAATTGAAAAATATAATTTTAAAATTGAATTCTGAATTATTAAATGATATAGAAAAAATTTATTTCCTCTAAGGTTCATTATTTATTAACCGGACTGTATGCGCCAATCAGGCAATCAGCTCTGCCGCGGCGAACTGGGCGAACTGCCATTCGCCATCGCAAGAAAACGTCAGTCGAGTAAAATTCCGTGAATAGAAGAGACGTCAATCTACAGCTGGTTGTGTTTGGTCTGTCGTCGGGAGTTTAATTTTCTTTCGTGTGTCGAAAACCGACAGGGGAAGGTTCCACTTGTGAAACAAAAATTACCAGTTTACCGCTTATTCCGCGTACATAGTTGTCGATATTGCCATCAAACCTAATTGGATAGTTGCCGGGCTACATCTGAAAATCGTGTTCCCAACCGTTTGATTCCTTCGAGCTGTAGAGAAAATTTATTCCAAGTGCATTCAGTCGCGTCCAAGCGACGGCAGTGAAGTTTCGCGAATAAGTTCAATTGAGTTTCTCGCCAGACGAGAAGAAAGAAATAGAAAAACGTATTTGTGTGGGCCGTCCTTGTGCGAGCGTGAAAATTTAGTTTTTTGAAAACCTGATCCAAAGTTAAATGCAATATTGAAAATAAAGAAGAAAGAGATAAGAAAGTTAAAGTGTGTGACTTGTTTTGAATTGGATCCTGTCAAAGGCGGCGAGAGAGCAACGTGACAAATCTTCCGGTGGCTGGGCGATGGAAATTTAAATGTTTACTCGACCCGCGAAGAAGGATTGCAGTTAACAGCAGCGCGAAACTCATCGACCAGAGCACTTGGGGCAGCAACGAGAAGGAATCCTAGCGACAACATGGCGGTAGTGCGTAAGAAACAAGACGACAAGAATCTGAAAGTTCTGCGAGAGCTGGTGACGAGCGGCGGATCCGGAGGCAACCGTTGTTGCTTCGATTGCGGTCAGAAGGGGCCCACGTACGTCAACATGACAATCGGCTCATTTGTATGCACCCGCTGTTCCGGAGTACTGTAAGTGTCCACTGAAGATTTCACATTTCTCATATTTAGTCACAGCTCAGTTGATTTCTACTTTTCTTTTCGGCTCGCGTTTCCCTTGCTTGGCTGACCAAACTGGCTAACTTAGCGGCGCACTTGGGCACTTGCTTGGTTCTGGCTGCCGGGCACTTAGCAGCACACACTTTCTTTCGGTCGCAGCTGAAGCGCTGACCGAGTCCACGGCCCCCTGCCAGAGGCCCAGCACCAGCGTTTTATTTCTACAGCTTCTCGCAGTTATTATCTCCGGTTACAGCCGTACGACTTCAACAATGCCTCAGTGCATTAGAGCCGGACATTGTGCTTGATAGGACGAGGCTAGCTCCATCCAACGCTACGACACTACAAGTCCACCACTCGGCCACTGTGAAGTAGTGATACTATGGGAAAGAGCATAATAATTCAATCTGGTTTAGACAGAAGTCGAGCCGCACATTATTGTGGCTATGGAAGTGTCGCTAGATGCGCCCCGTCTCCGGCTGGGGGCTCCAGCATGCAATGCTCGAATATTTCACTACCCAGATTCATCTGGTTGTGTGTGACTTGTTAGCGCTCATAAAGTTGTTTTGCGTTTTAATTTAATTAAATCGTCAAATCCAGACTGGAGTTAGGGCCAGCGGCGTTGGGGCTAAGGCGAACAATATGCTTGGATTGATTACGCGATGGATTTAAGTGCCTGCAATCCCTTGGAGAGCGCTAGGCCGCGAGTGACATGAATCCGAATACTTCACTTGCCCCTAATTCAGCCAATTCCGTTGCGATCACGATACTTGGGAAGCATCATCCCAATTTATAGCTCGGCCGCAGTCTCTAGTCTATAATTTGTGCTAATGAGATGTGGCATATGGGGCATGTGTAACACTCCCCTCGGCTGAGTGTATTCAATTATAGAAGAATCTTTTGCTTGCTATGATACATGTCGAGGATTTTCCTGCGATTTATGTAACGCATTCTCCACCGCTCACAACATCCCGCTCAGTCCACGCGAACGAAACTGTGGAACTGGTTATGATTTTGCGATTAATATTGATCGATTGACGTAAATGAGATTTAGCATGAAAGCCGGCCGCGAAACAATCATGATTGATTGCATATGGTAGGCGTCTTTCAGCAGATTTTTCCCAGTCCTCTCTCTATCAGGCGAGTTGCGTTTCGCAATTCGGTCTTACTACGCGTGCAAAGTCTGTACTAAGCCGTGTATGTCTCCGCGGCCCCGAAGTCACGTTTTATTGGTCGTGCACTATTAGAACTAGTATCGTTTCCATGAGAACGTTGTTGTTGCAAGTTTGAATAGTTAATGCAGTTGTTAGTGCATTTCGTGTGGTTGGTGTTGTTTGAGTGAAGGGATCAGCAGTTGATTGAAGTAATATTTTGGTGGGTGGAATATTGGGGCGTTGGAGACACGTTTTCCACATGCAAATTGTACGTCTGGTTGTCTTAGAGGCCATTTGCATGTGGCACGATTGAACGCTTTTCGGGACAATACGTGCTCAGGGTGTAGACGAGATTATATACAAAGGTTGAGGTAAGTTGTTAGTAATTTGCTGGGACTTGAAATTTTCTCTAGTTCCACTCATATCTCGGAGTTGCTGCGAAACACTGTTTTCATAAATATTTTTGACAATTTCATATCCATTGGTAACTAAGAAGATTCTCTTAAATATTCTAAACACCTTATTTGCATAAACCTTGCAATAGAGTTAACATGGTGGAAAAAATTTAACCAAATAATATTTTACCAGAAAACTTCAATACGGGCACTACTAAATTGTGTGAAATTAATATGATAAAATTCGCTTACAAGAAATTTCTAAGTAATTCTGATTAATTATTCCTTAACGTTGCTTTTACAAACCTGAATGAAACTAGCAGTGATATCTTATAAGGATGCATAGGAATAATATAGGCCTAAGTAAACGCTACATCGTCAAAATCGAGCTCACCCATAAGAAGGTACAGACAACAACACTCAAATATCTCTCGCTCGTTAAGAATATCCTGAAGCATACCATGCTCTCAAACTACTATGAAGCTATCAAGCTCAAGATCGACTGGATTCGACACATAGGGGCATAATACATCACCCCCGGAAGTACTTGCCAAATATATGGTAAGATCACACAGCCTAGAAAGCGTGGCACGAAAAGAAAAGAGCTAAAATCAGATTTGTAGTCCGTGTGGTATAGTGGTTAGAGCGCTCATCCTGTAAGCCGAAGGTTCCTGGTTCGACTCCCTTGGCGGCAATGAAATTTAGATCGTGTGATTTTTCGGACGGACTATAACCCCGTTCAGTTATGATACGGTCTGGTTTAAATCAGAACTTATCGCAGCTGAGTGGACGGACACACAGCCAAAGCGTAATATGAGCATAAAGTGCAACCTTCCGAATTGTATTGCATTTGACAATTCGTGCAAATCTGTCTCATGCAAAGGCTTTTGTAATATAAGGCTTCATAGTGCATGCATGGATGCACCTAAAGATTGGTACCAACCATATATGGAAAATCATTTTATATGTAGTGATTGCCAGGGATTCAACAACACCCTAAAAAAATGTACTACAGACTCATAGGCTACATCGAAAAATTAAACGAAGAAAAAGACCAACTGATCTCGCGGCAGCAAACACAATCTCGTGCCAACCACGAAAGCTTCGCTGGAAATGGCATGTAGTTTTGATGAACTAGCTGCCAGAATTTCCGAAATCAACGTAAAAGTGAGTAGAAATCTTGAAATCAACGTAAAAGTGAGTAGAAATCTTGAAATGTTTGGATCACAGAGTATATTCATCAAAGAGGCTGTTTCATGCCAATCGTCGAAGGATAGTGAATGCTGCAAGAATTCTTCGTCTTTTCATAGCACCATCGTGAAAACTTTCGACAAATATGAAAAAAAACTTTGAGAAATTGGCTTCATCTTTAAACAAGGCAAATCGTTAAGAGGAAATGTCTCAGCTTTTAGCCAAACTCGATAAAGTTGAAGAGAAGTGCAACAAAAAATTCAGAAAGATCAAAATGCAATTCATAACGTGCCCCAGTTGCCGTGTTCGATTGATACACAGCCCAGCAGTCCACCACCGCCAAGTCCAAAAAGCGAGAAATACATCTACAAACTTCGAACCTTCTGGTCAGCTGAAGAATGGTGGTGGACTTGCGGATTTAAACCGTGAGCCTTATTTCAACCATGAGGCGAACTTCTGCATTTTCTTTTTGAAAGGAAACAGAAAGATTTGTAATGAGGCCAAAGTAGGGAAAACGACTGAAGATGCCCTTCTTATCAGTGAAAGCAAAGTTCAGGAGCTACCCTTCTACAATCAGCGAAGATTCAAGGTTTTTGTTCCAATACAATATGCCTGGCTCTTCAAAGATTTTAAGAAGAAAAATGGCGTTTGTTCCGGGTACGGCATGATTTTCAAGGAATGGATTGATAAACTTGCGCGCCCTGGATCCAAAGATACAGGGTTTTCCAATAAGAGGTGTTATTTTGATATTAAAAGAAAAATGCTATTTTTTAATATAAATGATCGGATGTTTATTTCATTATAAAGATGAAAGTATGCCGTTAATAGTGGAAAATAACATCAGGCAAATGACCACCACGACCATGCTTAGAGGCCCATATCCTTCTCATGAAATTTTCCATAACCAAATCGCAAAGTGGCTGCCCTATGTCCTCGATAGCCTCACGAATTCCATCTTTGAGGTCTTGAATTGACGCTGGGCTCTTGGCGTAGACCTTCTCTTTCACGTGGCTCCAAAGGAAGAAGTCGCAAGGTGTTAAATCACAAGATCTCGGTGGCCAATTGTGATCACCTCTTCGAGAGATAACACGGTTCGGAAACTTTTCCCGAAAAAGATCAATGGTTTCGTTATAATATTTTGGAAACAATAGGGTATTCTAACCAATATCCCGGTGCCACCTCCCCCATCACCTGTTACCCTATCGTTTCTTACGAATACAAAATCTTTGAATGTCATGGAGCGCCATGAATTGAGGTGGGTTTCAGTGAGAAGTATGATGTCAGGCTGTTGCTTAAGAATAAATTCAAGGAGATAATCACGTCGATGTACAGGTATAGCAACGGTAGAGTTGACATTGATCGATATTAGGCGAAGCCTATCCATGGGAATGTGACTGGAGGACAAGTTATTATGAGGAATTTGAAAGACCTAAACGCTGTAAAACAAAATTAATTTTTGAATCTTGTTTGTCGATTCTCTCCGATAAAGAATTAAGTTGCTGGTAAATTGAGAGAAGCAGCTCATTATTGCCACTTACATTATTTACATTATTTCCAGCATTTTCTGCTGGCCCTCTAGCAGCGAGTGCACATGATACTCCTGGCTTGACGAAGTTGGAAGGTATGATATTACGGTGTACTTGTGTTTGCTTTGGAGCAAATTTAACATTCGCATCTTCATATCGGGAGCATCCTCGATATAATGCTGGGTGACCAAAAACATCATAGTTAACGCAGTATAATTTTTCTTTAGACTCCGTCTGAGCCAAATTGTACTCACCGGGAGCATGCACGTCTTTGCATTTGACGCACCGATTGACAGCCGAATGTCCAAATCTTTGACATCGGTAACACTGGTTGACTTCTCTTTTCTGAAGGCGTTCCCACCTCTCCAGTCTGAAATTCAAGTACCTTATTTGTTGAAAGGCATTTGGACTACTTTTATTTGCAATTTGTACCAGTGGTAAATTCTTCCTTTCTATGGTCGATTTTTTTGTCGTAAAGGCTTTGACTGAAACAAATTCAATATCTGGTGCAGCTTCTTTGAGCACCTGAAGAAGATCGACGGTATCCTCTCTACAGTCCAAGCCCTTCAACAAAAAGGTCTGATTCTTCTCACTTTTTGGGGAAGTAGGTGAAGTGTGGAACCTCCCCAGAATTTAGCGCATCTTTGGCTGACTTGAAATCAACCAGTGATTTCGTCCTTATAGTTAATTTTTCGCCATTTTCTTTTGATCTCGAAATTGGCTAGTTTATTTTCGGCTGCCAATAGCCGAACCATATCTTTTCCGCTTTGTGCGAACACGGTGATTGGCGGAACTTTTTCTATCTTGTTGGAAGTTTTTCTAGAGGAACCAGCAGAACTGCGGGCTGGTTTTTTCACATTATTTTTATTTTTTAAGTACTGAATAAAATTTAAGTCATTATCTTGATTAGAATTACCTTCGATGTTTTCTTCAAATTCCATTTCTTCGCTTAATCCCTCCAGCGCTGCAAAGTAGTTTTGGCTCTCGTTGGTGTCACCAGCACTTAGAACTTCTTCTGAAATTGCTTTCTTTGCGCTTTTCTTCGGCTTTGTCACCTGTTGCCATTTATTTTGCGGCTGCGTCTTTTGAGGCTTCATCCCTTTCTTGAAGGGGTCCTTGAGGGACTGTATCTCTTGCCTTAGTTCATCATTTTATTTTTGCAATTTGGCCATTTGTTGACTGTCCGCTATTATTTGCAGCTTACACCCTCCATCTGCGGAGTTTTCTTCGTTATGTTTTCTCTTGGTGATTATCGCCAGTTTCGTATTCGTCGTTTCCCCAGGTTGCCCCAACGGTGGGAAGCCGTCGGGCTCCTCCATACCAACGGCGAAGTTTTCTTTGGTAATTTGTTTTTCGTTACCAGTCGAAGTAAAAAATACTCAATAAAAATTTCCTGAGTCGATTACTTCGACAATATTAGATTTTTTCCGATAAAAATTAACTTCGGACTAACGTTTTTTAAAAAATTAGTTTAATTGCTGAAAACTTTTGACTGGAGCGATTTAAAAGACGTCTTTACGCAAAGACTACTACGATCCATTCTCGCCACGAATTCGTTTCCGCACTAAAAATCTACCGTGAAAAAGGAAATATACAAGAAAAGAAAATTTTTCTTCTTGTGCACCTCTACCTTGCAATACGCCCATTCACCACTCGCGCAAGAACGCCATTTTGTTGTATTTATTTATTTATTTAGAAAATCCTATTTACAGATTTACTTAATCCAATTACAAAATAGGCGAAAATAAGGATAATACAAAAACAAAATTAAAAAAGAAGGCTACGTTAACCATTAATATTGAGAGCATTCCGTACTGTTTATTTAAAAATTCGCAAAGAATGCGGTGGAGGACCAGGCTGAAGATTATTGTAGGCTCTTATAGATCGCACCAAAGGCGAGTACAGATACGTGTCGGTTTTTGCAGATGGAACGATAAAGTGATCGGATGATCGTGTCCTCAATGGCGCACGTGCATGTAATGCATTGCATAGGTCCGATGCTAAGAGGCCTCTGGAGAGCTTAAAAAGGAAGCATAAATCTAAAAATTCTCTTCTAATGTCGAGATGTGGGATATGAAGGAAATTTAGACGTTCACTGTAGGAGCGATACGAAAGGTTATATTTATATAAGAGAGTGCGTGTGAACTTGCGCTGGATTGATTCGACAGCTTCCGATAGATAAATGAAACGGGGTGACCCTACTTGACAGGCATACTCGAGAATGGAGCGAACCAACAGGATGAAAAGGCGAACACAGGTATGAATACTGAATGTTCTATGAGAGCATCGTAGTACAAAACCAGCGATTCGCGATGCTCTAGAGGTTATGTCAGCTATATGTACATCAAATTTTAAATGTGTATCCAGTATAACACCTAGGTCTTTATAATGATCCACCGTAGATAGCAGTGATCCGTTAATTGAATACGCATTGGCAAGGGGCGTACGCTTATTGGTGAAACACATATGCAGACATTTGGACACATTGAGCGGAAGGCGATTCATAGAGCACCATCGAAAGAGGGAGTCTAAGTCAGATTGAAGGTCACTACAGTCCATTTGTGAATAGACGACTTTAAAGATTTTTAAATCATCTGCGTAGAGCAGACAATCTGATGTCAACACAGTTGGTAGATCATTTATGAAAACATTAAATAGAAAAGGGCTGAGGATTGAACCTTGAGGTACTCCAGAAGAAGGAGAGAAAACGTACGAAGAGCAGCCACACCAAGTAACCGATGAAGAACGATTTGTCAGAAAGGAGGATAGCCATGTAAGAAGAGGGCCCGAGAGGCCAAACACCTCAAGTTTCTTCAGTAATAGACTATGGTCTACCATATCAAAGGCTTTGGCGAAGTCCGTGTAAATCACGTCCATTTGCTGACCTTCATCAAGTGATAGGGCAATCGCATTGGTAAATTCAGCCAAATTGGTTACCGTTGACCGTTCCTTAACGAAACCATGCTGCTGTTTAGCGAAGTCATTGGAGATTGCATCATATATTCGGTTATGAACAATTCTCTCAAAAAGTTTTCCAAAACACGAGAGTAGGGATATAGGCCTGTAATTAAGTGCTAAGCTACGGTCCCCTGATTTGTGAATTGGAAGATGTTGGCCCTTTTCCAAATTGCTGGGAATGTCCCTACAGTCAGGCTGATATTAAATAATATTGACAAGTGTAAGCTTAGGGATGAGGACAGCGTTTTCACAAAAAAGTTCGGGACTCCATCTGGGCCCGAACTCACGTTAACATCAATGGAGTCGATTATACTTTCGACTTCGGAAGGTGTTGTCAAAATGGTGCTCAAATGAGAGGAATGGAATGAGGAATCGACTTCGGAAGGTGTTGTCAAAATGGTGCTCAAATGAGAGGAATGGTTAGTTGGGAGAATGGGTAAGGGTGACGAAGATGATTGGAAAATAGAAGCAAAATGGTCTGCAAATATATCGCATATGGCCTGACCATCAGACGCTTGTTTCCCATGCAGGCTAACAGCTAGGTATGTTTGAAGTGGATTTGAGGGAGTTGACATATGTCCAGAAAGATTTAGGATTGTTTGATTGTAAAGGGGCCTCGATGGTGTTAAAATATGAATGCATTGCGCGCTTGATGACCATTTTGGCTTCTTACTTAGTTGTTTATAAGACGAGAGATACGTCTCTGAACCGAAACGCTGTAACTTTTTACGCGCTATGTCTTTTAGCTTTAAAGCTTCTGAAACTTCTGCTGTGAACCAAGGAGCATTCTTTTTGCGAGGAAGACGACTACGGGAAACGAAATTCATTATAATATTATTAAGTTTATTATAGAAGGCAGTGACAGCATCATTGACATCAGTAAAATGAGAGAGAAACTGCCAATCGATCTCAGAAAGCTCTAATTGAATAGCTTCATAGTTTGCCTTGTAGAAGTTGTTTCTAGAAATAGCTTTGTTATTCCTATGGCGTAAGATGCAAAGCGAAAGTTGCCAAATCTTCCGCCCAGTTTCTCATCTGCGGAGACTTCAATATGCCCTCTGTCCACTGGGATATTGAGACCGGCACTCCATCATCTTGCAATGACTTCTCTATTGCCATTTCCGCTTTTCTGTCTCTTTGCTCCCTCTCCCAATTAAATACTATAAAGAACACTTCCAACCGTATTTTGGATCTGATTCTTTCGAGTAATCCCCATACTGCAGACCCTGTCTTCCCCACCTCTTCCCCTTATGTTACCCCTGATCCCCACCATCCACCTTTAGAATTTCGTCTATTAATAGAATTGCCACGTACAAAGAAACAAGCAAACCCATCTCGCTTTAATTTCTTTAAAGCTAGTTACGAAGGCTTAGCATCTGAACTTATGGCCGTCAACTGGCACGCAGTTCTGGACCATACTGATCCAAATAGTGCTGTTCAGATGTTTTACTCAGTCCTCCATAATATAATTCCTTTACACACGCCAACCTCTCGTTCTTCAGGTAGTAAATGGTCACCCTGGTTTACCAAAGATGTTGCCCAGGCAGTGCGATTGAAAGACGCAGCCCGCAAACGCTAACAACGTTCACGATCCGACATTGACCTTTCGGAGTTCCGTCAACTTCGGGCGATTGCCAAAAAAGTAATTTCGCGAGCAATGCTCGCTCACTTCAAGTCCATAGAAACTACCTTCCTAACTAACAATCCCAAATACTTTTGGTCCTATGTCCACTCCTTAACATCATCCCACAGCTCTGTTAGTTCTTTATCATTCCAGAACAATACTGCCAACAATGAGCAGGCCATGTGTGACTTGTTTGCTGACTTTTTTTCTTCAGTCTATATCTCATCCTCTCCCTCAATCGTCACCAACTCTAGGGCTTCCCTGAACAAGTTAAGTGTTTTTTCTACGTGTCCTTCTGTAATCGCTGTAATCGCGTCGCTTAATGCTAGTAGCGCAGTTGGTCCGGACGGGATCCCGAACGTTTTCATTAAATCGCTCGCTTCTTCCTTGAGTGTCCCACTTGCCCTTATCTTTAATACGAGTCTAGCAACAGGGATTTTCCCAGACACCTAGAAGCGAGCCAACATTCTCCCTATCCATAAGGCAGGAGACCGCTCCTCTGCTCATAATTATCGACCCATTTCTCTGTTATCCTGCTTTGGCAAAATCCTAGAACGTATTGTGCATTTGAGGATTTATGATGCTTTACGGCTAAATTTCTCCGATAGACAACATGGTTTCATAAAGGGGCGTTCGACCGTAACCAATTTACTTGAAATTACAGATACTATTGCCTCTGCACTTGACTCAGGTGGTCAAGTGGATGTGATTCACACAGATTTCGCTAAAGCATTTGATAGCGTAGATCACAACATTCTGATTGTAAAACTCCAACAATTTGGCATTAGTGGCCCCCTCCTGACATGGCTGGACTCGTTTTTCAAAAATAGATCCTGTACGGTGATTTGGGGTGGACAAACTTCATATTCTGTCAGTCCCACTTCTGGCGTTCCACAAGGTTCTATTCTAAGTCCTCTCCTCTTCAATCTATTCATTCATGATCTCCCGTCTATTTTTACTTCTAAATCCCTATTATATGCGGACGACTTGAAAATTTTTAAGAGTCATCAGCTCAATTCAAGATTGCCTGGATCTTCAAAATGACAGACCTCTTAAACTCATGGTGTCGAAATAATCGACTCACTCTTAACATCTCTAAATGTTATTGGATGTGCTTTTCCAGGAAAGCAAATCGCATTCCTTTCGCTTACTCAATCGACCACTCAGTGCTCGTTTGCGTCGATAGGTTTAAGGATTTAGGCGTAACGTTTGACCCCCATCTGAAGTTCGACATCCACATACTTCAAATGACATCTTACGCCTCTAGAGTTGCAGGCTTTGTTTTACGCTCTTCCCATAAATATTTCAGTATTCAAACCGGAATACGTCTGTTCTCTATGCTTGTGCGCCCGATTCTAGAATATGCATGTCAGGTGTGGTCACCGCACCTAATTTATCTCTCAGACGCAGTGGAATCTGATCAGCGAAAATTCACACGCATGCTCCTCTTCAAGCATAAGGCTTCGTATCGTCCTTACAATGACCGCCTGAGTTTCCTGTTCATGCCTTCGCTTCAAGCGAGGAGGCTCTTCCTCGACCAATGCTTTCTCTTTAAACTTGCCAGTGGTTTACTTTCATCTAACCTAATCAACGCGATAAGCACACGCCCACTTTCAGTACTATATAGTACCGTACGCTAGAACAGAAACGTATCGTCAATCTCCGTTAGTTCGAATGGTTAGAGATCATCATCGTCTCCAGCTTGGTCCTCCTTTAGACTCGATTGCGTGCTTCAAATTAAAGCTGCGGAGAATACTCTGCCATCTAGAAATTTAATTCTTTTTTGTCCTTTTATAATGTAAGTATCTCTTTTTCCTTGAAATGTGCTTAATTTTTTATGGATTTTTTCTTTTCAAAGTTCTTTTTTCTTATCAAGAAACTACCTTGTAATTGGAATTTCATTCTGTAAGATAGTTTTGTAAATAAATAAATAAATTTCAAGTGGAGGATGGTGAGAATCTGGTTTGACATAAGGGGTTGGTGATTGAGAGACTGAGATAATGCTCATGGGATTGTTAGTAAAAATGAGGTCCAGCAATCTATTGTTTAAGTTTGGGAAATAGTTTAACTGCGTTAGCAAGCATAGAAACGAAAAGGATGACAATGAAATTGATATCTCATTATGTGACACAATCTATAAATCCCATTCAACCGTTGGCATGTTAAAGTCACCGCAGATCACAAAGGACGCAGAGGGGTATGAAACATTAATGTAATTAGAAAGTTCAGAAAAGAAGAGAGTATAGACTTGTAGCGGGGAGCTGCATGGCACATAGACGCACACAATAAATATTAGCAAGCTAGATGATAATCTCAAACCAACTAGAACGCATTCAATAGGAGGGGAGAAGGTGATATCTCGACAGAAGAAACTTTCAAAAGGTTTACGGACCGCAATCAAGACACCTCCGCAATGGCATTTACCGGATATAGCTCGGTCCCTATCTTCACGATATACATAATGTAGAGGAAAGAGTTCTTCATTCGCAATTTCCTTTGAAAGCCACGTCTCAGTTAAACATATAACGTCATCATTTGCCAATATGGATGCTAAATTCATATCATTCAGCTTGGTTCTCATACCGCGAACATTTTGATAATATAAGTTAAGATAATTAGTTGGTGTGTGATTGTATTTTTCATTCAGTTTCTGGTTCTTGTTCTGTTGGCTGATCGAAAATTTTTGTACGGCCTTCGCTCCAAATGTTTAACAAGTATACCAGTTGGCCAAAAGTCTGGTTTAGAAAGTTCCTGTAATTCCATTGAAACGGTAAGTTTAAACGACGCTACGATTCTATTTGTGTTCTCTTTCTTTGTTAGTTTAACACAGTCTAGCACAGCCGGCGTAAAGCCAAGTAGTAGTGGCCGGCGTAAAGCCAAGTGTAGTGGCGTTCCGGATTCACGATAGCGTCTCGACTGGTTTCCGACGTGAAAATTCTGTGTGTGGCACTTGATTTTGGTTCAAAAATAATAATTTTCACCTATCTAGCTCTCCTTCACAAGTAAAATCAAGTCCGATTGACAACTAGGCTCGGATAATACACCCAACTTCTGCCAAAGAACACAGAAACAAAACACATCTTACACGTCACTCGGATTGGCGGCTCTCGAACCGTCGACGTCGATAACGACCTGCGGATCGTTGTCAGTGGCGTAGGGCTGATTCATTACATTTTGTTCACCTCATCAGAAAAATCTACCTACCAAGATAATTTCATCTAAGTTATAAACTGTTAATTTTAGAGTAATACTGTTTTTCAACTCAACGATTCAATTTTGAATATACGAGTATGTATGTTAGTTCTGAAAGTCGGTGTCATCTCTATTTTTCTTTGAACTGCCCGATCTTTTATCAATAAAATTCAATATTTCAACCATGCTAAAGTTGATCGAAATCAATGGATAAGGAAATAATTATTTATATCTCCAAACTGCCTTCACCACACTGCGTGCATCCACGCGAGTTCATCATATGATAATCCCACGCGGAAAAAATTGCTTGGTTACTGTGAAAAATTCCTCCCAAAATCTATAAATAAGTCATGTTACAACAATTTTGCGACAGAAAAATATTTCATCGTTCTTTGCGAGATGTTCAGGTATAAAAACAACAACAGAAACAACCAAACGAATTTTTTTGTCTAATTTTCAAGGCAAAGTGAACATTACCTTGACCATATGATGATATTTTGTAGTGTTTTATTCCTAAGATTTCATTCTTTACTGTATGCAGATGAACAGACTAGAACGCCAAGCCATACATTGTGTTTTGGCATTGTGATGAGCATCTAAAAAAATCTAAAGATAATTTTATTTTTAAAATTCAAATAAAGATTACGCTTATTTCAAAGTGATAAGGCGAATATTTTCGCTTGTGTTTTGATATGCTAAAATCATTTAGAGACTTGGCATTGTGAATTGACAGTACCGAAAATTCATGGGAAGAATTAAGATTCTGTATTTCTTAGGCTAGTGTTGTTATCGACAATAAAAGTTGGCACAAAGTGGTTCAAAGTCTGTTTGAGTATCAAATTAAAATTTTGATAGTAGACAGCGTGGAATTCTGTGTGGTTTTGTATGGGAATTTTGTTGGTAGCCAGTTCAAGTTGTTAATTAAATAAAAGCGTTAATTTATTGTCTTCATCGTGAGCTACGTGCCGGGTTTTGAGGTTTTACCAATGATTCATGGTAGTATGATGAAACGATATGCACATTTCATATTCTCACCTTCGAAATAAAAATTAAAATGTACTAAAATGCGAAAAAAATATATCAAAGTCAAATATTCCTAAAGCTTTTTCGTGAATAATGACTGCTAACAAAAGTGTGCATACTAATGACAAGTCGATTTAATCAACTTGTTGACATACATCCATTATTATTGTATACTCATCTCTTAAAAGATTATCTCTTAACTTCAATCCATGCATTTTTAATCATCATGCAAAAAAGGAGTCTACAATATTTCTTTTATCTCATCCTAAGCTCCAACATTTTCTCAATATCATCGTCAGTGTCGTAAACATTCCAAGAAATCCAACCTTGCTCGCTAAAAAACTCAATCTGCCTGCAGTATCTGCAAATATTCTAATTTATTCCGTTCTGCAACATTAGTGCTGCTTACAATCAATTCTTACCTTTTTTCTCCTGAAATTTCCCCAGAAACCTTTAATGCGACATGCCCATTAAGAATTCATCCAAAAGTTAAAAAAGAATTGTCCAAGTTGATTTTTACCTATTCGCCAAACTCAAACAAGGACTCAACAACTATGACTGGACACAATTCTTCACGAAATCAATGTACAATTTATTCAACGTACACACAATAGCCTTATGCAATCCATTATTCAATTTAGAGTTGGCCATAGTGGTTTGCTCGGACATTTAATCACAAATACGCTTGAAAGTCGGTTGGAGCTGGATTTGAACAATCTTCTCATTCAATTCGGAAACGAAAAAAGGAAGAAAAATCACTCTTGAAGAAATCAAGGCAAATATAATACTCGTACCTGTATGCAATCTTAACATACTATACTGACTGACTGTCCGACTCAAAAATCTTTGGTCGTAGATTGTTTGTGCATTTTGCACAAAAACTTGCCAAAAGTTTGATATTAGTTTTGTACGAAAGTAAAAGACTGGAAAGAAGGAAAATAAGATGGAGAAAAGTTTTTGCAAAGTGCAGGCAAAGAGCTATAATGTCTGAGTGAATGTTTGTTGAGAGAACAGGATTCTGTTATTGGCTCGGCCCCACTTTGGTTTGTCTCGACATTGCTGAGACGACGAGAGTGATATAAGAAGAAGAAAAATTTTAGGTCCATTCTATAATTCAGGGAATGGAGATTGAAACGGTGACTATAATTCTTTTTTCACCTATGTTGCATGGAAAAGTTTGAATTTACAATTATTATGTCATACGCATGGTTTATGTCATGCAGACGAACGGAGGAAGTCCAAGTCAATGGAGAATATGAGTGAGCAGGGTGAATCCGATGAGTGAATTGAATGTTTATATTTAGGAATCATTTATTGAAGGACTTAAAAATATAGTTTTTTTTAAAGCCTTCGGATTTTCAAGAAAAAAGAGAATTGACCTGTGGATATCAGATAAACAAAATGATTGACGACTGAAAAGTACTTTCGAACTGTTGTCACGCCCATGGTAGTCACCGGAGTCGCAGACACTAAAAGGTGGCAGCGGTTATTACTACCCTGGGTGGCATCCTGCACCGGCTAGCCACTGTCCCAGCGGGTTCGGTTAGGGAGGACACACTGCCCATACTAGCCACCACACAAAGAATATGCACAAAAGAAGAAAAAGGATTAGAGAGAAGTATCAGGGGTGGACCTTGAGAACAGGATAATTGTAGAGGGAAAACAATAAACTAACGCGCACCGTTTGTTAATAATCAATTTATTGTGTTCAAAATATGTTACATACAATGACTCGGTTGATGATTAGGATGCGACTGACTCTTCTCGATTTCTTCCGTGGCCGGTGCTCTTCAATTGGTGTTGCCATGACACTCGACCATCCTGACATTGAATCGTCTCGATTCATTATTCCGTGTCTGAATCCGCAGTATTATTGTAAAAATCGAGTTCGAGGCTCATGATTTCAACTTTTCGTTCGTATACACCGAACAGATTTTCCGTTGGTTGGGACGTGTAATTCCCACGTCCTCGACAAGATATCGGTCGTTTCGTAAAACTCTCGAAATTATGTAAGGCCCACGATATTTGGGCTCTAACTTTCGAGATTCTCCCGTAGCAGCAGGTACGTTCTCTAGAACGATGAGATCTCCTTCCTTGTAGATAAAAGGTTTCTTGTGTTTCGCGTTGAACCTCAATCTCCATTTCTCTCGTTCGGTGCTAATTCGCTCTGCAGCCAATTGTCTTCGGTTAACCATATTGCATTCCGTTGGATCAGCAGTCGTTTCATCTGAAGTTAGCGCCATAACTAGCCGATTCGTAATGAGGTCTCGAATACGATAATCGAATATCAACTCGATCGGACTAAACTGAGTCACAGAGTGACATTACGGATTTAGAGACCCCTGGAGATGCGCAATTATAAACCCCAATCCTTATGATCAGTTGGTGCAGTTCTTAGAAATGATAAGATGGACTGATTTGCACGTTCGATTTAGCCATTCGCTCGAGGTGTTCTGACGGCAACCTTAATATTTTGAATCTCATTGGATGCGCAGAATTCAGCAAATTCTTGTGATGTAAAAGCAGTGCCTCGATCGCTAATTATACGCTTAGGTAGACAGAAGTACAACATCAGATCTCTGAATGCGTCGATGATGAGCTTCGATTTCATAGTTTTGACAGCTCTCATAATTAAGTACTTACTGAACGAAACAGATATTCCAATGATGTGCAAATTACCTCGACGACTGCGTGGTAAAGGTCCCAGGTGATCAACGTGTAACGTCCAGAACAGAATAGGTGTCACCTCATCCGAATAGAGTTGACCCTCCGGTTTGCCTGCGATTCCTTTATTATAGCAGCACTCTAAGCATGCTGCGATGTACGACTTGATGTATTTTCAGAGATTGTTGAACCAAAAACCTTGCCGAACTCAATTTATGGTCTTCTCAAGACCAAAGTGGCCCATGTCATCGTGGTACGTGCGGATGATTTTTCACCTGACTGCAGACGGAGCGACGAATTTGAGATCTTGGTCGATCTTACGATATAATCGACCGTTTTTGAGCAGATAATCTGACTTGATCTGTTTGGGTTGAGCGGACTCAATATCGCCTCTCAGAACTTCGATTAACTCCTTCAACTTCACGTCTTGTCGTTGTAGGAGCACAAGCCAGTCTTCGTTTGCTTCCACTCGTATTATGTTCCCCGATGCTATCTTAAGATCGTGCGGTGGTTCATTTGGAGTTCTGCTTAGAGCATCTGCGTGACTCATGCGTTCAGCCGATCGATGTATGATGCAGAAGTCGTACTCCTGTAGCTTCAGAAACCATCGACCGATGTGCGGTAGCAATGGCTTAGACGTTCTTGTGGTGCTAGTTGCGGCGCAATAGGTAATTATCTTGAAATGCTTACCGAGCAAATAAATGCGGAATCTTTTTAACGACTCGACGATAGCCAAAACTTCAAGCTCATGACTATGGTATCTGCTTTCGGATTCGCTAAAATGGCAGCTGTAGTAGAAAACCGGTCTGAAATCGCCACCGGTGTCTCGTTGCATAAGGATTCCGGCAAGACCCAATTTGAACTTAATGTTCCTTCGTCGGCTCTTATGCACTGAGCGCTGGATCGCAGCAAAGTGCCGATTTCAATTTTTCGAAGGCATCTCGTTGTTCGGTCGACCAACAAAATTGTGAATTGTTCTTCTGTTTCAACAAAAGTGTAAGCGGCTTCGATATTAGAGAATAATGGTGAATGAATTTGCGGAAAAACCCGCTCAATCCCAGAAATCTTCGAACTTCTGTAACGTTGGTTGGTTCCGAAAACTCTCGAGTTGCATTAATCTTTTCAGCTCCTGGTTTTATTCCGTCCTCATCGAATCGTTGACCCAAAAACGTGATTTGTTTAGCCAAAAACGTATACTTAGAGGGCTGAAACGTCATACCGGCATCTCGAAGTATAACCAGGAATTCACCGAGTTTGATTAAAACCTCGGCGATGGTTTTGTTGGGCAGACTTACTTCATCTACGTAGCTAACTGCTCGATTTCCCATTTGTCGTACCAACTTAGTAATGACCTCATGAAAATAACTCGGTGCATTGCACAGGACGAAAGGCATCCGGTTGAATTCGTATTGGCCTGCATGCGTGACAAATGCAGTATATTTCCTGCACTCTTCTGGGATTGGTATTTGATAATGGCCGGACATTCAATCGAGAGTCGTGTAAAATAAATTAATAGCGATCAGTGATAGTTGCTCCTCAACAGTTGGCATGAGAAACGGACGCTTTTCAATGATAGCATTGAGCTCACGGTATTCAACGCAGAGATGGTCCTCACCATTTTGTTTGCGAAAGAGGACAATTGGTGACGAATATTCTGATGATGATGGACGTATGATATCGTTTTCGAGCAGTTCGTTTACTCTTTCTTGAACGCGCCCACGCTTTGCGAACGGTATCCGGTATGGCTGGTGTCGGACGGGTTTTAAGGTCGTTAACCTTATCGTCATCGTTACTGAGTTGCATTGACCTAACTGAGCAAGCGATTCAGAGAAACATTCTCTATGCTCACTGATGAGCTGATATAGTTGGTCCTTTTCTTTGACGGATAGCGTTGGCTTAAAAGTTGAAGAGTTTTGGAAAGCGTTTTCCAATCGACAAGCTCCCGGTTCAATGATCAGTCGTTTGCCCGATGTGCAGAGTAGATCAATAAAAGTGGCCTTGAGACCAAGTCGTCATCCACCGGAAAAATCTTTGCATTCAGATTCTTACCATCCAACTGAATTTCGGCCTCGAGTATCTGGTTGCACGTAACTGAAGCTCCTCAAAATCCTCGTAGGATGATCGGTGGACCCATCGACGTTGCGATGCAGGGGTCGATGAAGGACTTAGTTTTGTTTCCGTTGAGAAGAACCTTCTTAACAAGCGGATTAATTTTTTTTGTTGATTTTATGCGACGAACATTACTGACGGCGGTCGTAGTTTCATTTTCCGGAGATCGGTTGGTTGTATGTGACGTGTTTCTGGTGCGGTTTTGGACAGCTCAGCGAAATATGCCCCACCTCAAGAAAATTATAACATCGGATTCGAGGGGATTCCGAATTACTCGAAATCGGCTGCGCACGCATTTGATGACATAATACCTCGCTGTATCGGTGGTGGTGGTCCAAAATTTCGTCTCGGCTCCGTTCGTGGCTCCGAAATTCGTTTCGAAATTCTTTATCGCGGCTAAAAGATTGAGCTCGCCATCGCATTTTGCAAAGATAGATGCCGTAGCCCGTTCCTTATATACCGGATTATAGCGTGATCGCTCAAGTTACCTCGTCTTCCCAACGCTAGCATAGTATAGAAGTAACTTTGTGTTGTCTCGCTCGGCTCCCTGGTGCGATTCATCATTTTTATGTGAACAGCGGCCTCGCTTTTGATGGCTAGGGAAATATCGCCTCAATGATACGGCCAACTCAAGCCAGCTTCCAGGAACCCGCGCAGAACCATCGCTCCAAATTTTAGCAGGCCCCTTTAAGGAGGTTTGCACGGCGAACACCAAAACTCTACCGTTCCACTGATATGCCTCGGCAAGTTTTGTAACGCGATCAACGAACTGCGCTGCCGACATGTTGGATTCGGACGACGGGTCGATGTCTGGTAAAATATCCGTCACATCTCGGATGTTATGAAAATGCAGTCCACTACATGCCCGCACTAAATTAGCCGATCGTTCGCATGCGTCAACTTCGAACGTCGCTGCCGGCGGCGTCTCACCCGATTTCATGGCATTAGTGAGTGGTGGTGTCGGCTCCTGTACTACGATCGGGTGAGTGTTAATTTGTTCAGTTGCTGACGACGTCGCCAACTTTCCCCCGTTCGGTAACGACAGCTGATATTAACTCGCTCAATCGCTACACTTCATCACGTAACTTGCGCTCATCATCTTCACGTGAACATTCTAACATTTTCCCGTCCGTTTCAATTTCGTCATTAGCCAGAATTTCGCAGAGTCTTTTATGCTAGCTCGGCTTTGCTCCCCTGTGTAGAGGCGTTCCGCGGTCTAAGTTCAAGCTTAAGTCGTTCCTTGTTTAGCGTATTGACCTTTTATAGGGTGCGTACGTTATTTGAGGACAACTTGAGAGTAAAATTAATTAAATTTAATGATATTTCAGTAATTTTTTATACAAGGTTAAATTAGTATATCGCTATAAAGTTATTCAATAAAATCGCCGTTAGCAGCAATAACCTTTTCGATCCGGGTCCGGAAACGATTACATGCCCGAATCAAATGCTCCTTGTTCATATTGACCATAACGGCATTAATAGCAGTCTTCAGCGAAGAAGTGGTATTATCAGGACGCTTATTGGTCTGACGCTGAACTACGCCCCATACGTAATAATCCAAAGGATTAAGGTCTAGGGAGCGGCCATAGGTTCGGTGTCATGTTGTCATGAAAATTTTTGGCCATCCAATCTTGTGTCGCCATAGCTTAATGTGAAGGGGCAGAGTCTTGTTGAAAAATGTATGGTCTGCCTCCGCTTACATTGTATATCCAGGATTTCGCTACCGTCTCCAAAACCGCGATGTATGCAGCAGAGTTCACTCGAAGTCCTTGAGTTAAAAAGTGTGGTGGCATAACATGTCCTTCATTGCTGATAACACTTAAAACTATAACAGTGGCTGGAAATTTTGTGTAACAACAAGAACCTCCGTAGGATTTGAACATAGCCATCCGTCATTTCTGCGATTGGTCTTTTGATCTTGGTCAAACTTTTTTTCGTCGGAAAAAAACCATAACATTTTGGGCGCCTTAGGGTGTTTGATTTTGTTTAAAAGACGTTTTGATTGGAGAACTCTCTGTCCCCGAGTTCGTTCCGACATGAACTGTCCTCTGCGCATCACGTTCTTCGTGGACAACTCTACGAATAAGGCGCTCAGAAACATGAAGCTCACTCGCATGGACTCTCATTGATTTTGAAGGGTCCTCGTCTATGATCGCTTGCACTTGCTCTGAAAATTCTGCAGATCGGAATGTGTCGGAACGTTGTTCGTGCTTTTTGCGTTTTGCAACCGATTCTGTATTGCCTCCTGATGCTTCCAATTCAAGGCGAACCTTATGCACAAATGAACGAGCGCAATTAAGAAAATTAGAGATCTCTAAATCTGTATGGTTCGCACATATAGCGACGATAACAGCATGTCTCTTCATTTCTTGAGTGATGTCGTAGCCCGCCATTTCTTATCTGAAAAAAAATTAAAAAAAAATTCGCGAAGTTATAGTCACATTTATGCATGTCCTCAAATACCGTACGCACCCTGTATCCCGGCATCGTGTTGCGTTCCGTTTCCCTCGTATACGCACCGAAGGGGAAATCGAACCACTATTACAATTATGTGTAGCCACTCGCGTATGTATGTCGCACGTTCCTCCTTTCGTCTCTTTCGCGTATGTATATCGCGCGTTACTGCTTTCGTCCCTTTTTGCAGACGAACCGTAGGAGCATTAAACACGAGATCGCGAGGATGGGGGAAAAATGGCTTTCGACGGCGTCTGTTGGTTCTACGTGCACAATTCGAATTTTAACTTGTAATCCGCACTAAACCATCCTTGGATCCCACTTCTGAGTTTGTAAGGGGTGGACCCTGGGAACAGGATAACAGGAAAACAATAAACTATCGCGCACCGCTTGTTAATAATCAATTTATTGTGCTCAGAATACAATGACTCGGTTGATGATTAGGATGCGGCTGACTCTTATCGATTTCTTCCGTGGCCGGTGCTCTTCACATATATATAAATTAAAAATACTGGCAATCCAGGTAACGAACTGGACTGGCAATGATATTCAAGACATGAGATCACATACACAAAGTGGGAAGCCTACTGGAAAACGAGAATTCGGAGTGGCCTTCATTGTGGATAGGAAGTTCAAATCGCACGTTATTGATTTTAAGGCAATAAGCGAACGGTTGTGTGCGATTCGCATAAAAGCGCAATTTTTCAAAATCTGGCTGATAAATGTTCAGGCCCCGACCGAAGAAATGGACGAAGAAACGAAGGAAGCGTTCTACAATCACCTGGAAAGACTAGGCGACTCATTGCCTACAAACGACACAAAAATAATTCTGGGTGATTGTAACGCTAAGGTTGGCAATGAGCTATCTGATCGGGGAACGACGGGATGATACAGCCTCCACGATGAAACAAATGACAACGACCAGCGCCTGATCTACTTTGCTTGTAGCAGAAATCTAGTCATACGTTCGACTTACTTCCCACATCGGCGCATTCATAAAATGACCTGGGCAATACACAAAACCAGATCGACCATGATCTGATCCAACAAAGTTGGGCCTCGAGCATACTTGACGTCCGTACACACCGAGGAGCCAATTGTAACTCAGATCATTACTTGATCAAATTAACCTATCGATGTCGTATGTCAAACGGATATTCGGCGAAGACCAGCCCGCTACAAAAATTCGACATCAAAAGGCTCGAAACGGCGTCTGTGGCCGAACTGTGTTTCACGGGGGCCCTCGACAATTAACTGGCTCCCATCTTACCAGCCGCATCGTTAAAGACGAGCAACGACCTCTGGATGCAAGTGAAAGCAGCTATTAAGACCGTGGCAGTACAGACGATCGGACATCAAGCCCGGCGGAAGAGAAATGAATAGTTCGATGATGAGTGCCAGCTCCGTTAGAAAGGGGTGGCCATGTCCAGATTTCAATTGCAGATTAAATTAATGAACATTATTTTAAATTTACAATTTAAACCTGGAACAGCAATATGTTGGTTTTCGAGCAGTTTCTTTAGGCGACTGCTCGATTATCACAAATCAGTAAATCAAAAAATATGTTCTGCATGTCAAAACTTGACTAATATACCGATTCCATAAATTGAGCCGCCATTTTGTTTCAAGGGATTTAACCCCGTCGTTTGATTAGTCATGATAACACATCAATATTAAAAATCATTTCCAAAAATTATATCAAAATTCCTACATATTTTTAGTGTCTACGTCCGTTGCAAACATGTATCTCCCTAGTATTATGTGCTAATGTTGTTGTAATTGTTAAATATTAAATTGGCTGTAACAGCTGTTTATTGTTCGATTATTGTGAAATTGTCAGGACACATACAATTGCTATAAAAAAACTTAAATTCTCGCTTTTGGGAAATTTAAGAGTCCCATTTTGATTTTATAGGCAAAATGTAAAATTTATAAAATGTACTGTTATTAACAAAGTTGACCGATTTTCGACTTCTGAGGTATTTGTTGCCTTTGCGCTTCTAAAGACTTACCTCAACAATTTTTCGCAGATTTTTTAGGTCAAAGGTATACATTTCTCCTCTCCCTCCACCCCTCAAACCAAAACATGTAATTTTAAGACCTGTTTTGAAACTTCCTCATCAACACCTTTCATTTGATATTGCCTACATGCGATGAATTTTTTTTTTCAGAGGCCACTCCCCTATATGGGGAGACTCCCCTTAAACACCTTATAAATTTTTTTTGTGGTGAAACTTTGAAGAGGTTATCACTTTACACCTACTTATAAAATTTATTCATTTATTTTGCCTAACAAGACATATCCTTATAGCATAAAATTACACGAAAAGTAATTTTTACGTACAATTATATTGAGGAATGAAAGGATTTCAGGATATTATTTTTATATGAGGTTTTGCAAATTGACGGGGAGTAAAATTTACTAAACTTGTTGAATGCCTTACAACATCTGTTTATTGGCTCATTGTCTGCATAAGTAGTGTGATGGCGACCTACGGTAAGCATTGGTGAAAGTCTTGTGATTATTAGGGGTTCATTCAGAGTAATTTTATTTGTTATATACTGAACTTTAATATTGCCTCTGAGGATATCGAATGCTAGACATGCAGACATCATCATCCTCCTAGAATCTAGTGATGCCATATATAGCACATGGAGCTGATAGTTATATGATGGTAGGCTGTGGAAGTTTCTAGGGTCGTAAAGGGATCTGAGGGCAAAAAGAAGAAATTGTTTCTGGACCGATTCTAACCTGTCAGCGTGAATATCAAAAACAGGGCTCCAAATCAGGCTGGCATATTCAAGAATAGGGCGTACTAGTGAGACATATAGTGATTTAGTAACCCAAGTACTCTTGAATTCTTTAGTTCTTCATTTGATGAATCGTAGCATCTTACTAGCTCTGGATATAACTCCATCATATTGAAGTTTAAAACGAAGCTTTTGGTCCAGAACGACACCAAAGTCCACTATGCTATCGACTCTACTAAGTGCTGTGTTGTTGATGTGATAGTCAAACAGAAGAAGGCTCCGTTTTTTTGAAAAACTTATCACCTGGCATTTTTCCAAGCTTAGAGAGAGATAGTTGTTGTGACACCATTCAGAAAGAATTTTAAGCTTGGACTGGAGAAACATCACATCGAATACAGATGATATGACGTGGTAAACTTTAAGGTCATTTGCATTAAAAAACATGAGGTAGATCAAGTACAACTGCTGAGAAATCAGATATGAAAATATTAAACAAAAGACGCCAAAGATGACTTCCTTGAGGAACCCTAGAGAGGACCTGAATTTGTTTCGATAATCCTTGAAATTCGACAACTTGAGTGCGGTCTTTAAAGTAAGAAGAGATCCAACTGAGTAAAAGGCCAGTAATTCTAAAATTACGGAGCTTGCTAATCAAAACTTCATGATTTACACGATCAAATGCTTTGCTAAAATCTGTATATATTGCATCAATCTGGGGACCCCTTTTCATCTCGCACAGAATACTTGATGTCATTTTTTCTGAACACATGCTGCGCTTCATTAAGCCCCGGTTCTATAATAGGGGAGATCTTGATGCCATGTATGTCTTCAAAAAGCTTTGGAATGGACGATAATATAGCAATACCTCTATAAATTTGAATACACCGTTTATCATTCTTCTTATGGTTGGTATTAGGTAAGAAGATTTCCACTAAGAAGGAAAGATGCCACTAGAGAGTGATTTGTTGAAAATGATGGAGAATAAACTGGTTTATTGTTCTTCGCACTGGATTAGAAAACTAGGAGGAATAAGATCGGGACCAGGTCCCCTATTGGCATCCAAATTGCCAATCGCATGAGCAATTTCTTCCTCAAAAATTGAAACTTCGCTAATCAATGTCGTTGGAGCCATTTCCGAAACGGGATTTAATGGTTTCTCAGGATTACAATAAACTTCTTTGAAGTGATTTGCACAAACTCGCAGATTTGCTCTGGGGAACAAGAAACTGAATCCTTGAAAAACATAAATGAAGAGTAGCCTCGAGTCTTAGGCTTGATATTTACAAAATCAAAGAACTTCTTTGGGTCTTTAATAATATTTTCACCAATCAAATTAACATACGAGTACAATATGTATAATTCATATGCTTCTCGAGATTTTGTTTGAAATAATAGATGCAGTTAGAGAAGAAATGGTTTCGATTACTTCGTTGTAGACGATTTCGGAAGATTTTGGAGGGACATAGTACACGCCAAGATAGAACCCAAGATTGTTTGTAGATTTATGAACCACTCTATGCTGGAATAATGTATATGAGGTGGTGTTTATGAGCTCACTTGATAGGGAGTTGTGAACTGCGACTAACACACCACCTCCTCTTGATTTTCTAGTGCTGCGAAAGTCTCGATCGTCTCTAAGATGGTCCAATCACTGTCTAGAATCTCTTCATTCCTCTGTGCATCATTTAGCCAAGTTTCTGTCAGAGATAAAATTTCAAAGTGGAAAGATTTTATGTCAAGGAATAATTGGTTTAATTAAGATCGGATACCACAGCAATTGTGGTAAAATAATTTAAGGCTTTGCTGAACAGGCTTCTTATTGGGGACGAAAAAATTAGTTATGTTGTTCTCTAGTCCTTTGAAGCGAGGAGATGTACTTCGAACTTACATGCGACGCAAATGTTTCAAGATCTTTTTCCGCTTGATCTGCTGTGACTCCAAGCTTTTCATAGAAGCGAAAATACATACCTCGAAGAGAATCAAAATCCATAGGGAGACCTTCTCTTTGTATTATGATCTTGAGACTAGTCTTTGTTTTTTCATCAATACATGTTGTATCGGGAGCCTTATGCATGTATGCCAAAAAGAGTCGTACATATTCGTAGATTTTGTGGTCTCTGAATCTCGACAATAGATACCTATATTCTAAATCAACCCCAGAGTTGATCGTGGCCTTCATAGGTGGTAGGCAAAGCGGATCTAAAAAGGATTTATTGCTATCTTGGGAAACAGAAGAGTGTGGAAGGTGTATTGAGCCCAAAATAGATGGTACTTGAACTTCGCCCCTGATGAAATTTTTATATTTACATTGTGGTTGAGAAGATTACTCCGCCATGGCCAGAGTTTCAATCGATTCGGAGACATTTTGGCCATCTTTCGACTCTGAGTTAACTATTTTTTGTGACACGCTACTATTGTTAGAGTCGTCTTGTGTTGCCAATGCTACCTTAGTTGCAATAACAGCAGTACATTGCAGTGAGTTAGGTGTTGAGGAAAGCTCAGAAATAATCATGGGTCAAGTTTGGTTAGTACAATTAGAATGGATGTACATACTTTTTGGTATTTACGAGTAAAGCTAAAATTAGGTGATGTTGAGCTGCTGATGATTCTCCACTGCTCAAATACCATACCATTCCAGGAGTAGCTAACGCTTCTTTTCATCATGTTGGAGAGCAACCAGGCATATCTTGATGGAATGAACATTTTGAATCGGGGCTTCCGTTTGTTCTTCTGAGGTATCATTTCAACTTTGCAACCTTTAATGGTAAGGTCATTTTCAATAGTCTTTTGGATTTTAGCTGCATTGCAGTTTTTCGGAGCTTTCTGCATGAAGAAAATTCTGTACTCTAACTGATCATTTGTGGAACATAGGTCATTATTTGAGTTCACACGATTTAGCCTTTCAATTCTTTTCTCCCAATCTTCTTCCGACCAGAAAGTTCCCAGTTTATACACAAATTCAGATTTTGGAGCGTGTGAAGATGCCTGTAGTGGTTCTTTCGATTTAGTGGTTGTTTTTTCAGGTAGCTTTTCACTAATCGATTCATTTGATGTCGTTTCATGTGAATTTCCACGAATCGTATTATGCTGACTATATCGCTGCATCCCTTCTGTCATTGTGCTAAAACTGTCCTCAATATTTTTCACCTTGGACAGAATCTTCGAATCTTCCTTCCTCGAATTTCAGACTGACGACGCGATATTATTAAGAATCGTGTCATATTTTTCTAACAGCTACAACACCTTTGCTTGAAATAACGATGATTTCTCGACATATTCATCCTTGTTGTATTGTTGAATGTTAGATATATATTCACGGATAGAAGCGATTTGATTTTCAAACATTTCAATAGCTTTGTATATCTTCTTATTGCTCTTAGGTAATGTCGTCGCTAAATCATCGAAGCTGCTTTTCTTCACTGAGTTTATGGATGTAAAGAATTAATTTGTCGTATATGGTTTTCAAAAAGAATTCAAAACCTTGGCAGTCAGAGCAGATGAAATGGCTATCCATGTGGGGATGGTACCAATCTCTTGGGGCATCCATACAAGCTCCATGTAATTTACGATTGCAGAAAGCTCTGCACGTAACATATTTACAAGTATTGTCAAATGCAATACAATTCTTATGTTTCTAGCTTATGTAGTTTGCGAGAAAAATTGCTGTGACGCACGGACGGACAGACAGGATGCAATTTTACAAGGGTTTTGTAAAACTATTTTACAAAACGGGAAAATCGATTTTTCGTACGGAAACCTTAGGAAAGATCCCTTAAAAGACTCCAATTTGACATCAAATTTATGTGTGAATCCATTATTTCCTAGCCCATTAAACATGTCTTCTCATATATTTGATAAAATTATTGTCTAAGCTCTGCTAAGCGCGTATATGTATTTAACCCTAAAATTTCCATTAACAACGAGTATATTAAATACCACCAAATCACAATAACTCCTTTCCCTTTTGAATTAAACCAAATCACGCCTACAGACTAAATCGTCGTTAAAGGTTAAGATTTTCAACAATTACCAAACATTCGCTTTCGTTAGCAATGCCGGGACCTGTTTTGCACTCACTCTCCGTTCCAATGAACCGTTGAATATCTTAAGTGATTTTAAAGCCAACTCCAATCCAACCACATAAAAGCCCCATTGTGAATGCAGTTGAATGTTGCTAACTTGTTTTCAGCAACAAACGTATGACGCAGATTGGCTGGCAGTAACTACAACAACGCGGAACACACCTTGGATTTTGTTGGTAATTTTACATTTAAATGTTGACTCGATGAGTCACGACTTTGACCCATACCTACGGGTATGTACAATATATTGTATACATATAATGCTTGCAGAAATTTTAGGCTCGCACTGGTGTGGTAGATTTGCAAATAAATGCAAATTATTGCATAACAAAATTCAAGTCTTAAACTACCCACAGAAGTGTGAAGATTAGCTGAAATTTCAATTTTATTTTATATGACAGCCTGCATTCGCGGAAATTCATGTTTCAAGTCGGAAAATACGATTAAGGATAATGGGATTTCAAGTCCTTGCTTCGCCTCCAGCAATCTTTCGAGTAGAACTCGCGGGCTCTTTTCAAATCAAAATTCAATTGAAAATTATTCAAATTTTTCATACAATAGCCTGAAAAGTGAAAGTATCTTGGAGAATAATAGAATCTTAGATGCAAATAGGGAAGTTAAGTTTATTATGATGAGAGCTGCTGATGGCCATTTGATACTCAAAGAGAAATTTTGAACGTAGGACGAACTGAATTATCTTAAATGAGATGTCGGAAATACTAATAAAAGCTTGAAATGTTGTTTCAAAAGTAAAAAGGCTCAATTTATCCTTTCATAAGAAAAACTACAATCGGAACAAGGAAACTCACTTCCTATGAGCAATAATCCATTCCATTTTATATTGGGTGTGTATTTTTTTCCAAGCATCATAACACTAGAGAACGTTTTCCTTTTCCTTCGGAAATGAGCTCGAGTGCACTTGGATATGTTTGTTGATGCCATGATTGCGCTTCTATGTCTTCTGAAATGGCCAAGTAATAAAAATGCCACGCTGGTATGTCATCATCGTCATCACCATTGCCATCATTTCCGTCGTCTAAGGTTATCGTCATGCAGCCATCATAATCACAGTAGGCATGCACTGCGATGTACATCCTCTCTCATCGCGGTGCAGGTATCTTACCTCGTACCTGAAGCAGAAAAGACGTGGAAATAAAAAGAATGAAATCCACCTCAAAGTAAAATCTACGTTTGAAAAATTATGAAAGAAACGGCGAAAGGAAGCAAATGAGAGCAGTAGGTAAGGAGCATCTTCTTGCTTTATTACAATACTTGTACCAAGGTAGTATCTATGGTTGTATCTTTACTTTTTCCCGCGTGATACTTCCAACACGTTGAAGAAAACGGTTAAAGTATATGACAAAAAATAACACGCTGGCGACAGGGAAGCGAAGACGACGACTAAGTTTCTGAAACGACCTTTAAAAGCCGACCCCGTTCGCGCAGTTGAGAATAGATGGAGATGATGCACTTCTGCTGCAATTGCTGGAGCTGTTGAAATCGATGTTCATGTGGATGAATCGTGTTGAGCCGGGGCACGAAGTAACGGGTGATGCAAAAGTAATTGATGTTTTCTTAGCAAGGAAGAAAAGTTTGACTTGAATATTTCAAAGATTTATTAATGTTGAGTGGAAGTTCTTGTCTGTGCTGGAGGCAGGAATTAATGGAAGAGTGCTATATAACAAAGTGGTGTCGTAGGTGTACATACGAGCAGAAAAATTTCGCTCATGTAAAGATGGTTTATTATGGAAGTGGAGACTTTAAATAGGCCAATTCGGAGTTTTCGTATTAGTATTGAGTCTGTGTGGCCTAGTGGTTAGAGCATGAACGCATAAGCCGAAGGTCCCAGGTTCAAATCTCGTTTGGAGCAACGTGATTTAGTTCAGGGGATTTTTCGGACAGACTACGAGTGTTCAATCAGTGGTGATATGCACTGATTTAATCGGATCATATAGCTGAGGAAGCACACGGGAGCATGGTACTGTCCAAACCAACTTCCAAAAAAAATCAATACGGTCATGAAAATGAGATACTCTAACTATCTCTAAGTAAAGGCCCGAGAGGGGCTGTAGTGCTACAAAGAAGAAGTATTAGTATTGAGACAAAAGTATGCTACTGTCTATTTTTAAAGTAATTTGTTAATCATGAATGAATATTTCCATCCGAATAGTATACGGGTAACCCTAAACGCATAATCTTCGTCGAATCGACGAACACTGCTATCATTTTGTCGATTTTCTTTTCGTGGAATTGGGCGTCCTCGCTCTGCTTTGTAGCTCTAGTCGTCGGTGTGCTCTTATTGTGTAGACAATTGTTTGCGTTGAGTCAGCAGTGTAAACCACTTTTTTACGCCATCGTGTTATCGAATCGACGAAGTTTCGTTTTTGTGCAACATTCCAATTTTTTTTTTTAAATTAATATTTTGTTGTTACTGGGTAGATTTTTTCAATCTAAATAAATTGTATTTGGTTTTAGAATATGCGAAAATGAGTTCCGTTCGGAAATATCTTACTGATGATCAGATCGTCAAGTTATTGGAGCAATGCGATGAAGCTACCAAATATGATGATTTAGTAGAAGACAATGTACAAGAAGACGATGTAAACGATGTTGCTATTAACGAGGTCGAAAAAAAGGATGAGTCTTCATTCGCCGCGTCTTCTGAGGAAGACGAAGATAATATCCCTTTGAATTTGTTGGCACGAACGTCAAACTCGAATGTAATAACTTTTTCAAAAAAGATATTAAGGGGTAAAAATGCTTATAAATGGTCAACTGTAAATCCCAAAAGTCATAATAGAAGCTGCAACATAGTGCATTAGGCAAGAGGACCAACTCGCAATTGTAAGAATTTGATTGATCCTCTCGAATGCTTCCGAAGATTTATAACGGACGAAATAGTGGATGAAATTATGCAATGGACCAACGTTGAAATTAATTTGAGGAATAATTATTCCGCTACTGTAAGCCCAACAAACAAAATTACGAATGAGAAGGAAGTTAAAGCTCTGATCGGATTATTTATCCTAACAGCTGTACGAAAAGATAATCACCTGACAGCTTCTGAACTCTTTGACAGCACCTTCACTAGATCATGGTACGTTTCGACAATAAGATCGTTTTATGTTTATGTTGTCTCGTTTACGATTTGACGATAAATCGAGTCAACTTTTAATTGTTGATGACGAATTTGGACCAATCCGAAAATATGGGATTCGTTCAATAAATTATTGCAATTGAAAAAGTCGATCGCAAGTATTTCTGAAGACATACGGTTTATGAAAATTTGCCTTAAAATAAATGTGATTCCAAAATCTCATAAAGTCCTTATTAAGACACATCTCGATACAAAAATCAACAAAAAAATCTAGTGGAGAAAAATTTAGTAAAAAATAGTGTAAAGGATCTTTATAAAAAATTGGACCATTTCACCCTGAAAGCATATAACGCGCATTTAAAATTGGCCAACATAATGACTACTCAAAACGAAGACATAGTTATAGGGACTGGAAAGCTCAACATGGCATTTCTTACGAGAAGTTCAAAAAGCGTGCAATCTTATTATTGATGTTGAAGCGGGAATAAAACACCTAGATAGTGATGTAAAAGAGGATATTAGGAAAAAATTGACCAAAATATTACTGAATGAAAAACCAAATTTAATATCAAAAAACAAAATCATAAGGCAGTTAAAAGAAAAACCCGTTTTCTATCTAAAAGCTAATAAAAGCAACGCAGTGGTAATAATCAACAAACATAAGCATGATGAAATCATATTAAACACCTTATCGAATGGAAATTATATGGAACTGCGAAACAATCCGCTTCCAGATTCCATAAAACGAGTGGAAAAAACTCTCAAGGAATGTAGACGAGTGGTAGCAAGTACAAATTTGAGAATGCCGGATCCATCGCTCCCTCGCATCCGTATTCAACCAAAAACTCATAAAAGCGGTGAGGAGGTACGTGAATTTATAGCCGATACGAATTCGCCAACATATAACGTAGCCAAGTGGTTAACCAACCAAATTAACGAAATAATATTCCAATAAGTAGTCGGTCAATTTAAAACTCGAAAATGCTCATCAAAAATTTGGAAAAGGTAGATGATTTGAACAACGAAGATATTATGGTGTCTTTTGACGTAAAATCCCTTTTTCCGAATGTTCCAGTTAAAGAATCATTGTATTTACTGGAAAAGTGGTTATTGAGTTTAGAAAACTCTAGTGAATGGAAAGACAAGGCAAAATGCTACGTAAAATTGGCTCGACTATGCATGAATGAAAATTATTTCATGTTCAGGCAACGATTTTTCAAAACAACGTCCGGTACAGCAATGGGCAATCCTTTATCTCCTCTTATCAGCGAAATTTTTATGGCCCATGTTGAAAATATCATTGAAGAAGAAGGATTGATGCCAAAATTGTGGGTACGATACGTGGACGATATTTTCATCATAATTGCAAAGGAAGAATTGGAAAATATCTTCCAGAAAATTAACAATATCCACCCGAAGATAAAGTTCAGCATGGAGATAGAAGTAAATGGTGAAATCCCGTTCCTTGATTTGAAACTTATTAGAAACTAAGGCAGGATTGAAATCTACCGGAAGCCCTCGAGTACCCAACGTATAATTACTAGCGACTCTAGCCATAGCTACCTCCAAAAAATGGCAGCATACCATTCCATGATTCATCGCTTAGTGACAATGCCATTAACAGTAGAGCGATTCAAAAAATAAAAAGAATATATCATAAATACAGCAGCATAAATGGATACGACGGAAAATGCATCGAAGCAATAATCAAGAAGAAGATCCGAAAACAAAACAGGGATAATTTAACAACATTGAAACCGACAAAAGAAACTCCAAAGCGCGTATCAGTGACATATTCCAGGTATTCAAAAGACATGAAGAAAGTGTTCAAACATCACGGAATTGAAATGGTGTCCTCTAGTCGCAGATGCGCAGCACGAAACATATTGGGATCGGGCAAGGATCTAAAAACAATGGAAGAGACGAGTGGCATCTGCAAAGTAGCGTGTAGTGTTCTTCCTTTGATTTATATCGGACAAGCGAAAATATTGATCCCGGTCAGGTTCCACGAACATATTAGGGAAACACGAACCGCAGCCAAAAACCCGAGTTCGCACATGAGGTCGGCCGTAGCACATGATGGATATTGCCGATGTAAGTGTAATTAAGAGCAGTAATTGTCCTAGGGAATTAGACGTGATGGAAGCAAAAAAGATAATCTAAGTACCTGAGAAACGAAGAATGAATACGGATGAAGGTAATTGCCATTCGTGTTATTTAGCTTAATTACATCAAAGATATAATTGCCTTTTTTAAAAGTTATTTGTACTTAAGTAAAAATCTTATAATCCAATAATTACTGTACTGAAGAAGATGCAAATAGTAGTCGAAAATAGCTGTTATATAAAATAAATAAAAGACCTAATGTATAAAGAAAAATTAGTTTTATTATAATTTTAATAAAATTATAAAAAAACTGACTATACACGTATATATAGATCATGGTACGTTTCGACAATAAGCAAAGATCGTTTTATGTTTATATTGTCTCGTTTACGATTTGACGATAAATCGAGTCGACTTTTAATTGTTGATGACAAATTTGCACCAATCCGAAAATATGGGACTCGTTCATACAAAAATGTACTGAAAGTTATACTCCTGGTAAGTATTTGACAATCGACGAACAATTATTATCTTTAAGGGATAGGTCTACATTTAAAATGTTCATTCCCAATAAACCGGCAAAATATGGAATAAAAATTCTGATGATGTGCGACAGCGGAACTAAATATATGGTGAACACAATGCCCTACCTTGGTAAAGGCACTAACAAAGGAGATTTACCAATCGCTGAGCATTTTGTAAAAGAGCTTTCTAAGAGCATTCATGGAACCAATCGAAATATAACGATGGATAATTGGTTTACATCCATTCCTCTGGCGAAATCCTTATTTAAAGCGCCTTATAACTTAACTCTTGTAGGAACACTACGATTAACCCTCCGAGTACACACCTATTTTTTCGATCATCGAGTACATATGGGGTCAATTTGACCCGAACCTTCTTTGAACGTATACAGTATCGCCGCCACTACAAATATTAGTTTGAAAAAATTTTCAGAAATAGTTTGAAAGCTCTTTTAGTAATTCTCATACATTAGAGAAGCCTTAAATGTCCTTAGCCTACCTAAAAAAATTCGCGAACAACCTGAAAAAACGAAAATTAGCATTTCTACATAAAAAATCGTAACTTTTTCAATTTATAATATTTTTGGCTAAAAATTTACGTGGAAACTCTCAAGACATAACAGAATAAAGGGAAAATGAGCCCTATAGTGTCCCTTAAAAAGAAAGTATTTATTTTGCATATTTACGATGCAATTTTGAAGATTTTAAAACTGTCATATTTTTTCAAAAAAAAAGGGTTCATAACTTCGTCATTTCAATATTTTGAGCTAGAAATTCATATGAATACTCTCAAGACCTAGTAGAATAAGGAAAAAAACCAGCCCTACATATAGGGTTGCAAGAAAAAGGTTTTCGTTGCGCATACTTGTAATGGTAATTTTGAGGGTATAAAAATCATGCTTTTTAACTTTTTCACTAGGAAAAACTTTTTTTATTGTTCAAAACATGTAATAATAAAGAAAAAATAAGTAAAAAATAAAAAAAATCAATTATAACCAGCACAATCGTAGCATAAGTATACTCGATGCTCGTTACACATCGGTCGGCTGCAGGATGGGCACACATCACTTGTTTTGTGGTCCTGCTGACGAGGGCATAAAGAACACCTTGCTCTTTTTCTCAGCTGAACACGCTCTACTGTGACAGGCAGGATATTTATTCCTAAAATATTTTCAACCCCTTTTCTAATATCTGTACGCATACAAGGGTTTCTAATTTTTTCTCGTAAGTATGGGTGAACAAGGTGAGCCACAACATCTTTTAAGGCACCAACAGCAGATTTCTTTTTGGTAGCGCCATTGGCATATTTACACATATATAAGATTCTGGCATTTACGATTGCTTGATCCAGCATACCAAAAAAGTATCGTACTGGCCAACGCTTTGTTGCTCGGGTAGTTGTATAAGCGTGGCACAGTTTATCGAACACATCAGTTCCACCTTTGGTTTTATTGTAATACAAGATAACCTCTGGTTTATCTCTTTCTCCAATATTTCCAATCGTGATTTTTGTACTAACAACTAGTATAATTTTATTTTTTTTGGCGTGAAACTGGCTAAAGTGATATCGCCATGGTAGCAAAATTTAGTGGAAACTTCATTTCAATAGGAATGTCGGGCTTATTTTTCCGGATTGTGCCAGTTACATACATATTGTACTTTTCTTCCAACATATCTTTCAGAAGAGGAACGGTTATAAACCAGTTATCGCAAGTAACAGATCTGTTAGAACCATGAATAGGTTCGGTTACTTTTTTGAAAAAATATTCTCCGGAAGACTGATTACGTGGGTGACCCTTTTTTCCTAAATAAGGAATGCCGTTTATCTGTAAATAAGATAAATAATTTTATTATTTATGAAAAAATAATAACAAATAAATAATAAAAAAATTACCAAATAAAAAGTTTGTGCATCGTTCATTGTAATAATTTTCAAGCCATATTTATCAGGCTTCAATTTTATGTACATTCGAAATTTGCAGCACCCTCTGAATGAAAGAAGCTGCCTATCCACAGTAATTTCATTGCTGGGATTGTTATAAAATTCACAATTTTTAATGAATTTATCCGAAAATTCTCGAATGGGTGATAATCTATCATCCTGAGATCGATTATCTCTAGCATCAAAACGTAAGCTATTAGCAAGGAAAGCAAATCTTGATTTTGGCATAACGCAACGATAAAAAGATGTTCCATGACAGTTGCTCCATAACTCCTTGACATCAACATGATTAGATTTCCACATTCCTACATAATAAATAATTCCAATGAATGCGTTCATCTCAAGTATATCAGTAGTGCGATGATATGTCTGCAACGGCACGTCATCAACCATCATTTTGGAACAAACATCTTCAATTTCAATATTAGTATATTCTACTATCTTCTTTCTTATATCCTCATCGAAAAGAATATTGTTAAAATTTTCTGCTCCGTTTCGTGGTCCAGGTACTCTTTCTGGTACAATCGACAATCGATCTGTAACATAGAAACAATATATACAGGGTCCGTATAATAAGTAACCGGACTGAGCCTGCCCCGCGCCGTCAAAGCGTCTGCTAACCGGTATCTGGTGCTGTAGTGGTGGTGGGGGTCTAGGTAAAGACCTGCAGCAGTTGCCTCCAAGCGCTTAGAGAGATAGCATCGAGTGGGAGCAGAGTGCGTGTTCAGTTACGTCGTCGGAGTGAAAATGCAGCGTACGATCGAGCAACCGAACCAGAGTTTTTTAACCACGTTATTACAGGAGACGAGACGTGGGTTTTCGAATACGATCCTGAGACGAAGCGGCAGAGTTCGTAGTGGCACACACCGGCGTCACCACGACCGAAAAAAGCGTGCATGAGCAAATCGAAGGTGAAGTCGATGCTCATTGCTTTCTTTGACGCGAAAGGCATTGATCACAAAGAGTTTGTGCCACTCGGCCAAACTGTAAACGGCCAGTACTACAGAGAGGTGCCCCGTCGACTAACCGCCCGGGTTCGCCGAGTCCGTCCGGAGATTGCCGATTCGTGGAACCTCCATCACGACAATGCTCCGTCTTACACCTGCCTACTCGTCACCGAGCAGTTGGCCAAACAGTCAAGGGCAACTTTGCCACAGCCTCCTTACAGCCCGGATATGGCACCAGCGGACTTATTTCTGTTCCCCAAGATCAAGAGACACCTTAAGGGGACGCGGTTCGGGACTCTGGAAAACGTTCAACGTGCTACGACGAGGGCTCTAGACAGCATCGAGGTTGCCGACTTCCAGGAAGCGTTCGGGGATTGAAAAATCCAGTATCAGCGTGTTATCGACTCCAATGGGGACTACTTTGAAGATTTCTAAAGAAAAATTGTACATATTTTGCCAATAAAAAATTTCCTGAGGTCAGTCCGGTTACTTATTATTCAGATCCTGTATTTATACTAAAAGTTTCATTGAAATATGATAATAGTATGCGTATATTACTGTTGCAAAAAATGTGTTGGTAAGAATGAAGAGAATTAGAAAATGTACGAAATATATTCCAACCTGATAATCTTTCACGAGCTCCCATTTTCCGCTTTGTCTTATTTTTACTGATCAATGTTGATGTTGGTCTCCCTCGTGCGGCTGAATTTTCACGCAGTTGTAAAAGGCGTTCACTGAGAATTGCATTCTCCACATCATCATTTTCTGAACATTCAGAAAGTTCATAATCAGATACGGATTGCTCAGAGACGTGGTCGTCTTCGGAGTAACCACTGCCGCCAAAATCATCACCGCTGTATTCAGCCAATAAACGATTACGCACACTAGATCGCAGATTATATTCCATATTGCTTTAAAAAAAATAAAAATACTTTCAAACTTTTTTTTGTCTTTTTGAATTAATCTATCCATTTATAAAGTAAAAAAAATTCAATTTTTACCTCAAAATTGACGTTGAGTACACAATGGGGTCAAATTGACCCATGGCTGATTTCAAAAGTTTCTCAACAATAACTAATGTCTTCGAAAGGTAAACAAACTATGTAAACTTTTATAGTCAAGACACTAAAATATACTTAGAAGCCCATAATACCCCCACTCTCCCGCAGGCCTAGACGCTGCAATCGGTCAAAGTAGCGTCTGGGGTAAAATTGACCCCATGTGTACTCGGAGGATTAAATAAAAGAGAAATTCCACCAGAATTTGGTAACACCAAAGGAAGGAAATCTGCTACATCAATATTTTGCTACGACCAAGAATTAACACTTGTTACGTCTTGCAACGAACAAGGAACAGTAAACAGTAGCACTAAAAAGCCGGAAATTATCCACTTTTATAATGCTACGAAAGGCGGGGTCGACACGTTTGACCAGATGTGCAACACAATGTCATGGTCCCGCAAGACCAATAGGTGGCCAATGTGCGTATTCTATGGAATATTAAACATTGCATTTATAAATTGCTACGTAATTTATGTATTTAACATGTATAGCATGAACAAAAAACCACTAAATCGTATTAATTATATAAGAGAAATCCATAAGAGCCTTATTGAACCATGGCTGGGGAAAAGATTGAAGGTGCCTATCTTACCTATTTCTTCTTCTTTGTAGCCCTACAGCCCGTTTCGGGCCTTTGCTTAGAGGGAGTTAGAGTATCTCATTGTCATGATCGAATGTATCGGCACTCCACAAGGAGATATGATCATTATCACGCGTTTGGCCGTGTGTCCGTCAACCCAGCTGCGATACGTTCTGATTTCAAACCAGCACGTATCATAACTAAACAGGCTTATAGTCCGTTCGAAGAACCACTCGAACTAAATCTCGTTGACGCCAACGAAACTTGAACCAGAGACCTTCGGCATACGGGCTTAGCGCTCTTACCTATTTCTACCTAAATATTGTTGAACAATGTGATAAAAATCAATATTTATGTAAAAGTACCCTCAATACACTGTCAATTAATAAAAAAAAGATCAATTTGTAGATTTTGTCCATATCAAAAACAGCGTATGACAAAATCTGCATGTGAAACATTTTCCAAAAAAAGGATTTGCGGGGAACACAAAATTGAGCTTTGTGTCTCTTGCTCAAAATAATGACTTATAATGAAAATGTATGGTTGTGTTAGAAGATATGAACATCAGTATTTAAGTTTTGAGAATTATACTTTATACTTTTAAGTGATTTATAAGTTTTTTTTCTTATTTGTTTTGATCTCATCTGGACGAACTGAATTCTGTTATGTACGCTATATTACTAATAATTCCATTGAACTAATATGAAAGAAGCAGTTTATTTTGCTTTCTATAAGATCCAGGAACTGAATAATAATCATACTACCAAGTGTTTGTTTTATATTAATTTGTTATTAAGACTTAAAGAAGAGACTTCGTCCATTCGACGAAGGTAAGTCTTGACGCATTAAAAATTAGGTTAGTTTTCTAGGGTTAAACGAATGATCAATAAATTACTTATTAAAATTTATATTCACTTTACATTATTGTATATATAGTAGTAAATGATTATCCAAATCAGCTAATAATATTAAAAAAAACATTTGACTAGAATATAAAAACAAGCCGGGTGGTCAAAACTACGGTTTTTGTACTTAGCCTACAATATGCAGAAACCAATTTCGCCCTACCTAGGCAAATAGCAGTAACTGCATTGGATGATGCTGTCATGTAGTAAATAAAGGTATTCTGATTATGTTTTGTTTGATTACGTATTTGCTTTATCTAGAATTCTGATATGTATCTTGTTTTAAAAACACTAAAATATTTCCATTATTCTAAAGGCTTCGCTTACTGTAGTTTGTGTTGCTAAATACTAAGCCAAAAAACTGTAACTAACATACTGTTTTTGGTAAATTTCTCAATAGAAATTTACTGCTCCAATTTTCACCAAATTTCCAGGAAAGATGCATTGGATAAATATCTCGGCTGTTATTTAACTATTGTGAAATAAAAGATTAGATTGAATTAAAATTACTAAGAGGTTTATTTGAGTATATTATATTCGTTTTAGTGGTCGTTACAGTTGGACTGTTCACGTTAAACTGATCACTTCTTATAAGCGTCCTCGTAATCAAAACAAGTACCCGCGTGTCTATTGTGCTGTTTGTGCGTGTATATATTGCCTCCCTAACACTTCCCCACAATGACATACCACACACGCTCGCTAAGACTTTTCGTCCCTCTGCGCTAATTTGTACAACTCCCAACCATAGTATACTCAAATAGTAGCCACTCCTTTCATTTACCCTGTGTTGCACACCATAGTATACTCAAATAGTAGCCACACCTTTCATTTACCCTGTGTTGCACACTTTTTGAATTTTCCCAGGGGCACGTCAGCTGATCCGGGGCATGACAGCTGATCCCATGTTTCGCGCGCTCAAGAAACAAAGCAAAATGCAAATAAAATTTCCGACGCACGTGTTCTTTTACGCATTTCAGAACATAGGAGTGCTGCCACATCCTAACAAAAAACTAAAAGATTGCATGGAACGAATTTGTTTTTCTGCAATGTTATTGATTTTTTAGCTCTGGTAGCCCTGAAATCTCTCATCGAAGCATACATATGTTTATATCATAGATATAGAGAGAACTGGATCCGCAACCGGTCGTGAGAGCCGAAGCACTTGGCAACCTGTGCTAAAGTTGTGTGAAGTTGAGGTTTGAGGCGATATGCTTTTAATTTAGCACTCTATTCACGGCGAAACACGTTCACATTTAAAAAGTTTTTAATTTTAAAGATCGCACGTACGTAATCGGAACTTTAATTCACTGTTTTAATTAAACATTTACGAAATTTCCATCCGCTTTGACACATTATTTTCCAGCGTGGTTCGCGCTCTTTTCGATTTTCTTTTGCTTTGACGTTCTTTTTTCCGTGAGAGTTGTTTGTTGTTTATACTCAAACTGAAATGAAATTTCGTTGGTGTGCGCGGGTGTCAGTGGGGGAAGCGATTCTTCTGAAGAGAGAAAAGAAAAACCTGTCAGGGAAAAAAGGGGAAGGAGAAGCAGAGGGAATCATATAGTTTCGAGAGCGTAAGTTATTTATAACTTATTTATGTGGCAAATGTGCTTCTCACATGGACGAGTACACAGATTCTCGTTGCTCGTCCATTTGTTTATATGTCTTTGGTTTATATTCGCGCCATTCCTCGCATCAGCGTTTACCATCTACCTGCTATTGAAGATTTATGGCTCACTGTTCGGCTTGTGTTCGAATTTTTCCGGAGGGTTGATGGAGTGTGGTTACTAGTTGAGTATACTATGTTGCACACTTTTTGAATTTTCCCAGGGGCACGTCAGCTGATCGGGGGCATGACAGCTGATCCCATGTTTGGCGCGCTCAAGAAACAAAGCAAAATGCAAATAAAATTTCCGACGCACGTGTTCTTTTACGCATTTCAGAACATAGGAGTGCTGCCAAATCCTAATAAAAAACTAAAAGATTGCATGGAACGAATTTGTTTTTCTGCAATGTTATTGATTTTTTAGCTCTGGTAGCCCTGAAATCTCTCATCGTAGCATATGTTTATATTCGCGCCATTCCTCGCATCAGCGTTTACCATCTACCTGCTACCGAAGATTTATGGCTCGCTGTTCGGCTTGTGTTCGAATTTTTCCGGAGGGTTGATGGAGTGTGGTTACTAGTTGAGTATACTATGCTCCCAACCATTCACTGCATTGTTGGTGTTTTGTTCCGTTACACTTTTCGTTAATACGTCAGCTGGCATTCGTTCTCTCGATAGATACTCTAATCCAATGCGCCTGTCTTGTGCCTGTCTTGCGCGTGATTTCTTATTAAATGATGTCTCACATCAATGTGTTTTGTTCACGAATGATGTTTGGTATTTTGTACCAACTTTATTGCGCTTTGATTGTCATTATATATTCTTTTGTGGCTTCGGATATCGCCAAGTACTCTGCTTCTGTACTTGATAATGCAACCGTGCGCTGTTTGCGCGCTTCCCAGCTTATCGCTGCTCCGGATAACATGAACGCTTATCCTGAATATGACCTCCTGTCATTTACGTCTCCGCCCCAGTCAGCGTCAACTAGTCCGTATAGCTCGTGCTCTGTCTTCTGGTATATTATACCGTGATTTTTTGTCCCTTACAGATATCTTAACCTCTTTGCCGCTTGTCAATATTTTTCATTGTAATTTGAATTAAATCGACTTAAGAAATTCACTGTATACAAAA
Organism: Odontomyia ornata; assembly: GCA_963969285.1. Lineage (NCBI taxonomy): Eukaryota > Metazoa > Arthropoda > Insecta > Diptera > Stratiomyidae > Odontomyia > Odontomyia ornata. The sequence continues at coordinate 33,526,607 of OZ017740.1, forward strand.
TATCTGGTCGTGTTGTGCTCAATTCCATTGGCATATTCACTGGCTTGCACTCCTTCACATTAAATTGCTCCAGGATCAAAACTAGTAGGGCTACAACTCAATGAAAATAAAACAAAGCTCATGGCGCAGTTGGGGAAAATATGTCAAATACACAAAATATCACACTTGGCGAATACAGCATCAAAAATGTGAGCTAATTTGTGTATTTAGGCGCCAAAATAACGAGAACTGATAATGAAAGAGACGAAATAAGATGAAGAATACAGCTCACACATAAAATATTTTTTTCAGTTTCGACAATCTTGAAGACCAGCTGCATACACAGGAAAATAACGCTCCAAGTTTACAAATCTGTGATAAGACCTGTGTTATGCTATGGGTATGAAACATGTAAGACCTAACCCAAGCATCCGCAAATATATTGGACGCCTTTGAGCGACGGGTCCTGAGTCGAATAATCGGAACGAAACTAGACGGGGACCAATGGCGAATTCGATACAGCCATGAGCTGTATGAAATTTTTGACGAACCGGACGTCTCAACGACTGTAAGACTGCGGAAGCTGCAATGGGCTGACACATGAATCGTATGGACGAAGAACGGACACCCAAAAAGGTATTCGTTCGGAGAACTGAAGCCAAGAGATCAGTGGGGAAACCGAGGAAACGCTGGTCTGACTCGGTCGATGAAGACAGTTCATCGCTGCTCGGATTTCGAAATTGGAGGACACGGTCAATGAACTGAGACAGTGTGAGACGCTTGTTGCTGGAAGCGAAGGCCCGAGAGGGGCTGTAATGCTATGAAGAAGAAGAAAATGAGCATTTAGTTGGATTTGAAACCGTAAATGTGCAGGAAAAAAGGTCACAGATGGCTTGCCTATCAGAAGCTTGGCAGTTATGCCATAAGAAGACATTACGAATGTTGTTTTCAGGGAACGCCTTTTTGATTTTTTTGCCAAGTAGTCGGTAGTTGACGAAGTCAGTGTCAGAGCCGGAATTCTGGTATTTCCTACGAGCCTTGTCCTTCAAATAAAGAGCGTCTGAGACTTCAGGCGAAAACCAGCTGGAGCTTTGCTTCGAGGTGAGCGGTAGATAGGTGCATGACTTATAATTTTGCTACTGAGATTTTAGTAGAAGGTAGACAACGCTGTATTGGCATCTAGCTGCTGTAGTAATGAATCTGAGACAATATTGTCTAGCTCTAGCTGGCTGGCTGCATAGTTGGCTTGGCGAAAATAAAATTTTGAAGAAATAGAAGTGCGTTCGAATTGAGGTGCAAGAAAAGATAAACGAACCTCAAGCAGAGGATGGTTGGAATCAGGTATATATTCATATGGGGATTTTGAAATCGAGATTGTGGTAAGATTGGTGTTAAGGATAAAATCGAGAAGATGTTTTTTTGTGTTCGAGATCGTATTTGATTGCGATAGGGAATAAAGCGATAAAAAGAAGAAAACGCGATGGAGAGATCATTGTTAGATGTGAGAGATTGAGAACGTGTGTCCCAACATAGGAAAAGCACGTTGAAAGCACCATAAATTAAAATAGTGTGAAGAGGAGTGATGCTGTTGAAATAAGAAGAGAAAAAACGATTGGAAATACGGTTTGAGAGATATTGACGAAGACAGTGATGCATTCAACTGCAGGCGAAAGGAAAAAGTCAGAGTAGAGTTGGCTGCTTCAAAATTTATGAATGGCGAAAAATGCAAGACCACCGTCTGATTTTTCTGAATTCAAACGTTTCTTATCAGTGAAGTAGGCATCGTATAAGGAAAAGATTTCATTGCAGACTATGTCAAGAGTCAGCCATGTTTCTGTTAAACAGATGAAGTCATCGCCGGAGATGAAAGAGGCAAATTTAATAGCCTCCAGCTTGGTTCGCATGCCACGTACGTTGTGATAATAAAGATTGACGCTACGAGAAGTGATTTTTGAATATGTAAATTACTTTTTAAAAAAGATTCAGGTTGAACCGTTGGTAAAGTCTCGGAAGAAAGCTCACTGCATTACGAACATTTTTTTCTTTTGGTCGTTTCGAAAGCTTCAATTAAGACTCCTTGAGGTCAATACTCTGGATGAAGCACTATGTTGCAGTTTGATTGTACAGTAGCTTGAAGGAAACTATAACTCTATCCTCAATGCTACCCTTCGTCAATTTGTGGCAACTGATGATCTTCCCGAAACGTCCAAATTTATTTAAGACGTAATGTTTCATAAGCTAGACGAGAGATGAATATTTGCTTCGGCGGGGCCATCTCATGAATATGATGCTGGTAGAATTTCGGCGGAGTGAGAAGCATCCGCTACTGACTCTGGTTGAATCTCTGCAGAGTGTGAAGCTTCTGCTACCGAAATGTTATTTATTTAAATCCATTTAACAGACAAAAATCCAATTACAAAGTAGATTTAGACAATTAAATATTGTTTAAAGTAAGATACATTTATACAACAAAATCAACCAGAAAAAAGTTAATTAAAACATGTAAGAAAAGAAATTAGGAGCTAGATGAAAGTTTGAAAAATTGAGTGATAAGGAAATATTAATCGAGATTCACAAAAAGTAACGTCTTCAGTTTATTTTTAAAAACCAAGTAGGACGTGGATAGAGAACCAAGCTCGAGGTTGTTGTGCTTTCTGATGATTCGCGGCATAATTGACTGAAAATATAAATCTGTCCGGTCGTACGGAACCATGAGAATGTTATTAGATCGACTAGGACGCGCATTAATGCAAGTCTTCGCTTAGATTAGAAGCAATTTGTTGGTGGTACGACTTATAAAAGAAACATTGATCTAAGAAGGTTCTACGGGACGACAGAGAAGGGAGACGAAGTATGGATAGACGACGCTCATAAGACTCATATGCTGAGTTGAATTTGAAGGCAAAATACGGGTAAACTTACGCTGAACAGCTTCTAGTGAGCTCACAAGATATAAATGTCTAGGAGACCACACTACTGAGCTGTACTCAAGAAGCGGGCGGACAAGACATGTGAACAAGCGAACAGCGGTAGCAATATTTACAAACTTGTGCAAATGCCGCATAATAAAACCCGAAACCATGGATGCCTTGGTAATTATGCTAAAAATATGGGCATCGAATTTAAGCTTGGGGTCAAATATTACACCAAGATCTTTACATGAGTCTGCAGCGGAGAGGACAACATCACATACGGTGTAATTGTAAGTTAAAGGAACAATTTTCAAAGTAAAAATCATTTTAAAACATTTGGATACATTGATACGAAGGGAGTTTGTATTACACCAGTTATAGAGGTTAAAGAGATCATTTTGGAGTAGCTAACAATCTTCAAAAGATCCAATTATCCCGAACACCTTGAAATCATCAGCATACAGGAGACAAGAAGAGGAAATTACAGAGGAAGATCATTGATAAATAGTACGAAAAAAAGAGGGACGCCAGATGTAGGATTGAATGGAAAGAAGATTGTGCCATAGAGATTAACACGACATGAACGAGAGGATAGAAAGGATGAAATCCAAGAATGTAGGGAACCGGATATGCCGAGCAAAGCTAACTTTTGACAGAGAAGAACATGGTTCACGGAGTCAAAAGCTTTGGAGAAGTCCGTGAATATTGCATCAACTTGAAGCTGCTGATCTAAAGCTCTTGCAATATAATCTTCGAACCCAGACAAGTTCAAGGAAGTTGAACGACCCTTCAAAAATCCATCTTGCTGTGGTATGATAATTGAACTCAATGACTCAAGAAGCCTGTTGTGTAAAACTCGTTCCAGCAGCTTAGAGAAACAGGAGAGGAGTGATATGGAGCGATAGTTTGAGGCAGATGATGGGTCGCCGTTTTTAAAGGTAGGAACAACATTTGCATCTTTCCAGTACGTTGGAAAGGTGCCAGTACCAAGGGTGAGATTGAATATAAGGGATAGAGCAAAACACAAAGAGGAACAAAGTGACTTTACAAATATATTAGGCAATCCATTGGGACCAGAAATAACATTCGGATCGAGCAAGTTAATTAGGGATTCAACTCCAGAAAGATCAGTGGAGTAGGATGTAATTCAGTTTGAATTGAGTTTATGAGGAAGTGTAGTGTACCAGAAGAGGAAAAAGTAGAGGAAAAATATTCGGCAGATAGGTTGGAAATATCCTGAGGGGAGGAGGCTTCAGTGTCATTCCATTTAACAATATGCGGGATGGTAGAGGAAGATTTAAAGGATCGGATGTAGGACCGAAACGGTTTAGCCTTATTTGTCAGGAGGGAACTCTCTAAACTGATGAAGTAGTTTTTCACGGCCGTTTTGAGCTCTTTTTTAGCCGAAGAACGCAGTCTACAAAAATTCTGTTTGGCATCATCATTTCCAGTCAATTTATAGTGCCTGTGCCCCTTGTCTTTGGCTTTTAAGGTACAAAGAACTCTTCGAGTAAGCCAAGGCTTCAGTGCCTATGCCCCTTGTCTTTGGCTTTTAAGGCACAAAGAACTCTTCGAGTAAGCCAAGGCTTCAGTTTCGCTTTGCGAGAAGCTTGCAGTGGAGTATACACAGCAATCAGATTGTTAAGGTAGTCGTAAAATTTGCTGAAAGCACTTTCACAGTCAAGACAAGTGAAGAAGGTGTACCAGTTGACCGAGTCCAGATTGGTTTTAATTGCCTCATAATTTGCTGTAAAGAAGTTGTAACGATAAACTGAGGCAATTCTCTGAGGTTTTAGGGTATCAACGGTTAGTGGTAGAGACAAATGTATTGATGGAGATCAGGTTGAATATAAGGATGTAAAACAGGAGCTATTGATAGACATCCAGTTATGGTTAAACTGTGAAAAAGAACAAAGGGAAAGAAAGAAAGAAAGTAACAAAGAAGAATTATTAGTTGAGGAAATACCAGGTGTAGTTAAGGGATCCCATTCCACTACCGGTAGGTTGAAGTCCCCACAATTCATAATTTTAGAATGTGGATGACGAGCAAGAAGATGGGCAGAGAGTTCATCGAAGAAGGTTTCGTACACATTTAGGAGAGAATTACAGGGAACATACACAGACGAAATTAATGAAGAGGAATTATAAGGAAGAGGGAGTTTAACAATAACACACTCAACAGCACGAGCAAATTTGAAGTCAGCGCAAAGTAAACTATTAAGGGTTTTGCAGACTGCAACCAAGACTCCCCCACCATCAGATTTATTAGTGATGTTAAGGTCACGGTAGCATCGGTAGACTAAATAATCTGGTAATATTTACGCATTTGAAATATTTTCGTCCAACCACGTTTCAGTTAAACAGATAACAGAATCGTTAGTTAATTGAGACACAAGTAATAAGTCCTCAAGCTTCGTTCTTAAGCCACGAACATTCTGGTAATAAATAGAAATAGTTGAACGATTAGGAAGGGAAGAATTTCTTTCAATGTTAGATGATCCTTGAAGGTTGTTGAGGCTGTTTGGAACCTGTATCGGGACGAAGTCGCCGCTTAGCTTGCCTTGTATCGAATGCTTTAACGAGTGTCCGCTTTGGCCAAAAATCGGGACGAAGTAGGATAGAAAGTTCAGCCGGAACTGTGAGTTTGAATGAACTTATAACCTGGTCGGGAAGGTTGCCTTTTGTTAATTTTACGCACCTGAAAATACTAGGCATGTAACCCAGCTTCGATGTTACGTAGTTGCCAAGTGTATCTTGGTTGTGTTGTAAGCGAGCCTTGATATGAACAATTGTAGAGGTGGGGAGACTGCTCGCAATATTCCATTATCAGCTAACACACTATATAGTTTTGTGGTGCTGGAGATATAACAATGTTTCGCTGAAGTTTGTTAATCGTTGATTGTGTTTGGCACAGTTCGGATTGCGGCTGGATTTTTTTTCGCTGCTGAATAGGCAGGATAGGCTGCTGCATGCAACTATTTTGTTGCAGATCCGTAGCTTTATTAAGTGGAGCCGGAATCGATTCCTGACTACCTGCTTGCTGTTGTTGCGCAAAAGGTTCTTTTGATGTTGGACGAAGGGGGTCCATTTTTCTATGTAGTACCCCGACGAATAGATGAGGGCCCAAATGGTGTTAAAAGTACAATCTTAGACTCGTTGATGGCCGACAGTTTCTTGTTGTTTTTCCTCGAAGGTTTAGCCTGCGACTTACTTCTACTTACTATTGAAGAAGTTGTATCTAATATGATTTCCCGATGGAGGAAGATCCGGCACCGAAAGCTGCAATACATCACATGTTGTCAGGTTCATCTCAGTTAAAGAATACGCAGATAAAACATTAGCAAACTGGAGCAAGAGAGCAGTCTCACTACACACAGCCGAGCATTTTTTATGCAAAGCACGCAGTTCATCGAGGATATGACTGTTAAACTAGCCATACGGAGCCGAGAACGTTAAGTAACGCCGGCAGGTCTCGCAGTGCCAGTGGACTCCATTGTCAGATTTGTTTTTAACTTTGGCGACATTTCCTTGAGTTTACGCAACCCGAATGATAGAACCGTTCGCAGAGACCAAAACATAGCACAGAGGGGGACTTATCATCAGAGTCCTGGCATTTGAATTGATAAAAGTAGAGAAAGCGATAAAGTGATATTGAAAAGTGATAAACAGAAATCTTATTTCAATTCAAAGACAGTGTTTAATTTCATGGAAATCTTAAAACGTAAGCCGAGCACCTGATACGCGCAACAATATTGTTACTCGAAGATCAACAAATTTATTTAATTGATTTGCGCCTATATGAAATGCTTGCTGCACGGTGGTCACTCTTGAGGATAATAATTAGTTATTCGTTCATTTTCGTGCTTATGTAACCAATCTATTTTAGTAAGTTACTAGTACGTAAGTTAGATATCCGTGAGTTTTCTACCACTTACCAACTTTCGAGAGTTTTCATTCGGCAACTAACCCTTATTGATCATCCAGCCCTCCAACCTCCATGCAAAGATAAACATACTTGCAGCATATGCAATATCATACGTAGATCACCCACCAAGGACCGAGACCAACCAACTTTTTCCCCCTTCAGGTACCTTCATCCCGCTAGGTCAGAAGGGCACACGAACTACTTCCTTACAATCGCAATAAAACGTATTTGTCATTGGATACAAACTTGTTCTCCAGTCAAGATTGCGATGTCTTTAACATATTATTTGCTATCTCCTGAAATTAATAATATTAAGGTAAAAAATTAATTTAATGATTGAAAATTAATGAAATAAATTAGAAGCAAAATGAAATAAATTCGGAACACATATGTAAGCGAACGAATGTTGAACTAAATGAATGGAATATTAAAAGAATTAGAATGAAATTCGCGCCACGAAGATAGATTCAATAAAAAAATGTTCAGATAATAAAGCATAAAAATTAAATTTAGACAGAATCCGTGTATTGTTTAATTTTAATACCTGCATTAGTAAGATTCCCTGAAAATATGCGCCCAAATAAAGGTGTGTAGTCTGTGTGGTCTAGTGGTTAGAGCATGAACGCATAAGCCGAAGGTCCCAGGTTCAAATCTCGTTGGGAGCAGCGTGATTTAGTTCAGGGAATTTTTCGGACAGACTATGAGTGTTCACTCAGTAGTGATATGTTCTGATTTAATCAGATCATATCATAGCTGAGCAGGAACGCGGGAGCATGGTACTGACCAAACCAACTTCCGAAAAAATCAATACGGTCATGAAAATGAGATACTCTTAACTGTCTCTAAGCGAAGGCCCGAGAGGGGCTGTAGTGCTACAAAGAAGAAATAAAGGTGCTCGAACGAGGCTTCTATTAGTTTGCCAACTTTACAAATTATTAAATCGTTATGATACGAATCGAAGGTCGATATTTGAACACACAAATCCATATTAAATAGCAGATTCATCTGATAAAATCGTGCCTTCATGTCTTCTAAATTATTTCCCATTCCCATCGAAATACCTACCAGCAATTATATTTTCTATCATATTTTCAAACTGACAAGAAGACGAGGACGTGAGAAACAGTTGGTAAAGTTCCAACTTCACAAATGCCAATCGTAGCTGAAATGCCGACTACGCTGTTTGTTGCTGGACGGGAAAGAAAGACAAAAATCAATGTTTCAAGTGCTTCCATCTTACAGCAATCAACGATCATCGCACATTCAAGTATTATAACAAGTCTCAAATACCGCAAATTGCATACAACGTGCAGAAAAAATTTTTTTCCCGCCGAACCGCCACTCGTTGCAATTTAACAACGATTATGTCATTGAGAAAAGTGCATTTGAACATTTTGGTTACTGCGAATTTCCGTCTTCCTGCTTTTTTAATTATCGCGTTCTTTGCAAAATTGCTGAGCTTCGGAGTAATTAGTGTTCCGTAATGATACTACCAGTACTGGTAATCTTTGTCCCCGTTTAAACGCGCTTTTGTTTGTACTTTGACTACTACTCGTACTCGCGTTGCGCTTGTTCGATAATAAATTAGTTTAATGAATTGTAACACAAACCTATTAGCTATTATTATGCAATCGTATTAGGACCACGATAACAAGCTACCGTCAATAGAACGAAGCGTTTATGCCAGCCATAAACGAAACCACCATCGTATACGAGTGCGATTATTTGCAATGACCGCAAACTAACCATGTCACGGCTTTATGATGCGAAAATATTCGAATCAAAGCAAATAATCCCTTGGAGTCGTTTGTGGTAAATGAATTCTGACATTGATTCGGGGGAGAGAAAATCAATGGGATAAGGCAAAGTGCTTCAATCAAAAGGGACAGCAGCGTAATTGGACGAAGAAGGTTCCAAGAAATGCATAAAAGAACCTTTTTCGAACGGATCTACTCATAACCGTCTGCCTCGTTCTCTCTTTCTTCTCTGCTATTTACACCGTAATCAAAGGAAACATTTCACAGTCCACGCTAATTTGTTGCCGTTGATTTTGATAGGCTTGACAGGCATTTCGTCCTTTGTCAATGCTTAAGCATATCGGGACAAGGATCCTTGGTAGTGTATACTAATCTCAATGCTCGACAAAGTCAAAGTTGATATCAGTCCAATTGCTGGAAGAGAATTTCAAGTGGGTATAAGAACGTTCAAGGAGGATTGGCATTAAAAAAATTGTATACTATATTGTAGGAGTTGTTGGGCAATAGTGGGAGGGAATTAAGGTCACTGGGAGCGTGTGTGTATGAGAGCGGGAAAGAGCATTTTTGTGTGGTAGCTTGCCAATAGGCTTTGGAAGAGAGATTGTTGACTGGATCGATGAAAAGAGGAAATAATAGGAAACTGACGTTATATTGTATTCAACTGGAACTGACTGTGTACTACTAAAAATAGTTTGCTCCTATTTCCCTGCCCTTATGTCATGGATCATAGAGAATTGTTCCGATTCTAGCGCTACTGCCTCCGATTCATGGCATTACGGACGATTTGACGTCAGGAACACGATGACTGTGCTGCTATTACAAAGGATTCTTCATTGCGGCGGTTAGAGCTTCTGGCTAAGTTGTATGCAGAATTTTGGAGATGATTTTCATCCTCCAGGCAAGTTTGTTTGGAATGCCTTGTGATTTTCTTTGTCCTTACTTTTGGTGTTTTGTCGTAGAATCCTTGAATGTTATATTCTTATACGAAATATGATGATAAAAGGCAGTGATTTTTTAAGATTTAATATATTCTGCAGTAGAGTTTAAATGCAAGGTATAACACAGTTTGATAAAAAAATACTCGTAAGTCTAGTAAGGAAAAGTGATGGTCTACCGAGAGAGTTTAGATTGCTTGTAAAGGTTTTTCCGTTAAGGACAGAATAATTTTATCTATTAACAAAATAAAGTAATATTTGAGATGAGTTTAAATTTATTGTGGGTGTAGTGCAAGGATTCTTCTTCTTCTTCGTAGCACCACATCCCCTCTCGGGCCTTCGCTTCCTACAACAAGTGCCTCCAACTGTCTCAGTCCATTGACCGTGTCCTCCAATTTCAAAATCCGAGCAGCGATGAACTGTCCACTGACCGAGTCAGACCAGCATTTCCTCGGTTTCCCCACTGTTCTCCACCCTTCAGTTCTCCAAACGAATACCTTTTTGGGTATCCGTTGTTCGTCCATACGGTTCATTGGTCAGCCTATTGCAGCCTCTGCAGTCTTACAATCGTTGACTCCTTCAGCTCGTCAAAAATTTCATACAGCTCATGGTTGGTTCGAATTCGCCATTGGTCCCCGTCTAGCTTCGGTCCGATTATTCGCTTCAGGACCCGTCGCTCAAAGGCGTTCAATATATTTGCGGATGCTTGGGTTAGGGTCCATGTTTCATATCCATTAAATAACAGGTCTTATTACAGATTTGTATACTTGGGGTTTTGTTTTCCTGTGTATGCAGCTGGCCTTCAAGATCGTTAAAACTGAAAAAAAGTATTTTATTCGCGAGCTGTATTCTTTGACGTATTTCGACTCTTTCATTATCGGTTCTCGTTATTTTCGCGCCTAAATACACAAATTCGCTCACATTTTTGATACTGTATTCGCCAAGTGTGATATTTTGTGTACTTGAGGTGTTTTTCCTCGACTGCGTCATGAGCTTTGTTTTATTTTCATTTTGCTTCACTGGCGAGTTTCAGAATGAGTTCTTTGGCAGTTGTTAATGACCATGACAAAATGTTGATGTCGTTGGTATAAGCTACTTCTTGGCTCGTCTTGTATAGTAATGTTCCTCGTGTATCGACAGAAAGCTTCCTTATGACGTACTCCAGAGCCAAGTTGATATTTGTGTCAAAGGCATCGGTGAGTTGGTTATTTTTGCGGACTTGGGAGATCGTCGACATCATTGTAATTTTGGTAAGACGGACTAATTTGGTATACGCCTATGTTGAACTCCCAGCATTTTTCAAGTACTTGCTGGACAGTGTACAATTGGTCTTAATCAATCTACCTGCTCTAAAATTACTTTGATACTCCCCAATAACACTTTTGGCATATAATCCGATTTTATTTTCTAAGATCTTTGAAAATATTTTCTATGCCGTGCAAAGTAGCGATATGCCTCTATAATTTTTGCACTGTAGCTTGTCACCTTTTTTGTGAATAGGGAATATAATTGATTGGCTCCACTCTTCCGGCATGTGTTCTTGTTGCCAAATGTGCTGGATGACTTTTTGAACAGCTTTATGAACATTGCTGCCACTATATTTGATGAGGTCCACTGGAATCTCATAGATGCCCGGCGCTTTATTATTCTTTTGGGCTTTGATGATGGAACAAACTTCATCCAGAGTTAGTTCGGCCAATAGAAGCTCTCCATCGACATCTATGGGCTCCGATGTTCTGGAACTGTGTGGAGGATTAACGAAGCTTTTGAAATATGATGTCCGTTTTTCGTTAATCTTGGATTCATCAGCGATAATATTGCCGATGTCATCATGACAGAGCGTAGTTTTTGGCTGGTAACCACGTTTCAGGCTTTTTACTACTTTTTATGCTTGTCTGGTGCTGTTGCTCGCTAGATACACATCGATGCTTCTCAATTGGTCGTCATAGTATTTTCGTTTCTTAATTCTAATTATCCTATTCGCTACTCTTCTTAGATTTTCATAATGCTCTATCTTCATCCTGGTTTTCCTACCTGCGTATTCTTTGTACGCCTGATTTATTTTTTGTCTAACGCATTCTGGCAGCCAATCATTTCTCTTGGGCCGGGCTTGAGTCTGATCGTCTTTTCTGCCACGATCTTCATAGCCGCTTTCACTTCCATCTAGAGCTCGTTGCTTGTCTTTAGCGATAAGTCGGATACGATGGGAGCCAGCTAGTCTTCTAAGGTCTCCGTGAAAATTTTGGCCACAACCGCCGTTTGGAGCCTTTCGTTGTCAAATTTTTGTAGTTGGCTGGTCTTCACCGAATACGCCTTTGACATACGACATGGATAGTTTAATTTGATCAAGTAATGATTTGAGTTACAATTGGCTCCTCAGTATCTACGGACGTCAAGTATGCTCGAGGCCCAACGATGTTGGATCAAAACATGGTCGATCTAGTTTTGTATGTTGCCATCCGGTGATACCGAACTCATTTTACGAATGCGTCGATGACTAGATTTCTGCTACATGCAGAGTCAATCAGACGCTGGCCGTTGTCATTATTTTCATCGTGGAGGCTATATCCTCCAGTCGTTCCCCGATGAAATATTTCATAGCCAATCTTAGCGGTGAAATCACCCAAAATTATTTTTGTGTCGTTTGTAGGCAATGAGTCGACTAGTCTTTCCAGGTGATAGTAGCATATTTCCTTCATTTTTTCGTGATTTTGTTCGATCGGGGCGTGATTTCTTGGTTACCGGAACAAATTTTACAACTTCTTACATGCATTGTCATCGTCTATGGCACTACACCCAAGTCGGGCCTTTGCCTGCAGAATTAACTTCCTCCAATAATCACGGTTCGTTTACCGTATCCGCCAGTTGTTTGCTCCCAACAAGGATCTGCTGTCAGCTTCTATTGTGTCTTCCCATCGAACCCTCGGTCTTCTCAGTTGACGTCTACCGTGTGCTCTACCCATCAATGTTCTTTTAGGTAGCCGGTTTTCTCCCATTCTTTCTACATGGCGCGCCCATTGCAATTTACGTAACTTTACGCAAGAGGAAACAGCCGGATTGTCGAAAAGTTCATACAACTCATCGTTGTAACGTAGTCTCCGACCTGTTCCTTGTTTTACTGGGCCGTAGATTTTTCGGAGCACTTTGCGTTCAAATACGTCCACTGCCTTTTCAGGTTCGCTCGTCAGGGTCCATGTTTCACTTCCATATAACAGCACAGGTCTGACTAGCAGGGCTCATTTTGCCTGTGCACAACTCTGAACCTTAGAATGGAAAGTACAGACTTTAATTGAGGCGTTTATGCGGCGCCCAATCTCGTCCTTTTCAGTTCCTCTTCTATTCAGGTTGGCTCCAAGGTAGATCAAATTATCTACACTTTCAAGGTTGTAGTTGCTTACGGTCAGGTTTTGCCGAACTGTAGTTTTCTTTCTCGTTTGAGTCATGAATTAAGTTTTAGTTTCATTAACTCGTAAGCCAATTCAATTTGCTTCAGATTTTAGACTTGAAAATGCTCCTTCGGCATCTAAGATTGAACGTGCCATAATATTGACTTTATCAGCATATGCTGCCAATTGCGTGTACTTGAACATTAGTGTACCCGAGGTTTCAGCTGATGTCTTCCTGATGACGTGTTCCAGCGCAATATTAAAGATCATTGGGGCAAGTCCATCTCCTTGTTTTAAGATTGATTCCGTTATAAAGCTGTCCGTTGGTTCAGCGTTTATCTTGACCTGGGACTTTGCGTTTAGCATCGTGACCTTTACCATGCGGACTAGTTTTGTTGGGACGCCAAAGTCAAGCATTATTTTGTACAGGGCATTTCTATCGATACTGACATATGCTTGCTTGAAGTCTACAAAGAGTTGGTGCACATTGATGTTATATTCCCAGCACTTTTCAAACACCTGATATACGGAGAATATTTGGTCTAATGTAGACCGTCCACTTCGAAATCCTCCCTGATACTCTCCTATAATGTTTTCATACGGCTTTAATTTTCTTCTCATGATTTTGGAGCGCACTTTATAAGACGTGCACAGTAGAGTAATGCCTCTATAATTTTCACATTTTAACTTGTCCCTCTTTTGTGTGTACAGGCCATATTATAATTTTCCGCCTATTCTATGGTAACTGCTCCTCTGACCATTTTCTGCATATAAGCCGATGCAGAGGGTTATTTATATAGGGACCCCCGCTCTGGAGCAGTTCTACTGGTATTTCATGTATTCCAGGAGCCTTATTTTTCTGAGCTCCCATACTGTTGCCTGTGCTTCATCTCTGATTGGTGGCGAAACTTGGACTTTTTGCACTGCTTCCGGAATGTGCACAGCTTCAGTCGGTAATGGGGACGCTGTTAATAGCTTCTGGAAATATTGCAGCTATCTGTTTTTAATATCGATTGGATCGCCCAAGATTGCTCCTTGTACACTTTTGCAAAGACTTGTTTGTGGATTGAAGCCGTCTCTTGGTTGATAGAGGCATACGGATATCTGATTTCATGTAGGATCCTGTTTTCGTTTTTCTGTTGGATCTTGATGTTGATGGTCAGTCGTTTCTTTCTTCGGTACATGTTTTTATCTTGACGTCGAACACTTTTATATTGCTCTTCTTTGGCCCCAGTTGCTCGCTGGATGTATTCTTTGTGCACCTGGTTCCTTTTTTTTAATCGCTTCCTTGCATTCTTCGTCATACCAGCCTTTCCTACTTTCTTTACGAACATTATTAACGCAATATATCGTTTGCGAAAGTATCCCAAAGGGTTGAAAACAGCGATTATTATTATTTTTTGAAACCTCAAAAGAACCCAAAAGTTCCACAAAATTGGAACCCTTTTATAGTCCTCTCCTCTCATCGGCTCAATAAGGTTGTATTCGACACAGATATCATTTCGGAAGAACAACATGGCTTTAGAGCTATGCACCCTACTGAATTCCAGTTAGTCAAAGTGGTCCAACACATTAGAATAGGCTTAAATCGCAGGAACTCAACAGGCCTAGTTATGTTCGACAAAGCTAGAGTCTTTGACAAAGTCTGACATTCAGGACTAATTATCAAAATACATCAATTCAATATGCATCGAACTGTACCCGTAAGCTCCTACGAAAGCAGAACATTCTATGTCAGAATCGACAACCTTGAGAGATGGTTGAGACCAATTGAAGCTGGAGTTCCTCAAGGCTCACCCATCTGATCGGTCTTTTATACTCGTACTTTCTTACTGGAGGCTCATATAAATTAAACCTGACTTTTAAAAAATATCCACAAAATATCTTTTATCCCTGATTAAAAGTTGACTTCATATCTAATATGTTCATCTTCATCTGGTGTATTGAAAGAAATCTAAAAAAATCCTCTTTTAGGTTTGATTAAAAGATGACTTAATTTAGACAGCTTATATGACATGCTTATGTTAGGCGTTCATCTTAATGACATGAATAAGAAATCATTGTTGTGGGAGACGTTGGCCAATCAACATGTCTAAGCAATAAATTATTGAATAATCTAGTAGTTGGAAATTATTATAAACTTCGTGGGAAAGATAGAAGAAAGATGATAAAATAAAAATGGTTTAGAAGAAAGATAAGGAAGATTTCTGAAGAAGAAAGATAGGAAGGTATTGCAATAGTGTAAGCGAGAGAGAAAATTAATCAAGATAGCAAAGAGAAGGTAGGGAAAGAAGGAAACTAAAGATTAGGCAAGATAGGAGTGAGATACAAGATAGAAAGAGAATAGAAAAAAAGCAGGAATTCTGGGTGAGTACTTTTAGCTTTCAGGGACCGACTTAGGCTAGTTTCGGTTTTTATTGATTTTGATATTAGAATACTGGGTACCTAGATAGTTCGTTTTGATGAGAAAATCATACAGGCAAAAGAGGACTGACTAATCGGTCATAACTCCGAGAAGGGAAACGGATCCCTGTGAACCCCCTCAGAACATCAAACAACTGATAAGAAGAAGGAATCAAGTTAGGAGAATAGCTAGGTATACAGGGGATCCTACGCTACGTATAAACACTACTCGGATTGCGATTGAAATTCGAAATAAGATACGAGTATTCCGAAATGAGCGACGGGAGAGTTTTTCGCAAAGTCTCATGCCTAGGTAAGGTCGTTTTCATAGAGTGTCCAAATAATTGCAACTACGCAACAAAATTGTGGTACCACCAGTACACTATTCGAATGGGATGCAACTCCACGATGCTGGTAAGGCTGAAGTATTCGCAGATTCCTTAGAAAAGCAACTTCGAGATAATTGTTCAGATGAGAAAGACTTCGAAACTGAGGATAGAATTGCTTCTTTGGTCGACAGACTGCTGGGAACCGAAGACAGGATTGAACCAACAGACCTAGACGAAACCAGAAACATTATACAGAAGCTTAATAAACGTAAAGCGCCTGAGCACGACAACATTACCAACATAATGATTTCCTGGTTACCGGACAACATTTTAAAAATTTTTTGCTTTAGCGCCACAGTCCCTTGCGGGCTTTCGCTTGAAGATAGTTAGAGTATGGCGTTTATCTTGATCGTATATATCGGCACTTGAGAAGATAATATGGTCAGTACCACGCGTTGACCGCTGATCCGTTTACCTAGCCGCGATACGTTCTGATTTTAAAACCAATACGTTTCATAGCTGAACGGGCTTATAGTCCGTCCGAACAATCCTTCGAAATAAATCTCGTCGTCACCAACTGGATTCGAACTAGGAACCTTCAGTTTACGTTGCGGCGCTCTAACTTACAGACATTATTAATGCAATATCCCATTTGCATAAGTATCCCAAAGCATGGAAATCAGCAGTTATTATGGTTTTTCCGAAGCCTGAAAAGGATCCACGATTTCCAGAAAACTGGAGACGTTTGGTAACTGAAAGTGGTTAGTGAAATCGCGCTGGCTGGTCCATCTTGCCTATACTCAAGGTACAAGAAAATAAATATGAATCAAAAAATTGCTTGATCCTCATATCAGGTCTCTCAAATGATCTTCCTAGGCCAGCAAGGACGATGGTTCTGATAAAGGATCTTAACGAAAACGCAACAATGTGTTATCGCTTAGATTGACGTGAAATTTTATAATAATGCGAAGAATAGTCTAGCTTAATGGCGACGCACTAAATTCAGGCTATTCTAAAGCCAATGTTTCTAAAAATCCCTCTTCATCCCACCCTTCTCGCTACAAAAGAATTTCTGTAACTCGAAGGCGCTTGGAGGTGTTAAAAACGATCTCGAAGTAATGTGTTAAACGTTTTCGGGCTGGGTACTCAGATTAACTGGGAAGGTTTTAGTGAGTAGTTCAGAAGTCATATTTGCGGTGGAGTCCCACAATCAGGGCGTAAATAGCCTCCACCTCCCTGCAAAAAGAAAAAAAAAAATAGCCATGCAATTCGAAAATCTACCAAAGCTTATATTATTTTAATTATATCGAGGTATAAAATTGATTCAAGTACTAACAAATATTTTTTCTTTCGTTTCAGGTAAGTTGGAATCACTACTACATTGAAACTTTCAATCGTAAGTCATGCATTACTGAAATAAGTATTACTCGTCTAAAAATTGGCATTATAACAGGATCCAAATGCACATGCCAGCTGCTTTGGTTAAAAAAATTGGGAAGGGTTTCCGACCCACTCATAGCTGAGAGTTCAACCGCTACCAGTTGAAAAAGACTCAGCTAAAAACTACTAAATTCCAAAAGATTTGACGGAGTGGATCGACCTTCAATGAAACCATGCTGCTCGGGAACTAAGTAAACCTGAACAGTGTTGAACAGGTTGGCGTATACAATTCTCCAACAACTTTGAGAAGCAAGACAACGTAGAGATTGGTCAATAATTAACAATGGAAGTAGCATCATCTTTTTTTGAAAATGGGAGTAATGTTATCACTTTTCCAGCAATTTGAAAGGAGACCGCTTTTAAGCCTGATATTGGAAAGGAAGGATAAAGGAATACAAATTGAAGAGGACAAGGACTTAACAAAGTGGTTGGAAATCCCATCTGGACCAGCACTGAGAGAGCTGTTAAGCTCGAGGATGAATGAGCTTACTTCTTCGGAGAAACAAGAATATGATATAGGAACGGCTGACAGCTCAATGAAGAATCTTAATACATTTGTAGAACGGTTGAAAAGAAGAAAAATACGTAGAAAATAACTCACAGATCTCCAAAGGTGACGAAACTATATCACCATTTAAATGGAGGAAAAGGGAATTCTAGTGGACGACTTGAGGGCGTTCATGTATTTCCAGAAAGGTTTGGAACGATTTGAATGTAAGGAGCATTCAATGTTATGGAAAAAGGAAAACTTCGTCACCTCTAATTTTGCAAGGGACCTGAGGTGACAAAAGTTTTTTTTGCAACAGACGATATTTCATGGAGAAGTACTCGACGAGCTTGATCCTTCATATTTAGAGCACGCAAAACATCAAAACTTAACAATGGGCTTTACTTTGAGGAGTCGTAACCCAGATTGCTTCCGAGAGAAAACCATAGAATTTTTGACAAGCAATGTCCGAGTCCAGACTACTAAGATAGTGGGACCAGTCAACTGAAAGGAGAGATTCAGAGAGTTGTATCGTTTTAGCCCGACTTGGCGATTACAGGCATTAGTCATAAGTGAAATTTTAAATCTCAGCGCAAACTGATGAGGATCAATAGGAAGATAGGGAAAGAGTACCGGAGAGAAGTGTAAAGAAGTGTATAGTCCTAGAGATAACGGCCAGAACAAGGCTCGTTGTGCTGAACATTGGCGATACGCCGACCTTCCGCTGTATGGGCTACGAAGAAACCATACCCGACGTGACTTTCGCTTCGGATTTCCTAGTGCGGAGGGTACACAATCGGACAGTATTAGGGAGCTACTCAGCCAGTGATTAACAATACATTCTGCTTGAGATTCGTCACGCTACCTCCCACCGGCAATGCTCTTGACCTTCTTGATTGGGTGAAACATTGAGAGGATCGACGACGATGGATGGTTCATGGATAGTGCACCGCTGCTGGGGGGTGAAGAGCTAGCAGCTCAATATGTGGTGAACTCAACTATAAGTATTATTGTCTGCTTGCGGCACTTCTATGCCCCATCGAAGAGCCCGACACAGCAAGCCTCCAATGTACTGTTGGTCGATTGAAAGCGCTGAAAAGCCAAGGGAGAATCACAAGTTACGACGTGAAGATCAACGGGCACGAGACCGTGACGAGGCATGCAATTGGTTAGTAATATAAAAGTTGGCCAGGAAATGCCTTCGCAAACTGATTAACAGCAATAAGATTCGCTACTGGCAAGATCTATTGAACAAGGTGAACAGGAATCCGTAGGGCCTTGGCTTAGGGATGGGAAAACCCGCACTGGTTTAACTGAAAACCGGTTTTGTGGATCGAAAAACCGGTTTTTCCGTAAGTTTTTTCCTCCCGGTTCAAACCGGGTTTTTCTATCGAACTCAAGAACCGGATACAAAGGAATAGACAAATACCGAAGACAAAAAACCGGAAAACAGTTTTTTTTTGCTATCCCTACCTAGGCAACATTAATGACCACAGATACACACCAGAGCAAAGTGAATTTCTATATTTTTATTTGGTTCTTGGTATTGGTTGCTTGTATTTAGTTTTAATGTGAAGGACTCTTTGGTGTTGCCATGACGCTCCACCTTCCTGACATTGAATTGTCTCGATTCATTACTCCTTGTCTGAATCCGCAGCATCATCGTAAAAATCGAGCTTAGGACTCACAACGA
The DNA here is from genome assembly GCA_963969285.1 of Odontomyia ornata. Classification (NCBI taxonomy): domain Eukaryota; kingdom Metazoa; phylum Arthropoda; class Insecta; order Diptera; family Stratiomyidae; genus Odontomyia; species Odontomyia ornata. The sequence continues at coordinate 33,545,853 of OZ017740.1, forward strand.
TCCACGGTTTCAACTTTTCGCTCGTATACATTCCGTTGGTTGGGACGTGCGATTCCCACGTCCTCAACGAGATATCTGTTTTTTCGTAAAATTCTCGGAATGACTTAGGGCCCCACGATGTTTGGGCTCTAACTTTCGAGATTCTCCCGTAGCAGCAGGTACATTCTCTAGAACGATGAGATCTCCTTCCATGTAGATAAAAGGTTTCTTGTGTTTCACGTTGAACCTTAATCTCCGTTTCTCTCGTTCGGTGCTAATTCGCTCTGCAGCCAATTGTCTTCGGTTAACCATATCGCATTCCGTTGGATCAGCAGTCGCTTCATCTGATGTTAGAGCTATAACTAGCCGATTCGTGATGACGTCTCGAAGACGATAATCGAATATTAACTCGATCAGAGACCACTGAAGATTGCGCAATTGTAAATCCCAATCCTTATGATCAGCTGGTGCAGTTCTTAGAAATGATAAGATACACTGGTCTGGATGTTCGATTTGGCCATTCGCTCGAGGTGTTCTGTCAGCAACCTTAATATGTTGAATTTCTTTAGATGCGCAGAATTCAGCAAATTCTTGTGATGTAAAAGCAGTGCCTCGATCGCTAATTATACGTTTAGGTAGACCGAAGACAACGTCAGATTCCTGAATGCGTCGATGACGGGCTTCGATTTCATAGTTTTGACAGCTCTCAAAATGAGGGACTTACTGAACGCATCAGATATTCGAATGATGTGCAAATTACCCCGACAACTGCGCGGAAGAGGCCCCGGGGGGATCAACGTGTAATGTCCAGAACGGAATAGGTGTCACCTCATCCGAATAGAGTTGACCCTCAGGTTTGCCTGCGATTCCTTTATTATTGCAGCACTCTAAGCATGCTGCGATGTACGACTTGATGTATTTTCGGAGATTGTTGAACCAAAAATCTTGCCGAACTCGATTTATGGTCTTCTCAAGACCAAAGTGGCCCATGTCATCGTAGTACGTGCGGATGATTTTCCACCTGACTGCAAACGGAACGACGAATTTGAGATCTTGGTCGATTTTACGATATAACCGACCGTTTTTGAGCTGATAACCTGACTTGATCTGTTTGGATTGAGCGGACTCAATATCGCCTCTCAGAACTTCGATTAACTCCTTCAACTTCACGTCTTGCCCTTGCAAGAGCACAAGCCAGTCTTCGTTTTCTTCCACTCGCATTATGTCGTCCGATGCTATCTCTGGCTCGTTCGGTGGTTCGTTTGAAGTCCTGCTTAGAACATCTGCGTGACTCATGCGTTCAGCCGATCGATGTATGATGAAGAAATCGTGCTCCTGTAGCTTCAGAAACCATTGACCGATGTGCGGTATCAATGGCTTAGACGTTCTTGTGGTGCTAATTGCGGCGCAATCGGTAATTATCTCGAAATGCTTACCGCGCAAATAAATGCGAAATCTTTCTAACGACTCGACGATAGCCAAAACTTCAAACTCATGACTATGGTATCTGCTTTCGGATTCGCTACACTGGCGGCTGAAGTAGAAAACCGGTCTGAAATTGACACCGCCGTCTCGTTGCATGAGGATTCCGGCAAGACCCAGTGTGCTCGCGTCAGTGTGAACTTGATGTTCAGCACTGGATCGCAGCAAAATGCTGATTTCAATTTTTCAAATGCGTCTCGTTGTTCGGTCGACCAACAAAATTGTGAATTATCCTTCTGCTTCAACAAAAGTTAAAGTGGCCTCGATATTAGAGAATAATCACGAATGAATTTGCGGAAAAACCCGCTCAATCCCAGAAATCTTCGAACTTCTGTTACGTTGGTTGATTCCGGAAATTCTCGAATTGCATTAGTCTTTTCACCTTCTGGTTTTATTCCGTCCTCATCGAAACGATGACCCAAAAACGTGATTTGTTTGGACTTAAACGTACACTTAGAGGGCCGAAGCGTCATATCGGCATCTCGAAGTATAACCAGAAATTCACGGAGTTTAATCAAACCCTCACCGATGGTTTTATTGGGCAGAATTACCTCATCTACGTAGCTAATTGCTCGATTTCCCACTTGTCGTACCAACTTGGTAATGACCTCATGAAAATAACTCGGTGCATTGCACAGGCCGAAAGGCATCCGGTTGAATTCATATTGGCCCGCATGCGTGACAAATGCAGTATATTCCCTGCATTTTTCTGCGATTGGTATTTGATAATAGCCGGATATTAAATCGAGAGTCGTGTAAAATAAGTTACCAGTGATCGATGATAGCTGCTCCTCAACGCTTTTCAGTGATAGCATTGAGCTCACGGAAATCAACACAGAGACGGTCGTCACCATTCTGTTTGCGAACGAGGACAATTGTTGACGAATATTCTGATGATGATGGACGTATGATATCGTTTTCGAGCAGTTCGTTTATTCTTTCTTGAACGCGCTGACGCTTTGCGGACGGCATTCGATATGGATGGCGTCGCACAGGCTTTAAGGTCGTTAACCTTATCGTCATCGTTACCCCGGTTTAATGATCAGTCTTTTGCCCGATGCGCAGAGTAGATCTGACCCCAATAAAAGTGGCTCGGAGATCAAGTCGTAATCCACCGGAAAAATCTTCGCATTTAGATTCTTACCATCCAACTGAATTTCGGCCTCGAGTATTTGGTTGCACGTTACTGAAGCTCCTCCAAATCCTCGTAGGATGATCGGTGAACACTACTTCGCGCCTCCCATCGACATTGCGACCGTTCGTTGAATGAATGTTCTTTCGCTGCCGGGTTCGTCGAAGGATTTAATTTTGTTTCTGTTGAGTAGAATCTCCTTAACAAGCAAATTAATTCTTTCTGTTGATTTTATGCGACGAACATTACTGACGGCGGTCGCAGTTTCATTTTCTGGACATCGGTTGGTCGTATATGATGTTCGTTGACGCTTCTCGAACCTTTGTTTCGGTTGTGGTTTTGGACAGTTAAGCGAAATATGCCCCACCCCTCAAGACAATTATAACATCGGATTCGACGGGATTCCGAATTGCTCGAAATCGGCTGCGCTCGCGCATTTGTTGGCATAATACCTCGCTGTATCGGTGGTGGTCCAAAATTTCGTCTCGACTCCGTTCGTGGCCCCGAAATTCGAGCGGAATTCGTTTCGAAATTCTTTATCGCGGCTAAAAGATCGTTGACGGTGTCGAAAATTGAGCTCAAAGATGAATGCAGTGGCCCGTTCCTTATATACTGGATTATAGCGTGATCGCTCAAGTTACCTTGTCTTCCCAATGCTAGCATAGTATAGAAGTAACTTTGTGTTGCCTCGCTCAGCTCCCTGGTGCAATTCATCATTTTTATGTAAACATCAACCTCGCTTTCATGGTGAGGGATATCTCGCCTCAATGATTCGGCCAGCTTCCAGGAACCCGCGCAGAACCATCGCTCCAAATTTTAGCAGGCTCCTTTAGGAAGGCTTGCATGGCGAACACCAAAACTCTATCGTTCCACTGATATGCCTTTGCAAGCTTCGTAACGCGATCAATGAACTGCGCTGCCGGCATGCTGGATTCGGACGGCGGGTCGAAGTTTGGTAAAATATCCATCACATCTCGGATGTTATGGAAATGCGGTCCACTACATGCCCGCACTAAATTAGCCGATCGTTCGCATGCGTCAACTTCGAACGTCGCTGCCGGCGGCGTCTCACCCGATTTCATGGCCTTAGTGAGTGGTGTCGGCCCCTGTACTACGATCGGTTGAGTGTTAATCTGTTCAGTTGTTGATGACGTCGCCAACTTTTCCCCGTTCGTTAACGTATTCTAAGGTCAATTTTTAGTCGTTCCTTGTTTAACGTATTGACCTTTTCGACCGGCATCATGTTGCGATCCGTTTCTCTCGTATACGGACCGAAGGGGAAATCGAACCACTATTACAATTATGTGTAGCCACTTGCTATGTCGCACGTTTCTCCTTTCATCTCTTTTCGCAGACGAACCGTTGGTGGATTAGACACGAGGTCTCGAGGGGGGGGAGGGGGGGGGAAATGACTTTCGACGGCGTCTGTTCGTTCTACGTGCATGATGCGAATTTTTACTTGTAATCCGCACTAAACCATCCTTGGATCTCACTTCTGATTTTGTCAGGGGTGGACCTTGGGAACAGAATAATTGTAAAGGGAAAACAATATACTAATGCGAACCGTCTGTTAGTAAACAACTTATTGTTTACAAAATACAATGACTCGGTTGATGGTTCGGATGCGGCTGACTCTTCTCGATTTTTTCCGTGGCCGGTGCTCTTCAATTGGTGTTGCCATGACACATACGTCCTCCTTCTCGTACTAGGTCGTCACAATACTACGGTATACCGTTTGCCAGAACAATATCTAAGAGTCACTCACCGATGGTTCGTATGGTAAGAGACCATCTTAATCTCCAGCTTGGTCCTCCTTGTGGCTCATTTAAAAGCATGCTGCGGAGAGTACTCGACGAGCAATATTTTCTTTTCTCGTTAATTTTACGTATTTATTTGCGATACGATAATATCGATAATTTCCTGAATTTCCGAGACTCATCATTGGCGTCGCAATTGATTGGGGTGGAATCACGTGTCAAATTTGGAAAGCAGGTCAACCATGGATTTAGGAACTTACCTTGATTTCTGTAGAGCTGAGTTATCTATGAAAATGAATGCCATAAGCGGGAAGCTAAGAGACAACGTTGGCCTATTTCGTATCCAACCGTGGATCTCAAAGCTATGGAGCAAGTTGAAATTTAAAATCTAATGTTTTCACAATGGAAGGAATTCGCTAAGCTTTCCTTCACCCGTTTTTTATCTGAATTTCCATGAAAATCCTCTTCATTGACTTGTTCCTCAATTCATTCATTAAAGGAACCCATCACAAGTACCCTTCAAGTAATAAAACGTTTCAATTAACAGAATATGTATCTTCAACGTAATTAACTAGATTCATATCAAATAGACGTCTATCTATTGCGAAAAAACCTATTACAGATTTAAGCCCTCCTCATTCGGTCGATTGCGATAAACGTTTAATTCGCACCACATACAGAATACTTAGTATCGACATACTAAGCTGAGTTCATTTCAGTTGCAAGCTTCAAATAATTGGTCCCAGAGTAGACATTAATTTCACTAGACATCACTAATTGGATCTTCATGTGGATACAAAATTGATGTGTGCAATTAACGCATTTCAGCCAAAATACACACTCTCCGTCTTTCGTCACAGCCCCCCGGCTTTGACCTCGTCTACGAGTATAAGCTGTCCGTAAGTGTGTTAGGCCCCGAGATAAGCTAAGCAAATTTAGCGTCTAATTAGCTAGTAGCGATAGTGTACGAAAATATAATAGAATGAATGAATATCTGTAAATATATTTGGATACCAAATTGAATTTGGTAAACGCCTCCCCGATGTAGTATTCATCAGGGATGCGCTGAAAATAAATAAATAGATGGCAATAAAACTACTTGATTGTCCACTACCCAAACCGATAAAAAAGCATTAAAAATAAAATATCTTTAATGATGGGAGAGCATCCAACTCTCATAAAATATTTACTCGTTTAGTGTACTCGTACGAGCAAAGTGACAATGAACGTTGACCTCATTATTTATTTGTGCAAGAAGATGTCAACGAAACACATCCTACGCAACAACATCCATTTTATCGATGGATAGATACACTAAATTTTAAGTTGGTTGGTATCCACATCCCCTAGTGCAACCACCAAGGCCAGAACCAGAGCCACCAGAGCTACAAAAGGTTTTTAAAGATAGAATGTAATCTGGTGCTGGTGTTGGTGTGGTGTAACAATGAACCGAACCAACGAGACCATCAAAATAGTCTCGTCGTGATGTGGTCTTCCTCGTTCCATTGAACTTGGGTGTTGTGAGTTGGAAAATGATGTCATTTGGAAATATTTTGTTTGTCTTTTAAGTTGTTTTCGGGGGGAAATTCAACTTTAACTACATTTCGAACGAGATGGAGTGAATGCTTTCTATCGCAATTTGATAATTTTTCATTTGGGGATGTGGGTGGGTGTGCAGCCACGATCTTGACTACATTGGAGGTCTTTTCGAGCGATTTAAAAGGTAATGAGATAATGTGGGGGTGGAATGGAATGTGGAAGTTTACTCATCTCTTTGAAAATGCATTTACGATTTGAATCTCTCCTTTCTTTCTTGGGTAATGTTTGCAGAAACAGTGTCCTCATAACTATCCATCATTTACTTATAATCTCTCCCACACATACTCGTACACGAAAGAGTACATTGAAGGAAAAATTTCTAGGTTTTCTAGAGTTGCAATTACACACTCACTGAGATCTTAGTGAAAATATTATATATTGTAGCATTTTCTTGAGAAAACTCGTCCGTGGAAATTCAACACCGAGCAATGTGATTCAGTTTTAACCTACTTCCATTTCATGCGGACTTGCGACTTGAATACCACAAATAAATTTATTCCAGCTATAAAGAATCTTTCTCTTCCAAGTGCAGCCTACACATACGAGTATATATATGTACTCGTATATCGCATTCACATCACACACGGATATAACATATTCGCAGTCGCAAATACTAGAGTGCACTCTTAGGTGCAACTTTCAGAAACATACCAGTATGCATATTATATGCATAGGCGCCGTTTCTACCATACTACAGGTAGCAATGCGAAGGGGAAAAAATTTTGATTTGCATTTTCCACCTTCGCAAATGTAATTAAACTTGCCTTGTAACGCTTTCTTTGTTATCTTAATGTTTTCTCTACAAACTGTTTGCTCCCGGTGCCATACGAGTAGTTTGGAGACATTTTATAGCTGTGTTGCGCGCATGCAAGCTTTTTGTTCATAAGTGATTTGGCCCCGCTAGATTTAATCGAATGTGAGTCGAGTTCAAGTATTGAATTTTAAATATAACATATTCTCTTATGCAAATTTAAACGTGGGAGGCATGTTTGAATTTAGTGGTTTTTCTCTCTGGTGAACAGAAACTGGTCACAATAGAAATCGATGCAGTTGGGGAGAGTGTAGAGGAATGCGACCAGGAACCGAAATGATTTAAAGTGGATTTCCTTATTGGGACAATAATTGTTCGTATTTCATATTGCAAGTGGTATGACACAAAATAAATACATTAAATGCACTTGGACACCTACTCGCTGTAGTTGATGGAGATTATGGCGACGAGAGGTTAACCTAGAGAAAGCCTACATGTATAATTGCAATTTACAATCGCTTGACCTTGACTTAAGTGAAACAGTTTTGTTCAAATTGAGCCACCTTGAATTGTTTCCATTATTTGTCGTAAGCTATTTGAGAATATTGGAAAAGAGTATTTCAAACTAGCTCTGCTTAACAGTAGAGGAAACTTTTCTAGTATCCTTAACCACACATTCTTACAAAACGTATTTACCGCATACGCTGTTATTTTCAATTTGGTAGAGGTCCTGGATTACCGGGTGGCATGCTGAAGTTGGTAGTCGTGGCCCTTCGATGTTTTTTTGCTCGTGCTGGGCCACCTAAATGTAACGCACACGGACGAAGGGGAAGGGAAAGATTGAGGAGAATCATTGAGAGAAATGAAATTACAATTCATATTTAATTTCCTGAGATGTGTACGGATAAATTATTTAAAAATAAATGAAACACAACGATTGTAAAAATTTATTCGGTACACGACAAAAATTAAACAAAAAAGATAATTATGGGAAAATTTACAAAAATGTAATATATATTCATAGAATTTTATGCAGCAAATGTGCAGCCTCACTTTATGTATGTACATATATACTAACAGGGATACAAATTTACGGCTAAAACCATTCGAACCATTAAACAAAACTAAGTAAAAATTCGAGAAATTTCGAGGTAACCGCATCAACTTGCCCCCACACTTTAGAAAAAAGTGGAAAAATTGTTGTCATTATGGATTGTGAATCTAAATCAAATCTATAATACTAAACAAAACGAAATCTATTTATGAAGATATTAAGCAAAGACTACATAAGAACGCAGAAAATATGAATATTGATTGGTTGAAAAGTTTAAGACGAGAACAAAATTGTATGATAAAAATCCCCGTTGGCAGCACCAGCCGAAAAGGTAAATTTCTCGTATGTAGCGTAAGGTTTCAAAAAAGAATTTGGCTTGCCTACTACTGGACTTCTTACTGTAATTTCTGTAGCACTACATGGGTATTTATTAACAAAAGAATCTGCCGCCGTTTGTATTTGGAGACCCTTCATAGAGGCGCAAATATTTTGCTAATTAAATTGAGTTGCACACGTATGGATCACATATTGAAAATCGACGGGTAATAAATTGTTATAAACATATTTAGAATGGGTTCGCCCTTCTCACATTCGCGGTTTATACATTTCACAGTGGTTACCACACAAAGGTGATAACTTTTTGGCTTAAATAGCTCGAATAGTTAATTTCAAAAGATTTCCATAAAAGTTTTATCAGCACTTGCATTGCCATTAATATATACATTTTCGATTCTTTTCTGAACCACCAGGGGCCGTCATTTTGAATTTTTATTGAAAACGGCTTCTAAAAATATTAAGCTGTAAATTTTCGAATTTTTTATTTTTCATCCGATTTACATAATTAAATTAAATTTATAACTTATCATTTCAAGTTTTATCGGAATCTGTTGAGAAACTTGGCTGATAGAGGGCTACAGAAATAAAAAAAATGTTTATGTCACCCCCCCCCCCCCCCTGTATGGGGAGACCCCCTTAAACACTTTAAGATATTTTCTTAAGCTGCAAATTTCAAGAGGCACCACTTTTGACCCACGTAGAAAATTTCCTCATTCTAGCTCATGTGGTTTGCGAGAAAACTTGTGACGCACAAACAAACGGACGGACAGAAAGACAAGTCGCGATTTGATAATTTTTTAGGGTATTGTTAAAAATATTTTACAATATTTAAAAAATAGTCTGATTTATAAATACTTTCAAGACAAGTCATTTAAAACGTTTCCATGAAAAAAATTCATTATTTCAGTTGCTACTAAAATAGCGAATTGCGCTTGCCTTCTGACCTTTCGGGGGCCGCCATTTTGAATGCATGCATTTGATTTTGGACTATTTTAAATCTTTGTGGGCTAGAACCTAATCAATCAATGTGCCAAATCTCGTTCAAATCGGAGTTTCAATCTAGACAGGGCAAAAATAATTCAATTTTTAGTGAAAATGGCAGCTAAAAATATTGGGTTTTAAATTTTCGACTTTTTTATTTTTCATTCAATTTTAATAATTTTCTGCATAATACAAGAACATAGTACAGAGATCCATAATCTCAAGTTTCATCAAAATCCGCTGGAAAATGTGACTGCTAGAGCGCCACAAAAACCTGAAAAAAATGCATATTTAAACCGCCGCCATTTCGAAATTTGCACATACAAAGCCACGAAAATATCAAAATCTGTAGATCTAAGTAATGTCTATCTCTAATTCAAGTTTCATGTATGTCGGATCAAAATTGCGACTTTTAGAAGCCTTTGAAGTTTTGAGTTTCAACTGGCCGCCATTTTGTTTTTTGTGACCTGACCTCCAGTTTTTTCACGTGATTCTTTAGATACTTATAATTTCTGTCCAACTGCCGAATTTCATAAAAATCTGTTGAAAGCTTTGACCACTATTACAACATCAAAATGTTGCACGTTTTTTGACCTTTGAGCGGCCGCCATTTTGTTTCTGCCGTACCGACTTTGAATTTTTTATTGTGAGATTCATCACATACATCAGTGAACCTTTGTACAAAATTTCATCCAAATCAGTGCTAACTTTGGTCAGAACAGAAATCACGAATTTTCGTCTAAAATGGCCGCCATTTTGTTTTTGCCCGGCCGATATAGCTGGTTCACGAACTTAACCGAGATATTTACCCAATACACCTTTATTGAAAATTTGGTGAAAATCGGAGCAAAATTGCAGCCTCTAGCGTGGTCACAAATTTCGTTATAAATATATATATATATATATATATATATATATATATATATATATATATATATATATATATGTATATATATATATATATATATATATATATATATATATATATATATATATATATCTATATATACTACTAAGATGACAAGAGAAGCTCCAAGTGCAAGGAGGCAGCGGAAAATTTTCCAAACATTTTAAAACATCACCAAAGACGGATATTCACCAAAATAAATATTTAATGTCGGCAAAACAGGATTGATTTGGAAATGTATGGTTTCTAAAAGATATTCATTACTAAACAAGTTGGGTAGACAGACCTACGCTTATGCCAGAAAGATTTTTGTACCCAACTTCTCCGAAATGCAGTCACCAGCAACGACTAAAGTTAAAAAACATGTCAAAGAGATGTGCGCGTTTAAAAGAAAATCCATTGTTTCTTCATTTTCAATGGTCGCAGTTATGTTGGAAAATAACGAAAATCACTCAAATCATGAATTCCCAAAAAAATTTGTCTTAATGATCTTATTTGAAAATTTTAAAGAGATCAATTCAAAACTGCAGTGTCTGGAGAAATTTCAAATGGCTATAACTTTCGTGTACATCATTAGATTTTCATCAAACTTACAAAGTATGAGGAATATGAAATTCGAAGATCTTATTATTATTAACAAAGTTTATTGAATTACGACTTCTAAGGTATTTGTTGTTGTAATCATAAACACCTACTACCATCATTTTATCAAATTTTTTGATTCACAGGTGTCCAATCGCGAGGGGGGACACAAATTTTTCATGTATTTTCCCCTCCTGTGCGCCCCAAACAATGCAAAAAATAGCAGTTTAAGACCTGTTTTGAAAAGCTCTTATCGGTTATAGCACTCATCCTGTAAGGCAAAGGTCCCTGGTTCGACTCTCGTTGGTGGCAACGAGATTTTGTTCGAGTCATCCTTCGGCTGGACTATAAGCCCGTTCAGCTATGACATGTGCTGGTTTAAAAATCAGAACATAAAGCAGCTAGGTGGACAAACACACGGCCAAAGCATGATACACACCATTTCACCTTGCCACAAGGCAGGCCCTGTATCCAACACTGTTATCACTTTTTACTCTCCTTTTGAAAACCCATTTGATCTCCATTAAAGTCTTGTCGGCAGGCAGTTTGTCCACAGGATCCCACGCTTTCCTCCATAGCTTCGATCCACTGGCTTCTTGAGCGGTAACTAGATCTTGGGGAACTTCTGTAATTGATGTTGTACACAGATATGCATAGTCATAACGTACTGGTCTCTTCCTCATTCGCTTGGTAGATAATATTTCTGGCGGCTCTGCTTCATCTTCTTTTTCTGTAGTCTGTTGTAACGTTGAGTCCAAATCAGTCAGAGCGTTAAGGTAATTCGTTTCAGAAGAAATATTCGCCAATTATGGTCTCTTCTTCTTGAGTTCGGTCTTCAATTGATCCAGCGACGCAGCGTAATAGAGTCCGTTAATGGTTTTCCCTTTTTGAAGAAAATCAATCATAATTACTCCACGGCTGTCCCAAAAAACTTTCGACATCACTTTTCCGGCAGAAAGAACGGCCTTTGCCTTCTTCGGAGCTGGTCCCCCACTGCAATCCACTACATTGACCGTTGTTTAGTCTCCGGAGTATGGCGATAGATCCAGCTTTCGTCGATAGTAATTAATCGGCGCAAAAACTTGGTAAGATTCTTTTGGACCAGCTGAAGAGTCTCGCGCGACATGTCCATCCGTACGCGCACCCATCGCACGGATAATTTTCTCATGCACAAATCTTCATGTAAAATCTTATGCATCCGTTCAGTTGATATGCCACAAGCCTCAGCAATTTCCTTAATGGTTAATCGGCGATCTTCCATTACGGTTGTGTGCACTAAACTGACAATATCTTCCGTTAAAACAGTTTTTGTACGTCCGGAACATTCATCGTTAAAAATGCTTGTGCAACCGCGTTCGAACTCGGGCACCCAACGTTTCACGGTTGTAAATGAGGGTGACGATTCGCCATACACGGAGGCTAACTCTTCTTTCACTTCCTGAGTTTTTTTCCCTTTCAAACAGAGGTACTTTCTCACCGCGCGATACTCGATTTTATCCATTTTTCTTAACAAACGTCTATTGTCAACTTTGGAAGGATATCATGTGTTTTGTACTGATCGGAATGACTTGAAATTTTTATGGCATACATATATGTAAAGGTCACCTATTGTTTGGCAAGGGAACTTGAATTTACCATGACTTTTTGCCGGTAAGGGCGGAAACTCTTCAAATGACCCTCATAGTCTGTGGAGAAAGTAGTTATTAAACTAAACTAAAAGGTTCGGGATACTTAAAATTCAAATCGAACTGTAACAGTAAACAAGGCTCCATGACGCTTCTGGCCTATTGTTAGTTTTCTAACACCATCGACTCATCATATTTACCATCGGTAATCTTAAATTCAACAATCTTAACTCATCACCTGGATAGTAACGAACATATGCAAAACTTGCGCAGCATACGATTAGCGAACAACTCCGATGACATGATTCGCCTCAAAAGCCGCGTTCGGAAAATCAGACAACAGAGCAACCTTTCACATCATGTCGACTCTGAAATCTTCCATACATCAGCTAGATATCTAGCTCTGTTGCTTATCATCACCTTTATATTATTTTACGCAATCATAAAAAAAAGAAATCTCAACCGACCCCAAGCACCATCGACTTCCGACTTCGCATATGAAGGAATACACTTTGCCAAAAGCAGAACGCTTTGAATGGCATCTATTCATACTTAACATATCTAAAATTATATTCTTTAAAATTTATTCTAAAGTATTGGGTGTGTGCAAAAGTCGGTTCTGGTTTTCTATTTGCTTTGCACTCTAAATCATAAATCCTTGATCCCATTTCGGCACCAGGTAGCATTTTGGGAATCTCACTATCGCGACTATAAAAAGAAATCACAGTTGTATTTGCATTTTCAGTTTCAACCAAAAGTGGTAAGATAAGCACGGATGCTGATAAAGTGCATATTAGGCACACTACCATACGAGTTTGACTTTGGACACAGCGCACCGGAGGCTCATCGAAATATAAGCAGAATTTATGGAGAAAACGTGCTAACAGAACGAGCCTGGTAACAGTGGTTTCAGCACCTTCGTAATGAAGAACGACAGTTTGAAGATCAGTCACGATCAGTATGGCCCAAGGAAGTGACAGATGGTAATCTATTGGAATCATACAAGGAGGTGATAAAATGACCATCGTAGAATTATCGGAGAGGTTGCAAGTTCACAGAACCACCAAAGAGAGAAGAATCCATGCGCTAGGATATGTGGTTAAGTTGGATGCTTGGGTACCCCACGAACTTTTGTAGTGAATTAGGTAGATTAATGTCCGTGAAGGACTGCAGCGATGGTCTGCTGCCTCAGCGGAAGGGGACGATTGAGGAAAACGATTAGCGGACGGACAGACTGACACGTATATTTACGTTTTGCTGTAAGTGTGTAAACTTTGCGCGTGGTTTAAACTGAGTACGGACGCACAAATATAGAATATATATGTAAGTATCGACGCAGGTCTTTTGCGTGATATACCCCGACTTCTTTCCCCGATAGGTCGGTGAAGAGATAACAATTGGGTCCTACAACCTTCTTGGCGTTGTAATGCCCAGCGGCGACGCTTTGACGGAAATTGCTACGAAAGACCTCATCTCCTTTAAAATCAGAAGGTGCAAACTAGAGGTTGCAAAGCGCCTAATTTGCGCGTCCTGCGGCCTTTATCTTCCATCCGACTGGTAGGCGGAGGTCTTCTAAACGCTCGTGGGGCTCCAGCGCAACGACGGGATCTCCCAAACACTTCAATTGCCATAGTAGCCCATATGATTTGCCATGGCAAATCATGTGCTGTCCGAAGGCGGCAAAGTAAGGCGAGACACCGGTGATGGGATGATAAGATGACCGCAGAGCGCAAGTGATGGCGGACAATCTATGGCCCCAATCCTTCTGAGTTGGATGGATATAAGAAACGTTCTGATGCGATAGACTGAGGAGAGTATATGAGCGTCAGTTGGTGTTCGACGCCGTACTGTTCTAGTAGACCCTTAAACTGCCGAGATCTGAACAGTACACCGTTTTCCGAGTACACACTTTCTGGTATCCCAAACACGTGGAATACTCGACTCTCTAAAAATTTCACGATAGATGGAGTCGTGAATTTGCGAATTGGTTCCACCAGTGCCTTAGTGCTTTTACAGGTCTCACAGGCGCTCACGCAGTCTTTGACCTGGGATGACATTTTAGGCCAAAAGAAGTACTTCTTAAGTCGCCGAAGTGTCCGACCGTAACCACCACTTAAAGGATGGTCGTGTTCGCGGAGGATCAGATTGTGAGTCATTTCCTCCGGTACCCAGAGTTTCCAGGACTCTTCTTCCTGCCATGGATCACCGGTGGCGTATTTATTTCATCGATAAACGTAGCCGTCTATCACTTTCAAATCAGACAACTGTGTTTGTTGGGTTACGATGGTTAGCCTCAACTCTTTGTAGCTGTCTGACTCAAAATGTGGGCTGTCTAAATGATGAAAATATTCGCGAGAGAGTTTCGGGCACGATGTTCTGGGTCCCTTTTCAGTGTTTGATGGAAAACTTGAACCCTTGCAGTTTAAGAGCCCATCGGGCCAGACGTCCAGGTAAGTCCGCTTGGTTCATCAGCCATTGTAGCGAAGAATGGTCTATGATGATTTCAAACTGGTGGCCTTCGATGTACGCCCGGAATTTCTTTACAGCCATCACCGCTGCCAAACATTCTTGCTCGAGTTCAGCTTATTGGACATGAAAGTAGTGGGAGCATTCTCTCCCTCTTCGGTCAATTGCACAGGCACGGCTCCCACTCGATGTTGATTTACGTCACAATGAATGGAGAAGGGTTTCTTAAAGACGGGGCTGTGCAAGACTATAGCAGATGTTAAGGCTTGTTTTAGCTCTTCAAATGCCTTTCGACTGAGCTCGGTCCAAATGAACTTCCCTTTCCGGAGCTGCTTAACGGTTTTCGGTAAAGGAAACTCATCAATCGTCCGAGTTTTGTCCGGATCTGTTTTGATAGTATCATGTCCAATGACATGTTCTATGTATCGAACTTCGTTCATTACAAACTTACTTTTCTGGACGTTGACGGTGATTTCTGCCTTACTGATATGCAGGGCAACTTCTTGCAGGAGTAGGAGGTGTTGTTCAAACGTTTCCGTGATGAGTAGAAGATCATCCAGGTACGCGAACACTTGATGTTTCAGATGCCGTGGAATTAATTTGTCCATGGGCCGGGTCATCGTTTGCGGAGCGTTACACAGGCCAAAAGGCATTGTAACGAACTGGTACATATAATGGTCGTCCTGGCAATGTGAGAGCGGTCTCATCCCTCGACCCTTCATTGAGTGGAATTTGCCGGAATGCATCTTTTAGGTCGGGACTGGTAATGTAATTTGCTTTCGGCAGTCTCCCCGATATTCCATCGATGAGCGGAAGAGGGTACGCGTCTTTGATGGTCACTGCATTGACTTTCCGGGCATCTAGACAAAGACGGGCTTCACCTGGTTTCACCACCAAGGTTACCGGTGAGGACCAAGCACTTTGGGACTTCTCTATAACCCCCAACTCTAGCATCCTTTCCAACTCTGCGTACACTAACTTTTTCATGGCCGGTGAGATAGCATAGTGTCTCTGCTTTATTGGCTTACTATCGCCAACATCGATGACATGAGAGACCAGTGTGGTGCGGCCAAGGCCTTGCGTAGCTTAAGATGGAAAAGCAGCGATGTATGCTTCCAGATGTTGTCGTTGGTTAGGCGTTAATTTATGCCTGTCGCGTATAGAAGCGAGTTCATGGACATAACTAGTATTTGAAGATGGTGGAATTGACGCCAAAGTACACATTCTGAGTCAGTGATGGGATAATGTAGAACGTAATATCCTTAGTTTGACCTCTGAATGTCACGGGTGTTGTCAATCTACCCTGGATAGAATGTTTGATGCCATCAGCTGTACTGATTTCAGAGCGCCAGGGTTTTACTGCTGTAGGGTTTTGACGGAGTACCTTTGAGTCGAGGCTCGAGGCAAGGCAGCTGATACTTGCACCAGTGTCAATCAGTGCAACAGCGATTTCGTCCAACACTTTGATTGGTGCGTAAGGTCGAGTGTCATTCTCAGAAACCTCCGAGATGTTACATAAATTTAAAGTTTAGCGACAGATGCGCGCTTTCCTGCGGAAGCTCCTCCAACGACGTTGATCACTTAGTTTTGTGCTGGCGTGGGGTGACCTCTTCTGCAGAAAAAAACCCTCTCTCGTGCAGCAATATACTCCTGCAACCTAATATGCTATGGCTTCAATAAACGAGTATGTGGCTGCCGGGGTTCTTCAGGCAGTACCTGAGGTGGTCGTTTCAACAATGTCTTTGGAAAGGCCTCCGGAGATGATGTGGCATCTGCATCATCGTGGACCAGAAATGGCATCGTTGTGTTTGACTCTAGTGGGCTTACTGGTGAGGAACTTGTTTTGGTGGAACTGTCAGCAAAAGGGATGGAATACCGTTCCGTTACTTGCTCCGTCGCGAGTGCTGGTGGCTGTTGTGAGCACTCGCTAGCAAGTTTTTTGACTTCTTGCAATTGGTACAATCTGGCACATGTGTATCTGGTTTTCCATACCGGAGACAAAAGATGTTAGCCTCTGCCTGGTATGCAGTAAAGTGGTGTCCTACCTGCCGGTAGTACCAACACCTAGGGACCAGTTCGTGTAATTCGGTTTGATGTTGTTGGTATAGTTCTGTGAATGATAGAGAAATGGTCTCTGACGCGTCGTCTACTATGGGTGGAATGAGACAAGCTGGTGCGGATAGAGCAGGCACGCGGTGTTCGAGGTCAGCTGCTGAGCGGGCTAAAGAAATTACCTTGGGATGTAGACCGCTGGGAACATTGCACCGCTTCAAGTTCCTTTGCGGACACGCCAAACGCATGCACGTTGTGGCGCGGGGCTAACACAAGTCGCTCTTGCAGCTCGGGCCTGATTCCCTCCCAAAATAGACTGGGAAACTCAGGCATAGAGCACATCAGACGTTCCAACAGGCAACACAGGGCTTCATAGTAATCGTCTGCGATCTCCTGGCTCTGTTGGCGTCTGTTTCTTGTACGCTGTTTTAAGGTATCATCTCCCTCGGCCGTTGTGAACTCCCGCAGTACTGCACGCCTCGACGTCTCCCAGTCGAACGTTGGAGAAGTATCCACAAATTGCCAAAACCAATGGAGAGCTCTCCCAGTGAATAGTATTTGGGTACAGCGTGTGACGGCTCTCATGTTCCCCCCAGGTTCGATATCGCCATATTTTCGCCTCTCCTTAGAAAAGCACCGATGTTTGTAGGGTCATTCTGGCCTGTAAACACCAACTTCTAGCCAGCCACTATCTGTGCCACTTTAGATGGTGAAAGGTCTCCGGAATCCCAAGGCATGGGTCGAGATGGTGGATCCGAAGCCTCAGATGAAAGGTGGTCTGCCCTTCGAATCTGGGTCGGCTAGTTTATGGTTCGGTCTCGAGGTCCTCGTGCCAACTGGAATCGTTGTAACGCCGTCTCGGCCTCTTTGCAATGATGTATGAAGGAGTATATCCGTTCCACTTCAGTGTAACAGTCACCGCAGATTTGGTCTGGTGAGTCATCTTCAAAAACGATATTAATCTTGATGTGCTCCAGCAAACGACACCAATTCTTCTCACTTCGTCGACCAAACAATCACACAGCGAATACATTTCGTCGCCAATGTGTAGGCAGAGTCGGCATCCATTTCGAATGTCCATAATGTGTTGTGACTAATTTCATAAAAGCGAGTAAACTAGACACTAAAATTAACGATATAAAAACTTCACACAGTGGCTGAAAGCGGCGAATTATAACAACTCTCAGAAAAAAATGATAAATAGATGTGATTAAATTGATAAATATTAAGAATAGTGTTGAAAAATAGAATTGAAAAAAAAGGTGTTGCAAATTTATTTTGGAAATTTAAAAAAAAAATGATGAGCGATATCAATATCTAACTCAGTCTTTCCATTTCGCTTTCCCCTTCGCAGGAAAGGACACCAATGGTACGCTCTTCCTTTGTGTTACAGGGACGATTCTCTTGAGGCACCATAAGAATCGGGGTTCAGAAGTGATCTCTCGTTCGCAAGTTTTAACAAAGCACAATTTGTCAGCCCAGGGTTGATTCACATTCAAGCAGCGCGTGTTTTATCATGGATAGTCACGGACTAGCTAGGCAGGCAATCACGTGAAGTCAAAATCCATGTAATGGAAGACACTTAGGCACCGCTTGATTTGGGATGCAGATCAGAATTCGCCGCAAAAATGATGTCGGGTAACAACTTCCGAATACACGAAAGGACTCTAATATCATTTTGCCTTGCGAGTCATACAATGGTGGCAAACCACCAATATATAAATCAAAAGCATGTCAGAACGATATTGATGTACAAGGACAACACACGTTCGCAAGCTATTAATTGCTGGGGCACAATGAGTGCAATATCCCTTAGGGGTCACCTACCCGCCAAAAATCTGGACACCTTGTAGGGTCACCTAGAGACGTTGGTCCGTCTCGTGCTCACGACTGATGATACAGCCGGGCTTTTCGGGCGCCGTTTTGCAGTGGGTGCTTGTGCTGGGAAAAAGAACCCGCCCCAAAACACCGCAACGCTAGCCTGCCAGCGCATTCACGCGTCCCCAAACAAGGGCAATCTCGGCGCATCTTAACATCCTCCTCCGCTGAGGCAACAGACCATCGCTGCAATCCTGAACGGACATTTAACTATACCTACTTCACTACAAAATAGCGCCCAACGTGGGGCCCGAAAAGCCCGATTAGCTCAGTCGGTAGAACATGAGACTCTTAATCTCAGGGTCGTGGGTTCGTGCCCCACGTTTCGCGCCATTTTGTAGTGAAATAAGGTAGATTCAAATGTCCGTGAAGGACTGCAGCGATGGTCTACTGCCTCAGCGCAAGAGGATGTTCAGATCCGCCGAGATTGGTCTTGTGTGGGGACGCGTGAATATGCTGACAGGCTAGCGTTGCGGTATCGTGGGCGGGATCTTTTCCCAAACACAAGGACCCACTACAAAAAAAATTCGCATCCACGAATTGCGGGGTCAAAGAAATGTCGACCGAAGTCGAGAAGGAGGTAACCTCTATTCTGGCCTCACCTCGATCGTAGATGATTTTTCAGTGCTTACTGTTGTTGCTAGTTATCGATGATGATGATTGGCTTGAGATATTTCGTAATGACTTTTGCTGATGATGAGTCATGGATTCATGATCTTTTTGTTTTGATTTATTGCCAGGTGCTTGTTGCTGTTGTCTTGGATGATAGCAACAGTAACTCGTGCAATCTTTTGGACATACGAGTAGAACAACATAAATTCCTCATGAATTTACTCTGCTCCGGCTGCCTAATCACAATTTTAAGGCCGTTTGCTAAAAATTCAGTCCGACATTTTGTTTGATATTCCACTTCAAACATAATATAAACAATTTTACGGGCCGTTTGGCATATGGGGGAATATTTTTGATTTTTTTTTTACACCGAAACTTTTATCAGGCCACCAGCTATGGTCTTTCCATTAAATATTTTTGGGATCAAGATTCTGCAGTGCTTTTAGAAAACTTGCAGTGAGCATAGACAGAGAAAGGTTGAAGTGGATTGTTATTGTAACACTAACACTACTCACGATTGCCAAGGTTTAGTACAATAGGTCATCTTCGCTAAGGATAACCTAAATCATAATCGATGCTGAAATGTCATTATCAGGGAATTTATTCACAAGTTGAGGACGTGTTGCATCATTTTAAGACCTGAGCGAGGGAGGTGGGTCCTGATTTGTATACTCATTTTGTACAACTGCTACATACGTATATAAATGGCTAATAGTAATTCCCTTAAAGTTTCCTGAGATGTACTGTGCCTCACTGCCGTAGGAAGCAGTTTATACTTTATTCATTTCAAACGAAGTTGATTTGTATCTCTACGGGTCTTTTCGAATCTTAATTCTTGTGCTTATTTGGATTTGCACACTGGTTTGCTATCTGCCTTCTGTTAACTTATATTATCTTCCTTTTGTAAAGGGTAGTTCAACCATAATGCACGAGGTTAATTGTGAGTTACGCCTTAACGTCAAGTTTTTCGCCGAACTTAATTTCACAAATCTTTGTTTTAGTGTTTGACAAATTCAACCATGGAGAGGTCACAATTGAACAGCGCGTTAAGGTTGTTGAAATCTTTTATGAAAATGGCCCTTCAAATCAAAATGCATTTCGTGCACTTCGTGAGCTTTTGGGCAGCGAAATCGACCAAATGTATCCACAATCGGGAGAATTGTGCGCCAAATTTCAGCAAACCGGGTCTGTTGGAAATGTGAAATCATCTGTATATGCTCGCCCAGTTCGTTCTGCGAAAAACATTGCTGTTGTTCGCGATTGTGCGGCAAAAGAGCCGTCAACCTCGATTCGTCGTCGTGCCCAACAATTGAACATCTCACGAACATCACTGATAAGAATTTTGAATAAAAAATTTGAATTTACACGCTTACAAGGTTCAATTGACTCAAGAGCTGAAGTCTACTGACCATTTCAAGCGTCGGCAATACGCCGAATGGTTGGTTGAACAGATAGAAGGGAATGGTGCCTTTACAAAGAAAACCATCTTCAGCGACGAGGCACACTTTCACCTCAGTGGACTCGTTAACAAGCAGAATTGCCGCATTTGGGCAAATGAGAATTTATTTATTTATTTATTTATTTATTCCATCTTACAGACTAAACAATCCAATGACAAAATGGAACGCAAAGAACAATTACAGCAAAATTTAAATGAAAAAGAATACTAAAACGTCGATAGTTAAAAGTTAAACTAGTAGTAAGTCTCTTCGTTTTTTCTTAAATACTATGTAAGAAGAGGGGAAAGGACCAAGCTCGAGATTATTATGATTTCGTACGATTCTTAAGATTGGTGAATAGAAATATAAATCAGTTCTAGCATATGGGATAACGAAATAAGAATTCATCCGAGATGAACGAGATGTTTGTCGGAAACGCAGCTCAGAAAAAATATTTAACGGGACTTGATGGTAGCAGAGTTTGTACAAAAAACATTGGTCTAAATAAGTTCGTCGGGATATTAGGGATGGAAGATATAGGAAAGATAAAAGACTTTCATAAGGCTGATACGGCAAATTAAACATAAGGAAAAGAAAACGCGTGAACTTTCTTTGGACAGTTTCTAAAGAAGTCACGAGATAAGAATATCGGGGGGACCAGATAATAGAACAGTATTCAAGCAAAGGGCGAACAAGACAAACAAATAGGCGGACAGAAGAAGAGATGCTATTGAATTTATGTACATGTCTAAGGATAAACCCGGAAACTCTAGAGGCTTTAGTAATCACATTTAAAATATGTGCATCAAATTTGAGTTTTGGATCAAAAGTTACTCCAAGGTCTTTATGACTGAACACTTCAGAAAGCAAAGCATCATTTAATATATAATTAAAATTAATAGGAGAGTCCTTAAGAGAAAAAGTCATTTTATGACATTTAGTAGTGTTAAGACATAAATAGTTTGAAGCGCACCATTTATTTAGAGCATTCAGATAATTTTGGAGGAGCTGACAGTCTAAATGGGATTTGACTGCTCGAAATACTTTGAAGTCATCTGCATACAAAAGGCACGAGGAATTAATTACAAAGGGAGGATCATTATGAACAACAGAAAGAGATAAAAAGGACTAGACGTAGTACCAGAGAGACTTACTCGACAGGGACGACACGATAGATAAGATGGCGTCCAAGATAGAAGAGCACCCGAGATGCCAAGAGCTTCAAGCTTACGACAAAGAAGTAAATGATTCACAGTGTCAAAGGCCTTGGAGAAATCTGTGTAGATCGCATCAACTTGCAGTTGGTTATACAAAGCTCTTGCAATACTGTTTGTGAACTCCACTAAATTAGAGGTAGTGAAGTATCCTTTGAGAAAGCCATGCTGCTCTTTAGGAATAATAGAAGCTAATGAGTTTGAGAGTCGAATATGAACCAACCGTTCAAGTAACTTTGGAAAGCAGGACAGTAAAGAAATAGGGCGATAATTGGGAACTGACATAGGATCGCCACTTTTAAAAATAGGCACAATATTAGCTGTTTTCCAAGGGTTTGGGAAAGTACCAGTACTTAATCTTAGATTGAAGAGGAGAGGTAAAGGAAAACTAAGCGATGAGGCTAACGACTTGACAAATATGTTTGGCAAACCATCCGGCCCAGGGCTGATATTAGGATCAAGAGCATTGATCAAAGCTTCGACTTCAGATGCATCTGTACAAATAAAGGAAATTGGGAAGGGAAGATGATTAGGTAAGACAACAGGATGCACAGCTGCAGCGGGAGAAGAGAAAGTTGAAAAGAAAAATTGGGCAAATGAGTCAGTAACTTCTTGAGGAGAAGAAACCTCTGCACCATTCCAACGGACCTTACTAGGAATGCAAGAAGAAGATTTTAGCGACCTCATATAAGACCAAAAAGGCTTTGTATTATTAGCCACAAGAGAGCTATCCAGACTGCTGAAATAAGTCTTCAGAGCATATCTGATTTCTTTTTTGGCAATAGCACGCAGCCTGCTAAAACTACATCTTGCTTCAATAGTGCCGAGTGTTTTAAAGACACGATGTGCCTCATATTTTGCTCGTAGGGCACTAAGCACTCGCTTTGTAAGCCAAGGCTTATGATTTGCTTTAGGGAATGTCTGAAGATGCGTATAACAGCGAATAAGATTATAAATATATATATGTAAAATTTATCCAAAGTAGCCTCACAATTAAGGCCTCTAAAGAAATCTAGCCAGTTGACTGAAAGTAATTCTGTATTAATAGCTTCATAATTAGCTTTAAAAAAGTTAAGTTTTGGAGTAGGATGAGGTTTGTTAAATTTAATTTCATCGACTATAAGATCTATAGATAAAGGAGGATGGTGCCGATCAGGAGGAACATACGGATGTAAGGCTTGAGATACAGATAAGTAGCCCTGGAACATTTGATAGAACAAGGTCAAGGAGACGACCATTAGGATTGCGGATATGGTTAAATTGAGGGAAGGAGCAATGAGAAAGGAAAGATGACAGGGTTATAGAAAAAGGGTCAATTGACGAGATTGAAGGAGTAGTATAATTTTCCACTCCATGTATGGTAAGTTAAAATCCCCGCAAACGAATATTTTGGCGTGAGGATGTCGCAAAACTAGATAAGAGGATAGATCATCAAAAAACGTCTCATAAACAGTTAAAGGTGAATTACAAGGAATATAAATAGACAAAATCAAGAACTCTGTATTATGAGGGAGCGAAATTTTGATAATAACACATTCTAAAGTAGGAGAAAAACAGAAATCAGAACAAGGAGAACTAGGTAGAGCTTTGCTAACTGCAACCAAAACTCCACCACCATCGGCCTTATTAGTAGCAATCAGGTCACGGTCACATCTAGATACAATATGATCAAGAAACATTTCATTGCTCAAAATGTTTCCATTCAGCCAGGTCTCGGAGAAGCAGATAATAGAATCATTACTAACTTGATAAGAGATAAAGACAAGCTTGGTCCTTAATCCTCGTATATTTTGGTAAAAAATAGATAAACACATTTTATTAGGAGAAGAGAAGTTACATTGAAGAGTGTTAAGGTTTGGAAGAGATTCATTGATGTTTAAAGAGGATACAGTAGAAAAAACATCCGAGAATCCGCGAGTGATTGTTGAAAAGCCGATGCATCCATAAAGAGTGAATGTTATTGCGATTTATGGGCTGGCGGCGTCATCGGGCCGTACTTGTTCGAAAATGAGGACGGCCAAGCAGTTACCGTGAATGGTGTTCGCTATTGCGAGATGATAACGGACTTCTTTTGGCTAGAAATTGAGGTTATGGACCTGGACGATATGTGGTTCCAACAGGATGATGCCACGCCACACAGCCAACGAACAATGGCTATTTTGCGCGAGAAATTCAATGGCCGTGTTATCTCACGTTGTGGCGATGTTAATTGGCCGCCACGATCCTGTGATTTGACACCGTTTGATTTCTTTCTCTGGGGATATTTAAAAGGAAAAGTGTACGTCAATAAGCCAAGAACAATATTGAACCTCAATTATGTCTCAGAGTCATTAAAAATATGGACCATCAGATAGAAGGATGCCACCGTAGCCGTGACGAGCATTTGGGCGATATTTTGTTTTACACATAATTGTCACAGATCCTTCTATTAAAATAAAAAATGTTAACATAATTCTCTGAAAACATTTTGTTTTATTTACAATTAACATCGTGCGTTTTGGTTGGACCACCCTTTATATCGCTTAGAGTTAATTTTTTGTATGACTATTTGTCTTCCGCCCCGTCGTCTCTGCTCAGTTACCAATAAATACACGTGCACCAAAGGAAGTTTCGTGACGAAGCGGCCTTGAAAAGCTCGCAGCTACATTCTTTATAAAGAACAAGATTTGAATAATTATTAAAGATTGCGAAAGAGTATTATTTACGTCTGCCAAAAGGCTAAAAATAGCAAAAATTAAACCGAATTAATCATAATATTCTATACAACAAACATTGGGTGGTCATGCAGACGTATTTCGCGAACAAAGCTATTATAGTAAGATTGACGCTGTAAAAATAGAAAAATAATTTTTCTCACACGACAAAACTACACGTAACTTTAACCACCCTTTTTTCTTTTAACAGCGAAACATTTATTCCATTTACGTACTATTGCATAAACATATTTACACCTGCTCCTTCCCCACACCAATTTTAGCGTGTCTAGATTAGCTTAAAGAATTATCGGTCATTTTCTTTTCCTTGTCCAACTAGGAATAATTTCTTAATAAAATTTTG
Source organism: Odontomyia ornata (assembly GCA_963969285.1). Taxonomy (NCBI): domain Eukaryota; kingdom Metazoa; phylum Arthropoda; class Insecta; order Diptera; family Stratiomyidae; genus Odontomyia; species Odontomyia ornata. The sequence goes on from OZ017740.1 coordinate 33,570,756, forward strand.
TCACGAAATCGATGTACTTTAAGTATGTATATAATCGTATGTACATAGTATGACTACGATGCAATATTAGTGTAAAGAACTGAGTGTCAAAAAGAAAAACTTAAAATGTACACAAGAAGGTGAAAAAATTGGAAAATATTGACTTAAACTGAAAAGAAACGTTTCTAATTTGCATACTCATATACGGTTGGTCATATGTTTTCTTTCAAAATGTCCATCTTGCACATATGGAGAGAACGGACGTGTAGCATGATTCACAGATAAAAATTTCTTTTAAACAAATCTCCATTTGTTTTGCTATACAAACTTTATTTTCTACAATCTTTATGCATAGCATACACATGTGAGAAAATCCGTTTGAGATTTTTTCAAGCTTTTTTTTCGTTATTTTCTTTGGAGCTTGAGCGATAAGAACATAACATATTTTCACTGAATGTATTATTTATTTTTAACTCGTATGCGCATTATTAATGATGTGGGAGTTTATGAATGAACGTCATGTTTGTGTTTTTGTTGTCTCAGTAGGAAAGTAAATCGTTATCAGAGAATTTGCGGAAATTTCATACTCTTTGGCGATTGATAAACGAAAATAAACTTTGTTTTTTCAATGGAAACGGCAAATAATTAGCGAAGAGCGTTTTACGCGACCGCAAATACATCATGCGAATACAGTAAGTACTTTAGATGATTTTGCAGAATTACGTCTAACGCCACCCTATTAAGTATTCTCGTTCGGTTTAATTTGATATAAACAAACAATTTACAGCTCAGAAACCACATAATAAAATCAAAGAAAAAACGTTTGATTCGTCGTTTTCTCAAGTACTTGAAAGTATATTCTAGCGATAATTGCAATAGCTGTATAATTTGTATGCTAAATATGTTGCGCAATTGTTTGCAAATGATATGCTAAATCCATTATTAGCTGGAATCGTGGTGTTGTTTGTTTGTATTGTTGGTTGGAATATCAGTCGAAATTTTACTCGGTAATCAATTAAATGATAATTATATATTTTAACATTAATTTTCCAATTAGACTATTTTATTGGATTTATTTTGCACAATTATTTTAATAAGGTATTTAAATGGTTTCTGGTGATTAAATATGAATTTCATCATGATTGTGACATTTTGTGGACAATTTTGAAATGTTTATCAAGCATTGGTTGTGACATATCATTTGGGTTCCTCCCATACTGTTGATTAATCCAATTTTAATTTATCAAAATTCATACAACAGTTTAAAAAGAATAAAGGAATTTCCTTGTATGCCTACGCAGTGTCTGACTGCTAAGAACTTGCACAATTTACAACCGGGTATGAATCAGTCTATTGTAATCCTTATTTTGTTTATTTATTCCGCAACAAGGGATTACGAAATAATTGTATGGTTGCTATCATAATTGCGTTTACCGTTTAATTCAGTTTTATTTCGATATACAGTAAATATTTGGACATCTTTCATAACACGCGTCGGAAAATTGAATAAAATTTCAGGTAACGTAACATCAAATGTTGTTTCCTTTCTTTTCAGTCCGATTTCCTTAAAATAAATACCGAACGAAAAATCAAAATATGTTTCTCGAAATTTCTAAACTCTTCGTTTTGCCAACATGCGTATGCATTTTTATTTATTTATGCAATAAACTATTTGAATCCTATCCAAACTAACATCTGAATATGTTTTCATGCATATTTTGTGTGTGGGAGTGACCTTGCATAATTTTCTATTTTTATTCCACACCGATTAAATAAATATCCCACACCAAATAAACTTAATCACCTTAAAACTTGTTAAAACTTTGTTTTTTTTGTGTACCTAAATTCATTCAATACAAATTTGCGCTGTCAATAATTTCAGATTATTGATATTAATTTCAATATTTCACTTAATCATTATTAAATAAGTAAAGTATCGATAGGAAATTAACAATGCACATTGTGGTTGTGCGTCCTAATCAAGAGCTTAATTAAATTGTGATTGAGCTTAGAAAATCATTTGAATAATTCGCGTAAATACGTGCGTACCAGCTGCTATTGTAATATTAACAAAAGGGTTATGTGGGATATTTCACATAGAGTTTGATTAAATTGTGTAGATAAAATGCATTTGAGGTATGAGTAAATCGTTGGATTTATGGAGTTTATAGGTTTCTATGCAGCAACTAGCTTGTGTAGTTTACTATATTGTTGCGCGTACTAGGTGCTACGGCCTTTAATTTAAGATTTCCATGAAAATAAAAACTGCCTTTTGGTTGAAAAAAAAATATTTATTTATCACTATTTACTTTCTCACCGAAAATAATTTTCAGATTGATAACTCTTCACTATCAAGCGAAATCACTTTTTTGCCTAACAACGTTTATCACTTTCACTAACGCCGTTTACGTAGCGAGTCTACTGCTGATCATCATGTGTGTGTCTCTTGCCGGTTTTTATAGGGTAATCAATATACACTGCGATTCTACGCCTAGCACTCGTTGCGTGTAAATGTGTTTTAAAATCTTCTGTCATTAATTTTAAAAATTAATTAATTTTTCACAAAAGTCAGTGGAAAATAATTTTTTTTTAATTGAAAACCATCACCGTCGAATTACTCGAGCATTTATCGAGTACCTGAAATTAATTTCCTGAAGTATCAAAAGTGGAAATACGTTCAAGGGAAGTCCCAGTTTGAGAAGATTCCTTCTAGTCTCGCTGCAAAAGCAACGAGATGGAGGAGCCCGATGGCTTCGGCCATCAACCAGTCCATCGCGAACGATAACGGGCGAAAAAAAGCTCAAAAGAAGATACGATCGTAAAGAAGAAAAACCGCAAATTTTATCGTTCATCGAGGTCGAGCAAGATTGAGAAAGACAATGAAGAGATCAAGTTTCGAATCAAATCACTAGAAACGCTCGTTGGAATGTTGACATTCAACAAATCTCAAGAAAGCAAGAAAGGAAAAGAAGAAAATTCAAAAACTGAAGATAAGAAAACTAAGAAGCTGATCCAGAGGATGTCCTCAGCGCGAGCGGAGCGAACGACAGCAGGAATTATTATGCAGCGCTAGCTAGACTTGAAGAAACGATGAGTATTGAAGAGGATCCAGGTAAAATTTCTGATTCTTGTCCTGCTAGGTTAGATAATAAATTTATAGAATACTTTAAAATTACAAATAGGGAGAAATTCGAAAAGTTTTGTCTGCTGGTCCGTCCGTCAGGATTAATCAAGAGAAAGAAAAAGTCCAACCAATCAATGTATTTGATCAAACGGGCAAAGATATGGTTCGGCTTTTGGCAGCTGAAAATAAGCTAAATGATTTTGAGACTAAAGGAGTCAATGCCGATAAACTAACAATTAGAACGAAGTCGCTGATTGATTTTAAGGCATCAAAAAGTGCGTTAAATTCTGGAGATGTTCCGCATTTTACATACACCCCCAAAAGCGAAAGAAATCAAACCTTTTTATTGAAGGGTCTGGATTGCGGTGAGGACACAGTCGATCTTCTTCAGGTGCTTCCAGAAGTTGCACCAGAAATACAAATATTTCCGTTAAAGACTTTGCAACAAGGAGATCGGTTGTCGAGCGTAAAAAGTTGCCTTATTACTTAGTCCAGATTTCCAGCAAAAGCAGTTCAAGTGCCCTGCAAAAAATAAGGTACTTGAACTTCTGTGTGGTGAGGTGGGAACGCCTCCAAAAAAATTAGGTCAACCAGTGCTACAGCTGCCAAAGATTCGTGTGTTAAATGCAAAGATATCCATGCTCCCGGCGAATGCAAATTGGCTCAGGCAGAGCCAAAAGAAAAATTATATTGTGTGAACTGCGGTGTCTTTGGTCATCCAGCATCATATCGAGGATGCCCCCGGTATCAAGATGTAAAGGTAAAATTTACTCCAAAACAAAGTCAAGCGCACCGCAATGTAATACCTACCAACTTCGTAAAGCCCGGTGTTTCACGATAAAAAACTATAGTTCGATTTCAACTTATGCATTTCCAATTTTTGTATTTCAATATAATACTGTCTAATTCGCGACTTGAAAACCTTGCAACTAATTATAAACTATTTCGAGAACGAGTTAAAAGACTGCAACTAATTATAAACTATTTCGAGAACGAGTTAACTGGTGAACCAACAATACAAGACTGAACAATGGAAAAATTTCTTTCAAAGAATTTACCGTTTGATGAAAATTTCGGTACATTTTTTCCCGCGTAAAATTAATCTTAACTAAATTTATAATATTCTAAACAATTACGTGATTCTGCGATAATTTTATGATAGTCAGGTACTTCACTTTGAGTGACTGGACGTAAGAACGACCAAGCATCTTCATACTTCATTATTTGATCGAGCAGACTGTACAGGGCTATAGTGTCTAACTTTAGGAATTCATCCGTGCGACGCACTCGTCGCGAATTATTATTGTTCTTGTTCAATTCTTCATTCGACGCTGATTTTAGATTTTTGTTCTGATTTCTTTGTCGGCGCTTTTTGGCTAGCGGTACATCATCGTCTTCTTCACTGCTTGGAAGGGGGTCTGATTCGATTGTTTGCCGTTTCTTGCCATGTTCCTCATTCAGCACTGATGAGTTCTGCTGGATGATTTCATTGCGTGTCTTAGCTAACCCAACACCCGGGGTGTCATCTGCACTTGCTGCGAGAGGACCAGCAGACAATGCAAATAAAATAAATAATGTAAGTAGTAATAATGCGCTGCGCCTTAAAATTAATCGGCAATTAAATTCCTTATCGGAGAGGATAGATAAACAAGATTCTAAAATCAACATTGTTTTTCAGCGTTTAGGGCTCTCAAATGCCTCAAAATAAGTTATCATCCAGTCACATTCCCATGGATAGGATTCGTCTCATCTCGATCAACGTCAACTCCATTGTGAGTCTATATCGACGTGACTCTCTCCTGGAGTTCCTTGTCAAGCAAAAGCCTGACATCATGCTTCTTACTGAAACCCACCTCAATTCATGGCACTCCTTGACATTCAAGGATTTTGAATTCGTAAGAAACGATAGGGTTATAGGTGATAGTGGAGGTGATACCGGGATATTGGTTCGAAGACCCTTTTGTTTCCAAAATATTGAAAAAGTCGAATTCGAATCGAATCTCTTGAAGTGTCCGTTATCAAAATCTCACTGCCAGGTGGGGATAATCTCTTCGTTATCTCTGATTATGCAACTGGTGGAGCTGTTCTCAAGCTCAAGGAGGAGCTCAATTCCTTGTTCGAAATACTCGAACTGAACAGGCTGCATAGTTATTATATTCTTGCTGGTGACCTGAACGCCAAGCATACATCATGGGTGAATGCCACCAATAATCCAAGAGGTGTATTCCTGAAATCGTGGATAACAGAGAACCAAATTGAATACAGGTGCAATCTATATGGGTCGGAGTTCCCAACGTACCAGGGACAAATTCATATTTGGACCTTTGCATTGCTGAAGCAAAACTTGAATTCAGCTTTAATAGTCCTCAACGGAAATTGCAGATGCTTCCTTATGATAGCGACCATAAGGCAATCGAAATGGAGATCAATCATCACAGGGATGATCTCTTCCTCATTCCAGTTCAACATGAAAATCATCGGTTGAATTTCAAAAAAACAGACTGGGGAAAGTTTCAAAAGAAGTTTAATCGGGAGTACCAGAAGCAATGTCTCCCTTCTGATGATGGCAACTCTTGCTCAATGGCTTCAGATGACAGGAATCTAACTAACGATGAAATATAGCTCTATTTGTCGAAGTTAGAGAAGCTGACGTTGGAAACGATTGAGAAAGTAGTTCCCAAGAGTAAACATCGAAACAATATGGAAGGATATGAAACATCAACCATCGCAAGGTTGAAAAGGTCGAAAAGATTGAAAAGCCTTCTTCTCACACGCGTCAACAATATTTATCGACGATTTTTGGACTATAACCATGGCTTTGTTGAAATTACACCTGAAGAATGTCCGGAACTTAATCCGGTCATACTTCAGCAGTGAGGTCAGCAATCAATGGGCGGAAAAATTGAGGGGTACTAGCCCACAGGACCCAGATGGAGTTTTTGCGAAAGTGAATAGCATATTCCGCAAGAAGTCTCGAGTGAAGGTATCGAATCTTGAAGTCACTAGTGATGAGATAAATCTTCTCGATAGAGCTGGTATCGAAATTGATCGTACGAATCCGGATAGAAATGGAAACAGGATTATATGTGAGGGATTGCAGAAATTTGCCCTGATTGGAACACATTTTGAATTGGTTCATCTACCAAACCCTGAGAGAGGGAATGAAATATTTTCAGAGGTCTTTGAAGCAAAAGTTTCGGACTTCAAATCAAGCCTGAACGGCTAATTAATTCTTCATTTCAATGAAACATTAACATCTGACCTCATACCGAGCTTGAATCCTATTGATTATTTTGTTAGCTTTGAAGACTTGTGTTTCATATTGCGTAGGATAAACAACAAGAAATCATGTAGTACTGATGGTATTCCAAATGTAATTCCCCGACATTTGCCTGAGGCTGCTATTAGGAATTATTGCATATTGTTCAATAACATGTTGAGCAATTCATATTTCCCAAATGAGTGGAAAAAGGCTAAGGTATTTCCGATCTTGAAGAAAAGAAAAGAATCTTCATGCCTTAAGAGCTATCGCCCAATCAGCTTGCTGCCTGCTAACATCAGCAAGGTGTTTAAAGTGATACTCAACAGAGCATTAAATGCCCACATTGAGGAATATGAGTTGATGCCGAATTGCCAATTTGGTTTTCGTGCCAGGGATTCGACCACACATGCAACAACGAAAGTAACCTCAGACATCTGTCGGAAACTAAATGAGAGATGCGTGTCTCATTTGGAAAAAGCCTTCGATATGGTGTGGTTAGATGGACTAGTTTTTAAACTCCTTCAGGACAAGTTCCCCAGACACCTTGTCGCCATGATGTGCAATATGTTATACGGGAAATTGTTTGTTGTAACTGATGGAAATCTGACAACAACGCGGGAATTCAAGGTCTTGAATGGTCTACAGCAGGGAACAGTTACTGCGCCTCTGCCCTTCTCAATCTTCATTCGCAAGCTATTGAATGGCTTTGATTTTAACGTCTCGCCAACGCAATCATTGGTAGCGTTTGCTAATGATCAGATCATCTATACGGCAGGCCGAAAAGCTACAATAGTTCAGAGCAATCTCCAAAAAATGTTCAATGATGTGCAGCTGTACACTGACAATTGGCGAATGAAAATCAATGCGCAGAAGTGCGAAACAATCTTGTTTCGGACAACGCTGCAGGAGGTCAGTCAAGACCTGAAACGTAATTGGAAAGATTTCCACATAATGGCTGGCTGGCGAGGGTAGTTCAGAACGAGTTCCACATAAATCTTGTGTTCGATACCTGGGTGTTCATCTCGATCAGTATCTGTACTATCCTGAACATGTGAAAATCATGCTCAGTAAGGCACTAAAAGTAGTCAGGACCCTACGAAGACTCTTTCATTCCAAATATATTGATCAAAAAGTCAAAATTATCTGTTACAAGACCCTGGTTAGACCAGTTTTGACATATAGATGTCAGGTCTGGTACAACCAGAGTGCTAGTATTATGGAAAAATCATGAGTTTTCGAAAGGAAATCTCCTCTTGCATGTACTGGTTTGTACAGAAAGCCTGAGACGGATTGGAAACATTATATATCGAATAGAAGAATTTATCAAACTGCTGAAGTCACGAGAGTCAATATCTTCATATTGAAACTTCTTCGGAATCATATCGCAAGATCTGTGACTGTGAGTGAAAATCCTTGGGTTTCGCAGCCGTTCCACCCTACAGACAGGTATATTGCGACTTGCCTGGCTACTGGCTTCGTTTCTCAAGAATCATTCGTGTATTTGGACATGAATCGATATGTTTTTAATTCTGACGGCGTCCCAGTCATATATCACATATATCGACGGGCCACCGATAAGAAGAATAAAATATCCTACGAATTTTAGTTCACGAGACAAACAATTTCAATGAAGGTACTCATTTCCTAGATTCGTTGAAGCTGATCGAGCTGAGACGGGGCAATCTAGGTACTGGTAGCTGAATGACAATCTCTAAATTTTTTGTGTTTATTTCCGATTTTTGTGTTTTTCGCTACTTAGCTTTTGAGTTTTAATTCATTATTGCTACGTTTAGTGCTGTTGCTTATTTGTGTTAAAAATGAGGGATAGGTTAGGTATACTCGTATGTTATGTTTATTATATTAGGTTAGATATAAGATTAAACGTATAGGTTAGGAATATTGTAATAGAATTTTTCAGCATAAGATAAAGTTTTTGATTGAATTTTATTGGAATAAAGTTAAAACATATTAGGTGTAGGATCAATGTTCACTGTTGTGTTAAAATGATAAATAATTTTAGGATAGTGTTGGTTGGTTTTTTCTCCTTTTTCCAATTGAATTTCAAAATATGTAATAATCTTAAATAATTGAATTTGCTTAATTTAGAGAATCATTTGGGCCATTAAGTTGTTATATTGTTATTGTTTGGAATTTGCTTTATATTCTTTGAAAATTTATACCGATTAGTATTGAAAAAAGCGCTTTTGACTTTGACTTCAATATTAGCCCAGTCATATTAGGGCTTTCACCTCGGAATGAAAGATAATAAGCTGCAAATTGGTATGAACCTTTGTTTTGTCATTCTAAATGTTGTCTCAAAAGTCACAATCGTTATCGTGTTCGCGTCTCAAGATATTCAAGGTCAAAGGTCACAAAAATCGGTTTTTCGCGAATATCTGGCTTCCTATCGGTTAAATGAGATTTGCATTTATTATAAAAGTTGTAGGCTATAAAATTCCCTACAACTTTTGTTTAAACTTTTTTTTCATACGACCAACCGTTTTGAAGGTAGAGCGCGAAGAGTGCACATCGTACAGTCATATACGGCCTAATGCAAGGTCAAGCGTGAGTTATGGTTATCAGTACGTTATAAAGTCAATTATTTACTTGGAAATTATAATTATTAAACAATGCCTATTATTTATGTACTAACTATTAATTATTTATATTTAATTAAAGTAAGTAACTTGATTATTTATATATAATTATTCATATTTAACTATTTAAGAATATCGGGATCGTATGTATTTTCTTCATCGGGATTACTTGGATACAGTGAAGCGTTGAGGCAAGCTTGTCCGTTGCACTGGCCGCAAGCTAAAGAACATTGTAGCCCTGATTTTCTGCATCCACAGCGGGAACCACAACCATTTTTGCAATTGCAAAATATTACGTCAACACTTCCACCAACAAGTGTAGCAGCTCATCAACACATAAAACGTGTCTACTACCAGATTCAAACGTGGTTAGGGAAGGACTTAGAACCTAAAGAATGGGGCTGGATGCTTGAAAATGAAATCCTGGAGCCCATACGAACGTTATTACCTCCAGCACCAGCCGAACTACTAAACGTAATATTTTGCAATTGCAAAAATGGTTGTGGTTCCCGCTGTGGATGCAGAAAATCAGGGCTACAATGTTCTTTAGCTTGCGGCCAGTGCAACGGACAAGCTTGCCTCAACGCTTCACTGTATCCAAGTAATCCCGATGAAGAAAATACATATGATCCCGATATTCTTAAATAGTTAAATATGAATAATTATATATAAATAATCAAGTTAATTAAATATAAATAATTAATAGTTAGTACATAAATAATAGGCATTGTTTAATAATTATAATTTCCAAGTAAATAATTGACTTTATAACGTACTGATAACCATAACTCACGCTTGACCTTGCATTAGGCCGTATATGACTGTACGATGTGCACTCTTCGCGCTCTACCTTCAAAACGGTTGGTCGTATGAAAAAAAAGTTTAAACAAAAGTTGTAGGGAATTTTATAGCCTACAACTTTTATAATAAATGCAAATCTCATTTAACCGATAGGAAGCCAGATATTCGCGAAAAACCGATTTTTGTGACCTTTGACCTTGAATATCTTGAGACGCGAACACGATAACGATTGTGACTTTTGAGACAACATTTAGAATGACAAAACAAAGGTTCATACCAATTTGCAGCTTATTATCTTTCATTCCGAGGTTGACCCCTTTTTTTACCTAATATGACTGGGCTATATACACTGCGCGACAAATGCGTAGATTCAACCATCTTTTCTTGTAGGAAAGGATAAAATAGAGACAATCCGGTTCGCTAATTAATTTTTCAAAACTATAGAATAACAGAAGTAAAACAGATGATTTGAATCTGCTAAGAATTTTTTACTTAAATTACAGTAACTGATTTGATTCAAAGAGTCATTTGTTAGTGCGGCAATTATTTAGGTTCAGGGACGATTTTACAGTTTTCAATAATGTTTCCGCGGAAAAATATTCCAGTCAAATATCAGAAGAACAAATACTTAAAAATCAGAAGTAATAATTTTTAATTAACATGTGCATTTCTGCCATTTTGATTTATAATTTCAGACATTCTACGGAATCGTATAAGAATGGAGTACGGCTTGCGATAATTGCGATCAAGCCACCTTGAGCTCATGAACGAACTCTTCTGCAGCGTTGTCTTGTTTACAACTGCTGTAAACTTCCTGAATAAGCCAACCCCCAAACATTTTCTATTATGTTGACATCGGGAAAATTGGCCACTCAATCTAACAAAGGTACATTTGTCTCCGAAATAATTGACAACATCCCTCGTTGTGTGAATTGGTGCAAATTCGTGTTGTAAAATCTATGGGTCGTCTTGGAAAACTCAATTACTTTAGGGAATTTCCCCGTTAACAGCAGTTTATAAGATGCTCCCGTTTGTCAACTACTGTGTGCGTCAAAATAAAGTGTACACCTATGTGTAGCATATTCAAAACCTCATAAAATGAGTTCTAGACGTCGGATTTTAAAAATGTTTTGTGTTTTGAAAAGGTTTTTATATTTTCTAATAACAAAATAAAAAATTGTTGATAAAACACTGCACTAAAAATTCAATAACAAAATAACAAAAATCATAATTTTCTACGCGTCAAAAATAAGTGTACAGCTCGTAGCACACCATGTATTTGATGTGTTTATCGGAAAAACTTCCGTTAGATTCAGTTTAAAGTTCTTCAAAAATGTAAACATGGTTGACATGACGCGATAATTCTATCATTCGTAATTTTATTTGCATCATAGAACGATCCAGTTTCTACATTATCTAAAATGGGTAAGCAAAGTGTAATTGAAACGCGAAAACTTATTGTTAAATTAAGAACGGAAGGAAAATCGTTACGGGAAATATCCCAAGTGTAGAAGCCATAACACCGTGGAAAAATTTTTGGACAAATTCGAGAAGTTCAAAGACGTAAGTGATCGGCCTCGTTCCGGAAGTCCAAAAAAGTTGTCCGTATGTGATGATCGATTTATTGTGAAGATGGTGCGAGAAAATTCAGCAGTGAGTGCAGTGAAAATCGCGGAAAATATAACAGTCTATTCTCAGGTCAGTGTCAGCGCAAGTACTGTCCGCCGAATACCTAATACGAATGAGTTGCATGGCAGAGTACCCCGTAAAAAGTGATACATTTCTGAAAAGAATCGGAAACATCGGGTGCTTTATGCCTAGAAGTATAAAAAGGAGCATATGTCATTCTGGGAAAACGTACTTTTCAGTGATGAAAGTAAATTTGAAATATTTGGTTCCAAGAAATCACCCAGGATATGGAGAAGTAAGAACGCCGAATTTGATCAAAAGAACATAAAGCCCGGTCCCGACGCTACGTCTTTCACAACATTTTGCCTGCGCAAACCAAAATGTTGCAGGCAAAATGTTGCATGTGGACGGGAAAAAAACAACGTTTTAGAACAGCGCATAGAACTGTGCAGTTGCAGCGATATTTTATGAGGTTTTAAATATGCTACACATACGTGTACACAATCATTTATATTCCCTATCCACAAAAAAGGTGACAAACTACAGTGCGAAAATTATAGAGGCATATCACTGCTTTATACGGCGTACAAAATATTTTCAAAGATCTTAGAAAATAAAATCAGCTCATACACCAACAGTATTATTGGGGAGTATCAAGGTGGTTTTAGAGCAGGCAGATCGACGATAGACCAATTGTTTACAGTCAAGCTGGTACTTGAAAAGTGCTGGGAGTTCAACATAGACGTTCACCAAAGTTTCGTTGACTTTAAGCAAGCATACGACAGTATTGATCGTAACGTGCTGTACCAAATAATGCTTTGCTTTGGCATCCCAGCCAAACTAGTCCGTCTTATCAAAATGACAATGACGTCGTCGACCTCCCTAGTCCGCATCAATAACCAACTAAGCGATGCCTTTGACACAAATGTCGGACCAAAGCAGCTCTAGAGTACGGCATAAGGAAGCTACCTACGCGAGGTACATTACTATTCAAGTCGAGCCAAGTAGTAGCCTATGCGGGCTACAATGAAAGAGACGAAATACGCCGAAGAACGCAGCTCGCACATAAAGTAAGTTATTCAGTATTGATGATCTTGAAGACCAGCTCCAAATATACAAATCTGTGATAAGACCTGTGTTATGCTATGGGTGTGAAACATTGACCCTAACCCAAGCATCCGCAAATATATTGAACGCCTTTGTGCGACAGGTCCTGAGGCGAATAATCGGAGCGAAGCTAGACGGAGACCAACGGCGAATTCGATACAACCATGAGCTGTATGAAATTTTTGACGAGCCGGAGGTCTCAACGATTATAAGACTGCGGAAGCTGCAATGGGCTGGACACATGAATCGTATGGACGAACAACGGATTCCTAAAAAAGGTATTTGTTGGGAGAACTGAAGGCCGGAGACCAGTGGGGAAACCGAGGAAACGCTGGTCTGACTCAGTTAACGAAGACAGTTCATCGCTGCTCGGATTTTGAGATTGGAGGACGCGGTTAATGGACCGAGACAGTTGGAGGCGCTATTTGCAGGAAGCGAAGACAAAGAAGAAGAAGGGCGATCTACCCAAGGTGCCTCCAAATACTCCAAGATCGAAAGGAATAAGTAAAAGCACTGTTGAGAATTTGGTGTGTCTCAGTTTTTACCGGCTTCTGGAGCTTGTTTTTCAGGTGGATTGCATAGAGTTTTGCAAGTTCCCGGCAACAACGTGATGTCGAACATCGTGCTGGATAAAGAGACGTTTCTCGACGCGTTAAGAAATTGTACGCTGAATAGAAGGAGCCGACATTCCAACACGATGATGCTTTGTCAAAAGTGGACTGCATCATGTCAGCAGTTGGCGTTGATGAGGAGACGGTGTAGAGCAAGTCAACTGCGCTACTGACTTAGCTGCTTGGATATGAACTCACGGACAATTAGCCTGTTTACAAGCGAGTTAAGTTGCTGGTCAGAGATAGGAGCGTCAGAGACAAAGCGAACTTTGATAAACTGATCAGCGCCATGAAATCTTCAAAGAAAAGGAAATGTGTGCTAGTTTTCTCCAAGGCCGGTTTCCCGGGCGAGTTTTGTGAAGCGTGAAAGACGGCGTTGAAACCACAGAGTTTTGGCAACGTTGATATTGGAGTTGCGATTGCCTACATACGATGTCTCAAAGAGGAATCTGAACTTTCAAGTATCAAGAAGGCGTCGATGGTGTTTGTGGATCTTTTCACCAAGGATTTGAAAGATCAAATAATGGATGTGATTGATTCGGATAAGAAAGCGAAACATTCCAAACTTGCCGAAGGAGTTGAGGGCTCGTTAACTAACAAAAAATATGTCACCGAAGTCGATACATCGCAGTTAGATATGCGTTACCTACTTATTATACAATCAGAAGGCAATTACAGCCTAATACCCAGCGCGCTTAGCGATAAAAATTATTTGCATTTTCGCTCGATTGTGTGCTACTTAAGCGCTCGCTACAAATCTTATTGTTCGAATATCTCAAGGACACTGCTTGTGAACCAATGAAGAAGGACCGATCTGCAAACAAAAACTTGTAAAATATTACAATTACTTATCCGGTTCTTGAATACTTACGAGCTAAACCATGTCTTTGTACGAGAGTGATTGTCTTCCGATAAATAAACAAATAAACAATTGCACAACACGAGACTGACAGAATGTCCGTCACTTTGATATTTTTCACCTGATGGGCGAATGTACTAAATGAAGGAAAATTTGGACTTCAATTACCCGATGAACACCAGTTGGGGGATCGCAATTGAACGTTGAATCGCCCAAAAGTAAAATTAACGGCTCGCCGGTTGAAACCGAGCCGATGAAAAACCTGGAAACAAAGAACGGGCCTCTTCTCTTTTCTGGCGGACGAGGATCGACAACGGAGGATCGAGTGTGACGAGCAACAAGAAATTTTTCCTGGAATTCATCGAGTGAAGAAAATTGCAACAGCGACAGCGGAAGACCGAGATAAGGAAGATTGGCAATAGAAGATTAACAAGAAGCGCGCTGGCAGAAGAACTTTGCGACGCTAATTACTTCGGGAGCCCCCAAATAGGTAGACGTAAGTTAAGATTTGTATTTAAATCGAGATTTTGTTTAACCAAAATTCATATTTTACACTATGAATGGTGCTCTGTCATTTGCCAAATCGTGGTTTCAGTAGCTAGAAAAAAATATTGTTTCGGAAGTAAATTTTACACCTGGCTTGGGTGTGTTTAGAGAATATGGTATGGTTTTTAGCGCGGGTGTGTTTAGGTTTTCGCTCGGTGCGAGTTACGTCGAGTAATCTGATACCGGTGAAATTGTGCAAAGTGGTCACCCCGGCTTAAACTAATCCTCCCCTGTTAGAGGAAAATAGTGGGTTTTATTTCTGGCTGTGTGAGGGGTGTTCGGCGGCCGCGTTTCTCGTTTGGCGGCTATTTGGGACCATGGAATAAGCGTGTGGCGCCTCCTACGACCGTCTTCGACGGCAAGCCGTGTCCGAGGTCCTTAGCCGGAGGAATTATCACGCAGAGGGTAACAGTTTAATATGACCGCTTTTCAGACTAATCGGTAAAGGTAAATTTGTGATTTTGTTGCTCGCATACATTATTGTTAGTGAATTGAAATTTTCTTGTAGGCTCATTGAGTAGGGATCAGAAAAACCTTTTATCGATTATGGTAGCGGTGATAGTAGCGGGGTTTATTTCGGGTTGGTTATAATAACACAATTAACGAATCTTCAGCAAAATATCGTTGTGTCTTCAGCACCACAAAACTCAACAGAGAGTGTTTTAGCTGATAACGGAGTATTACGAGCAGTTTCTCCACCTCTCCAGTTGTTCATATCAAGGCTCGCCTACAACACAACTAAGGATACACTTACCAACTACGTAACATCGAAGCTTGGCTACACGCCCAGTATTTTCAGGTGCGTAAAGTTAACAAAAGACAACCTTCCTGACCAGGTTATAAGTTCTTTCAAGCTGACAGTTCCGGCTGAACTTTCGAGACCACTCAGTTCCGACTTTTGGCCAAAGGGCACACTTATTAAAACATTCGATACAATGCAGCCCAAGCGGCGATTTCGTCCCGATAAAGGTTCCAAACCACCTCAACAACCATCAAGGATCATCTAACTCTGAAAGTAATTCTTCATTTCCTAATCGTTCATTTATTTCTATTTACTATCAGAATGTTCGTGGCTTGAGAACCAAACTTGAGGACTTACTACTCGTATCCCAATTAAGTAACGATTCAGTTATCTGTCTAACTGAAACGTGGTTAAATGAGAATATTTCAAACGCAGAAATATTACCTGACTATTTAGTTTACCGTTGCGACCGTGACCTTAACGTTACTAATAAATCTGATGGTGGGGGAGTCTTGGTTGCAGTCTGCAAATCCCTCAATAGTTCACTTTGTGCTGACTTTAAATTTGCTTGAGCTGTTGAGTGTGTAATTGTGAAACTCCCTCTTCCTCATAACTCCTCATTATTAATTTCCTCTGTGTATATTCCTTGTAATTCTCCCTTAACGGTGTACGAAGCCTTCTTCGATGAACTCTCTGCCTATCTTTTTGCTCGTCACCCACATTCTAAAATTATAATTTGTGGGGACTTCAATCTACCGGCAGTGGAATGGGACCACTTAACAACACCTGGTATTTCCTCAACAAATAATCCTTCTTTGTTACTTTCTTCCTTTCTTTCCCTTTGTTCTTTTTCACAGTTTAATCATATCCGTAACCCTAATGGTCGTCTTCTGGACCTTGTCATGTCAAATTTTCAAACTAGGTGTCTACCTATAGCTCCCGTTTTACATCCTTATGTTCAACCTGATCTCCATCATCCACCTTTGTCTCTAGCACTATCCGTTGATACCCTTAAACCCCAGAGAACTGCATCAGTTTGTCGTTACAATTTCTTTAAAGCAAATTATGAGTCAATCAAAACCAATCTGGACTCGGTCAACTGGTGTACCTTCTTCACTCGTCTTGACTGCGATAGTTCCTTGAACAAATTTTATGATTACCTGAATAATCTGATTGCTCTTTACACTCCGCTCCAAGCTCCTCGCAATGCGAAAATGAAGCCTTGGCTTACCCGAAGTGTTCTTCGTGCCTTAAGAGCCAAAGATAAGGGGCATAGGCACTACAAATTGACCGGAAGTGATGATGCTAGGCAAAATTTCTGTAGATTGCGCTCTTTGGCTAAAACAGAGATCAAAACGGCCATGAGAAACTATTTTAGCAGCTTAGAGAGTTCCCTCCTGACAAATAATCCTAAACCCTTTTTGGTCATACATCCGATCCCTTAAATCTTCCTCTTCCATCCCGCATACTGTCAAATGAAATAACACTGAAGCCTCCTCCCCTCAGGATATTTCTAACCTATTTGCCGAATATTTTTCCTCTACTTTTTCCTCTTCTGACATACTACACTCCCCTATAAATTCAATTCAAACTTATCCAGCATCAAGTACATCCTATTCCACTGATCCTTCTGAAGTTGAATCCCTTATTAACTTGCTCGATCCGAATGTTAGCCCTGGTCCTGATGGATTACCTAATATATTTATAAAGTCACTTTGTTCCTCTTCGTGTTTTCCTCTTTCCCTTATATTCAATCTCAGTCTTAGTACTGGCACCTTTCCAACGTACTGGAAAGATGCAAATGTTGTTCCTATCTTTAAAAACGGCGACCCATCATCTGGCTCAAACTATCGTCCCATATCACTCCTCTCCTGTTTCTCTAAGCTGCTGGAACGACTTGTGCACAACAGGCTTCTTGAGTCCCTGAGTTCATTTGTCACACCACAGCAACATGGATTCTTGAAGGGTCGTTCAACTTCTACGAACTTGGCTGAGTTCGAAGACTATATTGCTAGAGCTTTAGACAAACAGCTTCAAGTAGATGCAATATTCACGGACTTCTCGAAAGCTTTTGACTCCGTGAACCATGTTCTGCTCTGTCAAAAGTTAGCTTTGCTGGGCATATCCGGTTCCCTTCATTCTTGGATTTCATCATATTTATCCTCCCGTTCATGTCGTGTCAATCTCTACGGCACATTTTCCTTTCCATTCAATCCTACATCTGGTGTCCCTCAAGGGTCAATCCTTGGACCTCTTCTTTTCGTACTGTTTATCAATGATCTTCCTTCTGTAATTTCCTCTTCTTGTCTCCTGTATGCTGATGATTTCAAGGTATTCCGGACAATTAGATCCCTTGAAGATTGTCAGCAACTCCAAATTGATCTTTTTAACCTGTATAACTGGTGTAATGTAAACTCCCTTCGTATTAATGTTTCCAAATGTTTTAAAATGACTTTTACTTTGAAAATTGTCCCTTTAATTTTTAATTACACCTTATGTGATGTTGTTCTCTCCTCTGCAGACTCATGTAAAGATCTTGGTGTGATATTTGACCCCAAGCTTAAATTTGATGTCCACATTTTTAGCCTAATTACCAAGGCATCAAAAGTTTCGGGTTTTCTTATGCGGCATTTGCATAAGTTTGCAAATATTGCTACCGCTGTTCACTTGTTCACGTGTCTTGTCCGCCCGCTCCTTGAGTACTGCTCAGTGGTGTGGTCTCCAAGACATTTATATCTTATGAACTCAATAGAAGCTGTTCAGCGTAAGTTTACCCGTATTGTGTTTTTCAAATTCAACGTAGCTTATGAGCCTTATGAGCGTCGTCTATCCACACTTCGTCTCCCTTCTCTGTCGTCCCGTAGAACCTTCTTAGATCAATGTTTCCTTTATAAGTTGTACCACCAACAAATTGCCTCCACCCTAAGCGCAGACTTGCAATACAGACTGTATGCACGGCCTAGTCGGTCTAATCACATTCTCGAGGTTCCGTACGCCCGAACAGATTTATATTTTAACTCAATTATGCCACGAATCATCAGAATGCATAACAGCCTCGAGCTTGGCTCTCTATCCACGTCCTACTTTGTTTTTAAAATTAAATTAAAGATGTTACTTTTTGCGAATAGTGATTAATGTTCCTTAGCACTAAATTTTACAAACTTTGTTCTTGACTCTATCTTCATTTCTTTCATGTTTTAGATTAACTCTTTTCTGCTTGATTTGTTGTATTGATTTGTCTTACTCTGAATTATATTTAACTATATTTAATTGTCTAAGTCTATTTTGTAATTGGATTTCTGTCTGTTAAGTAGACTTGAATAAATAAATAAATAAATAATATTAACAATAAGTTGCGATTCAAATTATTCTGCATTTATTGCATTATGATTATTATGAAACTGCTCCTATTCGTGAAAGTCCGTCGAGTAGTTTACCTAGGCGGGCTGCTCGAGTACTACAATATTTGCGCTTATTTCTTTGCTTTAGTTTACTTCGACTGCTGTCATGGTTGTGCCAGGGACCAGTAAATAAAGCATTATATTCATCTTCCTGCTCCGCGGCACGTCGATCCAGAATCTTGCCCTTAAGGGTCTCCGGAACAGGCAAATTGTCTTTGGATCTGATTGCACAATCGTCTTTTGATCTGATTGCAAACTTTTTACCATTAACGTTTTTTGGAATAACAATGTCCATACTTTCTATGATTTTGAAAAACAATCTAGACGTTCTCTGATATCATTGTTTTCTTTTTATATTAATCTCGGTGAGCAATTCTTTCTTACGCACAGGGCCTTTTGTAGCGTGGGTCGATTTCGGATAAGAAAATATCTGCCATCGCTTTCTGATCATTTGCAGTCCACTTTGTTAATTCCCTCGCACTTGTTTCGTTATTGGGAGTGGCTTATGGAGCAGCAATATCTTCACTTACTTATCCCTATTTATCGTGTTTCATTAACACAGATTTCATCCAGACATGCCAGACGTCATAGCTCGTCTTATTCAGCACTTCAAATCACAATAAACCTTCCGAATAAATATTCTGGTTATATACGCTACGCAATTAATGATAACAAACTGGTTTTTGGAATATACACTTCGATTTACTTAACTAGGTCACCAGTTTCGCAACTGGGCCCATAACCTGTAGAAAATTGGTTGGGGAACCTTTAAATAAGGATAAATAAACTGAATTGCAAAGTGCCGTCTTTTATTTATACTTCTGATTAACAAGACAGTTGACAAACGAATGACAAATGGAATGAATGGATAATGAATTGTTAATCAGCTGTGTATGCGATGATGTAAATATGTGTGCGTGAGAATATTACCATCCAACATGAAATGTGTCATGCACATCCCTATTAAAATATCTCATGCAACTAAAAGAAACATCCTGCATAACCAATAGACAACGTGCAAGGCCTGAACTTGAACTGCTTTATTTCATCAAAATTTAAATCACCATTGGCAACATTTTACCCTTAGAAGCATGATATATAATGCAAATAATAAGGACGAAAATGTATTTAATTATAATTTCAGTTTGTCGCCATGTTCTCAGTTTTTATGTGCATAAATTCAATACATTCAAAGTTAAGTTGACCTTCGAATTTAACAGGCTTTTATTCTATTTTAAAATAGAACAAAAAATTTCAAACATTTAATAACATTTTTTCTTTCTTTTCAGGTAAGTAAAATGCGCTTTTGCAAATTCTTCTTAAAGCTGTAATCGTAAGTCAATTATATGTATATTGATATTAAAATCCGAGATCTATTACAAGGACCTGATTTACTTACGCACTCTCAATAATAATCGTTCTTCGTAAAATTCCACTTAAAAGTATTTTTATTCTTTAGTATAAAACGCAATATCTTGGCGCCAATATTATATTCTAATGATTTCTCAATCATTTTTGCGGTTGTAAATTTTCCTTTGTAATTATTCGCGTATTGCCTCACATTCAACATTGACCTATCATCGTTTTTAGTAATTTCCATTATCAGTGCTATGTCTATACTATTTTTGTCGATTAAACTCTTTGTTTAAAAATTGTAGAACACACCAAAAGATTTCCACAAAGCATTTTTTTTTTCTTTTCGCGATTATTTTTAATGACTGATGTGTGATTATGAATGTGAGCTTTTCATTCAACGAGTAGTTGCGTGCCGCTTTGGCTTTGGAAGTACAATCATATTTGAATTCGTTTTTTCTTTGAATGGCGTTGATTATTATTATAACTGATTGAATGTCGACGACAATAAAATATTAATGAAATAATTAATTCACAGTTATCAGTTTAATGAACACGAGAGCACTTTTCAAAGAAGCCTCCAATTGCATTTTGGTTTTTTTTTACTTGAATGTAGATTATGATGCGTGGGTGGCTTTTAGTTTATTGTTGTTTTATTGATAACGCGTTTATTATCAAATAATTTGGATTTTGTGTTGTGGTTTGTTAGTTTTCAACTTGATGGCCATATACATAGATGTACTTGGGCTTATTTTGTATTTAGATTTCAGAGAGTTAAAGTGATTACAATGTCCATGATCTAATGCATAGGGAGTTTCACCACATGTTACTGCTATACACATCTCGTTCAACATGCTCGCAACAGTAGCATGGAAGTTCAATTAGATAAAGTACATAATTTGATTTTACCACTATAGTCCATTATTCTAGACGAAAAAGAACATTCTTTTCGTCCAACAAAGTGCTGATTTCAATTTAATGTCCATCAAAAGCAAAGTTAAGAGTGTCCTTGATGATTCTTTTAATGTTCTTTTCGAGAGAAAAAAGTTCGAAACCTGACCCTACTTTACTCTCAGTTAATTGAGTCCTTAACTCTTCTACGCTACGCAAATCATTCTTCCTTACATCTATCATTGTTGATCGGACATCCATTAAATATCTATCGAAATCCTAATCGATAATGGCTTCTAGTTGACCACAAAAGCATGCCAATATGCAGACAATCAGATTTGTTTGATAGTTTATCTTTGCTTAGCAACCCAACCCTATCATAATACGACGCCTATGAGGAAGTCCTCTTGAAATCACATTCAAGCCATTGCACAGCCCCATTTCATCGATTTAATGATAACGCCTCCCAAGAAGAAGGGGCTCAGTGGCCGTGGGTTGGGGGTTGATTTTGATACGTAAACCCATTTTCAAGCTACAACTCAGCGCGTTAAGGCCTAATGGACTTATTGATTAGTTTACTACAATTCACCTTGGCTTTCCAGCTTTTCGGCAGTCCCTCTCAGTTCCTTTGAGGCTTCTAATTAACCCAAGACCCGTACATACCGATTACATTGTTAGTTCAGAAACAAGGGTCGAATCGAAGTGAAATTCTCAACATATTGACTTGTTGGCTGCCTGCCCGTCTCTTCTCGAATTTGCAGTCCAAAACTCTCCTGCCGACTCCTTCAAGGAAAGGAAATTTAATCAATACTTCTGTCACACGCACTAATTTTTCCGGGCGCAAGTTGAAATTCAAGCCAGCAAAACACTTCCTTGAACAGGAGCGGTAACAACAAGGACTTGAATATACGAAATGAGTTGACGTTGTTGTTGTTGGTAATGACGCGATGACGAAGACATGAAAATGACAAGGAGGGCAGTAGTTAGGAGTGATGGATGTTTGTCATGCAGTTTTCGGTGAAAATTATGAAGCATACATTTGCCAAGTTAATTTTCTCATTCGGAAGTGGATATTGCACACTGGAAGCTCTACGGGGATGTGTGGGTGAGAGAGGCGATTCGTAGTTAATTAATATACCAACAGAGAAGAGGATTAGGTTCGTTGGAAGCTAGTTTCGGGTTGTGTGCAATCATTTGTATTGAGTGGGTAGCATTTTATGTGATGAAGCTTATTATGGTGTGAACTCAAGGCTGTAAGTAATGGCGGTTCAATGGTGATGAAGAAATTCTTGGTATTTATTTGAGGAAAAGTAATTATTTTTGTGAACAATTAAGGCCTGCTAGTTACTTAGATGCTTGGGATAATCGAGTGCAAAGGCGTTGAGGATTAAAAATAATTCCAGGCGATAAAAGTTTTCTTGGAATTTTTATGATGCTTTTATGGGATTAGATTGTACATTTGCTAAATTTTTCGTCTGTAGTTTTTTTAATTTGTTCCCACAATATTAACCTGGATCTTTTTAAGCTGTAATTTTTTTGGAAGGTAATCTCTACCAATCAAGCTAATTGGAATTAAGTCAAAGGAAAGGGAGCCTTATCTGTAGTAGGGAGGTAAAGTTACTTTACGCCAGAAGCTTCTGATTTAGTCACTAAATAACACCTTTGGCAATCTGAGAACTTAGCCTTTAACTATTTCACACATTACCTATACATTCAATCGCCATCAGGTTGCAAGAGTCACTTTCTCATCGGCAAGGGAGGAGAAAAGATACTGCCAGAAATAGACCACTTCAGTCATGACGCCTTCAGACAATCGAAAGTATGTTCTTTAACTTACAATTTCACACTGTTAGAACTAGTATAAACCAAATAATGTAAATTGTCATAGTTATCTAAATAGCTCACTACTTGGAGCTACTGTCAATGCCTTGATTATGTCATTCTGTTCGGTCGAATAATACTCACTCTTGTGTCAACTGTTTTTCTGTGCTAACTAGATTATAAATAAATCTCAGTATACCAATTTAATCTATTGTTATTTTCGCCCAATCCCATCACACACACGTACAGGGGATGGATCAGAACTGGGTCTCCAACTCCTTAAATCTTTTGATAATGTGCTCCATCGGACATGAGGCTGGATAACCAACCCATCCTTAAATGGAGCGATAGTGATCAGTGATACTCTTAAAAAGAAATTTGACTTCTGCCGAAATATGTTGATATCGCCCCCTTTCCATGCTCTTTCCCCTCACTTTCCTCTTCGTTGAACAAAATTAAATCCTTAAATCTCACCAAGACCTTTCAATTGATACCCTATTCGATTATGTTCAAAGAAAAAGTGGAGAGGTCCTTTCGTATTTTTTTCGATTATGACATTTGAAAAAAGACACCTTCCACAAAATTTAGTGACGTTGGTTTTCATGTAGTTTTTGTTAGGATTAATATCAAACTAATGCATTTTAAATACTACTAGCGGCATCTATGGCGAACTATGTGTACCTACCTGCCTGTATCATATGACAATAAATTTAGTCTTTGACAAACCACCACGCGAGTTTCATTAAGTTATGGGCCCAGTCCCATTTTAACGAAATATCTAGTATTGTATTTTTATTGTGCGGAAGTAATAATGTCAACGTCGGGGTACCTAGTAAATGTGCCAAAACTCAAAGGACGCAAAAATTATGACGATTGGCCATTCGCAATAAGCAATTTTTTTTACTTGAGGGTATTGACATTGAAAATGAGCCGGCGACTATCAGTGAAACTGAGATGAAGAAAGCCAAAGCTAAACTCTTAATGACTATTGACTGTTCGTTATATGTACATATCAAGAGTGAGACTTCAGTGGACGGTGTATGGAATAAATTGAAACAGTTATTTGATGACACGGGATATCAACGAAAAATAAGTTTGCTTCGAACATTGATTTCAATACGTTTCGATAACTGTGAATCCTATGTATCTCAAATGGTCGAGACAGTACATAAATTGGAGGAGACACATTTCGAAATCACAGACGTATGGATTGGATCATTACTTCTGGCTGGACTCCCAGATAAGTATTCACCGATGATAATGGCGATAGAACATTCTGGAATCGCCATTAGCGCTGACGTCATAAAAACAAAGTGACTTGATTAGTGTTATGAGGTTGCGGCCAATAGTGGCAACGCTAATCGCAAACAAATGTCAACGTCAAATGATATGTCAGCCAGCAGTAAGCAAATAAAGTTTTATAATTGCAAGAAAATCGGCCATTACAAAAATAAGTGTCCTGAATTAAAAGCAAATAAATAATTGAATGTTTTTAGTGCGGCATTTTTGAACGGCTATTATAGCATAGAAGACTGGTACGCCGATTCAGGCGCAAGCCCACACATGACGTCAAATCAAAATTGTTTATTCCAACTCCGACCAGTGCACGAAAACAAAGAAATGGTAGTGGCAAATCAAACGACGGTGCCTGTAGTTAGTAATGGTGAAACACAAATAACGACATGCGTAAACAGTATGATATGATTGTGAAGAATGCATTGTATGTACATACCTAATCTCACGATAAACTTATTGTCCGTAAGCCAACTTTTACTTAATGACAATAGAGTAGTGTTTAAAAAGAATGTCTGTTTGATATACAACCAAGTGAATGAGCTCATTGGTACAGCGAGTTTGATAAATGGTGTATACAAGTAACAAAAAAATTCGTGAATTCATTATCGGCAATGGCATAAAAGGTTAGGAAATTGTAAGTCCTTGCAGAAAATGAAAGAAGGTGCTTTAGTAGGAGTTTCTTTTGACACGGAAGCTGACATACAAATACAGAATTGTGATGTGTGCTGTGAGGGAAAACAGACACGTTTCCCTTTCCCATCAGCTAACCCTAAAAGTGAAAAACTACTGGCCGTAGTATACTCAGATTTATGCGGGCCGATGGAGACTAAGTCAAGTTTCGTACGCCACTCTAAAGATAAAGATATTCTTGAAAGGTATAGAAGCACAAATGACAGGAGAATCGAGATATGTTGAGGGAACGTGGCCACTCGATTTCTAATGTTGAATTTGAGGTGGTATTTTCTTTGAATTCGCTCCCCGGCTGTTGAACAAAGAACTAGGTGGGCTGATGATAAGTAAATCAGATTTTTGATTAATAGAAAGTGGCCTCAACAGCGAGTTGCTCCTAGTGACAATTGATTGACCAGGTTCGACTGTTTCTACATAATTGCAGCAATCCAGCTGTAGTACGAACGCTGGCTGTATCTGCATATCTTGTTGAGCAGCTAGTGAAGTATCAGGTGCATTTAAATTGTCAGCATCCGAAACCGTTGGTTGTTCAACAACGACTTACTCTTAGTAACAATTGAGAGACTAGGTTCAATCATTTCTACAGAATTGTGGCAATCTGGCTGCAATACTAACGCTGGTTGCTGCTGCATATCATGTTGAGAATTAACGTTCAGGCTGTCACTAAGAGACAAGCTGGACAGTTCTCCTTGAGAAGAGACATTGGATAATTTTACCTGCGGTTGACTTTTTGGCGGTATTGATAAAGTTGGATCCGACACGGAACGCACATCCTTTTCGATCAAACTAGATGATTGATTGAAATATGAGGAATCTGGAAATTGTAACAAGGAGTCGACTTCAAAACAATCAGTAGAGTACTTGCCTAGCAAGGATTTTAGCTCGTCCGTGCTGGACCGCCAGGGCGGAACTGATCTGGTAATTCAAAGGGGTGCAACTGCTATTGTTGGGTTGTCGTCTCTGATTCCAGTGAAGCCGACGGGGACTGGCGTTCCCGGGGTACCCGAATCGCTTAGTAAAAATACTAGGACTGGAACTGGATCCGAAACATAGTGATTGTTCGATAACAAGATCAACTCATTGCTGCGAACCTCAACCCTGGAGGTATATTCAGGTACCACGGGCAGCTGACGAGCCTCCATCTAAAAGATGGTCAGCTGATTGGTTGCGGCCCTTCGGGGAGTATCGTGGTGGCAAGTGGTGCAAACAAAGGTTGGCGTTGACCTTAAAGCGTCAGATATAGCTAGGTCTCGGATCTACCAGTATGAAAGTTGAGAGTTCCCTCAATGTAAATTGGTACCGAACTTGGGGGCGAATGATTGGCGCTTAAACCAATCGCCGTCTGATGGTGACCGTGAGATTAGACCTTTACAAAGCAGGTGCTCACGATAATCAAAACGACACATGCGGCTTTCTGGGCCCTGCAGTCTCTGAGATCATGACCGTACTGCTTGCAAGTAGGACAGAAAGGGTGTTTTTGCGCTTTAAACACTCGGAGTAAGTATGCCTAAGTTTATGACAGAAGTTGCAAGTTATCTTGTGTTACTTCTTGCGCTCTTGCACGTGCGCTGGGATGCTTTCTTCGTTCTCATTCCGAGGCTGGAACGATGGTGCAAGGGGGTTGGGTGAAAAGGCGGTTTGACTCATTTGATAGCTGAAACTAAGTTCCTGGGGAGTCCACTGAACATGGTGAGCCTCTTGCTGCATTTTCTCCATGTTCAAAGCCTTAAGTATGAGTTCCTTAAACGTGAGCTTCTACAATGGCAGTAAATACTGGCGCAGTCGAGGATTCGTGACTCCACCTTTTAGGGATGTCATAGCGAAATCCTCCAATTGCTGACTTAAAACCTTTACTGCCTCCTTTCCATACTTAATATTGGCTGCTTCCTGGCTACGCTTCAACAGTTGTCGCATTCGTGAGGTGTAGGCAGTAAACGTTTCAGTAGGGAACTGCTTGGCTGTGGCTAGTCCGATAACTAACTCCTGATAAGTTTCCCGAGGTAGATACAATCGGTTTAGGAGCTCTTCAGCAGCGTCAAGTGTTGTGGGGCAGTTAGAGGAAATCAACTGGTAGGCTTCATCTCGCAGCCTAGTTTGGAAGATTTGCATAAACGCAGGTTGCTCCAATTTGTTCAAACATTGCCAGACTTGTTTGCTGCATCCTAAAAAGGTTTGTAACTCGTAAACTGTGGTAGAGCTTGGGGCTCCTGAGAACAAAAGGATCATTTGCCCCATTAGTTTGGCTACTTTCATGTAGTCTGCGATTTCGCTGGATGTCCCTCCTGCCATGGAGTCTTTAGTGACAAATGATGTATCACCTAGTTCAAGAGAGATTTTCCATTATCTGGAAGTTATTAATTGGTCAACTGATTGCGATAGGCTGTCTGAGCTTAGTGCCTGGCTATATGAGGCTCCTCTGAACTGTTCTATTTCTCTCTCAAAGTCTTCTGTGTGCTGTCGGAATTAACTGATGAACTCGAATCGTCGAGTGTGGATTTCCTCTATGGTGTCTGTCAGGGTCTGATATGACGTCAATTCTTGGGAATCTCGCAGAACCTGGGTTGTGGTTACTTGGTTAGTTGCTTGTGACGTTTCAGACTTACTTCTTTGGGTTTTTAGTATTCTTCCACTCCGTAAGATGACTCCGCTGGGCTTACTTGCAGGTGTAGAATAGTAAAAAATGTCCTCCGTGCTGAAGGGTTTTTAGGTCATAAATTAATCTTGGGGTGTTAACACTTTCTTATTATTCGACCCGCGGGGATTTATTATTTTCACTGAATGTTTTTTTTTTGTGTTCAAAATGTTCAATATTCACTCGAAATATCACACTAAATAGTAAAGTTCACTTTCTGCTTGTTTACTTGTCTCGCTTAGTTTGAGGTTTATATCTGCGTGCCACTGTAAATTAAATTTTTATTAGTACGTTAATTGGAGATACCGTGGTTTTACGCTGGGCCAACTCAGGAGTGAAGTGTATTTGGCAAAACAAAAAAACAAAAACAAAAAACGATATTGCAGGCAATGGATGTTTACAACCTCGTTACCAGGTACCAAAAGTTTGATTCAGATATCGGCTGATATTCCCATCAGTTAGTATGCTATACAGTCTCTGACCGTAGTCTTAGCAGAACCGATATTCTACCGGCTGCCCCAATTTTGTTAGGGCTATTTCGAAGGCCTAACCACCTGAGGCGAGTTCTATTGGACGTAGCACCAATATACCCATTTATATATATTCGATACGTATGCATATCCACTCGCGTGGTCTGGAATACCTGAAAACTCGACTCAACTTCACTTTATAGCTTCCCCAATGAAACACACGTTTCCTCCATAAAATACATTTATTCTTTCTTTAAATTACAATTGCTACTCTGTTTTTTTTGTTGCGGGTGCCTCCCGTTTACGGTGCTGCTCTTCCTTGAACTCTAATTCCAACGTTTTGATTTGGGTTCTGAACGCCTCCCACTCCGCTTTGGTTTCCGCAAGACGTGTCAATCGGCGCAGGTCACTGCTCTTGCGGCGGAACTCGACAATGCGCCCACCTCTTGGGCGCTTCTCTTCCGGCTCATCCACTGACGTATCAAGCGGCTTGATTAAGCGTGTCCGGTACTCCGCGATCGTGATTGGCGCTCTGAGCGTCGCAACAATTGCTTCCTCGAGCGACGGACGGGGTTGCGATGTCATCACAGGCTGCTAGTGGTGGTTGTCCACGTATGTTGGTCGTGATGGTTGCTGGCGGTGCGAGCTGGTCAGTTGGTTGCCGATGGCGATTTGGTGCAAATTGTGTTGTCCGCACACGATCGCTGAATCGAAATCACGTTAACTTGCTCGTCCCTGGGCGAAATGCCTTAGGAAAACTACTGCTCGGGCAAGAGCCTTGAGCAGGGCAAGTAACGCTGTTTGGCTGATGTACGTACGGGCTAGCTGAATAGCTGGCTGATGCGCGTAGGGCTGCTTTCCGTTCGGCTACTTGGATACGGGCTGAAATCCTCTTGAAAATTGTCAGTCTCGGGCTAAATGCCTTGATACAATTCTACTCGGGCAAAGGCCTTGAGTAGGGCAAGCGTAGTATCAAGAGTGGATATTTATACAAAAATAATGCTTGCCTCAAGTTTACCTTTGTTGTCATTCATTTGCATTTCATATTGGGTGCATTTACCTCTTTGCTTCGTCAACTAAAATAACGATTAATATTAATAGTAAATTAGGTCAGTGGATTGTTTGGGAAGTTTTCACGTGGCAATCTATTGGTGACTAGCAACAATGCTTAAACTTTTCGAGAAGTGATTTTATATGTGTATTATTTCCAATCACCCCAGATTTGTGGGTTGGTCAATGCCAAGCTAAGTGGACGAGCACGAAGTATATGGCATACTCACGCATGCACTTACTTTTGCGCATGATGCAGTATACCTACCAGAACCAATGTGTGAAGCGTTAGTAATGTTCGAGACATTAGCCCAGCCTAATGTCTCGAGATTAGCTTGGATCACCACAAAAACGTTGAAACTCGTTAAACCATTTCTACGGTCGGCATCGCAAGAGTCGAGTCACCGTATACAGCATCCAACCACTCTTTGATTTCGCTGCGTGATTTCGCTTCCAAAAATAAGAACCGAATCACCGACCAATATTGCTCTTTCTCCATTTTTCTAAAATCCGTGGATTCGCCCACTTCTACACACGGTCAAAAGAAAACTACGAGTCCGATTCGGCTGAATTACAGTAGCCGCCTACGAGAATGTACTGCTACTGCACTATATTAAATCTCTCTATTGCGATAGTGGCGCCATCGGGGGGTGAAGCTGAGTACTTATCGGACCGTCCTCGTAGATTGATGCCTTTCACATCTTAATTTGTCTCCCTTTTTGTGTGCAGGACATAGTATATTTCTTCGCCAGTTCTCTGGTAACTGCTCCTTTGACTATTTCGATTTGTTAATTAAAACTATAGTCTGGTATATTATATTCGAGTTATTCCGGCCTTCATACATATGTTTGTCTTTATTAACTGTTCGCACGTAGTGGTTTTTCTTCGTATAAATTTTGGATTAAAAGCATATCGGTTTTTCGTAGGCACGATTTACATACATAAATACACGCTGGCAACCAATGCTACGCAAATAAACGTAAGCATGTCACCAAACTGATCTTTCTAATGTGATAAAATAAAAGAGAAATTTAGTTCGGCTGTCTTTTTGCCATTATAAATTATCCAATACTTGCTTCGGAGGAACACAATCATTGTCATTGTATTCTCTTTGAAGAAAAAAATTGCTTACCGTACTCTATTAGTTGTTCGGCGAATGCAACAAATGTCGTCTAGAACAGTTAAATATCAAAATTATTACCAAAACCATCTAAAATTCCACATTTTTTATGACTCTTGAATATAGTCTGAATTTTAATTTCTTCAGATAAAGTTTTTACGAGAATATTTTGTTATTTCCATATACTGTAGATATCACATTCAACCTGACAATGAGAAGGGTGACACTAAATAGCGACTACGTCATTTGCATGAAAAACAGAAAGTGCAACAAGAAAACGACAAAAACGCAGGTGATATCACTTCGTCGCGTACGTGTACACACACAAATTACATATGCAGATATTAGTCTCCATTAACGTGTATAATGCAAGACACCAAAGAAATTAATATTAGTCACCACAATTCCCCGTAAATTCTAGTAAGCAGAAGGTAGTTAAGTTTTTTAACTGTTTTTGGCATACTCTATTCAGCAGAAGAGAATTACAATAACCCTCCATGGTTTTTTACGAATGCAAACACTAGACGTAATGTACGTTACACACTCGTACTCGACCACCGCTAAGAAGTTACAATCGCATATGTGCTATTACGAGTGCTATCTTTTCTTATAAGGGTATTTATAAATTCCAATTGCATATTTTTTTCTTTTTCTTTGTATCGTTCAGTCGGACGGATATCAAAATATGCATTCATTGGCACTATGAATTCTTTATGCTCAGCATATTATTACAATATGCGCCTACACGACGCTAATGATAAAGCATTTTTAACAATACTCATTCAGTTTCTTTCCTATTTTTTATTTTTTTTCTTTAATCAATTTTTTCTGCAGGAAGTATTCATGTGTCAACATAAACAGCGTCAATATTCAACGGTGGACTCTGAAGTGGATGATACTGCAGAGTGTTTGTTGTGTGGAGTATCATATTAACGTTAAGTAGAAACTTTTAAGTGGATTATAATGCAGTGAATGTATTTTATTTTTCACACCATACGAGTTCATCGAAGTTTAATATCTAAGCCACAGTGTCTGTGATCTAAACAGGACTTAAGCGATTATTGAATGAGTAATTTGTTAAAAATATATCATAAAACTCCTAAGTTTCTGGAATTATGAAATATATTTTGAAGTAATCCAATATGCCATAAATTAAGTCACTATTGAAGGATTAGTTTCAATTCGTCTAAACGTGTATTAAGCCTGGGTTTACCCCACGTGCGTTTCTGTCTTGTAGTTTAGTTATTAACTTATTCAAGCTGAATGTAATGCTTTAAG
Organism: Odontomyia ornata; assembly: GCA_963969285.1. Taxonomy (NCBI): domain Eukaryota; kingdom Metazoa; phylum Arthropoda; class Insecta; order Diptera; family Stratiomyidae; genus Odontomyia; species Odontomyia ornata. Next base: position 33,602,015 of record OZ017740.1, read on the forward strand.
GTAAATTCACTAGGTAGGACGTTGTTTTATTCTTGTAGTTAATTCCCCGATATGATTTTATGCCATAATTTATAAAGTACTAGAAATAGTGTATATATCTTCCTCGTCAGTCTCGAACTTCTTATGTCCATTGTGGTGGGTGATTTTTTTGTAAATTTGAAGCCCTTTCTCTCTTGCTCCTAATATATCGGTAGTAAGTTGTTCTCGCTTCAGTTTGTGGATGAATTCTATAGTTTCAGTAAATTTATGATAAAAAGTGTAAGATAATTATTTAGCATGTAATGATTTTCTACTTTCAGATCGAACGCGGAACCGACCTCTCATCGGTTCTAGACGTTAAGTCTGAGTAGTGCCAACGGATGGTACCAACAGGTCAACCAATCCGTGCACCGTAACCCATTCATGCGGTGACTGCTTGTCGGCCAGCTAGTTCGGAGAGGATTTCGGTCGCGGGTCTCCGAATGGATTACGCTCAATTACAATATTTCAGTCACCTGAACTTGCCCGTTTTCCAAACGCGTCAACAATTACTCATCCAGAACGAGAAACCTACATTACGTTAATTCTGGATGTGATCTATCCACAGATCTCAAATCAAAAACGCTACAAAATCCCATAGGCGCGTTACCGAATCACCGACGCGGTACCGAAAAATATGCTACTCGAACTTAAACCGACGAAAACTACTCTAATGAGATGACGAAACAATCAAAGGTACCGCGTACCGCGCGCGACGCGAAACCGACTTCAGCGGATTTGTCGAAACCCTACCCTCGCGACGGCATACTTACCCTACACTCTCGGTTCCCACTGAAAAAGAACGAGTCACTGAAAAGGAAAGTCGTGGTTAACGTTTTAGCAATTCATCTTTAATACTTCTTTTGTTGATATACAGATTATAAAATACATTTGGAATTTACGTTTCAGTTTTGGTTAGCCAGTAAGTTTTCTCAATTGAAATTTTTATGATCAAGGTTACTGTGTGTTTAAGAAAACAACCTATCAAAAAATTTTTTTAAACTAGCATCTTTTTAATTTGCGAGCCGATTTCTTCACAAATAGACTATAAAAAAAAACAATGCGGCATGGAGTGTTTCACAGCATATTCAGTTCATTCTAAAATTAGTATCATTGAAATTTAATGAGATGAAAAAGAATTTAAATGGTCACTTGTCTTTTCTACTCCAATAAAATGTAATTTGTTTATATCTATCTATAATATAACTGTATATTTTTTTAATATATAATAAATTTAAAAGGTAAAATATGCCAATCACTATTGATAACGCAATTTAAATGATGACTAACCAAACTAGCACACAATATTACCACAATTCGTTTTTGTGAAAAGGCCTGAATAATTATATTAATAATAGTTGGATTATAATTCAACGCTAATACGAATATACTAGAGTATAATTATATTATAAATTTTCTACGAGATAAAATTCATTTCATGTCCAACAATTAACAACGGTACAACCATAAAATGTATAATTACTTCCTTCCTCTCTTTCATATCTTATTAATTTGACAACATTTTGAAAATGCCATTTTGCGCTTAAACTACTCGTATTTACTCTATTTAATCATCATTTTGTTATGTTATCTTAAAAAGCTAAATGCATTTAGCAAAAAGGCTAAGGTAAAGGCTAGCGTGGTAAATGGAATGAATTAATTGGTTGAAATTTTGATTGATCGCAATAATATTGTATTAGTTTACGGATACTTAACGTTATAAATGCTCTATGGCCCTTTTATATTTATCTTTCTACCTATGAATATTGCCACCTAATTTGGAAGTCAGAATACTCTTATAGACCTTGTTTATCTACGAATTCAGCAAAAAAACTAGAAAATGCTTTCTGAATAAATAGAATTCATAAAAATAAACGTATAGTATTTTTTTGGTCGAGAATTATACTTTAAGAAGAATTATTTTTAATTTTGCCACTTTTTTCAAAGATTTTCCATAAGGATTGGAATGTTTCTAATTGTTTTTTAGTTTTTGTTTTGTTTAACCTTGCAAGTTGGTTGTTGGCTGTTTTGTGTTTTTTTTGTTTGTAGAAATAAAAGTACTTATGCAATTGGCTACCTGAAATTACATGTGCCGTGTGTTACCAAAGTTAATACCATTTCTATTGAGCTCGAACTGTTTGGTTCTTGCAGATTATTGAAATCAGGGCTGGCATAGTAATCGCATTGTGTTCATTACGGGCTTTGTTGTACATAGACCCAACAGCCACTATCAGATCCAATTACTCATCTTAGCATTTCGCCAATTCCGCAACCCGCGCACTATTGCCGATACGGACAGATTTCTGGATAGTATAATCGGAAAACACGGGTTGACAGAGACCGCAAAGATGATTGCAAAAATTAATTTCGAAATCGGGCTCCTGCACCATGTACCATAGATTGTTTATTTAGGATCTTATGGCCTATCACTGAATATCACAACCACTGCAACATACTGAGACAACACACAGGGCTTTGTTATTGCGCCGAACGGTGAAGGCGATTGTCTTGCTATTTCGTAGCCGAATGCAAAATCATTGTCGCGAGAAACTACTCATTTCATTTTGTTCACATCAATCGTTTGTCTGTTGTTTTTGTTTAAGATTTTTAACACTTTTTACTGTCGAAAATTTAGATGCCACGAATATTTCGAATTTCTTTGTTCTTAAAAGCAATTAAATGTTTATTTTCTTTCGCCTAAGTGTCCTCTAAACGAATATTTTTGGGTTATTTTATGTATGTATCCTTCTTTGAGATTTTCTAAATAAAGACGAGATTCGCGTATTCGTTGAAAATCAAGCATAACAACACCCGAATTAAGTCCTGGATAGCCATGTTTGATGTGTTGTGTTTATGTTTGTTTTTCATAACAGTATTGGGAAAGTAGGGACTACCAAAGATAGTAGATGGATAGTTGGCACGATATCGATATAGGATATGACGATATACAGGAGTTAGTTCGGGAGCCAAACCAAAAAGATTATCCACAGAGAATTTGTGAAATTCATTGAACAGAAGACGAACATCGGTTCGGAAGACAACATCACAGTCGATCAGAATTGCACGTCGCATCAGTGGATCGCAATTCGATGTAGGCCAAGTGATAGGTAGAAAAGAGCATCGCCGTAATATGAGCCTGGATTCGCACTGAAATATGGCATCATTGCATGAACGATATCACTAATTTTCTCGGCACATTCCTCGACATCGTAGAAACTATAGAAAATTGATTTCCTATAGTGATTTATCTGCTCCCGCAACAGTTCTTCAGCAGAAACTTCACCTCTCTCGTCGGTAATGATATGCAAATGGACCTTGATCGTTGTATATTTAATTAAGCTTTTGGCGAAGAGCTCAAACTTTTTCAGCAGTTCGTAGTTATGTTTGGCATAGATCACGAATATAATATATTCGGTATCATTGTGTCGTGGTGAATACTTGATTCGCTTGATTTCAGCTGTAAAGTTTACGATGGGACGTATCTCTTCGAGCTCAGGTTGAAAGATAGCCCATAGTGACTTTCGTGAGAAGAAATCACTATTCGCATAGAATATCACTAGGAAACCACTAACGATGATCAAGGACAGCAGCACCTTATTCCTTCTCATAGCTCGCGATGGTCTTCTGATGCCTTTCCGCTCACCTAGACAAAATATTCTAATATTTTCTAAGTCTTTCTTAACTAAACTAACCTCTTTCATGATTGGACCCTGTTGATCTTCTTGCTGAGTTTGACAGAGTTCTATGTTCTAGCCTGAGGCAATGTTCCGGTGAATTTCTCAAGTGTTTGATGTTCCCTTTTGTTTTCTTGAGTACGTTTCGCTCCGACCAAATCCTACACACAAACGATCGTCACGAAGGTATGTTAAGAGGTAGAAAAGCACTTGAAAGGATCTAGACAGCACAAACTACGATCACGCACCATCGATCACCACAAAAAGTTCTTTTCTTTTTCTTCGCCGCCATGTGGCTGTCAAAAATCCCGGTTGTCACCTCGGACAAAACATCTGTGTGTGGAATGGCACGCCATATGGCGGCAATGTGCCTCTCCAGTTGTCGCCAGTGGCATAGTTTTCTCGATGGCCACGGTGGAGGGGCATTTCCAGATGGCTATGTCTCGAAATGTGCCGGGGTTGGATTAATTCTATATTTCGAATATTTATATCCACGGATCTAAATATTTGGACAGAAAAAAAAAATATTTTCTGCACAACGATATCCGCACGACAGATGAAGTCCGCTGGCACTTCGAGGACATATCCATCTGGCCGGTTGCAAGGGTTCGGGATCGGAATCACTTCGATTCCCGGGCGTAGGCGTCACATTACAAGCAATGGCAATTCGAGAAAAGAGAACTTCGACATAAATGTATTAGCGAAGTTTGTGACTGACAGCGATAATATGCAAGTTATTCGGATTTTGGGAGAATCTATTATGAAGTATATATCATTCAACCGATGTCACTACCGTTTATATTAAAAATAACAAGAAAACAAAAGAATACAGGCTGAATGACTTGTTGTGAATAAAAAACTTACAGAATATGTAAAATAAAGCAGACATGCAGATAAATCTAAAAATACAATAGAACGATGCTGATATTTTAGTTCATTTTATGTTCCACCATAAAAGTTTCTACGTGGCGACTGCGAGAGTTAATAATAATTTCACTAGGTTGTTGTTCAGTTCCTGACACCCCTGAGCGCCCATCACGGCCTGATGCGGCAACATCAACGCTTCAATCAACTTACATAGCTATTTAAGGTTAATTAGCACTGTAATAATTAGGCCATTCGTAATTAATTCGATTTATTTGATTGATTTCTCAATTGATAGATCATTTTAATCCAATTCACCAAATTCAATTCGCCACAAAGTGAAAATACTTTAAGTTTCGGATACCACATTTTCGTTTTAATCAATCGAGTCTATTTTGTCAAAACTTTAAAGCAAAAGTTTTTTCATTGCTCAATTGTTGGTTGGGTCGTTATATACTCTGCGAATTCTTGTCCTACTGTGTCTTGTTTCAATTGTTGGTTAGTCAATATATCTGTATGGTTAAAAAGTCTATGAAAATTAATAAAATCAAAGTTCGGGAGAAAAGCGGCCCGGCGCAAACATTTGGAAAATAAATACCAAGTGCATCTCGCCGGGGCCTCCAAATGTTTACGCCGGAACTCTTTTGTCTTCCCTTCAACCTCCTTCAAGGTGTACGGTAGGCTGCAGCCTCTAACATAGGTAACGGCACTAGTGGTTGGACGTGCAGGTTGGATTGCTGTTTGTAGGAACGCCAGCGGAGGTAGATCACCAGGATGACTAATCCGAGAATGCCCCGGTAGCCGATGGTGTACTGATGGATGTCGTGGTCGGTCACTTGATCGGTCCATGAACCATCTTGCGCTTGTAGTTGTTGTCGCAGTTCCTTGATTTAGATGCAGACTCAGTGAAATGAATGGAATCGTTGAAAGAGTCCACAAAGTTCGTCCCGTTTTGTAGAACAGCCAATTCCCGCCAATACAGTCCCAAATCGTAATAAATGAGCAACTTCCACTCGCTGGAAGATACGAGTAAGTAGACTTGACTTAACAGTTGAAAATACAGACCCGTATGGGGTCTGGTTGTTTAGCTTTGTGTTGGAGAGGCGTGCGCTATGGGAGCTAGTAGGCACATCAAGAGGAGCGCCGCAATTGACTTGCCGGTTCGCATCGATCGCTACCTTGTCATTGAGATGTCGTCGCCGCTGATCTGGGATCCTTCTTTCGTCAAGTGGAGGAAACTTGCTTGTGATGGTTCTTCGTTAGACTGTGCGTTGTCGAATACTGGTAACGGGGCCAGTTTGTGTATTGGCCTTTTCAAAGTTCCGGAGGCGGTTTTGACATCAGCGATTCGTACGAAAACATCGGCGCCTTTGTACAGTTTGATAATTCGCCCCAGTGGCCACTTCATTGATGGGGTGTTATCTTTGCTTTTGATGACCACTGTTCCCGAGATCGCATTGGGGTGTGACTGTCTCAAGAGGTGATTAATTAGCTTCCACCGGGCATGGAGACCTCCGGTGACTGACTCTGCGCGACCACCTACCATGGCTGTGAGGAGTTATCCGATGAGAAAGTGTGCTGGAGATAAGGCTGCCAAATCATTAGGATCGTTTGACATCAGAGTCAGTGGTCTAGAATTGAGGATAGCCTCCACCTCAACCACCAAGGTATGAAGCTCCTCGTAGGTGAGAGCCACCAACGAAGCGCCTCGACGGATCAAATTTTTGGCTGATTTGACAGCCACCTCCCACAAGCCGCCAAAATGAGGCACGCGTGGTGGTATGAAATGGAAATCGATTCCCCGGCTGGAGCACACCGTCGTCACATCTTGACTCGCTGCGTTGAAATATAATGTGCACGACAATTCTGATAGCTGGTTGTGAGCTCCCATAAAGTTGATGGCTTTGCCGCAAAATAGGTTTCAGCAGTGTCCTCGTCGTCCCATGAAACTTTTAAGAGCACAGAGGAATGCCTCTGTGCTTAGATCGCTGGGTACTTCCAGATGGACGGCCTTTGTAGCGAAACAGCAAAATAATGGCTAGGTACCCTTTTTGCGGTCGGGTACCTCTACCTCTGTAATTGATCATCATAGGTCCACAGGAATCCACGCCGGAGTTGATGAGCGGACGGGCTGGCTGACGTTGTATCCATGTTGATTTGGATTTGGAACTCGTCAGTCTTCGGACGCCAGATGACTTCTAACGTCTTAATATAGTCCTCGTGTAAACTGCTGAACTCCAGCTGGACCTGTTGGTCCTCAGGGTTAATCTGCTTCAACAATAGAGGATGGTTGGTATACCATTTGCGCAAATACATCCCTGCGCTCGAGAGTATGGTGCATAGCTCCGCCTGTTTGCGAAGTGCCTCCTCTAAGCTGTCTGCCCCGGACATGATGTCGTCGATATAGCAATCCTTTTCCAACGTGCTGTTGCCCAGGGAACCTTTCTGCTGGTTCTCTTGTGTTAGAACTTCCAGGCATTTTGTAGCTAGATACGGGGCACACGTCGTGCCGTAGGTTACTGTTTTCAACTGATAGTATCCCACTGGTTGCGTTCAACTATTTCTCCAAATTAAGCCATGGTACTGATAGTCTTCAGGATGAAGCATTATCTGCCGATACATCCTCTCGATGTCGGCGGTGAATACAAAACAAGACATTCTGAAACGCAGGAGTATCGAAAAAAGGTCATCCTGGACAGTAGACCCTGTATGAAGGACATCATTCAACGAAACGTTTGTGTTCGTCTTACTGGATGCATCGAAAACCACCCGCAGCTTGGTTGTACTGCTGTCAGGCTTCAGGACACAATGATGTGGAAGGAAGTATCGTAATTTATCCCGCTGCTGCGACGTCAGCTCCTCCATATGCCCAAGCCGAATATGCTTCTCCATGAAGTCCTTGTATGGAAGTCTTAGATCAGGGTTCCTCTCCAATCGACGCTCCAAGGCAATGAATCTGCGAGTGGCCACCGCTTGGAAATCACTTAACGTCTCAGGATCCTTGCTGAATGGGAGTTTAACCAAGAAACGGCCGTCGGAACGTCTTGTTATTGTCTGACAGAAATGTGCTTCGCAAGCCTTTTGAGTTAACGTAAGCTTGTGCTGCGGATCCTGTACTTCCTCGAACTCCCAAAATCGCTTGATGAGCTGAATAAGCTGGTTATCTTCTGCCAGGATGTCGCATGTCACGGAAGACACTTGAGGTGTAATCTGGAGCACTGGGAGCTGTGGGCCCAACTTTATTTGTCCAATGGCTATGACCTCGTAAAAGTGTTCGGCACTCAGCAACATATCGATGCGCTCCGTTCGGTGGAAGTCTGGATCTGCCAGCCTTATGGTTTTTGGGAACCATCCCCGATATGTTCAAGTTCTGAGGCGGTTGCGGTGATATAATTTTGCCCATGGCGTAAGCTTCCAACTGCGCGGCATATCCTGATAATCTGGATCTTAGGCCAAGGTTCACCTTATGCTATGCCTTCTCAGTACTACCGCCTACCCTTTCAATGAGGGCAAGGTGTGGTGTTGATGATAAACCCAATTTGTTGATAATTCTTTTGGTGACTAGGTTTATTTATGAGGCAGATGTAGCGAGTGTTGAGATTCTTGGAACACTCCTTGCAACTTCTGGTCTCGCAGCTGGAAGACTGATGTGCTTCTCGAAGGCAATTCACGCACAGCTTTTTAGCGCGCACGAAACATAGTCTCTTTGCAGCAGTGATCCTGAGGAAATCCGGGCAGTCGTAAAGCGGGTGATCTTGCTCACACATTAAGCACCGAGAAACTGTCGTGGCGCCCACGGTCGACTTGGTGGCTTTCCTATGGTTGATCTCCAGTTCCTTTGTTTTATGGCCCAGTGTCTGGAGGGCCTGGACACGCATTTCCATGAAGTCCAACAAACTCTTCAAGAGTGGTAGCTCGCGCGGGCTGGATAACGATTGTTCGTATGATGCGTGAGTCGCTTGATCCAATTTTCGGATTAGCACATGTAGCAGCAACGGATCCCAGTCCCTTGTGGACACTTGCAGGTTCTCCAGGCCTCTGAGATACTCTTGTGTGGTGTCATGTAGAGCCTTTATTGCTACCACTGATGGCCTTCCATTAGCATGAGATGACTGACTCATCAATTTATTGATGAGTGTCGCTACCAATAGCCGCCGATTGTCGTACCTTTCCTTCAAGGTTGTCCAAGCCGCCTCGTAGCTATCATCCGGCAATGTAAAATTTCGAATCAAAAGCATGAATGAGCAAACCGGCCTTGAGGTACCATAGCTTCTGGCACTTGGACATCGATTGTCTATGCACCATTTGCAGGAACAAGTCGTGGATTGTTGCCAATGTAAATAGTTCCCATTGAAGGTGGGGAGTCTTCTTTTCAGCAGAGGCATGTTAAGAGGAGCCACAGGCAGAGTCGTGATTTAAAAGCACAAGAAGAAACATTGAAAGAACCAAGCTGAAGAAAGTCATGATTCGGAGGAAATCTCAATAAGGGAAAATCGAAATGTATCTTAGTACGCATAAAAGGGATGATAAAAAGTTAGGGGAACGTGATTGGTGGTGCTCTTACTTCAAGCAAAGAGGCTAGATGAGAGTCAATAAAATCATTCATCATCATCTATAGCCCTAGCCGGGCATTGGCTTCCAGGATTAATGTCATTCAATTGTCACGGTTCTATGACCTCGTTCGCCACTTGATCATTCCCAGTACGGATCTGCTGTCAGCTCTCTCGTGTCTTCCCATAGAGTCCTCGGTCTTCCCCCTGAAGCTCTACTTCGTGCTCTACCCGTCAATGTTCTTTTGAGTAGCCGCTTTTCTTCCATTCTTTCCACATGGCCCGCCCATTGCAATTCGCGTAACTTTACGCAAGTGGAAACAGGTGGATCGTCAAATAGTTCATACAACTTATCGTTGTAACGTAGTCTCTCTTCCTTGTTTCACTGGGTTGTAGATTTTCCGGAGCAATTTGCGTTTAAATACGTCCACTTCCTTTTCGGATTCGCTTGTTAGGGTCCATGTTTCACTTCCATATAGCAGCACAGGTGTGACTAGTGTCTTATGAATGCGGAGCTTATTTTGCCAGTGCCCAACTCTGGACCTTAGAATGGGAAGTACGGAGTAATAGCCTTTATTTGCAGCATGAATGCGGCGTCCAATCTCGTTCTTTTCGGCGCCTTTTCTAATTTTTTTTTAACCAAATGTCGATTGGAGTATCAAATGAATTGGCTTAGCTAACACTTTCACAATCTGAAAGAAAAAGTCGTTTTATACATTAGAGGGTTCCAATGGGAGCCAAAATGTAGATGTTAAACATCATAACAATGATACCCGCTGATTTCAACGATTTCATATTGTTGTGCTCAGAGGCGGAATTTACAAGAGTATGAGTAGTACCAACACTAATAAAATGTCTTTGATTCAGTGGATTTCTTTACTCTGAGGTTGGTTTTTGCTGATTCAATAGAATTTTTAGTAAAGCTTAATAGCAATCTTTTCTATCTGTAAAACATGAAAGATCCTTGCTAATAAGGCAATAGGTACAACATTTTTATGGATACTTTGTCTTGTGATAAGTATGAAAACATACCAAAATACTTCTTAAGCTCGTGAAACGTAATTGAGTCTTGTCAGTACTCGATATATTACCCTTTTTTTATTATGTATAGCGTTTTAAGGGTTCACTGTTGGATACAACATAGCCGTTTAGCTAACTGAATGCGGTGTAAAATTTTACATATGGTCCATGTGATCACCATACAGAAGGTAAAGAAGGCTCCTAGTTCCGTTGTAGTACCCCAACTCTATTATGTGATTCGAACCGAACCATTTCAGGCGTTTGTAAGTCGGGGTCTGACAATCCAGAAGAAAGCTGTCCTGCTCACCAAGTGTCGTCCGTTTAGATATCGGCTACAAGGGCTCTTACGCCATTCCTATTCTTCCCTTGGAGTTGTTTGGTAGTCATTTCAGAAGATTAAGGTCAAAGAGCTCGCAGCCGTGTTTATCTTTTCCAGAGGTTTTCATCTGATTTTTTTCTCACTGCGACTAGTGTCAATTTAATTGTATGCACTCTTGCTGCATTTTGACCAACTGATCCAGCCCTTGCTAGCTCACCCGCTCTTTCGTTTCCCTCTACTCATCTGTATTGAGACAACTTTCTTTTTTACCTTCTTTATGGTTAGATGCAGCTTTGACGCTTTGTTTCAGAAGATTAAGGTCAAAGAGCTCGCAGCCGTGTTTATCTTTTCCAGAGGTTTTCATCTGATTTTCTTCTCACTGTGCATGGTGTCCATTTAATTGTATGCACTCTTGCTACATTTTGACCAACTGATCCAGCCCGTGCTAGCTCACCCGCTCTTTCGTTTCCCTCTACTCGTCTGTATTGAGACACCTTTCCTTCTTACCTTCTTTAAAGTTAGATACAGCTTTGACGCTTTGTTATACGCAAGCGCCTGAAGTGCCAATGTGCTGTCCGAAACACTGCTGAAGTTGCTCATTGCCGTTTTTCTGCCTGCCTAAATTTCTAAACCGTCTGACCGAAAAACCGTGGTATAGTTCTCTAGCAAATATTTTCAGTTAAACCGTGAATAATTACGTTTCCGTCTCCAGTTTCCTCATCCATTTCAAAACTGTCGGTGTAAATTATTTCACCCTCTTATGAGGTGGTTTTTATTTTTTAGTTTTTCTTTTTATTTTTTAGTTTTTCGGCACAGTTGCTTTAAAGTCCCCGTTAGTTTCCGATTCCAACTTAGGACAATGCTGGAGTCCGACCACATGGTGTATTGTGCATCCTCTAAAAATAAGGCATACCGCACACCTTTCATCGTTGTTGCCAGTAACTGTGCTAAACAGAGCGCAAGCCTAGGAATCGTTGTTGTCTTTACTGGTTCCACCTTAGTTTCCGCTGTAATTAGTGTTGATGTTCGTTTGCCATTGTGATCAATACTACCGAGATAGATGAATGCAGCATATGCCCTTGCAATAGCATCGCAAAAGCCATGTAATCGTATTTGAACCTCTGACCGTAAGCCAAACCACGCTGGAGTCCCCTCAAGTAGTCTGAGATGATTCAGGAAAGTAAGCCACTCTTGCGATAGTGGTGCTGGTAAGGGAGTGTCCCATGCTAATCCTTTTCGCCACAATTTTCGTATGAAGATTTTCGCTACTATAATCACTGGAGCAAGTATATTTGTAGGGTCGTATAATTTCGCAGTGTCACTCAGCACCTGCCATTTTGTATTCGACGGTGAGTCATCCAATTTGATTTTAAAGAAGAAATCATCCGTAGCTGGATTTCAATGTAATCCCAAAACTGTCGTTTCTGCTGACTTTAGCAACATGTTATCCGCAGAGATCTGGTTAGTTGTGAGTCCTGCCAATGTTGCACGATCATTTGATCGCCATTTCCGCAAAATGAAAGTCCTTGTCGTAGAATCTGATCTACATCGCCTGCCAATGGAATTGCGTTCTCACTTGATTCAGACTTGCCAAGCAGTCATCAACGTAGACATTGCACAACATACTTCTCCGAGTAGCCTCTAACCGGGAGCCATCTGTTATTTGCCTGTGGTTGTCACGTGCATGCCATGTCATGCCATAGGTAACAGTAGTTAACTCGTGTGTGCGTAACGGCTCAGTTGCCGCTTCTCATCACAGAATTCTTTGCCAAGGCTGATGCCGCTCATCGACACGCACCTGTCGGAACATCTTCTCTATATCCATTGATAAAGCCACATGGAATAATCGGAACCGAAGGATAATGTTCACCAATAATAGTTGTAGCATTGGTCGAACCAATTGAGTGTCATTCAATGAAATGCCATTTTTCCGATGGGTTGAATACCACACGAAACTTCGCAGTGACTGCATGATGAGGAATGTAGTATGCCTGTGATTCATAGCCCATTGTTTCGTCCATTGCACGCATGTGCCCAAGAGCAATGTACTCCGCCATAAATGCCACGTATTTAGCCTTCAGTTCTGCATCAGTTGCCAATCTCCGCTCGAGCTGATGGAATTGGCGCAAAGCCAACAGATGGAAGTTGCCCAATGCTGGAGCATCTGGTCGAAGCGGGTTCTGCACGACATAACGGCCACCACTGTCGCGTTGATGTGTTGCCAAAAACAGCTTTTCACAAATGGCACGGGGCGAACTACTCGATTAATACACTTAGGATGTTGGCATTTATCCGAAATAATTGAAATTAGCGTGCGGCTTGTTGTTCATACGTTCGGCAAAGATGCAAATCTCTCCTTTTAATTATTTGTTGTTACTTTCAACGGTAAAAATACGTTTATTATCTATTTCATTTGATATAAATGGGTTGGGCCCTGCTTTGTTTGTTTTTTTGTGGTTGATTCGAACTACTATTTACAGGGTTTTCCAATAAGAGGTGTTATTTTGATATTAAAAGAAAAATGTCATTTTCTAATATAAATGATCGGATGTTTATTTCATTACAAAGAGGGAGGTATGCGTTAATAGTAGAAAATAACATCAGGCAAATGACTACCACGACCACGCTTCCAGGAGCATATCCTTTTCATGAAATTTTCTATAACCAAATCGCAAAGTGGCTGCCCTATGTCCATGCTAGCCTCACGAATTCCATCTTTGAGGTCTTGAATCGACGCTGTGCTGTTGGCGTAGACCTTCTCTTTCACGTGGCCCCAAAGGAAGAAGTTACAAGGTGTTAAATCACAAGATCTCGGTGGCCAATTGTGATCACCTCTTCGAGATATAACACGGTCCGGAAACTTTTCCCGTAAAAGATCAATGTTTTCGTTGCTTGTGTGGCATGTAGCGCCGTCTTGTTGAAAGCATACGTTGTCCAGATCAATACCATCCAATTCTGGCCCTTAAAAATCATTAATCATCTCTCGATAGCACTATCCATTCACCGTAACTGTTGCCCCAGCCTCATTTTCGTAAAAGTAAGATCCAATGACTCCGCCGGACCATAAACTGCTCCAAACAGTCACACGTTGAGGATAGAGAGGCTTTTCAACAATAACTCTTGGGTTTTCCGAGCCCCAGATGCGACAATTTTGCTTGTTGACGAAGCCACCGGGGTGGAAATGGGCCTCATCACTCAAGATGATTTTTCGATGGAATTTCGGATAATTTTCATGCGTTTCAAGGACCCAATCAGCAAAGACTAGACGTTGATGATGATCGACCGGCTTGAGTTCTTGTGTTAACTGAACTTTATAAGCCTTAAGACCCAGATCTTTATGTAAAATACGGTGTAATGACGTTTGAGGAATGCCTTATTCCAAAGAACGAGGAGGAATGGACAAACCTGGGTTTTCTTCAACACTTTCGGCTACAACAGCAATATTCTCGGCTGTTCTTGAGTGACGTGCACGTGTTTTATTCTGTACATCACTAATTGTCCCAACAGCTCGAATTTTTCTACCAATTTCTGTATTGCGGTCCGACAAGGTGCTTCACAACGACCCAAAAATGTTCAAGAATTTTAATAATTTCAATGCGTTGTTGAAGCGTGTATCGTTCCATTTTTATTAATGTCGTAGTTTCTACTTGTCAAATGTCAAAAAATGACAGCTTCGAAAGTGACATCTACCGAAAAAGCAGGCTACCCAAAATAATACCTCTTATTGGAAAACCCTTTATAACAATTCATCTCTGAATGTTGAAGAAATAAATAGATTTTAGCCTTTTGTCTCAGAATCGTCTACAAACACAACGAAGTTGGAAAGACTATCTTCCTAGTGTTTGTATTTTTATGTAGGCAGCCTAGCACGGGCACGAAGCATCCTCGGCCCTCACTGCCCTTTGCCAATTGAAATATCTGCCACTGCGGTGGCCGCTGCAACAGATATCGAATGTTCAATTATTAATTAATTAGTATCTCTTAGGTTTTTATTGCGGAATTTGGTTTCATTTAACAATCTGGATTGATTTTTGATGAAACTACCTAGTTCCTCGAGTACAAAAGAATAATTAAAGTATGTGCTTTACGATTCACATGTAAATCGTTGAAAAAATATCACCTACAGAAACTAGCATGAACAATTCAATTGATAGCATGAAAAATAATTCCGAGAAAAGTAAATAATTCCTACTAAATCGTGACTCACTTTGCCAACCAAACGTACGCTCCTTCCGGGTTATCCGATACGAGTAAATCTTATAAATGCCCCTAATTCCGGGGCAAATATTTCAGGAAATACTCATTCTATAATACCCAACAACATTCACGGATCATATTTCATTGCAAAAAATATTCAGCAAGAAATATAAATTCCACGAACTTAAATACGAAAATCTCTCCACCCCATTATTGGCGTCACCGACTCATCGTCAGGTGCATGAATCATTGGCAACAAAATAAAAATATAAGAATGTTTACAACTGCTAATTCCATATGATAATTCTCCGTTTGTTTTTCAAATTTCATTCACGAGAAATACACTGTGTAACATATGTCTACACGTATCTGGATACGAGGAGGTAGAGTAAG
Organism: Odontomyia ornata; assembly: GCA_963969285.1. NCBI lineage: Eukaryota > Metazoa > Arthropoda > Insecta > Diptera > Stratiomyidae > Odontomyia > Odontomyia ornata. The sequence goes on from OZ017740.1 coordinate 33,617,050, forward strand.
ACAAATCAATTTTCAGCGTAAAATGCATGAGCACAATTTTATCTATGCTCCATTTTAAATAATATTAATAAATTTTAAGCATTGTTAAACAATACATTTTCATTTTATTACTTTATAATTGCTGTTATGATGACATCGAGAAATATCGCAAAATTTCACGGTAGTTGAATTTGCACTAAATAGCGTTGTTGCAATAAAATACAAAAATAACAGCGAATAAATAAATGAAAAGATATCGCCGCCAATGTACGAGTATTTGTTTTCACGGGACATAATGGAAGTGCAATGGAATTGAAACTGAAAAGAAATATTTGCTGTCGTTTGCAAAAGATATTTACATTTGTAAAAATAAAGCTAAACAATTAATGAATCAATGTTTTTATTGTTCGTACTTTGTGTTGCGAATGCATTGTTTGTACGTCGAAGAGAATTCCATGTATTTATGCCGCGTGTTTACCGTTCGGTGGGAAAGTTAACAAAAGATACTCAATCGTCGTCTGCACAGGTGGTATTGGAAGTATTGAGAATATTTTGTTCTTTCTTTTTGTAATAAACAATAGCGGATTGCTGGCTTATCATTGAAATCGGAAAAATATTTGAAAATTTCATAGAAGTAAATAAAAGAAAAACTGGCCATTTTCTATCTTTTCCATTAATGAGCTTAATAATAAATCCAATTAAAAATAAATTGATAAAAACTCTGAAAAAATCACCAAAAAAATCCTCTACAGCATCCTCATTAAATCAAACAATGTGAATAAATCAAAGTGAAAATATTATTTCCGTCTTAGAAGACTGGAAGAAAGAAAAATCACTTTTGTGTCCTCTTCCAAACTCTGTCCATACCGTGAAAACCCCAACAGTTCCGCTCAAATCCCCATCAATTGTGTATCCAAATGACATCGAATAGTTTTTTGTTGAAAGTGTCGATTTCTTCTTTTGCAAAGAAACCCCGTTCCCTTCCCTCAGCTGCGCCACAACGGCCGAAACAAACCCATCACATATGGCATTGCAATTTGAGTGTAATCAAAAGAAAACAATGCCAGGAAGAAAAAATAAGACGGCTGTGGCGCAGCCGGGCAATTGGGGTTTGATGGTTGGATTGGGACAAGTTGGAGTGATTTGCCATTGTGCAAGAGGAGTCGCAAAGAAGAAACCCCAAAGGAAGGCTCCAATTAGACCGAAACAATTGCAACCAGCAAAGCATAAATAAAAGTGCTGTCTGTGTCTTTCGGAATGATCCACCTGCTGTTGTTAATGGTTTTGTCAGAGGTGGATGAATTCATTGTTGCATTGATGTGACCGTGGTTTGATGTTGATGATGGGCTTTGTATCGGATTTCAAGGTTCAATGTTCTGTTTCTTGAATCTGTTTAAATCTTGGAAAATTGAGAAACGGAAATATGCCGAATGATTTGCAGTAGATACAAAGGCTGAATTAAGCCACTCCTTGGATTCAGTTGACCATTGTCAATTGTATTAATTTTGAATTATTTTCTAAATTTCATCTAGCGCATTCTTTTGAAAAAAAAGTAGTTTTTTCAATTATTTTTTGTCTCAAAAAAATGCTTATTGCGATGTTGCGGAAAGTCCATTTTGCCATGCAGTCTTTATTAGCTCCTTCAATAATAGGGCCGATTTTTCCTTAGGGAGTAACACCAACGGTCGAAAAATTAGGCTTTTTTTGACAATTATTTTTCGGAAACCTAGAACGGGAGTAGGAAATTTCTGTTAAAGGACTTTATTGAGCACACATTGAAGTATGAGAAACAAATTTTTAATTATCATTTTTATACAAAATGGCGGCGATAGCGCCGATCTTCAAAGAAGCCTCTTTTTTTAATTGGTAACCCGGCGAAAAGATTTAGCGCAACCGATGAGACCTGGAACAAAAAGGAAACAAAGTTCATTATTCACATATAATCAGATCATTTTTATTTAAACAGATTTTTGTAGAAATGGCGCGTTTTAGAATTGTTTATAAAAAATTGATTCTCAAGATATTGCATTATCAAAAAAAAAAAAAAAAAAAATTGAGACTGATCGGAGCAATGGTTTTCGAGTTATGATTTCGTCCAATTCGAAAAAAGTAGTTTTGAGAAAAACATTTAAAGTTTTATGTGCATTTAAATCCTAAAAATGTTATATTTAATCAGCGTTGCCTGCACCATATATTTGGCCATACATGTTGATGCTCGCCTCTTCCGCCTCCGTTCTAGATGCTTTTATTGACAAGCGAGACTTTTTCTCAGCATCAGACAGTGACATCTCAGAATATCGAACACGATGCTCGTCCGCCTCAACGCAGAAATTGTAGCAGTTGTAGCCAACTTTCATATCTAAATTCTCCATGGGCCTCATTATACTCGATTGGCCATCGCTATAAATACCCACGGCGATATATACTGCAGTCTCAAGTACTTTCTTCCCACTAAAACTTGACTTCGGAGCCATCGACCAGACCATTGCATTGAAGCTCTCGTTGCTATTTTGAGTGTAGCCGCCGATGCATCGAGAAAGCAGGTCATCGGTACTCAATTCTTGATAAATTGGAGATATTGCTTCAAATGCTTCTTGTGACATCGCTGGCTTATGAGTATAAGTTGAGTCACCAGTAGCCCGTGCCCTCTGCCACGAGCACCAAGAATCTCCTTTCGGGCATGTGTCGTGTTTCGGATTCTGTACATGTTTTGTGGTCTAGCGTTGCATAGATCTCATTACGCATTTCCTCTAAAGAATCATGATTTCTACGCATTGCTAGACCATAATAAATGGACAATTCATCAATCAGTTTACCGGTCAATTTGCCTCTTCCTCCAAAGCCTTCGGTTTGCTTTTTCAAATTACGAAGACGAGTACCCATTCGCTTTTGGACGTGGTTGATGCACTCCTTTTTCTTCATAATAAAATTTCCATAGAGATTTGCATCTAAAATACCTTTGAAGGTTTTCAAATCACCGTCACCAATGTAATTTTCGTATTTTAAGTCATATAAACTTTCCGAGCGATGAAACATTTCTACAATGGCGTCCACTTCCATCTTTCCAGAAGATCCTTCATGGTTCGCAACGCATTCCTCCTGATGGCTTTCAGCCCATTCCTTGTACTGTTCTGTGTCACTTTTTTTCTGCCAAAATTCACATGATTTACAATACTTAGATTTCACAAAGACATCTATAACTTTACTAGTGTACCATCCGATAAGTGACATTAAACAGCAAAGCAACATAAATCCCCGTTTTCTCCACGAACCGTCGCCAGATACAGTTATACCATTGATATGACCTTGCTCGTGAGTTTGTTTCTTCTCTTGTAAAGCTCCAGTTTTCATACTTTGATCACAAACATTCTTTGCTTTAAAATTTATTTTATCTACCACTTTATCGTAAAAAGACTGAAACACTAGTCGGAGGAGATCCATAAATTCACAGAATTTTACTATGCCATTCAGTCCTATCCCGAGCAGCCGTATAGTAAGAATAATCCTCCGATTTATTTCACATGCATTTTGAATGTATGGACAACTAGGAATATTTATTTTATTACAGTTTTTACAGGAAATCACAAGTTTGAAACCTAATCCACGTTTTTCACTTTCGCTAAATGTCACATTCGATTGACTGGTTTTACACACTATAGCTTGTGATAAAGCGGTACACACTGTTAAAAATTCCAAAATTCGATAAATAAATCCTTCTTCTATTTTAAAGTCACCCAAATCGGTCGTAGATAATTTTTTAGATGACGTGCCAGCTCTCTCGAAACTTGTATTTTCCATTTCATAACGATTCAGCGGTCGATTTCTTGACTTCGTCGGTCTATTCTCATTCGAAGGTGCCCCCCTTGTAGATTTTTTGCCTTTATAAGAACTCATATCGATAAAATAACACAAAATATATATTTTATTTATGCAAAGTAAAGAAATGACGGTTACAAAAATCGGAGCGCGCGAACGATGTGACAAACAACAGCTGTACTAAGCTATTAACACACACATACACCTTTATTATAAATAACGGCCACATCTCCCTAATTCTGACGCACCTGGTGGCCTTCTGTGAAACTATGAGCCCTATAGCTCCAAAGGTAACAGGCCCAATCATCATTTCAACCGGTGACACTAATATATAATAGATGGCAACAAGCGCGCAGAGGGCGGTAAGCTATGTGCTAGTAGAATACTATTTTTGAATATATAAAGGTTCGCTTAGAGCTTTAAAAATGGATTTTTGAACCGGTTACTGTGGTGTTACCCCTAAATCAAATTAAGTTAAGGCTTTGTAAAAAAAAGTTTATTCTTAATTTTGGTAATAAATATAACTCACAAGACAGCATGTTCTAGGGTCATAAGAAAGCTGGGGAAGGGAGACACAAAACTTGCGAATTAACAAGGTTAATTGGGTAGTCGTGTTCGTATTGTGAAGAACGGTTTAAAGCATGCTGAATATCCTGATTCTCCTAAGATCACCAATGACAAGCAATAATGGCCGTAAATACTACTTTGATGGGTGTTCATCTGGAACACCACGCTCTATTTGCAGTTTTTTTTCATTGTTTCCTAAAAAAAATGCCAGGGTTCCACCCACTATAATCAACTCATGTTTTGTATCTTCCAGCACACTTTTTTTTTGTGGTTGAGAAGCGCAAACTATTTACGCCCTGAGTATGAGGCTCACAGGCACGTAAGACGTCTGAACTGCCGACTAAACACCTCCCCTGTTAACTTGAGAACCTAGCCTGGAACGGTTTGACACCTTACTTCAGGCCAAGCCTCGTTTTTCTACGCCGTGAGGTGTCTTCAAGTCACCACTTACCAATCATGATCAAGTAAGACTGAAAACACCCATGTCCGCTCAAGAGCTGAGTCTGATAGAAACCAGTCTCGCCGTGCGTTCGATTGAGCCACGGTCTCAGATCAGGGACCTCCTGTTGTTCCCTCAGAATTTCTGTAAATCATTGAGTGTGCGTTGTCTCTTTGCGAGGGCAACTATCCACCCTGTGCCTTCGTTTCAGTGCAATTGAGTAATACGACGCTCTCTAGCAAAGAAGGCGATGAGTATCACGCCTGCGATGACTAGTACCGCCGAATCAAAGACTGCCGGATATCAAGATGCAATCCTCAGTGCTCCTCTTTTCTGTACCTATGTCAAGCGTTTTCGGTACAGCTTCTTGCTTAGAGTGTTGCCCCATATTTGTGCTCCATACATTATCACACACTCTACAGCACTTATCAAAAGTCGCCTCCTTAATTCATAGCCGATACGCCTGAAGCAGTCTTATCAGCCGTTGCCCTGATTTGCTTTGAGAAACGAATCTTCGAGTCGATCAACACCCCCAGATATTTTTGCTGCTGATCGCTATTCGACCAGCACTGCCAATACTAATCGTCCTTACTCTGGGGACTCTCTTCTTTGTCAGGATGATCACTTCGGTTTTCTTCAGTGCTAGGCTGAACCCGTCACTCACTCGACGCATTAGCATACCTAGTCTAAGTTTCGCCTGTTCGGCGGTGCGCCCAGCAACAAGCACCGCAACACCATCCACATAGCCGATCAGACGTGACTCATCCAGCAGCTCTAGTTTCAGTAACCCGTCCTGCGGTAGATCCTTGAGCAACATCCGAAATAACTTCAATCTTTCGTCGGCCCTGTATCGTATAATAAAGCACCGTTAGGTCCTTCAAGTAGTCCCTCAAAGGCCACATAAGATATTCTGGAACATGAAAATGGTTTTCCAGTGTACCCAGAATAGCCACCCATCTAGTGGAGTTAAAGGCGTTCCCCAATAAAACTACCCGTCGATTAACACAGCTATATGCCTCTGCCTTTTGAACCGCGCTAACCACCAATCCATCAATGGTGGAGCGTCCTGCTCTAAAGCCGTATTGCCGAGGAGATAGGTCCCTAGCGCACGAATCGCGTCAGTGAGTCTCCCTTTGATGAGTTTGTCTAGCACTTTCTCGACTGTATCTAGCATGCATATTGCAGACGGCGACGGATTCCCTTTGCTGATCAGGACAATCCTCGCTACCTTTCAATGTTTCGGGAAAACTTCTTCCCACAGGCAAGCGCTGAATGTACTGAGCAGCAATTCAGGGCAATAGTGATAGGCGAGCTGAAATACCTCAGCTGAGCCTGGAGCCTTCCTTGGTTTCAGTAGGACTGCGTCCTCCAGTTCCAAATGCTCGAAGAGTTGACATTCAACTGCTATTTCACCGTGTACAACATCAACGTGGACGGAATGGGCGGGGAAAAATATCCGTACCATCTCGTCCATTTTATTTGCTTCATGTATGAAGAGTATGCACAGGGTACTAAGCTCCCGCATAACTAGCTTGTAGCCTAGGCGCCACGGATCCCTGTTGACATTTTTCACTAGATTTTGCCAGCAGGGAGCCTTATTGCTGTTAATCAACTTGTCTGATTATCTATTGCATGCCTCGTTCCAGTTCCGTACCCGTTGAGCTTAACTTGGAGACTTGCGAAACTCCCTTCGCTTTTCAGCGATTTCATTCGAGCACAGGTACACCGGAGGCTTGCCGTACCAGAGTGTCCGACGGCACATACGGAGACCACTACAACAGTTTTTGTAACAGGGATGTTTTAGTACGTTTTAGTCAAGTCTGACATTTTCATCGGAAGCTTCTGACATTTTTTAACATACACGCACTCAGAACGTTTTGATGTACAAGCGCAATTTGTCTTGCTGACAGTAAGTTGAAAAAATCGATTTTACCTAGTTGAAAAAATCGATTTTACCAACAAAAAAAAATGGAATCAACTCATGAAAATGTTCTTGCGATAATATTTTACGGGTTATCTTCATTCGGCCTTTGGCGATGAATCACCTTTCCTCCAGACAATTTATAACTGGTTTATCGAATTCAAATATGGACGTCGTTCGTTCAAGGACAAATTTTGTGAAGGCCGTCCAAAACGGCCGTTGTACCAGAAAACATTGATACTGTGTGTGGACTTATTGTGCACGACCGTGAGATAGAGGCATCCTTGGGCATTTCTTCCCCGCCCATATATTCGATATTGCATGAACACTTGGCCGTAAAACAGCAATGCTCCAAAATGAACCAAATCCAACAGAAGTTGTTCTCCTACGAAGCATTTCAAAGCAAATTGTGATCATTTGGCCATTGTTCCACACAAGGAACGTAGGACGGTTAATTTTCTGTGGTAAACAACCAATTGTTTGCCGGAGGTCTTCGGAGGAATTCGCAAAATGATCAAGAGAAGACGAATCATTCTCCATCATGACAATGCCAGCTCTCACACATCAGCTCAGACAAACGCCAATTTGGCCGATCAAAACATCGAATTGATGGGTCATCCACCGTACAGTCCTGATTTGAACTTTGAATTTTTCTGACCTCGCGATTTTAACATCCACGTACGAACTTTCTTTCACACTCCACCTCTGTCTCAATCAGATTACTCGCTTCTCAACCGTCACTATCTAAAACTCAATCCCATCTGCCTCCAAATCCAGATACCAACTCCATCAATCCCGTAATCCTTTCCTTCCCAATCACCGCTGCTGCATCGAGGTAACATAACCGAATTTCAATACATTTCGATTCCGTTACCTACACATCTTTTCCATATCGACAAACGAAATAATTTCCATTTTGCATATATGGCGATTTGTATAACCATGATAGCGTTTGGTTGTATGCAAATCGTCATACACACGGAAATAATTGCCAGAGTGTTTTCCTGCGCTCGGGAGAAGTTAAACCCAGTGTCGCACTGGACCTCACAGTCGAGAGTCTGCGACACTACCACCGGAACCACCTTCTGACGATCTCCTATTCATTCATTTAGCAACTTAATGGGCGTTGAAATGAAATTTTTTGGTGGGGAAGCGTTAATGAATGTTTGTTACTATAACAAATAAAATTTGTTAGTGGGATATAATGAATAAAATTAGTTAGTATGAAGGAAGGAATTAGGTTTAGTTAGCAAAAACGTCCCGAACGAAATTTTGTTCTGGGAAGTAATGAATGGAATGTTGTTAGTGGGAAAGATAAGATTATTATTATCGTCATAATTTTTTTTAAAATAGAGTAAGGAGGCGGAAGAGATAGGGAAATAAAAATTAAAGGAAATTTAATAGCTATAAAAAAATAAATATATCAATAAAAGGGTAGGTGCTCACAAAAGAAGGTAGGAGAAGTTAAGGAGGCAATTTGAAGTTGCGAATGGGAGAATGCCGATACGCCGTGATTCCTAATGTGGAAACAGTGGGGCTTGCCTCAGTTAGGCATGCCTAATGGGGCCCTGATGGGGCATGCCTCATGCAGACCTAATGCGGGCTTAATTAGGTATGCCTAACTTAAGCAATTTTGAAAATTTCGCATTTCAGGAGTGCAACGTGAAGAAGGACAAAAATCATAAAATAAAAATTTTGCAATTCCAAGTGAGTTTAGCTATTTTTCACCTTATTGTAAGTTAAGGCATCGATGGCAACGATCGAAATAAGAGACATTGACTGCGTCACGGATCTAGTGGACAATGTGAACAAGGATCCGTGTGGCTTTGGCTACAAGCTAGTTATGCGGAAGCTTGGTGCCCTACGGAAACCTTGTATACAGGATGCGGAAAAGATGGACGAGATAGTGCGGGCCTTAGTATATTCAAATAGTAGCCACACCTTTCATTTACCCTGTGTTGCACACTTTTTGAATTTTCCCAGGGGCACGTCAGCTGATCCGGGGCATGACAGCTGATCCCATGTTTGGCGCGCTCAAGAAACAAAGCAAAATGCAAATAAACGCACGTGTTCTTTTACGCATTTCAGAACATAGGAGTGCTGCCAAATTCTAATAAAAAACTAAAAGATTGCATGGAACGAATTTGTTTTTCTGCAATGTTATTGATTTTTTAGCTCTGGTAGCCCTGAAATCACCATCTACCTGCTACCGAAGATTTCTGGCTCGCTGTTCGGCTTGTGTTCGAATTTTTCCGGAGGGTTGATGGAGTGTGGTTACTAGTTGAGTATACTATGGTGCGGGCACTCTTCCCCACCCATCCCGTCCGTGTAGACGCTGTCCATGGTGAAACACCAGTCGAGTGCCCACTCTTCACGCAGTCGGAACTGGAGGAGGCAGGCCTCTCGTTGAAAGCGAGGAAGGCTCCAGGTCCAGATGGTGTTCCAGCTGAGGTTTTGCAGCTCGTCTATCACCATTGTCCTGACTTGCTGCTCAGCACATTCAACGCTTGCCTACGGGACGGGGTTTTCCCGGTACGATGGAAGGTGGCGAGGCTCGTGCTGATCAGCAAGGGGAAGGGAAATCCCGAACCGCCGTCTGTATACCGCCCGTTATGCATGCTAGACACGGCTGGGAAAGTGCTAGAGACACTCATCAAGAGAAGAATCTCTGACGCGATTCGTGCTGCTGAGTACCTATCTCCTCGGCAGTACGGCTTTAGAGCAGGACGTTCTACCATTGATGCGATTGCAGAGGTGTTGAACGCAGTCCAACAGGCAGAGGCATATAGTCGCACCAAGCGACGGATCGTCCTGTTGGCGAAACTCGACGTCAGGAACGCCTTCAACTCCGCTAGATGGGTGGATATTCTGGATACGCTGGAAAACCCCATTTAAAGTTCCAGAATATTTAATGCGGCTTTTGAGGAACTACTTAAAGGACGGAAGCCTGCTCTGCGATACGATACAGGGCCAACGAAGGATGGAAATTACATCGGGTGTTGCCCAAGGATCTATCCTTGGTCCAGACCTGTGGAAGTGTCTTGCAACGGGCTACTGAGACTTGGGATGCCAGATGAGTTGCGCTTGCTCGGCTATGCGGATGATGTTGCGGCTCTGGTCGCTGGACGCACCTTGAACAAGCGCAACTTAGGCTAGGTATGCTAATGCGCCGAGTGAGGGACTGGATGACTTCTTGGGGGCTCAGTTTAGCACTGGAGAAAACTGAAGTGGTCTTCTTGACGAAAAAGAGAATCCCTAAAGTAAGAATGATCACTATTGGCGACCTACGAATCGAATCGAAGCCAGCGGTGAAGTACCTGGGGCTACTGATCGACTCGAAGATGAGTTTCTCTGAGCAAATCAGGGCAACGACTGAGAAGGCTGCTTCGGGAATATCGGCTCTGAGTCGACTTATGGCCAACGTAGGGAGGACCCAGCCCATCAAGAAGACGCCTCTTGATGAGTGCTGTAGGCTCAGTGCTACTGTACGGGTCAGAAGTATGGGGCGACGCTCGCAGTAAGGAGGTATACCGAAAACGTTTTGGCACAGGTACAGAGAAGAGGAGCACTGAGGATTGCATCTTTGTACCCGACAGTCTCTGATTGGACGGTGAGAGTCATTGCAGGCGTGATAAATGTTGCCCTCCTTGCTAGAGAGTGTTGCTCTATTTACCTGCGCCGAAACGAGGATGCGAGGGAGATGGTTGTCCGCGAAGAGAAACAGCGCTCGCTCAACGATTGGCAGTAGTCTTGGGTCAATTGCACGAAGGGAAGGTGGACTGCGCGCCGCATCCCGGATGTGAGACCGTGGCTAAATCGAAGACATGGTGAGACTGACTTCTATCGGATGCAGTTTTTGAGCGGGCACGGGTGTTTTCAGTCTTACCTGCACAAGATTGGTAAGTCACGGTCCCCCGATTGTCGGTTTTGCCCAGGAGAGGAGAACAATGCCTGCCCACAGTTTTTGTGTGCACAAAATGCCGGGGGCGTTTTGGGCTGGGGGATCGCTTGTCTGGCACTTCCTCTTTGCCTTTCCCCTCCCGCTAGAAAAGGGATCCCCCAGCTTGAAGGCGCCTCACGGCATAACAAAACGAGACCTGGCCCGAAGTAATGTGTCAAACGGCTCCAGGCTGGGTTCTCAGGTTGACAGGGGAGGTGTTTAGTGGGTAGTCCAGTCGCCTTCTTGCGAACATGGGAGTCCCACACATTGTGCGTAAATGGCATTCACCTCCCTACAAACAAAAAAATTCTCATTTTGTTTTCTCGCATATCACCTCATAACATTTAAGTTTGTCTTTAAATTCACTAAATGATCTTGCACCGTATAGAACTGGTTTATTAAGATTAAGATCATCTATACCGTCGATGACATAGTGGGTCAATGCGTCTTCGTCGATGTTCCCATAATTTGCGATCTCCTTCGTTTCAAAAAAGAATTCTTGAACGCTTTGCTCTCTTGCTAATCGTTTTTCTGACAGCTGCTTATGCACTTGAGCCCTATTCACTTTTGTTCTGAACTCCGCAAGTAATGCATTTTTCAGACTTTGCCACAAAATAATGCCACGGTCACCTCGAACAAAGAGTTTAACGAGACCTTGTAATGATGTTTTGGCGAAGATGAACTTCTGTAGCTCATCCCAACACATGAGCTCGGCTATTTCTTTGAAGTCTCTCACCCATATCTCCACGGGTATATTGCTTTCACCATTAAACGGTCTGATCGAGTCCTCAGTGTCGCGGAAACTTACAGCAAATCGTGGCACTTGTTGTGGCTCTTTTCTCTCTCGGTCTTCGCTGCGATTATTGCGCTCTTCATACAACCTTTCTTTACTTATACCTTTCGACCGGTTCTCTGTGGGTGTTTGTGTACTGTCGCTTCTGTGGCTGCTTCTTTCTCGAACAGTCATCGCCTAAAACATTTCCGTTGTTGGCATCATGTGATTGCTTACAGCATCATTTTCATCGTCGTCTTCGTCGTTATCTGCTTCGTCGTTTACAGCGAACAGCTTCCCCTTTTGCAGGTTACGAAAGATATGTGATATGGTGTTTTCAACTGAATGGCTGATGTCGAGTGAATTACACATATAGTGGTCAATTCAGCTTCGGTTAGGTTTTTGTTTGCGTACTGTAAAATAGCTTAATAATTTTCGTCACTTTCTTGGAAATCGAAACCAGAGAATTTTTTAAGCCGCTTGCGATTGCCTCTATCGCCTTTAGTGCCAAAAACCAATTTATGCAACGCGACCACATTTTTTTAACGACTGCGACGCAAATTCTAACCAACATTCTCAAAATCTGCCAGGGACACCATATTGAAACCGTACTTTTATTTTTTTGAGCAATCCCGTTTCTGACGCTAAATTGCGGGAATTGATTACAACTTTTTAAACTAAAGACAAATTTATTGAAAGAAAGATAACACAATGATATAAAAAACTAATTAAGCTCGTCGTTCGTCTTTCACGCAGTCTCGTCGTCGACTGACTCAATCTATGGTAACGTCGGGCCACAGTGTCGTGTTGTTCTCTATCTCTTTCCCACATATATTACGTTATATTTGACAGTTTGATTGGCAATATTACATCCCGTTTTGAAGCAATGAGGAGAATAAAGGATAATTTTAGTTTTTTATGGCAATCTGTTACCCTTACAGATGATGATGTTCGATTAAAAGTGAGTCATTTTTGCCAATTCCACGATACGGATGTGTTTTCGTAGCAAACTATTGAAGAAATGCTTCTTTTAAAATCAATACATAAGTCAAACTTAAGGGATGACTTTCTACCACCCTTCGAACTGCTTAATAAGCTCGAAGTTCTCCTTCCAAATATTGTGGTGACATTGCCAGATTTAAAGCACAATCTCCGTGAGTGTAGCTGAAGGAGAACCATCGTTTAGTGCTCTTGCAAGTATAAATAATGAGCCGCGTTCCACCATGTGCCAGGATCGCTTAACACTTTGGCAATAGAGTCATCGCTAGCAAGGCAGCTGAATTTTGATGAAATTATAAATAATTTCGCGAATAGAACAATGAGAAAGGCGTTTTTTGAATAATTTTATGTAAAAAAAATTTTACCAAAAAAAAAATAATATAAGAATAAAAAATTTGAGTTCTTATGTCAAATCCAGAATTTTATGATTTTGTATTATTTGTACCCATTTCAATATTATTTTTTCTTATTGTTATGAGTTTCATCACAAATATATAAAAAAAATAACAGTGTAAACTCTTTATAATGAAACTCAAGGGACTCAGCATTTTTTGTCGTTATGGAGAGTTATCGTTTTATGGAGTGAACAAAAAAACAACCAAATTAACAAGAATTTTTAATATGTATGTCTTAGATAATAAATGCTTATAAATTATTGTTTACACATATAGTCTGATAACTTTGTCTGACGTTTTTTGTTATGCCAGTACTTGTTTTGTATTATTTTATGTATTCTATTCATATCTAGATATGTGGTGGAATCGTCTTGATTAAACAACAAAAATTTTTCTACCAACTTAGCAGCATCTAGGGCTTGTTGAATTGTTGGTGGTGATTCGGCTTTGTCCACTTGATCATCTTCTTCATCTTGATTATCGGGTGTTTCCTAACTTTTTGACACTAAATCAACAATTTGTTCATCTGTAAGTGTACCAGTTGTGGCTACATCCTCATCTATATTTTCGTACTAATATCTAAAAGACAATATGGATTTATGAAAAATTTAGGCACCAATGATGCGCTTAACTTCCTAACAAGGTTAATTTATGATAGACTTGATAAAAGTATACCGATATCGGCAACTTTTTTAGATTTAGCTAAGGCATTCGATACGGTTAATCATAAGTTTTTGCTAGATAAACTGTATAAGTATGGAATAAGGGGTAACGCTCATCAGCTTATAAGTTCTTATTTACAAAACAGATCACAGCTTGTCAAAGTGAATGATGTTTTGAGTGACTATTGCTTAGTTCATACGGGTGTACCTCAAGGTACAGTTTTAGGACCGTTGCTATTCCTGCTTTACGTTAATGACTTATTAATCAGTATGCCTGATGATGTAATTATTTCATTTGCTGATGATACAGCTATTATAACCACCGGTAATACTTGGAAAGAAGTTGAAACGAAAATGAATAAATATCTCCTTGAAGTTAGTAAGTGGTTAGCGTTAAATAAGCTATCTTTAAACATGGAAAAGACTATATATATCATTTGGGAATTATTGCCGTAGTGTTCCTGAACTTCTGAATATTACTATAAATGGAAAAAACATACAAAAAGTAGAATCATGTAAATATTTGGGTATCATTTTTGACTATAATGTGAAATGGGATAAACACATTGAATATATATTAAAAAAACCAAGTATTTAATTTTAGTTTTTCATAAACTCTCTAAAATAATGCGGACTGACACTCTTATGATGATTTATTACGCTTTATTTCATAGCATAGTAAACTATGGATTAATTGCATGGGGTGGAGCATACTCTAACCGCTTACAACTTTTACAAAATCATCAGAACAAACTTCTAAAAATTATTCATAAAAATAAATTTAATGCCAACAAACCTTTGAATTTAGAGCAACTTTTCTGCTTTGAATCATTAAAGTATCACTATAATGATCTCAAAGAAAAATTTTTATGTACAAATAGCATTACTAGAAATACAGGTATACAGGTACCGAAGAGATTCAAAACAGTTAGTATTAAGAGTAGTTTCATAGAGGCCATAAATGTATATAATGAAATTCCTAACGAATTAAAAGCCATATCTAACGAAACTTTAATGAAAAGAAAATTGAAAAAATGGATTGCATCAAATTTATAACAAAAACATTACAATATATTGTAAATTTTTCTTTTCCATCAAGAAAAAAAAATTAACTTTATTAGTTATTCAAAATATTGGATGTTACACTTGTTATTCTCTTGTAGTATACTTAAATAATGAAACCCACAAACGGGAATATTAATTATCTCTATGGGATTTACGTAAAATTCCTGTATTTTATGTAAATTTTTGGGTTAAATAAAAAAATAAAAGTACGATTGTAGATCTTCGTTAAAATTGTTTGGTATGTTGAACTGGCTTATCCATTCACTCAGTGGTAGATTGTCTTCACTGTCAAATTGGTTCGTTTCTTGGCTACTACATAATCCAGCATGTCGAAAAGAATGTTGGATAGTGGCTGCTGTTACCTCTTGCTAGGCTTTTGATAAGAAGTTCACTGCTTGTAGCATGTTGATCGAGACCTTGCCGTCAGTTTCGATCATATCCATCAACATTTTCCGTCTATAGTGACCCTTTAGGCTTTTAATTACACTCTGATCCATTGGTTGAAAAAAACTGGTTGCATTAGCTGGGAAAAATGCTAACTCTATGTTTCGAAGATTAGATATGATTGGGTGAGCAGGACAATTGTCTACTAGAAGCAAGATTTTCCGCGATTTTAATTCAGCATCCCATTTTCTCACTTCCTCTTCAAAAATCTGCGATGTTATCCAAGCTGACTTGTTTGCTTTGTACGTAACTGGCAACTGTTTTATGTTCTTGAAACACCGAGGGTTTTTCGATTTGCCTATAACTAAGAGCTTTCTTTTTTCTGTGCCACTCACATTGGCAGCCACTAGAACTGTAATACGCTCTTTAGACAGTTTTCCTCCAACACATTTTTCCCCTTTGAATTTTAAAGTTTTTTCGGGAGTCAACTTGAAAAAAGGCCAGTTTCATCTGCATTAAAAATGTCTTCTGGTGAGTACTTCATCTTTAATTTAGGCCACACTGTACTAATCCAATTGTTAGTCACATTCATATCGACATCCCGCGCCTCTCCGTTCATTTTACCATACGTAATTTGGTGACGGTGCTTAAATTTTCCGAGCCAAACTTCAGATGCTTTAAAGTCAATTATGCCAAGTTGGTTGGCAAACTTTTTAGCCTTAGCTTTTACAATTGGCCCCGAGATAGGTACATTATTCTGGCGCTGATTGTTAAACCACGACAACATTGCCTGATCTGTCTTCGAATTTTGGCTTTCTTAATTTTTTAGAAGAGTTTCCTTCCAGCGCCGCCTGTAGAATTGTTTTTTGGTTTTTCCAAATGGTAGCAACAGTGGATTGACTTAGTTCGAAACGCTTTCCAACGTCACTTTTCTTTTCTCCCTTTTCAATCGCACGTATCACACAAACTTTTTCGTCAACACTAATCGCTTTCCGTTTACTGGCCATGTTAACAGTTTCAAAGTAAGTTTACGACTGATAATACGATAGGTACCCAGTATGCTTGGTCGAAGACTATCACTTTCGAGAAAACAATGCGTCATACTGCACGTGTTCATGGCAATTAAGGATAACAAAAACTAGACCGACCTCGGATGTTGCAGAGCTTCAAAGTCTTTTGTTACCTGATAACATAACATAAACAATAATACCGATAATAAATATTTACTGTTTAAAAATATGAACACATTTCTTCGTAATAGAGAATGGCGTATCGCTATAAAGAGTGTTTCAATATGTGGGTTTTAACGCAAACCAACCAAGTTGGGCACACTTCAACGTTACAGGGAGTTAATTGTTATAAAGGATAACGTTATAAAGAGTTTACACTGTATTTTTAAATCATAATCAAAATTGTTTGTGTTATATTTAAGTTAAATGAAAATTTTTATGAAAATAGGTTTAAGGGGGAGGGGGCCCGTAAAAGTTAAGTCCCGCATAGTCTTCTATCTCTCGACGGCCCTGACCCTGATTTGCTGTCATAGATAGGTTTGCAAATACTTTTTTTGATTTCCAACACTGGCTATTTATTTTTCTAAGTTGTAGTGGATGAAGCTTCTATAAATTTTCAATGTTATATCCGATAAAACTTGTATGACAAATTTATAGAACTGCTTTCGAAATTTAATCATAATTTAACTTCAGTTTCTCGCGTCTCAAAAGTAGGAAGTAAGATTCATATAATACGATACGAAAGCAAAAGTATCTGAAATTGTCAAAAATGCTATTTTTTTTTCTTCGAAACTATTTGAGCATTTTTCGTGATAAACAATACCACGCTATACGAGTATCAACTACAAGAATGGGATGATATCTAAAATGGGTTTTTCCGCGAAACTTTTTCGCGACTAAAACATGTGATAAAGTTTCTGATGAAATTAATTAGATTCAGTTGAAACATGAAAGTGTTGTGCTGTTTATCTACGAGTAAACATCTCATTAAAGCATGAAAAATTTCTCGCGGTGAAACAAAGAAAAGATGAAAATAGAACGATTTGCATAAACTCATAACTCCATCTTATTGTTAGCTATTTATATTGAAAGTAAGTACACAATCTTTCACCAGACCGAACGAAAAGTTCAACCCACATGCAAACCATCATATGAAGTTTACCGAAGTTTGTCTTTTGTTCAAGTGAGATTTGCTACTTAAATATAATGTATTAAACCGCTAACAAATATCTCTTCATGTAATCTTTCAGCAAACCTCATCAGTTTCTTTTTCTCGATTAAAAATTTCGTAACCATGTCTCGTGTTTGCACTGCGCGCTGCTGTTTCGTCTTAATTTATTACAACTTTAACTTCCGACTTACATACTCGTATCTTCCTACAACGCGAACAAAGTATCAGATACAAATCCACTTTTATGTTAGACAACGGAGCATTCATTTATGTGAATTTTTCACGTATGCGATTCATAAAGCGTGGAGCATTAATCTTTCAAACGAAAACACTTTTACTTTCCTTCGATCTATTCAAGGCCGTTTTGATATTGTCGAGTGGCGGCGGCGAAAGTAAATACCATTTTTCTCACACTCTACACACTCGCGTATCTATCTTTTCACGGCACCTGTATCTGTACCACAATCTATCTATGGGTCTGTATCTCAACATCGCGTGTAGTATCTGTTAAAAACGTTTTTTTTTCGCAATAAAACTTTTATCTATCTTTTAGAAAAACGCAATGAAAATACCTCCAGAGTAAGATTAGAAAAGTTTTCCTATTTGCCAGTCACTCATACTTTTTAGAAATTCGAACCTCAGCTATTCAATATTTTCTCTCAATTTTCCTCAAACGAATTTTATTCTTCTGCCTTTTCTTTTTCTTGAACTGGCTATGAAAAGGTACGACAAGGTTTGGAGATAAGGTAATGTAGTCACCTTTGTGCGTAGCAGAGTAACAGTGGTGAGAAAAATTCATTTTTATTGGCATGAATGAGCATTTTCGTCTTTTCTCTATTTTCTGTATTTTTTTTGTGTTGCGGCTCTCCTCTCTCTCTCTCTCGCCCCTCAAGTCAACGTACGATTTTATGCGGCTTTTGCGTAAACAAAAATTGACTTTTTATTGAGCAATTTTGTATTTTTACGACCAAGGAAAAATGTGTGTGATATTACTACGGTTCATGTCTTCATGGTGAACTTGATTAGGATGTAAATGGATAGATACGAGGAGTAGATGGTTTGATAGTTCGATTGGAAATTGGACATTTTGCGAAGGGAAATGTGAAAAGTTTACGTGGAAAATTCTCTCGTATGGCGAACGGAAAATATTGGCTAGTTTTTTTTTATGATGTGACTTTATTGAATACGAAATTCAATTTACAATTGTGAATAGTGGTTTGTTGTGAATTTAGCGTTTCAAGCTATTTCGCAGTAAATAAATTGGTTTTAAATTAATGAACTGAAGTTTTATGAATTTGAAGACATGCAACAGCGGGGATAAAAATATTAGTTAATAATCATTTCAGCAATAAATTTAGTGCGCTAATGAAAGTCTGGAATTTTATGAAACTTTTACCTATATCTCTCAATGGGTTTAGATACCTATAGAATTCGAGACTTGATTCGAACCAAAGCGATAAAATTTTAATGTCTTTTTCTTAGCACTACAGCCCCGCTCGGGCCTTCGCTTTTAATGTAGCTGATGTTTAATCAATGCCAACGCAATTATTCTTAATTATTGACTTATCTCACCTTAAACGCCTTTTCCCCCTAATAATTTTGGAGTTACTCTGGAGTCAAAACTTAAATTTAATGTTCATGTCCTGGACATAATGTCCAGGGCTACTTAAGTCTCTGGATTCATTGTAAGTCATGTTTATTAGTTTAATAGCATTTCTGATGTGATCCAATGATTCTTCCAAATAAAACAACTACGAAGAGTCTTATTTATATTAGATGTTTATCGGTCAACGGTCAGGGGAACACAGAGAGCGATTAATGTGAGCACTGCTCTTATATACGGTACCCAGCCAACTTTGTGTGTAACAAAGCCATATAAAGTAATGGACGCGACTTGAGCTTATTTTCATCCATACGTGAGTGAAGTTCTTTTACTACATACATGCCTTCCTCTCGCATGCGAATTGAAATCCCCCCGCCTTTCACGCCGCTAGAGAATCCACACATTCAAGTGGCTCTCTAGTTGCTCTCTAGTTGCTCTCACGACAATCCCACTCCTATACCTTAACCCCCGAATTGTCAAAAAAACATCAACCATATGATTGAAAACATATGATTCGTGAAAATTCAACAATGATGGGAAATGTCTAATCAAGTTGAATTTGAAATTGTACACAAAACAATTTTTTTAAGATAAACCGTGTTGAATGTAGTGCAAACGCATTGCAAAAGTGTTGATTAATTAAATTGAAAGGTTTGCCAGGGATCGCGAGTGTTTTCGTTTCGGGAAACAAAAATTTCGTGATGTGTGTGGGATTGTGAAAACAGCTATAAGAAGCATGTCAAGGACGTATCCCTCGTAGGGTAAGTCAAGTTGAATCTTTTATATCGTTCAAGTAAGAATACCGGCACGGAAAATTGATTTAGTTTAAGATGCGAAAATTGATGGGAGACGTCACGTCAAATTTATTTGAAATTCGAATCAACGGCTGATAACGCGCCAACTTCACGCCACAACATTAAGTGCTTCAATTCTCACGAAGCATTTCGTTTCCATTTTCTCTGAGATCTATGGTGTGTAAATTCTTTCATACAACTGTGATTCCCTAAACTAATGTGTGGCGCAAATGCAAAGAGTCAATACATGATATTCAAATTCTTTCTTATTCACGTTACGTTATGATTTCATTTCTTCAAATAATTCTATCCTATTCCCAACACTTCCACTGAATAAATTATTTCTTCATATTCTTACTCAATAAAGTCATGAAATAAATTACACTAAATTTGATCCTTTGCATCCTGCTACTTGAATTGATGTGCTGACCGGTTTTGTGAGGAAGTCGGCCAACATCAATGAAGTCGGAACATATTCGAAGTTCATTGTTCCGGCCACAGTAAGGTCACACAGAAAACCATGACGAATGTCGATGTGTTTGGTTCTGGTATGGTGGGCAGTGGTATTGGAAAGGTGAATAGCTACCTTGTTTCCGCAGTAAATCGGGGTCACCGAACAGACTTCGCACCCATAACTCTTCTTGGGCCGTAGCGTACATAGCCGTATATTCAGCTTCCGTCGTTGAAAATGCATCCGTTTTTTGCTTCTTCAAATTCCACGAAATGGCGCCTTTCTGCATGGTGACCAGGTACCCGTTACTGCACGCCGGCCAGTTGATCGTTGCCAAAGTTGGTGACGCAGTAGCTCAGTAAAAACGGTTTGTTTCCACACATCAATCGATCATATGTGAGTTTGAGATCGATGGTTCCTTTGAGATAGCGGAAAATGCGTTTCATCGCCATCCAGTGAGCCTTCCCTGGGCCGTTGTTGAAACAACTCACGCTGCTCACGGCATATTGAATCGCCTGAACATGTGAGCCAGGAAAAGCAACGACCTAACTTCTTGCTGAAAGGGCACCTTGGCCATATCATCACGTTCAATTTTCAATGTCGGTCGCATATCGTTGGTCAGCCGCTAATTGACATCGCCTGGTGTCGACGTTGGGTTGTCTTCACCCATGCCAAAACGTTCCGGAATGTCGTTGATAAATCGGCTCAGATCAATCCATATGGACTTGTCGCTCGTCGTAATCCGCATGCTGGGGATAAATTTTGCTGGACCGATATCATCATTTTAAAGCATTTCATCAGATGCTTCTTCAGTTGCGTTTGGTGAGTGGAATGGTTGGACATATAGATGAAATCATCGACATAAATTGTCACGATGAGTATTCGTCCGTCTTCGATGGCTCCTACCTGGCATGTTTTAAGCCGAAACTCTTCAGCGCCTTGTCCAACTTCTCATCCCACCCACGACTGGCTTGCTTCAGGCCATACACAGATTTTCGCAAATGGCAGACCCGTCCGGTCCCATCGTTGTACATGTCCAGTTGGCACATGTAATTTCATCCGTCAAATCTCCATGCAAACAAGCTGTGACGGCGTCCATTTGAGTGATGGATAAATTTAGCCTCGCCGCCAGTGCAATCAAGATACGAACTGTGCTATATCGAACTACGGGCGAAAACATTTTCTCGTAGTCGATGCCCTTGCATTGATGGCAACCTTTGCTAACTAGTCTGGGTTTGTAGCGATTCACTTTACCATTTTCGTTGCATTTAGTTTTGTAAACCCAACGGCTGCTGATCGCCTTTCTGCCCGGTGGCAGATCTATGAGAGTCCACATTTCGTTTTCACGCAATGATTCGTACTCCTCTTTCATGGCTAATTTCCATTCGCTGGCCTTATCGCTGTCGAGTGCATCTCGAACAGTGACTGGATCATTGATACCACACATTGCCATGACTTGCCATTCTGCTGCGGTGTGTATGGAGCAAAAATTTGATTAGAAATACCTGCCTCATCCAGCAACTTTTGAAACGCCTTATTAACGTATTCACCGCTATCAGCTATCACCTCAAATATTTTGAATTTTTCGACGACCGGCTTTGCATTTCATCATGTACGTGAATGTGTTGTTGCTATAATCGTCTGTGAATGTGGCAAAATATATCGAACCATTGAATCACGTCTCCTGCATTGATTCACATGCATCAGAATGAACGATCTCCAGCAGCTGACTCGTTTTCCTGTCACTGCTGTCAAACGGCCGTCGTGCGTGCTTGCCTTGTACACACACATCGCAATACGAACGCTGCACTTTCCGATAGTGTGATGCCGTCTTTAGCAAATTATCTCGAGCTCTGTCCTTTTTTCTCTTGGTATTTTGCGAAGACCCTCTTCTTCCTCCTGAACGCTAAATATGTTGCAGTTTTTCATTTTTTCGTCGATCTGCAGCATTTCGTTTAGAACAAGAAGTTGCCATGTTCTGGCTACCTTTTAAAAGACCAACCACTGTTCAGAGGTTGGCTTATAGCGTTTGGTCGGCTGGTAATAGCACGACCAAGTAGCGAGTTGTTGTTTGTTCTCCCGCTTATATGGGCAGAAGAATAACAAGTTATTTTCAATGCAAACGCGATGGTTACGTTAAATATAAAAGTGTTGCTGCCATTCCCCGTCCACTGCAAGTTGTGGAATTCCTCGTCCATTGAATGGCAATCTGCGCACCATTTATCAGGACATGAGGATTGGCTCTTCATGGAAGGCCCATTTAAATTGTAAATTTCTTTTAGAACAAGTGGTTGCACTTTCCGATAGTGTGATGCCGGAGATCGACCGCCAATGAAAATTCGTATTTTTTCGTGCCCATCATGCCCGAAACTTCGATGCCACAATGATTGTGTTTTGCTGCACAATGCAAAAAATTCATGTACATTTTCTGTCTGCACCAATTTATACATATTGTCCGTAAGCATCGCACATCCGACGATCTCATCTACAGGGCAAATTACGCAACCTTTCTTATCGAAAAACAAAGAAAAGGCTTTGTTCACTAGCTTTGAAACCGATAACAAATTCGTACAAAGTACCGGAACATACAACGTGTCTCTAACAGTCACTGGATTCATCGATAGTTTCTTGCCGCGTTCCA
The DNA here is from genome assembly GCA_963969285.1 of Odontomyia ornata. Lineage (NCBI taxonomy): Eukaryota > Metazoa > Arthropoda > Insecta > Diptera > Stratiomyidae > Odontomyia > Odontomyia ornata. Next base: position 33,639,659 of record OZ017740.1, read on the forward strand.
AACACAAACGTCACCTTCACACCGCACCATCAATATTTCATTATCTGTGACCGTTACACTCGGCACTATTGATGCGCGATCGTTCATGAGTAATTCATTTGTGTTCGCCATGTGGCGACTCGCACCGGATTCGATGAACCAATCTCGGTGGTTCTTGTTTGTCACAAGCCCCGCAAAACAGTTTAGTGATGTATCGGTATTTTTCTGCTTATCTGGGCATTTCTGTGACAGATGCTCCATTTTTCCACAAGAAAGACATTTCGCCTTTTGAATCCACCTGGTCTTTTGTTCTTTGTCTCCGTTGCTGTTTGCGCCGCTCTTCCACTTGCCTCTAATAGAACCAAACTGTCCACACTTCTTTGTGAACAACGCATTTGAATTATTCGTTGCGGCTTCGGCCGATATATTCTGTACCAGTTTCGATTTCACAAAATCCGAACTGATTGTCTTCCCACATGATTCGATCGCCAAAACCATGGGTTTGAATTGGTCACCCAAACCGGCTAGAAGAATTGCCCCTATTCATTCATCGTCGACTTCGAGATCTGCTGCAGACAACCGATGCGCTGTTGAAATTATTGTATTCGCATACACTTCCATCGACGAACAATTGTCGAGTTTCGTATTTATGATTGTTCGCAGTAGACCAACACGCCGCATTAATTCGCCATCGTCAAACGCGTTGGACGATTTCTCCCACATTTCTTTTGCTGTTTTAGGGCCCTGAATGTGGCTGTAATTCGTTTCATCAACCATCAGCGTCAGTTTGGCCTTCGCCTTCCGTTCGCCTTCAGCAATTTTCGTTGGATCTTTCTTGACGACTTTTCCGCCAACATATTGCCAAAGATCCGATAATACCAATGCAGCTTGTGCCAAAATCTTCCAGCAATCAAAGTTACTCGGCCTTTCAATCGACTCAACAGGCCGATTTGCGAGAACAAATTATCATGTGCCATTGTTAAACGGTAATCACGTGGAGCACGTTTGTTTCACTTTTCGATTGAATTTTTCTTTTATGATTTTATTAGGAAAACCAACGGAATAAAGGGCCCCATCATCTGATGCGATCTGATGATTCTTCCAAATAAAACAACTACGAAGAGTCTTACTTATATTGAGTGTTTATTGTTCTGTCAGGGGAACACAGAGAGAGATTAATGTGAGCACTGCTCTTACATACGATATCCAGCCAACTTTCGTCTTTAGCAAATTATCTCGAGCTCTGTCCTTTTTAGGGTTTTGTACTAAAATACAAAACCCTATTGCAATCACGACCTGTGTCCGTCTGTCCGTCCGTCCGTCCGTTCGTCCGTCCGTCTGTATGTCACAGCACTTTTTCTCCGAAACTATAGAAGCTACAGCCATGAAACTATGTGAAAAGGTCAGAAATGATGACCTCTTGAAAGTTCAATGGTGGGACAAATTTTCAAAGGGGTTTAAGGGGGGTCTCCCCATATAGGGAAGTGACCCCAAAAAAAAAAAATTTCACCATTGGTAGTCGAGTAGGGTGTCATTGGAAAGGTCTTAACGAGATCTTTTCAAAACAAGTCTTAAAATTGCCTTACAAGTACCGAGGGGGGCAGGGGAAGGGGAAATGTACGAACTTTTCGCGTACCCCCCCTCGCGATTGGACACCTTCCATCCGAAAAATCTGAAAAAAATCATGGATGTAGGCCTTAACAAGTACAACAACAACAAATACATGAGAAGTCGAAATTCACTCAACTTTGTTAGTAATAGTATGATTTATTGATTTTATGTTTTCTTGAATAAAATCTAGACGGTACCCTTAAATTCAATAAAATTTAGCACACAGATGACTATTTATAGGATTGATCTTTTCTGAAAGTTTCATAAAGATCGAATAATATTTAACGAAGTTATAGTGATTTGAATTTTCCTGCATTACTATGGAGCCATATGCGCTATGGAGCCATATGCGCTTTTTACCGACTTAGAAACTACAGCTTTGCTAGGATTCGCATGAAAATTTCAGGAATGATAGGTATCATGAAGATGAGTATATACAAGTGAAACAAGTCGGAAAGGCAGGAGAGAGCTCCTAGCAAAAGGGCTTTGTAACCATTCTAAGATTCTAAAAAACAGGCCATGAATCAATGATTACAGTACAGAGGAGTGGCCCCTGAAAAAAAATTTAATGAAAGGTAGCCGATATGAGTATCAACTGAAAGTTCTCTATGAGAGCTTTTCAAAACAGTTCTTAAACTGAAAGTTTTTGCTTCTGTGGGGCAGAGGGGGGGAAACATGAAAAATGTGTTTCCTCCCTCGCGAATGGACACCCGTGATCTTAAAAAATCTGAAATAATTATCAAGGGAGATATTTGTGGGTATAACTATAACAAATACCTCAGAAGTCAAAATTCTTTCAACTTTGTTAATAATAGTATGATCCTCGAACATGACATGTTTCTTGATTTTATTCGTTACTAGTTACTGCATTTTGTAAGTTGAGTACAAAACCCTTCTGACATGAGCATAGGTCTGTCTACCCAACTTGTTTCTCTTGGTATTTTGCGAAGACCCTCTTCTTCCTTCTGAACGCTAAATATGTTGCAGTTTGCTGCAGAGGTGTTCAAACAGATTTTTTTTTTCATTTTTTCGTCGATCTGCAGCATTTCGTTTAGAACAAGAAGTTGCTATGTTCTGGCTACCTTTTAAAAAACCAACCACTCTTCAGGGGTTGGCTGTGAGCGTATGGTCGGCTGGTAATAGCACGACCAAGTAGCGAGTTGTTGTTTGTTCTCCTGCTTATACGGGCAGAAGAATAACAAGTTATTTTCAATGCAAACGCGATGGTTGCGTTAAATATAAAAGTGTTGCTGCCATTCTCCGTCCACTGCAAGTTGTGGAATTCCTCGTCCATTGAATGGCAATCTGCGCACCACTTATGAGGACATGAGGATTGGCCTTTCATAGAAGCCCCATGTAAACTGTAAATTTCTTTTAGAACAAGTGGTTGCCATCTTTAGGCTATCTTTTAAAAATATGTTGCTTGGTTTAGTCCAACCTATCAGCCCTCGGATAGGATTTTGGCAGGTATTACAGGAATTGGCCAAAACTGTCCGATAGACGATTTTAACAATAAGTAAGTAACAATAAGGCCCGGTTCCCCTCGGACTTTAGAGTTTCAGCGGAGGCTTTAATCATGCCCAGGCTAACAACGATGCTTCCTGATAGAAGGTGGCGTTCAGTTTACCAAGCAGTCTGAAGGCGTTAAATCTGGCAGATCGCAATTTCAATTGCCAGAAGCCATCGGCATAATGATTCGCGCAGATGTCTTTGAGGAAATAGTAGAGGATTCCTTGATTAAAGGCAACCCCAAAAAACAAAATTTGGCTGAATAATTTCAGGGAAGACTGGTGGAAATTTGTCAGAAACAAACAAAATAACCTCCTTAGTGTCTATGGCTGAATTTCACAGAAATATAGAAAAGTCTTTCGATATTAATGACGAACAAAACCAAAATGAGTAAAGTTATATTAACACGGAGTGTAAAACCATTGCCAGACCACCTACAGTAGAGACGATAATGGTAGATACACAGTTCGCCTTCCTTTTAAAGAGGATCATTCATAACATTCAATGCCTGAATCAAGGACCTGAGCTCTTCTAAGATACCGGCAAATCGAGAAAAAAACTCTCTACAGATAAGAAGCTGGCTGCGGAGTACATAATTTTCCTTGGAGTATCTGAAACTTAGACAAATAATATGCGCGAGGAAGCATCACCAAGGTACGATAGAGGAATATCAGCTCAATACGGTTACGTATGGCACGGCACATGCCGCAGTTAGGACATTGATGCGGCTAGCTTAGGATGAAGAAAGGAACTCTGCCTACAAAAAGGCAGCAGCTCTCAAACATTGCTACAACGGCTTGCACCCGTCACAATCAGGGCAAAGCTAATATTGCAGGCAATCTGGAAGAGCGGAACGGATTGGGATGAAAAACCAACAGAAGAAATTCTTAATAGCTGGAACGAGTTTGAATCTGAGCTAAAAATGCTAGAACACATTACCATTTCTCGATGACATCGCTACAGCATAAACTGTCAAGTGGTGCTGCACGGATTCTCCAACGATTTACAATAAAGTCATTGAAACATGCGGAAACATTAGCACAACTCTTATTTGTGCGAAAACAAAGGTCGCCCCAACCAAAACCAAAATTACTCTCCCGAAGCTTGAGCTAAATGGAGCCTTACTTTTGGCAACTCTTTCGTACGATACGATAGAGCTGCTCTGCATACCTAATTTCAACTAATATGCTTGGTGCGACTTGACTATTACCTTGGGATGGCTAAAAAAGAAACCAACGTCACTGCAGACCTACATTGCTAATAGGCTATCAAAGATTCAGAAATGGCAGCATATCAGCTCCAAGGATAATCCAGCCGATTGCGCTTCTAAAGGCATCGGTCCTGGGGAACTTCTCAAGCATCGCCTGTGTTGGCCTGGTCCAAGTTTGTTAAAACATCCTTGCACCGATATCAAAATCGTTTCTACGATAACAACAGCGGAAGATAAAAGCAACGTTTTTGAACTTTACTCCTATTTTTACAGATTAATAAGCGTTACTGCAACTTGTTTCAGGTTTCATCGCAACTGCACGACTAAACCGCAAAACTGGACGGTAAGAAACAGAGGAACTCGAAACAGTGAATACAAAAATCATTACAACGCCTCAGAGAACAGAGTTTTCAGAAGAAATTGCTGAGCTAAGGAGTAATAAGAAGTTAAAGTAAAAACTCAGGGCTCCAAACCCTTTCTTAGATGCCCATGATATTCTACGAGTTGGCAGTAGGCTCTGAAATGCGAGCATTCCTGAAGAAACAAACCATTCAATTTTTACACGTGACTTTTTTAATTGTGAGGCAAGCCTACTTGAAAGCAATGCACGGAGGCGATATTGGATCATAAACAATCAGAAGGAAATTCGGTACGAAATTCATCGATGCATGATCTGCTGTAAATACTCGACCGCTAAAAATCATCAATTTATGGGCAATTCGCGTGCCACGCGCGTAACACCAGAAAAGGCTTTCACTCATTGTGGAATAGACTACACAGGACCTTTCACTATACTCATGTCCAAGGGAAGAGGAGTAGCGGTCGTAGAAGTCTATATTGCCTTATTTGTCTGCATGGTAACAGAACCCATACATCTCGAACACGTGAGTGACATATCAACGGAAGCCTTCTTAGGAGCCTTCAAACGGTCCACAAGCCTAAGAGGACTTAGTCGCGAGATCTTTAGCGACCATGGCACTAACTTTGTCGAGGCCCGTAATCGGCTAGACAAGGATCAAGAAGAAGCAATAAATAGATCAAGCAGTAAGTTAGCACGGATGCCGGTGACGATACTGTGCCAAATCTAGGTCAAAAACTACTATATCAAGCCACCCAAATGATCTTGAAGCCCTAACTGCAGAGCACTTCCTCATTCGACGACCTCTCCTGGCTATTCCAGAACCTGATATCTCGTGTAGAACACTACACCAGTGCTGGAAAATATTAACTAACATGCATCAAGTATTCTGGAAAAGATGAGCGACAGAATACCTGCAGCAACTTCAAAAAAGAACGAAGTGGACAAGCGTGAGTGAAAATTCTATAATTAGTCAGCTTGTTCTCATTTACCACCAACGAAGTGGCCACTGGCAAGAAAACATAGCATGCAATCAGGCGGAGATGAAATCGTACGAACAGTTAGAGTCAGGCACCATGGAAATATGCTGAAGCAAATAGTGACAACCAATTTGTGCAAGTTATCGGTAGAAATACCCGAAGACCCTACGAGCAATCCAACAGCAATAACACCTTTAGAGTAAACCGCTGCAAATATTGAACCCAAATCATCCCTGACAAATACGAAGAACGCTCAACACCTGAAACCTCTATATAAATTGTATGGAGCAGGAAGCTCTGGCAAGGCGAAGCAAAATCGCGCCTACAGACAAATCTAACAAAGCAAAAAAAAACGAGAATTGCACCGTATACGTGTACGAGTGTTCTACTGAATACAACAATACTTGTCTTTGTCATGATACCATTAACAGCTTTGAACGCAAAAAGCAGCTCCAAGCAGCACAATCATGACATATTCAGGCCAAAATCAGACTTATTGATATTCAGGACGAGAAAAATATTCTATCCACGAGCAAACAGATAGAAGATATTTGCCAGTGCACAAGAGAGTTGACCGACTACAACGAATGCAATCCACTTCTGAATCATCTACAGAAGGGCTTCTTCAACAAACAGAAAAGCTACGACCGATCACAGGCTCCAGCAAAAAAAGAGGATTGTTTGGAGACCTTGCCACAGTTTTTGGTGTTAATGATAAGTTCTAGACTGATATTGACACCCTCCATAAAAACCAACACACAACATTGCAAGTCTTAAGTCAACAAACCGCAGAATCGAACGCACGTATAACCAGCGTTAACCATCGCACTAACGCTAAGCTTGCACAAGTTACAATGAAATTAAATTAAGTGGTAGATTCAATCAACTAACAAGTCGTCTCCACTTATCTCATGGCAATTATCTATTTTGAGGAGCTCCAGATGAAGTACCAAAATCCAGTAAACGCCATGTGCTTCGCGAAAGAAATGGCCCCAGCTACGTTTGGAAACCATGAATACCAAGTGAAATCTATGGACCCAATAGCAAGAGTAAAGAAGCAAATTTTCGATTGTGATTCCTTCAAGCCAGAGCCGATTGCAACTGCAACTACTTTACAATAGTTATGCAGGCACGCGGTATCGCTGACATCAAGAATGCTGATCATCATCGGCGATCTGTAAACTTTAAATTTTTATATGTCAATTCCTTTCATCCTCTTTTATTAACATTTAAGAAATTTGTCCCATCTAACTCACCAAACCAATTTTGTCCTCCTTCAGAAAATAATTAAATTTTAGACTTCAGTTTTGCATTCTTATAGTTTCTCTTGATTTCCTGCCAGTGGAAGGATTGACAGTATAATCATTAAATAATTATTACACCAGCCTCAACGCATTTTAGAGGATCTCGTATTCAGGATTGGTCGCCTCAGTGACCATTATGCAGATACTTGCCAGTGTTCGCGCTTTCCCTACGGTGAAACGTGATGAACCAACTATGACGTTGCCACTGCGGGAGGAGGAGTATTATAGGAATTTTTGTATTAAACACGAGAGGCGGAAGCTACAGATCTGTAACATTTCAAAGAAACAGAAAAGTTCACTCTCTTTTATATAATTCAGGCAAAGACATCACGTTAAAATTTTACAATAATTAATTTGGAAAAAAATTCTTTGACATGGAATGCGTAACGCCGTTTTGGTCATCGGTCGACTCTATCGCGGACTTTCAATTGCCGCCATTTTGGTCGGCGCGTCCAAAACTGGGTCATGCCTGTCAAATCTGAATTCCAAACATACCGCAGAACTACTGATCAAGGTAAGCTCGACAAACCCCTGTCGGAACCTGATTCGAAGTTTAAATGATTCTATCAAAGTCCCTCCCGCCGTTGAAAATTTTCAACCGATACCGCCGGTAAGGTGTCAGAAGATTTTTTAAGATCGCTGCAGCGCTTTCTAGAAGATGCCAGAAAGATATCAAGGTTCGTAGAAAGATGGCCGAGAAAATCATGGAGGTGAAAATACCACCCTTCGTGGCGGTAGTCGAACGACAAAAGTGCTGGTACCGGAATGGTCTAAAAGGAAATTTACGCGCTGTGTGTGAAGTTAAGAAGAAGCCCATGCCTGAGGTAAGCAGTAGTGATACCAGATCAAAAAACTAGTTTAAATACTATCCGCTGCGGTAAGAAACAGCGTTTCAACTGGAAGGCGCATGTACGTAACGGACCTTTCAGTGAATCTATGATTCCTGGTCGATACGGAAACGGACGTTTAGGTGGTGCCTTGCAAAAGCAGCGTTTAACATGAGCCGATACCATTTAAATTGTATGCTGCCAAAAACATTTACAGACAGAAACTCTTGGCCTTGGTTTTAGAAATTGAACGAAGATTCCTATACCGATTTTCGGTACCATAGTTCATATGAAAAACTACCTATTTGTTACACAACCAGTATACCCTATGTATACTGGTATGAGCTGGGGGCTCGATTTGATGTGTATCCTATAAACATCATCAAAGCTCCTGGGGAGAGATCTCGCTGCACGACACTTACCTGCTACTCTATCCATCTAAACCAAGTCAACAAAGCCATACGTTTATTTTATTAATTGTTTTATTTTTTTTTTTGTTCATTTTCTTTTTCAACATTATATTTCACATATTAAATTATTAAAAACCTATATCAATATTGAGTGAAGCACTTTTCACTTTTAACCCTGACTTGTCGCGCTTCACAGGTGAGTGCCAGCCTGTAGAGAGTATCAACTCAACTAATGGTTCGGGGTGGCCACACGGCGTGGAACCCATCACCATTTCGTTGTACGCTTTCACTATACCTCCGTCTAAAATTTCACTTGCGTAATTACGAGTTGTAATTAAAGAATGGGTAGCAGCACGCTTCCTACTGAACTTGAATAAGACTCCCTGGCATGCTTTGCCCAAGAACTTTAAATACTGTTCTTTCGTGAGCTTTTACCCTAAATTCTCTTAAAAGGTGCTGAATAGACGAACACGTGCGCTCCCGTTCCACGAAAGCGTTTCCTCCCCGCTCCGTCTCACTTGCTCAAATGGTGAATATGCGAAACTAGGGAAATTGAGCGAAAGAGCGCTTCCCGCTTAAGCTTTCGGCTTTCCCACGATCTTTTCAGGTGAATTAGCGAAACTGGGGACATTGAACAAGAGAGCGTTTACACCGGAACTTTCAGTTTTCCTTTCAGCTTAACTCTCTTCGAGGCACACCCAAAGTTTGTCGTTCCCAATGTGATGTGATAATCGTGTAAAGCGTATTGCTGGTTAATCCTTTTTATTTACTTTTACGCTTGATCATTGGACATCATGCTTCAATAGCAATGAGCGTATGTGCTTGCTTGACGAATTTCATTGGCCAAGCGCGAGCACATAGGTAGTATTTGCTCGCTCGCAACTACTTCAGTGATGAAGCGGAAGTATACATGAGTATGTTGTATGTGTTCGCTCGCAACAGCGGCCAATTGACATCGCCAAGGCGGCTGATTACACGATTTCCGAATTTTGTGCGAAAAAGATCGATTGTTTGATGAGCTGTATGGCATGACGCGCCATCCTGTTGAAACTAAAGGTCAGTGAAGTCCAAATCCTCAATTTCCGCCCACAAAAAGTCGGTTATCATGCCTCTCTAGCGCTCCCCGTAGGCCGAAACAGCATTTTCAGCCTCACTTTCGAAGAAAACGGTCCAATGATGCCTGTATAAGTCGGGAATATTCGTAATGTAAAGGATAGTATTAGTCAAGCATTGGGGAGACACGGATGTGTTTTGGAAGAGGAGGCTGTGTGATAAATAAAGGTGGAGTTTTTTAGCCTGTGAAAAAGGTTTTCTCCACGTAAAAAAAATATAGTGTGTTTCATTTATTGTGTTTATTCGTGACTCGTTTCATTTATTTGTGCGTGATGTGAATATCAATCTGAGCTAAAACGCGTATCGGAACAGCTCTCCACCGATACATTTGATTTAAGAAAATGGAAATCGAATAAAAAAGCCATGCTGGACGCAATGAATGAAGATAATTTAGGGATCGAAGAGTCAATGGTGTTTGCCGAGGAGGGTCAAACTAGCATTTTAGGAATAAAATGGCTGTTTGCAGAAGATCAGTATACGTTTACGGTAAAAACACCATCGTTTGTCGGCCCAGTAACAAAGAGAAGAGTTGTGAGCTGTACGTCTCCACTATACGACCCGAACGGCTATGCATCACCTGCCACAGTGATTGGAAACGTGATTGTACAAAAGTTTTGGTTAGCCAAAGTGGACTCGGATGAGCCAGTGGGCGGAGACTTGGAAATCGTTTGTCGGCCCAGTAACAAAGAGAAGAGTTGTGAGCTGTACGTCTCCACTATACGACCCGAACGGCTATGCATCACCTGCCACAGTGATTGGAAACGTGATTGTACAAAAGTTTTGGTTAGCCAAAGTGGACTGGGATGAGCCAGTGAGCGGAGACTTGGAAAGAATGTGGTTGAAGTTTTGGAACGAGATTAAAGCATTGGAAAACTTCAGAATTGATCGATGGATTGGAACCACTGAACGAGCCAAAACAAAACTGATTGAATTTTCCGACAGTTCACAATTGGCCTACGGTGCTGTCATCTATGCACGAACTGTCTATCCAGATGGTTTAGTCAAATGTCGTTTAGTTATGTCAAAGGCACGTGTGGCACCATTGAAAGCTATGACCATTCCCCGTTTGGAGCTAGTAGCAGCTGAATTATTAGCCCAATTGATAGTTGAAGTCAAAAGGTCAATGGAATTTGAGAATATGCAGTACATATTATTTACGGATTCATCGGCCACTTTACATTGGATTAGGAAAGAACCGGGACATTTGAAAATGTAGGTATCGAACCGAGTGCTATCCATTCAAAAGAATACGGACTTGCGGCAATGGAAGTATGTGAACACAAAGGATAACCCAGCCGATTTATTGAGCCGAGGAGTTAAAGCATCACAGCTGGTAGATAATAAATTGTGGCTGTATGGGCCAGAGTGGCTATCTCAACCAGAAATGGAATGGCTAATAGAGCAATTCCCATTGAAGTTGTCCGAAGAGACAGAAATTGAACTGAAAGTGCACACTGTTACCGAATTTAAAGATAGCATAAGTCTGGAACGAAGAAACGAAGAAACAGATTGTTCTGAACGTAGTATTGAAAAGGCACAAAGAATCATCGGCTATGCTATAAGATATGTGAACGCTAAAATTGCCAATTACAAACCGCCGAGGAGAGCTACACGTTCGAGCCAACTGACGGTAGCTCCACCCACCAGAAAAGAAATGACCTATGCTATGGAATATTTTGTTCGGAAATCGCAAGAAAAATATTTTAATGCGGAGAGGACCGCATTGAGTAATGGAAAAGGTATCTCTGAGAAAAGCAAATTAATCGCGTTGAATCCATTTATAGATAGTAGAGGCATCATGAGAGTCGGCGGCCGCATTGATAAATCGTTAGTGGACTACGAGAAAAAGCATCCCGCTATCATCCCAAAGAAATCGCGTTTGGCTTGGTTGCTTATGGAGCAAGCTCACCGTCTTACTTTGCACGGCGGCGTCCAAATATAAATGCAGTATCTACGTCAAAAGTATTGAATTCCTCAACTAAGAGATGAATTGAAACGTTTCACAAGAGTAATAAACCGCTTACACAGGGTCAGCTTATGGCTGATCTACCGTCTGACCGTGTGCGACCCGGCAGACCATTTGAATTGACTGGTGTTGATTATGAAGGACCGTTTAATGTTAAATATATCGACAAAGATCGTAAGCCAATCTTGATTGTTAAGGCCTGGATGGTAGTTTTTGTTTGTTTAAAGACGCGTGCCGTACATCTGGATATAGTAGATGATTTGAAATCCAGCTCATTTGTAGCATGTTACGAAGAATTAGTCGCGAGGAGGGGGGCGCTGTTATAAAATGTATAGTGATAACGGGACGTCATTCTTCGGAGCAGAGAAAGAGATAGCGAGGGCATATAAGCAATGGCAACAAGATGGCACCGTAAGTGAGATTGCATTGACACCAGGGGCCCCACATCAAGGTGGAATATATGAGGTGGCCGTAAAGTGCATGAAATACCATTCAAAAAGAGTCGTCGGAACGCGTGTGATGGAATATCGACAAATGAGAACGTTATTGTGTAAAATTGAAGCTGTTATGAATTCCCGTCCTCTGACACCACTTACCGATGACCCAAACGATTTACAAGCACTAACACCAGGACATTTCTTAATCGGTGAACAATTGATAGCACCACCTTCTTTTGAGTACGTGAACGAAGATAGTACAGAGGGCCGTAAGCTATGGATCGAACGTGAAAAGATATTTAAGCAATTTTGGGTGCGCTGGCACGAGGAGCTACTTACCTCTATGCAAGAACGTAAAAAATCGCGCCGAGAGCGAGAGAATTTTAAAATTGGACAGCTGGTCCTAATTAAAGACGAAAACGCACCACCATCGCATTGGAAAATGGCTCGAGTTGTAGAGTTATCACCCAGCCCAGATGGTTTAGTTCGAAACGTATTCGTGAAGACGCAGAATGGAACATTCAAGAGACCCGTACAGAAGTTGTGTGTGCTATCCGTGGACATCAGCCCCGAACCAATCGCATCAAATTAGAATCTTAAGCCGTTTTATTCAAATTTGAAGATTTTCAAGTTGTTCATTTATACTACCCATTGTAATGCTTAATCCCAGGGACTGTATAAAATGGTCGATTCAATGTTATGTCCGTCGGGAATATTCGTAATGTAAAGGATAGTATTAGTCAAGCATTGGAGAGACACGGATGTGTTTTGGAAGAGGAGGCTGTGTGATAAATAAAGGTGGAGTTTTTTAGCCTGTGGAAAAGGTTTTCTCCACGTAAAAAAATATAGTGTGTTTCATTTATTGTGTTTATTCGTGACTCGTTTCATTTATTTGTGCGTGATGTGAATATCAATGTGAGCTAAAACGCGTATCGGAATAGCTCTCAACCGATACAATGCCACCTCTCCAGAATCCACACCACACTGTCACTCATTGAGTATGCATTGGCTTCTCGACAATCGCGTGTGGGCTTCCCGAGGCCCAGATACGGTAGTTCACATAGTCGCCGAGATGAAACTGTGTCGGATCAGGCATTAATTTTATGAGAAAAGTCAGCATCCAATTCGATTTCAATATTTCCCAACGTTGCTAAAGCGATACATTTCGTTCCGCGGTCCGCGGAAGATTAATACTCACTCACTAACATAATTTTGAGCGGAAAACAGCTGTCAGTGTCAAAATAACATGTAATTTAAAAATAAACTACTATATTGCCCAACCTGTATATTTAATATTTATTTTTTTACTAAACAATAATATTATGTACTATTTTTAAATAAATTCTTAATCAGCAAAGTTTTAGTTCTCAAATAATTCTTCTTTTCCTTTCTTCCCTCCACCTTAATGTCTGTTAATTTATTTATGTAGCCCGGAATTGATAGAGAGCTTCCCTGCGAAAAATCCCAGCATAAACGGTCACTTGCTGATCCAGGATCCACGAGCAATTTTAAAAATATCTGCGGCTGGTTTTACTGTAAAAAAAAGTCCATTTATTTTGAGTTTCATGATTAAAAATTTAATTATTTTCCGTTCATATTTGAGTTAGAATCTTTTGTTTCGTATAATTACGAGGCATCCAAATCACGCTTAATATGAGTTCTATTGCAAAATTTTAATCACATTACTAAAACAATATCTTTCCTTGAAAGCGCAATTGCAATCAAACTCAATAATTATTTCTCCCAACTCAACTGCATTAAATTTTCTATTGCACCAAATACGACCATCTCAGCGAATCGATTGCATAAAAATAAATCAAGCAATCACTAAAGCAGCAATTTTTTTCTTTACACAATTAGCGAATTAAAAGCGATAAAGCTTAAGATATTTGGGTTACGTCGAGGTTGAGTTGAGATACTCTCCAACGTTGTACAATTCTATCCGTTGTCTGTCTCTGCGCATTACTCGCATGTTCAGTCTCAGCTCCATATGAGTGAATCCTAATACTGAGCACTCATATGTGAGATTCTAAAAGATACTCGTACTTTTAATACCAAACGTACTTTCGTACTTTATTCACTGTTACGACACACTTAATTGTATTGCACTTAAATTCGCTATAAACTCAATTTATACGAGTAAAGAGTACTTGAATAGTTGCAACACAACACTACAACTATGCTCGTATAATTCTTGCTTGCTTCCTTCTTGTTTCTTCATACATGCGCCATGTGTGATTGTTTGTTTGTTGTTATATGTCGTTTGCTAGTTGAGTGTACGTTTCATATTAAATCGTTTTAATACTCTTGACGAGGTAGATATGTAGTGTATCTTCAATTTGTTAACACATCAATTCACCCAAAGAGCTGACGGTGTACTAGTAGAATAAGTTATAGTACGAGTACTAGTACTTTAGCGCTAACGCTATTTATAGAAATTCAAATGTGTACAAAAGTCGTTTGCTTGTCGGTCCTGTCCTAATGACTTTGTACTATATAATTCCTTTAAATACTTAACTGTGTCATACTATGTGCAGAGAGATCAAGTCGAAGTACGCTTTTGAGAATCTTATATGCGTATACTCGTATTTTGATTCGATTTAACTTTGGTACTATGACACAATGGAGAAGCCGCTTTTGAAATGGCTCTATTGGAGTTGCTACAGTAGAATTTTAATGATGTAAGGTGCTTTGTTTTTGCTTGGTTAGAATTTATAAAATAATTAACTACCAAGTGAGCAATGATGATTTGACAATTGTTATAAGTGTGAGCAGGCAAATCATTATAGGCTCACCCATAAATTCCAAATTTACTTTGAGAATCAGTTGTCGATTCGCGTGACTTATAGATGCATACATAATTTTCATGGCGCTCATAATCGCCCATCGGAGCCACCTACCTGTCAAATGATGTATCGGCTTCATGCTGAGCACACTCTAAAGAATGCAATACGGCCAAGAAATGTGTGTAGTGAAAGGACCATCATGTACGCTGTGTTCCAGTCGAATAAACTGTAGAGCAGCTAGGCTGACCTGATCTATTTTTGGGCAACAAAGCATTCTGCAATTAGACTGTTTTTGGCTTAATGAGCTTATTAAAAAGTAATGTTTCTTTCTACTTACGTAGCGAGACGATTCCGAAAGAGACACTACAAACATGCAGATGGTTACCGCATTATGATCATTGAGCCAAAAGATGGCCTAGGGGGCTCAAAAATAGCCTCAAAGATGCCCAAATATGGACTAAAGGAGTTCAGAAATGGCCTAAAAGAAACCCAAATGAGGCTGAGATAACGTCTAAAAGCATTTCGAACATAGCTTAAATAAGGCCCAAAAAGTAAATAATAAAAAAGTTCACCAAAAGTTTCGTAGTTATAGTTGTTCGCAAAACTGATGTACTATATTTTTAGGCCAATACTCGTATCATGCACGAACCTACATTTATTTAATTTTCGGCCTTGGCTACAAGCTAGTTATGCGCAAGCTTGGTGCGCTACGGAAACCTCGCAACCATGATGCGAGATTTTGCGGTCACTCTTCGCCCCCCATCCCGTCCATTTAGACGCTGTCCATGGTGAAACAGCAGTCGCATGTCCACTCTTCACACAGCCGGAACTACAAATGGCAGTCATTTCGCTGAAAGCGAGGAAAGCTCCAGGTCCAGATGGTGTTCCAGCTGAGGTGTTGCAACTTGTCTATCACCATTGTCCTGGCTTGCTGCTCAGCATATTCAACGCTTGCCTATGGGACGGGGTTTTCCCGGTACGATGAAAGGTTGGAAGGTTCGTTCTGATCAGCAAGGGGAAGGGAAATTCCGGATCGCTCTCTGCATACCGGCCGTTATGCATGCTAGACACTGCTGGGAAAGTGCTGGAGAAACTCATCAAGGGAAGGCTCACTGGCGCGATTCGTGCTGCTGGGGCCTATCTCCTCGGTAGTACGGCTTTAGAACAGGACGTTTTATCATCGATGCGATTTCAGAGGTGGTGAGCGCCGTCCAAAAGGCGGAGGCATATAGCCGCACCAAGAGACGGACCATCCTGTTGGTGACACTCGACCGCTAGATGGGTGGTTGTTTTGGATACACTGGAAAACCCTTTTCAAGTTCCAAATATCTAATGCGGCTTTTGAGGGACTACCTGAAGGACTGAAGCCTGCTTTACGACACGACACACGGCCAATGAAAGATGGAAGTTGCATAAGGTGTTGCTCAGGGATCGCTGGGCTGACTCGGTCGACGAAGACAGTTCATCACCGCTCGAATTTCTAAATTGGAGGACGCGTTCAATGAACCGAGACAGTTGGAGGTGCTCTTTGCAGGAAGCGAAGGCCCGAGAGGGGCTGTAGTGCTACGAAATTAAGAAGAAGAAGAAGAAGTTTCCCAGGGATCTATCCTTGGTCCAGGCCTGTGGAACGTGTCTTAGGACGGGTTACTGAGACTAGAGAAGCCACATGAGTCGCGCTTGATCGGCTATGTGGATGATGTTGCGGCTCTGGTTGCTAGACGGACCGCTAGGCTAGGTATGCTAATGCACCGAGTGAGAGATTAGATTGCTGCTCGCGGGTTCAGTCTAGCGCTGTAGAAAACCGAACAAAAAAGAGAATCTCTAGAGTAAGGATGAACAGTATTGGAGTTATACTAATCGAATCGAAGCCAGCGGTGAAGTACCTGGGGCTACTGATCGACTCGAAGATGAGTTTCTATGAGCAACCCAGCACAACGGCTGAGAAGGCTGCTTCGGGAGTATGGGCCCTGAGTCGACTTATGGCCAACTTAGGAGGACACAGCCCATCAAGAAAACGCCTCTGGATGAGTGCTCTAGGGTCAATGCTCCTGTATGGAGCAGAAATTTGGGGCGACGCTCTCAGTAAGGAAATATATCGAAAACGTTTGGTACAGGTACAGAGAATAGGAGCACTGAGGATTACATCTTCGTATCCGACAGTCTCTCATGTGGCGGTGAGAGTTATTGCAGGCGTGATACCTTTTGCCCTCCTTGGTAGAGAGCGCCGCGCTATTTACCCGCGTCGAAACGAGGATGCGAGGGAGATGGTTGCTGGCAACGTGATACAACACTCATTCAACGATTGTCAGTAGTCTTGGGTGAATTGCACGTGGGGAAGGTGAACCGCGCGCCGCATCCCGGATGTGAGACCATGGCTAAATCGAAGACATGGTGAGACTGACTTCTACCTGATCCATTTAGTCTTACCTGCACAAGATTGCTAAGTCACGGTCCCCCCAATGTCGGTTTTGCCCAGGAGTGGAGGACAATGCCTGCCATATAATTTTCGCGTATACAAAATGGAGCAGGCTACGAAGGGATCTCTACAGGGAGATGGGAGAGCTCACCCCAGATAATACAATCGTGGTGATGCTCGAATCGGTTTACAAATGGAACCACGTGGCACATTATCCTCGGGCAGTCCTAAAAGATAAAGAGGACTCACAGCACCCGGAGCTTCGGGATCGCTTATCTGGCACTTCCTCTTCCGCTCTCCCCTCCTGCTAGAAGAGGGATCCCCAGCTTGAAGGCGTAGCAAAACGAAACCTCGCCCGAATTAATGTATCAAACGGTTCCAGGCTGGGTTCTCGGGTTGACAGGGGAGGTGTCTGGTGGGTAGTCCAGTCGCCTTCTTGCGAGCATGGAAGTCCCAGGCTCTATGCGTAAATGACGTTCACCTCCCAACCACAAAAAAGAAGGGTTATGACATGCCATGGATCTGATGTTTTGGGGATTTAATACGTAATTTAACAGATTCGCTTTGGGATTATCTAATTTAAATTGAAGAGGATTTACAAGTTTCAGATTATACATACACATAACCAAGTGCATAATATTTACTTATGACAGCGAGTTTGACAACTTTTGTATATTCACCCGTATTAGTATTTAAGTTAAGAATCAGAGTTAGAATGGGTTAAGTTTTGTTTTAGATTATGTACGAATTTGTTTCTACAAGGTGTCTCAATGGAAAGTTTATATTTGTTTAGCTTACTTTGTGGACACAAAGAATCGGAGGGGAGCGGAGGCATGTCAACCGTTCGCCAGGCTTTTGGAAATTCGGTCGCTATGGAACGTTTCTCATAAGGGACCGCGCAATATGCATCCGAGAGTTTTACAAAAACGGTGATTCAGAAACTGTATCGAGGTTTTCGCCACTTAAATCATACGCCAAGCATTCCTCTCATTCGAAAATTGATCAAGAGGTTCCAAGAGACCGGTAAAACACTGGAAAAGCCAAAATTCGGGGGACCAAGGTCATAAAGGAGTCTACTTGCAGAGCCGTCATAGGAAATTTTACAGTGCCGCGAACATGAGCGTTCACATTTGGACGATGTTATTTTCAAAACATAAATTCCCAAAGTGTGTACTTTAATAATTAATTGTTTTCGGTGGATGGCTTCCTTTTTTTAATTGATACATTAAATATAAACTTTCCTTTGAAGCACCTTGTATTGAAGAGAATCTAAACCGTATGAGCAAACGGTAGGAAAAGAAAAATATTGCAATTAACTACTATTAAGTATAGACTCCGGTCGTACGAGGGTGGTCCGATAAGTACTCAGCTTCATCGCCCGATGGCGCCAATATCGCATAAAACGCTACTGTCCAAATTTCTGTCAATTTCTGTCAAATTTTCAAAACATAAATTCCCAAAGTGTGTACTTGAATAATTAATTGTTTTCGGTGGATGGCTTCCTTTTTTTAATTGATACATTAAATATAAACTTTCCTTTGAGGCACCTTGTATTGAAGAGAATCTAAACCGTATGAGCAAACGGTAGGAAAAGAAAAATATTGCAATTAACTCCTATTAAGTATAGACTCCGGTCGTACGAGGGTGGTCCGATAAGTACTCAGCTTCATCGCCCGATGGCGCCAATGTCGCATAAAACGCTACTGTCCAAATTTCTGTCAAATCGAACTCGTAGTTTTGTTTTGACCGCGTGTGGAAGTGGTCGTGTCCGTGGATTTTAGAAAAATGGAGAAAGATCAATATCGATCGGTGATTCGATTCTTGTTTTTAGAAGGGACATCGCGCAGCGAAATCAAAGAGCGCTTGGATGCTGTGTAGGGTGACTCTGCTCCTGTGATAGCGACAGCAAAAAATTGGTTTAACAAGTTTCAATGTTGTCGCACGTCGGTTTTTGATGACCCACGCCGAGCTGCTACCACGGAGGGTAACGTCACAAAAATCCACGAGCTCGTATTTGCAGATCGCCAATTGAAGGTGCGCGAGATAGCTGAAACAGTAGGCATCTCAAAAGACCGCCTGGATCATATCCTGCATGAATTTTGGGAATGAGAAAGCTGTCGGCGTAATGGGTGCCGCGTTTGCTCACTCCGGACAACAAACCCAACCGTGAGACACTTCAGAGAAGTGATTGACGCTGTTTAAGCGCAATCGGAAGGAGTTTCTGCACCGTTTCATGGCCGTCGACGAAACATGGGTCCACTGGTACACACCAGAGACCAATGAACTGTCGAAACAGTGGACTTCACCCGGCTAGTGTGCTCTGAAGAAGGCGAAGACGGTCGTATTAGCCAGGAAGATGATGGGTACCGCTTTCTGGGATACACAAAATGTGATGTGCATCGAAGAAGGGCAAAACGGCTACGGGGCTCTAATATTCCAAATGGTTGGGCCGATTCGACGCCGAATCGCAGAAAAAAGACCCCATTTGGCGAAGAAAAAAGTGCTCTTCCACCATTACAACGGACCGGCTCACAGCTCCGCCGTCGCCATGGCCAAATTGGGCTACGAATTGCTACTCCATCCACCGCATTCTCAAGATTTGGCCCCGAGCGACTTGTTTTTGTTTCCAAACTTCAAAAAGTCACTCGCCGGGCAGAAATTTGAGTCCAATGAGGAGTTCATCGCCGCCACGGAGGCTTACTTCGCAGACCTCGAAAAAACGTATTTTTCAGACGGGTTAAAGAAGCTGGAGCATCGCTGGGTCAAGGACATCGAGCTAAGAGGTGATTATGTTGTGAAATAAATCGTTACTGTTCCAACATTTTCGTTTTCAGGGTTTTGTGACATAATTTTACAAAACCCTACTAAAATTGGGTCCTGTCTATCCACCCGTCTCGCAAACTACTTAAGCTAGAAACATCAAATTTTGTACGTAGGTGTAAAGTGGCGCTCTCTTCAAAGTTCAACTACAAAAAAATTTTATAAGATATTTAAGGGGGGTCTCCCCATATAGGGGAGTGGCCTCCGAAAAAAGGTAGCCGATATGGGTATCAAATGAAAGGTCTTGATAGGAATTTGACACAGGGAGGGGAAACACACGAAAAATTTGTGAGCCCCCCCCCCCCTCGCGGTTGGACACCTGTGATCCGAAAAATCAGAAAAAAATAATGGAGGTAGATGTTTATGAGTACAACAACAATAAATTCGCTCAACCTTGTTAATAATAGTATTATTTTCGAATTTGACATTTTTCCCAATAAAATCGTATAAGTACCCTTAAACTGAACGAAATTCAATATTTATGTAGTCCTATAAAAGGTCCTTAAACTATATAAGTTTGATGGGGATCGAATGATATACACGGAAGTTATAGCCATTTGAAATTTCTCCAATTACAACAATAACACATGATTTTGGTCTGGAAGCGTTTGAGGTGTAACTACCCTTCCGGCGACAATCCAACCGACGAGCGTGTTCTGGAGCACAGGGAGTTCAGGGCCCAACTTGATTTGCCCGACGGCAAGGACTTCGTAGAAATGCTCCGCACTCAGCAGCATGTCGATTCGCTCCGTTTGGTGGAATTCAGGGTCCGCCAGCTTTATATTTCTAGGAATCCGCCACTCCGATGTGTCGAGATTCTGAGACGGTTGAGGAGATATGATTTGATTCAGGACGTAGGCCTCCAACTGCGCAAAATATCCAGACATTTTGGATTCAAGGCCGAGACCTACCTTACGATGCGCCTTCTCGATGCTTCCACCCACCCCCTCAATCAGTGCAAGTCGCGGTGAAGACGCTAGACCCAGTTTCTTGAGAATCCGCTCGGCTACTAAGTTGATTTGCGAGCCAGGGTCCAACACTGCTCGGCAGTCGGTCACTCTCCCATTGCTGGTAACCACCCTAACGACGGCTGTGCTCAGCAGAACATTTTTCCTGGGTCCATGTTGCATGAGAGTCATCAGAGTGATGGCAGGCGGCGCAGGTGGCGGTTGAACATCTGGTTTCCTGACTGTGGAGCCAGGCGTTGTCGTCCTGGTCTGCTTGAAATTTCTGTCTCCCGTCATATGCTACAGGGTATTATGTTTCTTGGCGCACTCCTTGAAGCTTCTTGCCGCGCAGACGGAAGCCTGATGACCTAATCGCAAGCAATTCATACACAGCCTCCATGAACGTACAAAGCTTAGGCTCTTCGCAGCGTTGCCCTGAAGAAACTCCGGGCAGTAGTACAGCGGGTGATCCAGCACGCACCTTGGGCATCGCAACGCAGCCACGGCGGCCACGGCAGCCTTCGTAACCTTCTTGTGTTTGCGGTCTGGGTCGTTAGTTGTACCGCCAAGCCCTTCGAGTGCCTGGGATCGCACTTGTAGGAAATCCAGTAAACCCTTCAAAGGTGGCAGCTCGCGCGGGTTAGCCAAAGATTGTTGATAGAGGGCATGCGTTGTCGAATCCAACTTTCGCAGCAAAACGTGTAGTAGCAATGGATCCCAATCCCTTTTGGATATTTGCAGGTTTTCCAGACCTCTGAGACACTCTTGTTTGGTGCCATGCAGTGACTATATGGCTACAATTAAGGGTGTTTCACTAGCCTGAAATGGCTGCCCTATCAATTTGTCGATGAGAGCCGACACCAAGAGCCATCGACTATGAAATCTCTCATTAAATGTCTTCCAGGCAGCTAGATAATTTTCGTCCGACAACGCAGTTTTTGATTAAGGAGCCAGCCTCTCCTGTAAGGTTAACCTTCAGATACCGAAGCTTCTGGCACGCGGACATCGGCTGGTTGTGCACCATTTGCATAAACAAATCCCGGAATTGTCGCAAGTGCAGGTAATCTCCGTTTAAGGTGGGCAAGGCGATTTTTGGGAGCAGCAAGCCTGGAGTCGCAGCGGGCGGAACAGGTGAAGGTGGCATTTCGGTAATGGCGTCGATTTTCGTTTGCAAGCGAACAATTCAATCCTGCGCGTCCTCCTCCAACCGGATGTGCTCCTCCAAATTGAAGCCCTGCGCTTCAGGGTCCTCACAGGATTCATAGAATTGCTGATGAAGCTCATTCAACTGTTGCCAGCCCCCCCGCACCGCCTCCGCTCTAGCCTTACACCAGTCCTTGTGTTCTCTGGTGGTTCTAGGCGAGCCATCGTCCTTCTCAGCGAATTCGCCGAGGCCCGATAATGTAGTAACTTGCTTGTAAAAACGGCATTTTTCTGCGCCGAGACAAGCGCGGCTGAAGGCCTGTCGTCGCTAGCGTGTGTAGATGAGGGTAGCTGCGACATTGGCAATGTTGTGCCCTTTAGAGCGCTCATTCTTTCGAGGAAGTATTTCTGGAAAATGATGTAATTGATCCTGGTCGTTTCGTAAACTTCACGTGTGAAATACTCGTGTTCCGATGTAATCTCGGGTAAGGATCGAACTTCGGTGTCCGCTCTTCATAATAACCGATGTCTTATTTGCGGCTGGCCGAATCCTTTCTGTAATTCAATATTACACTCTCTACGCTCTGGCCAATGTCCTTAACTCCTGGAACACGCGCTCTGATTCGACCATTTTATGCCCGAAAAAACACTTTCACCAGGCACGACACCAATACAACACTCGAAACACTGGTATTCCAACCCAAAATATAATCCCGCCGGGGCCTCCAAAATGTTTGCGTCAGGACTCTTTTGTCTTGACCTCTCCCTTTCTTCCTTCAATAACAATACTAATCTCGAATATCCTGTTTAACGAGCTAGTTATGTGTAATTGAGCACTAAAGTTTTTCTTTAAATAATTTCAAATAAAGCTTCTGACTTAGTTCTGATATTGTACTTTCTCAAAATTTTTATCCAAAACAACTTAAATTCACATTGAATTTCAATAATTTTGTAATTTAACCGTAATAATTAATTATACACCAAGCCACTTTTCATTAATCGACACCTTTCTGTAGACTTGTTGACCGATTCGCCTTCCTTCAACGACTGAACCGCTAACTGCTGAATTTCTAATCTCTAATGTCAACGTTAATTTTAACATAAATGCACATACAAACATTTTCATAATTCCCACGTTGATCGCATGACTATAGCTTAAATGCATACCCAACATATACGCATGATCGTGTTACCAACAAGCTTGCAATCAACGTGGGAACATTCCATGCATCAAAGCGCTGACGGTGCTTTTTTTGCGCTTGACCGTGGAGTTGATTCGAAATTTATGTCTTGGCTTAAACAATACTTTGCTGACTCGTGCGCGTCAGCTAAGAAATCTCAACTTAGCATACAGTGGTCTTAGAGTCATCTAAGGTGACAAAATTAATTGTGCATCGAAAATTTACAGATATTTGAATTGAATTGACTAAATTAAAATTGACTTAAAGCCAGGTCTGTCTACCCAATTTGTTCTTTTGTAGTCTAAGTACTTATCGGATCGCCCTCATATATCTAACTGAATCAATGACATTTGACTTCAGTGTCACTGTCAAATGACATGTGAAAAAAAATTAAAGTAGGTTAAGACACCATGTTTTGTAAAAGACTCAACAAAGTACTACATACTACTACTAGAGTACTGAAATAAGAAGGACGTATTGTGAATTAGAAGTGATTGTGAATAAATGATTGTGAATTGATAGAGGAGACATTCACGAACGATAAAAAGTTACAACGACTATAATTTGATATTATTATCACTATTATTTGCTAGATGATCTTTAACTTACTTTATGCGTAACCCAACCATAACAAAATGATCATTTACACTTTTCCACCAGGCGATGCTAGCGGGATGTTATTGAATGAAGTGACTTGAATTAACAACCAATAGATTGCATACCATTATTCCATTTAGGCAGATAATAAATTCTTATTCCAAAACTGTTGTCTGAAAAAGTGCGCAACAATGAACACAGCTCAATCATTAGCATAAAAGACGCTAATACAAACAGATAAATTATGCATTTTATATCTTCCGCGTACGCGCGGAATAAGCTTCGCGTTTTGCATGTCATGAAACTCGCGTACTAACAATAATACTCGTAGTAATCATATGGCAGTAGAGTAAATTAATGACTAGTGAGGAAGACTGCAAACACTCCTTAAATTATTAAAAAATACGTTTTACGTTGTTGTTAATATTAACGATGTGACCTCAATGTCGTCACTCGACACACAGCCATTAAGTAGTTGCTAATCTTATTTATCTCACGTTTCCATCGCAGTAAGTGTTCGCCATTTGAAAACCGTTCAAATAATGTTCCGAGTTTTGTTGACGTTCAATAAATTACTCAAAAAATTTAAATAATGTTCCTCGTACAGCGAATTCCTCTCGGACTATCGCCAATAATGCATGGATGCGCGTGCTGAGAAATTTAGTACGACATTCTATAGATTTCCTCATGCAAAGTATAAAATAATAAATTTTCCCTTGCGTGAAAAATGATTTTGAACTAGTTATGAAGCCTCAACCTCAGCTTCTCGCTCCATACGGCAATGGACCAATCTCGGACGGAATAGGGAGCACATACTTGAACTTTTATCTGAACCCCAATGGCAATGGTTAAGAGTTTAGAATCAGAACATTCATAGACTCGTTGTATAGAGTTTGATATATTCACTTAAGTGATTAAGATAAATGGCATTTTGTTATGAATATGTTGACGGTGATAAATAAAATGCGTTTCCGGGGTTTTTCGTTCTAATTCTGTCGCGCTTTGTTTTAATTCTGAGAAATTTATTCGACTTTATTGAGCGTTGACCGTAATTATGTCGCTATTTATATTTTCAAATTTTACTTTCCAACACAAAAATATTTTGAAAAGAATTTCATGCAGTATAACTCCATTTAATTTGATTTAAATAACCATTAAAACTTTATGAATTTGAGCTTTTCCATGCTTTCTTGAAATAGGTTTGCCAAAAATCTTTCGGAATTTCATTTCCACGAGTTAAAAATAGAATCAAAACAAATTTGTGTTGAATATACGAGTACATTTGCATTCATAGTCCGAACACATATATGTAAAAATATTCACTGTTAATTGCGCTTAACAATTACACGCGCACGTTCAATGGTATAGTGTTAATATTAGTGTCAATTCATTTGCACAAAAGCATCGTTTAATGGACGAGAGGTTGAGTTTATAAGGAATCTGAAATACAAATAGAATTGACTTCGACACGTGCAATGAAGCTGATTAGAGATGAAACTGAACATTCTTCCCACTATTCTAGACAATTATCACATATACTCCTAGTGTTTGTTAGCATACTCATATATGAACTAAAAGCAATTTGGAATGCAAATTACATTCCTAGAATTGAATGATAAATATTGATTACGTACAAGTATAATTCTGTAGACACATCAAGCATTGGTTTTATGTTACTACTTTTGAAAGCACTTTAATAGATTTATAGGAATATAAAGTTAATAAAAAATATATTACGATGTGGAAATGTACCGATTAGTGTCTACGCTTTGTTTCAAAACAGAATAAATGTTAGTGGCGATGATGGCGATAAAAGTAATTGAGTTGATTGTGCAAGGTCGTCAATGTCTGCTGGTTTATATTTAACATAGTCTGACTGCAACGATGGAACTCTGGGCTTTAAAGTGATACATTAAGTTAAATTTGATAAAATTTAATTGATTTATTTGGAAATAATAAGCTCTTATTAAAGATAATGTGGCGCTTAGTCTGCAGCACTTGTTTTAAAGAATATCATTTAATGGGATTCCACGAATTCACTTGTAGTATGTTCCGGAATACTTGAAAACATGCAAAATGTCGAAAATACCTGACAAATTCTGTGGATAAGGCAGCTGTTATTGGGATGCTCGATGATTAATGCCGTTTTTAGGGTTTTGTAAAATAATTTTACAAAACCCTACTAAAATCGCGTCCTGTCTGTCCGTCCGTCCGTCCGTGTGTCACAGCAGTTTTTCTCGGAAACTACTTAAGCTAGAAGCATCAAATTTTGTATGTAGGTGTAAAGTGGTGCTCTCTTCAAAGTTCAGCTACAAAAAAATTTTATAAAGTCTTTAAGGGGGGTCTCCCCGTATAGGGGAGTGACCCCCCGAAAAAAAATTCATTGAAGGTAGTCGATATGGGTATCAAATGAAAAGTCTTGATGAGAACTTTTCAAAACAGATCTTAGTTTGGCAAAGTTTGCTTCGAGGGGCGCACAGGGAGGGGAAATACACGAAAAATTTGTACCCCCCCCCTCGCAATTCGACACCTGTGATCCGAAAAATCTGAAAAAATTAGTAATGTGAGAAGCCGCAATTCACTCAACTTTGTTAGTAGTAGTATGATTTATCGATTTTATGTTTTCTTGAATAAAATCTTAACGGTACCCTTAAATTCAATGAAATTCAGTACACAGATGACTATTTATAACATTGATCTACCCTGCAAGTTTCATAAAGATATTTAGCGAAGTTATAGCGGTTTGAATTTTCCTGTATTACTATGGAACAATATGCGCTGCATTTATTACTATGGCAACATATGGCTATGGAACAACATGCGCTTTTTACCGACTCAGACACAACAGTTTTGCTAGGATTTGCATGAAAATTTCAGGAATGATAGGTGTCATGAATAACTTTGAGAATCGCTTCCGCTAGTGGTATCAGTAATCGTCAAACAAAACAGTGGCTGTTTTAAATGCGAAGATTGAATAATTTTGAGTTATTTTTTCCCAACTTCAACGTTTAAGGGGCATGCTTTGAACACTTGATTAAATTTAATGAATGACTGAAGATGAGTACCTACAATTAATACTCATAAGTGAGACAAGTCAAGGAGGCGGGAGAGAGCTCCTAGCAAAGGGGCTTTGTGACAACTCTAGGATTCGAAAAAATTGGCCATGAATCGATGATAACAGTACAGGAGAGTGGTCCCTGAAAAAAACTCATCAAACGGAGCCGATATGAGTATTTCAAAACAGTTCTTATAGTGTCAGTTTTTGCTTCAGTGGGGCACAGGGGGGAAATACACGAAAAATGTGTTTCCTCCCTCGCGAATAGACATCTGAAATAATTATCAAGGGAGATATTTATGAGTTTAACAATAACAAAAACCTCAGAAGTCGAAATTCGTTCAACTTTGTTAATAATAGTATGATCTTCGAATTTCATATTTTCTCCAATAAAATCGTCTTTGACATGTTTCTTGATTTGATTCAATCTGTTGACTGCATTTTGTAAATTGAATACATAACCCTTCTGACATGAGCGTAGGTCTGTTCACCCAACTTGATATTTTCATGTTTTTCAAAGTAATTTTTTTTCTATATTAACAACATACATTAATCAATGATATACAAGTATTGACCGTTTTGTTGGATGACTTCGAAGAAACCGTTGTTTTCAGAAGCGAAGAACTGGTCCAACTCGTTTTTAACAGCCTGATCGGAATCACAAGTTTTACGATGTGTGACAATTAAGCAATAAGTCTGATTCCATGAAAACCGTATGTTTAAAAATTAATCTGCAACTGTGCCATCCCCTTCAAAGTAGTCCCCTTTGGCAGCTATACAACGATTCCAGTGCGTTTTCCATGCTTCGTAACATTTCTGGAACGCTTCGACTGGTATGTATGCGAGTACCCTCGTCACGGCCGCCTGGATGTCCGTAATTGACTCAAAATGGGTTCCTTTGACCACCGATTTTGTTCTAGAGAACAAAAAAAGTCACAGGGTGACATATCGGCTGTTGGAACACGGCGATCCCTTTAGAGGCAAAATACTGAGACACGCTTTTGCTCCTCAGAAAGGTTCTTTGGAACCATCTTCGCGCACAACTTTTTCATCCCAAAATCGTCGGTTAAAATTTGTCTGACTGTTTCACGGTTCGTACCCAGTTCCGAGGCCAATATTCGAACTGTTAAACGCCGATCTTCACGGATTAGGGTGTGACTGACGTCCACAACTATCTTCCCACCGAAGCTACATTCCCACAGACGGCTACCCAACACGTGTATCCGCCGCCAACCTAAATATGATACATTGCACTCCTTAGCATTGCATAAATTAGACTCTTTAAATTGAAATTTCCACATAACTCACTTTGCTTGCAAAACATAATACCGTCAGCTGGGGTAAGATTGGCCCAAATCTAAAGCTCTGTTATGGTTTTATCAGCTCCATATCTTTTGACATTGATTATATTAATTTTCAATGTATCTTAATGTGCTAGCAAACATTATATCATTAAATTAAAACAATATTTAGACCCCTCAATCATTTTGCAATATTATACTGAATTTTTTTAATGTTTGGGCCAAAGTTGCCTTGAATTGGGGAAACTTTGTCCCATACTTAAACCTTATAAAACCTATGTTTATTATTGGTTGGGCTAATGTTAGACAAGATAAAATTACCACTAGACATATTAGTTTGTTGTTTTACCTGCTTTTACTTCAAAAACATCTATGAAATGATGAGAAATGGGAATAAATGAAACGAACTTCATTTTATTGAAAAAAATTGTATTGTATAAAAAAAGATATCTGTTTACATAACACATACTAGTTGTCCAGTCCTGGCACATGGAACTGGTTCCTCTTTGAAGCTGTTTTTGGAGGACTGATCTTCTGACAAACATCCACCCAGTCGTAAGTCAGGCAATCTTGTTTTTCTGGCCAGCGCCAAAACTTGAGTCTCTTTTCCATGCATTCAACTATAGGTCCTTCTTCAGATAAACTAACAATTTTGCCAGGGTATTTCTGTCCATCATACTTAACCACTACAAAGTTACCAATGGCTAAGTCTTCAGGTTTCAACGCAACTGGTGTTTCTTCATCATTAGACCTGTGAACAGGTATGCCTGCTACTTTCTGTAATATTTCTTCCAGATCGGAAAATGTTTCGCTTTGCCCATCAGACTCTAAGACCATCTCAACATCTTCTTCATCTGAAGAAGAGTTTTGCTTTTTTTTTTGTTTTTCTTCTTGGAAACTTGTATTTTCTTTGACGCACTGGTAGAAGGTTTGTTTGCTGCTTCTGAGATGGCTGCTTTAACCTCTTCAAATGCAATACTCTTGTCAGCAGGCACTTGCAATTTTTTCTTCGTTCTTCTCGGGCCGTCTTTAGTTAAAAACTCAGCTCTTTTCTTCTCCAACTGTTCCATAAAAGCTTTTCCTATAGAGTCTTTATCCACGGGCTGGTTTTCTGGAAGACGGTCTAGTAGTCTTTGCTTGTTTAAGGGATGAATTCCACATTTGGCAAATCCGGCCGTCAAATTGTCTATTTGCTTTTCTTCCAAACTTGCCATTAGCTCTTTTAGCAATCGTGGAAGCAAATCTTTAGGGATCGTTGCAAATTTTGATCCTGAATCTGACTCTTTCCACTTGCAGAAGATGTCACGCCACGATCTTTTCATTGGTCCAAAGAAGGCAACGTCTAATGGTTGTGTTAGATGTGTTGATTTCGGAGGGAGACATACGAACCTTATATTATTCTCTTCACAGAGCTTAAGCACATGCAAACTGATGTGAGAAGATAAGTTATCTCCAATGATAACTTTAGGACCATCTAGATTTTTGACACCCGGTAACAATGTTGACTGAAACCAATCTTCGAAGCATACTGCATCGAACCACCCACTTTTAGAGCGGTTATATCGAGTTCCTTCAGGACCGTTCTCAGTCCATGTCGACCACAAGTGCTCAGCTCTATAGACAACATATGGGGACAAGAGGTCGCCTGCAGCATTTCCAGCCATCATTATTGATGTTGCACTTTTACTGAAATTGCAAATGTTTTCCACGTATTTTGCTCCTCTCTTACAGATAACCTTTTTGTTCTCAGGGTCGTCAGTAAGGTTCGTCTCATTGTAATTGAATATATTATTTGGGGGAACATCTTGAACCTCTTCTTTGAGGTTATCAATGTAATTTTCGATGAGAGAAGCATCTACTTCGGCTCTGACCTTTTTGATATTGAAACTTATCCTACGAGTCAGATTCTCATGTCTTTTTAAGAAAGCTTTTGTCCATTCATAGCCAGGGAGATTGTTTTTGAACTGACAAATGTGGACACCTTTTTTGTCCAAATAGCTTTTGACTGCATAACGAAATCCATTTCAACTACAGGGAACCCATATTCTGACATTTTTATTAAATTTTGTTCGAAAACATACTTCTCTTCATCCCTAAAGATTCTTGCACGGCCTAAATTTTTTGTATGAGTCCCTTTAAGTTTGTTCTTTATTGTAGATCTAGGTATATTATACCTTTTTCCTGCAGCTCTTTGGGTTAAGTCACCTGATCTAATAGCCTCTAAACACTATTCTAACACTTCTGGTTTGTAATTGGCGTAATTTCTTGTTCCAAGAGGTTTTATCCGATTTCTCGGCATTTTTCCTGCAAAAAAATACAAAAAAAGTGCTTACAATAGTAGTAAAAATATTTTAAGTGGTTTTGTTTAAGAAACAGCTTATAAAATACCTACTACTCAAGTATTATATCGAAAATATGAGTCTTGGGGTAACTTTGGCCCAGTCACCATCTTGGGTCAAAGCTACCCCAACTACTGGGCCAAAGTTACCCCAACTCTGGGCCAAAGATGTCATGAAATAGTAAAATCGAATTATTTTGTATATAACAATGGTAACAGCATTATTACACCAAAAATACTTGAAACAATTGAATATATAATATTATTATACACTTACCTGCTACTTCAAGAATTAGCGTTCACAAGTAAAAGTTGGGAGGCAACAAATTTCACTACTTTCTCACAGTAAAGATGGAGCAACACTGGAGTGGTGGTGAGATATGGAACTAATCTCCCACTTCATCAACAGGTGGGCCAGTGGTGCTACCTATCCAGTAATGGGTAAACTAGGTCGATAACACATCACATGATTACAATACAGCATAGAAAAACTTTTGCTAACTTTGGGCCAATGTTACCCTTAAAGGGCCAATCTTACCCCAACAGGGTACTCTGTAAATTTCCATAAAAACTCACCTTTGTAATACTGCATTGTTTTCATTTGTACTCGTAAAGAGTTTTCAGAAATAATTAAAACATTGAAATTACATAGTAACGAGTACTGTCATGTTTGAGATTCTTTTTTTTAACGTTGAATTTGCGGTTGACATAAGTGGCGCAGTCGGTGACGGATCTTTTTAAAGTTATTCGATGTGTTCGAAGAATTTTAAATAAAATAAACAGCTACGCGTTCTATTCGAAGGATTATCGAATTTAAAAGACAGTTCTGTGATTCTGTGTGATTAAAGATTACCGGTTACAAATTATAATTTTTGTGGATTCTAAGGATTACCGGATACAAAATATAATTTTTGTAGTTTCGAAGGATTATCGGAACAATAAAAGGCTACACGTCACCCCCCCAATGATTATCGGGACCAATTCAACGTCTTTTCAAAATTTTGTAATTCTTGACGACGGCTTATCGAGAAGGACGATAGCAGCTATTATAGTCACGTAGGTCATAATTGGATACTTTCCTTTCTAATTCCTACCTATGCCACACAAATTTAACGCTAGAAATAGACCTTACGCTAGAATAAGAAACTTTTTAAGAGTGATTCCGTTAACCACCATTTTAGAAAGTGATCGCGAATATCCAAATATTCCGAGTGGGGTGTCGACTAATTGTGAAATATTAAGTGTGAATCCATCGAATCGTTATTGTGAAGAATTAGGTGATTTAGCGAATAGTGATCTCGGTTTAACACAAAATAGTAATATGGAAAATATCGTATACGTTTTCAACTCCTTGAGAATCCCGGATGCCGTCAAGGATCTGCCGAAATTTAATGGCAATCCTAGACTCCTCCACGACTTCATCGAAAATGTTGAGAAAATTCGCTCCATGATCCCGGTCCTAACACCCGCCTATAAAAAATGATTCTCCGTGCAATTCGCAACAAAATCGAGGGCCCTGTCAATGAAGTGATAAATATGTATGGCACATCACTGGACTAGGACGAAATAAAGAAAAACTTAATCTTTCACTTTAGCGATAAAAGAAATGAAACATCGCTGATAAGAGATTTATACAACTTTAATCAACGCGGTAAAACAGTTGAAAAGTTCTACAGTGAAATAATAGAAACATTAGCAGCAATGACTAGCCATATCCAGGTTCACGCGACAAACGTAAATGTGCTTACAGCCAAACGTGAATTATACTCTGAAATGTGCTTGTACTCATTTCTGGCAGGACTTCAAGAGCCTCTTGGAGCAGCTATACGCGCTATGAGACCAAACTCCCTTGCCGTAGCGTTTTAATACTGCATTAAGGAGCAAAATACCTTTTATACAAAATATAATAACTCTATCCCTTAGGGAAAAACTCAGGCGGTCGGTGTCACCACACAGAAAAATCCGGCAGCACAAACGTTTGACACACACATGAATTATTAAATGCCCCCTAATTTTCCGCAAAGACCGAGCTTCCAGACACCAAAAATTCCAATAAAGATTCATTCCTCCTCGTAATCCAAACAATAGGTTTTACCCATTCAATCAACAACCGAATGTTCAAACAAATAGATCAGCGGTTCCGAAAACAGTTCCCATGGACACAAGTTCAGGCTATACCCATCTCCGCCGCGGTAGTGACCAATAGCTCCAACAACAAAACAAAAACGTTAAATTCGCAAGAAAACCCATAGCTACCAATTTATCAAATAACGATTTCTTCAGACCTACGGGACTACCCAGGTTTAATAATCCCCCAAATGAAAATTTCTTTAGATCTACAGGACCATCCAGAGTTATTAGTAAAGAATTATTTAATATTACAGAAACAGAATCATCGGACAACTACACTAATATAACCTTATACTTCCAACCTTCTCCGAATGACTCTTACAAACAAGATTTAGAGGACTATTACAATTATGCGGATCTTAGTCGTACCTACAATAACTTTAATGGCCAGAATCCAGAAAATTATCAAGACCAAAACCAATATAATGACAGTGAACATGATAATCAAAACCAACCCGACACTCATGTAATCGATGAGGAAAATTTTATATCACCCGGCTCAACAACTCAACCGGTTTATAGATATAAATACGCATGGTTCAAACCTCCCTTTCATAGAGATATCGTCTTCATTCGGACGAAAGCTCACATTTCTAATTGATACGGGAGCATCCTTTTCATTTATCAATCCCGAATTCGTCCATCCAGATATTATAGAAGAAACTGAACCCATCTTCATTAAAACCATTCTCCATAAATATGCATTAAATGAACAAGACTTCTTATCGACCTTTAACGTGTTTATGCAGCCCGGGAAACAAAGATTTTTAATCTTTAGATTTCATGATTACTTTGATGGATCGTTGGGACGAAGTCAATGTGATGCCCACCACCACCAATATAAACCTGACGACAAACGACACCATGGATCTACTTTACCTAGAGAAAACCGAGTTCCCGAACACAAACCTTACAGATATCCTGGGAGTATTCAACATCAGCAGCGAGTCCTTGCTACCATTGCTCATCATCTTCCTAGCCATTATCACAACAATAAGCGTCTATCGAAAATTTCAAGGAAGAAATAATGGCCAACGATAACAATTGCGTTCACTACAGATAAGAGAAACCTCAACACCACAGTTTCTCTAACTGTCGCTCTTCTTAAGGAGGGAGGAGTTACGTCCACAACTATCTTCTCACCGAAGCTACATTCCCACAGATGGCTACCCGACACGTGTATCCGCCGCCAACCTAAATATGATACATTGCACTCCTTAGCATTCTATAAATTAGACTCTTTAAATTGAAATTTCCACATAACTCACTTTGCTTACAAAATATGATACTTAGTGAATTCCCATAAGAACTCACCTTTGTAATATTTCACCTGCATTATTTTCATTTGTACTCGTAAGCTGTTTCCAGAAATAATTAAAATATTGAAATTAGTAACGAGTAGTCAGTCATGTTTGAGATTCGTATTAATAAAGTTTAAATTAAAATTGAAAGTTTTGTTTTCACGCCTCTCCTTAAACTCTTTATGCCATCGAAACACCTAGGCACGACTAAGAGCACTAGTACCATGCCTTTTTACAATTTTAGCGTACGTTTCGGAAGCGGTTTCGCCCAATCTGACTCAAAATTTTATCGCGACGCGTTGCTCTTGGTTTAGTTTCTGCATTTTCGTCACGAGCACCACCAACACATGTCTACTCAACACGACACAGCAGGCGAATTAAACAAGCTAGAGCGATGGTAAATATACCAATGGAGAGGGGAAGAATGCCGGGGAAGGGGAAGGGAATTTCAATGCCGCAGGTTTACCACAAGCGCGGTAATAAAATCAGTCTCATTACTTCATTGTCAGACCTCGTATATACCATGTCGTTGTTTCCGTATATTGATGTGTCATTCAGTTTTGGTTTCAGTTTATTTCCAATGTTGTTCGTTTTGAATGCAGTTTGTATTTCCTAAGCAAGTTTGATAGTTTGTATGCCTCTTTGTCTACGTATGTTAACGAAATCCACTGTTGGTCGTTCTTATGTGTTTCATTCGGTTGGCGATCCTGATTTTTTTTGTACTGTGTAGCAAGTTTGTCAATGTCACATTGTTTGTATGCGTTATTATTAGTATTCTGTAAATGTCAATTAGTTCGTTGGAGCAGTTAGCAGGAGTCATGGGGATGGAGTGAAGCCTCTGCACTATTGATCTGTACGCTGCTAGCTCATGTTGTGCGGGGTGGTTAGATGTTTCGTGTATGGTATGATCCATTGTGGTTGGTTTCCTGTATATTTTATAGTCTAATCGTGTTTGTTCGCGTGTCACGGTTAGGTCCGAAAAGTTGAATCGTCCGTTTGTTTCTTTTTCTATAGTGAACTTTATATTCGGGTGAATTTCATTCATATAGGCAACTGGTTCTTCTTGTTTATTTTCTTGTGAGTCAATAACGATGAAACAGTCATCCACATATCGTCTGTAAAACCTGTTACAAATTCCCACGCAATTTTCTCAGTACTAGACCACACTCTCAGACGAAAACAGAAATGAGGTGAAATAGAACAAACTGACATCCAACAGGCAAAAAACAAAAACCTAGTATCCCCTTACCTGGCCTAATTTAGTACTTGGCGTAATTTACCATCTGACCTAATTACCCATCCGCTCATCCCATCCTAGGACTTTATAAAGTCTTTCCTTTCAACACATCCTTTAGACACTCTCGATGTCTTTGTGTGATACAAGAATAGCTCTCGTTGAAGCAGGTAGTCGGCTGACGAAAATTGCGCGATATGCACTTCTGGGGAAAAATTGGCCTCCCAGGCTACGTAAATGGTGCAAGTATTGTAGTCGGTTTGCGATGACCCATCTGTTTTTGTCTAAAAAGTTGCTGCATCTTGCGATCTTCTGTTGCTCCTAATCGGTGATGAGAGCCTCTTTGAGCTTACTGTATTGTTGAACCTCGTCTGCACATTAAATCATGTCACTCAATTCCTTTCGAACACGACGACTCAGATGTCCAATAATTGTGCAGAATTTGTTTTCCTCTGCACTAATATTAGTAGCTGAAAGAATTAAATCCACAGTTCTAATCCATAATTCCGGGCTCTCGTCGTCTAACGGTGGTATTTGAAATACCATTCTTTCAAGGCAGAATTTTGTTGCTCCCCGTACCGTTTTTCTGCGTCATCGTTGAGATTTGATTGAAAGTAAATTATAGAAACTTTAAACGAATTGTTTTATACGTCGCGATCACCAATTTAGCTCTCTAAATTTATGTAAGCAAAGTGGAATGGTGGGTTTCTCTAATTAATTTTATTGAAACAAATAACAAACACGATATAACAAATGTGATTTCGTTTCGACCAACGATGCGGGAAGGCTGGCCCCGTGACGGTTAGTGATCCTTATATATAAGATGCGAAAAATATCTTAAAATAATTACAAAGGATTAATGATGCGAGAAGTGTCATAAAAAAACAATTACAAAGGCTAAATCATTATTCAAAAAAAGAAATATTAGGGTGTAAAGGAATGATACAATGTGTGAAAATTCTTTGGTTGAACATTAAAAAGGGTATACTAGGAACTGTTATGGAATGAAATAGAGAATAGAATTTAGCAATAAAGATTAATGATGGTATTTTCCAAAGACTAAAAATGTGTTCAGCAATAAGATTTCATGACTAATTATAACAATAAGCGTTTTACACTGTCTGCTAGTCTGGCGACCCTACATAAGAAAATGTCTAATTAGACCAATTTACGTTTGTCATATTTGACATTATAATTGTCATTAGTATCACACTAGTTAAGATAGCGATGTCTTCAAACTTTGAATTGTTCAAGCAAATAAAAAAAACTACAATAACTAGAAGCTGTATCGTAAGAGTCTGTTCTGTTTGAATATAAATTGTTGCTACAAATGCGAATTCATGTCGTCGGCCTAAAACTGTATTAAATTAACTACATACAGTGCTGCGAATAATTATAAACTCAAACATGTTTTAAGGTCTATCATTCAAATAGGAGATTATTTTAAATAACTGTGCATTTTCCTGAATTACCTGGTTTTAGGGAAACTTAATAGGGATGAAAGGACGATCATATTCCTTGCTAAAACAAAAGAAAGAAAAAATAAATCGTAATAATATAAATAAAATCTCTGACAATTTATAAACTCAGTATCATTTGTAGTACGTTTTTTTATTCAATGCTTGGTCCATTTACCCTTATTTTTTATTACGTCTAATAATCGATTCGAAACTCTTAACAAGACTGTTTAATATGCTATCTAGTATCTCGTTCCACACTTCTATTATTCTGTTCTTCAGTTCAATAACACTTTCAATGGATGGCTTCTCGTGATCGTAGACTTTTCTCGCTAAGATTCCCCAAAAATTTTCTATGGGGTTCAGGTTGGGACTCCAACGCTGGCCATGGTATTTACTTAATTCCGTAATCATGAAACCATTTTTTGAAAGACGAAGCCGTATGGATGGGTGCATTATCCTGCTGAAAAACGATGTTTTCATCTTCAGCTAGTGTCACAAAAGGCAGTAGATGTTCCTCTAGTAACTCCTGATAATCAACATCTGTAATTCTGCCATTGACAAAGGCTATTTCGCTCCTAGCTTGCTTTTTGAAAGCTGCCCAAATCATAACAGATCCACCTCCTTGAGCTCTTCTTGCCATGATTCTTCTTTTCTTTCGCAAACCGTGCCAGTAATAATGAAATCCATCCGGTCCATCAAGATTGAACTTCTTCTCAACGCTGAAGATGACATGATCCCAAATGTTTCCTTTTTAATGAAATTTTCGGCGAATTTAAGTCTAGCTTCAATATGACGTTTCATCAATTTGGGTTTTAGCAAACTTTTTTTTTTATTGTTAAACTTTTTAGATGATGCAGGACATTTTCTAACTGGGCTAGGGTCACATTGCAAGCCCAACCGTCTAACAATTTGCGATGATGAAGCACCTGTATCCGATAGTTCTCGTAAAACTCTGCGTTTTATAGTATCTGAATATTTCGGAGGGCGTCCAGACGACTGCTTTTTCCCATAATTCTCGATTCCATTTCTCGATTGAATTTCACTCGCAATTTCTCTCTGAGTTCTCCCACGTTTTTTAAGTCAATAATTTGTAGTGAATTAAAATGTTTCATAAGTCCGTAAAGGACCGCAGCGATGTTCTGCTGCCTCGGCAG
This sequence comes from Odontomyia ornata, assembly GCA_963969285.1. Taxonomy (NCBI): domain Eukaryota; kingdom Metazoa; phylum Arthropoda; class Insecta; order Diptera; family Stratiomyidae; genus Odontomyia; species Odontomyia ornata. Next base: position 33,677,226 of record OZ017740.1, read on the forward strand.
AAGAAGATGAAAATATCTGCCGAGAATGCCCTCGTCTGGGGACGCGTGAATGCGCTGGCAGGCTAGCATTGCGGTGTCGTGGGGCGGGTTCATTTCCCCAGCACGAGGACCCACTACAAAAAAATTTCGCACTCGCGAATTTGATGGTCAATTGATCAAGAGGCGACCGAAGTCGCAAAAAGTGTAGATAACTACACCGAGGGAGAAAGTACTTGTTCCGAGAACAAGTGGAACCTGAAAAAAAAGGCGGACTTGGGGTAACCTCGTCATTACCCGACGAAGCTCATGGCCCACAAATGAAAGAAGGGCAACCGGGTGGTGATGGAGCCCCTTCGCACCCACCCAACCGAAATAAATCCATATTTTGTTGCAGTGGCCAGATATTCCTCTTCTGAGTGGAAAACTCATACAACTTACTTGTATAAACTTTCCCATCAGAAGGGGAGTACCCCGGTCACCAATTTATGCCGTAGAATTATACAATTCGATTGCATAACGCTATGCCATAAAGAGGCACTCTGCTTGGGCCACTCAACCCGCGATGTCACCTGAAACAAAAAAAATTATAATGTACCCGGCGGCTGGCTCATGTTTTATGGGGTGAGCCTGCCACCGTACCGGGTCCTATACCCGGTCAGGATGAACCAAAACGAAAAGACCGAAGCGTAACTGTAATTACTTCATTGTATTATTGGTACTTAAACGTTTACAATTTCCTCCCATACTCAAATTTAACACGGTTCAGGCGTTAAACGTGTTGCCCCTTTACGCTTATTTTACGTTAAATTTTAATCAAATCACTTAAACTATTGCTATTACTCCTTACAGTTCCTTTTGAGAGGTAAAATGTTTAAAAAAAATAAAATTTGAATGTTTAATAAAAATCATATAAATTTGAATGTTTAACAAAAATAAATTTGAATATATAAAGTTTGTGTAATTTAATGCAAAGGAATAGAAAACCAAAAGGGTACTTACCCAACCTTTCCGACGACGAGCGCTCGTTGGCGGATGGGGTGCGTAAGTCCTGGCTTGCAAATTGAACATTTACAGATATTTTTAATTAAGCACTGGGCTTGGGACACTCAAAAAAAATTATGATAATCCTCTACGTTACAATTAGACTTTATTTTAAACGAAATGTCGAGAAATCGCGCCGGCCATGATGATGACATCAATGTGATGATATCTAGTCGAGAATGCCGATGTTTACGTGAACGGCTAGGTTTCAAGGAGACGGCGTGAAGCTGCGGTTATACACGATAAGCAGGAACCACTCAGAGGCCGCAATTTTTTAATTCGCTTTGGTCTAAATTTACTTTTCTGAAAGCTCGCGTAGTTCTGTTATACGAATAATATGCTACCTTACACTGCGTTCTGAAGAGGATAAATGATCGATCAAATCTGGAGAACTTTTATTGTATAGCTAACTGATTTTCCTTAAATCCTTCTTCTGTTATATTAGGACACGACCGTTTGAGCAACTCTGCCGAAAAATCGCACAGTGAAAATGCATACAATATGCCTGTAACTTCAGTTTCTTTATTTAGCAGCGAAATTACACTGGCCGCTTCCGTTTATTTCAATTACAAATCTAACTTGCGTTGCAACAAATTTCGATATATTTCGAAAAGTCTTTTCGTGGCGAGTTTCAGTGCACATATAAACCGAATAAACTGTTCGACAGGCCTAACATCCTTCGCAGTATGTGCTGCCAGATCCTTTCTCTGCTCCAGCAAAATGATAATGAAGTGTTGTTATTGTCGGTTCAAAGATCTGCCTTTCAATATGACCATCAAGTTCCTTAAAAGTCTTGTATGAAATTTGACCGATATTCCTTTACGGTGATCCCGTTAAACGAACACTTTTGTGTAATCCGACTGCAGAGCACTACTTCCAGGGCGTGGTTTCGTAACGTTTTCACACGCGAAACCGAATCTTGCTCGTGAACTTGAATACATGGACACTGAAATTCCCCTTTGATAACAGTTATCAGGTCTGTTTTGAGAATGCGAACACTGACGAGAATCGAGCGGTTACTTCACTAATCTCTCCTTTCAATGCTCTATGCGATCAAAATTTTTGCCGAACATTGGTCAGCTATTGGTACACCATTTGATATTTGTATGCTTGAAAATTGTAGAAGGCAAGAATGCCGGTAAACCCAAAGACTTTTATCGAGCTGAAGAGGACGCCAGCCACTAAGAAGTTCAACGATGGCAATATCACGTGCAAACGAATTTCATTGTATTTCGTGAGCCGCAGCACCGTGGAGAATATTTCCTATCTTTTTTTCCGACTCCTTTAAAATACGTTTCTTTCACGCCGTTTTCGATTGCAGTTGCGTATAACTGATAATTATAATAACACTGTGTTTTTTTGATAACTTTCTGCACCGATCAATATTTAATCCGAGTAATTCAAGAAACAGCCGCCATGATCATTTATTTGTCAGAAATCGATTGTAGGATTTTCTTTAGATCTAACACCAACATCCAGTAGTTAAACCAATTGCGCATAGTTTAAAGTTATTAGAACCAAAAATCGACCTTTAATCGCGTGCTAGTCTAACTGTTTCATCGCGCGTGTCAATCTCGACCTCCCCATTTCTCGCGACGTCCACGCTGGTTCACGATCTCAAGCAGACTCCCCGTGGTGTTTGTAAGTCCTACCGATCGTGAGCTCAAATATCTGCAGATGTTGTGGAGTTGGCCACTGAACTTGCTGTACTTCTTGCAGTACTCTTGCTTGGTCATTGTCGTTGGATCGCTTCTTCTCTTCCCATTTATGCTTGTGTTAGAAAATGAATTGGCAATAGTTTCATTTATAATTGTTTTTATCTATTCAATGTATATGTATTTGAAATCATCACATTTTAAGTTGTTATCATATTTGTATGTTTTATTTGTTTGTTGTTTTCTTTCAATTAATCTGTGTTTGATGTCCACATGTATTTTCATTTGCGTTTGGATTGCTTTTTTATTTGATGGTTGGTTTTACCATTAATATAAAGTATTTTATTTTAAAATTAATAAATGTAGAAATGGTAGTATAATTGTATGTTTGATGTTGGTGTTGGTGCAATGTTAAACTTTGATAATTGATTTTTGTTTTTCGATGTCTTATTTTTATACACAAGAGAATTGATTGTTTTATTTGAACCATGTTGAGTTTTGTACAAGTATGGATGTATCGATCATATGCGACTGCTTTTAATAACTACTGTTTTCTATTAATGATTTGGCGTTTGTTGAATACTTGGGAGAGCATATTTTCATTAAGGCTCTATGTGTGTATTATTTGTTCATTTCAAGAATTTAAACAAGCGAAGGTTATCCAATGTAATTAATGATGGAAACTGTAATTTTTGCTTCAACTGTGAGACGATGTTACATTTTACGACAAAAGTTAAAGATGAGTGTAGCGTTAATAATGCTTTTATCTTAATTTGATGTGCGTTTGAATTTAATACTGAGGATGACTTTGCATATAGCAAAGTGGATAAAACCAGATCGCACTCACATAACTTGAGGATAACAGAAGTATAGCCTTCACTTTGAAATATTGAACGTCTGGTCCAGCACAATCAAACAGAGTGAAAAGTATACGTCGTATTTACTTGGGGATTAACTGTTCATCAATGAAAAATTCGGAGACTAAAATCTCACTTGAAATTTTTATATTTGATAATTTGTAAGCTAACAATACAATAACTTGTTCTGGTTGCATTCATCTTGGTTGAGCTTTGTATACCTCTGCAGTTGCGCGATGGTAAAAGCTATACCTCCTGTCGCTCTGCTTTGAACATGGTGCAGTAATCTTCTAGCTTGTAAAATCGAATGAGTTGGTTCGATGGAAGATGGAAGAAGAACAAATAAAAATATATGTCAATTCCAGAGATTATTTATTTGGACAGTTTTAATAAAATTTTAGGCCCAGAGTGTTAACGAGACAAACTCTCGCACGCTGGCTTTTTGAGCCATACCTACTCGATTACTACAAATTCTATGTTTTTAAACATCACTTAGTTTTTTTCCTCGCAGCATTTCAGACTTCGACAATAATTTTAAATTCGTGATAAAAATATACTTACACGCCTTCCAAGTATTAAAACCCTACGTAAAAACTAAAATCCACTTTGAAAACGCTCTTGACAAACTACAACCAGCAACTGAGTTTATAATTATTCACAGTTGTAAAATCCCTTATTCGAGATTTCCCCCTGAAACGCAGCATGGTTGACATAAAGTGGTAAGTATATAATTGAAAAATGGTTTTATGAGATTACCCAAAACTCACGTAAAGCCATAAAAATTCATTTCCTGCAAATGGTTTGGGAAAAATGTGAATAATCAGTTTGAGTCTATATTCACAGCACTGTATGTACTTAAATAGAAACATATATTACACTGGCCTACAACAATTTTGGTGCCGGGGATTTTAGACCTGATTTTAAGCATGTCTTAAATGGCGATATCAAAAATGTAATCGGTTTTTTTCTATCAGCTCTAGTTTCCGAGATAAATAAAAAAACAATTTTTCACAATAAATATATATTTTTATGGCATTAAACATCAAGAAATTGTCTTTTGAGTAATTTTCTCGAATGAAACTGACTTGGGCAATCTCGCATGATTCCTCAGCAGTAGTCGGCCATCATATGAGTGTCCCATCTTCCTTGGTATCTATTCTCCATTGTTTTTATGTCTTAGTGAAAACGTTCTCCTTGTTCTTCGCTTAGGTCTCCTAAATTGTGTTGGAATTGATCTAGGTGACTGTTGAGATAGTGTAATTTTATACTCATATTACAGCCTAAATCTTTAAATCGAACCAGCATATCTTCTACTAATTCTACATAATTGTCAGCCTTATGATTTCCGAGGAAATTTTGTACAACTGCCACAAAAGATTTCCACGCAAGCCGTTCCACATCATTCATAGAAGTCTCAAATTTAGTGGTATCTTTTATTAATTGACGTATTTGAGGTCCATCAAAAATACCTGCTTTTAGCTTTTCAGTACTTAAACCAGGAAATTTCTGGGAAATAAACTGAAAACATTGACCGTGTTTCTCGAGAGCCTTAACGAATTGCTTCATTAGCCCTAATTTTATATGTAATGGTGGAAGAATGATTTTTTCTCTTGGAACCAAGGGTTCATTTACAACATTTCTTTCCCCAACAACAAGAGCATCTCTTATAGGCCAATTTTTTTGAGTCCAATGACATGATTTGGCTCGACTGTCCCAGAGACAAATAAAGCATGGGTATTTAGTATAACCACTCTGTTGACCCAATAAAAAATTTACCATCTTCAAATCGACGCAAATCACCCAGCTATGTTCAGTATATTTTATTTTTTGTAAAAGTATTGAAATTACTTCATATTCTTCTTTCACACATGTTGAGTGAGCAATTGGAACGGCGGCATATTTATTTCCATTATGTAGAAGAACTGCTTTGAGACTTCGTTTACTGCTGTCAATAAAGAGACGCCATTCATTGGACTGATAAATCGACAAACCCATGAAAGTCAGCAAACCACTCACATTACAGCAATACACAAAATTTTCATCAGATGAAAAGAACTGCATTAAGTTTTGTTCTCTCGTACGATATGTAGACACTCGAACGTCTGAGGAAAGGCAATTTTTTTCTTTTAATCTTGACGCTAGTAACTCAGCACGTTCCTTAGAAAGGTCTAAGTCTCTGATGAGGTCATTCAGCTCATTCTGTGAAAACAGCTTAGGATTTGATGATTTCCCGCAGTATTCAAAGTCGTCATCTACTTGGGAAGAAATAAGTGTTTCAGTTTGATCCTCCTGAGATTCCTGCACTACCTGGTGAGAAGCTGGTACTGGAACATTTTCTGAATGAGGAATAGGTCTTTGCGCCGAGGGGATATTAGGGTATTTCCATTTATGGCGATTGTTTTTGTTGATGCCCACTATATTTGTCATACAAAAGTAACAGTCGTCATAATGATTTTTTTGTTCTCGCCATATCATAGGCACTCCAAACTTCAAAGACTTGCGTGTGCCTTTCTCCCATTGTCGTAGATGTTCAACGCATATTTTACACACACTATGAGGCACCCACACTTTATCTTGGTGTCGAATTTCAATACCGAAATAAGCAAAATACAAACGATTCACAGTGTTTGTAATCGTTTTACGCTGATCTTTTGGTATGTATCCACCACAAACAAAACAAAATGTATCAGGATCGTTAACACAACATCTGGACGTGCTAGTCATAATGAATTAGTAAAATAAACTTTATCGATGTTAATGTGATAATGACTATACGAGTATACGAACAAGGCGGAAAAAAATCTAAGTTGAGGTTAGTAGATAAAATAGAGCTGATGAATTCAAATGATGTATGTCAATATATTGTACATTACCTACTTTATCGACAATAGATACAAAAAGAGCTGCGCCAAAAAAAAAAAATTTTTTTGTAGGTCAGTGTTATCTATATCTGAATATACTGTACCTTATTTTATTAAAATTTTATTTTAAGTATACTAATCATTTCTTTCTTTTTCTTTTCAGGTAAGTAAAAGCCATCTGCAAATATTTTCTAGAGTAAGTTGACTTCTGTTTTGTTTTCCGTGCTGAAAGAAATCTTCAGCAATTTCACCTTAACTGAAACATACATATCTAAAACTCAGTGATTGATTAACTTCTCACGCAAATTAGCCGATTTTCATTCTTTTTAACCGAGTTACATGAAAACCAACTTAGCACCCATATTTGCCTTAAATACATAAACATATCTATAATTAAACTCGTCGACCTCCAAAGTTCACCATTAATCCTATCTACTCGTAGAAGCACTGAATACACCTTTCTATTCTCTGCTGGCATAGTACAATCTGTTCTTTAAAATTCCTCAACGTAAAGCTTCTGTTTACTTCTAATTCTTGAGTTCTTACGAAACACAAGATCAAAACCAAAACTATTTAGCATCCGCTCACTCACCACTACTGCCTTCACCACACAACAAACATTCACCATCGAGAAAAGCAGAAACCGCAGCATCTGCACTACTTCCACCATCACAACCACCAACTCTGTCGCTGTACCAAAAGCTTCGTCATCAAAAGCGACAAACGATTGAGAAGACAATTTGATTAATGATCTTGACGAACCGCTGACAAAAAAATCAAAAACAAAAAAAAGTTAAGAATGAATGAAGGTCAAGTGTTTGTTAGATTTGTGCTAGGCAACGACAACGACGACGGTGGTGGTGTTAAGAAGTCAAGTAAGCAAGGCAAGCAGCAGGCCGCAAGGCTTGTTTTTGTTATTTTTTTTATTTCTGATTATTTTTTATTAAGTACTCATAGAAAATTAAATAACTATTTGAAATTGGACTCTTCGGTGTGCGGCCGTTGATAATTAAGATGGATTTCAGCTGTTGACGGAACGCGCAAGAATTGTGAATTGGCAAGAGAAGAAAGTGAATCAAGTGAATTTTCTTGTCATGTCGCATCTCGTGATTGAAGGCGAAAATTGAGATTGATTGAATTTGCACAAAGTGTTATAAAAGATATGATTGCAAATACTTTTTTCTTATCTTCCTGATACACAAAACGTTTGGTTCTTGTACGAGTATTAGAGTTTCCGTGAAGTAACGGCGCGACATGGAGGTTTCGAAATGAATGGAATAATGAAAATAAAAGTTGAGATATTGTTTAAAACTTTAATTTTTTGTTTGTTTGTTTTAGCTGCCACGAGAGACGGAAATGTTGAAATCCAATTAAATCAGCTTGCGTCGAGCGTTTGTTATTTTTTTAACAGTGGCGATTGTTTGTGTACTCACCGAGGAAAAGTAAGATTTATCTGTGAAAAAAAATTTTGAATATACCAGCATTGATCAGGCTTCAAACAATAAACATTCATTAGATTCAGCTTTAATTGGTGTTTCAAAGTATTGAATTTTTTTTTTTTTGATTACTAATTAAAGTTAATAAGGAGTTTGCTCGCTTTTTGACTGATTGTGCTCAATTTCCTCACTGATGGTAAGACAAAAACGAGGTGATTGCTAGGTACTTTCACTGCATGTTTTTGAGTAAATATTAGCGAATCCTTTAGCTATTTTCAGACTGTACTTTATGGTACAAAACTTCTCCCAGTAGTCTACAATGTTCTGCTTTTTATCTAAACTACTGTTAATTTGTAACCAACTTCCAACGCTTTTTCTTTATGTATGTTCACGCATAAGTTTTGAACAGAGATAGATCCTGTCCAGTTTCCGCCAAATTATACGACTTACTTCCTCTTAGGTCCCATTTAAAGTACATGAAAATCAAATAACGGTAAAAGACCTTTACCAATAAAAATAAGAAAATTTCGACTTTCACCCTGATTTTTCAGCATAACTAGTCGACGCATAAAAAGGATTTTGATTGATTAGGTTTCAAACGAAGGACAACATGTTGCATTAAAATGTATGGGCACAAAATTGTAACATTTTTAAGGTCTCTGTAGAAAGATTCTAAATGCAGTATAAATGCTAAAATTCAAAACGATTTAGAACAATATGATTGGAGGAAATTTCATGCTTGCTTTTCTCTTCAGCATTCGCCCTTCACCTACTGATGAACTTGTTAAAAGATCCTTCTTATATCCTCAGATGAAGATGTAGCGGAGCACTGTGTTGGTCATTTACTTATCTCCATATCTTGTCAAATAATTTTGATATCTGCAAATTACTGCCAGCACGAGATTTTGGTTTCTGAACATCCTCTTTGGATTAATTTATTTTCTTTTATTCTCCTTCTTCGTAGCACTGCAGCCCCTCTTAGACATTCGCTTCCTACAAATAGCGCCTCCAACTGTCTCGGTTTATTGAGACCACGTCCTCCAATTTCGAAGTCAGCGAGTGATGAACTGTCTTCGCCGGCCGAGTTTCCTCGGTTTCCTCCCAACGAATACCTTTTTGAGTATCTGTCGTTGGCCCACACGATTTATGTGTCCATCCTATTGCAACTTCCGTAGTCCTACAATCCTTGAGACCTCTGGCGCGTCAAAGATTGCATACAGCTCATCGTTGTATCGAATTCACCATTGGTCCCCATCTAGCTTCGCTCCGATTATTCGCCTCAGAATCAGTCGCTCAAAGGCTCTCAATATATTTCCAGATGCTTGGGTTAGGGCCCATGTTTCACTCCCATAGTATAACATAGGTCTTATCACAGATGTGTATACTTGGAGTTTTGTTTTCCTGTGTATGCAGCTGGTCTTCAAGATCGTCAAAACTGAATGAAATATTTTATTTGCAAGCTGTATCCTTCAGCGTATTTCGTATCTTTCATTACCCGTTTTCATTATTTTGACGCCTAAATACACAAATTCGCTCACATTATCGATACTGTTTTCACCAGTGTGATATATTGCGCATTTGAGGTATTTTTCCACGACAGTGTCATGGGCTTTAGTTTATTTTCATCGATTTGTAGCCCTACTAGTTTTGCTTCGCTGTCGAGTCTCAAGAAGAGTTTTTTCCCATTCTTAATGACCGTGACAAAATGTTGATATTGTCTGCATAGCCTGCTACAAGGTTCGACTTGTATAGTAATGTACCTCGCGTAACGATAGGTAGCTTCCTTATGACGTATTCCAGAGCCAAAGTGAATAGCAATGGGGCCAGCCCATCTCCCTGCTTTAGTCCGATATCTGTGTCAAAGGCATCGGTGAATTGGTTATTGATGCGGACTTTGGAGGTCGTCGACGTCATTGTCATTTTGCTAAGACGGACTACTTTGGCTGGGATGCCAAAGCAAAGCATTATTTGGTACAGTACGTTACGATCAATACTTTCGTATGCTTTATTAAAGCCAACGAAAATTTAGTATACGTCTATGTTGAACTCCCAGCATTTTTCAAGTACCTGCTTTACTGTGAACAATTAGTTTACCGTCGATCTACCTGCTCGAAAACCACCTTGATACTCTCCAGTAATACTGCTGGCGTATGATCCAATTTTATTTTCTAAGATCTTTGAAAATATTTGTACGCAGTATAAAGTTGTGATATGCCTCTATAATTTTCGCGCTGTAGCTTGTCACCTCTTTGTAGATAGGGAATATAATTGATTGGCTCCACTCTTTCGGTATATGTTCTTGTTGCCAAATGTGCCGGATGACTTTGTGAACTGCTTGATAAATACTACTGCCACCATATTTGATGAGCTCCACTGGAATCTCATCAATGACCGGCGCTTAATTATACTTTTGGCCTTTGATGGGTCACTGCAAGCTCTCTGCAGACACCTATAGACTCCGGTGTTCTGGAGCTTTACGGAGGATTAAGGAGGTTCTTGAAATATGATGCCCATCTTTCCTTAATATTGGTTTCATCAGCGATGATATTGCCAATGTCATCACGACTGAGCGTGGTTTTGGCCTGAAAACCACGTTTCAGGCTTTTCACTACTTTGTGTGCTTGTCTTGAGTTGTTGCACGCTAGGCTTATATCTATACTTCTCAATTGGTCGTCATAGTATTTTCTTTTCTTAATCCTAATTATCTTATTCGCTACTCTTCTGAGATTCTCATAGTGTTCTCTCTTCGTCTCCTGGTTTTCCTACCTACGTATTCTTTGTATGCCTGATTCTTTTTATCTAAGGGATTCAGGCACTCATCCAATCATTCCTCTTGCGCCGGGCTTGATGTTCGATCGTCTGTTCTGCCACGGTCCTAATAGTCGCTTTCACTTCCATCCAGAGCTCGTTGCTCGTCTTTATCGATGCGTCTTATAAGATATGAGCCAGCTAGTTGTGGAGGGTCTCCGTGATATTTTTTGCCACAGACGCCGTTTGGAGCCTTTCGATGTCAAATTATTGTAGCGGGTTGGTCTTTGCCGAATATGCCTTTGACATTCGACATCGATAGGTTAATTTAATCAAGTAATGAATTGAGTTACAATTGGCTTCTCGGTATGTACGGACGTCAAGTATGCTCGAGGCACAACGTTGTTGGATCAGAACATGATTGATCTGGTTTTGTGTGTTGCCATCCAGTGATACCCAGGTCATGTTATGAATGCATCGATGTGGGGAGCAAGTGGAACGTATGAATAGATTTCTGCTACATGCAAAGTCAATCAGGTGCTGGCCGTTGTCATTTGTTTCATCGTGGAGGCTATATCCTCCAGTCGTTCCCCGATGAGATAGAGCTCATTGCCACCTTAGCATTAAAATCACCCAGAATAATTTTTGTGTCGTTTATGGGCAACGAGTCGACCAGTCTTACAGGTGATTGTAAAACGTTTCCTTCGTTTCTTCGTCCTTTTCTTCGGTCGGGGCTGAATATTTATCAGCCAGATTAAGAAGAATTTCGCTTTTATACGGATCGCACACAATCGTTCATTGACTGCCTTAACATCAATAACGTGCGATTTGAACTCCCTATCCACAATGAAGGCCACTCCGAATTCTTGTTTTCCAGTAGGCTTCCCACTTTAGAATATTGTGTGCGATCTCATGCCTTGAATGTCGTATCCAATCCAATTCGTTTCAGTATTTTTAATTGATATTGACTGGCCTGTTGTAAAAGGTCCTTAACAGCGCCAGGGTAATTGAGTGATCTGACATTCCAGGATCCAATGCCATTGTCCAGGAAAAAAAAGAGCCCTCTGGACATCTCGTGGCTAAATAACTAGAGCTTTTGAGTCTATAAATGACGGTCTGTAGTTGTAAGATTACAGTTTTGTTATCGCTACTCTTCAATAGAATGTTCTGAAAGCGCCTATGCTCGGGTTGAATGAAAATTGATCGATACGGATGTTGAATTTCGGTTAGCATAACCTATTTGTGCTTCCTGAATTGAATGAATATGTTTAAAAGATCCTTTTGCACTTTGGGGCCGATCAGAAGAGTATTATTTAAATTGCTGCGAAGGGAGTTCTTCTTTGTGTTGCCATTCAACTCTCACAGGCTGTCTCTTTCGGTAATATCTATTGACAGGTTAAATGCTGCATGAAATACCGTTTTTTGATATCAGCATAACTCAAAAGAACACCGATCGCATGTCCCAATGTACTCATTAACGAATGCATTATGTTTTTCTTGAAGTTACATTATTAAATTCGCCCGAAATGATAGTACCAAATTTCGTGCCTATTAAATAAAGGCTGCTGTTAGGCAATTTAGTTTTTTTTAGTATTATTTCAAAAAATATGTCCGCAGAATAGTAAAAACGATATGTTACCCGGTACATTAAAATCGTGGTTAGATAATTGAGCCGGCTCAAGAAAGGCGACACTCAAAAAATCGAACAGAGCATGTCACTTTAAATTTAAAATTGCTTTAAAGCGACATTAACCCTCTATCCCGTATACCCGCCTCGAGGCTTTTATTCTCATTTTTGTGTTGCCTGTTGCACACAATAGTAACATAAGTTATTTCTGAAAAATGACAGGTTTGAATGTTCAAAAGACTGTGTTTACAGCGAGTGTATTTTGCTTGTAATTTCAGAGAGCAAAAATAAGTATTCCATTTAAATAATGATTTGTTGAAAGTTTTATTTGGGTTTAAAAAAAATGAGTATTTGCCATAAAACAGCGATAACCGCCTCAGGGCCGGTATAAGGACTAGGCGGAATTTTGATAGCAAGTCGCTCATATTATTTTGTTATAATTTTTTTATTCCGCTTCGGCTCTAAGATTAGTACAGATATCTTCGATCCGTGTTATATACAACGTATTCGTTTTTGGGTTTAAAGGAATAGATTCTTCAATTTCACCACCAAAACTTGAAATGGAAATCGGTTCGGAAAAGATTGATAGATAAGAGCGGAAGAGAAAATGGTATCCAAGCTAAATGCCGGAAACGCAACTTGAGGATTTCATGAATTCAGTAAGTGACGATGAAGACAATGAAAGTGATGATAGCCTGCATGACTCAAACTATATACTAGATGAACAACAAGATGATGAAATATGCGCTGAGTACGACAAGTGCATGCAAAATCGAATTCAAAAAATCAATCCCCCAAAGAATGTTATAAATGTTACTACACCATCTGAAAATTCTCGGGAAATACCGCAGCGCGCACTTGCTTATCATTTGACAACAGCGAAATTCAATAAATTAGAAACATCATCGCATTTTAGGAAGCCGAAGAGGTCGTTATCACCTATACCTGCGATCGAAGATGACGGTCCCGTATCAGTTCCTGGTTCTGGTGGATTCAGTTGTGAATCAATCGATTCCATTTGTCCCGGTTCCAAGGAACTCTCAATTGAATATTTCAAATATTTCTTCACGGATGACTTAGTGAGCATGATTGTGGATCGGACAAATGAAACGGCGTGTAGAGCAAACACAACATTTACTACTGACGTCGACAGTTTACATCAATATATTGGCATCCTTATTTTTAATGTCAATCTATCGCTATCCCAACATGCAAAGCTACTGGGGTAAACGAGGATTTCCCGCTGTAAAGAATACGATGCCTGTGCGTTTATTTGAACGTATAAAGCAGTTTCTAAGCTTCGAAGCTGAATACAATCGGCCCCAAAGAGGTGAAAAGGGCTACGATAAAATTTTTCGTATAACGACAATAGCCGATATCCTCGAAAAACGCTTCGATTCCATTTCAAAACCAGCTAAACTGTGTGTAGGTGAGCAGATGTGCTCTACTAAAAAACTGCATCATCTACGGCAGTATATGCCCAATTAACCACACAAACGGGGCATAAAGGTTTTTGTCCTTTGTGATTCGACAGGATATGCTTACAGGTTCGTAGTTTACCACGGTGCTGGAGGCAATGTAGTTTTACCAAACTACCCTGATTTAGGAGCTACAAGCAACATTGTCGTTCGACTATCGCAAAGTATTCCTGATTTTCAGAACCATATTCTCTTCTTTGACAATTTTTATACCTCACTGCCGCTATTGGTTTATCTACGCGCACGAGGAATTTATTCTCTTGGAGCCATCCGAATTAACCGAATGCCCCCATGTGAACTGCCATCCGAGAAAGATAAGCAAATATTGGAAGCACCTCGTGGCTTTGCCACAAAATACGTAGGAACTGCATGTGCTATCGATATAAGCACCGTTTTGTGGAAGGACAACAAATGTGTACGTTTGGCGCCAACATACGTTGGTATCAAACCTTTTACTAAAGCGAATTCCGCAGGATAGTCAACTATCCTGGATTTTCCGATACAACAGAAAACAAAAGACCCACGACGACATCGATTACCCACAGATAATACGGGAGTATAACAACCACATGGGTGGGGTCGACCTTATGGACGGATTGATGGTCGATACCATATCCGTATGAAAACGAAAGATGCAGTAATCAAAAATGCGTCTGTCAAGGATACTAAGGACTGCGTACATTACACGCTACCACAATTTCGGGATGAAATAGCAGCAGCAGTCACAAACGGGCAGTAGATCTTCCATTTGCTGCGCCGTCAGAATAATAAAAATTTATCCAGAGGCCACAAAACAGCCATCAGATTCTGTTCGGTTATGCTGTTCTACCTCTAAAAACTGTTTCTATGAATACCATTCGAAAAAATATTAATGATTAAAAACTATATAAACTTTTACTTCTTCATCAAAAAATATCGTAATAATAAAGAACTTTGTATTGACAGAAAACTGTCTATATAAAATATTCGTTTGATCACACTTGCAAACAATTTTTTTTCGCTTACAGGTCAGTCCTTTACTACAATCGTGAAAACGAAATCATTTTTGAATTTTTAACGTTAAATTACGCCAAGTATAAAATTCCGACCACTAAATCACTTGATTTGACACTCCGGGGACTAGAGGGTTAAGATTGCTATATACATATTAGCGGTCACTGTGGTTTTTTGGCTTCGCTGACCTAATACCGAAACGTTAAGGTTATTTTTGCAGGTATTTAATTGAAGCAGTTCGAAAATACCTTTGGTTATAAAGGACACCTGATCCCACTGTCCACCAATTCTCGAGCAATTATGTGATGTTTACCATCTTGTGATAAAATCTTATATTTGATTTTCGGCAGTAGCACTCAAGAGTCGTTGATATTGTTATGAAGTGAAATGCTTGGTTCTTCTAAATTGCAATGAGTTATGCTCTTTGCTTTTGTATTGGGAACATTTAAAATGAAATTTGAAGCTCTTACCTTCACTCCTTTGGCTTTCTTTGAAGCTGTTACCTCTTCGCTTGCTCTCATCTCAGTCACTGTGATATGTTCTACATGAAAATTGATCAATTTTCCTTAGTAAAATTGGTAACACTATCATATCCCATTGTTCCGTGGGTTGCTCCAAAGTTGAAGGGCACCTAAATGCTGACGGACGTGCTCCTGGTACTCTCTTTCACTATTGGTGGAAAAATATATGGCTATTAATTATTAAAAACTTATTATCATACCTATCCTTAAGTAATTTTATTGCTTTGCTATACGATTCAATTTGTTGGTGGTACAACTTGTTGAATTGTAAAATGTTTCCTTGCAAACGGAATTTGGTAAGATCCTTCATTTCTAGAGGGATAATTAGATGTCCGCATTGTCAGTAACTCTCTTACATGGTGAAGCTTATATAGGAGACATTCATCAAGAAAGTGTGTACGAGATGATAACGATGGGAGGTGCAGAAAAGAAAGTCTTTCTTCATAAGATTGGTACGGGTTTTTAAATTTAAGGAATAATATTCGCGTGAACTTCTATTGTTTAGATTCCAGTAGTGTGTCTAAGTACTTATAATGTGGTGTCCAAATTTGGGAGCAATACCCGTGGACAGGCCGAACAGTTCTTATATAAAGATGTTCTGGGGACAGGATATTTCCAAAGATGCAAGAGTGACGAAGAACAAATCCGGAAACCCGAGAAGCACGTGACATGATGTGAAGGATGTGCTCTTCGGACTTGAGTCGCGAGTCTAAGATCACACCTAAGTCTTTGAACTTGGTCACTACAGATAGCGGCTCATTGTGTAGGCTATATGGAAAGGAGATTGGGTTCGGTTTTAAAGAGAAAGTCATTTTAAGATATTTTTACACATTAAGGGAAAGAAAATTTGATTCACTTCAGTTGCATACGACGCTCAGGTCATTTTAGATGGAAATGCAATCATTAATACATCTAATCACTTTAAAAACTTTAAGATCATTAGCAAAGAGGGCAAGTCGTTAATGTATATTAGGAATAAAAGCGGTCCCAGGATGGATCGTTAAGGGACTCCAGTCTGTGGATAGAAGAAGTGAGATAACACTCCACAGAGACTTACTCTACATGAATGATTGTTTATGTATGAGATAACCCAAGTGAGCAAACAACCAGAAATACTATGTTGTGTTAGCTTTTTATACAGTACGTTATGATTTACTTTATCAAATGCCTTGGCAAAATCAGTATAAACGACGTCAACCAGAGTCAAGTGCTTATCAAGGGCTTCACCAACAATGTGAGCAAACTCAAGTAGATTTGTAGTCGTCGACCGACCTGGTAGAAAGCCATGTTGAACAGGAGATATCGAGGAGTATATGAGTTCATAAATGTGATTATGAACGAAACGTTCTAGGATCTTCGGGAAACAAAATAGAAGTGAGATTGGACGGTAGTTGGAGACACATGAAAGAGGACCAGATTTATGAATTGGGAAGATGTTGGCTGTCGTCCAGAAGCGAGGAAAAATCCGTTGCAAGTGTAAAATAAACTTATGTCTTAATGATAAGAGAAACTGCTTCCTTCTGTTCCATACTTTATAAGAAAAAATGTAGGGAATGAATGATTTATTATTCAGCAATTGATGTATGTATGTTGTGCCATATTAGGAAAAAACCAAAAATAAGCAATTTCTCCAATAAAAATTTTAGAAAAATACTAAAATACGTGTCTTTTTATTTATGATTTAACACTACATGTATTTTTTTGTCGCAAAATAAAAAATCATGCAGTTAAAGAGGAAGTAAAAAAGTCAATATTTTGGTCCACCTATGTTAGATGGACCTATTTCCTTAATAATAGAAAAGCAAATACCCGCGAAACTAATTCATACATTTTTCAATTCAGTCATATCTTAGAATTGGAAAAGATCGATGAAACATAAGAAATTCTTTAAGAAAATTAGGTTTGATACAAAGTGCGATTCTAATTTATCTCAAAAAATGCATTTTTTCATGGCGAACATTCTGTAAGAATTTTTTAAGGGTAAACGATCAGGAAGACAAGCAAAAGCTTAAAGCTTTAAAGAAACTTCCAAAACGTTCTTAAGCTACTTAAACATTGTTCTCCTTATTAATTGATATCCTCACATATGTATGTAGTTTTATAATAAAGCTGCGTGAATCATCTTTTTCGTGATTTTTTCAACGACTTTGTTTAGCGAGTATCGTGTGTTTCAAGTAGTAACCAGAATTTCAAAAATTCTGATTAAAACGTTGACCTCAACTACTAAACGATTAAAATTTTTAAAATATTGAATCAGAAAACAAGTTTTCTTTCTTGAAGATTTCTCTTGAAAACCTATTTATTAATTTTAACGGAATCGTAATTATACTCTACGCGTCTACTCGTATGCACTTCTCACAATCAATTTTCATAGTCTCAAACATGTCATTACCGCTAAAATTATTATATTGATCCAAAACAAGTTGTAGTTGATTAATCACCCTCCCCTGTATGCACCTCCCCCCGGTTGAAAATTACTGAACAAGTTTATTAACATCGCATCAACCGTAGATAAGATACAGCTGGACTCATATGAACGAGTATTTCCTATCCGTTATCTTTCCACACTTTTTTCCTAACATTTAGTTTAAACGATTGCCGCGAAAGCTCTCCCCTGCCTACTGCACACATTCGTATTCCTCCACGATCGGTGATTGGGGCTGCACCGACTTACTTACAATTAGTCATGAAATCCATCTATCTCCGGTTGTTGTTGGAGATACTTCGCCGCTTTTCTATAGGAATCCAACACATAGTCGGCTTGTCTGCCTGATACCGCTTGGTACCACTCATTTTACTCTCGAATTATCGTCACGGTGGTCATTGAGGTGATGGTCAAACTAGACGCGATTTTGATGTGAAACCAAGCATGGCACTTGGCTGAGAGACTGCTGAGCAGAGCGGGCTGACTCCAACTATCGCGACTAGAAAGATCTTTAAGACGTTCCGCACAGCTCAACCGCGGACAGGTGTAGAGCAAGAAGAAACTACGAGTGAAAAACTTAAATACTCGTTGATGGCTGGATATGGTAATGAACGGCGAAGAAAAAAAGAAAATAAAATCTCTTGATCTTAAGGCAGTTGGCTTGGATGGCTTTGACTAGGAAGTTAATGGCGTGCCAAGATGGAATGTCGGGCATCGCTGCAATCTACTCGTACTTCTGCTTTATTAGGACTCCTGCCATTGTACGCAAAGAGAAAGATAAAAGATGCAAAAGACAAAACAAAAGTATCTGGAAAATCTATTAATGAGAAATGAATGCGAAGATTGTTGCTTGCAATTTCACTACTTAAAGTATGGACACAAGAAAATTTTTATTGTTTTTCAGTCGTTAAGCATTTTCATTCTTTTGCGCTCGGTTCGTGATTGTTGTGGTTATTTGCATTTAACTTTTGTTTTTATATTTTTTCTTCTTGATTCACGTCAAGTGTTTGCTTATGGAAATTAGATGATGAGGTGAGAAATGAAATGAAAGGAATGGAGGTGAATGGGACGTGAATTGGATTTTTTGTTGTGCATTCGGAATGGTGGCGATGAGATCATTGGTTAGTGGCTCATTGTGGGTTTGAAGTATCTGATCAATTATTTACGTTGAACCAGAATTTCAATTGAAGATAAGAAATTTACCTTAGCAGTTAAAACTACACTTAAAAGTAAAAGCGATAATATTTAGAGAAGAGTTTATTGAGATGGAAAATTTTCATATAAACACTAAATTCATGTCACCAACGAAACTAAAAACAAATATTTGTTTAAATTTTTTTACTGATTATAAAAATAAAATATTTTAGCATAATATTCAATAACAAATCATTAATGCTAGATAGAGCTCCCCAATGATGCTGCAATATTTTCTCAATATTGAGCGTGCAATGGATCGAGGTGCGATTGTATGAATATTTCCGAGAAATTTCATTTAATATGCAGATTACAGTAGAATCCCGATTATCCGAGGTGCACGGGATTAAACCCCCCTCGGATAATTGAAATTGGGGAATAATTGGGGAAAATAATTAAAACACAACCATGTTTTATATATAAATTAGGATTTCTGGTTTCTCGACCTTCTTAGGGTGTTGTAAAAAAAATTTTACAATATCCTACTAAAATCGCGTCCTGTTTGTCTGATATGGGTATCAAATACAAACTAAACTCTAGTCCTGAGTTGCTCCAGTGCACCAAGCTTACGCCTGATGGAAAGACGAACAGATTGATTGCGTCTTTTTAAATTACTGTTCCAGCTAATCTTAGTATCTTGCTTGATAAGGAATTTTGGCCTCCTGGCGTATTCGTCGAAAAGTTCTCTCCGATTTGTAAACGGAACCATCTCTTAGGCCCCGTAATTCATTCTTGACTTGCTATTACCAAAGTGTTCGTGGCCTAAAGACTACTGAACTTCGCATTTCTTCCATCCTTTTTCCGTATAATATCATCTGTCTAACAGAAACATGGCTAACAGATGACATTAGGAATAGTGAGCTACTCCTGAACCATTTAATCTTCTGCAGAAATAGAGACCGTTATGCCACTGGTAAGTCTGACGCTGGAGGCGTTCTAGTGGGTATACATGTTTCCCTTACTAGCAAATCCTGTGATGATTTCACTTCTTTTTCAACCGTTGAGTGTAAAATTGTGCTAGTCTCTCTATCTGACTCTCTTTCCTTCCTCGTATCATTTGTGTATATCCCTTGTAACAGTCCTGCTTTTGTTTACGAACGCTTCTTTGCAGAATTCTCGAGCTACATTAATGCTCGTTTCCCTTCTACCCATATATTGGTCTTTGGTGACTTAATTTGCCCTCTATTATTGGAATGATATGTATGTCTCCATAGTTTCTGGCGGTAGCGTGTCTTTTGCCCTTCCTTCTTTTGTTTCCCTCTGTTCTTTCACCCAATACAACACTTAAGCTAATTTCAATAACAAATTGCTTGATCTTGTTCTTTCCAACTTGTCACCTTCTTCTCTGTCTGCGTCGGTGGCACTCTCATCGTTTGTCAAACCCGATCCTCACCATCCATCGGTCTCTATTGAGCTTGCTATCACATCTTCTCGTTCTTTGAAGAATTCCTCACCTTCCCGCTTTAATTTTTTACAAGCCGATTTATCGAGCGTGGAAGCTAGCCTTAATGCCGTGAATCAGCAATCTCTACACTGAAGATTGTGTTGATAAGCTCTATATGTTTCTTTCGTCCTGACTCTCGCAATTTACTTCTGTGTGTTCAGCAAGAAGACCTAAAGATGCTCCTTGGTTAATTCAGATGTTGCCATTGCAATTAAAGCTAAAGGTGCTGCCCGCAGAAAATTCTTATCCAGTGGTCTTCCAATTGAACTCATTAAATTCAAAGAACGTCGTGCTGCGGCCAAGAAAATTACCACCTCTGCACTTCATGCATATGTTAACCATATTGAAACTACGTTAATGTGAATCAAACTCGTGCGTTCTGGTCGTACGTAAAATCTTTAAGGTCTTCTCATCAGGCCCCTGATAATTTTAGTCTAGATGGCGTGACATCGTCTACTCCTCAAGAATTTTGTGAACTCTTCGTTTCTTATTTTTCTTCCTTTTTCGGTAGGACTAAGCATTTCCCTTCCTTCAACCAATCTTCTTGCTCTTTTTCCTCTCCTTTTTTTGGTACAAACTCCTTGCAGGTTAAGCAACTCTTAAATAATCTTGACAACAGCACCAGTGTGGGCCATGATGGCATTCTAAATTTTCTAGCAAAATCTTTATCTTCTTCACTTTGTGTTCCCTTTTTAATTATTTTTAATTTGAGTTTATCCTGTGGGGTTTTCCCCTCCCAATGGAAAATTGCCCACATTTTTCCTACCTTCAAATCTGGTGATCGGAATATCGTCTCAAACTATCGTCCTATTTCCCTTCTTCGTTGTTTTGGTAAAATTCTTGAAAAGATAGTTTTTGATGTGCTGTATCCACTTGTCCTCCCACCTTTAGCATACCAACAGCAGGATTTTGTCAGAGGCAGATCTACCCTTCCAAATTTACTTTCTTTTACAAACCATATTGCAGCTGCCCTCGATCCGCCACAACAAGTGGATGTTATTTTTTGGATTTCTCTAAAGCTTTGATTCAGTGGGTCACTCTCTCCTATTTGAGAAACTTTTAGGGTTCAATGTCCCTATTTGCCTCTATTCCTGGCTTCTCTCCTATGTCCTGAATCGTCAATGTGTAGTCACTTTTAACTCTTGCTTCTCTTCTTCTTTTCACCCGAGCTTGGGAGTTCCGCAAGGTTCAATACTAGGCCTCGGACTATTTTTACTTTTTGGCAATGATCTAGCTTCTATTATCACACCCCCTGTCTCCTTTATGCTGATGACTTTAAAATTTTTCGAGTTATTGATTTGCTTTGAGACGTGGATATCCTTCAAACCGATCTTAAGCGTCTTAGTGACTGGTATGAATCAAAGCATCTCTCCTTAAATGTTTCCAAATGTCATCAGATGACTTTCTCCTGTAAAAAATTTCCTCTTCCCTCAACGTATAGGCTTGTTGGTTATCCCTTTGAGCAATGTAACCTCCTTCAAGGATCTTGGTGTGCTTTTCGATTGTAAGCTGAAGTTTGTTCTCCACATTGCTCTAATTATTAAGAAAGCCTCTCGCTTAACTGGATTTATTTTACGATCCGCTTCGTCCTTCCAACATATCACATCCTGTATGTGTCCTTACTTCTCACTAGTGCGTAGTAATTTGGAGCGTGCGTAGTAATTTGTCTTTTGTTCAAGCTTCATCATAGTCCTTTACCTCAAAATGTATGCAGGCAAATAAATACATTCGATACTGCTCGCCCTAATAGATCCTCGCTTCAATTTCAGGTTCCGTATGCACGTACTGACACCTTCTTCCACTCTCCCTTACTAAGCTTACCTCGTATGCACAACCAGCGAAGTCTTGGTCCTCTACCACAGTCTCTTGGCGTATTCAAAACGTCAATGAAAACTCAAATTTATAAATACTCCTATGAATCTTAATTTTTGATATCGTATTGTGATCTTTTTTCTTTAATTTCTTCCATATTTTGAACTCGTATGTTTGTATTTAAATATTCTGTAAGTTGATTTTTTGAAATAAATAAATAAAAGGTCTTGATGAGAGATTTCCAAATTCACACTTTTTGTTTCAAGGGGTGCAGGCGGAGGGTAGATGTACGAAGAATTTATTTCCCCCCTCGCGATTGGACACGTTTGATTAAAAAAATTTGAAAAAAACAAGAAAGTAAGTCTTTATGAGTACAAGAACGACCAATACATATTTTTTGGATTTAAACTATACTAAACACCTCCCCTGTCAACCCGAAATCCCAGCCTGGAACCGTTTGACACATTACGTCGGGTTAGGTCTCGTTTTGTTCCGCCGCGAAGCGCCTTCAAGCTGGGCGAACCCTCCTTTAGCGGAAGAGGATAGGGGAAGAGGGATTGCCAGACAAGCGATCCCCCCACCCCAACGTCCCCGGCTGCTGTGAGTCCCTTTTATCTTACAGGGCTGCTCATACATAATGTGCCACATGGTTTCATTTATCAACCAATCCAAGCATCACCGCAACTATACAATCCGGGGTGAGTTCTCCCGTCGCCCTGTAGAGGTCCGTACGCAGCCTGTTCCGTTTAAGCATGCAAAAAATGTATGGCAGGCATCATCTTCTTCTACTGGGCAAAATATACAGCCTTGGGGATCGTCACTTACCAATCTTGTGCAGGTAAGACTGAAAATACCCATGCCCGCTCAAAATCGTGTTCAGACAGAAGTCAGTTTAACCTTGTCTTCGACTTAGTCACGGTCTTAGACTCGGGATAAGCCACGCAGTCTACTGCCAGTCGTTGATTGAACGCTGCCTTTCCTCACGGGCAACCGCCTTCTTTGCGTCCTGGTTCCGATGCAGGTAAATAGCGCGGCGCTTTCCAGCAAGGAGGGCGACAGATGTCACGCCTGCCATAACGCTCGGCGCCGAATCAGAGACTGTTGGATATGAAGTTGCAATCCTCAGTACTCTTCCTTTCTGTAACAATGTGGGAGCGTCGAATCATTTTTCTGCTCCGTAAAGTAGAACTGACCCTACGGCAGAGGCATCTTCCCCGTGGTTTGGGCCCCTCTACGTTTTCCATAAGTCGATTCAGAGCTGATACGCTCGAAGAAGCATTCTCAACCGTTGCCCTGATTTGCTCAGAGAAACTTATCTTCGAGTCGATCAGTATCCCCAGATACTTCACCACTGGCTTCAATTCCATTAGTATGTCCCCAATACTGATCGCCCTTACTCTAGGGATACTCTTCTTTGTCAAGATGACCACTTCGGTCTTCTCCAGTGCTAGATTGAACTCACATGTGGGCTGTCACTAGGCAGATTAGCATACCAAGCTTAAGCCGCGCTTCTTTAACGGTGCGCCCAGCGACTAGAGCGGTAACATCATCGGCATGGCCGATCAGACGCAACTTACCTGGTATCATCAGTCTCAGTAGCCCGTCGTAAGACACGTTGCATAGGACTGGAGCAAGGATAGATTCCTGGGCAACACCCGATGTAACTTCTATCCTTCGTTGATCCGGTGTCGTATCATAAAGCAGGCTTAGATCCTTCAGGTAGTCCCTCAAAAGCCGCGTTAGATATAATATCCTATCTTGCAGAGTTGACGGCGTTCCTCACGTCGAGTGTCAACAGAACGATCCGCCGCTTGACAGCGATGTGCCTCCGCCTGTTGAACCGTGCCTAACACCTCTGCAATCGCATCAATGATAGAGCGTCCTGCTCCAAAGCCGCACTGCCGAAGAAATAGGCCTTCAGACAAACAAATCGCGTCAGTAAGTCTTCCCTTGATTAGTTTCTCTAGCACTTACCCAGCAGTGTCTAGCATGCATAACGGGTGGTTTGTAGACAGTGACTCGGGATTTCCCTTCCCCTTGTTGATCAGTATGAGCCTCGCTAATTTCGAACATTTTGGGAACGTCCCTTCCCGCAGGCAAGCGTTGAATGTGTTGAGCAGCAAGTCAGGAAAATGGTGATAGACAAGCCGCAACATCTCAGCTGGAACACCATCTGGACCTGGAACCATCCGCGTTTTCAACGAAAGGCCTGCCTCTTCCAGTTCCGGCTGTGTTTCACCATGGGCAGCGTCAAAACGGACGAAATGGGCGGGGAAGAGTGCACGCACTATCTCGTCCATCTTTTCTGCATCATGTTTGCAAGGTAGCCAAGGCCCCACGGATCCTTGTTCGCATTGTCCACCAAATCTTGCCAGCAGCGAGCCTTGCTGGCGTTAATCGATTTGCGAAGGCATTTCCTGGCCGACTTATATGTTGCCACCCGGTTGCTTGCCTCATCACGGTTCCGTGCTCGTTCAGCTTCACGCCGAAGCTTGTGACAATCCCTTCGTTTTTCAGCGATTTCATTTGGCCACCAGCATACTGGGGGCTTGCCGTGCCAGGGTTTTCGACGGGGCATAGAAGCTTTGCAAGCAGTCGTCATGATGCTCATTGTTGAGTTCACCACGTCTTGAGCTGCCAGCTCTTCTGTCCCCTCCGGATCTCCCTGCAGCGGGGCAGCCGCTGTGAGTACCTCGACGAACCTCTCCACGGCCATCCTTCCGATGTTCCATCCAATTGTAGAAAGCCGAGAGCACGGACGTCGGGAGACAACATCACTGATCTCAAGCAGAATGTCACGTCCGGTATGGTTCCTTCACAGCCAATACGACGCCGCCCTGGCCGCCATTTCTAGGGCTCGTTTTCTCCGTGGATCTGTTTGAGGCATGTCCCATTTAATTGTTTTAGCGTTGAAGTCTCCCCCAACGACCACATTCTCGTCTGCGTTCGAGACAGCGCCCTTCAAAGAATTAAACTTGGCTTTGAAAGATGATATCGATTCACTCGGCGTTAGGTAAACACTAAAGAAGGTGGTCCCTGAGCACTGAACCCACACAAAACAATCCCCACATCCACAGCTCTCCGTCCGGAAATCACTATTTTGAACCCAGATGGTGGCATTATCAGTTTCATTAGGATACCATGATGCTGAGCTTATATTATGGTGTTGCGCACTCAGCAACAAAAAGTCGGCTTTCATGTCCCTCGCAAACTGCTCAAGCAGATTTTGTGCAGTTGAACTGCGGTGTAGGTTTAGCTGCAGGTCATTTAAGTTCTGATTTTGTCTTCGCTAGGGCTTCCTGGTAAACTCGGCATTTTCCTGATCTCAAGAAGTGTCCAAAATCTTGTTTTGGATCAGCATCCTTGCAAAGAATACAGTATGCCACCTTCGTACACTCTTTTCTTCTACGTCCCATTTCACCGCATTTGTAA
Organism: Odontomyia ornata; assembly: GCA_963969285.1. Classification (NCBI taxonomy): domain Eukaryota; kingdom Metazoa; phylum Arthropoda; class Insecta; order Diptera; family Stratiomyidae; genus Odontomyia; species Odontomyia ornata. The sequence continues at coordinate 33,702,729 of OZ017740.1, forward strand.
CATAGGGAACTATGTAACATAGGGTCCTTTGTATACATGTGCGTTGTGACCATGGCCAAGGCATTTGAAACATTGAAGAGGCGTTGCTCTTCGCCGTATCCTGCAGACAACCCAACCTATTCGGACTTTGCCCTTATTCAGAGATTGTTCGGTGTACTTTTCGGTCAAGTCAATTGTGGCCATGCGCTGTCCCCTATGATTTTCTGATGTCAGCCTCGCTTTGATCGTACCCATGCTAGGGAACTCCTTTTTGATCGCCTCTTTTATCTCGGCCAGATCTGTGACGCAGTTGATGTCTCTTATTTCGATCGTTGCCATCGGGTCGAGCAAGGATATAGCTGCGTTTTTACCGAAAACTTTCTTTACTGCGTCACAGAATGCTTCCCTATTCTTGGCCTCTGCCCCGAATTCGACCAGTATGTGGTCCGACCCCGTTGGTCGTACTGCTTTAATGGCAGTGCTAGTGTCTTCGGGCCTTACGTTTCCCCTGATGTCCCGCACCTCCGCGTAGGATCGACCATCTTGGGGTTTTACGAGCATTGCCTGCTGCCGGGGTCTCCGTCGGGGCTTCTTTCCCTTCTGTTTTTCATCAGGTCTTTTTTCTTGATGGGCGTCCGTGCGAACTTTACTTTGAGGCACTTTCTGATGGAGTTTCTTTGCGGCTTTCTTCGCTTCTTTTGTAAGCACTGCCTGGAACCCGTGAGTTTTGATTGTGGAGCTATCTCCACGTGCCCTATAGGTTTCGCCCCAGCTCTTCTTAAGCGTTTTGCTCTTCTTTAGTCTTTTGCTCTTCTTCGGCCTTCTAGTCCTCTTCGGCCTTTAACCAGGTCCTCAGATAATGCCCTATGCGATCTAGGAGCTCTTCTAGTTCAAGAAGCCCAATCGTTACTGCTTTGGTGATTTTTGGCGAGTCGCATGCAGATTGTATTCTTTTTAGAACAACTCCCGCTTATTGGAATAGCCTTTCTTTTCTTTGTCGCTGGGCGGCAGTTGTACTTTGCTGCCATCGTCCTTGGGAGATGTTATCGGCTTCTGGTTCCGAATACGGTACTTCCGCCACCTATTCGATGTTGGCGGTGAAATCACACATCATCGCTATATTTGCCTGGTCATTCGTTTCTTTTCATGCCGCAATCTCCTCGTTGACTTCAGGATGTTTCTTTATTATATCGTGATTTACGACCCTTGCTTCAATAGCGTGTACGGTTTGGAAGGGCATTGGCTCAATTTAGTTGAAGTGTTAAGCGCGCATTCTGAGCACGATTTAATATAGCTCTGGATTAAATTTTGCACTCTCTGGAACCGCATAAGCTACTGTATGTGCTTGAATGTTTTTTCCGAACCGAGATGCCCAACTTTGTCGTGGTTTTCGAACGAGATTTTCTGTCGAAGCGCCCCACAGGTGTCAGCCGTTTATTTTCATGCATAACCGTTTTCATGTATAACCTTCGCGATGGGAAGAATCAACTATCTTTCGAATAGCTGAATCCTGCAAATGCATGCTGAATAACCTATTGTCCGTGCTCATGTTAACCTTCGAGATATTTAAGGACATCGTGTCGGCTTCTTTCGGTGGTTCACTTGGGGCCCTGCTTAGAGCGCCGACGTATTCCATTCGGGTTGCTCAGCGGTGCGTTCTGTCGACTTCAAAATCTTGGATTTTTAGCCACCATATTCATGGAATTCGTTCGCGTTTCTTCATCGCCATCTGTAACGCACTACAATCGGTGACGACGCTATTGACTTGTCTTAAATATAATAGCATAAGCATTCAAACGACTCCACTACCGCCATCGTCTCCAGTTCGTAGCAACGGTACCGCTGTTCAACCACTGTTGTTGTTCGGCTGAAATACATCACAGGGCTCCATCCGTCATCCCCTCGTTGCATCTAAACGCCCGCTAGACCAACGTTGCTTGCGCCCGATTGAACCTCGTGTTCCGCATCCACCCGGTAGGAATTCATTACGGGTCCTGACGCCAGAGCTTCTTTGAGTTTGTTAAAGGACTCCTCTTGGGCCGTGCCCCAAACGAAAGGTTCTTTTTTGCGCAACAAATTAGCGAATACCCCGGGACAAACTTTCGAAAATATCTGCTTAGACCGTGGAATCTTCGCACACTCAATATGTCGGTGGATACACTAAATTCCCGTATTGTGGTAGTCTTCGCTTCTCCAGGACTGATGCCATTTAGGATTAATTTATATCCCAACCTGACTTATCTTCACCATTTTTCTATTTGACTTGCTTGCGTAATTAGAACGTGATTTTGTGATACTGTTATTTTTAAACAAATCGTCAACCATCTTCTTCAACACACTACGTTTAGGCTGTGGGACACGGTACGGTATTTGAGCTTGTGGTGTTGACGTGTCCAATTCGATTTTCATTTGCACTGAATCGTTTAACTCGATTTCTGCTACACCATCCGTAAACACATCGCAGAATTTGTTCAGGATCTGCCTCAATTTTTCTTTTTCAAAACTGTCACTGAGTCTGCATGGAAGTTTTCAATTCTTTCTTCGTTTTCGCCAAAAGGGGGTTTCCCCCTCGAACGACGGCCATTGAAAAAATCTTGTCCGACCAGGACATCTGTGGACAGAAAGGTGTCGGGGACCACAAGCGTATGAATAGTCGTCTGAATACCGTCAATAAGAATGTTTAGCACTACTACTTCTATCGTAATATATTCCCCACCGATTTCGTTAAGCTTTGTCATTTTAGTGGAACGGTCTTTACCCTCGTTAAATTTTACTTTGCGTACTACGTTCGTTGCACTGCAGTTTTCCGGTTGCCCTTTTAGATGCACTTTATTGCACTCGAGACATCGTCAACGTCGCGGCGGCTTCGAGCAATCTTTCGAGAAATGTTAGAACACTTGAACTTCTTTGCGTTTTGACCTTTGTTCCACCATTTTTTCCTTTGCACTGTCTGACGCTTTCGGTTTTGGTTCAATGCTATGCCGAGCATTAGAATTACGTAAATATTCTTCGAACCACTCGCGCATTTCTTTCGTGGACGTAAAAAGCATGGCCGCTGTGGACGTCAAATGTATAGCCGCTGTGGACGTAGAACGCATAGCCGCTTGCAACTCATGATGCTTTATTCCGTCTCGGGTGTATTTTATGATCTCTTTGCCACTTAATTTAAAATTGTTTTGGTTTACAAAGTTTTGAATATCATATCAGGTAGGTGACGTCCCCATTCTCCATACACTGAGTAAACTGATTTTTGGCGTTTGTCATGAAGCTTGCCAGCAAAGCAGGCGTTATTTTAGCAATTTCTATCTGGGTTTTGGTCCTTAGACGGTTTATAGAAACACGTCATTTCAAAAAACCCCATAGAAAACAATTACAAGGGGCCAAATCGGAAGAGCCTAAGGGCAGACTTATGTTTGCCCGCAGAACGCCTTGTTGATCGCAACACTGAAGCTCACACGGCCTCAACGTTCTCAGGTGGTCTAATGGGCCGAGTTCTACGTCTTGTCGCACTTGCAGTTTGTTTGAAAGTTGTGACCCACGTAACAATTGATTTCCGGTCCGGGACTGGGGCTAAATCAAAGCGATTCCGAAAGGCGTGCTGGTTTACAATCACCGAACATCCGCTTGAAAAGTAGGCCCCAATGACAAAAGCACGCTCCTCACTATTCCAATGCATTACGGGACAAAACTTTATAGTCCCGCCTCTCGAATGGGGCTACTAGCGCTCCGCTACGACATCAACCGACTGAATGGCACGCATTTTAAAAAAGGAAGTTATGCTACCACCTCCTATATAACACCCAACATTCACATAAGAACCGAGTCAAATCGTTAAAGAGCGAAAACCAAGACTTGTCATTACAGATTTCGACTGTTGGTGCTAATCTGCGCGCCTTACTTTAAACAAAACTGTTGAATAATTTTCAGTAATCTTTGATGCTTCAAAGTAAAATAAAGGGACTTTCCAATAAGAGGTCTTATTTTGAATAGCCCGATATTTTGGTAGATGTCACTTTTGAAGCTGTCACATTTTGACATTTGATAAGTAGAAACTACGCCATTAATAAAAATGGAACGATACATGCTTCAACAACGCATTGAAATTAGTAAAATTCACTATAAAAATGGTGAAAATTTGGTAGAGACGGTTCGTGAAACATTTTTGGGTTGTCGTGAAGCACCTTGTCGGACCCTAATACAGAAATTGGTGGAAAAATTCGAGCTATTGGGACAACTTAGTGATGTGAAGAATAAAACCCGTGCACGTCACTCAAGAACTGCCGAGAATATTGCTGCTGTAGCCGAAAGTGTTGAAGAAAACCAAGGGGTCTCCATTCCTCGTCGTTCTTTGGAATCAGGTATTTCAAAAACGTCATTACACCGTACTTTGCATAAAGATTTGGGTCTTAAGGCTTATAAAGTTCAGTTAACACAAGAACTCAAGCCGGTCGATTATCAACAACGTCGTGTCTTTGCTGAAATGCATGAAAATTATCCGGAATTCCATCAAAAAATCATCTTAAGTGATGAGGCCCATTTCCACCTCGGTGGCTTCGTCAACAAGCAAAATTGTTGCAACTGGGGCTCGGAAAATCCAAGAGTTATTGTTGAGAAGCCTCTCTTTCCTCAACTTGTGACTGTTTGGTGCGGTTTATGGTCCGGTGGAGTCATTGGACCTTACTTTTTAGAAAATGAGGCTGGAGCAACAGTTACGGTGAATGGTTTGCGCTATCGAGAGATGGCTAATAATTTTTTATTGCCGGAATTGGATGGTATTGATCTGGACAACGTTTATTTTCAACAAGACGGCGCTACGTGCCATACAAGCAACAAAACCATTGATCTTTTACGGGAAAAGTTTCCGGACCGTGTTATCTCTCGAAAAGGTGATCACAATTGGGGCCACGTGAAAGAGAAGGTCTACGCCAACAGCCCAGCGCCGATTCAAGACCTCAAAGATGGAATTCGTGAGGCTGTCGAGGACAAAGGGCAGCCACTTTGCGATTTGGTTATGGAAAATTTATGAAAAGGATATGGTCCTGTAAGCGTGGTCGTGGTGGTCATTTGCCTGATGTTATTTTCCACTATTAACGCCATAGCTTCCTCTTTATAACGAAATAAGCACCCAATCATTTATATTAAAAATGGCATTTTTCTTCTAATATCAAAATAACACCTCTTGTTGGAGAACCCTATATATTCATTAATAAAAGAAAAGTATGACAAATTGTGAGATACCTAGTTTTGCTCGACAACCACTCGCTTATAGGTTTGATCTTAGACTAACTCGTGTACTGCAAGTGCATCGCTTATATATCGACTAGGTATAGAAATATACAAAGTTGAGAACCATTTTGAAGGTACAGCAGCTGCTGTTTAATTGCTTCTCAATTACGGTAAAAATCCCAAAGCCGAGACGTCTTGTAGTGGATAAAAAAATATCCGTAAAGGACTGCAGCGATGGTGTGTTGCCTCGGCGAAAGAGGATGGTAGTGTTCGCCGAGATTGGTCTTGTCCGAGGGCGCTTGAATGCGCTGGCTGACTAGCATTGCGGTGTCGTGGGCCGGGTTTTTTTCCTCGGCACAAGGACCCACTTGCAAAAAATCACATTCATGAGTTTGCTGATACGAGCACGGATCGATCAGTGTCGGGGCCGAGGTAACCTACTAAGAGCTGAAATTGCCAAAGCAAACTACAAACGGGGCCTGGAGAAAACAGACAGGACTTAGGAGTACTTCGCCTTAATCGACGATACTTATAACCCCGAAATAAGAGTGGGGCATCCAGGCGGACGCGGTGTCCCCTCGCACTCCCCCATCCGGATCAAGATCCATCGTAGATGGATGAATGCTTTTTAGTATATCGAAAGATGAAGTTTTTTAGTATATCGAAATCCCCGTGAGATTTGTACTGTTTCAAGACAATTTGGCGATTTGGAAATAAAATTGGACAATGACAATGAATGCTGAAGCAAGGCGGAACTGTTGGAGCGGTGTCTTGGTATATTAAAAAGAGGCCCCTGCATCGAAAAATTGAGTAGCTTGGTAAATAATAATTTTCCATAATTGATTCCAATCACAATTTTTATTAGAATAGATTATGATCAAGATTTACTCGTAAATTGTTTTTGTGTAGAAAAATAAATGAATTTGCTGTGAAGTGTAAAATTGAGCTTATGATTGGTGAATTGAAGGAAAAGTATAAAGATCAGCTTATGCAAAACGCTGAACGGTTGTTTGTCTCCGCGCCGAGAAGCATTTGGGAAAGTGTTTGGAAAGTGTTGGGTCAAATTGCATTCGAAAGTAGCTAAAAGTGTTGGGTTTATTTTGTTAGTGGTTCTAAGTACAGGACCACAAGATTGAATGTGGCTGATCTTTGCAGGTTGTAGTGAGGGAAAAAGTGTACGCCGGGCGTCACATTGTCACTTGGTGTCACATTTGCGCTGCATTGAACCAAAGCGGCCGACGCACACGCCCGGTTTCAGCCGAGCTACCGGGTCCACAGACCTCAGCTGGAGTGTCCTCAGTTTTGTAGGCAACAGATTGTAAAGGATTGATATGCATTTCATATAAAAGAACGATATCAGGCTGTTGTCGGACATATATACTGAAAAACACATTTAAACGTAGTTCGTATGAACTTTTCCCACAAATGAAAACCAGCAACGTGGCAAATTTAGGTTATGGTATCGCATAATACTATACCATAAATGAGCACGCGAGTGGAAGGCCACTCTACCCTACGATAGCACCTGTAACATCATAAAAAGGGGTGAGATCATTACAGTGGAGAGGCCAGCCAACGTAACGCATTTAGAATAAGCACAATCAATACTGAATTCGAGAAAAGATGCCGCAACCAATTAATCACATAACACACAATTCGCGATGTCAGACCCGGCTGGCGATCACCAGAAAACTTTTCGATCCGCCCGAGCAGATCTCCACCGCTACAGAACGATTCCTGTCGCTACGGAGTTTCTTGACAAGACCCTTCATCCGTCCAATGTAGATTGCATTGCGGCAATGCAAGTCGTGGAAAAGCTGCGTTATAAAGGGGTTGCCGTGTCTAAACTTTAATTGGGAATTTAAATAATTAATTTTTAAAACTTACAACTAAAATTGGATCAGCATTATGATGGTTTTCGAGCAGTTTGCCTAGGCGACTTCTCGATTACTACAGTCTGCTTGACAAAATTATTTTATTGCTGCACAGTAATAACAACGCAGATACCTATACACCTGATCTAATGGTCATGCGGCAGATATTCAAAATAGACGGCGTATTTTAAGCTAGAATTAAACAAATACGCATCGGGCTCATATTACCGCGTTTACCTCTATTGAGTATAGACTATTCCGAATTTCGTTTAAATTTGTATATCCCACAGCCTTGCCGCCTCCTTCTAAAACTGTAATTTGCAGAAAAACAAGACATTCAATCTTATGCTTAACATAGTCTTCAATGTGTTCATAACCGGTTGTGTCCAATTTAATTAGTGCTTCAAGACATTCCGTTTAAAGTTGTGAGAAAATGCTCGGATATACGAAAATTTTTGAAAAAGTCCGAAATCCCTCTCTAAAATACCAAAGTTGGTTGAAATAAACTTTAGTGACATCTCATCAAGTACCAGATAAGAGCAGACATCATTTGTCGTCAACATTTCATTTTCTTATGTATATGAGCACTGCGTCTAGACATCCCTTCCATAAATTTTTATCTGCAACTGTAAAGTTAAATCACAACCCTCTAAGCAAATAAAGGTCACAAACCTCGAATGATAATTCAAGACAGCGTGAAATTGAATCCTCAATGCAAAGATTCACTGGTCACAGCGACGTCTCCAGATAATATCATTTTTTCTCCAATTACAAACCAATTATTATCTTTACCAATTCCCATGAAAAATTGCCAGTTGCGAAGCTGATGCAATGAATCATTGGAATAAAATATCTCTCTCCTGATACCACTTCGCATATGTTATTAAATTTTTCGAAAAAGTTTCGCATTTCATTTAGTTTGTGCTCAGGGGACTCCTCCGTTCATCTCAAATCACACACTCAACTTGTCGCCGAAATTTGTATCTTCAACATCAGTGAAAGATAATTCCAATGATTACATATCTAAGTGCGCTCATCCCATCTCAGTATCAGATTATTCCCATTAATCTATGCATAAGATAATCACCACAAAGCCTACTCTGCCAGGTCCAAAGATGGATGCAGTGGCATTTCATTAAATTATCTCTTCCGCTAGACACGTGTACGAGTATGTGGAAAAGATATTTTTCCATCTTTTTCCACTTATCCTCATGCATACTCAGTATAAGTTTATTCTGGCATCCTTAGGATTCAAAGAAATCTTTCATCAGATTCTAAGGAGCTATTCCATCCATTCAACACGCGCACGGCGCCTACAGTCATATTCGTATGTCAAGACGCGCTTATTTTTCGGTAGACATGGTAATCTGTGTTGTTATATTTATTACATACACGATACATTCCTCGTAATTAAATTTTATTTATGACGTGTATGAAACGATTGAAGATGATGCGAAAATATATTTCGCTCGACAGCGTCTGAATATTGTAGGAGTTTGGACATGATGAAAAGATTTGAGTTGAAAACATGGAACAAGACGAAAATGTGTCGTTTAGAAACTTTTTAACATGTCCTAGTTTGCAAGTTTGGAAGGATGCCTTTTATTGCTTCGGGCTGTTAAAGCTGAAGCTTAAAGCGATGCGAAAGATGGACGTGCAAGTTTGGTTGTGTCAAAATTAATGAATATTCATTTTGATATAAAGATGCCGCTTAGACAGGACAAAGTGTGGCAGCGCTGAATCTTTATTAATTTTCCGCCAGAGGCGTTTCTTATGTTAAGTGGTTTGCAAGATGGAAAATGTCTTTTCAATAAACGTTTGTCAACTGGAAAGGTTCGCATTTGAATTTCTTCGCTCTTTTAAAAGGAATATCCGTGAGCACAACGCCACAGATAATTGGTGACCCCAACGCAAGTTACACTGCGCACAACGAAATCAATTTTACATTGAAATCATGCCGCTTAATCGTTCGCCGGAACGTACATTAAGTGCTGCAAATCCAGTTCCCGACACACTATTCCAACAAGCCGCCACCAGTAGCCGCCATCATTCAGGAGAGCAAATCGATGCCAACCGTGTCGTAAAAGCACCCAAAGTTGCAGCTTTTTGGCCGACAGATCCGGAATTATGGTTCGTGCAGGCCGAAGCACATTTTCACGCATACGGAATATCCACTGACGTCTCGAAGTATTATACGGTTATTGCAGCGTTGGATGCAGCGACCTTGAAACAAGTCTCCGATCTCGTGCGCGCACCACCGGCAACAGGTTTGTACAATGCATTAAAAACCAAATTAGTTGAACGTCTCACGGAGTCGGAGGACAAAAAACTGCACCGCCTCCTGACAGATATAGAACTCGAAGATAGGAAACCGAGTCAGCTGTTAAGGGAAATGAGAACCCTTGCAAATGAAAATCTTGCGGACGACATCCTCCGTGCGCTTTGGATGAAACGTATGCCTGTAAGCGTACAGTGCATCCTGTCTGCAAGTCACGGCATTGACCTAGACCAATTGGCAGAGATAGCTGATCGAATAATTGAAACTTCATCGTCCCATGTGTCAGCTGTAGAGTCCGTGGCAAGCGTGAGATCAACAGCACACAGTAGCTTTACCGAGAGATTAAAATCCCTTGAAGAAAAATTTGAGGAACTCATGACGCTTGTCAAGGAACAAAAACGTTTCAAATCAAGATCGCACCGTTCTAGCTCACGCTCTTATTCAACAAATCGTAATAAAGATATTGGTTTTTGTTACTACCACCACCGATTTGGTTCAGCGGCAACTAAATGCACCAAACCGTGTGCGTTTAAGCCAGCGCAGGTGTGCCAAACGCCGGAAAACTAATATCGCCATCCGTACTCTGTCCGGTGTACGATGGCATACAAATGCAAAACCGGCTCCACATACAAGAACGAACAAGAGGAGTGCGTTTTCTCGTCGACTCAGGTGCCAATGTCTCTGTCATACCTCGCAAAATTGTTCAAGGACCTTTTGCAGTAAGCACGGTCAAACTTTTCGCGGCTAACAACACGCCTATTAATACTTATGGTGTTAAGTTATTAACTCTTGACCTAAATCTCCGACGTTCCTTCCCGTGGAAATTCGTGGTAGCAGACATTCCGACACCAATCCTTGGAGCGGATTTCCTTCTGAAATACGATCTCTTAATCGATCTTAAAAGACAGCGTCTCATAGACCATGCAACGGGAATCACCACAAAGGGAGACATACTCAAAACCACTGAATATGGGATCTCCACACTAGACAACAGCGTCGAATGGAGTCAATTCCTACATCAGTATGCTGATGTCACATCCACCTCACGAGTGGCCATTTCTACGTGTCATAACATCGTTCATCATATAATAACACAGGGGCCGCCCGTTGCAGCTCGGCCTCGACGTCTCGTCGGAGAAAAATTAAAAGCAGCAAAAGCTGAGTTTCAATATATGGTCGACCAAGGTATTTGCCGACCCTCACAGAGTCCCTGGGCCAGTCCGCTTCTTATGGTACCCAAGAAATCAGGGGAGTGGAGGCCTTGCGGGGACTATCGTCGGCTAAACGCGGCTACCGTACCCGATCGGTACCCTATTGCCCATATCGAAGCCTTCAGTAACATCCTCTGCGGTAAAACGATTTTTTCTACGCTAGATCTAATCAGGGCATACCACCAAATACCGGTGGCGGAGGAGGATGTGCCGAAGACAGCAGTGACAACGCCTTTTGGCTCATTCGAATTCCTGACCATGCCTTTCGGTCTGTGCAACGCTGCACAGACCTTCCAAAGGTTCATTGATACTGTGACACGTGGATTAGATTTCGTCTACTGCTACCTCGACGATATCCTGGTGGCATCAGTGGACATCAACGAGCACCAACAACACCTCAAGCAGTTAATGGAAAGACTTTCATCGTATGGCGTAACCATCAATCCAGCAAAATGCGTATTTGGCGCATCCGAAGTAAATTTTCTGGGATACACTATTTCGAGCGATGGCACAAGACCACCCCCGGAACGTGTAGAAGCAATCCTCAGCTACGCAAAACCTCAGATAATCAACGATCTTCGAAGATTCCTCGGGATTATAAATTTTTATCGTCGTTTCATCAAGAACGCAGCTAAAATTCAAGCACCACTCAATGCTTTCCTCAAGGATTCGAAGAAAAATGACAAACGCCCCGTACCCTGGACCGAACTTGCTACGATCGCCTTCGAAGAATGCAAAAAGAGTCTAGCAGAATCAGTGACACTGGCTCATCCTAGTGACACAGAATCCCTCAGGCTTACAACCGACGCCTCAGACAGAGCAATAGGGGCCGTGTTGGAACAACAACAACCCGATATGCAATGGAGACCCCTGGCTTTCTATTCAAAGAAGCTTAGTTCGACCGAGCAGGGTTATAGCGCGTACGATCGCGAACTATTAGCGATTTACGAGGCCATTAAATTCTTTAAATATTTCCTTGAGGGCCGAGATTTTGTGATACGCACTGATCATAAACCACTGATTTATGCATTTGCACAGAAACCGGAGAAGGCAACACCCCGCCAGTTGCGCAATTTAGAATACATTTCACAATTCTCAACGCAAATCGTACATTTATCTGGAAGCGAGAACTTAGTCGCGGATGCGTTCTCTCGTTTGGAACAAATCGATATGCCAACAGTCGTTACAGCACAAGAATTGCGAGAGGCTCAGCAAGAAGATCAGGAGTTGCAAACCATTTTGGAATCCAACACATCTCTAAAACTCCAAGAGGTAACCGTTGATACAAGCGGATCTTTATATTGCGATGTGTCAACTGGTATTATACGACCTTTCGTTCCCCAACAGTTACGAAGAAGAATTTTCAATGCGTTTCATAACCTTTCTCACCCTAGTGGAAGGGCTACATGCCGCACCATACAGCAAAAATTCGTCTGGCCAGGGATGAGGAAAGATATTCCGGAATGGACAAGAGCTTGTCTGCCATGCCAAAGAAGCAAAATTCATCGCCATACAAGAAACGCTCCACAACAATTTGCTGTCCCCGCTAACCGGTTCGAGCACATACACCTCGATATAGTAGGCCCGCTTCCACCGTCACAGGGATACCGATACCTTCTTACAATGATCGATCGGTTTACTCGTTGGCCGGAGGCTGTTCCCCTTAAGGAAATCACCGCTGAAGCCGTAACATCAGCATTCTATGCCAACTGGATCGCACGTTTCGGTGCACCACGGACAGTCACAACAGATCAAGGAGCACAATTTGAAGCAGCGTTTTTCAAAGCGTTAGCCAATCTAGTGGGAGCAAAAAAAACCCGCACGACCCCATACCATCCGGCATCCAATGGAATTTTGGAACGCTGGCATCGCGCGTTGAAAGCAGCATTAATGTGCCACAACTCAAAATCTTGGACTGACCTTCTTCCTACAGTTCTTCTGGGACTCAGAACGACATACAAAGAAGACTTGAACGCCACAGCAGCCGAAATGGTCTACGGTGAATCTCTCCGAGTTCCGGGTGAATTCATCACACACGATGACTGCGATCAGGACCCTCAAATTTTCGTTGACAGTTTCCGAGAACAGATGCGAGAATTGCGCCCTACACCTACGGCCCGCCACGACAAGCGAAAAATCTTCGTACACAAAGACTTACATAAGTGCTTGCACGTATTCTTGAGGGACGACACCGTGCGAAAACCGTTACAGCCACCATATCTGGGACCTTTTCCCATCGTCAGACGAATGAACGATCATCTTTTCACCATCCTCGTCAACGGCAAGGAAACCAACATATCTACAGAGCAGTTAAAACCGGCATACGAAATTAGTGAAAAACCAACTATTAGCGACGATGTTGATGACCGACGTCCCCTGCGAACATATGATCGGAAGAAAGTGACATTCACACCTCACACACACTCGGAGGGGGGTAGTGTGGCAGCGCTGAATCTTTATTAATTTTCCGCCAGAGGCGTTTCTTATGTTAAGTGGTTTGCAAGATGGAAAATGTCTTTTCAATAAACGTTTGTCAACTGGAAAGGTTCGCATTTGAATTTCTTCGCTCTTTTAAAAGGAATATCCGTGAGCACAACGCCACAAAAGGACACGGTAAGGGCATGAAAATTTTGCTGAAAAATTAAGTTCTCATGAATATTCATTAGAAACACAAAATTAACAGAGTTGCAAGCTTCAAATTCTGCAATAGTCAAATTAAGCTGAAATGCTACCTTGTACTGACACTTAACAAATGTTTTAATCCTTAAAATCTAACCGTCAATCTCGCGAAAACATCAACTTAATAATGCCAGACAACAAATCTAGATGAATTTTCTGCTATATTTAATGCTGCTTCGAGGTACAACTTTTGACGTTGTAATTGCTTCTAAGCCCCGAGCAGCCACGAAAACTCCTAGTGATGCATTAATTTTATCTGCATAGGGTATTAACTTTCTGAAGCTGAAATCCTCCAGGACTTTATCATTCCGACGAAATTTTCCTTTCATTTGCTCTAACCTCAGAGCAGGATCCTATAAATATGGATTAGCGTCGGCTTAGATGCTCATGTAAAAATAATTTCGTAGAAAGAGTCAAAAGAACGAAAAAGAAATGAATAAATTCAACAATCCTAATCTAAAAATATTTTCTACGGAAATCCTTTTCTTCTTAATTTTTTGCGCAACAGATTCACTTATATTTCATTTGCGACTGTCAAAACAATAGCAACAACGACAAGACCTTTAACCTTTCATTATAACTCTTCCTTAATGCTATCAATACTTCCTTGTCATTTCGTGTCTTCTAGATTTTAATGACATTATTCAACATCTTTCCGGTAAAATAGTAAGAATATTACCAAAAAAAAAAAATAAGAAAAAGCTTTTCCGTTTCTCGCTAAATTTGTTATGTCAAGTGGAAGGCCTACAATACTATATAAAATGTCAAGGATATAACAAATAAACCGCAATACATCTTATTCACGCTCTTGCTCATAAATATTTAAATGGTTGCTGTTGGGTTTTCGTAAGATGTTCGCCTTGGAGCGTGTTGATTTAGGATTTTTTTTTTGTTTGTTGATGTTTGATGACTTCCATTTTGTATTGTTTATTAAGGATTATATTTGAAAAGTGACTGTTGAAGGATGTTTTTATGATGAGAAGCAATATTTTCAGTTTGTTTTCGGGGAAAATTAAGTTTGTTGTAGATAGTGTTAAGAGATATATAAATCGATTATGATGGCCATAATCTTTGTAGGATATACTGATTATGTTTCTGCCTTTCGTTTCCTACAAGGCATTGAAAGTAAGTATTATGCAATGTATGGCAGTGTGACAACAAATAGTCAAGCAATATCAATATCCTTGAAATATTAGCTACGAGGGTGGTTCAAATATGATGGAGACAAACGCTGTAGATGGCGCGCATGTATGCTTTGAAGGTCGTGGCTTGAGTATGTGAAAGCTGGGTCCCTTACGAACAGTGTGGCATAGTTTTCGTCGGGAGTGCATGTTTCACGCAAGTGCTACGACCATGAGTAAACGTCAAGTGCCGACCGCCGTTGCGCAACGTATTGTCATTCGTATTGTAGTGAGGGAAGGCGTTGAAAACACGAAAATTTTTCTGCTTTTGCGAAATCAGTTCGGTAGTGAGTGCCTGAGTACGGCTGCTGTGTTTAAGTGGACCAAAATATTCAAGAATGGTCGCGAAACCGTCGAGAATGAGCCGCATGATCGTCGACCGCGAACTAGCATTACACCAGACACCATTTGCCACGTTGAACAACTCATTTTCGAGGACTGTAGGATGAATGTTCGGGACATTTCGGCTGAACACAGCATCAGTGTCGGTAGTATAGAGTCTATCATCCATGAACACCTTCAATATCGTAAAGTAACGGCGCTTATCGCTCGAAACGGAAGAGCATTCCAACACGAAGTGCGATTCTTCTCCAGGAAAACCGCCCCCTCATACCCCGGTGTCACGCTCGATACAATATCGGAATTGGGGTGGGACGTACTGGATCAACCCCCTCCCCTTTACAGTCCAGATTTATCACCTTGCAACTACTACATGTTTGGACCAGTGAAATAAGCCCTCGGAAGTCATAGATTCAACCCCGACGACGAGGTAGAAGAGTTCATGCGCACATGGCTGTCCGAATTGCCCAAGAAATTCTTCGATAACGGCATCAAAAAGCTTCCAGAAAGGCGGACAAAATGCGTATCTTATAACGGGGAGTACCTAGAAAACCCGTAAATTTTTGTAAATTTTTTCGATACTAAATAAATGTGTCAGAGTATTTGTCTCGATTATATTTGAACCACCCTTGTACTTTCATTGCCAAATTCGACCCCTGATCTCCTGAAATAAAAGTGAAATTCTACGCTCCCACATCAAGAAAGCACTTTCTAACTGCAGGACAACGGCTACCAAATACCTAACTACGATTGAAATTCATATTTGCAAAATCAGTCAACTTCAAATTTATATTATCAAATTATCTTTCTTGTCAGTTGAATAAAGATTTAATCATCTGTCTGACCGAAATTTGGCTGAATGAAAATATTGTTAACGCTGAGTTCTTACCGGATTACTGAGTCTATCGATGCGATCGTGACCCCATGGTGACAAGTGAATAAGATGGCGGTGGTGTCTTGGTCGCTCTTTATAAATCCCTTATTGGCCCACGTTTTTCTGATTTCCGTTTTAGTCGTACCTTTTTTTCTTTTGGAGTTAGGAGGTGAAAGCCATCTATGCACTGAGTGCGTGGCTCGCATGCCCGCGGGCGACTGGACCACCCACGACACACCTCCGCTTTCAACCTGAGAGCTTAACCTGGACCCGTTTTACACATTACTTCGGGTCAGGTCTCGTTTTGCTACGTCCTGAGGTGCCCTGAAACTGGGAGATCCTCCAGTGGGAAAGAAGGGATGAATTTCCATACAACTGGTCTCCTGCATCAGGACTGCTGTGAGTCCCTTTTATCTTTTAGGATTGCCCGAATATAACGTGCCACATAGTTCCATTTGTCAACCGATCCAAGCATCATCGTGACTTTACTATCCAGGATGGGCTCTCCCGTCTCTCTGTAGAGATCCCGTTGCAGCCTGTCCCACTTTTTACACACAAAAAATGTGTGGCAGGCATCGTCCTCCTCTCCTAGGCAAAACCAACGATCGGGAGATTGTCACTCACCAATCCTATGCAGGTAAGACTGAAAACATCCATGCCCGCTCAAAAACTGGGTCAGATAGAAGTAAATCTCACCATGCGTCGCAACATACACTACAGTTGTACTGATCCTACAGCACTCATTAAGATGCGTCTTCTTGATTGGTTGGGTTCCCCTACGTTGGCCATAAGTCGAGTCAGTGCTGTTACCCCCCGAAGCAGGTTTCTCAGATATTGCCTCAGAAAAACTCATCTTTGAGTCAACCAGTAGCCCCAGGTAGTTCACTGCCGACTTCGATTCGATTAATATGTCTCCAATACTGATCGTCCTTACTCTAGATATTCTTTTCTTCCTCAAGAAAACAACTTTGGTTTTCTCCAGTGCTACTCTGAACCCGCGAACAGATATCCAGTCTCTCACTCGGGGCATCAGCATACTTAGCCTAAGTTGCGCTTGTTCAATGATGCGTCGAGCGACGCATAGCCGATCAAGCGCGACCCATCTGGCATCTCAAGTCTCAGTAACCTGTCGTAAGACAGGTTCCACAGGTCCGGACGAAGGATAGATCCCTGGGTAACACCCGATGTAACTTCTATTCTTTGTTGGCCCTGTGTCGTGTCGTAAAGCAGACTTCGGTCCTTAAAATAGTCCCTCAAAAGTGGCATTAGATATTCTAGAATTCGAAAAGGGGATTTCAGCGTATCCTGAATATCCACCCATCTAGCGGAGTTGAATGCCTTCCTAATGCCGAGTTTCACCATTTGAATGATCAGTCGCTTGGTCCGGCTATATGCCTCCACCTTTTCGACTGCGCTCACCACCTCTGCAATCGCATGAATGGTGGAGTGTCCTGCTCTAAAGCCGTACTGCCGAGCAGATAGGTCCCCTTCAGTACGAATGTGTCAGTGAGTCTTCCCTTGATAATGTACCTCAGCCGTGTCAAGCATGCATAATAGGCGGTATGCAGAAGGTGATCCGGGTTTCTCCTTCCTCTTATTGATCAGCTCGCGCCTCGCCACCTTCCATCGTACCGGGAAAACCCCGTCTCGTAGGCAAGCGTTGAGTGTGAAGGCAGGATAATGGTGATAGACAAGTTGCAACACCTCAGCTGGACGTCTAAGCCTTGAGCTTTCCTTTTTATTTAATGACGGGACTGCCTGTTCCAGTTCCGGATGTGTAAAGAGTGGGCCCTCGGTTGCTGTTTGACCGTGGACAGTGTCAACACGGGCGGAATGGGCGGGACAAAGTGCCGGCACATCTCGTCCATCTTTCGCACTACATGCATGCAAGGCTTGTGTGGAGCATCAAGCTTCCGCATGACTAGCTTGTAGCGAAGGCACCATGGATCCTTGTTCACATTGTCCACTAGATCTTGCCAGCAGCGAGCCTTGCTATTGTTAATCAATTTGCGAAGGCATTTCCTGGCCGGCTATTATGCTGCTACCCGGTTGCATGACTCGTCACGGTTCCGTTCCCGGGGAGCCTAACGCCGAAGCTTGTTACACTCCCTTCGCTTTTTAGCTATTTCAGTCGACCACCAGTATACTGGGGGATTGCCGTGCCGGGGTTTTCGGCGAGGCATAGAAGCGTTGCAAGCAGTCGTGATGATGCTCACAGTTGAGTTCACCACGTCTTAAGATGCCAGCTCTTCGGTCCCTTGGGAATCACCTTGGAGCGAAGCACCTGCTGAGACCACCTCGACGAACCTCTCGACGGTCATCCTTCCAATGTTCTACCTAAATATAGAAGGTCGAGAGCGCGGAGGTCGGTAGATAACATCACGGATCTCAAGCAGAGTGTACTGATAATCACTGGCTGAGTAGTCCTCTAAAACCCTCCAATTGGGTTTCCTATATATCCCTTTACAGACTCTTCGCAGTGTTAAAAAAAAACTTTGGCTGACTCACCAAGCATTTAATGCCACGAAAGCTAAAGACAAGGAGCGCCTCCGTTATACATGTAAGATAGTCAGAACTGATGAAGCTAAATCTGATTTTTGAAGGCTGCGTAAAGTTGCCAAAACAAAAATAAGAATAAGAAACCATTTAAAAATACAAAAAATGAAAAGAAAACAAAATTAAAGGCAGCCGCACTAGCTTTAGATATAAAAAAAACAGCCAAAAACAAATTTAACTATCGACACGGGTGCTGAAGTTAGTATCTTCAAAAGGACATCAATAAAAAAGACATATCCAATAAATCCAAAACAAAAAATTACTCTACAAATCCCTTTTGGTGAGGGTGAAACCCTTGGAACCACGCAAGGCAATTCTAATCTCACCTCAAAACAACCATGTACTTTTCAAGTGGTAGAAAATGTACCTGGAGTACCAAACGATGGATTATTAGGAAACGAGTTCCTAACAAGAAACTGTGACATGCGGGGTCTGAGTCAGTCACTTAGGTTTCCTTGCACGGAAATCAATCCCAAGGAATTTTCCATTCCTTTGGAACCCCCGGCAGGTACAGCACAATCACATCAGTCTCTAGTTGTCACGTCGAATGGCACTGAAGCAAGTCCCAGTAAGACGACGCTAAGTGTGATGGACCTAGAAGGCCAGCGTAAGGATGTGAGCAGTAACTCTGACCAGAGAAGGATACTCACTGAAATGGGGTGTATAGGGTAACTTTAGCGAAGGCTATTACTATACGCCCTCGAACCCAAAATATAGTGAATATTCCACTACGATTGACTGAGGAAATGCTTTGTTGGCACAACAAAGATGAAGGAGTTTTCCTTACTAACTGCCTCATAAGCCTATCTAAAATATCTGTCGGTATTCTCAATTCAAGCAATTCTCCAATAACACTAACATATATTGAGCTGAAACTTGAAACAATTAAGGAATACCATATTAGCCAATTAAAAGAAACAAATAGTAACAATGAGCAGCTTACGAAGATCGCTAGAAATGCAACATTTGAACACGTTAATTGCATTATGTCACAAAATAATAAAACCCACAACCAAAAAAGCTATATAAATAAAAACGACTCAGTTAAAATAATGCGGAATGCAAAATTAAAGCAAACACTTTCATTATACGAGCACATAAACCCAGAAGAAAAGGCTGCCATAACAAAACTTTGTCAAGACTATAATGACATTTTTCATTTACCGGGTGACAAACTGACTTATACAAACGCTTTATCGTATGACATTCCCCTAATAACCGACCAAGCCCTTATCAATCAGAAGATGTATCGACTGAGTCAACTCCAAAGGCAGGTAATTGACGAGCAACTTAAAGAAATGTTGAACAGTGAAATTGTCCAACCTAGCAAGAGTCCCTGGAACTCTCCACTTCTAGTGGTATCCAAAAAGGCTGGACCCGATGGAGAGAAAAAATGGTGAGTAGTGATAGACTTCAGGAAACTGAACGAAAAAACAATTGGAGATGCTTTTCCTTTACCCCGAATAGAAGATATTCTGGACCAACTTGGGCATTCTCGTCTAGCCAGTGGTTACCACCACGTGCAAAACGGCGTTCAGCACTAATTATGGACACTATGAGTAAAAGCGAATGCCATTTTGCTTGAAGAAAGCTCCCGCAACATTACAAAGACTAATGAACTATATTTTAACAGGTCCTCAAGGATTTGACTGCTTCGTTTATCTAGATGATATTGTGGTCTATAGGAAAAACTTAGAAGACCACGTTAGCAAATTAAGAAAAATATTTACCAGACTCGGAGAAAATAATTTAAAACTACAACTAGAAAAGTGCCAGTTTTTCAATATACCCATCAATATGTACAAGGCGATAAAGTTTTGTATTTTCTCACGTTCAACACTGCCCACCGATTCATTCGGCTATGGGTTAGCATGCTTGGTTTACGTTTTACTTAGGATGCATACAAATTCATTTGGGTCACCATTAGATCCAAAATTTCATCAGTCAGTATTTGACTATAAATGGATGCAATAAATTGGTCACCATAAATGGACCTTCCCCCATAAAACTGACGTGACAAAGATAGTATTACCTGATCACATCCATTTTTTTATCGATTTCATCTATTGCTCGTGAGGTAAGTTGCATGACCTCTCTAGCAGTCCATTTCCGGGATGTAGTTCGCTGCAAACCGCTTGGTCCTGGTTGAGACAGATCTGGAATCACAACTGGCGGCTCATAAAAGGGCGAGTTTCTGATACACTCTCCATAGGCATAGTCGGTTGAACTATCTGCAACAGAAATCTCATCAGGATAATCAAGGTCATAATCACCAAAAATACTCGGTTCTTGTACATCTTCCTCCGAATCATCTGAGTCTAGCACATTTTGTACACCACTTTTATTTTCGTTGGAATCCGATTCATTATCACTAAATTCTAAGACACTTTTAACCAATAAGCGTCGCACACCTTCACTAGTAAGATATTTTTCTGTGAGTTGAGGGCCACTTGGGAGGCATTTTCGAGCAAAAAAAATCAATGGCACTAACAATAATCGTGGTTTCACGGAAATTGGAAGCGACAGGCAAAAATTTATGTAACAAGACAGTGACGTTGCCAAATCCAAACTTGCCAGATCTAAAATATTATTTTCTAATGACAAAAATGAACAAGTTTCGTTATAACGACAACATATGTATTGTATTGGGCTTTGCATTAGGGACATAACAATTTCTTATCTTTATATGAACGCACCCTTAAACTTGTTAGTAAATTGTCAATATGAAAACGTTAGTTCAAGTCAACACTTTCATCATGGTAAAGTTCACGAATCAGCAACGTTTGGAAATTATTACAAATTACTACCGAAATTCTGAGTCGGTGGTCGCAACTTTAAGAGGGCTTACTCCAATGTTCGGCCGTAATAATCGTCCCACCCGACAGGCTGTGCGTGCTATAGTGAATAAGTTCGAGTCCGAATTTTCACTATTAGGCGTTCCGGTGCCAAAAAGACGTCGTATCGCTCGAAGCGAAGGAAATATCGCAGCCATAAATGCATCGATTCAATATGAGCCAAATCAGTTGATTCCACGTCGTTCTTAAGAATTGGGAATCGCTCAAACGACACTGTGGTGTATTTTACGAAAAGATCTTGGCCTACTTGGTTACAAGATCAAATTGACTCAGGAAATAAAGCCACTTGATAATTCGAAGCGCTGAAACTTTTCCAATTGGGCTCTGGCAAAGCTTGAAGAAAATGAAGAATTTCATCGAAAAATCATCTTCAGCGATGAAGCTCATTTCTGGCTCAATGGCTTTGTTAACCCGGGAAAGGTAACCTGAGTCATCTTGACTCACTTCAAAATTTTCAATCGTTCCCCTCTCTCAATGACTGAAGTTATACATATGAGCGCTCAGATAATCTCAGCCAATTTAGTTGTGCATGTGAACCCGGCGGACGCAAATCGGAAAATCGCCTCTGTCGTTAGGTGAGAACATGTTTTTAAAAACTTAGTGAGTCTAAATGACTTAGGGTTACCTTTTAACGTAAAATTTTGCAGGTCATTCTGACTCATGGTTATCGGCCATGACAGGAAATTTGATGAGTCATTTTGACTTATGAGTACCATCAATGGCACTTATATATTAAGTATAAAATATTATGAGCCTTTTATATAGTAATAAACAACTTGGCTTTGGTTCTACAGAGAAGATGGCTAGAAATCAAATTTTAACAGAGAAGGAAATTCTCGAAAAATTGGAGAATATGGATTCTGACGACGAAGAAGCGGAAGATAATTTGTAGTCAGAATCAGATACTGATTCTGGATCAGAATACGACCCTGTGCCAGAAAATTACATTATAAGCGATGAAGAGTTGATGAACGCGATCCACAATTTAGTACAAGACCCTACGGCAAAAAGAAGGAAACATCCAGAAACACAAACAAAAATCAAGGCTCCGGTAAAAAAAGAAAAGGTGAGTCTTCCAATAATCAAACTGAAGATAGCAGAGACGAAACATCACTTATCCTATGTTGGAGCGGAGGTACTAAAGTTGGGAAAAACGACTACAAATGAAAAACGCAACCGAAAAAAACCACAGCACCCAAAATTTGGGTAAAAATATCATCCATACAATGGCAGGTACATCCTGCGTTGCAAGCTCTGCAAAAACACCTTTAGAATGCTTTGGAAGTACTATTATTCACAAAGTTGAGCGAATTTTGACTTCTAAAATATTCATTCTGGTTGTGCTCATAAATACCTTCCCCCATAATTTTTTCAGATTTTTCAGGATCCCTGGTGGCGATGGGGGAGTTACCAATGTTTCGTGTTTTTCCCTTCCCTGTGGGCCCATCAAAGCAAAAAATGTCACTTTAAGACCTGTTTTTGAAAAGCTCTCATCAAGACCTTTAATTTGATGTCCATATCGGCTACCTTTGATGAAATTTTAAATATCTTATAATTTTTTTTGTAGTGGAACTTTGACGAGAGCACCACTTTACACCTACATGCAAAATTTAATGTTTCTAGCTTAAGTAGTTTGCGTGAAAAATTGCTGTGGCACACGGCCGGACAGACAGCAATGATTTCAGTAGGGTTTTGTAAAATTATTTTACAAAACCCTAAAAAACTATTGTAAATAAATTATTTTTTTAATCATAAATAAGAGAAAACTCGAAATATTTACCTGAGACACATATGATTCATAAGCGTGCAGCGACTAAAAAACTCTGTATGCTCCATATGTGTTTCAGGTAAATATATATAAATATTATCTACTTATATTTTTGATCAATATTTTTCTATGCTTGGGGTGTGTATGCAATCATATAACAACTTTCATCAAACTGAAATTGCGGGCTATTTTATTGTTTTGTTCAGGACAGGGAACGTGTTAACATGATTCGTCCTGGAGAATATACGAGGTGTGCCAATTAAGTAATGAGATTGATTCCATGGAAACCGTATATTTAAAAATTATTCTACAACTATGCCATCCCCTTCAAAGTACTCATTTGGGCAGCTATACAACGATTCCAGCGCGTTTTCCATGCTTCATAGCATTTCTGGAACGCTTCGACTGGGATGCCCGCGAGAACGCTCGTCACGGCCGCTTGGATGTCCGTAAAAAAGTCACAGAGTGACATATCGGGCGAATAAGGCGGCTGTTGCAACACGGCGATCCCTTTAGAGGCCAAATACTGGGAAACGCGGAGGGCGGCTTTGGCTCCTCTGAAAGGTTCTTTGGAATCATCTTCGTGCACAACTTTTTCATGCCAAAATCGCCCGATTAAAATTTGCCTGACTGTTTCACGGTTCATACCCAGTTCCGAGGCCAACATGCGAACTGTTAAACGCCGATCTTCACGGATTCGCGTCAGTCCGTACCTCGACTGGTCTCCCACTCCGCGCCTCGTCTTCCACGCCCCTCCTTAAACTTTTTATGTCATCGAAACACCTGGACACGACTAAGAGCACTATCACCATGCACTTTTACAATTCGAGCTACGTTTCCGAAGCTGTTTCGCCCAATCTGGAGCAAAATTTTATCGCGACGAGGAGAAGGGAATTTCAAGGTCGCAGGTTTACCACAAGCGCGGCAATAAAATCAGTGTCATTACTTCATTGTCTCATTTTAACCGATCATTTGGACTTACGAAAGGTCTGTACACGTTTTGTTCCGCACAAGTTAACTGGTGACCAAAAATTGCTCAGAATTCAATCCACTCTTGTAACTGATTTTTTGACTAGAAATCGCATTTTAACCATCAATCACTCACCGTATTCGTTTGATATGGCTCCCTGTGACTTCTACCTATTCGGAAAATTGCATTTGGCCATGAAAAGAAAACGCCTTGCGTCCGTAGAGGGCATCCAAAAGGCTTGTACTGACATTCCCGTCAATGACCTGAAACACTCTTTCGAAAAGCTTTTGGATCGCGCAAAACAGTGTATCGAGGCCGGAGGAGGCTATTTTGAATAAATAAACTCGAATTTATCAAAACAAAGCTCCTGTCGTTTCTATTTTAGCTCAGTCTCGTTTATATTGGAACGGTCCTTGTAGCAGCTAGTCCTCTTACTACTAAACTGCTGAGAGAGGGAAAGGCAGAGAATAAATAGCTTGATTTCGATTCAAGGTTTTTCAGTATTTATCGGTTTGAAAAAACAATGCTGCAAACTCGGGGAATGCTAAATATCTCGACGCAAAAGTGTTCAATTTAATTGGATTATATCTTTAATTTGAGAGCAGAAACCAGAATTCAATCTCGAAGTTAAAATTACATTATATCTTAATGTAAATTAATTTTTCATTATCCACGTCAAATCCAATCAAAAGCAAGTTGAATATCCTCCAAAGTATCCACCCACTTGCTGCTGCACAATCAACATTTTGACTGTAAAAAATAATCTCAACCATCAGTTAATACCATTTTGCCAAAGTCATTAGTCATTCTTTATTAGCTCATAAACTCGACAACTTCTGCGTTTCCGTGGAATTTATCCTTAAATATATTCTCTCAAGCAGTAATCTGACTTCCTAAAATGGTAACATCTTTCGTTCAACACTAAAATTTTAATGTCTTGTTGTGTCTCGTCGCGTCGTCCGCATCGTAATCGTTATTACCAATGCTAAATTAAATATCATTCACTTCCCCTCCGATCCATTACCTTTTCCACAAATTGCTAAAAGCCAACGATGCCATTTAGTTAACATAAAACCCACTCAGGTTTTTCAATTTTTTTTTCACCAAACTTTTCTACTGCAAGGATATACTCGAATTATTCGGTTTGCGAACAGGAATGAAATGAAGAGGCAACGATAAAGTTTTTAGGAGTTTGAGTTGACGACCTGATATCCTTGTCGGGAGATACATGTAACGTATTTCGGCAAGATTGAATTAAGATATACAGGAAAAACAAAAAGGAAGAGGCACATCAAATCACAAGATACATCTTGTAAATATTGAATTGGAAATTTATTTGAAATTCATTAGCATTAGATAGAATTCAAGTTTGCAAGGCACGACTTACATTGGCTGGAGGGCATGGTTGAGAGCTTTTTTTTATTAAAGTTAACTTTATTTAAGGACCTCCATTTTGAGCATCCTTTTTAGATTCTCAAAGTCGTTATGTTCAAAATATATTCAACAGTCTTTGTATGAAAAATTTATGACTTTTCGATTGCATGCATTTCCCCCATTAATAATACCGTTTAATTGATTTGATTTTTCTCTACCTTTCCAATTAATCACCAACTTACATCCAAATCTATTCCACACACATCGCGACTTGAATCCACTTAATATCTGTGCCTATTTCCAACTAATAGTGCATGCCGTAAATTAATATGTTAAGTAGGAGTGCTTAATGCCAACCAGCCTTGGCTTAAGAGCTAAGTAAACACTCCGCGATGACTCTTAACGCTCCTTGTATTTTGTGAGCCGTTTTTATTTGCCGTACGAGTACAAGAGATACTTTCTCCGACCTCTATCGAAGTTTAATGATGATGACGCCGGTTAAGACGATGAGATGATGGTGTTGTTGATGATGATTATGATGATGACGATGAATTATATTCCTTTCACTTTTAAATGCAATTTGCAAGTAGCGTGCAAAAAAACCGCCAAGTGAAAAAATATATCAACCAAAGGAGCCACTACTCAACTCATCTACGAGTACTCGTATCTTAAGCTCTGCATCTCTCAGATACTTTGGACGATCTGTTGCTACTTGATGTAATTACACACAGCAAGGCTGCGATGGCCATGCTTCACGCAATTACAGGCAGAAAATCATAATTCAAAAGCTTTGAAAATCAATCATAATCGCTGTAGCGGTAAATGCACGGAACTTCAATCAAATTTGGTGCTTTTCGTATGAACTTGGATGTATTACAAGATAAAGAAATGAAATTTTCTCTCGGGCTACTGCTGGCGCTGGTCAATGGCCGCTATTGACATTGTAAAGGCCACCGCAGAGGTTTTATAAATAGTTTTTCGATTACAATGTTTCAATTTTTTTTGGTATTTCAAGTTGAAGAGGAAAAAACGCGTGGCAGGTCGTGGGCTTGATAACGATAAGAAATGAAAACATTTCTTATCATAAATTCATTAGTCGCGACATTATTTGATAGATTAGCACATAATCGATTTGTTCAAGTGTTTTTAATGTTTGTATTAGATAGGAGTCATTGAAAAAGTATTTTGGGGTAGTCTAATGATAATTTTCGTGAGAAATTTCATCGATTTAAGATTTTAACGTGAATTCAAAAATAGGTTTAATAATAAACAAACCTTTCACTTAAATTTTTTTGCTACACCGTTCGATAAAGCTCAATCAAAACATGACAATGAAAGTTTCTGCCCTATAAATCTAAAATCGCTCGTAAAATCAAACAAAAAGAAAAATTATGAGCTCATATTCGTACGGTCACGTATCTACATACGTTCGTGTTTGAAATTTATTGATTCGGTTAAAATCACGCCTTGATTAATCATACTGTTCCGATTTGCATGAAAGCGTCGATTCTTTTGAAGTTTCGAATTCAATCAATCAAACGAAAAAATACACGAAAATGTGAAATTCTAGTATTTTTAGGGTTTTGTACTAAAATACAAAACCCTATTGCAATCACGACCTGTGTCCGTCTGTCCGTCCGTCCGTCTGTATGTCACAGCACTTTTTCTCCGAAACTATAGAGGATACAGCCATGAAACTTTGTGGAAAGGTCAGAAGTGGTGCCTTCTTGAAAGTTAAAGGGTGGAAAAATTTTTCAAAGGGGCTTAAGGGGGGTCTCCCCATATAGGGAGGTGACCCCTCAAAAAAAAATTTTCACCATTGGTAGTCGAATAGGGTGTCATTGGAAAGGTCTTAATGAGATCTTTTCAAAACAATTCTTAAAGTTGCCTTATGAGTACCGAGGGGGGCAGGGGAAGGGGAAATGTACGAACTTTTCGCGTACCCCCCCCCCCCTCGCGATTGGACACCTTCCATCCGAAAAATCTGAAAAAAATCATGAATGTAGGTCTTAATAAGTACAACAACAACAAATACATGAGAAGTCGAAATTCACTCAACTTTGTTAGTAATAGTATGATTTATCGATTTTATGTTTTCTTGAATAAAATCCAAACGGTAGCCTAAAATTCAATAAAATTTAGCAAGCAGATGACTATTTATAAGATTGATCATTTCTGAAAGTTTCATAAAGATCGAATAGTATTGGACAAAGTTATAGCGATTTGAATTTTCCTGTATTACTATGGAGCAATGTGCCCTGTATTACTATGGAAACATATGGCTACGGAGCCATATGCGCTTTTTACCGACTTAGACACTACAGCTTTGCTAGGATTTGCATGGAAATTTCAGGAATGATAGATATCATGAAGATGAGTACATACAATTGAAACAAGTCGAACAGGCAGGAGAGAGCTCCTAGCAAAAGGGCTTTGTAACCACTCTAGGATTCGAAAAAATAGGCCATGAATCGATGATTATAGTACAGAGGAGTGGCCCCTGAAAAAATTTCATGAAAGGTAGCCGATATGAGTATCAAATTTTCAAAACAGTTCTTAAACTGACCGTTTTTGCTTCAGTGGGGGCACAGGGGGGAAATACATGAAAAATGTGTTTCCTCCCTCGCGAATGGACACCCGTGATCTAAAAAATCTGAAAAAATTATCAAGCGATATATTTATGGGTATAATTTTAACAAATACCTCAGAAGTCAAAATTCTTTCAACTTTGCTAATAATAGTATGATCCTCGAACATGACGTGTTTCTTGATTTTATTCGTTGCTGGTTACTGCACTTAGTAAGTTGAGTACAAAACCCTTCTGACATGAGCATATGTCTGTCTACCCAACTTGTTTTAAGTTAATTATGAAATTTTTGCCTGTGTATTTAATGTTCAAAAACGCAAATGCTTCAGGTCACAGCTAGAAAAAACATGAATTGCGAGTTAATTTAGTATAGATTAGATGTATAATATTGAAAGATTTTGGTGATATTACTATTTAATAAGACTATTTTTGGTATAGCCGCTTGAGTGCTGGCCGCTTAGGCAAAAGGAAACTGGTTAGAGTACGGTTGTTGCGAGTTATTCTTCGAAAGAAGAGAAATCTACTTTTGAATCCTTAAAAGTCATAAAAAAATCGTTTCTGATTATTTATTTTATTTGTTTTTGTAGTCCGCGTGGTGTATCGGTTAGAGTGCTTATTCCCATAAGCCGAAGGTCTCTGGTTCAAATCCCATTTGTACAAATACAGGGCTTTCCAATAAGAGGTGTTATTTTGATATTAAAAGAAAAATGCCGTTTTTTGATATAAATGATCAGATGTTTATTTCATTATAAAGAGGAAGGTATGCCGTTAATAGTGAAATATAACATCAGGCAAATACTATCACGACCACGCTTACATGACCATATCCTTTTCATGAAATTTTCCATAGCCAAATCCCAAAGTGGCTGCCCTATGTCCTCGATAGCCTCACGAATTTCATCTTTGAGGCCTTGATTCGACGCTGGGCTGTTGGCGTAGACCTTCTCTTTCACGTGGCCTCAAAGGAAGAAGTCGCAAGTTGTTAAATCACAAGATCTCGGTGGCCACTTGTGATCACCTCTTCGAGAGATAACACGTTTCGGAAACTTTTCCCGTGATCAATGGTTTCGTTGCTTGTGTGGCACGTAGTGCCGTCTTGTTGAAAGTTAACGTTGTCCAGATCAATACCATCCAATTCCGGCCATTAAAAAATGCTTAATCATCCCTCGATAGCGCAATCCTCTCCCCGTAACTGTTGCTCCAGCCTCATTTTCGAAAAAGTAAAGTCCAATGACTCCGTCGGAGCATAAACCGCACCAAACAATCACACGTTGAGGATAGAGAGGCTTTTCAACAATGACTCTTGGGTTTTCCGAGCCCCAGATGCGATAATTTTGCTTGTTGACCAAGCCACCGAGGTGGAAATGGGCCTCATCACTAAAGATGATTTTTCGATGGAATTCCGGATCATTTTCATGCATTTCAAGGACCCAATCACCAAAGACACGACGTTGTTGATGATCGACCGGCTTGAGTTCTTGTGTTAACTGAACTTTATAAGCCTTAAAACCGAAATCTTTATGCAAAATACGGTGTAATGACGTTTGTGGAATGCGTAATTCCAAAGAACGGCGAGGAATGGACAAACCTGGGTTTTCTTCAACACTTTCGGCTACAGCAGCAATATTCTCAGCTGTTCTTGAGTGACGTGCACAGGTTTTACTCTTCCCATCACTCAGTTCTCCCAACAGCTCGGATTTTTCCACTAATTTCTGTATTGCGATCCGACAAGGTGCTTCACGACGACCCAAAAATGCGAGTTTTACGAACCATCTCTACCAAATTTTCACCATTTTTATAGTGAATTTTAATAATATCAAGGCGTTGTTGAAGCGTGTATCGTTCCATTTTTATTAATGGCGCAGTTTCTACTTGTCAAACGTCAAAAATGACAGCTTCAAAAGTAGCATCTACCAAAAAAAGCGGGCTATTCAAAATAACACCTCTTATTGGAAAACCCTTTAGTTGATTGAATATGATTTTATCATCAAAAAATATATTTTTTTTTGATTTCATGAACATTTGCAGCATGTCCACTGGAATGAACATCAGGTTTCAAACGATATTGATCATGGCTATCGGAAGACAAAATTAATAAGAAGATTTGTGTAATTTTTGTAACTTAATTGAACTTTTGTAGTACTACCTAGAACGGAACTTTAACATTAGAGTCCCCGCAGGGGGAATGCTGGCCGACAGAAATACTTTTGAAGGCTAGCATTCTTTGGGGAGTTCCGCCCCCACGTACTCGAGGAAATTCTGGTCGACATGAGCACTCTTGGAGGCTAGCATTCTTTGGGGAGCGCCGCCCCCACGGACCCGAGGATATGGGGGGTGCCGTGAGGTTCCCTCCTGGGATGACAGGTAACGATCCTGATTGGATCTGGACTACGCTTTGGACAGTGAACTGGAATTGATGCTTTGGGCTGGTGGATATGATGGTTTGGACCTAGTTACTTGGGACACTAGCGCCGAGGTGACACTCGTGTGTGAACGGCTCCAATTCAACTATCATACCGTCTCCGTCCCGGTAAAACCTTGGCAGGCCTCGGAGTACGTTCGAAGCTCGCACGATTGGGTTGGTGGTATAGGTTCGGTTGAGACAGACTCCCGATTAGCGCTGGTCTGGCTCTGAGCACTTGTCCCCATAAGGGCTTGTGCCAACCCTCCCATGGCCTCCTTACTCTGCGAAGCCATGGGACCAATAAGGCGACTACACACACGAACGGAGATAGCGGCTCCGAGGGGGGACCCAATAAACCTGCAGCAACCACAAACACTTAAAAAATATTTGAAAAAAAAACCCAAAAAAAGAAATAAAAAATAATAACATCGACGACGCAACCAGCGGTTGCAGCCACGATGTTAACAGTACATCGAGAGCGGTACTAACCATAACAAAAACGACGAATAATACAATGATAGTGCAGACGGACAAAAAACGGAGATTAACACACAGTCTGGTCCAGACTGAGATTCCTGCGACGTTCGGATGCAACAAAAAAATAATGTGATCGCCAGAGCATCCTATAAAGGAAAAGCGGGAAACTCTGCAGGACGCTTCTGGTGTTCGAGCGGTGGTGGAAAATATAAAGAACATTGAGAATTCGATGGTCACTGCTGCGATCGTTACCGAAGCGACCTAAATCCCGATATAATAAAGAACCATCCTCAAGCCAACGAGGAGATTACGGCAGGAAAAGAAACGAGTGACCAGGTAAATAAAGCGACGTTGTGTGATTGCATCGCCAACGTCGACAAGGTGGCGAAAGTACTGTATTCGGAAACGGAAAGCGATAACCTCTCCAAAGGATGGTAGCAAAGTACAATAGCTGCTCAGCGACACGAAGAAGAAAGGCTCGAAAAGCGGTCACTGTTCTAAAAAGAATACAATCTGCATGCGACTCCCCAAAAATCAGCAATGCAGTAAAGATTGGGCTCCTTGAACTAGAGGAGCTCCTAGACCGCATAGGGTATTATAGGAGGAGCTGGTTAAAGGCTGAAGATGAACAGAAGGCGAACGAAGCGCTAGGGGCGAAATCTTAAGGCCACATGCAGGTAGCTCCACCATTAAAAATCAATAAAAGAATGGCGTCTAGCCCAATTGAAGGAGATCGGGATAAAAGAAGGAAGGAAGAGGCACATGATGGGCGTGGAGCACCAGATCGGGGGTTCTAGACAGTGCTTACAAAAGGAGCCAAGAAAGCCGCAAAGAAACTCCTTCAAAAAGTACCAGAAAGTAAAGTTCGCGCGGACGCCCAACAAGAAAAAAGACCTGATGCAAAACAGGAGACACAGAAGCCCCGACGAAGACTCCGGCTCGTAAAACCTCAAGATGGCCGATCCTACGTGGAGGTGCTGCGGGACATCAGGAGAAACGTAAGGCCCAAAGACACTAACGATTACCATTAAAGCTGTACGACCAACGGGGTCGGGCCACATACTGGTCGAATTTGGAGCAGAGGCCGACAATAAGGAAGCATTCTTCGACGCAGTACAGAAAGTCCTGGGCAAAAGCGCAGCAATATCCTCGCTCGAGCCGATGGCAACGACCGAAATAAGAGACATTGACTGCTTCACGGATCTAGCCGAAATAGAAGAGGCCATCAAAAGTGAGTTCCCTAGCGTGGGAAGGATCAAAGCGAGGCTGACACCAGAAAACTATAGGGGACAACGTATGGCCATAGTTGACTTGACCGAAAAGGACACCGAACAGTTCCTGAACAAGGGCAAAGTAAGAATAGGGTGGGTTGTCTGTAGGATACGGCGAAGTGCAACTCCTCTTCAATGTTTCGAATGCCTTGGATATGGTCACACCACACAAGAATCCAAAGGACCCAATAGGAGTTCCCTATACTACAAATGCGGTGAAATGGGACATAAAAGTAAAGAGGGTACAAAGGAGCCACACAGTATTCTTTATAAGGATGCTGATCCAAGACTTTATTTTGGGTACGTCTTGGGATCAGGAAAATGCCGGGTTTTCCAAGAAGCTCTAGCCAAGACAAAATCAGAACTTCGATGACCCGCATCCTGCAGCTAAACCTACACCGTAGTTCAACCGCCCAAAATCTGCTTGAGCAGTTTGCGATGGATATGAAAGCTGACTTCTTGCTGCTGAGTGAGCAACACCGTCATAAAAGTCCTGTATTATGGTATCCTAACGAAACTGGTACTGTCGCCATCTGGGTTCGGAACAGTGATTTCAAAGCGGAGAGTTGTGGACGGGGGGTGGTTTCGTGTGGGTGAGCTGCTCAGGGACCACCTTCTTTAGTTGAACCTAACGCCGAACGAATCGATATCATCTTTACAAGCCAAACTTCATGCTCTGGAGGGCGCTGTCTCGAACACAGAGGGCAACGTGCTTATTGGGGGAGACTTCAACGCTAAAGCAATCGAATGGGGCACGCCTCAAATAGATCCGCGGGGAAAACGAATCCTGGAAATGGCGGCCAGGGCGGCGCTCGTCGTACTAAACACCGTAAATACGCCGACTTTGCGCCGTATTGACTGTGAAGGAACCGGACGTGACATTCGCCTCGGAGTCCTTAGTATGGAGAATACACAATTGGAGAGTATTAGAGGACTACTCAGCCAGTGATCATCAGTGCCTTCTGCTTGAGATCAGTAATGTTGTCTCCCGACGTCCGTGCTCTCGGCTTTCTCCAACTGGATGGAACATCGGAAGGATGGACGTTGAGACGTTCGTCGAGGTGCTCACAGCAGGTAAGCCGCTGCATGGTGCTTCAGAGGGGACGGAAGAATTGGCAACTCAAGACGTGGTGAACTCAACTTTGAGCATCATTACGACTGCTTGTTGCGCTTCTATGCCCCGTCGAAAACCCCGGCACGGCAAACCCCAGTGTACTGGTGGTCAACTGAAATCGCTGAAAGGCGAAGGGAATGTCACAAGCTTCGACGTGCGGCTCAACGGGCGCGCAACCATGACAAAGCATGCAACCGGGTGGCGGCATATAAGACGGCCAGGAAAGCGTTCGCAAATTGATTAACAATAGCAAGGCTCGCTGCTGGCAAGACCTAGTGGACAATGTGAACAAGAATCCGTGGGGCCTTGGCTACAAGCTAGTTATGCGGAAGCTTGGCGCCTTGCATACATGATGCGGGGAAAAGATGGAGGGATGATCCCCGCCCATCCCGTGCGTGTGGACGCTATGTAACAGCAATCGAGTATCCACTCTTCACACAGCCGGAACTGGAGGAGGCAGTCGTTTCATTGAAAGCAAGGAAGGCTCTAGGTCCAAATGGTGTTGCGGTTTATCTATCGCCATTGTCCTGACTTGTTGCTCAGCACTTTCAACGCTTGCCTGCGGGGCGGGGTTTTCCCGGTACGGTGGAAGGGGGCGGGGCTCATGCTGATCAGCAAGGGGAAGGTAAATCCTGAATTGCGGTCTGCATACCGCCCGTTGTGCATGCTAGACACGGCTGGGAAGGTACTAGAAAAACTCATCAAGGGAAAACTCATTGACGCGATTTGTGTTGCTGGGTACCTATCTCCTCGGCAGTACGGCTTTAGAGCAAAACGTTCTACTATCGATGCGATTGCAGAGGTGGTCAACGCGGTCCAAAAGGTAGAGGCACGTAGTCCTGTTGGTGACACTCGACGTCAGGGACGCCTTCAACTCTGCTAGATGGGTGGATATTCTGGATACGTTGGAAAACCCTTTTCAAGTTCCAGAATTTCTAATGCGGCTTTTGAGAGACTACCTAAAAGACCGAAGCCTGCTCTACGACACGACACAAAGCCAACAAAGGATGGCTGTTATACCGGGTGTTGCCCAGGCATCTATCCTTGGTCCGGACCTGTGGAACGTGTCTTACAACGGGCTACTGACACTGGAGATTCCAGATGATCGGCTATGCGGATGATGTTGCGGCTGTGGTCGCTGGACGCACCGTTGAACAAGCGCAACATAGGCTAGGTATTCTAATGCGCCAAATGAGAGACTGGATGACTGCTCGCGGGCTGAGTTTAGCACTAGAGAAAACCGCAGTGGTCGTCTTGACAAAGAAGAGAATCCCTAGAGTAAGGATGATCAGTATTGGAGACATACATCGGTGAAGTACCTGGGGCTATTGATTGACTCGAAGATGAGTTTCTCTGAGCAAATCAGGGCATCGGCTGAGAAGGCTGCTTCGGCAGTATCGGCTCTGAGTCGACTTATGGCCAACGTAGGGGGACCCAGCCCATCAAGAAGACGCCTCTTGATAAGTGCTGTAGGGTCAGTGCTACTGTACGGAGCAGAGGCATGGGCGACGCTCTCAGCAAGGAGGTATACCGAAAACGCTTGGCACAGGTACAGAGAAAAGGAGCGCTGAGGTTTGCATCTTCGTATTCGACTGTCTCTGATTCGGCCGTAAAAGTCATTGCAGGCGTGATACCTGTCAGCTTCCTTGCTAGAGAGCGCCGCTCTATATATCTGCGTCGAAACGACGATGCGAGGGAGATGGTTGTCCGTGAAAAGAGACAGCGCTCACTCAACGATTGGCAGCAGTTTTGGGTGAATTGCACGAAGGGAAGGTGGACTGCGCGCCTCATCCCAGAGGTAAGACCGTGGCTAAATCGAAGGCGTGGTGACTTCTATCTGACCCAGCTTTTGAGCGGTCAGGGGTGTTTTCAGTCTTTTCAGTCAGATTGGTAAGTCACGGTCTTCTGATTTTCGGTATTGCCAAGGAGAGGAAGACAATTCCTGCCACACATTTTTTGCGTGTACAAAATGGGACAGGCTGCGAAGGGAACTCTACAGGGAGACGGGAGAGCTCACCTCGGATAATATAGTTGCGGTGATGCTCGAATCGGTTGACAAATCGAACCAGGTGGCAGATTACGCTCGGGCAGTCCTTAAAGATAAAAGGGACTCACAGCAGCCGAGGGCGCTAGGGCTGGGGGATCGCTTGCCTGGCACTTCCTCTTTCCCGCTTCCCTCCCGCTAGGAAAGGAATCCCCCAGCTTAAAGGCGCCTCACGGCGTAACAAAACGAGACCTGGCCCGAAGTAATGTGTCAAACGGTTCCAGGCTGGGTTCTCAGGTTGACAGGGGAGGTGTTTAGTAGGTAGTCCAGTCACCTTCTTTAGAGCTTGGGAGTCCCATACTCTGTGCATAAATGGGATTCACCTACCTACCAGAAAAAAAAAGATTTAGCGTTTAGTACAATCTGGTGGAAGAAATTAGCTGATTGGTAAGAGCTGATTGGTAAGAAAGTAAGTGTACTCAATTTATGTAGGTTTCAAACAAAATTTAATTAAACAAAAACATACTTGGTTACATTATTACATATGTAAGTTATTTTTCGATGTAGTCGATGCAAGTGGTGAGCCGCGGGATCAATTTTTTGATGCCTACCTCGAAGAAGACTCCTGCCAGCTCTTTCGCTCATTTCTCCACCTCCTCGTCCGTTGAAAACTTGTTCCCACCCATGTGCACCTTAAGGGAAGTGAGGAGATGGAAATCTGAAGGGGCCAGGTCAGGGGAATACAGGGGGTGGTTCAAAACGTCCCATCCAAAAGAGTCCAGGAGTTGCTTCGTGGCCTTGGCCGTGTGAGGTTTGGCATTGTCAGCTGTTTTGGGACCCACATCGCAGACAATTTCCGATATCTGAGAGTTTCTGTGATGGTTTCGTGTATCAGGGATCTGGAGATTTGCGAAAACATCGCAGAAAGTTCATCTAACGTCAATCGATCGTCACGGACCGCAATCTCGGTATTGTCCAAAAGTTCGTCAGTCACAATTGAAGGTCTTCCGCTCCTCTGATCGTCATGCACGGAAGTACGGCCATTTTTAAACTCGCAACACCACTTGTACACGCTCGTACGATTCATAGCTTTATTACCGTAAATAGTTTTCACCTCATTATAAATTTCTACCTGAGCTTTTCCCTTTGCAACGAGGTAGCAAATGACGGCGCGAATTTCGCACTTGGCGGGGGAAACGATCGACATTTTTCGCGAGAGATGCTACTGCGTCAAGAGTTTTCAACACACTAACCTCGGATCGGTCTCGTTTTGAAGGGGAGGGGTCAGGCTACGCGGCAGTGTTGCCAACATGCCGAAAAAGTATTCCCTACAACTGTGAGTGTACCAGTACACTTACTTTCTGGACGTGCCTTGTATATGAAAAAAAAGAATATCATCACGCAATTGAATCTACAAAATAATTCAATGAAATATTTCTTCAATAATTTTTAACCCTTTCATATACATTATAAGTAAGTTAACATCTAAACAACTCAGTGGCAGTGGGTTCAAATCAATAAATTAAATGTCGAATTACATAAAAACATAAATTTAAACTATCCTTACATCTAAATATTCAATTTTTAATAAGTCAAAAAATTTTACCGCACCCATATATGTTACATACCTTTATCATATTTTTCAAAAGAATCCCACATATTTTTCATTTCTCATATTTTTCATTCCATTTACAGGCGCGGTCTTACACCTCCGCATCGTGTTAAATCAATATCAATGGCAACGTTTACGCCAGAGGAAATTGATTTCCTAAAATCACACGGAAATGATATTTGTGCAAAAACATGGCTAGGTCTATGGGATCCGAAACGAATCGTTCATCAGGACCAGCGTGAACTTATGATAGATAAATATGAACGGAAACGCTATTATCTGGAGCCTGCAAGTCCTTTAAAATCGCTTACAAATAG
Organism: Odontomyia ornata; assembly: GCA_963969285.1. Classification (NCBI taxonomy): domain Eukaryota; kingdom Metazoa; phylum Arthropoda; class Insecta; order Diptera; family Stratiomyidae; genus Odontomyia; species Odontomyia ornata. Next base: position 33,739,659 of record OZ017740.1, read on the forward strand.
TGCCGCAACAAAAGCACCACCACTGGCAAATGGAAGCATTCTAAATGGAATGAGTAATGGAATCCATTTGAATGGAAATAGTATTAGCACGAACACAAACAATGTTAGCAACAACAACAACATAATTAGTAATGGCATGAAGCAAACTTTGGAGAATAATTTAAAAAATATCACGCTGTCGCCGCCATCAACGCTGCATCTCTCTAATAATTCTCTTAATAGTAATTCTAGTAGTTCTAATAGTAGTAGACAACAACAACAACAAAATGGTTATCATTTCCAAACTCAATTCACACCTGAGGAGAATGGTTTCTTCGATACCAAAACAAATGTAAATGGAAACAGCAACAACAACAATAATAACAATCATTCAGGTCTAATGAAAGGCGGTAACACTAATTCTACTAGTTCTAGTCACCTAACCAATGGCGGCTTGAGCTCGATAACAAATCATTTGAACAATTGTCAAATAAGTAATAAAAATAGTTTGAACGCCCAACAAAGTTCAAATGAGGCACATTTTCTAAGTGACAAATTCACACCGGATTCAGATTTTGTCGCGGACTTTGGCTCGGCGAATATTTTCAATGCAGTCGGAACGGAGACGACCGGTACTAGTGCTGCCACTGGTGGTGTTGCGTCAAACAAATCGTCAGTCAATCCGTTGAACGGATTCAAAATTCATCAGAATGGAACGAACGGCGGAACGAATCATATTAATGCTAATAATTTCGTTAATGGTGAAGTGGCAAATGGTAAAATTGCAACAACAACAGCACCAGCAGCAACAACAAAAGCCAATGCTGCAACTACGAATGGCAATTGCAGCGTGAATTCCAATGCGAATGCAAATTTTGCAGACTTCGATCATGCATCAATTTATAATGCGGCAGGTGAGTTGGAAAAAAAATCCTTTCAATGCTTATGACTTTAAATGAAACACTCCAAAAATGAAACCACCAGATATTCAGCGGAATCACCTTGTTATATTTTCTTTCAATTTAAACACTTATTACTCTCCTTGATGCCTCATCATCCATCTAAAATATTCATTTTTCATTGTGACGTAAGAGCGTATTTCATAAGTACTAATAATTCCATTGTAATTTATATTATTACGTTCAGCGATTCGCGCTGTGTTCAAATCGGCGAAAAATCAGCAAAAAATCGAAAATTACACTAGATTACCCATCTTTAACGTGGATTAATGTTATACACTATTTAAATGTTCATAGCAAATTTGTAATTGTATTTGAGTAACTGCACAGCCAGCGGTTACTGTTCAAGAAAAGTAGTCAGGCGTGTGGTATTTCTGGCAAAGCCGATGATTCATAAAATATACCGAGTATTTGTAGCTAATTAATTGTTTTGGATTCAGAGGATTGGCAAACAGTTCTGGTTAGCAGAATTTAACGAAATAAAAATCTATTGTTTATAGTGTCTACGTAAAATGATGTTTTATGCAAGGTATGTAGATTGGGAAATTTATAAAAATATTAATCGATCGTTTTTCAGTCCAAATAAAATTTGGTTGTTTTAAGGGCATATTAGTTAATTTAAAGAAGCGTGGTCAGGGGTGAGATACAATTAATTACTTTTGGGCAAGTTCACTTTTTTGACTTCAAATGCGAATAACTTCATGCAGATGCTGTTTTGAGGTTTGAAAGGTAAACTCTTCCTCTTGTCAAATCTTGTTAAATTGCGCAAAATAATTGTAGTGTTTTTGTGTATGTTCAATGTGCGTTAAGGACTGCAGCGGTGTCTGCTATCTCAGCGAGCGAAAGTTAGTGCTACGCTAGAGATGGTCTTGTCTGGGGACGTATAAGTGCGCTGACAAGCTAACTTTGCGGTGTTCGTGAGGCGGATTCTTTTCCCCACTATAAAATATTTTCGCACTTACGAATTAAATTGTTGCCCAGAGTCCATAGCAACGCAAAAAAGATTTAACCCTATAGGCGTCAAGGGCCTAGGTCAGCAACCGAAAGGGATTACAATAGAAACGCGACGACAAATACCCTGATAACTGCGCGCTAGACGTAAGACGATTTCGTTCTTGCCGAGGACGGTCACGGCCCACAATAAGAGTGGGGCATCCAGGTGGTGTCGGTTCCCCCACCCACCCCTCCCAATCGGATCAAAATCCAAAATATGATGCCTTGGCCTATATCGGGTGTGGAAGGCCAAGCATCCCGGCTAGAGCCCTTGTAACATCAAAAGAAGAGGGAGCTTCGTCCGATGGCTAGCTCATATTTACAGAAGTGTAGCAATCGAGCAGTCGCCTGGGCAAACTGCTCGAAATACATTCCCGGGCTGTTCGTCGCTGTTCACTTCTGGTCCCAAGGAACACTAGGGTTTCAACCGTTCCGCGTTGAATACAGATTCGAACGATCGTTGATTCCGTTGGCAATCTTCTAAATCTCCAACGAGGTATCGGTCGCAATTTCCGAGATTCTCCGGTCGCAGAAGGCACTCTTTCGACTACAACTAGATCGTTAACCGCGTTGTTTGTCGTGTCCGTGTTGTTTGTTGAAACGTTCCTTCCATTTTTGCGTTTTGATGTTGAATCTATTCGCGATTCCGTCATAGCAAATTTCCGTGGATTTAGTCCCATATAACTCGTGTAGCGCTTCGAGCAGCTTATTCGGAAGAATGTCACGTAGCTGGTATCGGAATACAACCGCATTCGGCGTGTCGGTAGTCGAGTTTGCTTGGGAATTTAAAACAAACGGGTGCCTTTTAAGATTTCGGTCCCAATTACGCGCGTTATCTGTTGAAGTTCGCAAATATAGAAGAACAGATTGATGCGCTCTCGATTTGGCCATTTGCTCTGGGGGTGTCCTAACCATATTTAAAACATGGCTGATATCGTTATCAGCACAATTACTTTCAAACTTTTTGGAAGTGAAGGCTGCCCCTCGATCAGATATGATTCGTCGCGGAAGCCCAAAAAAGGTAGTTAGATCATTTAGCGCATGAATTACTGGGAGCGAACTCACCGACTTTACAGCTTTTACCACAATATATTTCGAAAATGAGTCAGTTATTCCTAGCACGTATTGGTTTCCAGCGGTACTTTTAGGAAAGGGTCCCAGGTGGTCTACGTGTTTCGTTTCGAACGGGATAGGGACAGCCGGACTAACATAAAGTTTCCCAACTGACTTCCCAGCAGCCCTTTTAAAATAACAGCATTCGATACAGGCAGCGATATATCCCTTAACGTAATTTCGCATTCGCTTAAACCAATAATAGGGCCGTATCTGTTTTAACTTTCTGTCCACCCCAAAGTGTCCTCGGTCATCATGAGCTTTCTTCACAACTCTCCAGCGTACAGCTTTTGGCACGACCCATCGAAGCTCTCCCCGCACTTTCCGATATAGTCGGTTGGTTTCCAGTACGTAATCCTCGCGTAACTGCACCAGCTGGTCGGAACACTTCGCCTCGAATTATCCGCGTGACATTTCGTAGTGTCTCGTCCTGTTGTTGCATTGTTACCAGCCAGTCTTCGTCAGTAATGATGACTGTAAAAATCCTCTCAACAACTTCAGTGGTGTTTTCGGTAGGTGCACGACTTAAGCCATCCACATGCTGCATTCTGCGGCTGTACCGGTGAATTAGTTTAAAATCATACTCGGGCATCTTCAGCCACCATCGTGCTATTCTTGGAGGTAGGGGCTTCTTCAGTCGCACCGTGGTAACTGCAGAGCAATCTGTTATAATCGTGAAAGGTTTCCCTAACTCATAGATTCGGAACCTTTCCAACGATTCTACGATAGCGAGGACTTTCAGCTCGTACGAATGGTAATTTCTCTCAGTCTTGCTACAACAACGGATGTAGTAGCAAACCGGTTTAATCTCACCCGAAGATTCTTCCTGGAACAACACCCCGGCCAGCCCTTTGGAACTCGCATCTGTTTGGATCTCATGGCGTTTCGTCTGATCGTACAAGCATTCTCCTTCAGACGGCTAAACGCGGTTTCTTGATCAGCATCCCATAGGAAAGTTGCATTTTTCTTCAGTAGGTGGGTGATTGGTCGTGCTATTTCGGCAAATTTTTCAATATACTTCCGAAAAAATCCGGTTAACCCTAAAAATCTCCGAACGTCGTTAACATTTTTGGGTGTTGGAAAATCTTTTATCGCTGCTACTTTTATCTTCCCAGGTGCTATACTGCTGGCGTTCACTCGGTGGCCCAAAAAGTTAACCTCACCTTCCAAAAATCTGCATTTTGAGCGGCGGAGAGTAATTCCGACTGGTCGAATCACTTCGAGTACGTTCCGCAGCTTTTCCATACCTTCGGCAAAATTTTTGCTTTTGATCATTAAGTCGTCGAAAAATGTAATGAGTATCCCAGGGGACAACATACGCTCAATTTTTTTCATTACTTCCTGGAACACAGCTGGTCCATTTACAACTCCGAATGGCATTCTTAGAAATTCAAAATGCCCATCGTGCGTAAGAAAGGCAGTATATTTTCGTGACTCTGACTTGACTTCGATTTGGTAGTATCCGGATAGCAGGTCCAGAGTTGTGAACAACTCAGCATCTGCAAGTTGTGCTAGCAGCTCATCCACTCCAGGTATCAAGAAGAGACGTTTCACCGTAATGTTATTTAGTTCTCGGTAGTCCACACAAAGTCTTTCTTTTGAATCTGATTTTTTTTATAAGTACCACCGGAGAAGCATACGACGATTTACTCGGCTGAATAATGTTTGTTTCCAATAATTCGTCTATAATTTTTGTCACCTCAGGTCTTTTCGCAAAAGCAATGTGATGAGTTCTATGGTAAATGGGTTGGTCTGATATCAACCTGATTTTCAGCTGTCCCAGTTCACTTATCCCAATCTCCGATAGATTCTCGGCGAAACAATCTTTGAATTCGTATAATAGTTTATCTAACTTGCGATACTCGTCCTCGTTCAAGTTCTTTTTGTTTTAGATTTTACAAACTCCATCTCCAATGATTAGGTTTAGACGTTCGCGTTTTAAGGAATCAGCTCCCACTAGAGCAGTACAAGGCAACATTACATCTTCCACAATATAGAATGTGTGAAAAAAATCCCTATTATCAAACTGCATCTCCCTTCTGATTTTTCCCGTAGAGCGATATTTTCCTCCACCGAAGCCAGAAAATTCGATTTCAGTCGGTTCGATTGGCCCAATGGCATCAGCAACGGATCGAGCTAATAATGAACGTGAGCTTCGTGAGTCTACTATTGCGAATATACTTTTTCCCTTGACAGTTATTTTTTTCGGCGGCAATAGCGGTCCAGAAACAATTGATAAATGTTCCTCCTCCTGTGTTTGCAATACGACATCTGACTGCTATGGGGTAGATCCTCTCGATTGTTGAGCTGTGTCGAGGCGTTCGCTCGTTCTTTGACCCGTACGACGGCAATGATCGCAACGCGGACGTCGTTGTAGATGCGGACATCGCACTGCCAAATGACCTCGCTGACGGCAATTGAAACATATCGGTCCGATTTCGCGCATTTCGACTGGCCTAGTATTCGACACTCGTACCGACTGGTCGCGTAGCGACACAAATTCACTACGTGATGCACGCATCTGATCCGGATCTATAGCCGGCACAACATTCTCCTCGAAGCAGCTAATCGCTATGTGAAATTCTTGTAGTTCTTCGAATTCACTTCCCGCTAGAGCATTTTGCAGTGCTGGATGAGTGAGGCCTCGTCGGATATACTTTATGATTGCTGCGTCTGACACTTCTCCCCTTCGCCCAATTGCTGTCATTTTATAAAAGGATTCGTCCAAACTTCCCTGATTTGCACAAATCGTTCTTATCAACTTTAACTGCACATCGGCTACGTCAATTCGAGTAGGAAAGTCGATCACTACTTTGTTCGCAAACTCTGGGAAACTTTTAAATACTTGCATTTGTCCGTCGTTCCATATTTTTGCATATCTGCACAGTTTTAATTGTGCTGCAAACAATACCAATTTATCGTCCAAAGCATATACTTGCTTCAGCTCGCATATGCGCTTAATAAACTGTTCTGCAGTCCAGTCTCGCTTGTTCGGGTCGAAACTTGGCAACATCTCCGTAATGGCGCGGATGGAGAAAAACGTTCTCGTTTGTCGATATGTTGATTCTAGAAATGCCTGCTCCCTTTCCAGCAAAGTGCGTTCACGCTTTTGAAGATTTAATCGCCGTGGTGCCTCATGCTCATGCATGACCTCCTCGGCTTCTCGAGGTGCGCCAGTCTCCTCCGTTAGAGTGGTTTCGTCGTCATGACCACTCGCGTTGCCACTTAAATCTCGAACAATTTGAACTTCGGTCATCTGCCTTGGAATGTGGCTTGCTTCTGGGAAATCTGAATGCACTAAAATTTTGATTAATTCGGGTTTATTTTCCGACGTCGGCAGCCCACGCTCGCGGCACCAGTCTTGTATCTCTTTTTTCATTTTAATCGCGTGCATGACTGATCCCACTTCTGAACTGTCAGAATGGGTAATGAATAAAACCAATTGATTTCAACCAATTTAGCTCTTTTATTTGATTAATTTCTCTCCGTAAGCAACACACGTCTACTCGCCTTCGCTGGCGTGCTCGACTGACCGCATTTCACGACTGGCATCCGTTGTTGCCAGTTGTCCAGTTTCTCCAGTGTTGACAGAATTACTTACTTTGATTTAAAGTTTTTAGTGAACATAAACATATTTTGTCATTCAAAATATAAATAAATATCAATCCAATAACGAATCTTTGAATATGTGAAATACGAAAATATTCTACAAGTTCTCCACAACATAAACTAATTGAAAAATTATATTCATAAATTAACTTCATGTTTTTTTGGTTTTCTATCCAATTACAAATTCCAATAAGTTGAGTACAATGAAAACGAGCTTCCCTCTAAATTTAATGAGCATAAGCATATTATGTGGTGGACTAACATATAGAATTGAATTAAACAAAATGCCTATTTCATTATCACCAATACTGAAGAAACTGAAGGATTTCGTTTCTTTAGCTTTGCAAACAAATCTTCAAAATTCTTAGAATGGAATTTTAACTCTAGGTACATGTAAACGATCCTGCCTTTTCGAAATTACGGATTCGCCATAACAAGTATGAATGGAAGGCTAGGCAGTTTCTTTTGTGTGGGGTGATACCAAAATATTAGTCGTTTGTAGAGTCTTGCTTCTTGTTTGGAGGATGCTGCGGCTGCCCCGACACATTGTTTGGCAATGAACCAGACCCGGCGGCATTCCCTTCTGGCGACGGACCGGATCTAGGATTCCTGTTCAAAAGCGTTCCAACTTGAGAAAGTAATTCATTCAGTATTTCTGGAATTTGTTTCACGACTCGTGAAGCACCTTTGCAGCGCGCCAAAGACATTTGTGGATCCGAGAGCATCGTCATTATTATATTCCATTCCATTATATGGACGTTATCTCCTGTAATTTGCTTTAGTTACTGCTAGCCTAAATTTTCTATTTGACTATCAGCTATGCGAAGATTATTTTTATTCAAAGAGAATTGTGAAGGCTCAAACTCCATGGAGTTCAAACTGTTTACATACCCATCATCAACTCCACGATACAGCCCACTCGCGGCGATTTGTCCAATAATAACAATAACTAATCCGGAAAATTTTGGCACATAATTATTCTTTTCGTGAAAATCTCTTGAGCACTTTGCTTATGCAGACTGCTCGATTACTACAAAATATTCAGTGATTTTTTGTCGTGATTTCAAGTTGGCTGATGAGCCGCGTAGGTGACCTGAGACTAAGGTGGATAACGATATCCTGAAGGCCAGCATAGATGAGAATCCCGGCCATAGTAATTATCAGTGATCTTCGTTGTAACTAAGAAGACAATCTTGACTGATGCTCAAAAAGAACGCTGACTTTAGATATACCTTTCACTCTTTTCCCACAGCAAAATCTGTTCATTTTTGAATCAAATTATCACGGGTGACGAAAAATGGATCATGTTATCATACCTGATCAATTTTTCGTTTATAGCAGTGGTTGGACAACGATGAATTAACAAAACACTGTCCGAAACAACTTATCCACCAGAAGAAGCTTATGATGACTGTTTGGTGGTCAGTCGATCACTGCTGATGTCTAATATCAGCAACTGAACGAAGTGATAGCAAAATTTTATTAAAAAACTAAAATTGGTCAATCGATCGTCACCGCGCCTTTTGGATGACAATGCTCGATCGCTTACCGGACACATCGTCGTGGCAAAACTACTGCAGTGGAGTTGGAAACTGTCCGTAACCCACCATACTCGCCAGTTTCCATAGCAAGGGCATACATGAACTTCCGCTTAGGGAGGGGGTCCAGATTTTTGGTTCTGGAATTTAAATAGGTATCACTTTGAGAAAATTAAACACTAAAGTTAAGTAAGAAATATCAGGAACGACAATAAATCGGAATTGCTTCTAAACTGAGTTAGAGCTGCGACAATATCTTTTGAATATCTTGCTGCGCAAACTATGTCGAAAGATACGCTTTGAAGAGTTGCTGCCAAAGATCTAGATCCCATGGACAAATATGAATTATCAAAAAATAGAAAACCAAGGAATACCGCAAACCCGAATCGCGCAAGGAATATGATTATTAAATAGTCGCACGATTTACATACTCACCGAATCCATCCGTTCCGGAAAACAAGAAAATCTGCACAGAAAAAAAAGGGATTTGCTCTATCAATTCATTTTATTTATGTTACTAACTTTTCCATCATTCCTTTCTTTTTGATTTTATAAAGAAAAGTGGCGATTTAATTCTCAACATATAATCTCTTCTTATCTCTATACACTTGAACCAACGATGCTCCAACTTCTTAAACCTGTCCGAAAAATATGTTTTCTCGAGGTCTGCAAAGTAGGCCTCCCTGGCGGCGATGACCTCATTCGACTCGAATTTCTGCCTGGTGAATGACTTTTTCAAGTTTGGAAATAAAAATAAATCGCATGGGGCCACGGGGTGGATGGAGTAGCAGTTCGTAGCCCAATTTGACCGTGGGGGTGTAAGCCGGTGCGTTGTCATAGTGGAAGAGCATTTTTTTTCTTCGCCAAATTGGGCCTTTTTCTATAAATTCGGCGTCGGATCGACCAAATAATTCGGCATAGTAGAGCCCTGTGACTATTTGTTCCTTCTCCAGGTAGTCGATGCAGATCACACCTTGTGAATCCTCCCAGAAAAAGGTGGACATCACCTTCCCGGCCTATAGGACAGTCTTCAACTTCTTCGGAGTAGGTTCGCCCCGGGTGAAGTCCACTGTTTTGACTGCTCTTTGGTCTCTAGTGTGTACCAGTGTAGCTGTGTTTCGTCGACGCTCACGAAACGACGCAGAAACTCCTTGCGCTTAAACAGCCCCCATCAATTCTCTGAAGTGGCCTCACGCATGCATTTGTTGTCCGGAGTGTGCGAACGCGGCACTCATCGCGCGGACGGCTTTCTCATGCCCAAAATTTCATGTGGGATATGACCCACGCGGTCTTTTGAGATGTGCTGTCTCAGCTAACTTGCGCAACTTCCACCAGCGGTCTGCCAATACGAGCGCGTGGATTTTTGACACGTTATCCTCCGTGGTAGCCGTTTTCGGGGCACCTGAGTATAACCGATATGCGACCATATTGAAACTCGTTAAATACATTTTTTACGGTCACTATCGCAGGAGCAGAGTCGCCGTACACAGCATTCAAGCGCTCTTTGATTTCGCTGCGCGAGTTCCCTTCCAAAAACAAGAATCGAATCACCGACCGATATTGCTCTTTCTCCATTGTCCTAAAATCCGCGGACACGCCCGGTTCAAAACGCGGTCAAAACAAAACTACGACTCCCATTCGGCTGAAATTTTGACAGTAGCCGCCTTCGTGAATGTACTATACGATAGTGACCGCCCTCGTAAGAACTACTATCCTAGGTAAAAATTGAATTATTTAATAAATAAATTTACTTTCTTTTTAAATTACGTTTTTTTTTGGTTTTTGTAAAATAATTTTATAAATCCCTACCAAATTCCACACTTGTCTGTTCGTCCGTGAGAGGTAATAAAATTTTCTCGCAAACCATATAAGCTGAAAACATAAAATTTGGTGGCCACTAGAGGTGGTCATCCAAACAAATTATTCTACCAAAGATAGCCAGTATGGGTATCAATTGAAAGGTCTTCATGAGCAATTTTTAAAACACGTCTTAAACTAGCACTATTTTTATCGAGAGATCCAGGTCAAGGGGAAATGTACAAAAAATTTGTGAGTCGCTCCTTCACGATTGGAGATTTTCGATCCGGAAAATCTAAAAAAATCATAAAATTATATAGGCCAACAAATATCTTAGAAATCAAAAGTTGATCAGCATTGGTAATAATAGTACATTTTATGAATTTTACGTTTTTGCCTATAAAATCAAAAGGAAACCCTTAAATATGTCGAAAATTCTAACTTAAAATTTCACAACAATCAAGCCATAAACAACCTACTTACAGCAGCAATACGTGATCCTGTTGAGAAATACATGTTTACAAAAGACCTAGACACTTTAAATATGTAGGGATTTCGAAGAAAATATTAGATATAGTTTTTAACATTAATGTGTGATCATGACTACTCATACAATGGAGCCAATACACTCAAAACAAAATGGCGGCGAATTGAAATACATACTCGTAGTTTTCGTATTTTAGTTTTTCGAACACAATTTATGGAATCGATGCATGATTCAAGTTTTGATATTCATAGGAGACGTTGTTTGAGTTACTAATTATCCATCTGGCAGAAAAACACTCCTACTAGTTTGACTTTTTTGTTTATTTATTTTTTTTTATCTCACAATCCTTTCCGTCAAAACTATCATTTGGCCTAGACCAAGTCTCCGTTATCACAAATATGTCTATATTATTTTTAATAGCGCAATTGAACGCTTCAATATGTTTATTTTAAGTGCTTTGTGCGTTCAAGACTAAAGCATTTAATTGTTTATCCATATACAAATTTTATGGATAGCTATTCAATAACATTAAATTGTTCCTGCTTGGTTTTATATTCACTTAAATTAGTAATTCTTCTTCTTCTTTGTAGCACTACAGCCCCTCTCGGGCCTTCGCTTAGAGATAGAGTATCTCATTTTCATGACCGTATTGATTTTTTCGGAAGTTGGTTTGGTCAGTACCATGCTCCCGTGTGTCTGCTCAGCTGTGATATGATCTGATCAAATCAGTACATATTACCACTGAGTGAACACTCGTAGTCTGCCCGAAAAATCCCCTGAACTAAATCACGTTGCTCCCAATGAGATTTGAACTTGGGACCTTCGGCGTTCATGCTCTATCCACTAGACCACACAGACAATTAGTAATTGACTCATGCGAAATGGACAAAAGAGATTCGGGTGAAAAGAGGTTGTCGCATAAACAATTTGTTGATTGTGGCTTTCGCTTGATAGCCATACTGTAGAACATACGTTCAGTGAGTGTCGGCTTTGCTAAATTTCCCGACTTTTGTCCCCTCTATATTGTGTTGCTGCTGTCTCGGCTTTGGGTTGGCGTATGTGTTGGAGCTTTTGTCAGCAAAGGGAAGTTTGCGCTTATAAAATCGTAGGATTGGGGAACTTTTCGAATTTTTTCCCGACTATTCAGCTTTTATTTCAGCTGTATGTACAGGGTTATCCATTTCGTGGTAGGAAAGTATAACCCAACCATTTGTCATCTGTCAGAATTAAATGTCATCCAAAGCGTGTTTTTTTAGTTGCCATTTAGAAATATGGATCGTTTAACAGTCGAAGAACGCGTTAAAATTATTAAATTTTATTATAAAAATGGTGATTCTGCTGTATCAACATTTAGGGCTTTACGAGCCGATTACGGTCGACATAATCGACCTACACAGCAAACAATTTCGAGCACAGTGAGAAAATTTGAAGAGACTGGATCGGTTATTGACATTGCAAGGCCTGTGCATCATCGCAACATTCGTTCTGCTGAAAATATCGCTGTCCTTGCTCAAAGTGTGGAGGAAAACCCGACTTTGTCGATTCCTCGACGTGCTCAACATTTGGGCTTGTCTTACGGCTCATTGTGGCGAATTTTGCATTTGGAATTGCATCTGCATCCGTACCAAATCCAACTCACTCAAGACCATACACAACGCAGAATGTATGCGAATTTTTCGAACAAAATTTTCTTTAGTGATGAGGCTCATTTTTCGCTCAGTGGTTACGTAAATAAACAGAATTGCCGCATATGGGGCTCTCAAAATCCTCAGGTGATTGCAGAAAGGCCTTTGCATCCGGAAAAGGTGACCGTTTGGTGTGCATTATGGTCTGGTGGTGTTATTGGTCCGTATTTTTTTGAAAACGATCAAGGAAGAGCCATTACAGTCAATTCTGACCGCTATGGACGGATGTTAACCGATTATTTTTGGAGAGAAATTGAAGATTATGATCTGGAGAGCATGTGGTTCCAACAGGACGGAGCCACAAGTCCCACAACACAGGCTAATCGAGCACTTTTGCAAGAGAAATTTCCAGGACGCGTAATTTCGAGATTGAGTGATGTCAATTGGCCCGCAAGATCCTGCGACCTAACACCTTTGGATTTCTTTTTATGGGGCTATGCGAAAGATAGTGTTTACGCGAGCAATCCTCAAAATCTTGAGCAATTGAAAACCAATATTCGTGAAGTTACGGCCGAGATATTGCCGGAAATGTGCCGAAAAATCATTGAAAATTACCTCAAAAGGATTGAGATCTGTAAGAGGTCCCGTGGAGGACATTCGAACTTCACGTATAATGGCAAGGTTCAATCTTTATATTGAATAAAAAATTTCGTTTCCATCTGAATATTTTATGTATTTTCTTTAGCTTTACTATCCCAAGCGTAAAATGGATAACCCTATAGTCCATTCTGCCTTGCAATCAAACGAATGGGCGAAGTGTACTTCTTTGCAATTGTTACAACGAATTTTACTTCGTTGCTCTTCTTTTAACGTACATTTGCGATATGCAAGCTCACCACTACATAAAGCGCATTTTGTGGGAAGATGGCAGTAAGATGGCCCATGCCCAAAGCGCAGGCAATTCCTACATTGTGGAGGGCCTTTTCGGCTCCGTCGCACAATAGTGTGCATGATCATCTTGATTTTGTTTAGCTCGCTCGTTTTCGCGCCCCGTTGTAGATATCAGAGATAAAAAGTGGTTACGCGATCTCTTAATTTGGGATTGAATAATTTTTTATCAATAGCATTAATATTGTGTTCTGTTTTGAGAAGTTTTTGTAGCTCTTCTGGGGAAAATTTATGCAACTCTGTTAAAACGACTTTTAGCGGCCGTAAATCTGCCCGTTGGAATATAAAATAATTCACTTTCTTAGCTTTTAAATGTCGTTCCATGGTCCCGTCATCTTCGAGATTGGTAAGGAAAAGCCTGATACCAATCGACTTTATTTTAATTGAAAAATTCGTTATATTCAGTTCTTTAAGAATGGCGTCTATCGTGACGCGAAGCAAATACGTAAATGTTATTGGAGGGACTCTCACCTTAGTTTTTACTTCAGTGTTGGGTATTTGGTCGTTTTCATTGCTATCCGGAAGGTCAGCTAATGGCAAGAATCTGTTGAAGTTCGATGAACTGGATGTGGGAATCCGCGCCATGTTAAAATTGTCACAGAGAAAATTACTAAATTCCTGTTTTAATCAGGGTAGGAGATTTTCGATGGATAAGAACTCAATATGAAACACCAATAAAACGTAATTTGAATTTACCTTAGTCTCATGTATAATTTGCCAAAAGTTACATATGATTTTGAATCATATGTAACTTTTGGCAAATTTTCATAACTCCAGTGAAAAAGAAGCATCCATCAAGTTTTTTTGCGTACGATTGTAACAAATAATTTACCTCGCGAAGTAAAATGTTATATTTTCGATTCTTCCCACACTTTTACTTTCTATGTACATGTGATGGAAAAAATTCGGTTTCCCTAAAGCAAGTCCTTGACATTTCTAATTTTTTCTTAATGATATGAATGTAAGTCTTCCTTGCATTGTAACACAGGGTTTTCCAATAAGAGGTGTTATTTTGATATTAAAAGAAAAATGCCATTTTTTAATATAAATGATCGGATGTTTATTTCATTATAAAGAGGAAGGTATGCCGTTAATAGTGGAAAATAACATCAGGCAAGTTTCCACTATAACAACGCTTATAAGACCATATCCATAATCAAATCGCAAAGTGGCTGCCTTATGTCCGCGATAGCTTCACGAATTCCATCTTTGAGGTCTTGAATCGACGATGGGCTGTTGGCGTAGACCTTCTCTTTCACATGGCCCCAAAGGAAGAAGCCGCAAGGTGCTAAATCACAAGATCTCGGTGGACAGTTGTGATAAGCTCTTCGAGAGATAACACGGTCCGGAAATTTTTCCTGCTAAAGATCAATGGTTTCGTTGCTTGTGTGGCACGTAGCGCCGTCTTGTTGAAAGTAAACGTTGTCCAGATCAATACCATCGAATTCCGGCCATAAAAAATGATTAATCATCTCTCGATAGCGCAATCCATTCACCGTAACTGTTGCTCTAGCCTCATTTTCGAAAACGTAAGGTCCAATGACTCTGCCGGACCCTAAACCGCACAAAACAGTCACACGTTGAGGATAGAGAGGCTTTTCAACAATAACTCTTGGGTTTTCCGAGCCCTAGATGCGACAATTTTGCTTGTTGACGAAGCCACCGAGGTGGAAATGGGCCTCATCACTCAAGATGATTTTTCGATGGAATTCCGGATCATTTTCATGCATTTCAAGGACCCAATCAGCAAAGACACGACGTTGTTGATGATCGACCGGCTTGAGTTCTTGTGTTAACTGAACTTTGTAAGCCTTAAGACCCAAATCTTTATGCAAAATACGGTGTAATGACGTTTGTGGAATGCGTAATTCAAAAGAACGAGGAGGAATGGACAAACCTGGATTTTCTTCAACACTTTCGGCTACAACAGCAATATTCTCAGCTGTTCTTGTGTGACGCGCACTAGTTTTATTCTTCACATCACTAAGTTGCCCTAACAGCTCGAATTTTTTCATCAATTTCCGTATTGCGGTCCGACAAGGTGCTTCACGACGACCCAAAAACGTTCGAGTTTTACGAACCGTCTGTGCCAAATTTTCACCATATTTATAGTGAATTTTAATGATTTCAATGCGTTGTTGAAGCGTGTATCGTTCCATTTTTGTTAATGGCCTAGTTTCTACTTGTCAAATGTCAAAAAATGACAGCTTCAAAAGTGATATCTACCGAAATAGTGGGCTATCCAAAATAACACCTCTTATTTTTTCCCTCCAATTCCAAATCACTGGATTGATTGTGACTAATAAAGCCGACTTTTCTTCAAATTCACGGCCTAATATGTAAACATGTGGCGTCCACATGCTCACCGCAAGGAGCGCATCAAGCAGTCAGTGGATGCCATGAATTTCTCAACTCATGTCAACGAGACGCCCACTTCGTTCGCAACCTCCGACGAGTCAACATCGCGCGCGCCAACATGTAGTCCTTCACTACATTCACTTCTATGTACATAATCCTGTCAATAAAGTTATATTTGTGTTTAGTAAAGAAATATTCTTTCTTCTTATGGGGATCGCGCCTAGCTTATTAATAATCCCCATAAACATATACATTACAAATATATTTACATTCATTATTATCGTTTCGGTCTCAATGCTACCAAGTACGTTCAGTCTAGGACCATTGATACCAGAGTAATAAGATGATGCGTTGTTACTATTTATGATTATAGATACTTTTGAAAGTTTATTATGCGTAGTAATGAGGGTGGATTGCTTTGATTCCTTAATTAAATTTATAACATTTTCTTTTACATTCGGCCTAATTTGAATACTCGTATACCTTAGTCTCATGTAATTTGCCGAAAGTTACATATGATTTTGAATGAATAGTTTTTTTCTCTAAGTGTACCATTGTGACTAAAATTATTTAGCTTGTGGAGTGGGATGTTATATTTCCAATCCCTCCCATACTTCTGCTTGCTTCGTACACGCAATGAAAAAAATTCCCCTGAAGTAAGTCCTTGACATTTAAAATTCTTTCTTAATGATCTGAATGTACGTCTTCCTTGCGTTATAATACAAGTCTCTGACATTTTGCGAATACTGGATGATTTGTTTAAGTAAAGTAGATCTTGAAACGTTCAAATAAAATTTCCATCGTCTAGCACATGAGCTTATTAAAACCGTAAAATGACATTCAAAATATTTCCTCTTCGATCTAATTTTAACTTTTTACCAAAAATTTCAAATCATTCCACCTCAAATTCTCCTTCCAAGAAATTCAGTGCAATTGCAATTTATTTTCAGCAAATTCAACAAGTGACTTGTGTTTATTCATATTTCCTTCATTTGCAACGAAAAAAATAAAAATAAAATATCTACGTCATGATGTTATTAAATTTTCTAGTAAATATTGCGAGTGCATACAAAAAGTATCTGAATACAGAAGATGTTAATAGAGCTATGAGAAAGATAAATATCAAATTCAGCATTTTCTTTTGGATTCTATTGAAAACTAAATTCAATTTGCAAATCACCATTCATCGACTGTTAATGCGAACTTAGCGAGTTCAGTTGAATTTGAAAGGGTTTCAATAGTCTTTGGTTGGAATATATCGACAAGATGCTAAAATTGAAATTGTTTGTGCGTCAGTCGAATTTGCGTAAATAATACGTTGCAAGTTCAAGGATTTTCATTTCTATCTTATAGAGTAAACAAATAGAGTTACGTTTGAACAAGATGTTGGCCAGCAAGTGGGTAATTTGAAGTGATGAGCAATAGGTGTTGTTTTCGCGATTTTGGAAATTATTGATTATATGGTTCTTGGAAGTGTTGTAGACCTTTAGAATCCTTGAAAGTGTTAACAATTCTTTTGTAGAGTAGAATGAATTTTGCAGAAACTTCATCTTTTTTAGCCAAAGCGAGCCTGGACGTCTTCATTAAATGCATACTGAAAGCTTTTCGTCATGGGTTTCTACGAAATAAAATACCAAGCACCACTCACCATATTCTCTTCGATTCTGAAGAAGTTCGATTACCGCTTAACATCTTATCTGTTCTGATCCCTACCAATTCTTCATCAACAACAATCAATATTGGAGACAATGACTTTCGTACTTTAACACCTCTTTCATCAACGCAACCCTTAACATCGATTGAGTGCTATAGTGCATAGAAGTTGCCCGTTGCCATTCATCAAACAACTCTATCGACATTCGCAACCACCATATACTCGTAGCATGCATGGCATATAGAGAGCAGCAACAACGTCGATACAGTTATTGCATTTGAAGTGCATTCGATCTTTTATAGCTTTCAAGAGTCTCTTCTATGGATGGCATTAAAATGGCTCGTTTTCTCCGATTGTAACGTTGTATCCGTTGTTCCACGTACCAGAATTCCTATCCTAAACCATTTTCAACCATTTTCCACATTTATTGTATTTCACTTCACAGTATTGAATTGAAAATGCATGAAAGGTTGTAAGAATGCAAGAAGAGGAATGTGGCGGTGGTGATGATACAAGAAGACAGACGATAATAATGCAAAGTAATTTGATCGAATAATTTTATTGGTTTTGTTCTCGAGCTGATAGAGACTTGAAATTGACTAGATTCGAATGAAGTGTGAAATTCGATGTTATCGTATCTAGAGGAATGGAAATTGCTCGCAAGATAGTTGGATGGAAATAAGATTTAGTAAGATACGAAATTAAATTTGGTCAATCATGCGATTTTGTTGAGGTATTCGGAAATCAAGGATGAAGGCCAAATTCAAGTGAAGCTTACCCAGCAGTTTTAGGAAATACTTCTTCACAAAATCTTAAGAAATAGTCTTGTATTTGGTTTTTACGCATAAATAAAGCTAAACAATCCTTTTTCTTGCTTTATTGCAGTTTTGTCGCGTGCCCTTAACGACTTTGAATTAATACTTTGATTTTGTTAAGTAATTTATCCATTTAACTTTTACATAAATCGTGTTTATTGGATCCAAAAATCAATAATTTGTTTTTTATGTTAATCAGAATAATAACATGGGGAGGGTAAAGAATAAAAGGGACTCACCGACATAATTAATAATCAAAGATAATATTTATAAAAATAAGTAGTCCGTGCGGTGTACTGGTTAGAATGCTCATCCCGTAACGTGAAGGTTCCTGGTTCGAGTCCCGTTGTTGATAACGGGATTTGTTTCGAGTCATTCTTCGGGCAGACTTTAAGTCCGTTCAGTCATAATTCGTACTGGTTTAAGATACACGCGGCTAAAGCATGATACTGACCATATCACCTTCGCGAGTGCCGGTACACGCGATCAAGGTAATGAGATACTCTAACTACCTGTAAGTGAAGGCCCGAATGTAGTACTGAAACCAACAAAAGCTAATAAATTATTTTCGGTTAAATTAAAAGCAGAAAATTAGCTTAAAGAAAGTGTTATCTTTACATCTTAGAAAAACTACATTTCCAATTTAACTAAAAATATACATTTTCTCTCTTTTGGAGCAATACTGTCAGAATGAGTAATGAATAAAACCAATCGAGTTTAACAAATTTAGCTTTTTTATTTAATTAATCTCTCTCCGTAAGCAACACACGTCTACTCGGCTTCGCTGGCGTGCTCGACTGACTGCATTTCACGACTGGCATCGGTTGTTGCCATTTGTCCAGTTTCTCCAGTGTTGACAGCTCGGCCATCCTGGAGTAACTCGTCCCGAGACACATCTTCAACCAAGGCGGGATCGGAGCTAACTTCTGATTCGTCATCCGTTGATTTATCGTCGCTGTTTGCTTCTGGTCCCAAGAAACATCAGGGTTTCAACCGCTCCGCGTGGAATACAGATTCGAATGATCGTTGATTCCGTTGGCAATCTTCTAAATCTCCAATGAGGCATCGGTCGCAATCCAATAGCCGATTAATTACATACGGTCCCTTGTACCGTGGCTGTAATTTCCGATATTCTCCGGTCGCAGAAGCCACGCTTTCGACCACAACCAGATCGTTAACCGCAAACTGTTTTGGTTGCCCGTGTTGTTTGTCGAAACGTTCTTTCCATTTTTGCTTTTCGATGTTAATTCTATTCGCGATTTCGTCGTAGCAAATTTCCGTGGATTTAGTCCCACCTAACTCGTGTAGCGCTTCGAGCAGCTTATTCGGAAGAATGTCACGTAGCTGGTATCGGAATACAATCGCATTCGGCGTGTGACCGGTGGTTGAGTTTGCTTGGGAATTTAAAACAAACGGGTGTCTTTTAAGATTTCGGTCCCATTTGCGTTCGTTATCTGTTGAAGTTTGCAAATATAGAAGAACAGATTGATGCGCTCCCTCGATTCGGCCATTTGCCCTGGGGTTCTTAACCGCATTCTAAAAATGGCTAATATCGTTATTAGCACAATAACTTTCAAACTTTTTGGAAGTGAAGGCTGCGCCTCGGTCTGAAATGATTCGTCGCGGCAGCCCGAAAAAGGTAGTTAGATCATTTAGCGCATGAATTACTGGGAGCGTACTCGCCGACTTTACAGCTTTTACCACAATATATTTCGAAAATGAGTCAGCTATTCCTAGCACGTATTGGTTTCCAGCGGTACTTTTAGGAAAGGGTCCCAGGTGGTCTACGTGTATCGTTTCGAACGGGATAGGGACAACCGGGCGAACATACAGTTTCCCAACTGACTTCCCAGCAGCCCTTTTAAAATAACAGCATACGATACAGGCAGCGATATATCCCTTAATGTAATTTCTCATTCACTTGAACCAATAATAGGGCCACCCCAAAGCGTTCTCCCAAAGTGTCCTCGGTCATCATGAGCTTTCTTCACAACTCTCCAGCGTACAGCTTTTGGCACGACCCATTGAAGCTCTCCCCGCACTTTCCGATATAGTCGGTTGGTTTCCAGTACGTAATCCTCCCGTAACTGCGCCAGCTGGTCGGAACATTGTTCGCCTCGATTTATCCGCGTGATATTTCGTAGTGTCTCATCCTGTTATTGCATTGTAACCAGCCAGTCTTTGTCGGTAATGTTGACTGTTAAAATCCCCTCAACCTCAACCTCTCAGTGGTGTTTTCGGTAGGTGCACGACTTAAGGCATCCACATGCTGCATCCTGCGGCTGTACCGGTGAATTAGTTTAAAATCATACCCGGTTATCTTCAGCTACCATCGTGCTATCCTTGGAAGTAGGGGCTTCTTTAGTCGCACCGTGGTAACTGCAGAGCAATCTGTTACAATCGTGAAAGGTTTTCCTAACACATAGATTCGGAAGCTTTCCAGCGATTCTACGATAGCGAGTACTTCCAGCTCATACGAATGGTAATTTCTCTCAGCCTCGCTACAACAACGGATATAGTAGCAAACCGGTTTAATCTCATCCGAAGATTCTTCCTGGAACAACACCCCGGCCAGCCCTTTGGAACTCAGCATATGGTTAGTAATGAATTACCTGTGGCATGTGATAGCTTTCCGGGACCCTCATCAATAAATCGGGGGGCGATCCCTAAAATCAAAAATAATCAATCGCCTAGTCTTCCGCCCTCATCTGGTGTTGACACCTCGGCTGTGGCTACTCTGATTTCGGATGACGAAGTCCCAACACTTGACATCGTATCCCCTCCAAAGGAGATCTTTATTTCGCGCCTAAGCTACCATACAACTGCGGAACACCTAAAAAACTACGTTTGTAAAAAATCTGGGCTAGCTGTTAAAGTTATTAGTTGCTACAAATTAACTAAAGACAATCTGGAGGACAGAGTGGTAGCTTCTTTCAAGCTTACAGTGCCCTCAAATTGTGATACTATTTTGAATCCTGAAGCTTGGCCGCCTGGAGTACTTATTAAACCATTCAGCTCAAGAAGAAGGAAGTCCTTTCGTGCACCAGGTAGACAGCAACCTACAAACTAGTATAAGATTTAATGACTGTAGCTTAACTTCAAATATTTCAGTATATTACCAAAATGTAAGAGGGTTAAGGACCAAGCTTGACAAGCTCTTTTTATCGTTACAACTCAGCGAAGATGTATTTATATGTCTTACGGAAACCTGGTTAAATAGTAACATCTTAAACTCAGAAATACCCCTTGATTTTGATATGTACCGTTGTGATCGGGACTTGGCCTCTGCAAATAAAGTAGATGGAGGTGGTGTTCTTGTAGCTGTTAGTAATACAGTGCGTAGCTCCCTTTGTGCTGATTTTTGCTTTTCCCGTGTTGTGGATTGTGTGATTGTCAAGATCTTCCTTCCTAACAATACATCTTTATTAGTTTCCTCTGTCTACATACCTAGTAACTCTCCTTTGTATGTGTATGAGACATTCTTTGACGAGTTTTCCTCTTATGTCTTATTGCAACATCCGCAATCTTTAATTCTAATATGCGGTGATTTTAATTTGGGAACAGTGCAATGGACGAAGAACCTTCCTTTCTCTGTTTCATCAACCGACGCATCTTCTTTATCCCTCTCCTCGTTTCTATCACTCTGTTCACTATCGCAATTCAATAATATCCCTAATGCTAATGGTCGGGTACTTGACCTAGCTCTTTCTAACTTTCCACTAAACTGTCTATCTGTTTCCACTGCATTAAATCCTCTAGTGAGTATCGATAGTCATCATCCGCCATTATCGCTCGATCTCTCCATTACACCTTTGTCAAGTCGTACGTTTGCTTCTTCGCCAAAATTCAACTTCTTCAAAGCAAACTACGAAGCTTTAGCCTCCGAGCTGAGCTTGATTGACTGGCAGGAGTTTTTTTGATAATTTGGAGTGTGAGGAAGCTCTGAATAAGTTTTATAATTACCTCTATGAGTTGATTAAACACTTCACACCTTTACAAGCTCTTCGCAAAGTAAAGCAGAAACCATGGCTAACCAAGCAAGTACTAAGTGCCTTGAATGCTAAAAGTAAGGCACACCGCCGTTTCAAGCGTTGTGGTACTGAAGAATCCAGAGCTCGCTTTTGTGATCTACGTCTTGCAGCAAAAAAAGAACTAAAGACTACAATGAAAAACTACTTCAGTAGGTTGGAGAGTTCCCTCATGGCGAATAATGCGAAACCATTCTGGTCATACATTAGATCCTTTAAGTCCTCCTCTTCTGTCCCTCCTTCAGTCCGCTGGAATAATATAGTTAGCTCTTCTCCACAGGATATTTCCAACTTGTTCTCTCAGTTCTTCTCGTCAACTTTTATTCCTTCTTCTCATGTCTCTAATCCAGTTAATACACCTGTACTTCACTCCATTGACACTTCTTCACTTTTCACTGACCATATCGAAGTTGAATCCCTCATTAATTCACTTAATCCTAATATATCACCTGGTCCTGACGGCTTGCCGAATATTTTTGTCAAGTCATTAGCGTCTTCACTTTGTATCCCTCTGGCATTTCTCTTCAACCTCAGTCTAAAGACTGATATTTTCCCTACTTATTGGAAAAGAGCAAACGTTGTTCCTATTCTTAAAAGTGGTGATCCTTCTTCTGTGTCCAATTATCGTCCTATTTCCTTAATTTCCTGTTTCCCAAAATTACTTGAGCGTCTGGTACACAACCGGCTTTCAGTTTCATTGTCCCCTATCTTGTCGAAAGAACAACATGGGTTTCTCAAAGGTCGCTCTACGACTTAAAATTTAATTGAATTCACCGATTTCATTGCTAAGGCCCTAGACAATCGATTGCAGGTTGATGTAATCTTCACTGACTTTTCGAAGGCATTTGACACGGTCAACCATCAACTTCTCTGTTATAAACTGAAAACTTTTGGGGTTGTTGGCCCTCTCTTATCATGGATGGACTCCTACTTGTCTTCTCGTATATGTTGTGTTAGTTACTGTAGAACTACCTCTATTCCATTCTATCCGTCCTCTGGTGTTCCTCAAGGTTCCATTTTAGGTCCCCTCTTATTCCTATTGTTTATAAATGATCTTCCTTCGGTTATCGCTTCCAATTGCCTACTGTATGCCGATGATTTTAAAGTCTTTCGAGCTATCAGGTCTGTACAAGTTTGTCAATATCTTCAGATGGACCTGATTGCACTAAGTAACTGGTGTTCGTCTAATTACCTCTGTCTTAATGTTGCCAAATGCTATAAAATGACTTTTAATCTAAATCGTTCTCCGCTGAATTTTACCTATATGTTGAACGAAGTCCCACTCGCTGCTGTGAGCTCTGCTAAGGACCTTGGCGTTACTTTTGATCCTAAGCTCAATTTTGATGCACACGTTCTAATCGCGACTACTAGGGCCTCGAAAATATTGGGACTAATTTTCAGGCACGCGCATAAATTTAACAATATACCTACTCCTGTCCGCTTGTTTATCTGTCTTGCCCGTCCTATCCTCGAATATTGCTCTGTAGTTTGGTCTCCCCGACACTCCTACCTCATTGACTCGTTAGAGAATGTCCAGCGTAAATTTACTCGTGTCTTGTTTTACAAATTCAAAATCCCATATCAACCCTATGACTGCCGTTTATCCTTCCTACGTTTGCCTACTCTGTCATCCCGTCGCATGTATCTAGATCAGTGTTTTCTGTATCAACTCTGCCACAATCAAATTTCATTAACATTGCTTGCAGACCTACGTCTTCGTCAATCATCGCGTTCTTCTCGGGCAAACATTTTTTTCGTGCCACCGTATGCCCGTACAAATTTATATTTTCACTCTCCTATTTACGAATGGTGAGGAATCATGATAGGCTTGAGCTTGGTCCTTTTTCCGACTCATACCTAGTTTTTAAATTGAGGTTAAGAAGCCTGATTCTTAAAGCTCAGCTGGAGTAAATATTAGACTTTATTTTCTTTTTTTGTGTGCTTTAATTTAATTTCACACGCATATTTATTGTTGTTAGTACCATTGAATTTCTTTTTTATATTAACTTTAACACTTATGTAATGTGACGCCTACGCCCGGGAATCGAAGTGATTCCGATCCCGAACCCTTGCAACCGGCCAGATGGGTATGTCCTCGAAGTGCCAGCGGACTTCATCTGTCGTGCGGATATCGTTGCGCAGAAAATATTTCTTTTCTTTCCAAATATTTAGATCTGTGGATATAAATATTCGAAATATAAAATTAATCCAAACCCCGACACATTTCGAGACATATCCATCTGGAAATGCCCCTCCACCGTGGCCATCGAAAAACTATGCCACTGGCGACAAATGGAGAGGCACATTGCCGCCATGTGGCGTGCCATTCCACACACATCTGTTTTGTCCGATGTGACAACCGGTTGGATTTGACAGCCACATGGAGAAGAAGTACAAGTAAACCGTTTCTTAAATATTCAGTTAATTAGTGAAGATTATCTGATTTAAATTTTGTCTAATTTAATTCTTCAACTATTTGCTAAGTTATTATTGCAAAACTGTGCGCGTAGCTAGCGAATAATTCGACATAAAACGTTTTTCTTCTACGTCGTCCAGAACGTGTCATGGTGTGGTGTCGGTAGCGACTTGGCGCGGTCCTGGATGTGTTTACAACTATTAAGAGGTAATTTTTTTTTTGTTCGACTTACATCGACGAATGCCTTACCATGTTTTGCTTGCAGTTCATCGCCCCCTCGTCGTCGAAGCGCCTCAGCATTCGACCCGCCAAAAAAATCTACCCACCCGTAGAAAGTCAATAGCTACATTTAGTGGTGCTAATAGTAGCAATCCGAATATTGGGGAAGACGAAATGCCATTTGACGGACAAAAGAATCAACGGAGGGGATTCTGCTTCATCACGGTCGAGTCTGAACAAGTAAGTGGCATAGCGAAATATCGGCAGTGCCGGATGGTGCTTGTCGTTTAGACAGATAGCCATCAAATCTTAAAACAATTCAGTCCCCAAAATCGTGACCATTTGGGGATGATTAAAGTGTCTTTCGATACAATTCCGAAAGATTTTAGAGGACTTCGCGCATGTTTGGTCTGTTCATCAGTTTAGACGTTTGAGCCATTCAGATGAGGTGCCTGCAACAATTGCGTAGAGTTTTTGTCGGTGAAGAATAACATGGATCAGGTTTACGATTGTACAAGACACAATATTGAGTGGCTTGATCGCTGTTATGTCCTGGAGATAGCTAGGCAAACAAACGCCAGAAGATCAATTGCTTTTGCCGGGG
This sequence comes from Odontomyia ornata, assembly GCA_963969285.1. Taxonomy (NCBI): domain Eukaryota; kingdom Metazoa; phylum Arthropoda; class Insecta; order Diptera; family Stratiomyidae; genus Odontomyia; species Odontomyia ornata. The sequence goes on from OZ017740.1 coordinate 33,764,801, forward strand.
AATATATGTCGATTCTGTTTCTGCCCGTTGCCCAATGTCACTGTATGTGATATGAAAAGCCGTGGAATAGATCAAGAGATAGATACTAGTCAGTATCTTTTGAATCTGATTTATTTTTATAAGTACTTCCGGAGAAGCATACGACGATTCACTCGGCTGAATAATGTTTGTTTCCAATAATTCGTCTATAATTCTTGTTACCTCAGGTCTTTTCGCAAAAGCAATGCAATCAGGTCTGTGGTAAATGGGTTGGTCTGATATCAACCTGATTTTCAGCTGTTCCAGTTTACACTTCCTAATCTCCGATAGATTCTCGGCGAAACAATCTTTGAATTCGCATAATAGTTTATCTAACTTGCGATACTCGTCCTCGTTCAAGTTCTTTTTGTCTTCGATTTTACAAAGTCCATCTCCAATGATTAGGCTTAGACGTTGGCTTTTTAGGAAATCAGCTCCCACTAGAGCAGCACAAGGCAACGTTCTATCTTCCACGATATAGAATATGTGAAAAAAATCCCTATTATCAAACTGCATCTCCCTTCTGATTTTTCCCGTAGAGCGATATTTTCCACCACCGAATCCAGAAAATTCGATTTCAGTCGGTTCGACTGGCGCAATGGCATCAGCAACGGATCGAGCTAATAATGAACGTGAGCTTCGTGAGTCTACTATTGCGAATATACTTTTTCCCTAGACAATTATTTTTTTCGGCGGCAGTAGCGGTCCAGAAACAATTGATAAATTTTCCTCCTCCTGTATTTGCAATACTACATCTGACTGCTGTGGTGTAGATCCTCTCGATTATTGAGCTCAGTTGAGGCATTCACTCGTTCTATGTCCCGTACGACGGCAATGACCGCAACGCGGATGACGCTGTGGATGCGGACATCGCACTGCCAAATGACCTCGCTAACGGCAATTGAACCATGTCGGTCCGGTTACGCGCATTTCGACTCGCCTAGTATTCGACACTCGTACCGACTGGTCGCGTAGCGGCAGAAATTCACTACGTGATGCACGCATCTGATGCGGATCTATAGCCGGCACAACATTCTCCTCGAAGCGGCTAATCGCCATGTGAAATTCTTGTAGTTCTGCGAATTCACTTCCCGCAAGAGCGTTTTGCAGTGCTGGATGACTCGGATACACTTTATGACACTTCTCCCCTTCGCCCAATTGCTGTCATTTTATAAAAGTATTCGTCCAAACTTACCGAATTTGCACGAATCGGTCTCATAAACTTTAAATGCACATCGCCTTCGTCAATTCGAGTAGGAAAGTCGATCACTAGTTTGTTCGCAAACTCTGGGAAACTTTTAAATACTTGCATTTGTCCGTCGTTCCATATTTTTGCATATCCGCACTGTTTTTTCCTTCAATTCGCATATGCGCTTAATAAACTGCTCTGCAGTCCAGTCTCGCTAGTTCCGGTCGAAACTTGGCAACATCTCCGCAATGTCGCGGACGGAGAAAAACGTTCTCGTTTGCCGATATGTTAATTCTAGGAATGCCTGCTTCCTTTCCAGCAAAGTGCGTTCACGCTGTTGAAGATTTAATCGCCGTGGCGCCTCATGCTCATGCATCACCTCCTCGGCTTCTCGAGTTGCGCCCGTCTTCTCCGTTAGGGTGATTTCGTCGTCATGACCACTCGCGTTGCCACTTAGATCTCGCACAATTTGAACTTCGGTCATCTGCCTTGGAGTGCTGCTTGCTTCTGGGAAATCTGACTGCACCAACCTTTTGATTAATTCCGGTTTATTTCCCGATGTTGGCAGCCCACGCTCGCGGCAGAAGTCTTGTATCTCTTTTTTCGTTTTAATCACGTACATGACTGATCCCACTTTTGAACTGTCAGAATGGGTAATGAATAAAACCAATCGAGTTCATCTAATTTAGCTTTTTTATTTTATTAATTTCTTTCCGTAAGCAACACACGTCTACTCGGCTTCGTTGGCATGCTCGACTGACCGCATTTCACGACTGGCACCCGTTGTTGCCAGTTGTCCAGTTTCTCCAGTGTTGACAATACTAACAAAAACAATTCCAATATATTTACGAGGGCCGTCCAGAAAGTAACAGGGGAGTTGGCCTGACGCAGCATTGGGCGGGACCACCGTCGCCATCTAAGCGTCAGAGTGTTCTTACACTCAGTACGCAACCAGTCGTGGTAGCTTGCGCATGGTGCCTTTCGTACTTTTTATGCAGTGGAGTGAGCTATCAGCTGTGAAGTACGAGATATGTTAAGGTTTTAGTTGGCAAAAACAGTCCGAAAATTAAGACGCGCGATACGAAACAAACGTCGGGGAAAACTTAGCAAACATTTTGTTTCTCCATGACAACCCTCGTCCATATACGGCCAATCGACCCAAGAGCTCTGTAGAGAGGGTATTGAAAAGTTTGTATCACGTTATTCTATATGTCTTAATTTGAAAGATGATTATGTAAAAAAAATTACCTAAAATTTTGCCTCGGAATATAATACGAATTATTTCTTCACCTTATTTTTTTATCTCAAAACGTCTGTTACTTTCTGAATAGTTCTCGTATTAGCATTTGATGTTCCGGTCGACTTTCAATCTTAATGTGTTGTCATCTACTGACTCCAAATTAACCACTCTCACAAGGGCTCTGACTAGTCACTTCCCTCACCCGCTAATCAAAGAGGTTTATACTTTTTACTATCACATGCTCGTGATGTGACTTTTGTGATCAAAACGGAACCCCTTTCGTCTGCTGAGATCTGAGGATCGAGCAGCATAAGATATTTGAAGGATTTTTATGAAAATTGAATTTGGAAGAAATTGGAAATTTCAGGAATTTTTCGAAATTGTGGAAAAAGCCCCTGGGCAAGGCGCGTAGAGCGAGCATGAGTAGGAAAGGAAGTGGAATGAATGGACTGGACAGAAGAAGTTGAATTGGAATTGGAGTATTTGGAAAAAACACAATTAAAGAAAAGATTATTGTTAAGGCTTTTTTAAGTTTTATTATTATTTTTGTTTACGATGCAATTATTTTGCTTTTAGATCTTTTAATCACTAGGCAATAAGTGTTTCAGTTTTTTAACTTTCTTTCATTTTCCCGCGACAGTATTCCAAGTTCTGTCTTGGAATCATGAAAATACTGTACGTGAAGGGGTCTCGTACTCTAGCTTTTTGCAAAATGTAAAGAAGCAGCCTGCACCTCAGCCTCTACGGCAACCCGAACAGCAACCACAGCAGTCGCAGAATAACCGAAATACGGTTTTCAGCACTGACTGCAAACAATTTTTGGGATGTGACTTATTCACACTCATTCGAAAAGTAGACTCTTTGATCCCGAACTTTTAAAAAATCTGCATTCATAGAATTCGCCTTGAAAGTATCTCGTCGTGATGAGTTCCATTAAACTCTCGATCCTCATCATATGTTCACTAGCTCCACGCTATAAGGAAATTCGTTCAAAAATAGTCGAACCCCCATAGACCAGACTTCTTGTTTATATCGGAAACAAGACTCAAGGAAAGACACAGCGTGCTTCTGGGAAAATCAAGATCATCAGGCGTGATGATCCAGAGGGAGTCCTTGGAGTTGCTTTGGCTCACAAAGATCACCTGAAAATCCAAAGGCATTGTCTGAAATGTATTGAAACAGCATTGCATTAGTGGGGATCTATGTTCGACATGGATATTCGATCAGGGAGCTCATTGACGACTTGGAAACAATGCTTACTCTGTGCAAAAAAATCGTTTTGTATGCCGTGGGAGGTGATTTCAATGCGAAGCATCCCTCATGGGAAAATATTGCATCTAATGGCTATGGAACATCTATCTCTAACTGTACTCAATTAAGTAAGGATCTCATACTAATTGCCCCGAAAGAGCCTACCTACCGCCGAAGCTCGTCTATTATTGACTACTTCATTGTGTCTGCCAATCTAGTAAATCTCTCACACAGTTGGAGGAATTTCGAGTGTGGAGTTCTTGACGCCGAGTCTGACCATCTTTTGGTTCAGCTGACTTTAAGACTGAAGAAGGGTGTGAAACTTGAGGTTGGAGATCTTCAATTTCTCATTCCATACTAGCGAATTGATTGGGGAGCAGTAAGTGGTGACGTTGACATAAAATTGAAGAGAATTTCGATCAATAGAATGAAAAATCTTTCTATTCCTGAAACCGATGAGGGAGTCGCATGTATAAATTCAACCCTGGATACGGTCATCTCAAAGATCTCCATTAAGAAATCTCGACTAATGACCTTTAGCGGGATTTACCAGAAGACATCTTGGAACTTCCTCGTAGACGCAGTCGACTTAGAAAGCTATTCGCAAGAGTCGACCGCCGCAATTTAAATATGGTCAACTGGGAGTATGAACGTATTCATCTAGAGGTTACGTCTTTAAACCGAATGATCTCGAAGAGAACCACGGTCTTCGCTGACAAGCAATTTAAACAGGCCCTGGAAAGTATCAAACCGGGTGTCTGTATGTTTCCTCATAGGATAACTGCCAAAAAAAGGCTACCCGGGGTCCTCACTTATGATGGATTCATGCTCATGGATGACAAAGCTATTGCTGACTCTATCGCAAAACATTTTGCGAAAGTTTTTCAAGGAGAGAAAGCAAGTGAGGACTCTTCTGTTATTTCGTTAGTGAGCAGCACCACAAAGAATTTCGGCAGAGACAATGGGCAATTATGCTTGACCAGGTTCTCTGATTCAAATCCCGCTGACGCACCTACTGGCCATGGTCTGTTTGTCAGTCCTGAGAGACTCAGTTTGTTGGCACTGGAGCAAAATTCCAAAAAATCAGCAGGGGCTGATGGAATCCCCAATTATATGCTTAAGAAGCTTCCTCATGTTTTCTTGGTTCTCCTCGCGATCATTCTGAATAATTGCATCAGCATTTGCTGCTTCCCTGAGCCATAAAAATGCGCAAAAAAATATTTGTAATACCCAAGAAGTCGAGCAGTACTGGCGTAGTCAATACTCGTCCGATTTCGCTGCTTTCAAATATTGGTAAGCTGCTTGAAAGGGTAATACTTGAAGGTATCATACAATTCTCTCCGAGGGGCAAGAATTGTGCCGGAAACATATATTGACTTCAAAAAAGCCCACTCCACGGTGGAGCTATGGCCGTATTCCAAGCCGATATAACGAGAACTTGGCGCATCAATAAGCTTGTTATTGCTTGCCTGATCGATGTGGAAAAAGCCATTGACTTTATATGGATCAATGGACTTCAATACAAAATGGTAAATTTTGGCTTTCCGGCCCATTTTGTAAAAATTATAGGCAGCTTCATGAGAGGAAGAACTGCCTTTGCGGTGGGTGGTAGATCTAGGTCAGACCCATTTTGTATTCACTGGGGGGTCCCACAGGGGTCTATATTAGCCTGGTTGCTTTTCAACATATTCACCTCTGACGTCCCGGGCGTAAAAGATGAATATAAGCCTGTAATGCAGGTGAACCTCTTCGCTGACGACTTGTTAGTGTAGTCATCTGCTAGGATAAGGTTCCAAAAATATTTGGAATCTCTTTACTGCATATTACCGGAAATGGGGATTAAGGTAAATGCAAAGAAAAGTGAATTACGATTAACTGTGTTCAAGGACCCCCACAAAAATTTTGGTCGTCGTGCAAGAGGCATTTGTGACGCCAGGATTAAGTTGAATGGGCAGGTGGTGCACTGTTCTAGGCAAACAAAGTACTTGGGGGTCGTTTTCGGCAGGAAGACAACCTTTAGTGCTCACGTTGACAATATTTTGAAAAAAGTGAAAAAAGTAACCATCTTCTTATACCTCTTTTCAGGAAGCAATCAACAGCGAGCAAGCGAGTCCAGGTTTTGGCCTATAAAACCTTGATTCGTTCGATCATCACATATGCGGTGATGAGTAGTTTTAAGGTAGTCTTAAGGAAACAAAGTACTTAATCTTAAAATGCTCAATTTTTATAACTGTAGTTGTTAGAGCAAATGGATTTTACACCTAAATTCTTTTTAATTAATATTGTGATCTAATTTAAGTACATTATTATTGAACTCCGGGAAAAGCCCTAAGGCACAACCCGCACAAATATTGTTAGGTTAAGTTATTTATGAATTATTTTTATGTTAAAAATTAGAAAAGTAGTGCACGTGGTGTAGTAGTTTGAGCACTAAGCCCGTAAGCTGAAGGTCTCTGGTTCGAGTTTCGTTGGCGTCAACGAGATTCAGTTCGAGCAATTCTTCGGACGGACTATAAGCCTGTTCAGTTATGATACCTGCTGGTTTAAAGTCAGAACGTATCGCAGCTGGGTGGACGGACACGGCCAAAGCGTCATAATGATCATATCACCTTGTGATGTGCCGATACATTCGATTATGACAATGAAATACTCTAACTATCTCTAAGCGAAGGCCCGAAAGGGGCTGTAGTGCTACGGAAAAAAAATTAGAAAAAATCACCAAATAAAGATCTTGAATCTGCTGAGATCAGATAATCTCCCTCCATTGACCAACATTCAGGATTATGCTCGCGACCTCATCATTCAAATTTGCATGTATATTTTCAATTAATTTTCATTTGGAATCAGTTATTTTTTAAAGTCCGATTTAGGCATCTTTTTTATCAACAATTTTTGCACATAGTCGGGCTTAGCTAAAAGAGAGAAGGCGTTCTGGTATCTCCCCAGATCAAAAGAATGCAGGCGAAAATCGGCGCTTATTAAATATCATACAATGAATTAGGGAAAGCATATATTAGGTAAAAATCTCAGGAAAACTTCAAGAAAGTGGAAATTGTAAGGGAAGTATATAGAAAAACCTATTGGAAAAACAAGAAAACCGACTTCAAAATGCCCTAAAAAGGATGAAATAAATTTTATGGAAGCGGTACCATATCAGTTTTTCCCTGTTTCTTATGTGATGGTGCACATGTTGGAAGTTTTATGTTGAAATGGGGAAATTTATTTCATCGTTTTTAGGGCATTTTGAAGTCGGTTTTCTTTTTTCCCAAAATGTTTTTATTTCACCCTTTTTAGTGGCAAATTTTTAGGGTTCTTAGGGTTTTGTAAAATTATTTTACTAAAATCGTGTCCTGTCTGCCCGTTCGTCCGTCCGTCCGTGTGCTATAGCAATTTTTCTCGGAAACATCTTAAGCTAGAAACATCAAATTTTGTATGTAGGTGTAAAGTGGTGCTCTCGTAAAAGTCCAACTACAAAAAATTGTTATAAAGTATTTAACGAGGGTCTCCCCATAGAGGGGAGTAGCCCGCGAAATGAAATGAAAGGTCTTGATGAGAACTTTACAAAACAGGTCTTAAATAGACTTTTTCGCTTCGAGAATGTACGAGGAGGGGGAATACACGAAAAATGTGTGTGCCCCCTCTCCCCTCGCGATTCGACACCTGTCTTTATGATGAAGTTCTTCTCGCCACGTATAATAACTTCGCATGGACCATCATATGGCATGTTGTAAGAAAACGTGTGTGTTGCTATAGCGAGGTCTTTAAATATAAACGGTGTGCGCAATCCATGTCAGATTATGTGAACTGATTTTATGTCTCCGAAGTATACTAAGCAATACTAAGCAATTTTTGGTCATCAGTTAACTTGTGCGGAACAAAGCGTGCTCAGACCTTTCGTAAGTCCAAATAATCGGTTAAAATGCGATAAATCGATGTTTTGGAGATATTCAACTCCGATTCCGTGAATTTCAACGATGATTTCGGCTCATATTTGATAAATTCACGGATAATTTCGACGGAGTTTCCGGTGATCACTGATTTTGGGCGGTCCGTATGTTCATAGTCATTTATATCCTCACGACCATCTCTGAAACGTGTAAACCACTCATGAACTCTGGCACGAAATAGACAATCATCGCCATAAACTTTTTTCATTGATTCAAATATTGCGGTAAACGGTTTACCGATTTTAAAACAAAATTTGATATTAGCTCTTTGTTCGAAACTCATTTTTGTACCGATGACACAAACATACTGTCACTTTAGACGCAATAACTTCCCTTCCACTGAACCGAATGTCACCAAACTTTCACTGGAAGTCAGGGAGGGATGTAACTTTCCAACGCACTATCTCATTCACAGATGACGCACCTTGTACTTACTATTTAGTAATTCTTGCAAATATCGAAATCACCATTCATGACGCATCATTTATCCGCCCTAGTAAATTTTTTCAGGGAATACACAAAACATTTTGAACATTACGGAAGTTTCAAAGTATCAGCTTGTAATGTTATTTATACTTCTCGCATAAATTTTACCATTGTAGTTGATTAAGATTTGATTCCTTACGTAAAAATTTATAACTTTTGTTTTTATTGTAAATTCTATGTCCTACCATACAGTATACCAGCCCAGTATTTACAATAATGCTACACTCAACAATAGTATGAGCTGTAACAATAACAACTTCTTCGCGAATAATTACAATTATCGATCAGACTACTTCAGTACAAGTAGTATCTCAAGCTACAGCAGCTACAACAACAGTAATAACAATAATAGTGTTGCCACATCAGCGTATAGTAAAAGTAATAACAACAATACCAACTACTATAATACCGTCCAAAATACAAATAGTTTTTTCAATGATGTCAACGGAATTCATAATTACAATAGTCAAACACAACCGCAGGTACAACAACAACAACAAATACAGCAACCACCCCAACAACAACAACAATGGAATGTTTGGCAACAATTCCAATCACCCCTTTCCACACCAAGTTCCGAACAAAATCGTTGGAGTAAGTGTTACTTCTCCGCTTCCAAGAAAAAATGTGAAAATGTTGGTGATTTTTGTTGTAGTGTTGCCACTAGAGTGTTGTTGAGTCGCTAGGACTATCTAGTAATTGTTGAAATAATATCAAAAAGATTGTTTTAGTTAAATGTTTGTTTTGATTTATTCCAGCTATCATGAATGTAAATAATAATTAATTTTTATTTAATTCACTATAATGTTGCTGATAACTGCTACAATTTGTATTGTATCTTCAACTTTGTTCGGAAGTTTAATTTGTTGTAGAAATGGAAGATTGCTAGCCAGAATCAATTAGATGCTAATTGGTAGAAAATGTTTTATTATGTTCGTTTTTCTTTCTTCTTTCTCTCTCAATCGTCTTTTATAGACCTTGCCTTTGCATTATGATTGCTTAATTAAATTAGAATTCCTCTCCATGGTGATTGTGTACGATTTAATTTGAATTTATTTTTTGGTTGAACTGTTTGAAGTCAGCCGTGACGACGCTGTGCATGTATGGAATTTTCTCTTTGAATAATTTTTTTTTCATTGAAATTGATATGAAATATTTTGTAAGTAATTATTGAACTTGACCCGATTGCTTTGAATTGTTTTCTAATCAAGTTGTTCAAATTCGTGATAATAAATGTTTTATGTGTGAATGATTTGACTTATATTCTAGTAGATAATGAATTTTAATTGTACATGAATTAACTTCCTACTCCCAACCACCAATAGAGTTGTTTTGATAATATTTTATGTACATGTTTTCCTTGCCTACTAATAGTGATTTAGTTTAATGATTTCAACATTATTAGAAAACCCAGCATACAATACGACTCGTCAATGGAGATCCGTTCAATGGAAAAACCTCAGAATTTTTAAGCTACAGAGTTCTTAGATATCTAGGAAGTAGCTTGCTTTTTAGATCATTTTAACAGAACAATAATCGTCTTAAGTTTTTGTGGTTTTATATAATAATCTTGTGTTTGCTTGTTCTTGTTGTATTTGATAATTTTGAATTCATTTCGTTACTAAACTAATATTTATAAAAATTTACAGGTCTTCCAATGTCATTCAATTCAACAAGCAATTCGCTTTCGTCAAGTGCCACATTTACTTCAAATTCTTCGATAAATTCCACACCACCGGCCGATCGTTATGCGGCACTAAAGGATTTGGATGATCAATTACGTGAAAGTAAAACCAGTTTGAATGGAAGCAGTTTCAGTTCACCCGGTAAGTTATTTTTACATAAAAGATGTTGGTACGATTTTTTGATTAGCTTCCCTAGCTCCTGAACCCTTTGACTCGCACCATTAGATTGCGATTAGAAAACTCGTTTGATTAAGTTTGAAACACTTAATTTAACCATCCAATTTGGAAAACAATATTAATTTAACGACATTTATAATATTCGAACAATTCATCGTCAATACCAAAAATAAACTTCATTTACCCCGCAAACTCATTCTTTACTATTCTTCAGGAAACTTAAATTTCCTCTGCTGAATAATTCAGGAGTATTTCTTCTTTAAGTGAAAAAAAATATTTTTGAATCAGCTGTCAAATTATATAGAACGTATTCGCAAATTGTCACTGATTGTATCACTAGATAGTTTATTTCCACTAAACATTGTTTGTATCACTAGATACAAAAATACTCGTATATGAAGCTACATATATCAAACAAAGAATTGTAATGAATTTGACCTACGCCACTGGCGGCCAATACATATGCACATTGCTACCATATGGCTTCCCATCTGACGTCAGTTGCGACGACTGCACATCCCACATCAGTTTTGTCGTAGGATGTCAAAGGGAGTGGGACACAACCGCATGGTGCGTGTGACAGTTTGGCTGCCGGTGGAAGGGAGAATGGAACTTCAACTTGATTTTTGAAATTGCTGGTCCGACGCTCTGTGATTTTTGTTCACAATTGAATTGTCTGAAGTGGGTGGAGGTGACAGTGATTCGGATTGAGGATCGGGCCCTTCAGGTGAGGAACCTATGAATGCGGACGCATCGCCAGGGAGCAGATCGAGATCGGAATCAGGTAAATAGTTTGACAAAAGTGCTTTGCATTCGTTGCCCTTTAGAGCCTTAAATAGCACCTTTCTTCGAATTTGAACCAAAGATTGTTCATCTATCGAGCTTACATCCCAAATCTTATTCCAACCATTTTGCAGGCCAAAAATAAAATGGTAATTGTGGTTAATCACGACCATCGCACTGAATTTGCGCATGTTAATGAGGCTGCTTTCGACCCAATTTTCTCCGAGGATCACTGTTTGGCAATTTTCAATGACCTTGACAAAATAGAAAGGCTTTTGCTAAACGTTATTCCATTCTTCTTTATCGGGGATTTCATAAAAGCGAGCATAATTATCATTGTGAATTTTTTCCGAAATCGTTTACTGCCAGTTCGCTTTTCCAAAATCATCCCACAGGTCATACAGGTGAAAAAACCTTATGCGTGTCAAATATGTAATGCGGTAAGACATTCCGAGTTAGTGGCTATCTTAAGAGACACACTAATATTCACGGCCGTGAGAGAAGAAAGCGTGGTAGTACATAGTATTAAAGAGGAAGATATTAAAAACTAGCTAGTTGACTTCATGCCTAAACAAGATTCATCTAGACCGCATATACAGTCGATCAAAGCAGGGCCAAATCTTCTGATGAACTTAAATTTTCTGCATAAACAACTACACGCATCTTCTCCCCACGCTTTGTTGAAACTTGAATCCAACACAAAAATTTGTCAAAGTACCAAAAATGGCACAATGATTTATTTAGATAGTGCCGTAGAAAGTCTTAAAACTCAGACAGTTGACAGTTTGTAGTGAATAATAAGTTTCAATAAGTCCGTAAAGGACTGCAGCGATGTTCTGCCGCCTCGGCAGAAGAAGATGGCAATATCTGCCGAGAATGCCCTCGTCTGGAGACGCGTGAATGCGCTGGCAGGCTAGCATTGCGGTGTCGTGGGATGGGTTCATTTCCCCAGCACGAGGACCCACTACAAAAAAAATTTCGCACTCACGAATTTGATGTTGTTCAAGAGGCGACCGAAGTCGCAAAAAGTGTAGATAACTACACCGAGGGAGATAGTACTTGTTTCGAGAACAAGAGGAACCTGAGAAGAAAGGCGGACTTGGGGTAACCTCGACATTACCCGACGAAGCTCATGGCCCACAAATGAAAGAGGGGCAACCGGGTGGTGATGGAGCCCCTTCGCACCCACCCAACCGGAATAAATCCATATTTTGTTGCAGTGGCCAGGTATTCCTCTTCTGAGTGGAAAACTCATACAAATTGCCTTGTATAAACTTTCCCATCAGAAGGGGAGTACCCCGGTGACCAATTTATGCCATAGAATTATACAACTCGATTGCATAACGCTATGCCATAAAGAGGCACTCTTTATGGCATAGCGTTATGCGATGACACCTGAAACAAAGAAAAAAAGGATTAATTTGTACCCGCTGGCTCATTTCTTTAGGGGGCAGCCTGCCACCGTACCGGGTCCTATACTCGGTCTATACTGGAAAGACCGTAATTTTTTTTCTACCAATTCAACATTATTCCGGTTTTATTTAGATTAAATAAATTGGTTGAAATATAATTTATATTTAGGTAAACAAACCAAATGTAAAATATCTTTATAAAAATGTTTGAAATAATAGGCATATATAAAAATGAAACAAAAAGGGTACTCACCCATACATCCTCGTCGGGCGCCCGCTGACTATGTGGGTGGTCCTGTAATGCAACTTTCTTGTCGTTATAGCTACTTCTAACGTTAACATGCATCGACGAATACTGAGATTCCAACCAAAATTATCGGAGATTAATGACAAACAGCTGTTCTTTGATCGTTGCTGCCCTTGCTAATTTCCATCCAAAGGAGTAGTTGACGAAATAGTGACTTTCCTACTCCTTTGAAGACACCGATATTTTGGGCATACAATGGAGCTTCTATGTATAGCGGCAAATCGATAGAAACAATGCGATTGGCTCCTAGTTTTACCAAATGATTTAGGGGCACCATGTATTAGAATATTTTAATGTCCTACGTCTGCCTTTTCGTATCGTTCTTCCTTCAATTGTTGAAATTTACGTACTGTTAATAAGTGCTTGCTTTCGGCAATAACAATAATTTGAGCAACGCGACGTTCCCGAGCACTTCATACTTGCGACGGCCCTAAGAAGAGAGTTCGGAATGCGAGACTTCACAGTTCTGCCCACTAGAATCCAGCCCAAACTACAATTTAAAATTTACCACGAAACGACACGGAACAAATCTATAAATGAAACAAACTGCCTTCCATCTAACCTTTTCGAGGGGTTTTAGTCAAAAGCTTCGTCTTTCGCTCAGCTGGATGTTATTTTGCTTTTACACGAATCCCGATTAGACATTCAACTGTTTCTTTGGGTCCCACTCCACATCCGATTCCGAATTCGCGTTCACCATATATTAAAATTCCGCTAAATTTCGTCAACCTGCGATGAAAAGACAACAAAACTCGCCCTTCTTTGACGTTTCGAAATGCATTTACTAGTTGCTTCAGGGAATTTATCTTTGGGATGGATGAAGATAATGACGAATAAATTCTCTTGACAGTATGTCCAAAAGTTTCGTTCGATCATACGCGCCTTCGTCTCGTTGAACTAGAGAAACTTGGCGTTAATTCAATAAGAACTTTGGCAACTTTTCTTGTGTTTGATTTCAACAAGATTTCGAGTTTTCGTCTCAGATCGAACTGTTACACTTTGTAATGCACAACAATCGTATGTAGATTCGGGCGTTTGTTCACTAGGTCACCGCCAGGCACTTGTCTAAATCAATTTCAAGGCAACACAAGCGAAGGATGCGTTACCAAAACACTCGCGCGAGAGCTCTTTCACTTTTCTGCTCCTTCAACGTCGTCTAACCCAAATTCATGCGAATCCTTCGCAACGTCTACGCTCGCCTCAAGTGGCAGCCAGCGAAAAACAGGGAGGATTCAATGTTGTAGTTTACCAACGAAGAAACCGAGTCCTAGATATTAATTCCTGTTCCCGTTCTCAATTCCAATTGCTTGAGAGTCGTGTGCGGCAGTTTCACTTAATTCGCTGATTCTGTATTCCAAGTGGGGCGTGCAGAGAATCCTTGAATGGATTGTTGTCAAGTGTTTTGACTGGGGCTCACCTCAAAATTGTGTCCCGGAATAAGGCACTGGCGTTCAATTGATTGCCTGTGAATGGAGCGTCGAAGAACTGCGTTGAACTCTATTGATTTTTTTTTTATCTCGGCTGCTGCTACTGGCAGGACACTTTGCTTGCATCGATGTGTGGGAGACGGAATGGTGCCCGGGATGCAGTCCAGTAAAACTGTTTTCTACTGGCGCATGTGATATGGATAGGGAGCTCGCCACGATTGTGCCCTTTCGCTCGCTCCTAGTTAAGTGCAGGATGTACGTATGATGAGGAGGAGTTGTGTGTGGTTTTCTTGTCGAACTATTTTCTGCAGTTGCCGTTGTGTCGCACTACTTTCGGGTCAACTACTCGAAAACGCTTTCAACTAATTAAAATTTTGGCCTTGCAAGACAGGAAGCTCCAGGTCGCGTTTCGGTGAGGAATTCCGCGAACCCTTCACTGCCAAAACAAATCAAACCAAATTGAAAACGAGAAACCGGTCGAAATGGTCGGGTGGGTCGGAGTTGATGTTCAAGTCCTTTGGTCTTTCAATGGAACCACGGAAGCGCGGAATACGCGGATTGCGTGTAGTCACGTAGGTCAGATCACCTCTCGCGGTGAGGGGTCAAAACTGTCGACCGCCAGGGAAGAACTGAAATGTGGAAGACCGTAAAGCAGCGAGTAACTTCACCACCAGCCAAACTACCGTTGGGGCTGTGGGCGCGGGTGTTGGCTAGCTCCCACACTATATGCGTGCACTTCCGTTCGCGATGCGAACCTTCGAACTGTCCTATATGTGCGAATTGCGCGTTCGTTCAGTAAGTCGTATTGAGATTTTTGAATTTTCCGATTACCAGTGGAAAACCCAACATCAATTGGAACCGTCTTGGAAACACTTTCGCCAAGCAGCGGACCGGCCGATCTACCTCTTAGTATATCGCGAGCTGAACTCCCATGTGCGCAAGTCCGTCCCGTACCGTATCCTCAGCACAATTCATTGCATCAGCAAAGGGGTCGAAGTTTTGCAAATTCTGGATGGATATGCGCTAAACAAATTAAACACAGGAAAGAAATAAAATTGCCAATCAAATATCGGGCACAACTTCCCAAACGTGTGTTACCTGTTTAGTGCACTTGAATAAAAATCTTTCCTATCACTCCTCCGTCCAATGGCAACTGCTGTCAAAAATATTCAATCGTCCCAGATCAATCTTAAATCGTACCAGTTCGATCGTAAATCGTTCCAGTTCAATCTGAAATCGTTCCAGTTCAATCTGAAATCGCTGCGTTCGTTTGTTTAGTTGATCTGGGACATTTTATGCCTGAATTTCCTTTAACCCTTAACTGCTCGATTAATACAAGTTATTGAAAAGATCACAAATTCAAACGAAAATAATCATTACGATGCGCATAGAAAAAAAAACGAAGAGCCTCAAATTCATCATCGTCTGTAGATGCTATGTGATTGCTCATATATAATCGAAAGTTCGAGATGCAAGGTAACAACGATTTTGCGGTGAGGTTAGACCAAGAAAGTATAGAAATTTATTGAGGATAAATATTAAAGACTTATTTTGAGAAGCAAGTTAGAGATAATATTATTGATAATTATTTCAGGGGAAAGTTAATGTAATTTAAGATTAGAAGAAACAAATATTTGATAGGTTTAAAGTGAAACGTGTATATTTAGGATAAGAGATAAATCGTAGTAATCATGATTAAAAATGATGATTTGAGTAATTAAGGCAAAATTGAAAATATACTTTACGGTTGACGAACGACATAAACGTAATTTGTCTATATGACTGACGTGACACGGTTTAACTATTTGTTAATTTTAATTACTTTATCCACTACGTCACTGTTTTCACTTTTTCTTACTTACTCACACAAGCTTTTTTTATGAATTTAAAATACTCTAAAGCCAATATTAAGTTAGAAAGAATTAGGCTTCACGGTGCAAAGGCATACATTTATTATTGTACATATATAATGATGTTACTATTTTATTTAATAGTAAACATAGACGAAATCAATTTTATTATTAATTTCACATAGTTTCCTTAAAAAAATAATACTTTTGAGTCTCACACAACAAATGACAGCTCAAATTTCAATATCTTTTAATTATGCGAAACAAACTTGCAATATCTTTTAGTTACGCGAATAAGTTATCAAAAGTCCTGCTGAATTATTTAACCAATTAGCATAAATACTGTCGCGTGTTTTCGGTTCGCGGCCAATAATTTTAATGTTCCGGGGAAGTGAAAACGCAATGTCTTTTAAATTAAATTAAAAGAGTTTATCCAATTAATCACAAAAATGCACAATTACTTATTTTAGTATTTCACAATTTTAATTTTCACTAAGTCTATAAATTTGTCATCCAACTGTCCACTTAAAATCACTTCGCACTCAAACAATCAATCGTCTTTACTTCGCGTTCCACCATATCGCAGTTTTCTATCGCGGTTGTAATGAATGATCCCCCTATTCATTCAGCTCGCCTTTATATAGGGTCTCTACCTATTCACCCATTTCTCGTACATTGGCGAATGTTCTACCGAGAGGTACCTGGTAGATTCGAGCAAATTAATGAATGGAGTGACGTCACTTGCAGATGTTGATCATGCTTGTTGGGTTCTCGTGGGTTCGAGTAAATTCATTTGTTGACGTTCTTAATGATTATGAAAACAATTGCGACAGCAGCTCGCAGAATCATTTGTACATGTAATTATTTGTACATGTAACAATACTTAAATATAATCCTTGATTTAAGCTATGATCAAGATATAAAAAGCATAAAGCTTTTGACACAAAAACATATTTAATTGACTATTTTCTTTTATTATCAAATACAAGTTATTCTGTTTGAATATTTTTTAGGATTGAGTCGGGCTTAAATTAAGAACAAGTACTTGTTGATAAAACAAGATTGTAGAACTTAATTTTTTTCCAATAATGGTATAAAAAGACAAGTTAAATTGCCACATTTTGATTTGATGCAACAAATGTTTTTTTTATACAATAATTATTCTCAAGAGGATCACGTGAAAAAGAAGAAATATAAGCATAAGTCAAGAAATGTCAAGAAAAGGCAGAAAATATTTGAACAAATACAACAAAAATTTAATGAAACGACACATTTTTGCATCCCTGTTACGTACTACTAGTATTGGATAGGATTTTTAAGGAATTTCTTATCTTTTCAATTTTAATTTAATATTACTAACGATAAGAGTATAAACAAAATCAGCAATTTTTGAAACGGACTAGCTATTGTAATATGACCGACAATTTAGGATTTAAAGGGAATAAATTCGAAAATTTGCAAATAAAATCGATTATGAACTTTTAATCTAACAACGACTTTCCTTTCCAGCCTGACCTTCTCTTTCAGCAGCAGTGATAGTGCATGGTAAGTATGGCGTGAAGAGGGTAGGGTTTTAGAAATCTGCGGATAGTCGGTTTCGCGTCGCGTGCGGTACGCGGTACCTTCGTTTGCCTTGCCTTTTTCTTAGCGTAGAGTTCTTCGGGATTGAATTAACGTAGTGTATTTTTTGACCGCGTCGGTAAACTTCGGGAACGCGAAATTGAATTTATGTTTTTGTAATTGACTGGAATGATGAAGAAATACGGAATAAAGCTAAGTAAGTTTCCCTTCCGTATGTTTGAATTGTTGACGCGTTTGAAACGGGCATTTGATGGTGGCTGAAATACGTAATTGAGCGTAATCCATTTAAAGACCTGCGATCGAAATCCTCTCCGAACTAGCTGGTCGACAAGCAGCCACCGCGAAATGGATTACGGGTGCACAGACTGGTTGGCCGGTTAACGTCTAGAACCGATGAGAGGTCGGTTCCAATTTCGTTCGAACGATTTTAGACAGAAGATCATTACAGAATAGACACCGTTATGCATTTACAATCAGGCAATGAATTTATTTCTTACAGATCGTTAATTTACCTTCTTATTCTTCTTCTTAGCACTACAGCGCCTCTCGGGCCTTCGCTTCCTGCAAATAGCGCCTCCTTTATATATACGTATATATATATATATATATATATATATATATATATATATATATATATATATATATATATATATATATATGTGTATATGTATATATATATATATATATATATATATATATATATATATATATATACATATATATATATATATATATATATATATATATATATATATATATATATATACAAAGTATGTGTATATACATACGAGGTGTGTTCAAAAAGTATCGCGAATTTTGAATTTTCGCGGGTTACGTATATTCGAATTTCGATTTTTTTGTGGCGTTATGTTGGTACTCATGTCTGTCACTTATGCCGACAAGCTCGGCCATTTTGAATGTTCACTTGATTGGTGATAGCTGCTTTACTTGCACGTGTTTTCAATCGTCTTCGATTTTTACTTATTCAAAAAAATGGATCAAAGAACGTGTATCAAATTTTGTGTGAAAAACGAAATTAAGTGCGCGGATGCATTCCGAATGTTGACTGTGGCATACGGAGAAGCTACCTTGGACCGAAGCAACGTTTATCGGTGGTACAAAATGTTTTTAGAAGGCCGAGAAGATGTGAACGACGAAGAGCGTGCCGGACGCCCGAGCACTTCAACAACAGACGAAAAAATTAATGAAGAGGAGAAAATGGTATTGGCCAATCGTCGAATCACCGTTAGAGAAGTTGCTGAGGACCTAAACATATCGATTCGCTCGTGCCATTCGATTTTTATCGACGATTTGGGCATGAGACGGGTCGCCGCGAAATTCGTACCAAAGTTGATCAATTGCGACCAAAAACAGCAACGCATGAACATTGCTAATGAGATGTTAAACTCTGTCCGCGACGAACCAAATTTGCTCCAGAGGGTCATAACTGGTGACGAATCGTGGGCTTATGGTTATGACGTGGAAACCAAAGCTCAATCATCTCAATGGAAGCTGCCGCATGAACCAAGACCGAAAAAAGCGCGCCAAGTTCGGTCGAATGTGAAAGTTTTGCTGACAGTTTTCTTCGATTGCAGGGGCGTGGTGCATCATGAGTTCTTGCCACAGGGAAGAACGGTCAACAAGGAATATTACCTGCAAGTTGTGCACAATTTGCGCGAAGCAATCCGCCAGAAACGCCCGGATTTGTGGGAGAACAAAAATTGGCTTTTGCACCACGATAACGCCCCTGCTCACACATCGCTACTTGTGCGCGACTTTTTGGCCAAAAACAACACACTAATGATGCCGCAGCCACCGTATTCCCCAGATCTGGCCCCTTGTGACTTTTTCTTGTTTCCTAAACTGAAGAGGCCCATGAAAGGACGACGTTACGCTACGCTTGACGAGATAAAGACGGCATCGAAGGAGGAGCTGAACAAGATTAAAAAAAATGATTTTTTGAAGTGCTTCGAAGATTGGAAAAACCGTTCGCACAAGTGTATAATATCTCATGGGGATTACTTCGAAGGGGACAAAATAGATATTTATGAATAAATAAATAATTTTTGAAAAAAAATAAAATTCGTGATATTTTTTGAACACACCTCGTATATATATATATATATATATATATATATATATATATATATATATATATATATATATATATGTATATATATATATATATATATATAGATATATATAGATATATATATATATATATATATATATATATATATATATATATATATATATATATATATATTCCAGTATGTATATATATATATAAATATATATATATATATATATATATATATATATACATATATATATATTTATATATGTCGGGTAGCAACACTGACGGCGGAGAGATCGTCGCCTGCAACATAATCGAGGGGTTCGACTATGAGAGCGTGCCGCAAGCATACGTGACTTCGTTTCGTTCTGCTTAATAATTGAATTGTTCTTCGTGAATACTGAACTTTGTAACAAAACTTTTCAACGAATAAAGATTGTTTTACTGTTCAACCTTTACATGGGTGCTCAACTGGGATGAGGATTTATTTATAATCTAATTCGTTTGTGTTCCGAACCCGGTATCGATCGGCGGCGCCATTTTGAAGTGATATCGCGTGTGAGTGCGAGCTGCTACCTATATAGAGAGAGAGAGAGAGAGAAATATTGGTGCACGAACTTTTCTGGTTGCCGAGAAAAAAGGTGTTTTTCATGTGGCGGGCGGGACACGGCATAAAGCAAGTGATTGCCCGGATAAAGACAAAGAAAATAAGTGTTTTAAATGCGGAACGTATGGACATTTATCGCGACGATGCCCGTAAAGAAAAGGTGTGAACAACTCGATCCCTACGGTGAATTTCACGGGAGATGAAAACGTTGTTAATGTGAAAGTCGGTGACAGAAAAATTAGGGCGGTAGTAGACACTTATAGTGACTTGAATTTGATCGGACATGCGCTGTGGCAGAAATTAGAAGGAACAGTTCCGAGTACGGTTCCAAGTAACATAAAAATTCGCGGATTCGGTAACGCGATTTCTCACACGATCGGGAGGGTAAATATGGCAATCGAAATCGAAGAAATAGTGTTTTCTATTGAACTTTACATCGTCTCGATAAACGCCATGAGTGTTAATATGATAATCGGTAGACAATTTTTGAATACGGTAAATACATTATTACGCCCAAGCAGTTCAAGATTAAGCCACTTGTGCACACAGTTGAAGAAATGGCTTCGAACCGGATCAACGCTCCAGTCAACGACGACAGCTGGATGGTGAGAATTTCATGCGACCACGGGGAAAACGATTTCAACGATCGGAGCAAATTCAAAGACGTTGTGCAAAAATTGCTGGAAAGCTACACTCCGAAGTAGAAACAGACGCCAAGTACTGAGACGGTTATAGCGCTGACGGATGAAACGCCTATATACCATCGCCCAAGACGATTGGCACCTTTAGAAAATGCCGTAGTTGAAGGTCAAGTAAAGGAATGGTTGAATGAAGGTGTAACACGGCCATCATCGAGCGACTTTGCAAGTCAAGTGGTCGTCGTCAAGAAGAAAAACGGGTCGCATAGGGTCTGTATAGATTACCGTAGCCTGAATAGTAAAGTTATAAGAGATCGATTCCCTATGCCAATCATTGAGGACCAGCTTGATCGATTAGCATCAGCACGAGTTTATACGACACTTGATTTGAAAAATTCTTATTTTCATGTTCCTGTGACCGAATTCAGTCGAAAGTTAACCGCGTTCGTTACGCAAGACGGCCAATACGAGTTCTGTAAAACGCCATTTGGTCTATTTATAAGTTGCAATACGTTTGGGCGATTCATTAACGAAGTTTTCCGAGATTTGATAAAGGACGGAACAGTGTTAACATTTGTAGATGACCTGATAATACTATCCATACACGCGAATGAAGGAACACTGAAACTGAAACGGTATTAGATGTGGCTGAAGAAAGCGGTATTCAAGTTAATTGGAGGAAATGCATCTTCTTAGAAGAACGTATCTAATATTTGGGCTATGTAATCTGTGGTCGAAAAATCGAGCCTTCACCACCGAAGATCGACAAAGTTATGAAGTTTCCACAGCCGAGAATTATTAAATACCAATATTATCTCGACACTGCCACTCCCTTTTATTCGCAAGACAAATACTGACTGCCCTTTACTCCCAAAAAACCAATCCCGCAATCCTTTCATTAACAACTACCGCTGCCGCATCCGAGTAACGTAATCGAAGTTCAATCCACTTCGATTCCGCTACCCACACATCTTTTCCATATCGACAAAAGCAACAATCTCCATTTTGCATGTATGGCGATTTGCATAATATAGGAGTATACGGAAACAATTGCTGTTGCCGATATCCCAAAAAGAGTGTTTTCCCGCGCTCGGGAGAACTTGAACCCAGATCCCAGCGGACCCCCGGTCGAGAATCCACGACGCTACCAACGGAGCCACCTTCTGTTGATCTCCCAGTCATCGAATTTGCAACTTCAACTATGCACCTTTCTTAATGGGCATGGAAATGAAATTTGTTAGGAGGGAAGCGTGGATGAATTGTATTAGTATAACAAGTAAAATTTTGTTAATGGGAGCTAATGAATAAAATTAGTTAGTATGAAGGAAGGAATGAATTTTTGTTAATGGGAAGTAATGAATGGAGTGTTGTTAGTGGTGAAGCTAAGATTATTATTATGTTATCATTTTTTTGTAATTAAGGATAGGGTAAGAGGGTAGGAAAGTGAAAGTGGTTTTCAGAACCGTGGCAGAACAGACGATCGGACATCAAGCCTGGCGCAAGAGGAATGATTGGTTCGATGATGAGTGCCAGAATGCGTTAGATAAAAAGAATCAGGCGTACAAAGAATACGTAAGTAGGAAAACCAGGACGAAGAGAAAACACTATGAAAATCTCAGAAGAGAAGACAAGTATAGAAAGTAGTGAAAAGCCTGAAACGTGGTTATCAGCCCAAAACCACGCTCTGTCGTGATGACAGCGGCAATATAATCGCTGATGAAATCAAGATTAAGGAAATATGGGCATCATATTTCAAGAACCTCCTTAATCTTCCGCATAGCTCGAGAACATCGGAGCCTACAGATGTCTGCGGAGAGCTTCCATTGGCCCCACCAACTCTGTTTTTTCCATCATGAAAGCCCAAAAGAATAATAAAGCGACGGGCATCGATGAGATTCCAGTGGAGTTCATCAAATATGGTGGCAGTAGTGTTCATCAAGCTATTCACAAAGTCATCCAGTACATTTGGCAACAAGAACATATGCCGAAAGAGTGGAGCCAATCAATTATATTCCCTATCCACAAAAAAAAGTGAGAAGCTACAGTGCGAAAGTTATAGAGGCATATCACTACTTTGTACGGCGTATAAAATATTTTCTAAAATCTTAGAAAATAACGCCAACAGTATTATTGGGGAGTATCAAGGTGGTTTTGGGGTAGGTAGATCAACAACAGAATTGTTCACAGTCAAGCAAGTACTTGAAAAATGGAGCGAAGCTAGACGGGGACCAATGGCGAATTCGATACAACCATTGATGAACCAGAGGTCTCAAGGATTGTAAGGCTGCGGAAGCTGCAATGGGCTGGACACATGAATCGTATGGACGAAAAACAGATACCCAAGAAGGTATTCGTTTGGAGAACTGAAGGCCGGTGGCCAGTGGGGAAACCGAGGAAACGCTGGTCTGACTCGTTCGACGAAGACAGTTCATCGCTGCTCGGATTTCGGAATTAGATGACGCGGTCAACGGACCGAGACAGTTGGATGCGCTGTTTGCAGGAAGCGAAGGCCCGAAAGTGGCTGTAGTGCTAAGAAGAAGGAGAAGAAGAGGGTAGGATTGAGATGATGGGCAGATAAAAATTATAGGGAAATTGGTTAAAATGTTAATAAAAATAAATAAATATACAGAGAAAAAGGTATGTGCCCAAAAGAAGGTGGAGATGTTACGGCGGCAATTTGAAGTTGTGAATGGAAGAATGCCGGTACACCGGAATTCGCAGCAACAATTTTAAATCGGGTAATGTTTTTCTCACTTTTTAAAATCATTCTTATGTGTCCTTAGGACCTAAAAAGACATCTTTATTGGTTTTCCATGAGATGAGATGGAACTCTGAAACAAAAGTGGGGATCTTGGTTCAAGCCCTATGTTGTGTTTTATTCTATCCTCTTAATTTCTCTTTGGCTTATTTTTATTTTGGGGAAGTTATTGTCAATTAATATTGCACTGAAGTTAGCATATCTTGTATAATTTATTCAAGAATTTTAATTTTCAAGTCTAATTAAAACAATTTGAAGTAGCAAAAGGGTGCTCGAAATCTTTGAACCCCTACCATTAGTCCCCATACAAGAATATAAAAAAAAAAATAAATATAAAAAAATCAAATGCACGTGTCCGAACTCGAACCCATAATTACAGATTTAATAAGGCGACATGATGCATATAGTTGAAGTCAGACTTGACTTATTCATATCGCATCATTGAACATTCCTTAAACAGAGCATACATTTGAAAGCCTTTAGTACAGGGTTTTCCAATAAGAGGTGTTATTTTGATATTAAAAAAAATACCATTTTTTAATATAAATGATCGGATGTTTATTTCATTATAAAGAGGAAGGTATGCCGTTAATAGTGGAAAATAATATCAGGCGAATGACCACCACGACCACGCTTACAGGATCATATCCTTTTCATGAAATTTTCCATATCACACAGTGGTTGCCCTATGTCCTCGATAGCCTCACGAATTCCATCTTTGAGGTCTTGAATCGACGCTGGGCTGTTGGCGTAGACCTTCTCTTTCACGTGGCCCCAAAGGAAGAAGTCGCAAGGTGTTCAATCACAAGATCTATTCAAAATAACATCTCTTATTGGAAAACCCTATAGCTATTCACTTGGGAAATTTGTAAATCACGGCTATGAAGTTCAAAATTATTTCTTAATCGCATCGACAACCTCCACAGTTTATAATCTTTTGAATTGATGTCCTAATAAAATTTACGAAGATTTTCTGAAAGCTAGTAAGACGATTGTCTCATCATGTCAGTGTGTTAGATGGCTAGAATGTCAGATTGCTATACTACACCCCTTATTTCTTCGGAATTTTTGGATTTCTAATCCCTAAACTTTCTTACTCAGCAAAAAAGGAACTTTTGACTTTCCGTGACCTTTTACGTTGAAAACCCCGTTTTCATATAAACAAATTATTTCTTGTGAGACATTATCCTTTAGAGAAAGAAATTCTTCTCGCTTTCTTTCTAAATGATAGAATCATCAAAATTAAATTTGTTTGTTTTTTGCATACTTTTCTCACTTTGATGTATACAAAGAATTCCAAAATAATAGACGAAAACTCTTCATTTCGCTTCACTTACCAACTATCGATTTCTTTCCTTTCATTTCTCCCAACTTCCCACTCATCCTTATGCTAAAGAACTTTATACGGTTGACCTACATTTCACTCACTAACGAACAAGTAGCAAATAATTCACAAAGAAAGATACGCATCAGCAACTTTCTCCATCATCCCTTAAAAACCGACATCAAAGTTTGAAAGAGTAGAACATACAAAGAGTATGCATTTTTTTCACCCTTTCGAATAAAATTAGAATTGTTTAAATTGAATAATAATGAATTTATCATTAAACATTAATTTATATTTATCCTTTCGTTTCTTTTTAATTTTACAGCACCTGCAGCTGCATCACCGAATCCCTTCACTCAGTCAACTCCAATAGCAATAACAGGAGCACCAGCGACCGCTAATCCATTTCAAACGTCTCTCAGTCAACCTATACCGTCAGCAACGAACATTTTCTCGACAAATCACAATCACCCCAATCAACATCAGCAAACATTGTTTGGTGGTACAAGCCCACCATTTTCCGCCACCCCGCCAAGTTTTCTAGGATATAATGGATTTGGTAGTATGAATGGTGGTAGCAATGTTGGTAATGGAATTAATGGCAGTATGTTAACAAACGGTGGAACTTTAAATAATGGATGCGGTGGCCTTGCATATGTACCTCAACAAGTAACAACCGGCGGCAATGCAGTTATTACTAATATGAAAAATCCCTTTGCAACTGTAAGTATAATGTATAGTATAGTACAAAGTTAAGTACGCATAAGAATACACATTTGAAGTTTGTAATATAACGTAATTGCATAATGTGTAGACACTTGAAAATGAGTGTGTAGAAAGTTTCAAATGCCGTATGATACGAATTGGCCGATGGAAATGAAAGCGTTTTGTATAGTCAAGGTTGCACTACTGTATTATATACTATTATATATTGTTAGGGTGTTTTTTTTGGATTCATACTAACTCATAAAACAGTATTGAAATCGCAACTCGTCTGTTCGTCCGTCGCACAGTAGTTTTTCATCGCAACTTTGTAAGTGGATCGAAGGTACGGCTTCCTGGAAATTCGGCTGTTCAAAAAATTCTCAATGTTTCTTAAGAGTTGTCTCCGTATCCATAGAGGTAATCCTTAATTTTTTTTACCGAAGGTTGTCTGTGGGGTGTTAAATAAAAGGTCTTGAGATGAGAGCTTTCTTTAACAGGTCTTAAATGTTTTACTAGAATCGAGAGATGCGAGACGAGCAGAAATTTTTGACTAATTCTCCGCTCCCGCCAAAAAAATTGGAGAAAAATCATGAACGTTGTTCCTTATGACAACAATAACACATACCTAACAAGCCAAATTTCGCTCAAGTTTATTAACAATGGAATGTTTTACATATTTCACATTACCCCCAATAATATCGCAATGGTACTATAAAATTCAAAGAAATTGTATGTCTAGATAATCTAATGTTAGTAGTCCTAACCTTAAATCCTGGTCAGTTTTTGCATAAGTACAGGATACGTCAGAAAAATCCGGAGAAACTTAAATTAATTTGTCGCTTTAGTGGATCTCAACGACAGCAATCATTTGTTGTCATTTCAACTAAGTGGACGTGTGTGCACTCGTGCGTGAAACCTAAATGGCGAAGTAAGTGCAATCGTGGGCGGAATATAATCGAAGAGCGGCGGTTATTGAAAGTCCGCGCTGGACGGTCGCCAAAAGAAATTATAAGGTTGTCTGGGTATCCGAAATCCAATGTTTACGATATTGCTCAGAAGTATGCGGCCGCGGAAAATTGTGATCAAGGTTCTGCTAGTCCAGCAAGGAAAACTCATGCGAAGGAGAAGACGGCAACGACCTCGGAAGTTGTTCGAAAAGCACAAGAACTCACTTGGGCAGATCAGAAAAATGGCGGCCATTTTGGGTGTAAGTGAGATTTTCATGCGTTGAACCGCCGAAGAGTACCTGAGGTACACGCCCTATGGAATAAAGGCGCGACAGATGCTATCTGAGGCTGCTAAAATAAAAAGAATTGCCCGCCGTCACTTACTTCTGTGTTAACTAAAGAACGAAGCTGCGGGCGCATCCGGTTTTTCCCTCCCAACTCCCAGATTTAAACCCCCTGGATTAGTACGTATGGAGCGTTATTGAGCGGGTTACTAACAAGTCCAGACATCCTAATGTGGCATTCCATAGGCCACTGTTGAAGCAGTATTCATTTAACAATTTATAACGAGAGCAGTTAAAGAAGGCGTGCTCGCGATTCAGGCGGAAAATTAAAGCGGCGATTGAAGCAAGCGGGGGTTACATTGAGTTTTCAAATTAAGGAGAATACATAGAATTAAAATATATCAACTTCTGTGGTAAATCTTAGTTTATAACTAATAAATAATTATGATAAACTGCGTGTTCTTTCCGGATTTTGCTGACACACGCTGTACTGTTGGAGGCTCACGGTAGGAATTGATGTGACTTGTAATTTTATATTGTTTCATTGAGAGTACTTTCTATTGAAACTTTGTAGCACCACAGCCCCTTTCGGGTCTTCGCTTGGAGATAGTTAGAGCATTTCATTATCATGATCGAATGTATCGCCACTTCACAAGGTGATATCATCAGTATCACGCTTTGGCCATGTGTGCGTCCAACCAGCTGCGATACGTTCTGATTTTAAACCAGTGCGTACCATAACTGAACGGGCTTATTGTCTGTCCAAAGAATTGCTCGAACTAAATCTCAATGCCGCCACCGAGAGTCAAAACAGGAACCTTCAGAGTAAACCATCAAGGTTATTTTTTTCATATTAATAATAATTTTCAGAAAAATTCTGTATAAATTCGTAGTAAGTAGTGGTAAGGATGCACACCACTTGCGCAGCGATTCCCAAGTTCAAAGTTCTTTGGTGGCAAAAAGTATTTATTATAAATTTAGACAAACTACTATACATAAGACGATACTAGGCCGATTGTAGTAGGCATTTGTGTAAATTATAATAGGCTATTAGGGTAAGAAACATTTCACATAATAATTGCCATGAAAAACGAACATTCTAGATGATTTAATTTATAGTTACATAAGGTATCTCGTGGCTAAGCGCGATCTTCTGTCTTGTGATCCGTTTCAATTCCAGTGAAATTCTCTGAGTAGATGTAAATTCAATACATGGCTGAAAACAAGCAACAGCTATGGGTAGAAGCGAAAGCGGCAATTAAGACCGTGGGAGAACAGACGATCCTTCATTTGCATAGGGTATATGATGACGATGTCAATCTAATCCTTTGGAATTATGTTTGTCGAAGAAGTGTATAACACCAACCAACCGCTCGAACATCAGGATGCAGTCGAATGCGAATCCTAAGAGAGCTCGTGTTCCACTTCTCTTTACACTGAGTATAAGTGCGTCGGGAAATCTTTGTTGTCGCACAAACCGATATTTCGGCGATCTATCGACTTCACTGTAGTTATTGTATAGGGTGATTCATAACGAGTGTACACATGCGAATGGGCCTTAACCAAAACTGACGATAGATACAAGCCATATGGCAGCAGCGCTTACTACCACACACATGACCATTAGTAGGCCGACTTTGCTGGCTAACTTACATGGCGTTATATGAAGAATTGTGGAGGTGCCAACAAAAATTCGAGGTTTTGTACGGTTTAGAGATGGATTTCTACAGTGAAATCCAGATGATCCGCGGAGAACACAATAGCGCTCCTAGTGAAGTGAAAATTATTTCAGTTCTTATACCCGTTTAGTTATTATCGCCTTCCAATGTGGATTTATAGGAGTTTGTTTACATCTCAACGCTGAGCTATCAATCGAAGGTGCAAAACGTGTGCTTCATTTGCTCGTCTTGGAAGGTTTAGGAGCACAATGGGCTATACAAGGTGAATTTATAGCATGCACGGAATGCGTTCGGCACGTTTTTTATTCGGAAAATAGTATATATGACGAAATATAAGCATTTGCTAATGCCGCAGTTGGATGACAGCTACCGGAAGCTTGTCCATAGTAGGCCGACTAATACATATGCAAATTGCTACCATATGGCTTGTATCTATCGTCAGTTTTGGCCTTAACTCTTATTTATCACTAACTTCAGGTCCATATATTGACAGATTATGGCAGTTTGGTCTGTTACAATTATAACCATGGCGTCATACACATCAGCCGAACGTTTTATTATTGCTAAAACTTTTTACAAAAATAATGAATCACCAGTGCAAACATTTCGCGCTCTACGTGAAATCGAATAATTTCACGAAAATTGGCCGGCGAGATCGTGTGATTTGACTCCTTGTGACTTCTTCCTTTGGGGATTTCTGAAGGATCGTGTTTACGCTGATGCTCCCAAGAATACTGAAGCATTAAAAAACAATATTCGAGCCAACATACGTCTAATAACGCCGGAAATGTGCGAAAATTTCATCGAAAATTACATCGATCTCAGAGAGAATGGATACGAAATGCATTGAGAGAATTGAAGCACTTTATCATGTAGCGTGAAGTTGGCGCGTTATTAGCTGTTAATTCGAATTTCAAATAAATTTGACGTGACGTCTCCCACTAATTTTCGCATCTTGAACTAAATCAATTTTCCGTGCGGGTATTCTAACTTGAACAATATAAAAGATTCAACATTACTTGCCCTACGAAGGATACGTCCCTGACATGCTTCCTAGAGCTGTTTTTACAACCCCACACGCGTCACTACATTTTTCATTTTTCGACACAAAAACACTCGCGATCCGTAACAAACTTTTCAGTTTGGTTAATTATCACATTTGCAACGCTTTTGCACTAGCTTCAACACGGTTTATCTTAAAAAATTATTTTGTGCACAATTTCAAATTCAACTTGATCAGACGTTTCCCATCAATGTTGAATTTTCACAAATCATATGTTTTCAATCATATGGTTGATATTTTGTTGACAATTCGGAGGTTTTGAACGAATTTGAACGAATACGTAAAATACTGGCTAAAATGCACAGGAGGATAGTGAGAGCTATCATGCGATTGCTTATGGTGGGTGTTGCTATCGATGTTCCCCGATTTTCTTTGCAGATGCCGTCCTCCCACATTCGCCCGAGATTCGCCGAATGACAACTGACATCTGTCATCATGTCCGGAAGTGCTCCGTCACCCATCGAGGGTGCATTCAGAGATGACAGAATACTTCCCGGGCTTATAGGGCGACCATAATCATTCGTCTATTACATCTATTTACCATTGCCTAAACATTTAAAATGCATAACAAATTTAATCATTTCTGTATTCGCATCCAGTGATGAATAAAGAATAATTAACGTTAAATTATAATAAAATTCCCGCAATGATGTAAAAATTACAATAACTTAAAAATTGAAAAATTATTTGCACAAAATAAATTAATTGGAAACAAATTGAAATAAATTGCTAAAGTGTAAGTGAATTAACTATAATTTGAGTCCCAGAGCAGTTATTGAAATATATTTGAACCAATCAAAAGAATCGATTTATATTCGTTTTGATCCTCCATAACCTAGAGTTTTCCTGTTGTAACCGCCACTTTTCTATGTAACTAATGGTTTCTATTAATGGGTTGCTGGCTAAAGGTCTTTTACGTCGAACGATATCATTATTTCACCTTCTGCTTTTCGCCAAAACTGCAGAAGGTTTCTCACATACTCCTTACTCTTCTGACAGAATTGCTTTTTATTGGTTTCAAACCCTTAAATTTGTGACGAAGTATTTCACTAGTTTTTGCGTTGAAGCATTGACAGCGAAGAAAATCTCTCTCATTTCATTCCCATCCTTGTGAAATTTCATGTGGCATTTTATTCTCGGCAGAGTCGAGCAGTTGACTTTTACTTTCGCTAGTTCTCCAATTGTTTTCTCACAGCTTTTTATCGTCTTTTCGAACCTTTCAATGGATTTTTGCGAAGTTTGAAGAAATTATTATCATCACATTTTTTGTGTGACCGCTTCACTATACTTGTCCCTATCCATTGTCACGACAGTGTTTCCTTTGTCACACATAGAAACTGGTTTCTGCGTCGGTCCAAAAACAAAACTGGCATCCTTACTACGTGTGTGGTTTTCGGCTCTCCTTATTGTTCTTCCTATGTCACCCCTTGCTAACATTTTTTGTGTAGCTGGTAACCATTAATAGTTGCCTCCATTATAGCTTCTTTTGGTATCTTCGACGGCTTTACGGCGTAATTAAATCCAATCTTTAACAATCCCTTTTCTTCTCGATCTAAATCTCAATTAAATGAGGATAGTTTTGTGGAGATGGCTAGCAGTTTTGATGAGTTAGCTATAAACCTATCAAAGAGCGATAGGAAAATATTCAAAGCCCTTGAGATGTTTGAAAATCGACTAATCTCCGTGAAAGAGCAAATCTCCGGCATTCAACCATCATGTACTGAACCTTTCCGTGAAGAAGCATTCAGTGATATGCTTAACAATATTACACAAAAACCAGCAGAGCGGGACAACTTGTTGCAGCTATCGGAAATTCTCAAAAAATTGGAAAACATCGATAAAAAGTGTAATATTTTAGAAGAAAAAATAATGGAGCAGCGTAATATTGACAAAGTTTTTCCAGTTCAAAATAATGCCAGCCATCTGAAATCATGCGGTCTGAATGAAGTGGCGTCGGTATCTGCTTCAAATCAAACATCTGAAATCGTCAGCCACATCTATAAATTGGGCACCTTTTGGTCAGAGGACGAATGGAAAAAAGACTTGAGCGGTTGGAGAAGGCTAATGTAACGAATCATTAACACAACGATTTCGAAATATTTTTCATTAAGAAAACACCAAAGAATACTAATACTGCTCGAGTTCGAAAATTCTTGGAAGTAAATCTATTACTGGAAGGTTGCAGAGTGAAGGCAATTTCACAGAGAAGTAAGAAAACGAAATCGTTCAAAGTATACATACCGCACAAATATGCCTGTCTGGTAGCGTCTATTGGAGTGGACTGATCTTCAGGAAATGGAAATCAAGGAAACCTTCTGTCAACAATAATCAACCAAGCAAATACAACAACAACAACAACAAATCTAACAGTAACTAACAACAAAAACTGAATCTCACAGCACCCAACCATTTATTACTAACAAAATTTTTAACCTTCCAGATCCTTTAGATAACAGGCTGATGCGAGACAGTACTTTTTCTGATAATAACCAACCTAAAGAAAATATAGGTTCTTCAGAAACGAATAAAAGCTCAATTTCTGAATTTAATCCTATAAAATCTCCTTCCAAACATCCGAACTTCGTAAGAAGTGGGTTTCAGACTTCGTCCCCTAATTGTGTAATAGCATACCTAGCACACTCAATAGCCCTTTGAACGAAAAACAATCCTTTTTAGACCCGCTCGTACCTCCGATTGTAAAAGCGACAATAAACTCTAGCAAAGATCTTTAGAACGGGTATATACTATCAAGACTGGGTGAGCATAGATTATATGAGTTGATTCGACTCTACCTAGCTTACTTGCATAAAGCACCAGACACAACATGTATCGACGGTGAAACGAAGACCAATATAAAAGTAATGATCCCAAGAGAAGGTCTTCCGTTAGATGTTGATGCTCTACAAAAACTATATCTTAGATACCATGAGCAACTTGGTGTTACATCAGAACAAGCCAAAAAGATCTTGAAACTTACGCTTCTCATGTAAGCTCAAATTATATATCCTCGCTCCAAAGGTCACGTGAGCAACATCACAAATTTGTTCGTCCACAATAAGAGCTTTACCACAAAATGCCTCAAAATGTTCTACCATAACTGTAGTGGCATGAGAGGCAAACTCAACAAACTTTTTCTTGACGCTAAATCATGCCCTTTCAGTATCCTTGGATGCGCAGAAACCTGGTTGAATGACTCCCATCGTAACGAAGAGATTCTCGACAGTTGTTGGTCTATTTATAGAGACGATCGAGACTATCTAAGCACTGGCCTAACCCGAGGAGGTGGTGTCCTTATTGCCATACACAATTCTACTCGAGTGATATCGTCAATACCGCAACTTTCAATCCTTTCCAACATGAAATAGCGAATACCAAATAAATAAGTTTGATTTGTACGTTGGTGTATTCTATATTCCCCCAGAGTCCAGTGAGAAAATCTATACCGTGGCTTGTGGAGTTGTCTCTTCACTTGCTGAACTCTCGAAAAAAGTAGATAAAACTATCTTTGGAGATTTTAGCAGGCTCTATTTAAAGTTTGTAGTTAACGAACTTGACAATCGTCTCATTCCATTGAATCTTCAAGACGATATTGATTTCAACCTAGTTTCTACATTGTACGGCAATGATTTACAGCAAGTAGCTCCGACACCCAATTCCTCTGGCAATTGGTTAGATCTAATTTTGACGAATGCTTATGACGAGGTGGTGGTTAATCCAACTAATGATGTGGAAAATTTTTTCAAAAATACCCTTCACCATTCCGCACTTTCAGTTGATTATTCCATCTCTGTTGACACAAACAGTCTCCCGTACAATAACTCGATTGTATTTGATTTCCGTAATGCTGACTACGATAGCATTAAGAGTTATATTTCTAATGTAGACTGTACTAGTAGGCTTTCGACGCTAGATGTAGATGATGCAGTAAACTCTTTCTTCTTCTTGTTAGCACTACAGCCCGTTTCGGGCCTTCGCTTCCTGCAAACAGCGCCTCCAACTGTCTCGGTCCGTTGAACGCTTTCTACCAGACCATATTTGACGCCGTTGGAAGTCATACATGTAAAATCAAAAAGAGGAATAAACTGTCTGAGTCATGAGAGTAGTCTTCGAAATTTAAGAAACAGAAGGAATAATCTCCATAAAATTACACAAAAAGAACCCAATGTCAGTGATCAAATTAAAAACGAATATAATGAACTGGCAAATGAATTTAGATTGAAGTTGTTGGCGAAAACATAATCCGAAACCCAAAGAAGTTCTTTGATTTTGTAAATATTAAGCGCAAAGCTCATGGTTATCCTAAGCAAATTACCTATGAAGACCGCAGTTCCTCTGTCCCGAAAGAAATCTGTAATTTCTTCGGAGATCATTTTCAATCAGTGTTTTCCTTAGCAAACACCTCACCTCATGTAGATAACACTAACGCCGTTTTTGAAATAGCGCTTCAGGAACTCTTAGTTTCTGAAGATGATATCATTAATGCAATTAAAACACTTGATCTGAACCATGGACCTGGCCCAGATTTACTTACGCCTTATTTTCTATACCAGTGCAGTGAAGTTTTAGTTTTACCTCTCCATATCATTTTTAATAAGTCAGTTATGGTCTCATAGATACTTAACGCAATGGAAAAAGGGCACCAGGTTGACGCAATTTATGCTGATTTTAGTAAAGCCTTTGATCGCGTCAATCATACGATTCTGTCAGAAAAATTGCACAA
Organism: Odontomyia ornata; assembly: GCA_963969285.1. Lineage (NCBI taxonomy): Eukaryota > Metazoa > Arthropoda > Insecta > Diptera > Stratiomyidae > Odontomyia > Odontomyia ornata. The sequence goes on from OZ017740.1 coordinate 33,798,959, forward strand.
TATTGGAATCACTGGCCTATTGGTTCGCTGGCTAAACTCTTACTTCAAAAACCGGTCTCAAACCGTTAAATTTCAAGCGTATATGTCCAAAGAACTTCAAGTCTCCTCCGGTGTACTTCAAGGCAGTCATCTCGGACCTCTTCTTTTCAACATATTTATATCAGACCTTTCTGATGTGTTATCCGATATGCCCCATTTATTTTATGCGGATGATCTCAAATTATATTATACTATGGGATAACATCCCACAGTGATTCGATATTCTTACAGAACAATATAAATGCTTTGCTTGAATGGTCCAACACAAACCACCTGAACCTCGCAAAATGTCAGGTGATCAGTTTCTCTGGCAGAACTTCAATTTTATTAGCTGATTATCACCTCAGTAATACTAATCTTTCCCGAACAGACAGCATAGTAGACCTTGCAGTCTTCTTGGATAACAAACTCCGTTTTAATTTGCATTATGATGAGGTTCTCTGTAAGGCTAATAAAATGTTAGACTTCATCAAACGGCGTGCTAAAGAATTTCAGAATGTGAGGGTAACAAAGACATTATACATATCATTAGTCCGCCCTATTCTCGAATACGCATGTGTCGTCTGGCATCCTGTTTCTGATGTTCATACAGAAAGATTTGAGTCTGTTCAAAAACAGTTCCTGCTATTTGCTTTACGATCTCAATGTGACCCACGTAACTTTCAGAGCTTGCCTTCATATGAATATGAGTTGTCCATTCTAAACTTATCTTCACTTGCCTCCCGTAGAATTATCACATGCTCTTGCTTTGCATTTGATGTCCTCCGTGGTACCATTAAAGTTCAATATCTGATTGACAGGATAGCCTTGAACGAACCAGTAAGATTTACAAGACATTCACGTTTGCTGGTGGAAAGTCGACATCTTACCATCTACGGTGAAAATGAACCGATTAATAGATGCTGCAAAATATTAAATAGCTTGAGCCATTGCTTTTCCCCAACCATATCCAGACTACAGTTTAAAACCAATCTATCAATGTTCCTGTCTTCCTAGTCCTATATTTTTAGCTTGTATTTTTGTAAGTGTAACCTATATTTTTAATTGTATTTTGTGACTTTTAACCTGTATTTCTTTGTGATAATTTATAATTTTGATGTAATACCTTGTTTGGTAAATAAATAAATAAATATCGTATATAATTTAACAATTTTTCATCTACATGGGAAACCAATATGTGAATTGTTTAGATAGACAATTGCTTTTCTTTATATTTATAATTTGAGCATCGATAATTAGTTTTCCACTTTTTGCGAGTAACTATCTCAGTTAATTAATATTTCTAATTGATGATGTGTTTACTTTAAGTAAATGTGTGAGAGAGGGGAGATGTGAATCTCCTCGCATACTTGGTTCTGCCAGACAATGAATTTGTGAATTTAAGGGTTTTAGTCTTTATTTTGCGTTTTGTCCGTTGACATCACCGAGTTTACCTCGCTAATGAACCTTTGTGCAACATATATCATTTTCTTTTTGACTTTATATTTTAATTTTATTTTATAAAATCAATTCCTTGTTTTAATTTGTAATTAATCTTACTAATAAAGTGACAACATTTATTTCTGTTTCCACTTATAACTACCAATACCCTCCCTGAGATATCTTTATAATTCGTTGTCACAAATCTTGGTAATAGTGAAGCTTCGTCCGAGAAGCATAACGGTAGTGTTTCTGACTGGATCCTTTAAATTTCTTATCTCATTAGTTATAGTTTTATTTTTAGTATAAACTTTACGATTAATACCCTGCAAAATACTATTGCTAATAATACTTGAACTAATATAATAAATCATATTTCATATTTTATCATTTCTTTTATAGGTGAACACCCTCAGCAATTCCAACAATCCATTCTTATGAAGACGTTGTTAGCCAATAGCTTACGTTGAACGTAAGTCACCCATTTGGAAAATCAACGCTAAGCAAAAATACTTTGAACATTTCAGCAGTAATTTCTAAATGAACAAAAGTATACCAACAATCAGTTACTCATCGTAATATAAATAGTCCATTCTCTGCTGATTTCTACGAAAACAGCCCAACAACAACAATAAAAAAATGTTTAAAAGTATTTTTGAAATCTGGTTAAGTAAAAGAACAAAAATAATTGGGAAATTCTTTAAATATATTGTTGTATATTTTTTAAAAATATCCTTTTTAAAACAGTAATAATTCTTAAAAAACTAATTTATTGCAAATTTACTCATCCGTTAAAGAAAAAAATAAATAAATAAAAGGATTAAATACAATGAAATACGAAGGGAAAATCGTTTACTCTCCCACGACAATAGAGGAATTGAAATGCTATAAATTATATCTACAATTCAATGCCAGCAAGAACACAAACAAAAAAAAACCAATTGAAATGAAGTTCATGTAAAATAAAACAATATTAAATTTATCCAAACAAGAAATCAAAAAAGGAATCAAAAAGCTCTCAGCGGTATTTAAAATATGATAGAAGAAATTATTGTATCTATTGAAATTATATATACTTTAATTGTTTAGAACCTAGTGCACATACTTTTCACATGCTCGAAACTGGTAAATTTAAAAATAAAAAAATTTAATCGATGAATAATAAATAACCAACCAAAAAGAAAAATTAAACTATGCTACTAAACATTAAAATGAATTAAAACGGAATTTAGCCTAAAAAGTTTATTCTTAAGCTAAAAAGAGAAAAAAGAAGAAATTCAAAATTATGCTAATCGATAATTTGTTATAAAATTTTGTGTGAAATATTTTTCAACACACATTCATAGAGGTAAAATTATGTTATCGGCCTTAAATTTATATTTGTAATAAATTCAAATTTTCGAAAAGAATATTTTATTTCCTTGTTTGGAATGATGTAAATGATATTTATTTATTTCAAATGCGAAAAATGTAGGGAAATAAAGAGCTGAATCGCAAAGAGCTTGCAACATTTTTAAAACTTTGTAAAGATATTATAGTCAGAATTGGTGATGTTATAATGGGATCATTACATTCGGGTGTTGTTTATGGTTGAGCTTTATCCTTCACCTTTCTACCATCGGCTTTAACTTGTGATTTGATAATGGTTTACTATCCTATCCTTCTTTTAAGCCAATTTGGTTTCCTTTAGCAGCTCTCACCCTGCTTACGTAACCTTTATTTGTATATTTTATTTCCTTGTTGTTTCTTTTAATATAGTGTATATTTTTGCTCGTTGCAACACCCAAAACAACATAAAATAAATATCCCAACTCATCACCATTTAAATCAAATATTTTTGTATTGAAATTGGCACCAATGCACAGATCGACTTGGATCCAATTGAAGCAAATAGAAACAATACGAATGGAAAAAAAAGAAAACAGATAAATTATTGTTCCTCATACTTTACCAAAAGATTTAAATAAATGCAAATATTACTCGTACATAGCAGATAGTATATATCTATATTTTTTTGTATAAATCAAGAATGACCCTCACGAGCTTGTACACTATGAATTGGCATATGATGAAATATACTATACTATATTTTGAATGAATCTCTTATTGCGCTCCTATCCTATGTTTCCCTGACGAAAGATAATAGATAGGAATGAATAGTTGGAAAAAGTAGATAATTAAAAAAATTACATTTTTTTGTGAATGAATGGTAAAAGGGAGATGAATTAAAGAAATTCATGAGAAGATGGAAAAGAAACAAAGTGATCAATTGTAATGATTAAACAATAATAATGATGTATGTATACTTTATTTCTTATTATTATTATTATACTATATATATTAGCTAGTTAGCGGTTATGTTACTTTTTAATATACTATTATTATATATCTATGATAACATACTACTATTACAAGAAATTTTTTCTTTGTTTTCTATATTTCGACAATTTTAACTGCTTAAATTATCGAAACAATATGAAAGATGAAATAATACAAGCGGCCTCTATACATCAAACATATATACATAATTACATACTCGAACGTTTTTAAATGATTGTGAAGTAAGATATATTGTAAAATCTGTTTATTATTTTTCGTTTATTTTTTTTTTTCATTTTAAAATATACGCCGGTTAATATATAGTGAAAATGTTTTATTTCAACAACAGTTGCACGGCTCCTTGTAATACAACAGTGAATTTCTTTCTACAATCCATACTTTGGTATTAAATCCTCAAAAAGTTGTCCCGTCACCAACAAATATCGTTCCTGTCTTGCAAAACTCGATATAAGATAAATCATTATGTCTGAAAGATAAAAGATCACTAGTTTACATAAAAATATTTTGTGATTCCGTTTACAACTCGTAGTGTGGATAATTACAACACAGATTCCATTTCAAAATTTGAATTTCAAATCGAGAAACGGAATTTTGCTTATAATATCCTCTTTATTTCATATAAATTGCAAGTTGGGAATATCGTTTCAGCCTCCACCGATATGTCAATGAGCGTCGTTACAACTATATGAATTATTCACGACGAACGAGTGTAGTAATCGAGCAGTCACACAAGCAAACTGCTCGATAACCTTCCTATCACCTATCCAAAATTATAATGGCAGATTTAGAAAAATTTTTAGTTACTTTCGTTCATAATCGTAATTTGTAAAATAGTTTCCTTTCTTATTATAATTATTAATAATTGTAATTTTATATCAATTTTCCTTTACATTAAATTTAAACGTTTCCCTTTAATTATATTCTTCATGAGCTTTAACTTTTACTACTATTTAGAATCTTTTTCGTTTTTCTTTAATTCAGTTAATTTTTCTTGATAAAAATTTTAAATCTGCCAATTGAAATTTTGAACAGGGGAACACTGACTTAGTGCACCCCAACAGTGGATTACATTACCGAAGGCAATCACATATGGCTGAGTGAGCAGCTAATGCGATTTACCGTAAACACGGGATGAAAAAGAAGAAAGACAAGTTTTGGGGACAGATCGAGGAGTTTTTACTTGGACCGCGCCACAGGGAAGACGCGAAAAACGATTGCCATATTTTTT